>CM036756.1:9502180-10782832 GCA_020796225.1 Arion vulgaris | reverse complement strand
GATGGCACCGAGTCGAAGAGCTCAAAGCTCAAGTGCTTCTGAATCGGAAAACAAATATAGTTCTTATAGAAATATCTTCCGTATATCATGGACAGAGAGAGAACAAATATATCATGGACAGAGAGGAGAACAAATATATCATGGACAGAGAGGAGAACAAATATATCATGGACAGAGAGGAGAACAAATATATCATGGACAGAGAGGAGAACAAATATATCATGGACAGAGAACAAATATATCTATCCAGAAAGAACTCAACATCAAAGAAAAATGGCCGATGCTACACTTAATAATGAGGAAAAATTTGCTTTTTTAACATATAAAAAACACAAAGGGTGGGAGAAGACCTTTAATAAGGAGAAGGGTTGGCTTCATTGCACCGGGTATTGGCTGAAATCGGATGCATGTGTCCTAAACGTGTAGAAGTCTATACGTTTAGGGACCTACCAAACAAATGTGCAATGTATACAAGTTCTTGGCAAAGATCAAACATCTCACAAAGAGTGATTAAAATTGGTCGTAAAGAACGAACGCAAAGAAGTAGAAGAAGATTGCATCGGGTTTCATCATATGGCTCCCGAGTGGTTACCGGGCCCAAATTTGGGGTGTCAAGAATAGAACCACTGTTACCTGCCACGCATGTCGTAAGACGCGACTAAGGAGGTTTGGCTGAAATCGGATGCATGTGTCCTAAGTGTGTAGAAGTCTATGCGTTTGGGGCCTACCAAACCAATGTGCAACGTATACACGTTCTTGGCAAAGATCAAACATATCACAAAGAGTGATTAAAATTGGTCATAAAGAACGAACGCAAAGAAGAAGATATGGCTCGGTCATTCTCCACAGAAATGCACGTTATCTGTAAGGAGCATTGCACATAGCACAAACTTTGTAGCTACAGTAACATCTTTAATCTTTAGGGATCATACATATGGCAGTGTATCATGGACAATGAACAAGCAATCAATAAAATGATTGGAAGCCACAGAGATGTGGTCTTACAGAAGAATGCTGAAAATTCCACGGGCAGCGAAGAAAACAAATGATGAGGTTTTAAAACAGGCCTGCACACAAAGAAACCTTATCAAAAGAATAATAATCAGACAATCAACGTTCTTCGGGTAAATAATGCGAAGAGGGGGTATAGAATATTTGGTGACAGCAGGTAAAATTCAGGGAAGAAGAAATCGTGGAAGACAGAAGGAGAATTCGCTGAGTATTTACCGGGCCCAAATTTGGGTGTAAAGAATAGAACCACATGCATGTCGTAAGAGGCGACTAAGGAGGTTTGGTTTAAATCGTATGCATGTGTCCTAAATGTGTAAGTCTATTCGTCTAGGGGCCTACCAAACCAATGTGCAACGTATACACGTTCTTGGCAAAAGCCAAACATATTAGAGTGATTAAAATTGGTGGTAAAGAACGAACGCAAAGAAGAAGAAGAAGGAGAATGTGTTGGATGGTCTGACATTATAGTTGCACAAAATATCGACGTCAGAACTGATTAACGCCACCAATGAGGTCGAATTGAGGAGTGACATGATCGCCTACGCAGGCAGGCATGGCACTTAATTTATTGATTAAACTATAAGAACAATGATATCGTTCATTACACGGAAACCATATGTCAAGATGTCCTGAGTCACCAATATGGGCAAGTAGCTATGTTTAAAAAAGATTTCATACACAATAAAACAAAAGCAAGCATTGAGCTAAACCATTTGGATGGGAGTCTGCTTTGGTGGTTCCGCACGTGACCAGTTCGATCTGATACTAGGCTATGAGAAAATGTGAAGGAATCAGTCATCTCAAATCTGTTGTTTTCTGAGTTTCTTCACTACCAACTCACAGAAAGATATGCAGAACTACATGAACATATTTTCTAGAGCTTGTGATATTTTTTGGCCTTACCATCAACACCGGAAAATCAGAGGTCATGTTACAGCCTGCCGTTATAAAGCAGTGCAATGACCAAATCATCAATGACCATCGTCTCTGCCAACAAATAACATTGTCATCAATGAGCAGCTTCTCACCCAGAGCGGCAGACGTAGACTCTAAGTTCAGCAAAAGAACATGCAATGGTAGTGTAATATTTCGATCTTTCTTTCTTTCTTTCTCGAATCCTGTATGCCTCACAGCGTCAGGTCAGGAAGAGATTTCTAAAACGGGCCCTAGTATGAGCTTCGTAGATAGTCTCTTTCGTCGCCTCTGTTATCTCTGAGGTCCATCTTTTGCGTGGCCGGCCTTTGCTTTGTACCCATTGTATCGGAGCAGCATTGCTCTTTGGGGTGCACTGTCTGATGGTAATCTGCTTACGTGGCCGAACCATTTAATTTGTTGTTTCTTGATGAAGTCTAGTACTGATGTTGTACCCACTTTTTCCTGATGTCTTCATTTCTCAACCGGTCTCTTCTTGTTACACCCAGCATTCTGCGTAGACACTTCATCTCTGTTGTGACTAATTTTCTTCTATCTTTTGATGTCAGCGTCCAGGTTTGTCACTGGTAGAATAATGTGTGGGGAAAGATTGTGTTGAACATTGCTCTTTTTGTGTTCATAATTGTGAAAAGATTTCTATTGAATGAAAAGCTTAACTACTAGTTTAAAAAACTGCCACTGAAAAACGCAAGTGATGTGCTTTGGAGCAAACTTTCTGTCTAAAAAGAAATTGAATTGGTAACTCCATAATGTTTAATGGGCAACAACACAACACATTTTTTTAATCGAAATAAGAAATAAACATTTCCCGACAATAAAGGTAGAATAAATTTACACCAACAAATTTTTAAAATAGAAAATAATTACAAAAACATGAAAAAAAGGTACTGACGTCTGCAGACAAATGCACCACACAGATCTATCAAAATAATAAACGTGACTTGAAATTTGTAGTCCTCTTATTTTTATTTTCCCTGGACATAGACTGAAATCAGAAGGAGACTGGATGTGAAACCAGTCATACAATTCATAAAAGAACAACAGATTAAATGGTTTGGACCCCTGACAAGAATGCCCTGTTATCGCCTACGACAGAGAGCCACACAGAAAAGTATAATGAGTACAAAGCAAGAGGAAGACCACGCAAAGATGGAGCGACGGCATCAAGAACAACCTTACGAACACGAATATCAGCTTACAAAGTGCCTTAAACAAGCACACACAAGATCACTACGTTTCACCCCCAACACTTCTATAAGAAGTAAATGGTGGAAGAGAAGAAGAAGATAGACTGACAAAACGGTCAAGCACTGACACTTCTTGTGGCGTCTTGTAGGACAACAATAAAATCTATTTAAATTGTTCGCTAAATGGACATCCTTCGTGGTAGCTAAATGACTGACCTACACAGTATATTTTCTTTTTACTGTTGTCGTGCCCGTGGTTTTCGTGTGGTCTTCAATGGCTGGCATGCGTGCTTCAAGCTCCGTATGTGCATACCGCTGCAGAATGTGATATCGCTGTTTCCCTAACGGTTAGTTTTTCTTACATGGACAGAGTGCTTCAACTTCCAACCTGTAGTACCGCAGTCCTCGTTTAGTCTATCGTATCTACTCAAGCTCTTTCTGGCTTGGTTAAACCTGAAAAGGAACACAAGATTTCTACCGGCATAGATCTCAAAGTCATTGAAATATTCAAACTCATCCCACCAAAACACGACACTAGAACCGTGGGAGGACAACACGAGATGACTGTGTGAAATACATTCATTATATACAAATATCATCCAAATATACACACAAGTACACTCCCATGTGTGTGTGCAAATAGTGTATTTACTGTTCTGTATATATATATGTATATATATTACTATTACTACTAATGAAGTGGACATGATGTAAGGAAGAAATAAACGATCATTCATGTATAGCAGTGCTGTCCAGCGTTTTTAAATATTGGGGCGCATCTGGACTGACTATGGAGGCGCGGGCGACATGTGGCAATCGCAATAATTATAATAAAACAATAGTAATAGCAACATTAGACAACTGATAAACTGCATATTTATTCCAACTCTGCTATCAGTGCCAAACATGGCCCCTGACTAAGACACATGAAAGAAAGATTACAACATGTGAAATGAGATGTCTACGAAAAGCTGTCAACGTTACAAGAAGAGATGAGTGCGAAACGAGAATATCAGAAGCATCGTTGGTACTATACCATGCATATAGTACATCGAGAAGCAAAGAATCTAGTGGTTCGGCCATCTAATGAGAATGGAAAAACATATACTACCATCACATGCCTACAATAATCGATACTCAGGGCGCAGAGCACGAGGCAGGCCAAGAACACGATGGATGATAAATCTCAGAGTCCCTGCAAAAGCATGGACTGACAACGTCAAGCGCAACCCACTTGGCACAAGATAGAAAACTAACTCTCCTACGGGCTTCACGGCAAATGTGGTTAAGATAAGATAAGATAAGACTAGCAACATTAATAATAAAAAATATATAACATATCAAAACGCAATCCCTACTAAACGTGTAATTAGAGGAAAAAATGTTTATTTACGAAAAGAAATCGAAATATAATGTAGTCTATAAATACTTGTATTTCTTGAATTTCTGATGAACGTTAATGCTACCGAGTAAAATATGGCACTAAGCGATGTGAGGGACCAGCGCCCGCAGGCAACTCGTTGGACAGTACTGATGTATATTGTATTCACTTGTTATGGTTTTACCTTAGTCGTTGTCAGATAGACAGTAACCATCAAACTATGTCTTGTTCTGCACAACAAACGTGCTCCACTTATTTTGTTTGTAGTCACTGTAGATGTTTGTAACATCCAACTTCTTAGTCTGTGGGTCTTTTTTCAGAATATGAATATAAATTGTCTGCTTTTGCTAGGCAGGTAGACAGTGTTGTCACTCAATTAAAAAAATAATCAGCTTTTTCCTTTAAAAATACACAAAATAAATAGTTATTTTATGCCTAAAAAACACAGACTATATGATAACTAAAGAAAAAGACAACTTGTCATCTATAGCATCAAAAGTTGGACTGCAGATAAGCTATGAAAAAACAAATATAATGAAAACACCTATGGCAAGTAATGCGGGATATGACACTGGAATCTAAAATAATAAAAATAACAGAGCAGTTCACCTATTTGGGTAGCAATTTTGATTGCACAGGAAATGTTAAAAAGAAATTATGATACAATTTGGGCAAAGCAACATCAGCTTTTAAAAGTCTAAATAAAATATGGAACTGCAAGTTATATAGTATTAAAACTAAATTACGAATTTTCAATTCAAATGTTGTATCAATCCTAACATATGCCAGCGAGAGTTGGAAAATGACTAAAGATATAGAAATTAAGTTGAATGCATTTGAAAATAGATGTCTGCGAAAAATAATGAATACAAAATGGAGTGAATTCAGGAGAAGTGATGAAATCAGAGACATGTCTGATCAACCACTAGTGACAACTGTTATAAGAAAGAGAAGATGGAGATATGTTGGGCACACCTTGAGGAGAAATGATCAACGAATATCAAAGCAGGCATTGAAGTGGGATGCAAAGGGTTCAAGAAAGAGAGGTCGACCTAAGGAGACCCGGAAACGAACTTTGCTTAGAGAGGCAGGAAATATCGGTCTCAGTTCCATGGAAGAGATTGACCGAGTTGCCCAGGATAGAGCGGTATGGAGAAATTACTTTGAGGCCCTATGTAACGTATAACGGTACGAGAGGAATTATTATTATATGATAACTACAGTATTTTTCCGTTCAACGTTAGAATAAATAGTATGGGTGATACCATTTTGTATTTACTGTTTCATTTTATTCTATTTTTTTTCTGACAACAAATTCAGTTATTTAAACAATAAAAAGTAAGAAAGAAAAGAAACCCCTCTTATATCTCGAGGCATATTGGGTAATATATATTAGATGCGTATTTTTTTATTGACCGTCGACACACGATGGTTAATGTGGGAAACATCACGATGGTCGCCCTTACTTCCCAATGCTTTTCCTGGTACCTGATTACGGCTGGGTCAGACCACAGCAACTCTAGATAACTAGGCAGACAACTGACGGGGAAACACCTGACCTAGATCAGAGCGGGGGCTGGAATCTATATATATTTGAAAGAACACTGCAAGCTTCTTTGCAATTTTACTCAATTCTGTGAGTCTATGGTTATTTATTAGTAAAAATATTCGTAATAGTGATATTTCTTAGTGTTAAACTTACCTTGTTGCATAATATAACTTCGATTTAGCATTTGTGTTGATTTTAAAATGAATTCGTCTATATACAACAATACTGGAATGCAAGGTCACGTTGTGTAGTTGTGGTCTGATTTCCCATAATTCTTACCCGAGTCCGAGGTCCATAAGTTTATAGTTGGCTCTGGTCGAACTGAGTGTCGTTACAGTCGAAAAAATACTCCACGCTCACTGTGGAATTGAATCGGGACCAATAGTCTAAGAAGCATTATTCAGACATGATTTTGTTAAAACTTCAGTAGTAGGTGTTAACTTTAGAATGCGAGTAATTTTAAATGTAACATACGCATCTTTATGTTTCTGGTCTAGCTCTCTCTCTCTCTCTCTCTCAATATCTCTATCTTCTCTTTCTATCCTCTCTCTCTCTCTCTTAATATCTCTATCTCTCTTTTTATCTCTCCTCTATCTATCTCTATCTCTCGCTCTCTCAATATTTTTCTCTCTCTCTCTCTCTCTAGCATGTGACGTTCTTGGCGCTTAGGGCAGCAACAAATGAACGTCATTTGTCTGTGTTCTTATTCCGTCCTCTGTATTATGTTATACCTGTGATTCATTTCTTTCAATTAATGTTCTACTGTTGGTCATTTTACATCTTCCACGTGTTCGTATACCTTCTTGTGTCCATCGCAGCCAGTTTTATGCCAGAGTTAGTCTCCATGCGTATCACATGTCTGATTCATCTCCAGCGTTCTTTGGATGAAGTGTTTAAATTCTCTTGCTAACACTGTGTTAAGCAGTTCTTGTTAGGGTACGTTTTGGTCTGCAACACTTGTAAGATCTTTCGCAGACAAGTTGTTAGGTAGGTGAAAGGTTTGGACATATCCTGTTCTGTCATTTTCCATCATTCTGATTTGTAAGAAAAGTTAATAGCACACAGCTGGGTATATATTAATCTTGATTCTTTTACTGAATTGACTTTTCAGGCAGTCTGAAGCCAATTATTGAAGCATACTGTTGTTGGTTCCAGGGCCCAAAATTTCCACATTGAAATACTGCCTTTCGCTGGAAGATGGCCGCAGAGATTCAATTGAGGAATTGACTGATTTTGAGTTCAGTCAACTGAACCATGGGAAAATGTAACGGTACTCTATTGGATCCTCAGGAACATTTCAGCAGCACAAGTCTCAATGTCTGGAGGGAAACCTTTATAGACAACATGAGAAACAGACGCTGCGTTAAGCCATGTCTATCCATTTAGACAACATGAGAAACAGACGCTGCGCTAACCCATGTCTATCCATTTAGACAACATGAGAAACAGACGCTGCGCTAACCCATGTCTATCCATTTAGACAACATGAGAAACAGACGCTGCCTACCCATGTCTATCCATTTAGACGATATTTATCAAGGGTAGGTGGACGGATATTTTCCAGGATATTATTTTCTCTAGCCACTTGTCTATCGTTTTCTGTATGGTAATTATACACCTCTTGAACTGTTTATGTACATCTTGCCAGGCTTCACCAGATAGCTACTCAACCCATTCTTTCCTGATTATCTCATTCTTAATCTTGTTTTTGTAGATACCAGCCAGAACTGAAAGATAAAGTGAGATGCAAAAAGTTGTAAACTGACGTGGTGTACTACATCATCATCATCAAGTAGCTTGTCCTTTCCATGACAGCAGCTCTGAAAAACTCTCTATTCTGTGCAAGATGATTGGCGGCGTCAGCAGCAGTCATTCTTAGATCGTCAATGACATCTTGCACCCATCGTCTTCTAGGTCTGACTCTCATTCTTCGTCCACGCACCATTCCCTCCAACATTATCTTTTCTATGCACTCATGTCGTTTGATGTGTCCAAAATATTTAATTTTCCTGGTTTGCTTATCATCATCAGGTTCCGTGCCGGTTGGTGATCATGGATCTCCACAAATCGCTGTTTCTTGTGTTTGCTATCATCTAGTTTGCTACTAAACTTTCCCTGTGTCTTGACCTCAAACTTCATCTTCGAACTTTTTCTGCAATTTTATCATTCTTATTGTGATATATAAACAGCGTTGCCAAGAACGTGTTTTACGTCACATTGTTCAGTACCATTTGGAGCTCTAGTGTTTATCCTTCAGTGAAGTGTCCGATTTCAACTAGCGTTTACTGGGTTCGCTCTCCGTCAGCCTTTGGCTGTAAACCTTTAATAATTCAACATTTGTCTCAAAATACATCAGAAAAATGTATTTATTTGTATACATCATTTAAGAAAACTGTGGTTACTGACTGTAGAAATTTGATTTTAAGGACGGTGTAGGACATGTGGGACGTGAGCCTGAGAAATGTAATGGCCACATGCATGGCTAGTGCAGTCCCGTGAAGCTGTTCAGGTTAGGATTTTTTTTTAATTTATGCCCACAACAGAAAAATATTCTTGGTCTTACCGTGAATTGAACACTCGTCTCCTGCATGGTAGCCACGCTCTAATCTATTTGACCAGACGCTCCAGATTTGGTCTTATTTGTAATTAATTTCCTAAATTCTTGTTATTTGTTCTATTTACTCTATCTTATCTCTAATTTCTGGGCAACTATTTACACACTTTCTTTAAACACAGCTCTAGAGCTCTATCAGAAACAAGAAGATATTGAAAATTGTGTGAATAGTAAAATTATTTCATATAAATAAAGTAACAACGTTGAATACACAGAAACAAAAATACAAACCTGACCTCGCTATAGCTTACGATGAATTGGAAACGAAAGAATACACTCCACACTCAAAAACAAGTGTTCCAATGACACTATTGTTTTTTAAAATATATTTTAATTCTCTAACTTATTATATCCCCGATGGATTCAGGAACCACGATACGTTCTGTTAAAAATCAGAAATACGTTATACAAAAAGTTAAATTTAGTTGTATATCCTTTAAAGGACTTTGCGAATTTACCTCAGCTTTTTAACGCTGTTTGTGATTTTTCTAATCATTATTGCTTTCAGTAGTTTGCCATCGTTTTTGAACGGGTGGTGCCATCGTCCTTTGTAAAAACAATTTGCAATGAAACTGTCTCCAGACACTGTTCGAACTCAGAACGTCGGTGTTAATAGACCTAGTGACTATCCCCTAACCACAGACGCCACCTACTTTAAATCGAAGATTTACAGTAGACCTGCTGATAATTTAACACTACACGTTGACACCTATTATTAAAACAACAAATTTCAACAAGGAAACACCAATTTCAAAGACTTCCTGTTATCATAATGGTAACATATTCCAAAGACTACTTGTTATACAAACTATAACTGAACAGTCTTGGATCTTAAAGTCCCTCGCCTTCTCCTACCTCTTACCCACCACTGATATAGATTTATATAAGCTTGTAACGAATCTAAACAACGGTGTGCAGCGGGTCAGATATGACAACCACCAATTGTTGTCCACATTTACATTTCAAACATATCAATAACATATGTACATCACGATACAAACATCTGTACCATGTAATTGATTCTTGTGTGCTGATGTAGCGGTACTCCTAGTAGCCTTAAATGTGCTCAGTCTTTCCCAGTATATATTAAGGGTATGCACGCTGATAGTTCCCATCACTCTCTGGTAAAACACACTTACTTATTATTCTAGCTAGCTGAAAAGAAGCAGTTTTATTCACCAGACTAAATGACTCCTTAGAAAAATGTTAGACCTACCAAAAGTTGACATTCCTCTAAAGTATGTGCCAGAACAAACCCCTTTGAAAGAGAAGACTGGACCGGCAAGCATATGCGCAGTCAGGACTAACAGGAATATTCGTCAACAACGAACAAAACAGTATGCAACGTATGATAGTCACCATCAGTTTATTAATGAAGAATACCAACAGAAACTCTGGGTCTATGTATTTAATCACTCTTTGTGATATGTTTGATCTTTGTCAAGAACGTGTATACGTTGCACATTGGTTTGGTAAGCCCTAAACGCATAGACTTCTACACGTTTAGGACATGTGCATCGATTTCAGCCAAACCTCCTTAGTCGCCTTTTATGCACTTATGACATGTGTGGCAGGTAACAGTGGTTCTATTCTTTACACTCCAAATTTGGGCCCTGGTAACCACTCGGGCGTCTTACACATCCTTATCATCATTATTCGTTGCGCCCAGTGCAGCTGGGGCACATAAGTGAGAGACAACAAAAATATCGAATCAATTTGATCTTGTGTCTTTACCACATACCTAGACTTATACAGACTAACGAAGAGACACGAAAAAACTTGATTTGCGGACGACATAACGCTGTTAGCACAAATTAAATCAGACACACAGGAGAAAACAAAGTATGTTGATTGACCAAATTCTTAGGTCTACAAATTAATACTAATAAAAGAAAGGCAATGAGAATAAATGCAAAAAAAAACATAGAGGAGATTATGATAGAGGGAGGAAAGATAACAGAAGTAGAATAGTTCAAATATTTGGGCAGCTGTATAACCATAAATGGGAATGTAGGAAAATAAATCAATGCATGAATTGGAATGGCAGCTGCAACATTCAAATTATTAGACAACATATGGAGGTCGTCAGCTTACAGGGCACAGAATAAGCTCAATATATACACATAAATGTGCGCTCAGTTCTACTGTATGGATCAGAGACATGGAAAACAAGTACCGATTCATCACTAGCTCGGCGCACAGACATCAACAATATCAACAAGGAAATAAAAAGGAGGAGATTGAAGTGGTTGGGACATACATTAAGAATGCAGAAGACCAGGCACACACAAATGCCTTTGAAATGGAATCCGTTAAGTAAGAGAGGTATAGGACGACTTATAGAGTCATATAGACGAATTGTAGACAGAGAAATAGAAGAGGAGTGATTCAGTGTATTCCGCAGTGAGATGGTATCCACTGTATTACCACTCTAGAGAAGATTTTGCATACTTGGTGTAGTGATGCGTGCAGTTCCTTCAAGTTGTTATCGTCTTGATTTTTGAGAGCAGTAATTACTGACAGGGCATCAGTAAGAAATACCAGGTTTTCATTTATGTTCCTCTGACACTATATTTCTGCCGCCGCTTTTAGGGCGGGAAATATGTTAATGCATTATGTCTAATAGAAATTTAGAGAAGAAGTAGTGAAGACTTATGAAAGACTTTGGAGTGTAATTATTTGATCTAAGCATCTTCAGGCAAAGTTTAAAATCAGCTTGTTCAATCTTGGTGTATTATCCTTTGATCCTATTTGAGAATTTTGCATAAAGTCATGGTCATTATTCATTACTGATAATATGGTGATCCCTCTCCAGTTGCAATGTTTGCGATCACATTTATTGGAATTTCAACGATTATTACTTTTTTCAATTGTTCTGTGACAGTTTCTTCTTCCCATATGTTATTAAATAGTTCTGACATCTGGCTAATTGCTGTATCATTTACCGCTTTGAACATTTCTGCAGTAATGTTGCCCTCACCTGCTGCCTTATTGTTTAACAGGAAACGGATTACCTCCTTGATCTCTATGACATTTATCAATTCTTCGTTAATTGGTAGAGAATTGTTTTTTTTTTTTTTTTTTTTTTTTTTTTTTTTTTTGATCCAGAAGCACTTGAGCTTTCAGCTCTTCGGTTCGGTGCCATGGATATCGTAACCTTCGGTTCGGTGCCACGAACACCGTGAATCTGGGGAATCTGTGGCTTTTCTGCCAGCCCGCGGAATTGAAACCGCACTCACAGAGGACTAGTCACCCGCAGTCCAACGCACTATGAACACGCTAGGCAGGCGGGCAGATAATTGTTTCTGGACTCTTAATAGATATATTTATTCAATGTTTGTTTCTCGTATGTGTTTATCAGTAATCGAATAAGCAGATCTCCAGGAAGTCTAATAAGTGTGCACTGTCTATTTGTTGATAATATGCATTGTTTCCCCTGTGGTTCTTACAACAAAAAAACACCTTCTTATTCTCATCCATAGGTGGTAAATTTGAAAGTAAAACAAAAGAAACAAAGTGGTGATCAAGGGCAATAAGAATGTAAAACTTAGGTTTAATTTGAATTTATTATTTGTTAACTCCCTTGACTCGTTTAGAGCTCTGTGGCTAAGTGGTTAAGTTATCCTTTGTTAACTCTCTTGACTCGTTTAGAGCTCTGTGGCTAAGTGGTTAAGTTATCCTTTGTTAACTCTCTTGACTCGTTAAGAGCTCTGTGGCTAAGTGGTTAAGTTATCCTTTGTTAACTCTCTTGACTCGTTTAGAGCTCTGTGGCTAAGTGGTTAAGTTATCCTTTGTTAACTCTCTTGACTCGTTAAGAGCTCTGTGGCTAAGTGGTTAAGTTATCCTTTGTTAACTCCTTGACTCGTTTAGAGCTCTGTGGCTAAGTGGTTAAGTTATCCTTTGTTAACTCTCTTGACTCGTTAAGAACTATGTGGCTAAGTGGTTAAGTTATCCTTTGTTAACTCTCTTGACTCGTTTAGAGCTCTGTGGCTAAGTGGTTAAGTTATCCTTTGTTAACCTTTGACTCGTTAAGAGCTCTGTGGCTAAAGTGGTTAAGTTATCCTTTGTTAACTCTCTTGACTCGTTTAGAGCTCTGTGGCTAAGTGGTTAAGTTATCCTTTGTTAACTCTCTTGACTCGTTAAGAGCTCTGTGGCTAAGTGGTTAAGTTATCCTTTGTTAACTCTCTTGACTCGTTAAGAGCTCTGTGGCTAAGTGGTTAAGTTATCCTTTGTTAACTCTCTTGACTCGTTTGAGCTCTGTGGCTAAGTGGTTAAGTCATCCTTGTTAACCTCTTGACTCGTTTAGAGCTCTGTGGCTAAGTGGTTAAGTTATCCTTTGTTAACTCTCTTGACTCGTTAAGAGCTCTGTGGCTAAGTGGTTAAGTTATCCTTGTTAACTCTCTTGACTCGTTAAGAGCTCTGTGGCTAAGTGGTTAAGTTATCCTTTGTTAACTCTCTTGACTCGTTTAGAGCTCTGTGGCTAAGTGGTTAAGTTATCCTTTGTTAACTCTCTTGACTCGTTTAGAGCTCTGTGGCTAATGGTTAAGTTATCCTTGTTAACTCTCTTGACTCGTTAAGAGCTCTGTGGCTAAGTGGTTAAGTTATCCTTTGTTAACTCTCTTTACTCGTTAAGAGCTCTGTGGCTAAGTGGTTAAGTTATCCTTTGTTAACTCTCTTGACTCGTTAAGAGCTCTGTGGCTAAGTGGTTAAGTTATCCTTTGTTAACTCTCTTGACTCTTAAGAGCTCTTGGCCAAGTGGTTAAGTTATCCTTTGTTAACTCTCTTGACTCGTTAAGACCTTGGCCTAAGTGGTTAAGTTATCCTGTTAACCTCTTGACTCGTTAAGAGCTCTGTGGCTAAGTGGTTAAGTTATCCTTTATTAACTCTCTTGACTCGTTAAGAGCTCTGTGGCTAAGTGGTTAAGTTATCCTTTGTTAACTCTCTTTACTCGTTAAGAGCTCTGTGGCTAAGTGGTTAAGTTATCCTTTGTTAACTCTCTTTACTCGTTAAGAGCTCTGTGGCTAAGTGGTTAAGTTATCCTTTGTTAACTCTCTTGACTCGTTAAGAGCTCTGTGGCTAAGTGGTTAAGTTATCCTTTGTTAACTCTCTTGACTCGTTAAGAGCTCTGTGGCTAAGTGGTTAAGTTATCCTTTGTTAACTCTCTTGACGCGTTAAGAGCTCTGTGGCTAAGTGGTTAAGTTATCCTTGTTAACTCTCTTGACTCGTTAAGAGCTCTGTGGCTAAGTGGTTAAGTTATCCTTTGTTAACTCTCTTGACTCGTTAAGAGCTCTGTGGCTATGTGGTTAAGTTATCCTTGTTAACTCTCTTGACTCGTTAAGAGCTCTGTGGCTAAGTGGTTAAGTTATCCTTTGTTAACTCTCTTGACTCGGTAAGAGCTCTGTGGCTAAGTGGTTAAGTTATCCTTTGTTAACTCTCTTTACTCGTTAAGAGCTCTGTGGCTAAGTGGTTAAGTTATCCTTTGTTAACCCCTCTTGACTCGTTAAGAGCTCTGTGGCTATGGTTAAGTTATCCTTTGTTAACTCTTTTTGACTCGTTAAGAGCTCTGTGGCTAAGTGGTTAAGTTATCCTTTGTTAACTCTCTTGACTCGTTAAGAGCTCTGTGGCTAAGTGGTTAAGTTATCCTTTGTTAACCCCTCTTTACGCGTTAAGAGCTCTTGGGTAAGTGGTTAAGTTATCCTTTGTTAACTCTCTTGACTCGGTAAGAGCTCTGTGGCTAAGTGGTTAAGTTATCCTTTGTTAACTCTCTTGACTCGTTAAGAGCCTGTGCTAAGTGGTTAAGTTATCCTTTGTTAACTCTCTTGACTCGTTAAGAACTATGTGGCTAAGTGGTTAAGTTATCCTTTGTTAACTCTCTTGACTCGTTAAGAGCTCTGTGGCTAAGTGGTTAAGTTATCCTTTGTTAACTCTCTTGACTCGTTAAGAGCTCTGTGGCTAAGTGGTTAAGTTATCCTTTGTTAACTCTCTTGACTCGTTAAGAGCTCTGTGGCTAAGTGGTTAAGTTATCCTTGTTAACTCTCTTGACTCGTTAAGAGCTCTGTGGCTAAGTGGTTAAGTTATCCTTTGTTAACTCTCTTGACTCGTTAAGAGCTCTGTGGCTAAAGTGGTTAAGTTATCCTTTGTTAACTCTCTTGACTCGTTTAGAGCTCTGTGGCTAAGTGGTTAAGTTATCCTTTGTTAACTCTCTTGACTCGTTAAGAGCTCTGTGGCTAAGTGGTTAAATTATCCTTTGTTAACTCTCTTGACTCGTTAAGAGCTCTGTGGCTAAAGTGGTTAAGTTATCATTTGTTAACTCTCTTGACTCGTTAAGAGCTCTGTGGCTAAAGTGGTTAAGTTATCCTTTGTTAACTCTCTTGACTCGTTAAGAGCTATGTGGCTAAGTGGTTAACTCGTTAAGAGCTCTGTGGCTAAGTGGTTAACCTGTTAAGAGCTCTGTGGCTAAGTGGTTAACTCGTTAAGAGCTCTGTGGCTAAGTGGTTAAGTTATCCTTTGCTGAGTTCCGAAGACCGTGGGTTTGAATCCGGATCGCGTCGTTCTGTTTACAGTTACATTTTTTCTAGAGACTTCTAGAATTGTTGCAGGTTGTTCTAGATTTGTTATCATTATGTGCCGTCTTTTCATTGAAGGTTGGCTGCAATGGACCTCCAACATTTTCTCTCTCTCTCTCTCTCTTGTGATATCTTGCCCTCTGTCAGGCTGTAATTTGCCAATCTCTTGATGTTTTCCTCCCATTTGTGTTTCTCGGTCTTGCTTGTCGTCTTTGAACTTTCAATTCTAATAAGGTTTGAATCAATGCGTCATGTCTTTGGAATAGTTTATTTGTTTCATTTTTATTTTCTGCAGTAATTCTTTCTTGATTACCAGTTTTTATTTAACTTTACTCCGTTCTTGATTGCATCTGTTGCAGATTCATCGGTGTAGGCGTGGATCCATGATTGTTTAGGGTAGTTTTCTTGGATCATGCATATAGTGGCTGTCTCTTCGCAGGTCATTGTGTATTTCTCCAGTTGTGATTCCACTAATTGTTGTGATGATTTTTTCTGTATCGCTAACTTGTTCCCAGGAACAGGATCGAGACTAGGTATCAGCGGTGTTGTGTGCATTGGTAGGTCATCTTGGTACTGTCTTTTTAGTCGCTTTCCCCGATGGACGAAGCTGTTGCGCTTTAGTCGTTCAAGTGCCAGATCATTTAATCTTGCTTTCATTGGATGCAAGGGCATACTGGTGTATTTCTCCATCTGGATCATATTTTTGGTTTCCTTCTGTAAGCCATGGCTTGTACTCCAGTGATTTTTTGCATCTCTGTGATAGGCGTAGATTTCATGGCTCTGGTGATGATCCTGATTGCTTGATTTTGCACTCTGTCCAATGTTTTACAGGTGTGTGTTAGCAGCTGTAGCCCATGCTGTTGAGCCGAACTCTAGGTGAGGTCTAATTGTTCTGCTGTAGACTTTCTTAATGTGTGTTCATTAGCTCCCAGTTGGTACCCTGCCAGTTTTCTGAGAATTCCAATTTTTCGTCTGGTCTTTCCTTCTGTGTTTTCTATATGCTTGTTCCATGTGAGTCGTTTATCAAATGTGATCCATAGATAAGTTGGATTGCTTTCTTCTTGTATTGGGGTGGTTCCTAAGTGTATGTTGGCTGCTTTGTCCCTGGGGGAGAGGGAAAACAATGTTGTGGAGGTTTTGTCTGTGTTGATTGTAACGTACCACTTCTCTGCCCATTCCATAAGTTTATCTGCTGCTCGCTGTATTCTACCAGTTGCAGATGTTGTGTGTTCGTCTGCGCACCATAGCACTAAATCGTCTGCATATAGAGCGGCCTTCACTCCAGCTGGCAGATCCTTTACTAGGTCGTTGATGTAGACAAGGAAGAGAGTTGGAGACATAACTCCTCCCTGAGGTACCCCATGACGTAGTAAGACCTTTTTGCTCTGATGTCCATCGAGTGTGACTCTGGTTCTTCTATTATGCAGGAACGATTGGATCCATCTTAGCATGTTGCCTTGGACTCCATTTCTTTTGAGCTTTGCCATAAGACCATCTTTCCACACCTTGTCGAAGGCCTGCTTGAAGTCTACCCATAAGGTTAGGACCTTTTTTTTCTCTTGGAAGGCATCTTCAACGGCCTGGGCTACATAGGTTACTTGGTCTTCTATGCTATGGCATTCCTAAATTCTGCTTGTTCCGGGAAACCCAAAAACTGCTCCAATTCTAAAACCATTTCAATCTGTTGTTGATGACTCTTTCCATGGTTTTAGCAATACAGCTTGTCAGACTGATTGGCCGATAGCTTGAAGCCTTGGTTCTGCATTTTCCTTTTCAGTATGGGTAATGTGATGGCCTCTTCCAGATTTGGGGGACTACACCTTTCTGCCAGCTGTGGTTTATAATTTCAAGCAACTTTAACTTAGCTACTTAGCTCAGGTTTATAAGCATTTCGTTGCTAATTTTGTCTGGGCCAGGTGATTTTTTAAGTTTAGAAATTGAGTTTTGTAGTTCTCTGAGAGTGATAGGTTCTCTCATTGGAGCAGAGGGGTGTAGGCAGCCTTCATTCCCTTGTAATTCTGTTCTAATTTTTTATTTGATGGTCTTTGTTTATGCTGAGATTGCTTTCTCTACTATATGTAGTAGCAAGCAGATCTGCCACTTGTTTTTTCCTTATAATTTTGCCGCTTTCCTCCAGTGTAATGTTCTGTCTTGTTGATGTAGGTTCTTCATTTAGGGACTTAACTATTTGCCAGAGTTTTCCTCCATCTTTTTCTAGGTTTAGAGCTGTTGTTTTCTCTCCAGCTTTTCCGTTTTTCTATTAGCTTTGTTTTCTGGAATGCTGCTACCGCCCTTTTTCATTTATTGTGGGATTCTAGTGAAGGCAGAGATTCTGCATTTTTTCCTGGCTTCATTCATGTCCTCCTGACACTTTTGCAGTGTGCTTGACCAGTATGGAATGTATCCCCGCTGACATCCTCTAGGAATGGCTTCTTTTGCGGCTTGAAGGATGCATCTATTAAAGTCTTTATAAGATAAGTAAAGCGATCCTTCAAAGAACGAAAGTAGCATTGGTAAATAAAATAAATTAGAAAATAACAAGTAGGTTTAAGGAAAGGAAAATCATGCATAGGTTGCCTGATTTTTCCTGGGCCTGTTATCAGACCGGACCTACTCCTTCCTTCAAAGTCGTTACCGAATGCTTCGATCTGTCGTCTCCTTTAACAGCAGATGTGCGTGCTATTTAACAAAGACTTTCTTTGTTAATTTTACTTTAAGTAGTTTAACTGGCAAAGCACGTGCTTAATAAAAATGTAAATGTAAAGCTAATCCCAAAACATATGTTACCGTATCAGTGTAATTTTTTAATTCATTTCATTTATATTTCATTATTTTTCTAGACATCTATTTTCAAATGCATTCAACTTGCTTTCTATTCTTTAGTCATTTTCCAACTCTGCTTTGGGATATGTTAGGGTTGATACAACATTTGAATTGAAAATTCGTAATTTAGTTTTAATACTATATAACTTGCAGTTCCATATTTTATTTAGACTTTTAAAAACTGATTTTGTTTTGCCAATTCGTATAATAATTTCTTTTTTAACATGTCCTTGTAATCAAAACTGCTACCTAAATAGGTGAACTGTTTTGTTTTATATATATATATATATATATATATATATATATATGTAGTGGATAGCAGTTCCCCTCCCAGGTGGCAGCTGAGGTACAGACAAGTAGCTTTAGTTTATAGTATAGTTGGTAGGATATATTAGTAGAGACTTAGTGTTTGCACTCTCAAACAGAAGGCAAACACTAATACGAGACTATGACGTTTTGCGTAGTTAGAGAGTGACGATTTAGTAACGGTTGCTAGAAAACATAAGGAGATGACAAAAACATTGGACAAGACCAGACGTGTTTCGTATGTCTAGATGTGATACCATAAATAAATATGCATCGAAGTCAATCATAACAGTGTTCGAGTTATGTGATTACTACACAATGTAACACCATCATCCATCTTGGTATATATAGTCGCCATCAGGAGTAGCTATCATCACTCCGTCGATACTGAACATACGCTAACAATGATACTAATACAATCTCAAACGAACTAGAAGGGGGTCCGTAACATATATATATCTCTCCCTCTTTGCCTTTTTCCCTGGGTTGGGGCATGGCCCTCAACCAACTCATGCCATGTCTTCCATTCTAGCTATCTCCTGCAGCTCCCTCCAGCTCTTCTTTATATTGTTGATCTCCGCCTCCAAATCTCGTCTCCATGTATTTCTCGGCTCCCCCTTTTTTCGCTGCCCCTGCGGGTTCCCGGCAAGGACCTCTTCTTGTTATATTTTCCTCCGGTTTTCGCAAAGTGTGTCCTATCCAGCGCCAGCGTCTTTTTAACCTGTTCGTTCACTGGAATCTGTCTTGTTCTTCCATAAGTTCCTCATTTGTGACCCTATCATACCATCTTATTCCCTCTATTCTGCGCAGACACCAGTTGATGAATGTTTGCAATTTATGCGCTATGGATTTAGTTGTTCTCCATGTTTCTGACCCATACAGTAGAACTGCTTTTACATTAGAGTTAAATATCCGAATTTTTGTTCTAGATTTGATTTCTTTGGACTTTCAAATGTTTCCCAGTGCAATGAAAGCTCCTCTTGCCTTCTGTATTCTTATTTTAACATCTCTATCTGTTCCACCCTCTTTGTCTACGTTACTGCCCAAATATGTGTATGATTCTACCTCTGGAAGTGGGATTTCCCCCAAGGAGATCGAGTTGTCGTTTGCTTGGTTAATTCTCAATATCTTTGTCTTTCCCTTATAAATGTTCAGCCCTAGTTGCTGGGACCTTTGATTCAATGTGTTTAGCTTATCCTGCATCTGATTTCGTGTATGTGACAGAAGGGCTATATTATCAGCGAAGCCCAGATCATCTAGTTGCTCTGTCAGAGTCCATTGATTCCATTTCTGGTGTTAGTTACTGTGGTCTTCATAATCCAGTCTATTGTCAGTAAGAACAACAAAGGTGATAGAAGACATCCCTGACGCACTCCTGTTTCTATTCCAAAAGTATCTGTTAGTTTACCTTCATGAAGAACTCTACATTTCATATATGTATATGTTGCTTTTATTAGGTTAATAATTTTCTGTGGGATTCCATAATGCCTCATTAATTTCCAAAGGGTTTCCCTATCAATACTGTCAAAAGCCTTCTCATAATCAACAAATCCGATATAAAGTGGGGATTTCCATTCAATACTTTGCTCTATTATTATACGTAATGTGGCTATCTGGTCAGCACAGGATCTATTTGGTCGGAAGCCTGCCTGTTCATCTCTTAGCTTTATATCGATGGCCTCTCTCAATCTCTCCAGGATGACTCTGATTAGTATGTTCCCAGGTACTGACAACAGCATTATTTCCCTATAGTTTTCACACTTCTGAAGGTCCCCTTTCTTTGGTAGCTTCACCAGGTATCCTTCTCTCCAGTTTGCTGGTATTTCTTCGGTCTCCCAGATTCTGCTAAATAATTTATACAGTATTTCTGTGGATGTGTTTATGTTGGCTTTAACCTGCCTCGCTGGAATACCATCTGGACCGGCCGCTTTCCCATCTTTTAAAAGTTTAATGGCTTTACTAATCTCCTTGGATGGTTTCTCACAGTTGATGTCCAAGTCAATCTCTGCCGGTTGGATATCTTGGGGGTTTGCAGGTGCTGGTCTGTTCAGGAGTTCCTTGAAGTATTCCATCCATCTTTCCATTTGGTCTCTAACATTAGTGATAGTTTTTCCACTACTATTTTTGATCAACCCATTTGATGGTCTGTATTTTCCTGCTAGCTTTCTAGTGATGTTGTAAAGATCCCTAAGGTTTCCTTTTCCTGCAGCTACCTCTGCTTCTCTTACTAGATCTTCTACGTATTGTCTTTTATCTAACTTTATTTGTTTCTTCACTTTCTTGCTAGCTTCTGTGTACTTTTCCTGGGCTATGGCTTTGGCAGTTCTAGTTTTGCTATTATTTAAATCTGCTTTCCTCTTTTCCTTTCTTCTATTTCCTTGAGTGTTTCTGGAGTTATCCATGCCTTATGATTCCGCTCCTTCTTTCCTAATACCTCTGTGCATGTTTCATTCCAAATATTTTTGGCTTGCTGCCAGCATTCTTCCGCACTCACCTCATCTTCTAATTGCCGCAAAACCTCATACTTATTAGAGACTGTGACCATGAACTGTTCCTTTGTTTCTTGACTCTGAGGTATCCTACATTATATTGGTGTCTATGTTCATGGGATGTTATGTATCGCTTAAGCTTCAGTTTAATTTTACTTATCAGCAAATGGTGATCCGAATCTACATCTGCCCCCTTAAAACCCTTACATCTTGTAGAGATGACCTGAATTTCTTGTTTATGCATATGTGGTCAATTTGATTTTCTGTTCTGTGATCTGGTGATACCCAGGTTGCTTTATGTATTCTTTTATGTGGAAAGACACTTCCACCTATGACGTATTGATTCGCTGCACAGAAATTAAACATATATATATATATATATATATATATATCACTAAACAGCGTCGCATGTGTACGGTGTCAGTTCCATGGAGGAGATTGAGCGAGTTGCCCAGGATAGAGCGGTATGGAGAAATTACTTGCAGGCCCTATGTAACTTATAACGGTACGAGAGGAATTATTATTTATTATTATATATATATCACTAATCAACGTCGCATGTGTACGGTGAGAAAATAGACGTTATGACGGCTGCTGCAGCGGAGTGTAGTAGCTAGCCAGTTCCCCCACCCCAGGTGGTAGCTTACAGGCCAGACAGGTAGTTTAGATAGATAGGTTGGTAGATATAGTTGACTGTAGAGTTTGCGCATTCAAATCTGCATCTGCTCATTATAAGCAGATAGCAACGCTAATACGAGACATTGACGTAGGTTAGAAAAAAGATAGTAGAGACAAGATGGCCGCCTAAGTGAGAACCATGTCACTGTCGATTCTTTTACCCAAAAGCTGTTCTCGGTCAGGTGATGTAATCCTTGTATTCAACTCTCATGTATTAAAGACCTTATTGCATCCGTTAGTTCACGACTAGTTTGTCAACATTTAACGTTGTAAAGTGCATTCATTGTGTGTCAAACAGAATGGACTGGTCTTTAGTTACAATATGATAGCAACATGTAATCAGCCTCAGACTACGGAAACCAGACTACCAAGCTCTAATGTATCCATGGTATAGAACGTCATACCATTGAAAGACCAGTGTCACTGCTGAACTAACCACCACCCTCAGCTCTTAGGCTCCTCAACAAAAGGTACCCCACCGCACTACCAAGACGTACCCTATCCGTACTATCATGAGGTACCCCAACGAGACCCCTACACTACTTCAGGAGGACAGAGCACGAATGAGAATGCCCAATGTGCCATGACGTCGATCGCATAACAAAACATATATATTCCGTATTACGTTAAAGTTAGTAAACAAATGGCGGATGTATATCTATTCACGTGTATTTATATGTGCATAGATTTTATTTTAAATGGAAAATGCAACCGATTAACCATGGAAAATGCAACTGAGTAACTATGGAAAATGCAACTGAGTAGCCAAGGAAAATGCAACTGAGTAACTATGGAAAATGCAACTGAGTAGCCAAGGAAAATGCAACTGAGTAACTATGGAAAATGCAACTGAGTAGCCAAGGAAAATGCAACCGATTAACCATGGAAAATGCAACTGAGTAACCATGGAAAATGCAACTGAGTAACTATGGAAAATGCAACTAACTATGGAAAATGCAACTGAGTAACTATGGAAAATGCAACTAACTATGGAAAATGCAACTGAGTAACTATGGAAAATGCAACTGAGTAACTATGGAAAATGCAACTGAGTAACCATGGAAAATGCAACTGAGTAACCATGGAAAATGCAACTGAGTAACTATGGAAAATGCAACTGAGTAACCATGGAAAATGCAACTAACTATGGAAAATGCAACTGAGTAACCATGGAAAATGCAACTGAGTAACCATGGAAAATGCAACTGAGTAACTATGGAAAATGCAACTGAGTAACCATGGGAAATGCAACTGAGTAGCCATGGAAAATTCAACTGAGTAACTATAGAAAATGCAACTGAGTAACTATGGAAAATGCAACTGAGTAACTATGGAAAATGCAACTGAGTAACAATGGAAAATTAATCCGTAAACATGTGCAGTAACGTTGCATTTTTACAGTATGTCAATAATCCAGACCGTAAAATCCACTTAGATACAATAGTTGGCTGTGCAATCAATCCTACGTGATAGGGATTAATATCGTAATGTCCCTGGGATATCATTACATCAGATAACAGGTCTGGTGTAAAGTATACCATGTTGTCTAATTCCCTACATGAGATCGGTCAGCTTGTCATTCGTGTGGTACAGATTTAGAATAGTCGAACACCACAGATGGGGATTTCAAATCTTGGATCACATGTTTACCATGTAAGGGAAGTAATCAATGTGCTATCGCGGCTCAATATTTTATAATTTTCATACTGAAAATCACAGTCTCCGGTAGTCATGTTTATGTTACCGGATGGGGAGGGAGGGGAGTGGAACAGTGAAAATTGGTTATTTGTTACTAAACTGACACTGACATCATTGCACACCAGACAGACCCATAGGTGCTCAGTCTCCCCAACAGATATCGAAGAGTATGAATACTGATGGTTCGCGTGGCTCGCTCATTAAAGACACTCCTCACTCTGCCCCTCGGGTGTCCAGTTCTACTTGTACAACGGGTTGTAGCAGTGAGGTTATTTATACCAGTAGATAATAAGTAAAGATATATTTCTAGTAAAATGGAAGCAAGGAAGGAATGACCAGGCTATATAATAAAATCTTAGTAAGTCTAGGAGAAAGAAAAAAAAGTGTACCTAAGAAAATTGAACTCAATTTGGAAATGTATTGTGTAGTTAACATCACGTGATCCGGGGTATTATTCAACGACGTACTGCTTGAAGGGTTGGTATCAACGCATTTTTGATAATGACGATGAATTTAAGACCGATAGGAAAATTCCATGTTTACTATTTTTATAGAAACATGTTCGAGAAGAATGACTCGATTGTACTGTGCAGCCTGGTAAACAAGGGAAGCAAATTATTGGTAGGTTGAAAATAAATAGACCAATGACGACTGCTCCATAAACATGGGAAGGATCATAAACTGCCCAGCAGCTACCGCATAACTCACCTTGCAAAATGTATATGGCAAATTACTAGAGAAGATAGTGGCCAGAAAGGTAATGTGTCACTTGGAGACAGACCACATCCTCCCTGACACTTTGGGTAGCTACTAGGAAATGAAGGAAACATGGGACAATGCTGGAACGTTTGCTTATGATGTTTATGAAGGCTTTCAATCCAAGAAAGAGACTGTTGCTGTGACCATCTACTTGGAGGATGCTTATAACAACATGAATTTTTCAATAATATTAGGTCCTTTGCTTAAATTGGAGGTTAATCCTTGGCTGGTGAACTAGATAGCTGCTTCTTTAATGGAGAGAACCGTTGCAATAAGTTTAGGAACATGGATTCGGATCCTGCACGTATATGCCCGGATTACCCCAGGGTTCTCCTCTACCACCCGTGTTGTTTAATATTTAATATACAGTGAAAACAACTGATTCAATCAATGTTATAAAAAAAATAAGGCGATGCTTTCAACGTTGAAAAACAACACTATACTCTCTAGTTTCTGCTAATTCTGTTTTGCCTCATTGCCTCAGATAAGAAGCGATTTTTATAACGGGATTTTGTATGAGCTTCAAAAATAATGTCCCTGCATCTGTTATTTCTATGGTCCAATTTTTGCATAAACGATATTTTGCTTTGTATCCACTATATTTGAGTAGCATTGCTCTTTGAGGCGCACTGTTTGTTGGTAATCTGCTTTTGCGGTAGAACCTTTTAATGTGTTGTTTTATTGAGGAAGTTCAGTAGGCCTACTGATGTTGTTGATTTCTGTTGATCACGTATGCTCGCTATTTTGTACATTTATGGAACATGAAAGAGGTAGAGGAAATGTGTTAGAAATATGACAACGTAAAAATCACACACACACACGCACACACACACACACATACTAACAAACACATATACATATCTGTATGGTATCATTTATTTAAACACTTTCAGTGATACAAATCAAATACGAATAGTAACTATTGGTTACGCGAATATCTATTATTGCCTGGATTCGAAAGTACAGAATATTGTCTTTTGTCTTTCCCCAGGTAAATGGCGGAATTGATTGTCCACTAATGACGTTAAGAGTAAGGGTGGGAACTTTATTTTGTGTTCAAGGGCGAGATGAGTCGCCATTGTTGTGCTATGTCCGTGTTTATCTAGTGTGGTCTTGATATTGTCTATCCATCTTGTTCTTGGTCTTTCCTTGGCTCTAGTACCTGATCTCTTTTATTGTATGCTGTTATTGGTGGTTGGTTGTATTCCATTCTCATTAAATGTCCGAACCACACTGCATTTGTTGTCTTTCAATGCACTCGGTGCATGAAGTCATGGCCATTCTGCTTCTGATATCCTCGTTTCGTCGTCTTATCTTTCCTGGTACCTCCACCGCCTTCCTCAATCATTTCATGTCGCATGTGGTGAGCTTTATATGGTGTATTGCGGTCAGAGACCAAGTTTGGCACTCACAGTGTTAGTAGAAAAATACTTTTTGTTATCATCTGTCATTTTACTTCCATCTTGATCTTTGGGTGTTGTAGTAATAGTACTGAATAGTACAAGGTAAAACGTAATCGTTACTTTATCACTACATGCGCCATCCTCGTATGGAAGATTATCTGCATTTTATTTGTAGCAATTTCTATTCCTTGCCATCATCGTACCCACCTCCTGATATTTGCATTCAGTTTATATCTCTGCCATATCAGGTAAAAAGATTAGTATTGCTAGTTTCGATAGTTTCGAATGGTAGATATGCCTACCCTTTTAACTGGTGGCGTATGTGGCCTAGGGGATAGTGACTCGGTCTATTAACCCCGATGTTCTGAGTTCGAATCACGCTGCGGACAATTTGGTTGCAAATTGTTTCGCGTGGATTTTTACAAACAGGACGATGGCACCACCCGTTCAGAAAGCAATGGCAAACTACTGAACGTAATAATGCCTAGAAAAATCACAAACAGCGTTAAAAATCTGGGGTTGATTCGCAAAGTCCTGTAAAGGATATACAATTAACTTTAACTTGTTATAATTACATGAAAGATATAGAAAATCGGTACTTTTCGAATATCTTCACAATGATTTCGAAGCCAGTGATCAAATTACTACGCTAATGTTCAAATAACTTGATTATATCAGAGTGCTAAAATAGTGCAGAATTATGACAACAAGTTTCTATAATGTAATTGGTATATGTGTCATGAGCCAAGGAACGAAAATGTATTTGAAGTGAAGGTGGAGGGGGAGGTAAGGATGGGGGTAGGAAGACATTTATTTATTATTTTGTGACAAGATTTAGTGAATAGATCATCTCATTGTGACAAGATTTGGTGAATAGATCATCTCATTGTGACAAGATTTGGTGAATAGATCATCTCATTGTGACAAGATTTAGTGAATAGATCATCTCATTGTGACAAGATTTGGTGAATAGATCATCTACTTGAAACAAGATTTGGTGAATAGCTCATCTCATTGTGACAAGATTTGGTGAATAGATCATCTCATTGAAACAAGATTTGGTGAATAGTTCATCTCATTGAAACAAGATTTGGTGAATAGTTCATCTCATTGAAACAAGATTTGGTGAATAGTTCATCTCATTGAGACAAGATTTGGTGAATAGATCATCTCATTGAAACAAGATTTGGTGAATAGTTCATCTCATTGAAACAAGATTTGGTGAATAGTTCATCTCATTGAGACAAGATTTGGTGAATAGATCATCTCATTGAAACAAGATTTGGTGAATAGTTCATCTCATTGAAACAAGATTTGGTGAATAGATCATCTCATTGAAACAAGATTTGGTGAATAGTTCATCTCATTGAGACAAGATTTGGTGAATAGCTCATCTCATTGAGACAAGATTTGGTGAATAGCTCATCTCATTGTGACAAGATTTGGTGAATAGCTCATCTCATTGAGACAAGATTTGGTGAATAGATCATCTCATTGTGACAAGATTTGGTGAATAGCTCATCTCATTGTGACAAAATTTGGTGAATAGCGCATCTTAATGTAACATTATTGTTAAATAGCTCATCTCAATGTAACATTATTGTTAAAAAGCTCATCTCAATGTAACATTATTGTTAAATAGCTCATCTCAATGTAACATTATTGTTAAATAGCTCATCTCAATGTAACAATATTGTTAAATAGCTCATCTCAATGTAACATTATTGTTAAATAGATCATCTCAATGTAACATTATTGTTAAATAGATCATCTCAATGTGACACGCTTGATATTAAAGAGTTTAAGAGAGTTGGCTACAACAGCTTGATATTAAAGAGTTTAAGAGAGTTGGCTACAACAGCTTGATATTAAAGAGTTTAAGAGAGTTGGCTACAACAGCTTGATATTAAAGAGTTTAAGAGAGTTGGCTACAACAGCTTGATATTAAAGAGTTTAAGAGAGTTGGCTACAACAGCTTGATATTAAAGAGTTTAAGAGAGTTGGCTACAACAGCTTGATATTAAAGAGTTTAAGAGAGTTGGCTACAACAGCTTGATATTAAAGAATTAAAGAGAGTTGGCTATTAAATAACATTAAAACAAAGAAAAGTAAATACTTGGAACACATCAAATGACATGAGTGCCTAGAGAAGATAATTCTTGAGGAATCATGCCTGGAAGAAGAATGAGAGGAAGACCTAGAAGACGATCAGTGCAGGATTGACGATCTGAGAATGACTGCTGCTGACGTCGGTCATATTGCCCAGAATAGAGAGTTTTTTAGAGCTGCTGTCATGTGATCCAAGTTCCGGATGGGACAATCTACTTGATGGTGATGATGATCAATTTACTAATGTAACAAGATTGTTAAATAGCTCATCGATTTATGGAAAGATTATCAACATGATATTATGTTTTAACTCACTTAACTCTTCCCATACCATGAACGTGACCGAGTTCTGACTGTAATTGTTTTATGATACCAGAATGTGTAATCACATAAAGGTTATGTGCTGACTTTGTTTCAGTAGAAATCACAGTAGATATCATAATATCATCTATATATAACTATTTTAGATATCTGAATAATGAAAGTTCAATACAAAGCAAAAAGAACTGTGAAAAGCCACTAACTCTGATCCCGAGTGGTTACCGGGGCCCAAATTTGGGGTGTAAAGAATAGAACCACTGTTACCTGTCATGCATGTCGTAAGAGGCGACTAAGGAGGTTTGGCTGAAATCGGATGCATGTGTCATAAGCGTGAAGTCTATGCGTTTAGGGGCCTACCAAATCAATGTGCAACGTATACACGTTCTTGGCAAAGATCAAACATATCACAAAAGTGATTAAAATTGGTCGTAAAGAACGAACGCAAAGAAGAAGAAGACTAACTCTGAAAAGACAAACGTCTTATGCACTTCACATTGAAGATCCCCCAAATGGTATGTTAATACTTAATGGTATATTCATGATATATTAATGGTATGTTAATAGGTTAATCGTATACTCATAATATGTTAATGGTATGTTAATAGGTTAATCGTATACTCATAATATGTTAATGGTATGTTAATAGGTTAATCGTATACTCATAATATGTTAATGGTATGATAATATGTTAATGGTATGTTAATGGTATGTTAATGGTATGTTAATGGTATGTAAATGGTATGTTAATGGTATGTTAATGGGATGTTAATGGTATGTTAATGGTATGTTAATGTTGTGTTAATGGTGTGTTAATGGTATGTTAATATGTTAATGGTATGTTAATGGTATGTTAATGATATGTTAATGGTATGTTAATGGTATGTTAATGATATGTTAATGGTATGTTAATGTTGTGTTAATGGTGTGTTAATGGTATGTTAATATGTTAATGGTATGTTAATGGTATGTTAATGATATGTTAATGGTATGTTAATGGTATGTTAATGATATGTTAATGATATGTTAATGCTATGTTAATGGTATGTAAATGATATGTCAATGATATGTTAATGATATGTTAATGATATGTTAATGGTATGTTAATGATATGTTAATGGTATGTTAATGGTATGTTAATGGTATGTTAATGGTATGTTAATGGTATGTTAACGGTATGTTAATGATATGTTAATGATATGTTAATGGTATGCTAATGGTATGTCAATGGTATGTTAATGGTATGTTAATGGTATGTTAATATGTTAATGATATGTTAATGGTATGCTAATGATATGTCAATGGTATGTTAATGGTATGCTAATGGTGTTGATTCGGTTAACTAGACATTATTTGTCAACATGTATGAAGACACATCTAAAAATCTCCTGGCTCCTGGCCATCAAAAGTATGAAGAGAGGAAGTCACCAGGGTGTGACGATATACCAGCGGAATTGATTCAATCAGACGGGGAGGCCAGTGTTCGGGTACATCATAAATTGTGCACAAAGATATGGAATAGCTCCTCCTGGCCAAAGGAGTGGAAAAGATCAGTATTTATACCTATTCCAAAGAAGGGAAACCTGAAACTATGTACCAACTACAGAACTATTGTCCTTATAAGTCATGCCAGCAAAATCATATTAAGAATAATCATGAAGAGGATGGAACAAAAATTAGAAGACGAAATACACGAAACACAAGCAGGTTTCAGAAGAGGTAGAGGCACTACAGACCATATTTTCAACATTATCGAGAAATGCAGAGAATACAACACAGACCTGCATGCATGTTTCATAGACTATAGCAAGACTTTCGACCACATACAACATCAGAAAATGTGGAACATCATGAAAGACATGCACTTTCCAACACACATAATATAAATCACAGAATCTCTATACCACGAACAACAGGCAACCATTAAAATAGGAGGTGAAATAACTGAATGGTTCGAGATTCAAAAGGGGTACGACAGGGATGTATTTTGTCACCATACTTATTCAACATATATGCGGAGAACATCATGAGGAATGTAAAGACGATGCCAACTATGTGAATTACGACCCTTTCAATATAGGCGGCAAATCCACACCAGAGCTTAGATACGCAGACGATACAATATTATTATCCACCAGCAAAGAGGGTTTGGAAAACCAAATCATGACGACCAAGAAACATAGTGAAGACCAACATCTATATTTGAATACACAAAAAACAAAAATAATGTCAACTGACAAAGTAAAAGGCTCACCTAACATCCAAATAGACAACTAAGAACTCCAATGTGTAGAGAGCTACAAATATCTGGGCTCAATAATTAACAATAACGGTGACTGCTCCAAAGAAATCTCAAGAAGATTGACAGTAGCAACCAGGAAGTTAAACACAATGAAGAACGTGTGGCAAAGCACCAGCAAAATATTAAAATTAAAAATATTGAGAACATGCATTTTTCCAGTGGCTACTTATGGTTGTGAATCATGGACCATTACACAAAAAAACAAGAACGAAAATCCAGTCGTTTGAAACTAAATGCTGCAGAAAGATCCTACGAATACCATGGGCAGAAAAAGAAAGAACACTGATGTCCTGAAAGAACTAAATGTTAAAGAGAATTGGCTGATAAACAACATACTATACAAACAAAATAGATACTTTGGTCACATTAAGTGTCACGATGGCCTGGAAAGAACAATAATAGAGGGTAGGGTCCCAGGATGCAGAGGCAGACCAAGAAGAAGATGGCTACAGGATATTAAAGAAACCATGAATATGACTATCGGCAAAGTGGGTGAACTGGCTAGAGACAGAGGAATTTCAGATGTGCTGCAAAGAGAGCAACGTCCTATAAAGGACACACCTTGATGATGAGACATTATTTAAAAGACTATCACAGGTTGGTACCAGTCTTACCAAATTATTGTCAGAAAAGCTTGTGTTTCAGGGTACTATTTTACCCTCTATTTTCCATTGATTCGGAATATACATCCTCTTGATTCTATCCCAATAGGGCCAATATTCTGCGTCCGATATGTGGGTTGCAAATATATTACACCGAGGCCCCTTAAAAAAAGTACATTTTACTGCTAAACTACTGATTATCGCCACGTTTTTATTTAAAGGGTAGTTATAGTATGTTACGTTCCCTACAACTAACGGTAACATACCAAACAGGTACACGTCATCAATCCAGAAAAAAGGTGTGTTCCAAGCGGCCTCATGCAATGGCCCCATAAGGTCCGATGTAATTATAACCACAAACCCACTGCAATAATCGTAAGGAACGTTTTTGAAGCGAATATGCGGATCAACTTTCCACTTTCCTTCTCTAAGAATTTTCATAGTTCCTCGACTCCATACATTACAAAATATTGCCTTTTTCTGTCCTCTCATTTGACTTAGAAATGAATATTGAAACACGTACAAACAAAGTACTATAGTTTTACAAATACATAAACAGTGACGATAAACAGCAACGTTTCGACCAACAAGGCCTTTATCAAACGAACAAACAGGAGTGACAAATTAAATGAAACACAAATGGACGACCAAATACCAACGTATCTAAGGAAAATCTGGAATAAAACGAATAACGAAATAAATGTAACACAAAAAACACATAAACTGAAATAGAAAGAAACAATGAAACATCTAGTAAATATATAACTTGAATACATGCAACATATACCATATAGATTACAAAGCATGGAAGAGAAAGTACTAAGAAGCATAAGAATGTAATACATGCAACATATACCCATAGAGATTACAAAGCATGGGAAGAGAAAGTACTAAGAAGCATAAGAATGTAATACGTTGAGCCCGCGTGGTCGAAAAGGTACCATATAAAGAAATCAACTGATTCTCCAGAGAAATGACTACGATCATCAGAGGAACATGATCGGATGGCTGTGACCTGACATCGCAAGCTCCTGAATGGCCAGTATCATTGAAATGGGTAGCTACAGGGTCACAGAGCATTGGCGTATAAGCGCGTGTTGGGCGAATCGGTCATGAGTCTCCTGCCGGTTTCAATATGGGCCTTGTTGAAACCGCTTGCAGATAATGGCATAGATAATATTACGGACTCCACGTGAAACTGTCTTCAACAACGAACGTGGCTTTTGGAAAAGACACCGTGCGGGTCTGTATTACATAAGCACAAGTGTTGCAGCGCCGACGGCCACACTGGATGGTGCCAAAATGACTCTGGATGTTAGGCTTGAGGCGACTGTGAACCAACATATCCTTAAGGCTTCTGTCCCGTCTGTACGCCACCAAAGGATAGTGTTGGAAGATTGAACGTGTATCAGGATCAGACTGAAGAATGGAGAGATGACGGAATAAGACTTTCTTCACAAGGGAACTATGAGGGTGGAAAGTTAAGACAAGTTTCACCCTGTCAGAATTGAAAGTTCTATGCTGGTTAGAGAGAGCCTTCATGGGTCATCTTGAGCACCTAGTATGGAATTCCTATGATGGCCTTCTTCCGTCTGTGTATCATAGATACATTGATGATTGTATTGGCATTACTGATATGCCTGAAGCCGATTTGTCACGCTTCATTAATTTCATTAATGTCTTCAATCCGGCTATTCGGTTTACATCTCACATCTCTACCTCTTGTGTCAACTTTCTTGACATCACTATCACTATCAGCATATCCACCATCACTACATCAGTATACTACAAGCCTACTGATGCACATAGTTTTCTTCTTTATACCTCTTCCCATTCCCAGGTTTGTCGTGATTCTTTACCATTCTCTCAACTTTTGCGCCTTCGTCGCCTCTGTAGCGAGGACGACGATTTCGGATAGAGCTCACGAGATGCTGGATTTCTTTCGTAAGCGCTTATACCGGATAAGGTGCTTGCTTCTGCTATGCGGCGCGTTCAGCAAATTTCTCGCCGGGAGGCTCTTCAACCAGCATAGAACTTCCAATTCTGACAGGGTGAAACTTGTCTTAACTTTCCACCCTCATAGTTCCCTTGTGAAGAAAGTCTTATTCCGTCATCTCTCCATTCTTCAGTCTGATCCTGATACACGTTCAATCTTCCAACACTACCCTTTTTGGTGGCGTACAGACGGGACAGAAGCCTTAAGGATATGTTGGTTCACAGTCGCCTCAAGCCTAACATCCAGAGTCATTTTGGCACCATCCAGTGTGGCCGTCGGCGCTGCAACACTTGTGCTTATGTAATACAGACCCGCACGGTGTCTTTCCAAAAGCCACGTTCGTTGTTGAAGACAGTTTCAAGTGCGAGTCCCGTAATATTATCTATGCCATTATCTGCAAGCGGTGCAACAAGGCCTATATTGGGGAAACCGGCAGGGGACTCAGTGACCGATTCGCCCAACACTTGCGCGATATACGCCAATGCTCTGTGACCCTGTAGCTACCCATTTCAATGATACTGGCCATTCAGGAGGTTGCGATGTCCAGGTCACAGCCATCCGATCATGTTCCTCTGATGATCGTAGTCGATTTGCTCTGGAGAATCGGTTGATTTCTTTGTATGGTACCTTGGACCACGCGCTCAACGTATTACATTCTTATGCTTTAGTACTTTCTTCCCATGCTTTGTAACTCTATGGGTATATGTTGCATGTATTACATTCTTATGCTTCTTTGTACTTTCTTCCCATGCTTTATAATCTATATGGGTATATGTTGCATGTATTCAAGTTATATATTTACTAGATGTTTCATTGTTTCTTTCTATTTCTAGTTTTTATGTGTGTTTTTGTGTTACATTTATTTCGTTATTCGTTTTTATTCCAGATTTTCCTTAGATACGTTGGTATTTGGTCGTCCATTTGTGTTTCATTTTAATTTGTCACTCCTGCTTGTTCGTTTGCTTGATAAAGGCCTTGTTGGTCGAAACGTTGCTGTTTATCGTCACTGTTTATGTATTTTGTAAAACTATAGTACTTTGTTTGTACGTGTTTCACTATTTACCAAGTTTTACTGCAGTCTTCCCCCTATTTAGAAATGAATATAATAATTTGAACATGTTTACTATGACGTCATCATCTATTTTTAAAACTAATTCCGAATTGGAACAGTGTTGACTGACCCAGCGGTATCCCATAACACCCTTCAGCGAGAGGTTGTGGTAATCGTCAATGAAATCACCCATAACGGTATCGTTGTATCTAACATGTTCAAACCACAAAATCCGCTCCAGAGTTTTATTCATTGTTAGACCCAATAGAAAAGCAACACGAATTTCAAATGGACGAAACAGGGGAAAAGTCTGCAAACTACTCTTATCCGTTGCCGTCTTTCTAAATTTGTGTGCCGTGTGAACAATGATAATGATGTCAACACGATCAACCCCTTTACAAAGATTAGGATCTAATAGTAGATATCTGCCAATTCTTCTAGCCGGAAACAGGTCTTCGTTTGTAAGCAATGAGTCATTCAACTCTTTCTTAATCTGTTCAAGTTTCATCAGCGTTACAGGGTTAACGCCGTTATTTCCACGGTCGTTTTTGGTAAATTTGATCTTGTTGTTGAAGAGATCGTTTGATATATTTAAAAAACGTTGACTGTATGTGTGGACAGAGCGCCGCGCTAACAGACTGTGTAGGTAAACAGGTAATGCAGACGATGGATAATATAACCATCATCTTGATGATGTTCCCAACAGACAACTTCTTCAAAGCTCGCTGGTTCACTTTTTTTATTCTCTTTTTCATCTGCAATACATTAAAACAATCAGATCATGAGTACATCATATAGATAATTTTACCTATAAATTTTATTATCTATTATATTAGTCATGCTCTTGTATGTTTATTATATTAATATTATATTTTGTTATCTATTATATTAGTCGTGCTCTTGTATGTCTATTATATTAATGTTATATTTTGTTATCTATTATATTAGTCGTGCTCTTGTATGTCTATTATATTAATGTTATATTTTGTTATCTATTATATTAGTCATGCTCTTGTATGTCTATTATATTAATGTTATATTTTATTATCTATTATATTAGTCATGCTCTGTATGTCATTATATTAATGTTATATTTTGTTATCTATTATATTAGTCGTGCTCTTGTATGTCTATTATATTAATGTTATATTTTATTATCTATTATATTAGTCATGCTCTTGTATGTCTATTATATTAATGTTATTTTTTATTATCTATTATATTAGTCATGCTCTTGTATGTCTATTATTTTAATGTTATATTTTGTTATCTACTATATTTATATATTATTTTCAGATAATCTGATTCTTAGAAATATACGATAATCTGATTCTTAGAAATATATGATAATCTGATTCTTAGAAACATACGATAATCTAATTCACAGAAATGTGATATAATGTCAATGGTTATGGTCTCAAAACTCACGATGGTAGGTAGAGGATCTCTGTACAGAGACAGTGGCTACGGTCATGGGCCAGTATGGTCACTGCCAGGAAGGTAGACAGAGGATCTCTGTAATAGAGACAATGTCTACGGTCATAGACCAGTATGGTCACTGCCAGGAAGGTAGGTAGAGGATCTCTGTAATAGAGACAATGTCTACGGTCATAGACCAGTATGGTCACTGCCAGGGAAAGGGAGACAAAGGATCTCTGTAATAGAGACAATGGTTACGGTCATGTACCAGTATGGTCACTGCCAGGAAGGTAGGTAGAGGATCTCTGTAATAGAGACAATGTCTACGGTCATAGACCAGTATGGTCACTGCCAGGAAGGTAGACAGAGGATCTCTGTAATAGAGACAATGGTTACAGTCATGGACCAGTATGGTCACTGCCAGGAAGGTAGGTAGAGGATCTCTGTAATAGAGACAATGGTTACAGTCATGGACCAGTATGGTCACTGCCAGGAAGGTAGGCAGAGGATCTCTGTAATAGAGACAATGGTTACAGTCATGGACCAGTATGGTCACTTCCAGGAAGGTAGACAGAGGATCTCTGTAATAGAGACAATGGTTACGGTCATGGACCAGCATGGTCACTGCCAGGAAGGTAGGCAGAGGATCTCTGTAATAGAGACAATGGTCACTGCCAGGAAGGTAGACAGAGAATCTCTGTAATAGAGACAATGGTTACAGTCATGGACCAGTATGGTCACTGCCAGGAAGGTAGACAGAGAACTCTAATAGAGACAATGGTTACAGTCATGGACAAGTATGGTTACTACCAGGAAGGTAGACAGATGATCTCTGTAATAGAGACAATGGCTACAGTCATGGACCAGTATGGTCACTGCCAGGAAGGTAGGCAGAGGATCTCTGTAATAGAGACAATGGTCACTGCCAGGAAGGTAGACAGAGAATCTCTGTAATAGAGACAATGGTTACAGTCATGGACCAGTATGGTCACTGCCAGGAAGGTAGACAGAGAATCTCTGTAATAGAGACAATGGTTACAGTCATGGACAAGTATGGTTACTACCAGGAAGGTAGACAGATGATCTCTGTAATAGAGACAATGGCTACGGTCATGGACCAGTATGGTCACTGCCAGGAAGGAAAGCAATATCAGACTACCTTCCAAGACATTGCCTAGAAACGCCAACAATAATATGGAATACAACATAATGGATAAGTTCCGGAGGACTGTTGGGGTGGCAAAGTTCTGCTCAGGACAAGCTGTTTGATGATGATGATGATGATGATGATGATGATATATAATCTAATTCTTTGAAATATAAGCGAATGTGGTAAAACTGAATACAACTAGAATACAAATTTAAATAAATACAACAAGTAGTATTCACCTAGTGAAGAATACAAGAAAGTTAATATTAACTAAAAGACCAGTAGATTAACAAAAGAACCTCTTTAGTACAGTCTTTAATGCACTTGCTTCCTAGTCGTATGGTCTCGGTTCGATCCAATTGATGTGGGATTTGTCATATATGTAATGATTCTTAGATTTACCCAGCTTCAACTGGGCATCACGTAGAGAAACGTTGGTGACCACATCTTTATTCCTGTGCCGTTGGTCAAAGAAAAATACAAGTCTGTTGTCGAATACCGAAATATACCTTATAGTATGAGAGGGGTTTAAAAGGGTTTAAAGCCGAAAAATTGACTTCATTGCACCGGGTTTTACTCCATATGGCTCAGTCCCTCTCCGCAGAAATGGCACGCCACCTTCCGAGAATATTGCACAAAGCACAAACTTCGTAGCTCCAGCAACAATCCTAGGTGTCTGTGGAAAAAATGCTCTCGTGAACAGAACGGCGAGGTCCGGATTCGAACCAACGACCTTCGACTCACACGGCGAAGGGTTTAACCACAGAGATTCCCAAATTTCATGTTAGGGCCGTTAGAAATGTATTATTTGATTCTATATGTTCTTTGCCATGTAAGAAGTGAATTTCTTCACTTCTGTTGTATCTTTGCTTGATAAAGGCCTTTTGGTCGAAACGTTGCGATTTATTGTTGTTTTTGTATTTTGTAAAACTACAGTACTTTATTTTTATGCATTTCACCATAGTTTCATTTTTAAAAACTTTAACAACTAAAAAAGTAGAGAATGAAACTGATAAAAAAACAAATATCTAAATACTAAGAACATTCAAATTCACAGTGGCAACGTAAGGGTGTGAAGCATGAACATTTAATTAGACAACGGAAAAGCATATGCGTGCTTTTGAATATAGTTGTTGTTGCCCGCCAGCCCAGCGTGTTCGTAGCGCGTTGGACGACGAGTGACAAGCTCAGTGTGAATGCGAGTTCAATTCCGCGGACTGGCAGAAAAGCCACAGGTTCTTCAGATTCACGGTGATCGTGGCACCGAACCGAAGGGTTATAATGTCCATGGCACCGAGCCGAAGAGCTCAAAGCTCAAGTGCATCTGAACCGAATAAAAATTTAGTTGTTATAGAAATATCTTCCATATATCATGAACAGAGAGGAGAACAAATATATCATGAACAGAGAGGAGAACAAATATATCATGAACAGAGAGGAGAACAAATATATCATGAACAGAGAGGAGAACAAATATATCATGAACAGAGAGGAGAACAAATATATCATGGACAGAGAGGAGAACAAATATATCATGGACAGAGAGGAGAACAAATATATCATGGACAGAGAGGAGAACAAATATATCATGGACAGAGAACAAATATATCATGGACAGAGAACAAATATATCATGAACAGAGAGGAGAACAAATATATCATGAACAGAGAGGAGAACAAATATATCATGAACAGAGAACAAATATATCATGGACAGAGAGAGAACAAATATATCATGGACAGAGAGGAGAACAAATATATCATGGACAGAGAGGAGAACAAATATATCATGAACAGAGAGGAGAACAAATATATCATGAACAGAGAACAAATATATCATGGACAGAGAGGAGAACAAATATATCATGGACAGAGAACAAATATATCATGAACAGAGAGGAGAACAAATATATCATGAACAGAGAACAAATATATCATGAACAGAGAGGAGAACAAATATATCATGAACAGAGAGGAGAACAAATATATCATGAACAGAGAGGAGAACAAATATATCATGGACAGAGAACAAATATATCATGGACAAAGAGGGGAACAAATATATCATGGACAGAGAGGAGAACAAATATATCATGAACAGAGAGGAGAACAAATATATCATGGACAGAGAGAGAACAAATATATCATGGACAGAGAGAGAACAAATATATCATGGACAGAGAAGAGAACAAATATATCATGGACAGAAAGGAGAACAAATATATCATGGACAGAGAGGAGAACAAATATATCATGAACAGAGAGGAGAACAAATATATCATGGACAGAGAACAAATATATCATGGACAGAGAACAAATATATCATGAACAGAGAGGAGAACAAATATATCATGGACAGAGAACAAATATATCATGGACAGAGAACAAATATATCATGAACAGAGAGGAGAACAAATATATCATGGACAGAGAACAAATATATCATGAACAGAGAGGAGAACAAATATATCATGGACAGAGAGGAGAACAAATATATCATGGACAGAGAGGAGAACAAATATATCATGGACAGAGAACAAATATATCATGGACAGAGAACAAATATATCATGAACAGAGAGGAGAACAAATATATCATGGACAGAGGAGAACAAATATATCATGGACAGAGAGGAGAACAAATATATCATGGACAGAGAGGAGAACAAATATATCATGGACAGAGAACAAATATATCATGAACAGAGAGGAGAACAAATATATCATGGACAGAGAGGAGAACAAATATATCATGGACAGAGAGGAGAACAAATATATCATGGACAGAGAGGGAACAAATATATCATGGACAGAGAGGGAACAAAATATCATGGACAGAGAACAAATATATCATGGACAGAGAACAAATATATCATGGACAGAGAGGAGAACAAATATATCATGGACAGAGAACAAATATATCATGGACAGAGAGGAGAACAAATATATCATGGACAGAGATGGGAACAAATATATCATGGACAGAGAACAAATATATCATGGACAGAGAGGAGAACAAATATATCATGGACAGAGAGGGGAACAAATATATCATGGACAGAGATGGGAACAAATATATCATGGACAGAGAACAAATATATCATGGACAGAGAACAAATATATCATGGACAGAGAGGGGAACAAATATATCATGGACAGAGAACAAATATATCATGAACAGAGAGGGGAACAAATATATCATGGACAGAGAACAAATATATCATGGACAGAGAGGAGAACAAATATATCATGAACAGAGAGGAGAACAAATATATCATGGACAGAGAGGAGAACAAATATATCATGGACAGAGAGGAGAACAAATATATCATGGACAGAAAGGAGAACAAATATATCATGGACAGAGAGGAGAACAAATATATCATGGACAGAGAGGAACAAATATATCATGGACAGAGATGGGAACAAATATATCATGGACAGAGAACAAATATATCATGGACAGAGAGGAGAACAAATATATCATGGACAGAGAGGAGAACAAATATATCATGGACAGAGAGGAGAACAAATATATCATGGACAGAGAGGAGAACAAATATATCATGAACAGAGAGGAGAACAAATATATCATGGACAGAGAGGAGAACAAATATATCATGGACAGAGAGGAGAACAAATATATCATGGACAGAGAGGAGAACAAATATATCATGGACAGAGAACAAATATATCATGGACAGAGAGGAGAACAAATATATCATGAACAGAGAGGAGAACAAATATATCATGGACAGAGAGGAGAACAAATATATCATGGACAGAGAGGAGAACAAATATATCATGGACAGAGAGGAGAACAAATATATCATGGACAGAGAGGAGAACAAATATATCATGGACAGAGAGGAGAACAAATATATCATGGACAGAGAGGGAACAAATATATCATGGACAGAGATGGGAACAAATATATCATGGACAGAGAACAAATATATCATGGACAGAGAACAAATATATCATGAACAGAGAGGAGAACAAATATATCATGGACAGAGAGGAGAACAAATATATCATGGACAGAGAGGAGAACAAATATATCATGGACAGAGAGGAGAACAAATATATCATGGACAGAGAACAAATATATCATGAACAGAGAGGAGAACAAATATATCATGGACAGAGAGGAGAACAAATATATCATGGACAGAGAGGAGAACAAATATATCATGGACAGAGAGGAGAACAAATATATCATGGACAGAGAGGAGAACAAATATATCATGGACAGAGAGGAGAACAAATATATCATGGACAGAGAGAAGAACAAATATATCATGAACAGAGAGGAGAACAAATATATCATGAACAGAGAGGAGAACAAATATATCATGAACAGAGAGGAGAACAAATATATCATGGACAGAGAGGAGAACAAATATATCATGGACAGAGAACAAATATATCATGGACAGAGAACCAATATATCATGGACAGAGAGGAGAACAAATATATCATGGACAGAGAGGAGAACAAATATATCATGGACAGAGAGGAGAACAAATATATCATGGACAGAGAGGGGAACAAATATATCATGGACAGAGAACAAATATATCATGAACAGAGAGGAGAACAAATATATCATGAACAGAGAGGAGAACAAATATATCATGAACAGAGAGGAGAACAAATATATCATGAACAGAGAGGAGAACAAATATATCATGGACAGAGAGGGAACAAATATATCATGGACAGAGAGGAGAACAAATATATCATGGACAGAAAGGAGAACAAATATATCATGAACAGAGAGGAGAACAAATATATCATGGACAGAGAACAAATATATCATGGACAAGAGGGAACAAATATATCATGAACAGAGAACAAATATATCATGGACAGAGATGGGAACAAATATATCATGGACAGAGAACAAATATATCATGGACAGAGAGGGGAACAAATATATCATGGACAGAGAGGGGAACAAATATATCATGAACAGAGAACAAATATATCATGGACAGAGAGGGAACAAATATATCATGGACAGAGAGGGGAACAAATATATCATGGACAGAGAGGAGAACAAATATATCATGGACAGAGAACAAATATATCATGGACAGAGATGGGAACAAATATATCATGGACAGAGAACAAATATATCATGAACAGAGAACAAATATATCATGGACAGAGAGGGGAACAAATATATCATGGACAGAGAACAAATATATCATGGACAGAGAACAAATATATCATGGACAGAGAGGGAACAAATATATCATGGACAGAGAGGAGAACAAATATATCATGGACAGAGAGGGAACAAATATATCATGGACAGAGAGGAGAACAAATATATCATGGACAGAGAGGAGAACAAATATATCATGGACAGAGAGGGAACAAATATATCATGGACAGAGAGGGAACAAATATATCATGGACAGAGAGGAGAACAAATATATCATGGACAGAGAGGAGAACAAATATATCATGGACAGAGATGGGAACAAATATATCATGGACAGAGAACAAATATATCATGGACAGAGAGGAGAACAAATATATCATGGACAGAGAACAAATATATCATGGACAGAGAGGAGAACAAATATATCATGGACAGAGAGGGAACAAATATATCATGGACAGAGAGGAGAACAAATATATCATGGACAGAGAGGAGAACAAATATATCATGGACAGAGAGGAGAACAAATATATCATGGACAGAGAGAGAACAAATATATCATGGACAGAGAGGAGAACAAATATATCATGGACAGAGAGGGAACAAATATATCATGGACAGAGAGGAGAACAAATATATCATGGACAGAGAGGAGAACAAATATATCATGAACAGAGAGGAGAACAAATATATCATGGACAGAGAGGAGAACAAATATATCATGGACAGAGAGGAGAACAAATATATCATGAACAGAGAGGAGAACAAATATATCATGGACAGAGAGGAGAACAAATATATCATGGACAGAGAGGAGAACAAATATATCATGGACAGAGGAGAACAAATATATCATGGACAGAGAACAAATATATCATGGACAGAGAACAAATATATCATGGACAGAGAGGAGAACAAATATATCATGGACAGAGAGGAGAACAAATATATCATGAACAGAGCGGAGAACAAATATATCATGGACAGAGAGGAGAACAAATATATCATGGACAGAGAGGAGAACAAATATATCATGGACAGAGAGAGAACAAATATATCATGGACAGAGAGGAGAACAAATATATCATGGACAGAGAGGAGAACAAATATATCATGGACAGAGAGGAGAACAAATATATCATGGACAGAGAGGAGAACAAATATATCATGGACAGAGAACAAATATATCATGGACAGAGAACAAATATATCATGGACAGAGAGAGAACAAATATATCATGGACAGAGAGGAGAACAAATATATCATGGACAGAGAACAAATATATCATGGACAGAGAGGAGAACAAATATATCATGGACAGAGAGGAGAACAAATATATCATGGACAGAGAGGAGAACAAATATATCATGGACAGAGAGGAGAACAAATATATCATGGACAGAGAGGAGAACAAATATATCATGAACAGAGAGGAGAACAAATATATCATGAACAGAGAACAAATATATCATGGACAGAGAGGAGAACAAATATATCATGAACAGAGAACAAATATATCATGTACAGAGAACAAATATATCATGGACAGAGAACAAATAAATCTATCCAGAAAGAACTCAACATCAAAGAAAAATTGCCGATGCTACACTTAATAATGAGGAAAAATTTGCATTTTTGACATATAAAAAAACACAAAGGGTGGGAGAAGACCTTTATTAAGGGAAGAATCCCGACGAAGAGGAAAAGAGGAAGACCACGTAGAAGATGGGTTTAGAATAAGACTAATGATTTGAACGCGATGGCTGCAGAAGCGAGACATCTGGCGTCACGGAGACTACTATAATAAAAAAGAAGAAAGTGTGAATTCATGGTTTCTTCCTTCAAAGCACTTGTATTGCTTCAATCTTCACTCACATGATGCAGCTCTATACTCATGTGAAAACGACTTCTTTTGCCAAGTTGTCATTCTAAAATGTGTCTGCGATGTATAAGTGCTCGTCAACTGCACTCAGTTCAATGTCAGCTGATTGCCATAAATCGACATGTCACGCTGGCTAAGATCACATTTTTCATTTATAAATCAATGCACAGCTTCACCTCACTGCGCTTAGGCCTAAATCAATAAGCTTTGTTCTAAGTAGTGTTTTCATTTCCAACGCCTTTAAATCTACATTGTAGAAGTCCTTATACCGATTAAAGGGCTGCACCACAGTTCACTTGCATAAAGCTTGCTCCCCATACAAGATATCGTTAGAGACCAGACCTTCTCATTCAGGCGCAGGCGCCGCATATGTTAAGAGGAGAGATTGGGCAAGTACAATCCTCCTGGAAAATGGCTTTTTGTTAAAACAGTTTTATGCGAATCTGGTTTTCGCCCTTTTCTCACAGTAAACTACTAGTTACAAATTTGTAAATTCATTTTGCCACCCCTGGAAAATGTAGGTGGACGCCCATGGGCACAGGTGATCAAAACCATCATCTCGAAAGAGCAGCTAGTTGTTTGTTCCGAAATCCTTCGAGTGTGCAACAAACATCTCAGTTTATGAAAATTGAACATGAAAAATGTTGTAATTCTTGCTCCTTCAACACCTCATTGTGGACTTCAGAAAAAAACCTAAACTATCCAACGAAGACTACCATACACTCGACAGACAAGGAAAGACTATCATCTTCCGACTCAGGATAGGATATAACAGACTGAATAAACACCTACACAGACTACGATTGTCTCCATCCCCTCTGTGTCCCTGAAATTGGGTGCCGTTAGTAAAACAATCACTATAATTTCAATTTTAAAGATTTTAATCCCAGATTTTCAGATGTACTTAACATATCATTCTTTCTTTCTTTTGTCCTTCTCTGCTTTTGCCGCTAGGCGTAGCAGGTTTAACTGATGATCGGTTTTCGAGATAATGCACGCTCGGTCGCTTGATATGGTGTGGTATTGTGGAGTTTTAAGATGTCTGTAACTCCATCAACCCATCTTTTTCTTGGTCTGCCCTTCCTCTTGATGATTCCATTTTCAGGTTGTACGCTCTTGCTACTGGTGTATTCGGGTTCATTCTGACCAAGTGGCCAAACCATTTGAGTCTCTGTTTTTCAATAAATCTAATAGCAGGTGTTGTTCCGACTGTTCTTCTAATTTCCTCATTTCTTATATGGTCTCTTCTTGTTTTATTTACTGCTTTCCTCAGGCATCTCATTTCGCATGTGGTAATTTTCCTTTCTTGTTCTTTTGTCAGTGCCCATGTTTGGCTCTGGTAGCACAGTGTTGGTATAAAGATTGAATTTATAATCTGTCTTTTAGTCACTACTGGAATAGCTGGGTGTTTCAAAATTGGGGTAAGCTGGTATGTAATGTTGTTGGCTTGCTGGATTCTAGTTTCGATCTCTCTGTCCAGTCTACTATCAGATGTGAAGATAACATATCATTAAACTGTGTAAAACAGTAATTGTTACTTGGGTTCAGTATATACAAGAAAACAATGAGAATTTGGACATGATAAATTATTTTAGACATGTGCAAAATACAGATGTCACTTTTACATTTTTGTGAAATGATACAATCAAATTCATTCAAAATTAAACAGCATACACACAGTTTGTGTGATTTTGGCAAGTACTATGGAAAATAGTATATGTTTAATAGATTTTATTTTATGGCCAAATTATCTTTTTATGGTTTTAAAATTGTCTAATGTGAAAAAACCTATAAAAATGAATATAATTAAGATATTGGAATGCCCTTAGTAAACGCTATAGACAGTTCTATTGTAAACAAACATGCAATATTGTATGCTGTTTGGTTAATATTTGACAAAGTTATGATGTAAAATTAATCATGTATTGTTAATTTTCGAACAAAATCTAAAACCATCCATGCGAAGAAGATTTTATAATCTTTGAGTCATCATAACTTAAAAACTATTTAACCAATTCTAAAAATTTAAAAAGAAATGTGTCCACAATTCGTTAACCTTGTATGAGATACCAAGTACGTCGAGAAATTTAAGAAGCTAATTTTCTCGGTATTCCCTCTTAGCAGTCCTTCGGAATTTTTCTCTCTCTCATAGGTCAGGTGGTCCGCCCCTTCAGCCGTCATGCTTAGACCATCAGTTACATCCTGAATCCATCTTTTCCGTGGTCTTCCTCGTCTTCTCTTTGCCGGGATGCCTCCTTCCATAATGGTGTTCGCCATATCTACCTGTTTATATGTTCAAAATACCAAATAAGGAGAAGGGTTGGCTTCATTGCACCGGGTATTGGCTGAAATCGGATGCATGTGTCCTAAACGTGTAGAAGTATATGCGTTTAGGGACCTACCAAACCAATGTGCAACGTATACACGTTCTTGGCAAAGTTCAAACCTATCACAAAGAGTGATTAAAATTGGTCGTAAAAAACGAACGCAACGAAGAAGAAGAAGAAGATTGCACCGGCTTCATCATATGGCTCGGTCATTATCCACAGAAATGCACGTCATCTGTAAGGAACATTGCACATAGCACGAACTTTGTAGCTACAGTAACATCTTTAATCTTTAGGGATCATACATATGGCAGTGTATCATGGACAATGAACAAGCAATCAATAAAATGATTGGAAGCCACAGAGATGTGGTTTTACAGAAGAATGATGAAAATTCCACGGGCAGCAAAGAAAACAAATGATGAGGTTTTAAAACAGGCCTGTACACAAAGAAACCTTATCAAAAGAATAATAATCAGACAATCAACGTTCTTCGGGTAAATAATGCGAAAGGGGTGTAGAATATTTAGTGACAGCAGGTAAAATTCAGGGAAGGATAGATTGTGGAAGACAGAAGGAGAATATGTTGGATGGTCTGACATTATGGTTCCACAAAATATCGACGTCAGAACTGATAAACACCACCAAGGGGATAGAGTTGAGGAGAGACATGATCGCCTACGCCGGCAGGCATCATCATCATCAAGGTGCGTACCCTTTATAGGACGTTGCTCTCTTTGCAGCACATCTGAAATTCACTCTGTCTCTAGCCAGTTAACCCACTTCGTCGATGGTCATATTCATGGTTTCTTTAATATCTTGTAGCCATCTTCTTCTTGGTCTGCCTCTGCGTCCTGGGACCCTGCCCTCTAATATTGTTCTTTCCAAGTCACCGTGACGCTTGATGTGACCAAAGTATGTAATTGTTCTATATAGTATGTTGTTTATCAGCCAATTCTCTTTAACATTTAGCCGGCAGACATGGCACTTAATTTATTGATTAAACTATAAGAACAATGATATCATTCATTACAAAGAAACATATGTCAAGATGTCCTGAGTCACCAATATGGACAAGTAGCTCAGGTTAAAAGAAGTAATCGACAATAAAACAAAAACAAACATTAAATTAAACCATTTCGATGTGAGTCTGCTTTGGTGGCTTCCCACTTGACCAGTTCGATCTGATACTGAAATGAAAATCGTGGCATATCCCAAAGGACGTAGCCATCAACCACAGTAAACGAGTCGTTGATTTTCTAGGCACCACTTATATGTTCAGTAGTTTGTCATTGCTTTCTGAACGATGAGGTCTATTTTTACCTTTTGTAAAAATCCCACGGAAACAATTTGCTTCCAAACTTGCCCACCGTGAGGTTTGAACCAGGTACGCTTGGTCTGTGATCGAGCTCACAACCGCTTGAGCTACAGACGATCTGATACTAGGCTACGAGAAAATGTGAAGGAATCAGTCATCTCAAATCTGTTGTTTTCTGGGTTTCTTCACTACCAACTCACAGAAAGATATGCAGGACTTCATGAACAGATTTTCTAGAGCTTGTGATATTTTTTGGCCTTACCATCAACACCAGAAAATCAGAGGTCATGTTACAGTCTGCCGCTATAAAGCAGTACAATGACCAAATCATCAATGACCAGCGTCTCCTGCCAACAGATAACATTGTTATCAATGAGCAGCTTCTCACCCAGAGCGGCAAACGAAGACTCTAAGTTCAGCAAAAGAACATGCAATGGTAGTGTAATATTGACTTGAGAAGAAAGAGGTGGCCCGCTTACATCAGCGACAAGACAAACGGTATGGCGTGACTGATAATCTGAGGCAGACGGCTGCCTTTATTAGAGAATCCAAAATCACAATCCAGTGAGAACGCAGAAGAAGATACTGAAGTCCTCCTGGGAGCAGATATTTCAGATATCCACACTCTCGGTGAGGGCCGCAGTAGCGTAGTTGCTAGTGACTCGCTTTTTAGGCTAGTGATACTGGTTCACCTTTTCTCCAATCCTGTTTTGTCTCAGAGCGTCAGGATAAGAAGAGATTTATAGAACGGGTTTTTTGTGTGCGTTTCGTAAACAGTGTATCTGTTATCTCTGAGGTCCATCTTTTGCATGGTCGGCCTTCTGCTGTGTATTTATTGTATCGTAGCAACATCGATCTTTGAGGTGCACTGTCTGTTTATTAATCTACTTGTGTGGCCGAACCATTTAATTTGTTGTTTCTTGATGAAGTTTAGCACTGATGTTGTACCCACTTTTTCCTGATGTCTTCATTTCTTAACCTGTCTCTTTTGTTACCCCAACATTCCACGTAGACACTTCATCTCTACCGTGACTAGTTTTCTTCTATTATTTGATGTCAGCGTCCAGGTTTGGCACTGATATCATAATGTGTGGAGAAAGATTGTGTTGAACACTGCTCTTTTTGTGTTCATAATTGTGAAGAGATTTCTATTGAATGAAAAGCTTAACTACTTGTTGCTAAAAAAAAAAACTACCACTGAAAAACGCATGTGATGTGCTTTGGAGCAAACTTTCTGTCTAAAAAGAAATTGAATTGGTAACTTCATAATGTTTAATGGGTAACAAGACAACAGCATTTTGTTATCGAAAAAGAAATAAACATGTCACACTAAAAGCAAAATAAAGTTACAAGATGATAAAAAATAGAAAATAATTACAAGAACATGAAAAAAAAGGAACTGACGTCTGCAGACAAATGCACTACACAGATCTATCAAAATAATAAACGTGACTTGAAATGAGAAGCATTATCTGCAACAAGTTCTTGTCAATCCCGATCAGAATGCGAGTTATTCAGTGCTACACAGAACCAATACTGACATACGGATGCGAGTCATGGACAATGAACACACAGATCGAAAAATCTTAGGGCCACAGAAATGTGGTTTTATAGAAGAATGATGAGAATTCCATTGACTGCTAAAATGATTAATGTTCAGGTGCTGAATGAGATCAAGACACAGAGAAAGCTTATCATCAATATAAGAAAGAGACAGTCATCATTTTTCGGGCTTGTGATGTGGAGGCGAAGTTTAGAACACATTGTGACAACCGGTAAAATCGAGGGTAGACGAGACAGAGGAAGACAGAGAGAGAAATTTTGGATAGCCTGACTTCATGGCACGGTAGAGCGTCAACATCTGAGTTGATAGCAAACACCAACGACAGAGATTTGTGGAGATCCATGATTGCCTACGCCAGCCGGCACGGCAACTGATGATGATGACGACTTGAAATTTGTCGTACTCTTATTTTTCTTTTCCCAGGACATAGACTGACAAAACGGTCAAGCACTGACACTTCTTGTGGCGTCTTGTAGGACAAGAATAAAATCTATTTAAATTGTTCACAAATGGATATCCTTCGTAGGTAGCTAAATGTCTGACCTACACAGTATATCTTCTCCTCTACTGTTGTCGTGCCCGTGGTTTTCTTGTGGTCTTCAATGGCTGGCATGCGTGCTTCAAGCTCCGTATGTGCATACCGCTGCAGAATGTGATATCGCTGTTTCCCTAACGGTTAGTTTTCTACATGGACAGAGTGCTTCAACTTCCAACCTGTAGTACCGCAGTCCTAGTTTATTATATCGTATCTCCTCAAGATCTTTCTGGCTTGGTTAAACCTGCCAGGAACACAATATTTCTACCGGCATAGATCTCAAAGTCATTGAAATATTCAAATTCATCCCACCAAAACACGACACGAACCGTGGGAGGACGACACAAGATGACTGTGGGAAATACATTAATTATATACAAATATCATCCAAATATACACACAAGTTCACTCCCATGTGTGTGCAAATAGTGTATTTACTGTTCTGTATTTATGTTACTATTACTACTAATGAAGTGGACATGATGTAAGGAAGAAATAAACGATCATTCATGTATAGCAGTGCTGTCCAACGTTTTTATATATTGGGGCGGATCTGGACTAATGACTATGGAGGCGCGGGCGACATGTGGCAATCGCAATAATTATAATAAAGTAATATTAATAGCAACATTAAATATAAAAATATATATAACATATGAAAAAGCAGTCCTACTAGCAGTGCCGGATTACGCCAGCGCGGGGCCTGCTAGCAATTTTAGCGCGGGGCCCTAGGTTTTGTATGATAATAAGTAATAAAACACAGCTTTTACAAACAAACTTGTCCCGATTTAAAGTGAGCAAATTTAGAGATAATACTAGACAAATCAATTTATCTAAGTAAATTACATTCAATGTTCATTAAGGTGAGGTTATTTAGACATCTTGTCCCATTATGTTCTTAACTCACTTTTTAAACGCTTTATGTTGAAAAAGAACGTCTCTCCCTAAGTTAATAATCATTAAAGACAAGAAATTTAAGACTATTTCTACATTTGGGAAAAGACTCAATGATTTTCAATTATAAGTTTATAAAATTTATTCAACGTACTGTCAATTCGTCGCTGCAGAGCTTTCTTCCAAATCCTCTGATAAGAGCTGACAATATTGAGTTCATCTGCCATTCATCTACTAGACAGTGATATGCGACTGTATTTATGTTCATTTGGATTCAGCACCATCACACAAGACACTACATCAATTCAGACAGCTCATTTTTTGATATAGACGTGGTTATTTTGTCCTTTTCATCTCTTTACACAGGTGCGAGGCCCAGAAGACGAGGAGGCCTGTCAGCGTTAGCTACTCTGTACTAGCTAAATCGGCAGTTTTAAACGTTTAAACGTTTAATATGAGGAGAAAATGTGTATCTACGAAAAGAAATCGAAACATACTGTAGTCTATAAATACTTTATTTTGAATTTCCTGATCAAGTTAATGTACTGAGTAAAATATCTCCTCTAGCGATGGGGCACTCATGGCGCTCGCGGGCAACCGTTGACAGCACTGATGTATATTGTATTCTCTTGTTATGGTTTTACCTTAGTCGTTGTCAGATAGACAGTACCATTAAACTATGTCCTTGTATCGACACAACAACGCTGTCCACTTATATTTGTTTGAGCCACTGTAGATGTTTGTAACATCCAATTCTTAGTCTTGGGTCTTGTTCAGAATATGAATATAAATTGCTGCTTGCTAGGCAGGTAGTCAGTGTTGTAACTCAATTTAAAAAATCCAGCATTTCCTTAAAATACACAAAATTAAATAAGTATTTTATAGCCTAAAAAAACAAACTATATGATATATGAAAGAGACAACTTGTCATCTATAGCATCAAAGTTGGACTGCAGATAAGCTATGAAAAACAAATATATGAAACAACTTCTATGCAAAGTAATGAGATATGACACTGAATCTAAAATAATAAAAATAACAGAGCAGTTCACTATTTGGTAGTTTAATTTTGATTGCCAGAAATTTAAAAAAGAAATTATGATATCAATTGGAAAGCAACATCAGTTTTAAAAGTTATAAAATATGGAACTGCAAGTTTATAGTATTAAACCTAATAACTGAATTTTCAATTCAATGTTGTATCATCCTAGACATATATGCCTCGAGAGTTGGAAAAAGATTAAAGAATAGAAGTAGTTGAATGCATTTGAAAATAGATGTCTGCGAAAAATAATGAATATAAAATGGAATGAATTAGAGAAGTGATGAAATCAGAGACATGCTGGTCAAATACTAGTGACAACTGTTATTAAGAAAGAGAAGATGGAGATATGTTGGGCAACCTTGAGAGAAATGATCATCGAATATAAAGCGCATTGAAGTGGGATGCAAAGGGTTCAGAAAAAAGGCTCACCTATGGAGACCTGAGAACTTTGTTAGAAGGCAGAATATCGGTCTCAGTTCCATGGAGGAGATTAAGCGGTTTGCCAGGATAGAGTGCGTATGAGAAATATCCAGCTTCCTTTAACGTATACACAGTTATTAGAAAATATTATTATATGATAACTACAGTATCTTTCCGTTCAACGTTAGAATAAATAGTATGGGTGATACCATTTGTATTTACTGTTCATTTTTATTCTATTTTTTTTCTGACAACAAATTCAGTTATTTAAACAATAAAAAGTAAGAAAGAAAAGAAACCCCTTTTATATCTCGAGGTATATTGGGTAATATATGTTAGACGCGTATTTTTTATTGACCGTCGACACACGATGGTTAATGTGGTCAACATCACGACGGTCGCCCTTACTTTCCAATGCTTTTCCTGGTACCTGATTACGGCTGGGTCGAACCACAGCCAACAGAGAGAGAACTAGGCCAGACAAGGATGGGGAAACACCTGACCTAGATCAGAGCGGGGGATGGAATCTATATATGTTTGAAAGAACACTGCAAGCTTCTTTGCAATTTTACTCAATTCTGTGGAGTCTATGGTTATTTATTGGTGAAAAATATTCATAATATTGATATTTCTTAGTGTTAAACTTACCTTGTTGCATAATATAACTTCGATTTAGCATTTTGTGTTGATTTTAAAATGAATTCGTCTATATACAGCAATACTGGAATGCAGGTCACTTGTGAGTTGTGTCTGATTTTCCATGATTCTTACCCAGTCCGAGGCCCATAAGCTTATAGTTGGCTCTGGTCGAACTGAGTGTCGTTACAGTCAAAAAAATACTCCACGCTCACTGTGGAATTGAATCCGGACCACTAGTCTAAGAGGTTATTCAGACATGATTTTGTTAAAACTTCATAGTAAGTGTTAACTCTAGAATGCGAGTAATTTTAAATGTAACATACGCATCTTTATGTTTCTGGTCTAGCTTCTCTCTCTCTCAATATCTCTATCTTCCTCTCTCTCTCTCTCAAACTCTAACTGCCTCTCAATGTGACTGTTCTTGGCGTTCTTGGGCCTGAACAAATGAACGTCATTTCTCTCTGTTCTTATTCCGTCCTCTGTATTATGTTATACCTGTGATTCATTTCTTTCAATTAATGTTCTACTGTTGGTCATTTTACATCTTCCACGTGTTCGTATACCTTCTTGTGTCCATCGCAGCACAGTTTTCATGCCAGAGTTAGTCTCCATGCGTATCACATGTCTGATTCATCTCCAGCGTCTCTTTTGGATGAATGTGTTTATATTCTCTTGCTAACACTGTGTTAAGCAGTTCTTGGTTAGAGATACGTTTTGGTCACAACACTTTAATATCTTTCACAGACAAGTTGTTAGGTAGGTGAAAAGTTTGGACATATCCTGTTCTGTCATTTTCCATCATTCTGATTTGTACAGAAAAGTTAATAGCACACAGCTAGGGTATATATTAATCTTGATTCTTTTACTGAATTGACTGTTTTCCAGGCAATCTGAAGCCAATTATTGAAGTGTACTGTTGTTGGTTCCGAAGCCAAATTGCCACATTGAAATACTGCCTTTCGCTGGAAGATGGCTGTAGAGATTCAATTGAGGAATTGACTGATTTTGAGTTCAGTCAACTGAACCATGGGAAAATGTAAAGGTACTATTTTGGGATCCTCAAGGAAAATTGCAACAGCACAAGTATCAATGTCTGAGTGAAAACCTTTATAGACAACATGAGAAACAGACGCTGCGCTAACCCATGTCTATCCATTTAGACGATATTCATCAAGGGTAGGTGGAAGGATATTTTCCAGGATATTATTTTCTTTAGCCACTTGTCTATCGTTTTCTGTATGGTAATTATACGACATCCTTGAACTGTTTATGTACATCTTTGCCAGGCTTCAACCAGATAGCTAAACCATTCTTTCCTGATTATCTTACTCTTAATCTTGTTTTTGTAGATACCAGCCAGAACTGAAAGATAAAGTGAGATGCAAAAAGTTGTAAATTGAGGTGGTGTACTACATCATCATCATCAAGTAGCTTGTCCTTTCCATGACAGCAGCTCTGAAAAACTCTCTATTCTGTGGAAGATGATCGGCGTCAGCAGCAGTCATTCTTAGATCGTCAATGACATTTTGCACCCATCGTCTTCTAGGTCTGTCTCTCATTCTTCGTCCACGCACCATTCCCTCCAACATTGTCTTTTCTATGCACTCATGTCGTTTGATGTGTCCAAAATATTTAATTTTCCTGGTGTGCTTATCATCATCAGGTGCCGTGCCGGTTGGTGATTATGGATCTCCACAAATCGCTGTTTCTTGTGTTTGCTATAATCTAGTATGCTACTACTCTTCCGTGACTTGATTAGCTGTCACAAAGGTTCTCTCTCTTGTACTCCTGTTGTCACTCCCTATTTTACGATTGTTCAAGTGTCTATAGCCTCTCTTGCTCATCACATTCCGAATAGAGCTATCTTTTCTATTTACTATAGCTTCCCAGTGCTTGACCTCATTCTTCTCTTCGAACAGCTCATATCGACCACTGTTCACTTTGTATTTGTATGTGATCTGAGCCAGGAATTATACGTTGTGCATTATACCCTCAAGCGCACATCCATTCTCCTTTATTCTCGAGTTCTAAGCCTACCAGTCTCTCTACACTACTTTGTAGGTCCAGTGTTCATTGCTGAGAGTCGCACACACGGTCTCATTAAACCTCATTAGTCATTTCAGAGCCCACGATTTATACATCTAATAAATTGATAAGAATTTTAAAAAGGCACAATACAAGAGATTGTGTTATTCAACATTGATCTATTGGGTAAATTTGTGTCAACAACATTGTCAACAGCTGTTGATAACCAGCGTATAGTATATATTGCATGTATATATAATGCATAAAGTGTGTTTGTTTATTATCTTCATCATTCTCTCTCTCTCTCTATCGCGATCACCGCCCAGAACGATGTCCCGATCTCACCCATAAATTCTATTCATGTGGAAATCTGATTCATGCAGCCTTAGCATTGGTTTGTTTTACGTCACTTCTTCAGCACCATTTGGAGCTCTGATGCTTATCCTTCGGCGATGTGTTCAGTTTCAGCCAGCGTTTACTCGGTTCGCTCTCCGTTCTGTAACCATCTAGCGTTTTTACGGTGTGGGTAGCTAGCTCCAGGCCAACCCCCTTTGCCGCCTCTTGCGACATGCGTGGCATGTACCATTGGGTCCCGGTAACTACTCGAATGTCATCATCATTCAATAGCTTGTTCTGAACAGAACTTGTGTCACTCAAACATTCCAAACGTATTTATTTCTCTCATAGATCACATTGCGGTGGATAGCTGAAATGAAAATCGGGCATATACTTTTTTTCCTGATCCAAAAGCACTTGAGCTTTCAGCTCTTCGGCTCGGTGCCATGGACATCGTACCCTTCGGTTCGGTGCACGAACACCGTAAATCTGGGGAATCTGTGGCTTTTTTCTGTCATCCCGCGGAATTGAACCCGCACACATAGTTGGACCAGTAGTCCAACGCGCTACGAACACGCTGGGCAGACGGGCTGGCATATCCTTAACAGAACGTTGTCATCAATAATAGTAAACGAGTTGTTGATTTTCTAGGCACCACTTATAGATTCGTTAGCATGGGAACAAATTTACTTACAAAACTGCCCGCCTAGGAGTTTGAACCAGATACACTTAGGTTATGACCCGGCTCACTGTCGCTCAAGCTACAGACGCCCACGGATAGATATCTGAGATAGAAATCGTGGCATATCCTTAACAGGACGTCGCCATTAACCAGACTAAACGAAATGTTGATTTTTCTAGGCACCAGTTATACGTTCAGTAGATTGTCATTGATTCCTGAACTGCCTACGGGTCAAAGGCGCATGGGGACAACGCCGCGCCAGGATTAGTGAGCTGACGCTAATCAAGATCCTACCCCACCTCCTCGAGGTGACCCTGGTAACAGACATTGGTTCCTGTCTGGCTAAGCGGGTAGGGATCAAGGTAGATCTACTCTGGTGGTAGTAGAGATGCAGACATAGTCACGTTCGATGGGATCCGCTAGCAACACAGACGAGCGGAATCCCACAGTGACTATTAATGCACGTCTCTCTCGGCCGATGGAAAAAAGTTGAACGTATAACCATTAAGGGATGAGGGGTGCATCCAGATAAGAAACTCGGACACTTCACCGAAGGATAAGCACTAGAGCTCCAAATGGTACTGAACAATGTGACGTAAAACACGTTCTTGGCAACGCTGTTTATATATCACAATAAGAATGATACAAATTGCAGAAAAAGAACGACCGAGAGAGAGAGAGAAAAAACTGCCTGCCTCGGAGTTTGAACCAGGTACACTTTGGTTGTGATCGAACTCACTACTGCTTAATTAAGCTACAGACACCCACGGATGGATAGCTACACTTGCTTATTTGATCTTCGTATCATTTAACATTTGATGGTACTTCATTAAGAGCATCACCCCCCTTGGTAAATAAACATCGTCCTATTATCCGAGGCTGTTTATTCAACCAATACAAAATACTATAATATCCAAGCTAATTTCATGTATCAATATCGTTCACTAACGTTCCGGTCGGTTGCCCTTTCCAATTGTTATTCATTGTTTTGCACTATCCATACTTCGATCAATTGCTGATAGAATAATTTAGTCGTTCTACATTTGGTTACGCTACTTGTGGAAAACGTTAACGTTTGAAAACGACATTATTAGAACAACGTATTCATGATATTTCAAATAGACTACGGTCTCTAGCATGTCTTCAGATGTCCGGCTATAAAATGTTGTAAAATACCAATAATGTACGTGTATTAAAGTGAATAAAACTGTATTTCTTTGTATACATTTAGATACAGAATGGTGAGACGAAACTGGATGGAGATACTGGTACAGACAGGGACCAAAGAAATCACATTCATTCTTGTCTGATGCTACAAATAAGAAAGAAAAAAATGAAGGTATTTTGAACATATTTTTTCCTGATCCAGAAGCACTTGAGCTTTCAACTCTTCGGCTCGGTTTCATGGACATCGTAACCCTTCAGTTCGTGTCACGAACACTGTAAATCTGGAGAACCTGTAGCTTTTCTGCCATCCTGCGGAATTGAGCCCGTACTCACAGAGGGCTTGTCACACCGTCATTTAACGCGCTACGAACACGCTGGGCAGTCGGGCGTTTTGAACATATAAAAAAGACACGAAGCTCTGGAGAAGACCACCATGGAAGGAGACATACCGGCAAAGAGAAGAAGAGGAAGACCACGGAGAAGATGGATTCAGGATGTAACTGATGGCTTGAACATGACGGCTGCAGAGGCGGGACATCTGGCATATGAGAGAAATTCCGAAGGACTGTTGGGGTGGCAAAGTTCTGCTCAGGTCAAGCTATTTGACCATGATGATGTTGAAAAATTATTGTGTAATTAGCTGAAATGATTAATTATCAACTCAAGACATATTTTCATACCAAAAAAAAACTGATGATGATTTTAAAACTTTAAATTCAACATTTGTCTCAAAATACATCAGAAAAATGTATTTATTTGTATACATCATTTAAGAAAAACTGTGGTTACTGACTGTAGTACTGATTTTAGGCGGTGTAGGACATGTGGGACGTGAGCCTGAGAAATGTAATGGCCACATGCATGGCTAGTGCAGTTCCGTGAAGCTGTTCAGGTTAGGATTTTTTTTATTTATGCCCACAACAGAAAAATATTCTTGGTCTTACCGTGAATTGAACACGCGTCTCCCGCATGGTAGCCACGCTCTAATCCATTTGACCAGACGCTCCAGATTTGGTCTTATTTGTAATTAATTTCCTAAATTCTTGTTATTTGTTCTATTTACTCTATCTTATCTCTAATTTCTGGGCAACTATTTACACACTTTCTTTAAACACAGCTCTAGAGCTCTATCAGAAACAAGAAGATATTGAAAATTGTGTGAATAGTAAAATTATTTCATATAAATAAAGTAACAACGTTGAATACACAGAAACAAAAATACAAACCTGACCTCGCGATAGCTTACGATGAATTGAGAACGAAACAATACAATTCCACACTTCAAAACAAGTTTCAATGACACTATTGTTTATTTATATATTTTTAATTCTCTAACGTATTATATCACACGATAGGGTTCAGATGGATTAGACCACGATACTTCTGCTAAAAATCAGAAATACGTTATACAAAAAGTTAAAGTTAGTTGCATATCCTTTACAGGACTTTGCGAATCAACCTCAGCTTTATAACCCTGTTTGTGATTTTTCTAGGCATTATTGCGTATAGTAGTTTGCCATCGTTTTTTGAACGGGTGGTGCCATCGTCCTTTTGTAAAAATCCACGCGAAAAATTTGCAACCAAACTGTCGCAGCGTGATTCGAACTCAGAACGTCGGTGTTAATAGACCGAGTGACTATCCCCTAAACCACAGACGCCACCTACTTTAAATCGAAGATTTACAGTAGACCTGCTGATAATTTAACACTACACGTTGACACCTATTATTAAAACAACAAATTTCAACAAGGAAACACCAATTTCAAAGACTTCCTGTTATCATAATGGTAACATATTCCAAAGACTACTTGTTATACAAACTATAACTGAACAGTCTTGGATCTTAAAGTCCCTTGCCTTCTCCTCCCTCTTACCCACCACTGATATAGATTTATATAAGCTTGTAACGAATCTAAACAACGGTGTGCAGCGGGTCAGATATCACAACCACCAATTGTTGTCCACATTTACATTTCAAACATATCAATAACATATGTACATCACGATACAAACATCTGTACCATGTAAATGATTCTTGTGTGCTGATGTAGCGGTACTCCTAGTAGCCTCAAATGTGCTCAGTCTTTCCCAGTATATATTAAGGGTATGCACGCTGATAGTTCCCATCACTCTCTGGTAAAACACACTTACTTATTATTCTAGCTAGCTGAAAAGAAGCAGTTTTATTCACCAGGCTAAATGACTCCTTAGAAAAATGTTAGACCTACCAAAAGTTGACATTCCTCTAAAGTATGTGCCAGAACAAACCCCTTTGAAAGAGAAGACTGGACCACAAGCATATGCGCAGTCAGGACTAACAGGAATATTCGGCAACAACAAACAAAACAGTATGCAACGTATGATAGTCACCATCAGTTTATTAATGAAGAATATCAACAGAAACTCTGGGTCTATGTATACACTGATGGGCAGGGGCGGCTCGTCATTAAGGGCTAGTGGGGCCCGGCCCTACCATAAATATTGAGTACTTATTATTTTAGACATTATTTGTTCATAATTATTACTTTCAACGAAATACTGATTAGCTTTGAAAGTTGATATATAACGCTAAAATATCATATACAGTCTGAAATTTGAAATTCAAACTCTTTTACTCCTAATTAGTATACGCCCCTGGTCATTAGGGGCCAGTAAGTACCGTCCTACCAAACCAAAAAGAATTAACGTGTACTTATTATTTTAGAAATCATTTTTTCGTAATTATTACTTTTTATTTGACACTGATTAGCTTTGAAAGTTGAATATATAACACTAAAATAAAAATATTATATCAGAATAATATAACAATCCTGATATTTATATAATATCTCCTATTAATATAATATTTACTGTAGCTCACAATTTTGCCTCTAATACTTCAAGCATTGTGTTGAGCACTATTTCTGGGGCTAGTTTACAAGTTCCTACATAAGATGTAACATTGCGACCTCTGACCTTTGATCGCTATTGCAATGATAATTGCCAAAACAATGTCATTTTCATTCGCCTATAGATATATTCATTCTTACGCTGCCAAACTGCTTCTCAGATAAACGAGGACTCTAGCTCAAATAGTCCGTTTAATTATCGATTGAATCCCCAATTTTATATAAAAATAGTATAAAATTATGAAAAATAATAGTACAAAAAACTTATAAAAGATTAGTTATATGTTAATACATCTTCAGAAATAAATGAAACGACATTCTGACTTGAGCTTGTTCTGTACGTTGCTTCCTAACTATTATCGACTGAAGTTTCTTAGTTCTTATCTATATCAATTCTGATATCCGAAAGAGAATTCTATTTTCAGTTTTTGGCTACGCTCTGATACAGGTTCGCCTTAGTTGAAAGGCGTTACCGGTCAAGAGGCTTAATCTAATAAACAAACAACACTTTAGTTACAATTAATAACTTGGATTCTCCGATTGGAGTTAATTCTTATTTTCATGTTTGTTGGCCTACACGCTCTGATATAACCAATAAAAGGTTCGCCTTAGGTTGAAAGGGCGTGTCTCTGCTTAAAGGGCTTTAATCCCTACTAAACAAATAAACAATACTTGATCTTCTGATGAAATCCAGATGTATGCAGACAGACATGATTCCAAACGCTTCTATGATGCCCTGAAAACGGTTTATGGCCCTCAACATTCCCACCCCACCCCTATACTCGATGCAGATGGAGCAAGGCTACTAACTGACAAGCCTCAGATACTAAACCGCTGGGCAGAACACTTCCGTTCAGTCCTCAACCATCCATCCACCATATGTGATGAAGCCGTAGAGCGCATGCCCCAGGTCCAAATCAATGCCAAGCTTGATGTTTTCATGCAATTATTTCTCTCTGTATTTCCATTGTATCGGTATAGGGCAAGACTACAGTAAAACTATCTCTCACTGTATTTCCATTGTATCGATATAGGGGAAGACTACAGTAAAACTATCTGTCACTGTATTTCCATTGTATCGATATAGGCAAGACTACAGTAAACTTCTGTCACTGTATTCCATTGTATCGATATAAGGAAGACTACAGTAAAATTATCTCTCACTGTATTTCCATTGTATTGATATAGGGGAAGACTACAGTAAAACTATCTGTCACTGTATTTCCATTGTATCGATATAGGGAAGACTACAGTAAATTATTCTCACTGTATTTCCATTGTATTGATATAGGGGAAGACTACAGTAAAACTATCTGTCACTGTATTTCCATTGTATCGATATAGGGGAAGACTACAGTAAAACTATCTGTCACTGTATTTCCATTGTATCGATATAGGGGAAGACTACAGTAAAATTATCTCTCACTGTATTTCCATTGTATCGATATGAGGCAAGACTACAGTAAAATTATCTCTCACTGTATTTCCATTGTATCGATATAGGGGAAGACTACAGTAAAACTATCTCTCACTGTATTTCCATTGTATCGATATAGGGCAAGACTACAGTAAAACTATCTCTCACTGTATTTCCATTGTATCGATATAGGGGAAGACTACAGTAAAATTATCTCTCACTGTATTTCCATTGTATCGATATAGGGGAAGACTACAGTAAAATTATCTCTCACTGTATTTCCATTGTATTGATATAGGGGAAGACTACAGTAAAATTATCTCTCACTGTATTTCCATTGTATCGATATAGGGGAAGACTACAGTAAAATTATCTCTCACTGTATTTCCATTGTATCGATATAGGGCAAGACTACAGTAAAACTATTTAGCAATGCCAAAATAACAAAGTACTGTAGTTTTACCAAAAAAATAATAACAAATCAATTTAGGACCGTTAAGATATTTCTTTCTTAGTCTATGTGTAGTGTACTGTGAAAGAAGAGTAATTCGTCACTCCTGCTGTATCCTTTGCTTGATAAAGGCCTTTTGGTCGAAACGTTGCTGTGTATTGTTATTGTTTTTGTATTTTGTAAAACTACAGTACTTTGTTATTACGTTTTTCGCTATTTCCATTTTATAGAAACTAAATTTACTATTTCAATAAGTACATAATAAATGAAAGACTATGTGTCCTGATTTAAACATCTCTTCTTCTTCTTCTTCTTTGCGTTCGTTCTTTACGACCAATTTTAATCACTTTTTGTGATATGTTTGATCTTTGTCAAGAACGTGTATACGTTGCACATTGGTTTGGTAAGCCCTAAACGCATAGACTTCTACACGTTTAGGACATGTGCATCAGATTTCAGCCAAACCTCCTTAGTCGCCTCTTATGACATGTGTGGCAGGTAACAGTGGTTCTATTCTTTACACTCCAAATTTGGACCCGGTAACCACTCGGGCGTCTTACACATCCTTATCATCATTATTCGTTGCGCCCAGTGCAGCTGGGCACATAAGTGAGAGACAACAAAATATCAATCAATTTGATCTTGTGACTTTACCACATACCTAGACTTATGCAGACTTTCGCTTTTCCTATCAACAGCGGCGTCAAGCAGGGGTGCGTACTTGCACCCACACTCTTTGGGATATTTGTATCCCTACTTCTCTCCCACGCTTTTGAATCCGCCGAAGAAGGAATATTTCTCCACACAAGAACAGATGGAAAATTGTTCAACATGGCGCAATCAAAGCAAAGACCAAAGTCCAAAGATCACCATCAGGAACTTCTGTTTGCCGATGATGCAGCATTAACATCACACACAGAAGAAGGGCTACAACACCTCATGGACAGATTTGCTGCAGCATAAAATGAATTCGGCTTGATCATCAGCCTGAAGAAAACAATTATAATGTTCCAGGATATTAGCAGAGCCCCATCTATCAACATTGACAGTCATACGCTTGAAGTGGTCAACACCTTTACATACCTTGGCTCTGTCATCAGTAGCAACCTCTCCCTCGATGATAAAATTAGTGGTCGCATTAGGAAGGCCTCCACTGCTATGTTTAAATTAGCAAAACGTGTATGGGAAAACAGGGCACTCACAGAAACACCAAGACACAAGTATATAAAGCTTGTGTTCTCAGCACTCTGCTGTATGGTAGTGAGACATGGACCACATATGCTAGACAAGAACATTGCCTCAACACCTTCCACATGCGCTGTCTCAGGCGAATATACAACATCCGATAGCAAGATCACATCTCCAATATAGAAGTCCTGAACAGTGCTGGCATTCCAAGCATGCACACTTTACTGAGTCAGTGACGTCTCAGATGGCTGGGACAAGTGTGCCGTATGAGCGATAATAGAATCCCAAAGAACATTCTATATGGTCAACTCGCATCTGGTGCTAGACAGCATGGGCGCCCATTATTACGCTTCATTGACACCTGCAAGCTTGATCTAACTTCATGCTGCATAGACAAAAACACTGGGAGCGGCTGAATAAAGACAGGCAAGCATGGCAAGCTGCAGTGAGGGGCGGCTCAAAAGAAAAGAAGAAAAACAACATCACATGTGGAGGCAAAAGAGAGCACAGAGCGCAGAGAGAACATCCCATGCATCGGCTCTAGTCTCCAGTTTTACCTGCAGCAGCTGTGGCAAGGATTGCCACTCCAGAATAGGCCATTACAGCCACATGAAACGTTGTGATTCAGCACAGAACATACTTCGTGACGCAACACCTATTGTCTCCTGAGACAAAGAGGCCAATGATGATGAGACTTATGCAGACTAACGAAGAGACACGAAAGACATTGATTTTGCGGACGACATAGCGCTGTTAGCACAAATTAAATCAGACACACAGGAGAAAACAAAGTATGTTGATTTTCCAAATTCTTAGGTCTAAAAATTAATACTAATAAAAGAAAGGCAATGAGAATAAATGCAAAAAACATAGAGAGATTATGATAGAGGGGGAAAAGGTAACAGAAGTAGAATAGTTCAAATATTTGGGCAGCTGTATAACCATAAATGGGAATGTAGGAAAATAAATCAATGCATGAATTGGAATGGCAGCTGCAACATTCAAATTATTAGACAACATATGGAGGTCTTCAGACAGGGCACAGAATAAGCTCAATATATCAAATAAATGTCTCAGTTCTACTGTATGGATCAGAGACATGGAAACATAGTACGATCATGCTCCATCAAGCTTTCAGGGAAGATAACTCGAAATTGAATTCATTGCTCAATAAAACCTAAATATTGCAGGATCATAGCATGCACATTGACTATCAACACGTCATCAGAGGAAATAAAGGAGAATTGTGGTTGAGGACATAATAGAATGCAGAAGACCAGGTCAATCGCATCATGCCTTGAAGATGGAACCATTATAGCAAGGATATGACACCTAAGAGATATTAGACATCTGTAGACAGAAAATAGAGAGGGTGAATAAGCTAGGAATGAACTAGCTAGCTGCTCAAGAAGAAGAATCATCATTGGGGAGAGAAAAGTGAGATGACATTATGTTCATGGAAATTTACGAAGAAGTGCAAGAGATTGCATGAATGACTTTGAGACTGTAATTATTTGATTCCACAGTCATACTTCGGAGCAAAGTCTTGTTCAGACATTGGTTCAATCTGTGGTGTATTATCACTACGATCCTGAATAGAAATTTTGGCAAAAAGTCATGGCATTATTCATTACTGATAATATGGTGATCCCTCTCCAGTTGCAATGTTTGCGATCACATTTATTGGAATCTCAACGATTATTACTTTTTTCAATTGTTCTGTGACAGTTTCTTCTTCCCATATGTTATTAAATAGTTCTGACACCTGGCTAATTGCTGTATCATTTGCCGCTTTGAACATTTCTGCAGTAATGTTGTCCTCACCTGCTGCCTTATTGTTTAACAGGAAACGGATTACCTCCTTGATCTCTATGACATTTATCAATTCTTCGTTAATTGGTAGAGAATTGTTTGTTTTTGGAGTTTTCCGATCCAGAAGCACTTGAGCTTTCAGCTCTTCGGCTCGTGCCATGGACATCGTAACCCTTCGGTTTGGTGCCACGAACACCGTGAATCTGGGGAATCTGTGGCTTTTCTGCCAGCCCCGGTATTGAAACCGCACTCACAGAGGACTAGTCACTCGCAATTCCAACGCACTACTGAACACGCTGGGCAGGCGGGCAGGAATTGTTTCTGACTCTTAATAGATATATTTATTCAATGTTTATTTCTCGTATGTATTTTATCAGTAATCGAATAAGCAGATCTCCAGGAAGCTCCTAATACGTGTACACTGTCTATTTGTTGATAATATGCATTGCTTCCATTGCTTCCCCTGTGGTTCTTACCCAAAAAAAACTCCAAATATTCACAAAACAGATGAGACTGCAGTAAAACTATTTGATTGGCAAAACACGTAATCACAAAGTACTGTAGTTTTACAAATTACAAAAACAATGACAAAATACAGCAACGTTTCGACCAACAAGGCCTTTATCAAGCAAACGAACAACAGGAGTGACAAATTTTTTTTTTAAATGGACGACCAAAAACAAACGTTTCAATGAAAATCTGGAAATAAAAACGAAATGATAAACAGAAATAAATGTAACACACAAAAACACACATAAAAACTAGAAATAGAACGGAAGAGAAACAATGAAAATCTAGTAAATATATAACTTGAATACATGCAACATGGCCATATAGATTACAAGACATGGGAAGAGAAAGTACTAAGAAGCATAGGAATCTTATTCTCATCCATAGGTGGTAAATGTGGAAGTAAAACAACAAAAGAAACAAAGTGGTGATCAAGGGCAATAGAATGTAGAACTTAGGTTTAATTTGATATTTTTACTCTGACTTTGTCTGGGTATGTTGTTATTTTTAACTCTCTTGACTCGTTAAGAGCTCTGTGGCTAAGTGGTTAAGTTATCCTTTGTTAACTCTCTTGACTCGTTTAGAGCTCTGTGGCTAAGTGGTTAAGTTATCCTTTGTTAACTCTCTTGACTCGTTTAGAGCTCTGTGGCTAAGTGGTTAAGTTATCCTTTGTTAACTCTCTTGACTCGTTTAGAGCTCTGTGGCTAAGTGGTTAAGTTATCCTTTGTTAACTCTCTTGACTCGTTTAGAGCTCTGTGGCTAAGTGGTTAAGTTATCCTTTGTTAACTCTCTTGACTCGTTTGGAGCTCTTTGGCTAAGTGGTTAAGTTATCCTTTGTTAACTCTCTTGACTCGTTTAGAGCTCTGTGGCTAAGTGGTTAAGTTATCCTTTGTTAACTCTCTTGACTCGTTAAGAGCTCTGTGGCTAAGTGGTTAAGTTATCCTTTGTTAACTCTCTTGACTCGTTAAGAGCTCTGTGGCTAAGTGGTTAAGTTATCCTTTGTTAACTCTCTTGACTCGTTTAGAGCTCTGTGGCTAAGTGGTTAAGTTATCCTTTGTTAACTCTCTTGACTCGTTAAGAGCTCTGTGACTAAGTGGTTAAGTTATCCTTTGTTAACTCTCTTGACTCGTTTAGAGCTCTGTGGCTAAGTGGTTAAGTTATCCTTTGTTAACTCTCTTGACTCGTTAAGAGCTCTGTGGCTAAGTGGTTAAGTTATCCTTTGTTAACTCTCTTGACTCGTTTAGAGCTCTGTGGCTAAGTGGTTAAGTTATCCTTTGTTAACTCTCTTGACTGTTTAAGAGCTCTGTGGCTAAGTGGTTAAGTTATCCTTTGTTAACTCTCTTGACTCGTTAGAGCATGTGGCTAAGGTTGTTATCCTTGTTAACTCTGACTCTTAAGAGCCTGTGGCTAGGTTAGTTATCCTTTGTTAACTCTCTTGACTCGTTTAGAGCTCTGTGGCTAAGTGGTTAAGTTATCCTTTGTTAACTCTCTTGACTCGTTTAGAGCTCTGTGGCTAAGTGGTTAAGTTATCTTTTGTTAACTCTCTTGACTCGTTAAGAGCTCTGTGGCTAAGTGGTTAAGTTATCCTTTGTTAACTCTCTTGACTCGTTAAGAGCTCTGTGGCTAAGTGGTTAAGTTATCCTTTGTTAACTCTCTTGACTCGTTAAGAGCTCTGTGGCTAAGTGGTTAAGTTATCCTTTGTTAACTCTCTTGACTCGTTTAGAGCTCTGTGGCTAAGTGGTTAAGTTATCCTTTGTTAACTCTCTTTACTCGTTAAGAGCTCTGTGGCTAAGTGGTTAAGTTATCCTTTGCTGCGTTCCGAATGCCGTGGGTTCGAATCCGGATCGCGTCGTTCTGTTTATAGTTACATTTTTTCTAGAGACTTCTAGAATTGTTGCAGGTTGTTCTAGATTTGTTATCATTATGTGCCGTCTTTTCATTGAAGGTTGGCTGCAATGGACCTCCAACATTCTCTCTCTCTCTCTCTCTCTCTCTCTTGTGATATGTTGCCCTCTGTCAGGCTGTAATTTGCCAATCTCTTGATGTTTTCCTCCCATTTGTGTCTCTCGGTCTTGCTGGTCGTCTTTGAACTTTCAATTCTAATAAGGTTTGAATCATCGCGTCATGTCTTCGGAATAGTTTATTTGTTTCATTTTTATTTTCTGCAGTAATTCTTTCTTGATTACCAGTTTTCATTTAACTTTATTCCTCCTCCCCCTCCCTCCCTCCTCCCCCAAGACAAGAGTAATGACATCATTATATCCACATTGCACAAATATTAATTCTGTCTCCCAAATGCCTGTTCATTGTTCATGTTTCTGAAACATACAAAAATACGAGTAAATATAGTACTTGATAATCGTCAGCTTATTTGTTATATACAGTCTGGCAGAGTGCAACACAAGGCGAAAGACAGAGGATGCTGGAGATTCATTGCAGCCAACCTTCGATGTGGAGACGGCACCTGATGATGATGATTTGTTATATATATATTATTTCTTTTTCAAATCTGCCATCTTCTGTAATCATGTGTCCTATGTATATAATTTATATCTACGATGAGAGAGAAAGAGAGAGAGAGAAAGATAAATAGTTAGATAGACAGACAGATAGCGGAAGAGAGAGGGGAGTGTTAGAGTGTGTAGTTATTTACTGCATTGGTTTAGATTCGGCTATATTTTTTTAAAAGTTTGATTTTGAATATCTATGACCGGAAATAATCGAAATCGAGGCCACAATATTTGTTGTCTCTGCTAGGACTACAGACGACACGACAGTCTGCTGTTGTCCTTTTGTTCGTGGGTGGATAAGTCAGTACTTTCAATGATTAGACGAACCTTTAGAGGACGAAACAATGTGATCATACTCTTTACAGATCTGTTGTGGTATATTATAATTTATATCATTAATGCATTATTATTGTATGAATTGTGTTGTGTTTTATTATAAGAAGTGTTTATTTTATTATTATCATATGATGATCATCTAATTTTAGAATCTTGATTGATTGAAATTGAGTTTCATGGTTTCAGGTTTGTCCTTTACTTTAGACACTTTTACTTTATCAGTTTATTTAGAAATTAAGTATTATAAATTACGTATTATTGCTTCCTTCTTGACAACCCGAGTATTCAAGACATACAAAAATAGTATATAAATGATAAGTTGGGTAGGAGTAGTCTGTAGAATCTGAATCCACTATTCAGAAAGCTGTTATTGTTATCATCAGATCTTTAATTATAGGATAGAATCGGATATTGCACACAAAGTGTGACATGTTCATGATCAAAGTACATACGGCATCTGAAATTGTATAACACAGAGAACGTTGCAATTTGTATGTTCATAATTATACCATGGCTTAGTCATATGAAATAATAACTATAGTTTAAGAAAAGAAATGATGAGAATGAATTGAATGTGTATCTTCACTCATCTGTTAGTAAGTCATCATTTTAATCAATGCTCCCATTACTCCCACACAATCCTTTATTTATTATTGATTTTCTTAACTGGGAAATAACATATTTCTCTCTTCTTAGTTACTTACTTTATTTTATATATAAACTACATTGCAGTTATTGCTAATGTTACTCCCTTATAATTATAGTCATTTACCATTACTGAGACACGTTATTTTATAATTATATTCATCTTGTACCATTATAATACGTTACTTTTTTTCATACCATTCTATCCTGGGCAGCTTGCTCAATCTCTTCTATTGTATTGAGTTTGATATTTCTCACCTCGCTCAGTAAAGTTCATTTCAGGGTTTACATAGGACATCCTTTCTTTTTTTAACCTTGCTCTTCATTGCCTGCTTTGTGATTCTTTGATAATTTCTACTCAGACTATGACCAACGTATCTCCATCTTCTCTTTCTTATAACAATTATTACTATTAGTTGAACAGACATCTGTCTGATCTCATCACTTCTCCTGAATTCGTTTCATTTTATCCTTCAATATTTTTTGCAGACATCTGTTTTCAAATGCATTCAACTTACTTTCTAAATCTTTAGTCATTTTTGAACTTTCACTGCCATGTTATGTTTGATTCCAAATTGAAATTTGATACATAGTTTGTAGAGTATTGCTATTATGTACTTGTGGGTAATATTGACTGATCGCTTTCCATCTCCACTTTGAATGCCAGCAGTAATGATTCTTCAACACTTTCTATCCATTACCATGGTGGTCCATTTTACCAAACTGTTCTTTATCCAACTTTTAATGTTTCTCTAGCCATTATATTTTCCCCTTGCCTTCTTACCATCAACCATTCCCTCCTATATGATTTGTTCAGCAGTATCATGTTTATGTGTCCAGATAGTTTTTTCTCCTTCATTCACTCTACATCAACTACTTGTTCAACTACTCTTTGTAGTCTGTATGTGTTTTGCACCTCAGATCGTGAGTTTTTTGTGCCAGTTAGGCGCCTACAAATCAGTAGGCCAACATATCCGGCTCAGCATGCTTTCATTTGGAGTCGTGAAAACACCCCGCCCCCACAAAACTTAACCTAGAGAAGTCCATTCCCCTGGGCGAGTCGAAACCCCATTAACCTTAGATCTTATGATCATAGTTTTCCAGTCTGGGCCACTGGAATGCAAGGTCGGCTTGTGTGTTCTGTGGCTCTTCAGTAGTATTAATTTTCACTTTTCGCCTTTCCTAAGAGAGACTAGCCGACCCCAACTCTGCTGGATACAGGGCCATGTACAGAACATGCCTTCTAAATCGTCCAAATTGTTTGACTTGTCTCTATTTTTTCTTTTAACAATTCCTTTGTCATTCCTAACTTTGCATGAGTTCTTCATTTGTTTCTTTCTGTGTTCATGAATTGTGCTCAATTTTTCTATAAATCTACATATCAGAGCCAGCAATTTTGTCTTCTAGCTACTTGTGTAGTGTCCATGTTTCTGTAAAATTTAAATTAAAAAACTCTCTTTATTGCCTGTGTAATACTGCTTTTAGAGCGATGTAGAGCAGGGGGGACATGAGCCTGAGGAATTTAATGACTGCATGGCTCGGCAGTCACGCATGGTCGCAGTCACAGCAAAACTGTTCCGGTTGTGATTTTTTCTTTATGCCTCTGGCAAAAAAAACTCCTTGATCGTACCAGGAATCGAGCCCTGGTCTTCCCGAATGGATTAGAGCACGGTCTCCCATTCGCGTTCTAATCCATTCGGCCAGACCCTCCTCATGTTTTTATGCCATAGATACATTATGTGTATATAGCATCCGGTGACTCATTTTTATCTTATTATTGGCCCGTTTAAATCTTTTTTTAAATTGATCTATCTCTTATTATTTAATGCACTTTTAGCCATCTCTAGCTTTTTTCTGAACTGTTTCAGAAGAGAAAAATATTGGTTGGGCACAAACAATGCGTCCTTTAAAAAAAAAAAATAGTGAAGGGACCCTTTTACTCCAATATATACCTCGAGGTATATTTGGTAATATGATGTTAGGCCCATATCTTTCATTGACCATTGGCACACAGTGGGAGATGTGGTCAACATCACGCCGGTCGCCTTTACTTCCCAGTGTTATTACTGGTACCCAATTAAGACTGGGTCAACCTGAGAGCTGTATGGTCTGAAAAAAATTCAGCGCCCACTGTGGAGTTGAACCTGGACCACTTGCCTTAGAAGCAAGTTCAATGTGTCCTATACTTTGTCATAAAAATGTATGTAAGTAGGATAAGTGTGATATAACATTGAAACTGATTATAACATTTGAACAGAAAGATATGGATTGCAGTGCATGAAGGGGAGAAAAAAATCGAATAATTATGAGAAAGAAGAAACTGTTATTATATGTTCAAGATCTGTGTCCAATGCTCCAGTTTCTTTCTGTTGATTTTTATTGTTGGCATCCATTGATATTACACAATACAGAGGATGGCCAAGAATAGAGAAGAATGGTGTGCATCTGATGCCTTAAGCACCAGGGGCATCACAGGCTAGAGAGATACATGGATATTAAGAGAAAGGCAGAGATAACCTAAAAGACTATGAGACTGTTGTGGTGTAAATTGTTAAACCTCACAATACTAGGTATTAGCATATAGAGGTGACGAGGTCCGCTCTTGTTTCCTGCTATTATCCCTTCCCTAACTCAACAGTCGGTCAAGTCCCAGATTACAGCCATGTCTGCTGAAGAGTGCCTGAACTGAGGAATGACCTCAGGTTTCTAATTCCTGTTCTATTGCAATATCAAAACATACTAAATCTTGAACTTTAAAATTTTTTAGTTGATTAAAATTAGTACCTGGGAAAAGTTTGAGAATAAGATAGCTGCTTACTTAATCATTAATTGTTAAGACTTAGCTAGTACTATAAGGTTTCAATCACTTCACAACCTTCCTATCACATTATATACTATGATCTTTAACATGTTACTGTTTGATGGCTATCTTTGCAATTTAGAAAATGTGTGTCAGACTGTTCTTGTTGTTATCTTTCTAGTTCTGCATATGTGGCACAGAACCAGGGCCTATAATTTTATTTTGGAGATGGTTGAGGGCAGGGAGGGGTAACAGTATTTAGGACATATGCCAGTTAGACACACATCAGCAATAGATAAGTGTAACCCAGATATAAAAAGCAAACATCAATTGTGTGTATGTCTACTTGCTCCAGCACAAGCTGTCACACAATCAATATGTAAGGCATTAAACTTCATAAATACTTCCTGTTCACCCATCCAAAGTCTCTCGTCTTATAAGCAGAGAATGAACCTATACTGTCACTGACAGTTTCTGCTTGTGCTCAGGATATCTAGTGTTTTATTAGTGGGAAATATAAGAAGGATCCGATGAATGTGTTTGTACACTATACTACAACATTTAAAAGTTTCATGTGGAGGTGAGTCACTCAGCTTACACTAGCTCAGTATTAATAGTAGTGTGGGTTTGTCCTGTTCATTCTACATTTGGCTGCCCTCTATCAGTGCACAATTTATTCATGTATTGTGTGGCACAGTACTTAAATTTATATTGCTTTGTTGAATCCTGAAGAAAACCTATTAATCAAAACTGTGGTTCTGTTTATTGTTTCTTATTTCTACCATCTTCTCTCTTTCTGCATTCATCACAAATAATATGAATACTGCTTCTTTTTTGTTTGCAGATTATTGTTGTAATTACTGTTTTTGTATTGTTTATTTCATACTATATTGGTTGTTTTAAAAAAGAGTTTTAATTTAATCTTTTACCTAGTATTAACATTTGTAACCACAGAGAAATTAAGATGACCTTTTGTAAATTGATACTACTAATAATTTAATTAAGCACTATTTAATTAGTCAAAGTGAATAAAGTACTTAACTGTAATTTTTATAAACTTATACAAAATTTATGATGACACTTCATCTAAGACAGTTCCTTTTCTTCATTTGCACAAGTAAAACCACTTATATACAACTCTTTGTGATGCTTGCTGTCCCCTCCTCCTCTTCTTGGTGCTACTTGATTGGGTTACATGCACAGCATATGCCAGGTCCAGAAAAGGCATTCAGTGGAAACTTATGTCAAAATTAGAGGACCTGGACTTTGCGGATGCTCTTGCCTTGCTCTCTCGCAGACAACAAAACATGCAGGAAAAGATGGATGCCTTGGCTGAAACTGTGCAATGGTCAGTCTTAAAATCAGCCAGGAGAAGACAAAAGTACTGCATAGCAACAACATACAAGTTCCGATGTTGATCAAGGGAAGGTTATAGAAGATGTTGGTGAATTTGTTGTCTACCTTGGAAGCCTGATCAGCTAATCAGGAGGTACAGGTGAGGACATTAATGTCAGTATTAGGTAAGCCCGACATGCCTTTTCTCTCCTGCACAGTGTGGAAATCCACCGCCATCTCCACTAAAACAAAGCTCAGGATATTCAGCTCGATGTGAAATCTGTGTTGTTGTATGGCGCGAAAACGTGACAAGTCATCAAGTTAAATACAAATAAGACTCAGAACTTTGTCAACAGATGTCTTCGGTGTACTCTCAGACTGAGATGGTATGACAGAATTGCAAACACAGACCTGTGTATAAGAACAGGTCAGGAACTCATGATGATTCAGATTAAGAGGAGAAAATGGCGATGTGACGGGCATATCCTGCGAAAGACACAGTCCAGTATCACTAGAAAAGCACTTGAGTGGAACCTGCACGGAAAAGGGGACACCCTAAAAAGACCTGGAGACAGTCTTCTTGAGGCTGAAGGATGCTGGACTATCCTGGGAAGCCATAAAGAAAATAGCTAGAGACTGGGAAAAGTGGCAACCAATTGATGAGGCCCTATGCTCCATGAGGAGAAAGGTTGAATAAGTCAAGTCAAACAACTCTTTGTGGATTTTTTTTGGTGTGATTATATATGGTGGTGAAATACTTTTAGGTGTCATTGAGCTGCTCCCAGCCAATAATATGTTGTTTCGCACCAGTCTATTTGTTTGAATGTATGCTTGGAGGTTGGACAAAATTCAAAATGCCAGTAGTACATCTTTGCACTAAGCAATAAGAATTTTGCCAGTAGTACATCTTTGCACTAAGCAATAAGAATTTTAAAAATACAGATTGTGGACTTTGACTAGTAACCTTGAATGTCTGGACCCTGTGTCTGGGTCGTGTAATGACCTCAAACATAACAGATGTGATCATAGGTATGTATGAATGGATAAAGGTTGTTGGCCCAAATGTGAAATAATTTTGTAGGAAGTACATATAGAGGGTTTGGAAAACCTAATCATGACGACCAAGAAACATAGTGAAGACCAACATCTATATTTGAATACACAAAAACAAAAATAATGTCAACTGACAAAGCAAAAGGCTCACCTAACGTCCAAATAAACAATGAAGAACTCCAATGTGTAGAGAGCTACGAATACCTGGGCTCAATAATTAACAATAACGGTGACTGCTCCAAAGAGATCTCAAGAAGATTGGCAATAGCAACCAAGAAGTTAAACACAAAGAAGAATATGTGGCAAAGCACCAGCAAAATATTAAAATTAAAAATATTGAGAACATGCATTTTTCCAGTGGCTACTTATGGTTGTGAATCATGGACCATTGCACAAAAAATGAGAACGAAAATCCAGTCCTTTGAAACTAAATGCTGCAGAAAGATCCTACGAATACCATGGACAGAAAAAGAAAGAACACTGATGTCCTGAAAGAACTAAATATTAAAGAGAATTGGCTGATAAACAACATACTTTACCCAAAAAAATAGATACTTTGGTCACATTAAGCGTCACGATGGCCTGGAAAGAACAATATTAGAGGGCAGGGTCCCAGGACGCAGAGGCAGACCAAGAAGATGATGGCTACAAGATATTAAAGAAACCATGAATATGACTATTGACGAAGTGGGTGAACTGGCTAGAGACAGAGTGAATTTCAGATGCACTGCAAAGAGAGCAATGTCCTATTAAGGATACGCACCTTGATGATGATGACATATTACTTTTAAAATCTCAAATTGTGCTCATGCTGCGGCTTTACAGCCTGATCCTTTCAATATTCAATTGCCAAGGATTCTTTTATACACTCAGCTTGAGCACTGGACCTACTTTTTATCGTCCATCTCTCATAGGACTATAAAATTGATCTCACCTACCCTGATATCAGGGATCACTTGATACTATCCTAATTGCTTTACATTGGATGCAATCCAAGCACTTTTGTAGTGTAAAGCAAGCATTTTACTTGACTGAAGCCCACTAGAGAAGAGAATATTTTGAAAATTGTAAAGTTATCTAATGAGTTATAGAAGAATCTACATAAACTTGAGTCTCATAGACAATAAATCTCAAGATGTCAACACAGAATATGTAAAGATTGATAGTTGCAACCCTGTGTTTCACAGGAAACAACTATATCAATGGAAATGTTCATCAGATTATTTGCAGAGTGTTAGGATGTTTAATATAAAGCATTGAATTAAATGGGACATTGTTACAATAAGTACATAGATTTCAGGAAATAGAAACTTGTCTTCTGCATTCAGTTAAATTGGTCATTATAGTTCATTCCTAACATCAGATGGAAGATGTACAACAGAGATTAAGAGTAGAATAGCTCAAGCAAAAACAGCTTTTATGAAAATGAAGAACACATCACTACCACTGACATTGCAAAAACAAGTACTCCAGTGCTATATTGAACCCAATACTTATGTATGGCAGCGAATCATGGACAATGAACAAACAATCAATAAGAGCATTGAAGCCACAGAGATGTGGTTTTACAGAAGAATGCTGAAAATCCCATTGACAGCAAGAAAACAAATGAGGTTTTAAATCAGGCCTGCACACAAAGAAACCTTATCAAAAGAATAAGAATCAATCAAGGTTCTTCAGGCTTATAATGCGAAGAGAAGGTTTAGAACATTTGGTGACTACAGGTAAATTTCAGGGAAAGAGAGATTGTGGATGACAGGGATAAGATGTTGGATGGCCTGACATCATGGTTCCACAAAATATCGACGTCAGAACTGATTACATGCACCAAGCAGAGAGAGTTGTGGAGGGACATGATCGCCTACGCCGGCAGGCATGGCACTTGATTGATTGATTAGTTCAAGTGAATAAAGATTTTTAAGAACCCAAGGGCAATATGCACTAGAGTCAATTAGCATGGTTAATATGTAGACAGGTATATTCTTCTTCGAATGCTCCATATCGACCATTTGTTAAACCACTCTTTGTGATTTGTATGTGATCTGAGCTTAAGAGTGATTGTATGTTGTGCCGGTTATACGCCTATAATTAGGCCAGCACATTCTATTTCTGCGCTGCTTTTTATTTACTAGGGGAACTTCCTATGCTGCTACCTCAGTCGCCTCCTACGACATACCTTGTAGGTTGCAGTGGTACTATTCTTTGCTCCCATTGTGGGCCCTGGCAACACACAGGCGAAACAGGTATATGACACTGCTGGAAAACACAGTTGCCTGTCACTGAACCTGAACTATGACCCTTATTTCAGTCTACACCCATCGCCTATCCATGAAAATGAACATTTTAAAGACAACGACCAGCTAGCTCACAGCACTGCTGCTGAGATCTTCCCATTTACAGCACATGATCACAGCACATGTGGTTATTCAGTAAAGTGCAATGATGATGCTCCTATAAATTGGTCAATGCACTAGAATCCCATTAAGTTCTAAATACAACAAGACATAGAAGCATTTTGAATATTTCTTTCACAAATTTTTTACTTTTTGTAACAGTATTACTGTTCCTGGGGATAAGGGGGATAAATTCTTGCTGATATTGTAGTTGTTTGTTCCCTTTTGTTTTATTCCCTTGTGTCTATTTTTTGTGATGACAGTTGTTGACAGCTCATGAGTGGGGACTGCCTAGAGTAGTTGATAGTAGCTCGGCCTGCTAGCTGTGAGACGCCTCATAGCTCGGGTTCGAACCTACTGTCCGGCATTTGTTCGAGTCCCCTGGTCTTACTCAGGACGATAACGTGAGTACCTCTGAAGTCGGAGAAAATCTGCCTGTATGGCGAGGGAATACTAATTACGAGTACATTGAGCACACGGCTGCCAGTGTAAGTAATTTACAATGTGCACGCTGCTGCCATTGTAAGAAATTGGAAAACAGATTTTCACGCAAAAATCAGTTTCAGAGATGGAACTTCGCCTGAGTTGAAAGCGGACGGAGAAAAAAACAGCTCATGAGTTGTCACGAGTTTGGTGAACTCATGGGTTTTTGGGGTGACCAGGAGGAAAAAGAGAGCAGAGGAAGAGGGAGCGCAGAGTAAATGGTAATAATGCCCGGGCAGGAGATGTGATATCTGGACAGGATTTCATGGACCTAGATAGCGTATGGGTTCTTATGTATTTCATATAGACAGTTAGAAAGAGTGGAGCAGAATTTATATCCTGAAATATATCCAGTGTCATGGATCTTGTGAGTGACCGGATTCGTTAGTGAGAGTGGGACACCTGTGCCTGTTATTATGCTATTTTAGATAGACAGTTAGAAAAGAGTGGAGCAGAATTTATATACTGAAATATATCCAGTGTCGTGGATCTTGTGAGTGACCGGATTCGTTAGTGAGAGTGGGACACCGGTGCCTGTTATTAGCTATTTAGATGACAGTTAGAAAAGTGGCAAATTTATACTGAAATTTTCCAGTGTCTGGATCTTGTGAGTGACCGGATTCTAGTGAGTGGGACACGTGCCTGTATTATGCTATTTTAGATGACAGAAAGAGTGAGCAGAATTTATATACTGAAATATATCCAATGTTGTGGATCTCGTGAGTGACCGGATTCGTTAGTGAGAGTGGGACACCGGTGCCTGTTATTTTGCTATTTCAGATAGACAGTTAGAAAAGAATGAAGCAGAACTTATATACTGAACTATATCCAGAGTTGTGGATTTAGAGAGTGGCCGGATTCGTTAGTGAGAGTGGGACACCTGTACCTGTTATTTTGCTATTTCAGATAGACAGTTAGAAAAGAGTGGAGCAGAATTTATATACTGAACTATATCCAGAGTTGTGGATTTTGAGAGTGGCCGGATTCGTTAGTGAGAGTGGGACACCTGTGCCTGTCATTAGGCTATTTCAGATAGACCGTCAGAAAAGGTGGAGCTGAATTTATATACTGAACTATATCCAGTGTTGTGGATTTCGAGAGTGGCCGTATTCGTTAGAGAGAGGGACAAGTGTACCGGCGTCTAGCTGACTTGGAAAAGGGTTTGCGGTCCGAGGCCGGAAGTAGAAAGAAGCCAGAACGCCCTTGGTTCCCTGCTGTTGAGGAGGAAAACGGATCCAGGGACTTAGTGAGCTCACGAGTTCATCACGATATTTAAGTAGGCATTAGGAAGGTGGGGGACAGACGGTTCTACATGTGATTAAAAACCCTTCTTTGACTTTCTACGTCAGTTGCTGTTTAAATTTGACTATTGTTTACGTTTTGGATTTATGAAAGATGTGTTTTCGTGATGGTTTTGTTGTTTGATTTATGAATAATGGACTGTGTAAACTTCAGAGATAAATAGATACTTTAATATTATTGTTCTGGACCGTGTTGTTGGTGTTGGTCATTTCATAACCTTGGAAAAAAAGGTAGAGAGGGTATGGTTGCGTGTGAGTGAGTGGGGATACGGTAACATTTTTAATAGCTTGAAAACAATTCATACTTGTATTTTTAATTCACTTTTTACCATGTTTTATTTGTAAGTGTTAGAATTTTTATTATTCAAATGTATGTGAATGATGAATATTGTTCTATAATTGTTTTATCATTGTATTTCCCAGAACTGTAGTTCCTGTCGAGTGTGGTACAGGTGCTGGAAGAAGTTTTCAGTAGCATCAGCCAGTATTTTCTGGTGTTATGACCAATAATGTCACTAGTGACCTTCACCAGTCTGACAGATGGTGATGACCAGTTAAATATAACCACTGAAAATGGGTTGATGCATACACCCAATGTGACAATCCCTTGGTTGGACCCTTCTATCCCTGCCCACCACAGCTGTGACATTAGCACTAAATATGGCATTTTATCCAGCATTATTGCTGCAGTGTGTTTCATATTTGGAATTCTGTATACATTTTTTGGTAAGTGATTCAGTTAAAACATATTTTCATACTTTTATTTTGGGGGGTCTCTGGGTAAGCCTTGCCTTGTGTTCAGCAAGTCATGGGTTCGTATCTGAACCGCGTCATTCTATTCACATGTGAATTTTTCCAAAGGTCCTTAGGGCTGGTGCTGAGGCTTTCATGCTTTGTGCAAGTGGCATTTCATTTCTGTAGATAGGAGGTGAACCATATGGGGAAAACGTGGTGCAATGAAGTCAATCCTTCATCTGTAGACCTTTGTGTCGTTGGATATTATTGTGTTTACTATGGTTACTGTTATACATAACTGTCACCACTGCTTAAACACCCAAACATAAACATGGCAGTGTCAATGCTACAAGTGATAAATTGCATATTTATACCAACTCTCTGTTATCAATGTCAAACATGGTCCCTAACTAAATCCCAAGAAAGAAAGATCACAACATGAAATGAACTGGTTTTTTTTTAAAGAAAAGCTGTCAGTGTTACAAGACAAGATTGCTCCAAACACTTGTTACTCTCCGACCTCACACTCTTCTTCTGCATTCTCACTAGATTGGTATTTCAGATTCTTTAATAAAGGCAGCCGTCTACCTCAGATTGTCAGCCATGTCATACAGTTGTGTCTTGGGCGCTGTTGTAAGTGGGCCACCTCTTTCTTCTGATGTCTGCATACTATGGGCAGTTCTGTAGGATGTGCTTTATTGGCATACTGCTAAGCCACAGGAGCACAGGTCGTTGGTGCTTATCTTGAAACTAGTATACCGGTGGTGCCTCATTCTGTTGTGACCAATCCGGAGGCAAAGTATGGCAGTCTGGTCCCTTCTGAACAGTTGGACCTAACATTTTTTTTTTAAAACTCCCTTATCTTAAACTGAGCCTTAAAGTGTCATTCGCAGACAAAGTAACATTAAATTCCTCCATGAGCATTACATGACTCACCTTTCAAATCTCTTGCATGCATATTTTTATCTTCTGTTTGTGTGTATGTTTAATTGGGACCTGTTTTGAAATTTTTGGGGTTGTGTGAGAACACAACATTTGAGTCATAGTAGATACCAATCGACTGGTGTGTTTACTTGCAGTGAAGTGGTAGAAGTGGAGCACAAAGCTTACTCATGGTGTGATGCGCTAAGTTTAAACTTATTTTTCTGCTAACAATTAAATTTAATGTATTTTAATTAAAATACAGTGCACAGTTTTTTTTTGCCGGTTGAGTTCTGGTTAACTGAGTTTACTGTAATAGAAACAATGAAATTAACAAATTAGACTTTAAAATTATACATAAAATGGGATGTATTTGGGAGAAGTGATGAAATCAGAAACATGTCTGGTCAACCACTAGTAGCAATTGTTATAAGAAGGAGAAGAGGAAAATATCTTGTACATACCGGGAAAAGAAATGAGCAAAGAACAACAAAGTAGGCATTGAAGTGGGAGGCAAAGGGATCAAGAAAGAGAGGACACCCTAGGGAAACCCTGAAATGAACTTTGCTGAGAGGCAAGAAATATCGGACTCAGTTCCATGGAAGAGATTGAGCGAGTGGCAGAGCAGTATGGAGAAATTACTTGCAGGCACTATGTAACGTATAACGAGAGGAATATATCAATTAGACTTCTTTAAAGATTGGGTTATACAGCAGAACAATGGGGCTAAAAGTGAGATGAAGACAAAGCAAAGATGGATAGAGGGTGAGCTGAAATCATCCCAAAAGATGCAGTATTGTGCCACTTGAGACACTAAAGGCAAATACAGAAGACCATGGCACTGGACTAAAATCCGATAGCAGTGTAACAACAAATGAAGAAGAAGAAAGATCATGAGAAGATGAGATTCAAAACTGACATGCCTGTTTTGGCAGATTATAGAAATAGTGCTGCAAGCACTGTCATTAATAAATCATTGTGTGATGTCTGCTTGTTGCTTTATGGTACCAAAACATGGACAATGACCAAACAACTGGAACTTGATATTTAAAGTCCCTGAGATATAGATGTACGGAAGAATATGACATCTGGCATGGAAAAAACCAAAATATATGATCTTGACAAAGTATGGATTTTAAAAAAAAGATAGATAGATAAGAAAAAGATATTTTTAAATTAACAAACCAAATATTTTATTAACACTTACAATCAATATTTTGTTTTCTTGATTGAACTTCAAAAAACTTGATTTTTATTGAAGATAAGTAAGGTTGCTAGTAAGCAAGAAAGACTAAGATGACGTTGTAAGGGAAGCAAAAACATCAAGATGACAAACTGCCATTACAAGAGACTTAATCTGATCTGTTGTAATTTGTATTTGGTATTCCAGAGTCATTCATGATTACCAACATTTCATTTCAGGTTACAGATTCTTCAAAGCCATCATGTTTCTTACAGGATTCATCTTTGGAGCTGTACTGGTATACATGATTATTCTTGAGCAGGATATCCTTCCCCCCGAAGGAATACTTGGATGTGCTGCAGGAGCTGGCATTCTTCTAGGACTACTCACCATGTTAATTCAACATATTGGACTCTTCCTGACTGGATTTAACCTTGGAGTAGCGGCTGTTGCAGTTATCTTAGTTGTGGTTGAGCAGTTTGTACACATTAGTATCTTGTGGATCCCCATAGGGATATTTCTGGTTCTAGGAGTCATATTTGGTATTTTAAGTCTGAGGTTTCAAAAGACAATGACTGTGATAGGTACAAGCGTGTTTGGTGCTGCTATAGGCCTGGCAGGCATTGACTATTTTGTGGAGCTATGTCGTATGGCACTTTACATCTGGGATCGTGTTAAGACAGTGACTTCTTCGGAACTCTGCTGGTTCAGCTGGCTTATGTTTGCTATCTGGCCAGCATATGCCACTCTCGGTGCTATTATTCAATGGAAGTTCACTAGTGTAGGAGTAGATCATAGGCTTGGTAAGTATTATATAATAATTATATTCTTACAAGAGTGCATATTTCATTTATTCAGTTTTCAATAAATATTTTTGCTAGTTTAACAAATATTTGTTCAATCTGGATGAGTATATTAAACTAAGGATACAGAGGACAAGATGAATCATTATTGCTGTGTAATATCAAACTAAAGAGGGTGGGACAGATAGAGATGTCAAAATAAGAATACAGAAGGCAAGAGGAGCTTTCATTGCACTGGGAAACATATGGAAGTCTAAAGAAATCAAATCTACAACACAAATTCGGATATTTAACTCTAATGTTAAAGCAGTTCTACTGTATGGGTCAGAAATGTGGAGAACTACTAAAACAATAACGCATAAATTGCAAACATTCATCAATTGGTGTCTGAGCAGAATAGAGGGACTAAGATGGTATGATAGGGTCACAAATTAAGAACTTAAATAGAGAGAACAAGACAGATTCCAGTGAACGAACAGGTTAAAAAAAGACGCTGGCGCTGGATAGGACACACTTTCGAAAACATGAGGGAATATAACAAGAAGGGTTCTTGCCTGAAACCCACAGGGACAGCGAAAGAAGGGGAGGCTGAGAAATACATGGAGACTAGATTTGGAGGCAGAGATGAACAATATAAAGAAGAGCGGTAGGGAGCTGCAGGAGATAGCTAGAGATAGGAAGACTTGGCATGAGTTGGTTGAGGGCCTATACCCCAATCTGGGTTAAGAAGGCAAAGAGAGAGAGAATATCAAACTAAGCATACAGAGGACAAGATGTGTCTTTGTTGCTCTTGGGTGTCAGTGACAACATGGTTCTTTGTTACTATTAACTATCAAGCTAATCATACAGATGCCAACATGAATCTTTGTTGCTCTTGGATATCAAATCTAAGATTATTGATTTTCTGAGTTAGGGAAGGTAAATTTAGTAAGTGCAAGAACTGGTTACCTGACCAACAAACGCTTAACCCATAGTGCTGTAAGGTCTCTTAACATTTATGGCATTATGTGCTATTGAATTGCCTTTATCGTTTCTATTTGTAAGAAATTATTAATAATCAAAATAAGGTACTTGTTCAGAATAGAAAACATAAAATATGAATTGATATACCTATGTAGAACTCTAAGGAAAAATTAACATTTTCAGTGAAAAGAAGGAAGTTTAAATGAAATATCAGTAGAATAAGAAGTGAATGTTAGTGGATGAAGAAGTTGCCATTAATATTGAAAGAACAAGAGTGGCAATGAAATATTAGTTATGATAGAAAAGGCAGTGAAATATTGGTGAAACAATAATTGATAATTGAAGTACGAAGTGACCATTAGATATTGATGGTTCGCCCGAGTGGTTACCGGGCCCAAATTTGGGGTGTAAAGAATAGAACCACTGTTACCTGCCACGCATGTTGTAAGAGGCGACTAAGGAGGTTTGGCTGAAATCGGATGCACATGTCCTAAATGTGTAGAAGTCTATGCGTTTAGGGGCCTACCAAACCAATGTGCAACGATACACGTTCTTGGCAAAGATCAAATCATATCACAAAGAGTAATTAAAATTGGTCGTAAAGAACAAACGCAAAGAAGAAGAAGAAGATATTGATGGAGCAAGAAAGGACAATGAAATATTAGTGGAGCAAGAAGTGAGGAAATATTTGGGACATAATAAATGACAATGAAATATTGGTGAAGTATGAAGGGACCATTAATTATTGGTGAAGTATGAAGGGACAATTAAATATTGGTGAAGTATGAAGGGACCATTAAATATTGGTGAAGAATGAAGGGACCATTAAATATTGGTGAAGTATGAAGGGACCATTAAATATTGGTGAAGTACTAGGACAATTAAATATTGGTGGATCACAAAGTGACTAGGAAATATTAGTATGTCCTCTTCTTTTCTTGTATAATTTAAATAAAAACTGAAAGATATAGAAAGAGTATTTCTACTACTTCATATTATCTTGACACCTGTGTTATTTGTATACTTAGCCCTAAGAAGTCATCGAGAGCAAGGAGCTAATCTTCAGCAAGTGCGAGCCCGTGAGAAAAAGGAGACACAACAGACCCGCTACCGTCACCTGTATCAAGCACGTAGGGTCAAGGGGGATGTGATATCTCAGGTACAGATAAGTTGTTTGTGCTAGATTATTGTAAAAGATTTGTGTGCTTGGGGTAATCTTGTATATGTCATTTTTAAAAAAATTATATATTCAGTTCTACTTATGTTAGTGGAAGCGCTGGCCAAATGGATTAGAACATGGTTCCATGCGGGAGACTTGTGTTCAATTCACGGTAAGGCTAAGGATTTTCTGTTGTGGACATAAATGAAAAATCCTAACCTGAACAGCTTGCACTAGCCATGCAGCCATTAAATTTCTCAGGCTCTCATCCCATCAGTCCTACACCGCTCTAAAAAAGCGGTACTACGGGCAGTAACGACAGTTAGTTCTACTTTTGTCACAATCTTTTTTTTAAAAATATATTAATACTAGTTTAGTTGTCAGATCATCATCACTGTACATTTAGTCTATAAGTGCTCCGATCTTCTCAGTATGTCTCTCATCGTGTGGTGACTAACAACACCAGTTCTTTGATGGTTCACTATTCTTCTTTGGCTACCGGTATAGTGCTCTTGTCTAGCTACTCCACATTTGACTTGCAATTCTTGCAGTCTGGTTAGGGTTGTAGAATCACCAATATTACTTGAATAGTATATTAATCTCCCAGCGGTGTAGACCGGGAAACTTTGACCGTGAGGTCAAAGGCTAACGGGCAATGGCTCTGGACTCTCCTAGGTCAGGATTTTTTGTGGTGTCCTTGGGGAGTTAACCCGACAAAAATCTAGGTGGAGGTCTGGCCCCAGACTTGTGATATCAGTGGATTTACCCTGATATCCAAGATCCAGACCCCAGCTATGGGCAAATAGCCCCACTGCCTTGTGGGAGCCTCAGGAGAGACAAAGGCTATGGGAGTAAACCCAAACAGAAAATCCGGAGCGGAGCCCCTAAGGCGAACAGGCATCAAGTGATGTCCTACCGGCAGCTCCTGCAACCGAACTGATACCAGATGTTCTGCTTGCACTCCTGGATTCTATCAGCGAGGTCGAGAGGGGGTAGTTGATGCTTGGGCAACTCAGCTACTCCATACTAATCGCCCAGGCATGCGCCACGGAGAGGTCACTGCTGGTCGACTTTGTTGACCAAACCAGCACGGAAGACAACAGTTGTGGGTTATAAGTCCAGCCTCAATTGGCAGAGTATCGTATGCCATGGGTTGTCTTCAACGTGGGAGAGATCATCGCCTCATTGACAACTACTGCCGCTCAAATCGCGCAGCCCCTGGACAATAAGGTGTTATCCCGCCACAGTTCACCTGCTTCAATGGGTGCTTTGAGCTTAAGGTATTACCTGACAAGTGGACTGTAAGTACCGCACCAAACAATAATAATAAAATCAAGAGGGCTCCAGCTCTTCGCTTAGCAAGTTGGAACGTAAGGACAATGTGTCCTGGCCTGTCAGAAGATCTTACACAGATACACGACATACGGAAAACTGCAGTAATTAACAATGAGCTCAAACGACTTGGAGTGGACATCGCAGCACTACAGGAGACACAACTCGCTGAGGGAACAAGACTACACGTTCTACTGGCAAGGAAAAGCTCAAGACTGCATGGAGTAGGATTTGCCATCAAAAATATACTGCTCCACATGGTAGAACCTCCAATAAACGGCTCAGACCGTATTTTGTCCATTAAACTCCGCACAGTAACAGGCCCGGTCCATCTCTTCAGTGTATACGCACCAACACCACACTCAAAACCTGACGTAAAAGATAAATTTTATGAGATACAATCAGAAATCAGTAGAATTCCCAAAAACGAACACCTATTCCTAATGGAGGACTTCACAACTCTTGGCCATCGGCGTTGGAAAACATGGTACTGAAAAAATTAATGAAATGGACAACGGCTACTGGAGATATGCAACTACAACAACCTTTGTATCACAAACACTGCCACAAGGTGTCCTGAAAACACCCATGTCACATAGATGGCATCAAATAGATCTAATTATAATGAGGCAAAATGCGATAAACAGTGTGCTCAGCACTCGTAGCTACCGTAGTGCTGACTATGACACTGATCATTCACTGATATGTATCGAAATAGGGGGAAGACTGCAGTAAAACGTGGTAAATAGTGAAACATGTACAAACAAAGTACTATAGTTTTACAAAATACATAAACAGTGACGATAAACAGCAACGTTGACCAACAAGGCCTTTATAAACAAACGAACAAACAGGAGTGACAAATTAAAATGAAACACAAATGGACGACCAAATACCAACGTATCTAAGGAAAATCTGGAAAAAAAACGAATAACGAAATAAATGTAACACAAAAACACACATAAAAACTAGAAATAGAACGGAAAAGAAACAATGAAACATCTAGTAAATATATAACTTGAATACATGCAACATATACCCATATAGATTATAAAGCATGGGAAGAGAAAGTACTAAGAAGCATAAGAATGTAATACATGCAACATATACCCATAGAGATTACAAAGCATGGGAAGAGAAAGTACTAAGAAGCATAAGAATGTAATACGTTGAGCCGCGTGGTCGCAAGGTACCATACAAAGAAATCAACCGATTCTCCAGAGAATCGACTACGATCATCAGAGGAACATGATCGGATGGCTGTGACCTGACATCGCAAGCTCCTGAATGGCCAGTATCATTGAAATGGGTAGCTACGGGGGTCACAGAGCATTGGCGTATATCGCGAAGTGTTGGGCGAATCGGTCACTGAGTCTCCTGCCGGTTTCCCAATATAGGCCTTGTTGCACCGCTTGCAGATAATGGCATAGATAATATTACGGGACTCGCACGTGAAACTGTCTTCAACAACGAACGTGGCTTTGGAAAAGACACCGTGCGGGTCTGTATTACATAAGCACAAGTGTTGCAGCGCTGACGGCCACACTGGATGGTGCCAAAATGACTCTGGATGTTAGGCTTGAGGCGACTGTGAACCAACATATCCTTAAGGCTTCTGTCCCGTCTGTACGCCACCAAAGGATAGTGTTGGAAGATTGAACGTGTCTCAGGATCAGACTGAAGAATGGGGAGATGACGGAATAAGACTTTCTTCACAAGGGAACTATGAGGGTGGAAAGTTAAGACAAGTTTCAACCTGTCAGAATTGGAAGTTCTATGCTGGTTAGAGAGAGCCTCCTGGCGAGAAATTTGCTGAACGCGCCGCATAGCAGAAGCAAGCACCTTATCTGGGTATAGCGCTACGAAAGAAATCCAGCATCTCGTGAGCTCTATCGAGGAAATCTCGTCTCGCTAAGAGGCTAATGCGCAAGAGTTGAGAGAATGGTAAAGAATCACGACAAGCCTGGGAATGGGAAGAGGTATAAAGAAGAAACTATGTGCATCAGTAGGCTTGTAGTATACTGATGTAGTGATGGTGGATAGGCTGATAGTGATAGTGATGTCAAGAAAGTTGACACAAGAGGTAGAGATGTGAGATGTAAACCGAATAGCCGGATTGAAGACATTAATGAAATTAATGAAGCGTGACAAATCGGCTTCAGGCATATCGGTAATGCCAATACAATCATCAATGTATCTATGATACACAGACGGAAGAGGGCCATCATAGGAATTCCATACTAGGTGCTCAAGATGACCCATGAATAGACAAGCATAACTGGGTCCCATTTTTGTACCCATGGCACCCACTGATCTGCTCAAAGAACTGGTCATTGAACTGAAAGGAGTTGAGAGTTAGAACTAGTTCTGCAAGACGAAGGAGAGCCGAGGTGGAGACAAGTTGGTTAGTTCTCCTGTCGAGAAAGAACTGGAGAGCTTGAAGTCCGTCAGAATGAGGTATGGAGGTGTACAATGAGCACACATCAAGGAGGAAGAGACGGTAAGTCCTGCCAGGCAACAACTCAATAGACGAAAAACAGACAAGGTGTGGTTCGTATCTTTCAAGAATGTAGGTAGTGTGGTGACTATAGGATTGAAGATACTATCAAGAAATTCGGAGATATGTTCCGTAAGACAAGAGCAAGCAGAAACGATGGGCCTACCCGGATTGTTCAGTTTATGAATTTTGGGGAGCATAAAAGGCGGGTTTTCCTAAACAGCTATCGATGACACAAAGTGACCGATTCGCCCAACACTTGCGCGATATACGCCAATGCTCTGTGACCCTGTAGCTACCCATTTCAATGATACTGGCCATTCAGGAGCTTGCGATGTCCAGGTCACAGCCATCCGATCATGTTCCTCTGATGATCGTAGTCGATTTGCTCTGGAGAATCGGTTGATTTCTTTGTATGGTACCTTGCGACCACGCGGCTCAACGTATTACATTCTTATGCTTCTTAGTACTTTCTCTTCCCATGCTTTGTAATCTCTATGGGTATATGTTGCATGTATTACATTCTTATGCTTCTAGTACTTTCTCTTCCCATGCTTTATAATCTATATGGGTATATGTTGCATGTATTCAAGTTATATATTTACTAGATGTTTCATTGTTTCTTTTCCGTTCTATTTCTAGTTTTTATGTGTGTTTTTGTGTTACATTTATTTCGTTATTCGTTTTTATTCCAGATTTTCCTTAGATACGTTGGTATTTGGTCGTCCATTTGTGTTTCATTTAATTTGTCACTCCTGTTTGTTCGTCTTGCTTGATAAAGGCCTTGTTGGTCGAAACGTTGCTGTTTATCGTCACTGTTTATGTATTTTGTAAAACTATAGTACTTTGTTTGTACATGTTTCACTGATATGTAGCAAAGTTAGGCTGAAAATAAAAACACTTCACCATTCGAAGAGGAAAGGGTGTCCACGCATTAACACCGAAAATACCACCAAACCAGAAATGGTACAATTGTTCTGCAATACATTAAGAAGCATTCTCTAAAGCACACCAAAAGGAAATGCGGAAACAAAGTGGTCCTACATCCGGACGCCATATAATTCGGCCAAAACCACCTGTTGGCACCCAAGATAAGCAAAACCCTGATTGGTTTGCTGCAAACATATTAGAGCTGGAGCCTGTCATAGCAGAAAAAGGAACTGCTCTTCAGAACCATAAAAACAATCCAAGTGTCAAGTCATTTCTTGCTCTTAGATCTGCAAGAAGTGTCGCACAAAAACAGCCAGACGATGCAAAACGACTACTGGCAGGAGTTATGTAGAAATATCCAGCTCTCCTTTGATACTGGAAACATAAGGGGTGTTCATGAGGGTGTTAGGAAGGCATTTGGCCAACTATCAAAAGGACTGTACCTCTTAAAACAAAAATAGAGGAAGTTCTAATCGATCGCAAAAAATAGATGGAACGCTGGGTGGAACATTATCTAGAGTTATATTGCACCCAAAATAGTGTAACTGACATCGCGTTCGATGCAATTAAAGCTCTTCCGACCTTGAGCACATTATACCAAATACCCTCAGAGGCAGAAATCAGTATTGCGATTGACACCCTGGCAAACGGGAAAGCAACTGGAAAGGACGGCATCCCCCTGAAGTAATCAAATGTGCTAAACAAACTCTCCTGACCAGTCTGCATGAATTATTGTGCCTATGCTGGGAGGGGGGAGAAGTGCCTCAGGACATGAGAGATGTAAACATCATCACCTTGTATAAAAATAAAGGTGATCGTGGTGACTGTAACAACTACCGTGGTATCTCGTTGCTCAGCATCGTGGGGAAGGTCTTTGCACGCGTAGTACTAAATAGGTTACAAAAGCTAGCAAATCAAGTATACCCTGAATCACAATGTGGATTTAGGTCCAACAGATCCACTATTGACATGTTATTCTCCTTGAGACAACTGCAGAAGAAATGTCGCGATCAAAGAATGCCACTGTACATTGCTTTCATAGATCTAACAAAGGCATTTGACCTAGTGAGTAAGTTGGCCTCTACAAGCTTTTGGAAAAATCGGCTGCCCTCCTACATTGCTTAAAATCATAACATCATTCCATAACAACATGAAGGGTACAGTGATGTTTGATGGGGCCTCCTCCAGCTCTTTTCCTATCAACAGTGGGGTCAAGCAGGGTGCGACTTGCACCCACACTCTTTGGGATATTTTTCTCCCTACTTCTCTCCCACGCTTTGAATCGCCAAGAAGGAATATTTCTCCACACAAGAACAGATGGAAAATTGTTCAACATGACGCGACTCAAAGCAAAGACCAAAGTCCAAAGAGTCACCATCAAGGAACTTCTGTTTGCCGATGATGCAGCATTAACATCACACACAGAGGAAGGGCTACAACACCTCATGGACAGATTTGCTGCAGCATCAAATGAATTCGGCTTGATCATCAGCCTGAAGAAAACAAATATAATGTTCCAGGATATTAGCAGAGCCCCATCTATCAACATTGGTAGTCATAAGCTTGAAGTAGTCAACACCTTTACACACCTTGGCTCTGTCATCAGATGCAACCTTTCCCTCGATGATGAAATTAGTAGTCGCATTGGGAAGACCTCCACTGCTATGTTTAAATTAGCAAAGCGTGTATGGGAAAACAGGGCACTCACAAAAAACACCAAGACACAAGTATATAAAGCTTGTGTTCTCAGCACTCTGCTGTATGGTAGTGAGACATGGACCACATATGCTAGACAAGAACATCGCCTCAACACCTTCCACATGCGCTGTCTCAGGCGAATATACAACATCCGATGGCAAGACCACATCTCCAATATAGAAGTCCTGGACAGTACTGGCATTCCAAGCATGCACACCTTACTGAGTCAGCGTCTGAGATGGCTGGGATACGTGTGCCGTATGAGCGATGATAGAATCCCAAAGAACATTCTATATGGTCAACTCGCATCTGGTGCTAGACAGCATGGCGCCCATTATTACGCTTCATTGACACCTGCAAGCGTGATCCAACTTCATGCGGCATAGACAAAGAACACTGGGAGCGGCTGGCCAAAGACAGGCAAGCATGATGAGGGCGGCTCAAAAGAAAAGAAGAAAACATACATGTGGAGGCAAAGAGAGCACATCCTATGTATCGGCTCTAGTCTCCAGTTATACCTGCAGCAACTGTGGCAAAGATTGTCACTACAGAATAGGCCATTACAGCCACAAGAAATGTTGTGATTCAGCACAGAACATACTAAGTGACGCAACACCTATTGTCTCCTGAGATAAAGAGACCATTGAAGTATATTAATATGTTATATTCAAACAAATTAACTTTAGAAAAAACCTATGTTTGAGAATCGTTAGTTAAAAATTCCTAGATGGCCTCACAAGGTAACAAAAAGAAGCAGTACAGGGAAATGAGCAAAGCACAGTGTATAAGATAACAAAAACCATCAGGGGAAAGCAATATACAAACATTACACAAGTAAGAGACCAAGGAGGAGTATTGAAAACTACATAAATAGGTCTGACAAAAATATGAACGGAACACTTTAGAGATACACTCAATAAGAAATCACAGATGCTGTTGAAGCTGAAATTAATCATAACATCATAAGTACAAACAATCCATATAAAGTAGAAACTATTAAAGTCATCAGGAGACTGAAGCACAAAAATATGTATGCTTGATCACGGGAGCTGAAATGATTGCAGAACCAGCATTTTAAGTTAAAATTTTGAAACCACTTTTTGCACAAAATTAACAATTAGGCTCCATTGAAATGAACTTCATGAATTATTGTAAATCTGCTGAAGAAAAGGAGATCAAAGACAACCTGGCAAAGAACATTAGAAGTGGAGATGCACAGTGTGAGTCAGACATTGTAATAAAGATATAACATGACAGATTATATGGGAGGGAGATGTAAGAAACATGAAAGATTATATGGGAGATAGTTATAAGAAATATATAATTCAAGAGATTGTGTGTAGAAGAAAGGTACAAGAATTGTGTAACATGCTATGCTATCTTGTTGGAGATGGCTAAAATGAAATATTTTTATTTCTATAGTGTATGCCAACCTATGTATCATGCTTTGATCTTCTGATGACAAAATATCTTTAGCAACACTTTCATGCATGCCTGTCCTACATGCCATGCCGTATGGGCTTAATAGGTTTGCAGTATACTCATGTTCTTGCCAATCCACATAGATCACAAAGAGTGATAACTTGATAGATAATAATGAATGCAAACTTTCATGCAAATTAATTAATCTCTTTTATTTTGCTCTTCTAATATATTATATTTATTGCTTTTTCAGAATTTTATCCATAGTATGCAGCCTAAACTTCCACCAGCCATGCAGAGTTTGACTGCACTCAACACAGAATCTAACAATGAGGAGGAGAGTACAGCCACAACTACTCTTACTCATGTCACTACTTGATTTCACCACACTAGCCACATGAACATAACCCAGCATGCTGTCATCGTAAGATCATTAGCCTACCTCGACCTCTCTCATGGTCAGCTTTCTCATTCCTTAATATTTTTGTTAAAATATCGACAGTGATCTCAGCCTTTTGGTAACATTTAGGCTAGGTGATGCTAGTTATAAAGCTTGCTGAACTAGTATCTGACACATTCAAGTTGTCACAGTCTCAGACATATGAAACCTCAAACATTCATCAAAGAAATCTTTGAATATATGTGTTTCAAAATCAGAATGAAGCTGAATGGTACTGAAACACTGATTATCTCAGACACGAGGGGAATTTGACTGATACTGAAACACCAATTTTCTCAAACATAAGGGGAATTTGATTGATACTGAAACACTGATTTCCTTAAACAAATGGGTAAAACGGTTGAAATATACATCACAGCACTCTGACACCCTCCCATAGATGCTTAGTCCCTTTCAGCTTGCTGAAAGTCCCAACGTGAGATCACATATACAGTATTCTGGCAAAGATTTCATATTTTCTGTTAGCTCAGAAAATCATTTGCCCTCTAACATTGCTTCACTAAACTTAAAATTATGCACAATATATAACTGAATAAGCCACACTTATAATCCACACAGTTATTGTTGAATTAACTCAACACTTTGAGCAGACCCAAAATGGGACTCTTGTCTTCTTTCACAGATGTGTAAGGGTAATGATAATGTTTTCATGCCTATGTTCACAAGTAGGAAAAATGTTTGATGTCACTACATGCAGGGCACACCCATCAACATTCAAGCAGATTTTTGCTAGAAGTACTGATGATATAACACTTTCTATTAAACCAGTACGTGGCTTCTGAATTCTTCTTTATAACTTATTCATTCGGTGATCGCTCTATGAGAGCTACAGTAGCATTCTAGTGAGTACACTTGCTTACTAAAACAGATGGTCTTGGATATATTCCCAGTTGGAGTGGGATTTATTTCAACCACAACGACCCCATGTCAACCTAGTCTCAATGAAGTACCAGAAAAACTCTGGGAAGTGAGGATGTCTGGTGTGATGTTGACCACATAGGAAGTGAAGTCTGGTGTGATGTTGACCGCATAGGAAGTGAAGATGTCTGGTGTGATGTTGACCACATAACCCATATTGTGCTGTTGGTTTCAGAAGCATATGAGTCTTAACACTGTATTCCCTGATATACTGCAAGGTACTAAACAGATCTTTAGGCCATAGTTTTTATTTTATTTTAAATAGCCGACGGGAAGCACATTATCATGTTACACTTAACATAGCAAATCATATCTCTATTTATGCCAATGTCCTATGATTCTAATAAACCTGTGACCATTTTTATCAAACATCAAGTGAAACTTAACCATATATCAACAGTAGCTTCCTACATCATTATTCATATGAAAGATGTTTCAGTTTGGAATATCTTCATTGCACTACGGACATATTCATAAATGCTCCGATCTCATTCGCAATATCCCCAACAGTGTCCAGCAACTAACCCTACCAGTTTAAAAGATGTAATGTCCAACACAAACTATATGCTTCTCCACAGACACACTACAACATCTATAATCATTTCTATCAGACATCTCATGATAAACTTGACCTGCACTCAAACACTAACATCCTATAACATTATTCTAAGAAACTTGATAATATCTAACAACATTTTTCTTCACTTACCACTGATCAAAGCTGATCCCATTGTTTTGTATTTCCTCAATAATGTCCTGTTTTACAAGTAGCAACAAAATGTATGTATTGAAGGTGTTCAAGATTATTAAACATAATATAAACATATACAGGTCACATGTTAGCAAAATTAGGTAGTTTGTACTTCAAACTAAATTAAATCCTGATCAGGTATTAGTTATATGAGGGCTATCATCATATCACTCTGAACATGTCCATAGGTGCTCCGATCCCCGCCTCAACAATTCCAGCAGTATTCAGCGACCCAACACGCCAGTTCGATGTTGATTAATCAATCTTTTTGCATATTTATGTTGTTATTTTCAATATCGACACCCATCTATCTCAATCTGGTCAGTGATTGGGACTCAAAACTCTGAAACTCCTGTTTGGAAAAACTCTCTCAATGCGTTAAGAATGTCACTTTGGTCCATTGCAGCTACCTCTGATATCGTAACCATGCCTGCAATCAAATCCTGATATCTCAGTGCTGTTTTTTTTTGTAAGGAAAAGCAATATATTTGCTAGACACAATCACTCAAGCATGACCTTACTTACTTGACAGGTAATTGATATAAACAGTGAATGTTTTAAAGGACAAACCTAAGTATTTATTTTTCCAGTGTCAGAAGACTGATTTTCTGTGTTTTCAACTCTCAATTTTTTGCTACTACTGACTAATTACTTGTGTAGTAAGTATATTTTCTTATGTTTCAAATCACCCACTTTTTCCAGATAATATTTTCCAATGCTTCAGTTGTATTGTGTTTTCAATTTGTACAATTGTAATTGATATGTTATTGTATATGCTTTTTACATCACAAGGAGTGATGTAGTATGAAAATATACAAAACAGTATCACTAGGGCAGGAACATGACATCAAGACATATTAGCAGCGATATCTTAAATTGGCATATAATGCGAAAAGGAAGTTTATAACATTTGGTGACAACTGGTAAAATTCAGGGAAGAAGATAGCATGAAAGGCAGAGGGAGAAGATGTTGGAGACAACATGGTTCGACAAAAGATCGACTATAGCACTGATTAGCTCCACCAGGGAGAGAGTTGTGGAGAAACATGATCGCTTATGCCAGCAGGCAGAACTGATTGATTCATCTTAAAGAATAAAATGTATATTCAGCTCTTGAACAAATTAGGCATGATATAGCCCTCCTACGTAAAAAAAAATTAATTACATCTTGTTGCTGTTTTAGAATAACATGGCTGGTAAGTTTCGGACTATGTAGAAATTGGAAAAAACATTCTCGAATTTGGTTGCTAAATTGTGTGACACTCTGTAGAGCATAAGCTTATGTAGTATGAAGATGATTGTGTTTACAAAGTGCAACTGTGACAAGTTTATTAGACCCTTGTTTGGTGTGGATTATTGGTAAAACAGTACTAATAGTGAATAAATATAAAGTAGCTTGCCCTGCCGGAACTTGGATTCCATGACAGCAGTCCTGAAAAACTATTTTGTGCAAGTTGACCGGCGTCAACAGCAGTCATCTCAGATCTTTCAATGATATCTTGCACCCATTGTTTTCTAGGTCTTCCTCTCATTCTTCTTCCAGGCACCATTCCTCCAAAATTATCTTCTCTAGGCACTCATGTCGTTTGATGTGTCTGAAATAATTATAAATAAATATACAAGCATCACATAGGTTGTCGTGAGCAGAAGTTTGCCATCCTTTGTCTTTCGAAATTTCTCTCTCAAATGCCAGATGACCCGCCTCTGCAGCCGTCATGCCCAAATCATCAGTTACATCCTAAATCCATCTTTTAATATAAAGTATAGAATAAATATAAAGTAGCTTGCCCTTCCGGAACTTGGCTTCTATGACAGCAGTCCTGAAAAACTATTCTGTGCAAGTTGACCGGCGTCAACAGCAGTCATCTCAAATCTTTCAATGACATTTTGCACCCATTGTTTTCTAGGTCTTCCTCTCATTCTTCCTCTAGGCACTCATGTCATTTGATGTGTCTGAAATATTTATAAATAAATATACCAGCATCAAATAGGTTGTCGTGAGCAGAAGTTTGCCATCCTTTGTCTTTCGAAATTTCTCTCAAATGCCAGATGACCCACCTCTGCAGCCATCATGCGCAAATCATCAGTTACATCCTAAATCCATCTTCTCCATTGTCTTCTTCTTTGCCGGGATGCCTCCTTCCAAAATAGTCTTCTTCAACCCTTCATGTCTCTTTATATGTCCAAAACACTTCAATTTTTTTCTTTCTAGCATCAGCCAGTTTTCTTTGATTTTGAGTTCTTTCTGGGTATAATAAATATTTAATATACAGTAGTTTTACAAAAGTTTGGTAACAAAAGTTTACTAAAAGATCTTTGTAAGAAATGAGACTGTCCCATACCTGATAAAAACATTTTGGTCAAAATGTAGATTGAATCTGTTACTGTGTAGCTACCTTGCTTATGTATTTTGTTTATTGATTCTCCATCAGCATTGAGTAAATGTTTGTATTTCTGTTATAGATTAACTTTGAGTAAGACATAGTAGATTGTATAACCTGATACCGACTTGAGCATTTACATAGAATTCTGAATGTAATCATTTGTTTCTGTGTACTATTTTTATTTCTGATTTTAAATATGTAGTATGTGGTCTCCAAAAGAGATGCTGGAGATGGATCGGACATGTGTTGAGCATGGAGTCTAACTCTGGCACAAAAACTGCACTGATATGAACATCAGAGTGTAAGCAAAAAACATAGAAGACAAAAACACCTGGGGAAGACAAGGAAGTGAAAGAAATTGATGACATCTGAAACACAATACAGAGGCACTAGAACAAAGAACAATGATGTGCACTTGCTGCTGCTCTAAGCGATCAAGAGCATCACAAGCTAGAGAGAGAGTGATTGTAAGTATGTAGCCTTGGGTCACATATAGGTTGAAATCCAATGTTATCATATAGCAATGTCACAAATAGCACTTATATAGAGTCATAGCTTATGGTGTATGCTAAATGTGTAGCTTTTTATGTCAATTTGTAATTCTGTTTGTGTGAGTTATCCTTTTTGTTAATGTGAATTTATGTTTCTGTTAATTTAACCTTTTTGTTAATGTGAATTTATACTTCAGTTTGTGTGAGTTTATCTATTTTGTTAATTTATATGATTTTTTATGTCAATGTATAACTTGTTGTTTATGTGAATAATTACAATCATAACTTACTGTTGATGTAAAATATTTGTCTGTAACCAATATTCATATTCTATTGTCAACTGTAATATGAAATATATCATTTTCAAGTTTGTTATAGGGATATAAATCATCTGTGATTTGTTATTGAAAATGAAAATCGTGGCATATCCTTTTCGGGACGTAGCCATCAACCACAGTACACGAGTCGTTGATTTTCTAGGCACCACTTATATGTTCAGTAGTTTGCCATTGCTTACTGGGCGGTAAGGTCTATTTTTACCTTTTGTAGTTATTACAGTTACTGGAACATTATAACAGATGTCTTTGGTGTCAGTGTGATGACTGGAATAATATATCAGTTGCCCGTAGTGTCAATGTGATGACTGGAACAATATATCAGTTGTCCTTAGTGTCAATGTGATGACTGGAACAATATATCAGGTGCCCTTAGTGTCAATGTGTTGACTGGAACAATACATCCTAGTGTGCCCTTGAGTGCCAATGTGATGACTGGAACAATATATCAGTTGCCCTTAGTGTCAGTGTGTTGACTGGGACAATACATCAGGTGCCCTTAGTGTCAATGTGATGACTGGAACAATATGTCAGGGGCCCTTAGTGTCAATGTGACGACTGGAACAATATATCAGTTGCCCTTAGTGTCAATATGATGGCTGGAACAATATATCAGGTGACTTTAGTGTCAATTGAACAATATATCAGATGCCCTTAGTGTCAAGGGGATGGCTCGCGGGTTATTGAATCTCTCTCTCCAGCGATCCGGTTATTGAATCTAAAAACACTCATCTCACTCATTGACAGTTGCTGATTAGGAATACAGGTCCAGATCAATTTCATTGTGAACTTAATGGGGACTGCCAAACACTTTGTTAGAGGCACAAGACATTTAATAAAATAACACTGAATGATGGGATTAGTCGCTATACGCTGGTAAAGATATTGAGAAGATCAGAATATCTATGGACCTTTCCGGAGTACTGCGATGATGATCATCACCAATTCCTTTAAGGACAGGATGAGTGAGTCATGGAAACCATCAGCATGCATACTCTTTGACTTCTGCTCTGGATTAGACTGAACATATATGTCTGCACAGAGTGTCAGTTCAGTAACTCATTTCTGATATATTTGGTCCCAATGTAATCTCTTCATATAACAGTGTTGGTAAAGTTTGAGAGAGAAAAAAACAGTTTTGAACTTGGACGACATTTACTCTTATTTTCCAGAAAATGTAAGGACTTTTTTTAAAAATTCACAGATAAAGAACCAATCACGCTCGAAACTTGAGAACTTCTGAAATGGTGGCAGCCATTATCGGCAATGACAGGGCTAAATTTAGCATGTCTATTCGCAAGGAAAGATATAGAAAAAATCATTTTAAAAGGTATACAACCGTCGGGCGTTTATGGCCGCTATGGGATCATACCGATAGCTGACGCTTTTGGCTGCTCCGGGAATGAGAGGGTTAAAAAAAATGGGAGTGAGATTTTGTGTTGTGCAAATGTTAAACAAATAGTGAATTTATGTTTGTGATATGGTTGGAAATGTGCTATTATTGTTGTCATAGTGAATATTTTGAGATTTGGACATGCAAAGATCTGGATCCGAACTCTTTATCACAATAATGAAGATAGTGAGTTTTATACATTGTAACAGAACATTTGATCATCAGATTTTGTATTCTCAATCTCGTGATTGAAGTATTTATGTAATATTCAAATAATTTTTATCAAATTTTATATCATTAAAATTATTTTGGTTATTTCATTTTGATATCTAATGTGCCATGATGAAATTGATGTGTTTTTGTTTTCTTGAGGTCAGAGAGTATATTTATGTAATTTATGATGACAAATATGGAAATTAAAACTAGATTTAAGCTTTGTATGTTAAAACAGTGTGTGGAACTAGAGGGGCTAAGTTTTTAAGCCCTTGCCTTGTGAGTCGAAGGTCGTGGCTTTGAATCCGCACCGTTCGCTGGTGCATTTCTTTTCAGATGTCTTAGGATTGTTGCCGAGCTATGGAGTTCGTACTTTGTGCAATACACTCGGCATGCCATTTCTGCGGAGAGGGACCGAGCCATATGGGATAAAACCCGATGCAATAAAGTCAATCCTTCGGCTTAAGAACCCTTAATGGAAATAAAAACTAAATTAATTTTAATGTACAAGATTAAAACATGTATTTAAAAAAATGAAAACTGAAAGTATGAAGATAAAGACTCAATTATTTTCTGTATAATAAAACAGAGAAAGTATGTAGATAAAAGCCTAAAAAAACGTCTCAATGCGAAGGATTGACTTCATTGCATTGTATTTCCCCATATGGCTCTGTCCTTTCACAATAGAGATCCCCAGATACAGACAAAACTGTTGTATATTAAAATAGAGGAATAATGAAGATAAAAACTTATTTTAAAAAAATATTAAAGCAGAGAACCCTAAGAAATGGAGATTTTTTTTTTATATTGTCTTTATTAAAACACCTATTTTGTTACATAAGTGTGTAGACAAAAGTGTTGATTTTGGTCAAACATAAATTTCTTAACTTTTACAAATTTGTATTCATAATTGTTGCAGTGATTGAAACATAAATTTCTTGTTAAATTGATATAACTATTTCTCTTCTCACTGTATTTGTATTTTCTTTAATCAGACATCTTATGCACATGTTTGATGACTTTTGCCATTATGTGACACTAGATTTGTTATGGACAACGAAGATAAAATTTAATTCATATACACCCTGTTATTAAAATTAAGCAATAAAATGTATGTTTTCTTATTAACCCTTAGAACCCAAGATTCCGATATATTGCTCTGGAATGTAAACATCTCCAATCCCGCCATCTCGGTCTAACAAGACTCCATTGTTATTTGTCTGCGATCGAACATAAATTATGTACAAAACACATGTTAATTTGGTTTAGCAAGATGCAGACTATGGTGTGTGATATTTTTGGTGCTGAAAGGGTAATTTTAGTTTTTTTTCATTATGAAAAGATGTGCTCACCCTAAAGAAGTTGTCACCCTAAAATGATAACAGAGCAAATTGTTAACCCTTTCGCACTGTATTATTTTGACCTCTGGACGCATTTATTTTGCGATTCAAATTTTACATTCAATGTCAATTAGTTTAGACCTTTATGACTCTAGTGCTGTTTCTCTAAAGTATGACATTATATATTAAATTGTTGCTAATTGCATGTGGAATGAAAAATCGTGGCATATCCCAAAGGACGTAGCCATCAACCACAGTAAACAAGTCGTTGATTTTCTAGGCACCACTTATACGTTCAGTAGTTTGCCATTGCTTTCTGACCGGGTGGCGCCATCGTCCTTTGTTAAAATCAACGAAACAATTTGCAAGCAAACTGTCCACAGCGTGATTCGAACTCAGAACGTCGGGGTTAATAGACAGAGTCACTAACCCTAGGCCACAGACGCCACCATGTGGAATACATTAATATAATAATGTTTTACATCAGGTGATATACGTTTGAGAAAATTAGATTATTGTAGCTTGACTATTTTGAAAAAACAAAAGAATCATAAATATTTTTACTCTCGAGTTTGTATTACATCTTAATATTCATAGGTGTTTATGGAAGTAGCAGTTAAATGAAGATAATCCATGTGCGAACATATTTTATAAGTTTCATCTAACTAGGTGCAGTAGTTTTTATAATATTTACTTTTTAGTGCGGACACGTCAATAAATGGAATGTGGAGCGCCCATTCTTTAGATGCAATTTTTACATTAGACATAACTATCGATACTGCATTTCATAAACAATCAAATGTCATTATTACCATCAATTAAATCTTCTTCATTACTATCACAAGTTATAATTTGATCTAACAGTACTCAAGATTACACTGTAAACATCGTCGGAATCATTAACGTTAAAAACAAAAAAGTCTCGACTTGAACACAATAATACAACACTGCTTTCCCTCTTTCAAATCTTTGTTACATTGGAAATAGTAATGTACCTACATATATGTACTTTCCGTTTCTGGAGACTTTTTAAACTTCATTAAAGGGGTTGTGAAGATACATTCGTTTCCGTCAACAGACATCCAAAAGCCGATATATCGGTTTTGCGACATGAACATTACTATGAACCGATATATCGGCTCTGCAGTCCCGTTAGGTTAAACTTGTTTTTTTCTTTAATAATTCCTAAGATTATTCCTTATAATGTGATAAATTCTGATACGAATATCGAAAGTGAGATAGACAATCATTTATACAAGGAAGAATTATTTTAATCTCATATCAATTGATCTTCAATCTGGAGAACGAGATACTTTACGTGGGAGTATTAGAGGACGCGACCCACATACTGTAACAAGTGAATTTAATACAGTTTGGACTCTTGCAAATATATAAGCAGAAATATTGAAGATGATGGGGTGTCAATAACAAATTATAGAGCACTTAGTTCAGACAAATTATCTTTCTCTGATATGTGATGTTTTTACTCCGGAGGTTTTAGGGTGTCAGAGTTCAAAGGATTAAATTAGTTCTAAAATGTACATTTTATCCCTATCTTTTGTTTTTTGGCAGGAGACATCCATTATACAAATGAACAACTAATTTAGTAAATAAAAATACTATGTTTTCTTGAGTTAGGTTTGTGTATGAAATGTATCACTTCAAGAGTCTCACCCTGTTATTTGACATTAGTTACTCACATACAGGTATCAATGACTTGCTTGACAGATGATCTGTAATCATGCAAGCATTTATAGTTGTGAAAGAGCATTTTTACATCTACATTGTAGAAATATGTGGGTTTTTTTTAGTATCTTCCTTGAAGGAGTGAGTGTTGCTTTTTTTATTGGTGTTATTATATGTGCCATTCAACCCAACACATTTGTCTTCAGGACTGCATTTTGAAATTGAATTTGCCTTCCATCTTCAATCCCTATTCATTTAGCCGGACTGCATTAATGCAAACGTTACTAGTGCTATGAATTTAAAGTGAATTGGTCATATCTGGTTTGATGGCCTGACATGATTTTCTGTGTTTAAATCCACATTGGAGAAGAGTTTATATATGACATCCACCACCAGTACAAGTGATTTCAATCAGATGAGATAAAAAGTGAATTATTACAACCACTTAGTAGCTAATAAGACTTGACATTCCATTCACTTGAACATTCAATTTATTTTCTCATTTACATCAAATATCATTAAAGTCTATTTACATCTATTTACTGTGATTTCATTATTATAATCTAAAATTATAATTAAATTTCAATAACATGAGCTTATGTTGTGATCGTTTTGAATAAATTTATTATGCAACACCCACTGACTACAACAAAGACAGTTTTATATTCTGTATATATGGAGGTCTCCGTGGTGTGGAGGTAAGGCACTCTTCTCTCTCCAAATTTACTCAGTTCGTTTCCCACGTGAAGTGATCCAAGATATTTCCCCAGTTATGCATGATCTCAGCGTGAGATGAGTTTCTAGTTCTATCGGAGACGGGCGATAAAACATAAGTCCTGTGTTCAAGTTGGGAACTTAAATGAAACTCAGTTTCAAATCGATAAAAGTAGGCTGTCTGGGCATAATAAAGATAAAAATTCTTATACAAAACTTCAAAATTACATTGGGAACACATGCCAGTACTACGCAGTTGCACACTGTCACTGAGATCATGTGTAAGAAAGAGATGTGAGTATGCATGGTTATTCACCAAAGTGTGCAATGATTATGGTCCTATCAGTCATTTCTGTGTATTGATGTTAGCTGGATATTTTCAGCCTTGAGATGGGAAACCTATAAGATACACCCTAGAGAGAAAATAAAATATAATCTGCCACAGACAAAGTGTGTTAGTTAGTCAGATAAATCATGAACACATGCACAGGGATATAGATAATCAAGAAGTCTGTCAACTGGACCTAACATAAGACTGCCCTGGTGAAAATGTAGATGATCTAGCATGATAATGACCACCTGAATGTAAAAGAATTGATTGTGGTCTCATATCACATTGATATTTTGGGGACCTCAATACCGAAGTGATTATGGAGTTTGCCTGTCATACTGAAGGTTGGGGGGTTTGAATCCAGACACATGCAATTTTCTCATGAGAGCCCTAGGATTGTTGCAGAAGCTACAGAGTCATGCGTTGCATGCACTTGCATGCGATCTCTGCCGACTGGGACAGAGCCATAGGGAAAAAAACTCGGAGCAATGAAGTCAATCGTTCGCCTTTGGACATTTTATTTTTTTTAACTTCATTGTATTACACATTCAAATCTACCTGATGCTATGAAACGCAAAAGGTATTCACACTACTATTATTATATCAACACCAAAACCCTCCTATAAATGGACAACCGCAAAGTATATTTTAAAATGTCATATTTCTGGCTTAAGAGAATCGAAGATACAAAAGACTATTTTGTTTTAAAAATTAAGTATTCAACCACTGTTTTAGTATCGCTACTCAGTCTTTCACTTTTTATTTGAACATTTTCATAGTAAGTTTTAATTTGTTGACATCTTGGATAATTTTGTTATATGAAATATAGAACTGGTGATTTTGTAGATATGAGAGAGTTAATAAGCATAACAAAATCAAAATACTTGGGTAAGTACGAGAATTTTTATTGTGAAGCGGAACACACGACAATGTTATAAGAAATTCCAACAAAATAAAATAGGGTTGATGCCCAACAATAATGAGGACATGAACGATGGAAAGTATTAATCATTAGGGTTAACATCTTAAAGCTTCATCTAGACAAAAGTGAATAACTGTTTAAATCAAAGATTTTATCAGAGCTAGAAGTCTACATGAATTTAATATCTACATAATAAAAAAAAGCCAAGTCTATGTTTAAATCACAAGTCAACATTCTAAGCTGATTAGTTATTGAACTGGTGCCACAGCACTAGGGAAGGTCCATAATTGAACAGATGTCGAAGGGTAAGCATACTGATGGTTCCTATGACTCTGATCCATGCGAGTCTCTGGAGGTTGAAAACCTCTATAGACACACACTTTGAGGATCAGAAACAAGAACAGCCCCCAGTAAACTGAGTCCCAGAGAGCCAATGGTATTTTATGCTCTCATATTGAAGCTGAATGTCTCCAGACATAAAACTAGATCTATGAATAAAGTGTATATTCTTATCAACCAGGTTCTGTGTGGTTTGTGCCAAGAATGTGAGTAAGCTGCTGCCTTGTTAGACCCCTACTGCACATAGGACAAGCACATCATGAATTTGCATATTATCCAATAGGGCACATATTTGTACAGTGGGATAACTAAGATTTTACAAACGGAACAAACCTCACTTTACTATACCACATTTGGAATTATACTGTAATATGGTATTAGATCTGATTGGTTATAGGGAGACTGTCAGAGCTGACGCATGCCACATAAACAAAATAAGTGCAGAAAAGATATCTAGGTAAGGAAAATAACATTCTTGTAGTAAATAGTAAAGAAACAAGGCTCTGAAACCATTATTTGTTGGAATATATATATATATATGAAGCAATAACAGCTGTATTACATAATGGTAGTTAAGCTGTCCATGTTCCGATCAAATACAAAGATCATATATTATTCCAAATTTAAGTAGATCATGACGCAGGTCAATGACAGTAGTAACACTGCCACATCCTAAATTGTAAAAAATTTAATGTAGCACAATTCTAAGGAAAAAAAACTATCATTGAAATCAATACACAAAACTGCATGGAAGATACTAGATGCATTTTCTGGAAATATTATACTTTACAAATAGATGATGATTGTGTAAAACACACAAGTCTATAAATAAGTACAGTATTTGAATTTAGCTCATCATCAAATAGCTTGTCCCGAGCAGAACTTTGCCACCCCAACAGTCCTCTGGAATTTCTCTCTCTCATAGGCCAGTCTGGCCTGCCTCTGTAGCCGTCATGTTCAACCCATCAATTACATCTTGAATCCATTTTCTCTGTGGTCTTCCTCCTCTTCTCTTTGCTGGTATGCCTACTTCCATGATGGTCTAATCCATACAATAATATGGAATTTAGCTAGACCTTTGAACTTCAAGAATGTATGCCTTCAAGTTCTGCCCATTTGCAGTTGTTTTTAGTTTTCTCATTCAGTTTCTGAATACAAAAACATTTGGACTTGAAATGTGGTTCATATACCTTCACATTACGAAATGTGGTTCATATGATACCTTCACATTACATTAGATCTATGGCTACATGTTAAGTATCTACTTTCTGCATCAAATACTGACAATATTTATTCTCATGTCATAACTTGCAAGATTGAATTGAACCATTTCCTAAATTTAAGTAAAATGATTATATTAAAGAAATAGTTACAGCAAGTTGGTTTGATCATACACAGAGGTTTAGTCCTGAGATCATCTTCACTGCATGTCGAACCAATTAGTCCATAAGTACTGCAATCGCTCCCTCACTATGTCTATCGGTGTGTGACAACTAACAACCCGGTTCTTTGTTGGTTTACTATTCTTCTTTGGCTACCAGTATAGTGTTCTTGTCTAGCTACACCAAACTTGACTTGGAATTCTTGCAGTCTGGTTAGAGTTGTAAATTCACCACTATTACTTGAATCTATACATGGCCGAGTGGTTACCAGGGCCCAAATTGGGGTGTAAAAAATGGAACCACTATTACCTGCCGCGCATGTCGTAAGAGGCGACTAAGGAGGTGGGGCTAGCTACCCCACACAGTAAAAACACTAGATGGCTACATAACGGAGAGCGAACCGAGTAATCACGATTTCCACTTGAATAGAATTTATGGGAGATCTGGTACCTCGGTCTGGGCAGTGATCGCAGAGAGAATTCATACAGAAAAAGAGAAAACAACCAGAATACACTAAGAGAAAGCTCTAGAGGATATATATATATACACAGTTCCATTAAAAAAGAAAAATAATTATCCAAATGTGTTTTAAAACACTAGCTGTTACTAGAAGTTTACTGCCTGTATGTATGGAGTTCAAGTGTCAACTCAACCAATTTTGTGTTTAGCAATTTTCAAAAAAGTTAAGTTATTAACAGCAATTAACAATGTTCTCATTTTTTAATGGAACTTATATAGATATAGAAGCAGCAACTTAGGTAAGGGAGGAGGAACTTTCTATATAAATCAAAAGCAAATAAGTCCAGTACTAAGCTATGGCCAAGTCAGTCCTCATGAACGACTGCGTGTGGAATGGGTGGACAGGATTCGGAGATCACATCTCGAGACACTGACTAGGCTGTACACACCTGGAGTGCAAGGCAACGAACATGCTGACTTTCTTGCAAACAATGCCTCAGCTCAAGCAGGCAGAAGTATGGATATAGTCGATGTCATCAATGTGGCACACGCTCATGTATGTGATATGGAGAAGAAGCAAAAACACAAAGGTAAATTCTTTTATAGCAATTCCAATTCTGCATATTTTACAATTTTTGTTCTCCATATACAGTGATTCTGCTAATATCATCAAATAGCTTGTCCTGAGCAGAACTTTGCCACCCCAACAGTCCTCCGGAATTTCTCTCTCTCATAGGCCAGATGTCCTGCCTCTGCAGCTGTCATGTTCAAACCATCAGTTACATCCTGAATCCATCTTCTCCGTGGTCTTCCTCTTCTCTTTGCCGGTATGCCTCCTTCCATGATGGTCTTCCAGCCCTTCATGTCTTTTTTATATGTCCAAAATATCTCAATTTTCTTTCTTATTTGTAGCATCAGCCAGTTTTCTTTGATTTTGAGTTCTTTCTGGATAGATCTATTTGTTTGTTCTCTTCTCTGTCCAAGATATACGAAGGACTCTTCTGTAACACTTATATTCAAAAGCACTTCAATATACCACAACTAAATGTACAAACAATTTTAATGTATAATTTAAGTAGTGGGCAGAATAACAGAAGTGATGCCTATCAGTAGAAAAATGTAAGAATACAAGTAAACAAATATTGTTAACATAATACATTACAAGCAACACACACAAAACTAATTATTACAACCACAAAAAAATTCTCAATTTTTATTTATTTCTCCGTCATTCAGAAGTGGTGATTATATAGAAGCAATTCTCAAACAATGAATATCTTATATTATGCTAATCTATATTCTTCAGTTGTCCAGGTGTTTGCTGTTCATTGGTGCAGATATCACTAGTCTCCATTCATCTGTTCTTAACCTTCTCTTCCCAATTGTTGACTCCTAGTATTTCTAGTCATACTTCAATGTTATCTCTTCATTGTTTTCTAGATCTGTCTCTTAGCTCCCTCCTCTTTATCTTTTTTGTACATGCAATTTTAGATTCTCTGTTCTATCATTCTTCACAGAATTCATATTTGAAGTATCTCATGTTATTTGTGAACACTATTCTAACATACTAATGTACAATATCTTTGATTAGAAGTATCAAATTAGGTAAGTCAAAAACAGCATTACAGGGCATGAAGTAAGTATAAAATGGTGTTTAAAGTCGAAGGATTGACTTCATTGCACCGGGTTTTACCCCATCTGGCTCGGTCCCTCTCCGCATAAATGGCATGTCACCTGCCGAGAGTATTGCACAAAGCACGAACTCTGTAGCTCCAGCAACAATCCTTGGGGTCTCTGGAAAAACTGCACTCGTGAACAGAACGACGCGGTCTGGGTTCAAACCCATGATCTTCGACTCACAATGCAAAGGGCTTAACCACTTAGACCCCCTATGAAGGCAGTATATGCTAGTAGTTGTCTATTAAAGTCACAAAAAAACTCTTCACTTGCTACAAGGCCAGTACTAAAATGTGGAAGCAAGTCATAGACAATAGACAACAAAATTTTTATAGGCCATTGAGATGTGGTTTTAAAAAAAATATGCTAAGAATCTTAAGTGCTAAAATGACTAATGTGAATGTGCTAAAAGAGAATGCATAGAGCAAACTTTTTTATCTACATAAGAAAGCAGGATTCATCATTTTTCTAGCATGTAATGAGAATGGAAGGTTTCGAACACATTGTGGCAACCAGAAATGTCTATGGAAGACGAGAGAACAAATTCTGAACAACCCTGTTTCATGGCACGAAAGAGTCAATATTCAAACTGATGGTACTCATGACAAATGTTTGTGGAGATCTTTGTCTATGCCAGTTGGCATGGCACATGATGATGATTTATTTGATGTTGAGTATTTAATGAGAATATATTACATTATATCGTCATACAAGGTTTCAGAATCTCTCAGAATAAAAGCCACAGAACCGTAACATGGTAAGGAATGTCCGTCTTTGGATTAAATAACTCAAGAAAATAAGAACATGCCACCAAAACATAACCTGATGAATCGTCCAGTTTCTTGTGAGACTAAACACATATATAGAGTGAAATGACAATCGCAGTTATTATTTATAGGATGATGCCATCAACCACAGTAAATGAATTGTTGATTTTCTAGGCACCACTTATACATTCAGTAGTTTACCATTGCTTTATAAACGGTTTGGTCTATTTTTACTGTTAGTAAAAAATACACTGGAACAAATGTGCTTCCAAACTGCCCACCGTGGAGTTTGAACCAGGTACTGTTGGGTTGTGATCAAACTCACTACTGCTAAGTCACAAATGCCCACTATATACAGAAGAGAATCGTTTATATGAATTGATCTTAGAAATCTTTAAAAATGTAACAACAGAATTAAAGGTACTTGAACATCACATAGATTTTTAAGTATTTGCTGAGGGCATATATCTGCACTACAATGTAACACACATCAGTCAACAGTATAACTAATGTTGATGGTCAATGACTACAGTGGAAACAAGAGTATCATTTCAGAAATGTTGATGACCAATTACTACAGGGGAGACAGGACATCATTTTAGAAATGATGATGACCAAGTACTAGTGGAGAAAATACACTTTGACAGAAATGAGGATATCTGGATACAACAGACTTGGTGAATATGACAGAAGGTGAACTTATCTGCTATTGATCCAAGAAGTTATACACTGATTTTGATTAAACTCAACAAATGTTTGTAATCAATGTGAGTTCTATTAAACACTTCTAATCATACACATATTCACTGACAAAATGCTGCAACATACAATAACACTTTTAAAAATATATTTTGTTACAGATGTATCAAATCCACAAATTACCCCTGCATTAAGATAATCATAGATATAGCAAATAACAATACAGATTTACATAAAAGGGGTTAGATAAAATTATACAATGTTTGAATAAGTAGGAGAGTTGGGGGCGTGATAAACTTGCATAATGCATACATTATTATTATGAACAAAATTATTGGACTTCAATCAACAGAAATCTAGTTATTGATAAAACTCATTTTAATTTACTTAATTCAAGTTATTGGTAAAACTAATTTACTAAATTCAAGTTATTGATAACAATCAAGTTATTGATAAACAAATTCAAGTTATTGATTAACAAAACTCATTTTAATTTTCTTAATTCAAGTTATTGGTAAAACTAATTTACTTAAATTCAAGTTATTCGAAATTAATTCATTTCAATCCAAGTTATTGATAAACAAACTAATTGATTTCAATTCAGTATTGATAAAAAAATTACTTAAATTCAAGTTATTCGAAACTAATTCATTTCAATCAAGCTTGATAAACAAAACTAATTGATTTCAATTCAAGTTATTGATAAACAAAACTAATTTATTTCAATTCAAGTTATTGATAAATATATATTAATTTACTTGAAATAAAACAATGACAGTTCTTGGAAACTTCAAAATCATCTTGTAGCAAAACAAGCATTTTCAGCTATAGACTTAAATTTTTTTTTTTTTTACATTAGACAATTTTTGTCATAAAAAATATAAGATGGCAAACATCTGAACTTGTCAGCATTGCTAATAGTGTGGTGGTGCTACACTGATACTTCTTAAGCGTTGTCTCTTTATGATAAGACACTAGAATTCTTTAGTTGATAGTTAAACTGCATTTTTCTTGGATGACAACTGCACAAGGTAAAATATCATAAACATATGAAACAAGTAACTTATGCTCAAGCAGTGAGTAGAAAGTAAAATTGGAAAACTTATTACATTTCTAACAATGAATAGAATATATGTCACTAACAAAACAAAAGAACATGTTTTTCTTCTGTAACTTCACAAAACATCATACCTGAACACAATTCCCACCATCTTCTAGAATATTGTTTATATCTGTCTTGAATTGTGTTTGATAGCAGCAAATCAACTTGGCAGTAAGTGTAGAATATCTAACTACAGTCATCTCACAACATATTACAGTTTTTGACTTCACACATTAGAAAACAAATACATCCAGACGAGGTAACATGTAATGTGTACTATCATGTTGTACCAAATTACATTCATTCACATGCCTCTGGTTTCAAAGACTAAATTCATGTCTATTAAACCGACCATTGAATTGTAGGTCTTCATTTCTCAACATGTGCACAGACACACAATGTTTGGGCCAGATTGGGTTTTATGAGTATTGTACATTAATCTGACAAACCTGGACATAAACACTTTTCTCCGTAGCCTCCTGGCAATTTAAGAAGAATACATGTCACAAATATAAACTACAGAACAGAGACAGGAAACAGTTATGAGACTTCATTTTAAAACACATTCTTTTCATTTACACATAAGAACATTACAATATTTTGTGTGTTTAAACGCAAGCACAACAACTTTCAGTACTTTAAAGAAATTCACAGTGAACATTTGAAAACACACCAGAAATATTATTCTCTTAATTCCCCTTAAAGCATAAGGCATCAACAAATTTCCTACAACCAGATCTATCTTGAGCAAGGCACCATAGTTTATTCCAGGTCTTTCTGCCTCTTTTCTGTCTACAGTTCATCTCTGTGTTTCTCTAGGTTTTCCCCTACTTTTCTAACCTCCTGAATTTCATTTCAAAGTTACATGTGGATGTCTGGTCTTCTGCATTCTTAAAGTAATTGAAATATTAAATTAAATAGTAAATATTACCCAGTTTGAAATCTGAAGTATGTATTTAGAAATTTTCTGATGCACGATTGTTTTGTTTTTTGTAAAAGCCAGTATATTTGTTTACCAAAGTGTGGTTATCGGTGGTTAGAGAGAATTTGTCTCCTTTCGCATGTGGTAAAAGGCGACTAAAAAGTGGGACTGGTGATTGAGCACAGTAAAAGTTATAGAAAAACTCAGAACTGCTCATTCCCATTTCAGTGGAATATTTTTTAACTGTATCTTGGGTCTGATGATATTTGTTCTAATTGTCAAACAAACGTGCTTGACTGCTCCAATTATTTATTCGAATTCTACTAACATTTAAAGTAATTATCCAACAAAAGTGCTTCACTGCGCCCATTTTGAAGAGTAAAATGTATGAGTATAAAATATTACTGCAACAGATCTGTCACTTAAATAGTGAATGAGCATAATAAAATAATGGCATTTTGCATATAACAGACACAGAACATGAGGGCATCAGCTGTAGAAGTAAAAGTTTATAGAGCAAGATATACCAAGTTACAATATAATCTTTCTTTTAATTGTGGCTCAAATCCCTAAAAATAGTACAATTTGTACACCCTTAGTAACTTAATATGACCATCATTACACTTCGGGAGTAACCATGTGTGCTCCGATCTTTTCTTGTACCGGGAAAATCTTAGTGGCAGTGCACAAATTCCATAGCACCGGCAAGCATCCAACGTGTAAATTAGAAGATAATGAAAATATTTGTATGTGCTCAACATGAATATGGAACCTACATTTTATTGCCAGTCTCCGATAGGAATGGGAACTCCATCTCACCTACATTGAGATCGGGAATCTATGGAAAAATATCCTGATGATTCCACGAGGAAGCAACCCGAGCCAGAGCACCTAACCCCTACATTCAGAATACCTAAATAAAACAAAATAAATCTACAATAAACAAGAACAACTTATGCCACTGTTAATATATGATATCAACAGTGAATATATGATATCATGTATGCCCACCTGTGTCGGATTCTGTTCTAGGATTGACTCTACAGTCACCTCCGCACACACCAGAGAGTGCAACAGACACGTCTGAGATTGTTGTCATATCGCTATGGACGCTATTATGATGATATCTTGGTATCTAACAGATATACATGTCTCATATGATAGGCAAATCTGTTTCATGTCTTTATAAACTGCTCAAGCCCTTGATTAATCATTAATTACCACATCATATAATCATTCACTTCAAACAGCTTATACACAACTACTGTCTGCACAAAATAGGTTTCAGCATTCACTATGAACATTTTATCAATTCTACATACATACATCAAATACAATATAATTGATCTAGTATGGCAAGATGATCCTAGCGGAATAACTGATGAGCACACCACAGTGAGATGATCAAGGTAACTAGTGAAGCACCACTAAATCTGGAGCTGCCATTGCCACCTGAAAAATAAATTTTGTCAAATGAAAGTAAAACAGTAACAAAAAAGATACTGCACATTTTTTTAAAAATACACATATAGAACAATATGAAGTTTAGAATTCTTCTGCTTCTTCTTTGCGTTCGTTCTTACGACTCAATTTTAATCACTCTTTGTGATATGTTTGATCTTTGCCAAGAACGTGTTTATTGGTTTGGTAGGCCCCTAAACGCATAGACTTCTACACGTTTAGGACGTGCATCCGATTTCAGCCAAACATCCTTAGACACATCTTACGACATGCGTGGCAGGTAACAGTGGTTCTATTCTTTACACCCCAAATTTGGGCCACGGTAACCACTCGGGCATTAGAATTAACCCTTTCACTCTCCTGAGCTGACATACTGGCTCCATGTATTTTTTAAGATAACACAAAGCCAATGTACCAGCTAATTCAATATACATTGCAATATAAATGTAGGTAAAAGAAATTACAGAGAGAAAGGATTAAGTTGTTTAATATATGGAGCATATGGCAGCTGCGCCCCAGATCTAAACTAATATGTGTGTATAACACATCTAATCTGAAGTTATATGTTGCTCCTTTGACTACTGAGCACCTTGAAACAAAACTACATGCAAATTTAAAGTATCTCTTCTTTCTTTTGTCGTCACACTGCTATCAGGTTGTTGCCCAGTGTCGTGTTTTCTGTTTTTGTCTTGCGCTGTTCTGGTGGCTTGTGATTGTTATCTTTGCTCTTTCACAAGATGCTGCCACGCCATCTAACCATCTTTTCCGTGGTCTTCCTCTTGCCTTCTTTCCGATGTTCTGTTGTAGAAGACTCTGTATACTGCGGAGTTTGGATGCATTCTTATTAAGTGGCCAAACCACTTCATTCTTTGTTTATCTATATAATTCAAGCACGGTTTTGTGCCAACTTTCTTTCTTATGCTGATGTTGGTGATTCTGTCTTTCTTGTGTTGTTGGTAACTTTTCTCAGGCAACGTATTTCACATGTAGTTATTTTTGTGACTGCGCTTTGCTCAATGTCCATGTTTGGCTCTGGTAACACAAAGTAGGTATAGAAGTACTAATTCCCTCAAATGTTCAATTTCTTGTTAGATTTTTACTGGATCATTTAAAACTCAAGACTGGCAAATGATTCAAATAAAACTAGAAAGAGTTCAGTTAAACAGCAAATTTTTATAACGAAACAAAATAAATGATTATTATAAATATTTTAATTTGCCGTTCGGCAGCTATGAATTCAGATGTCGCCATCACATCAGACTTTTTGTGATGGCTTGCTTTCCTTATTACCAGTGTCCCTAGACATTCCGGCGAGCCGTACTCTGACTTTAGAGGTAATATAAGTATTGATCAATATTTAATCAAAATAGATCTGTCCAATATGCTTAAAACTTTAACATAGGTCACTTGTATATTGTTTGTTATGTAGGGGATTAAAGCTTCTTTAAGCCGAGGCTTCATTAAAAACCCATAGCAATGGATGTGTCCAGAGTGCTATGATGATAGTCCTCATATAATTGATAAACAGAGTAGTCATTTTAACCTATGGATGAACCTTTGTTTTGGTTCTATCATAGTGTGTAGGCCAACAAACATAAAAAATAAGAATTAACACCTTTATGAATCCGAGATTATATAATCCAATAGAATCCAACATAGGTTTGATTCACAACTTGCTTTATATAACTTCATATAGCATTTTATATAACTTGGTATAGCTTCAACAGTTATTACAAGTACTGCACAAATTGGTCCCATAGAACATTAAAAAGCTGAAGCCATTTCCAAATAAAGTTTCATACTTACACCTGGTTGGAGTCTTGAGTCAGAATTACATAACACGAATTTCGCTTTTTTTTTAAATTATGAAAATAACCTCACTCTTGTAATGTTGAATATATGCACACATACTATTTAGAAGAACTGACTACATAGTGTAAGCAAGACAATATGATCATCATTATCCTAAAGAGCTGCTGAATCGGACATGTTATACACAAGGAGACTAACTCTGTCACAAAAAACTGCACTGAGATGGACAATAGAGTGTAAATCTTTTTTTGCGTCCGTTCTTTACGACCAATTCTAATCACTCTTTGATCTTTGCCAAGAACGTGTACAAGTTGCACATTGGTTTGGTAGGCCCCTAAACGCATAGACTTCTACAAGTTTAGGACATGCGCATCCAATTTCAGCCAAACCTCATTAATCACCTCTTACGACATGTGTGGCTGGTAAGGTGGTTCTCGGCGAGAGTGTAAATGAAAAAGCAAAAAGTCCCAAAACAATCAAGAGTACAGTTTTTAACAAAAAACCAAAGAAATGAATCACAGCTTGAACACAATACAGAGGACCATTAAGAAAAGAATGGAGTGCATTTGTTGCCATCATAAGCGCCAAGGAGCATTTACGATGACTGATGATCTTTGAATGAAGCAGATCATATCAGAACTCAAATAACTACGCAAGAGGCAAAGACAGTGGCGAAATTATCCGAAAGGCACTCTCGGAACAAGGTTGTGATATTCACCGATGCTCTATCGGCCATCATGGCACTCAAAAGTGCAGGCAAAACAGAGCTAAATGACCTGAAAGCGATCCTCGACGCATTAGTGCACACACTCAAACGCACCGTCATTCAGTGGATCCCATCACACTGTAACATAAGTGGAAACGAACATGCCAACAAACTTGCTAAAGAAGGAGGCGACTACACTCAGACTGATCTCGAGATCAGTCATGAGGAAGCCAGAACAACCATCGGCTGGCACTACAGAGACTAATGGACAAAAGACCATCCTCAGCATAACAACAGCGACGGGTACTATGGTCTGTCTCGTAGTGAACAAGTTGCCATACTTTGTCTCCGTACCGGCCACAAGCTCGCTCCGCGCCCACATGTTTCACAAATTTAAAATTGGCACAACTAGCCTGTGCCCCTGGAAAAAGGCGGACATGGCGGCAGAACACGTTCTGCAAGATTGTCAACTGATAGCAGAATAAGAAAAGAAACCTGGCCTCAAAACACAGAGCTTCGCGAGAACGGAGGAACGGAGTCCCTTAAAAGCACGGTAAATTCATGATAAAAGTTGGTTCATCAGTCTAAGCTGGGATAGAGAGAGAGAGATATCAGAACTATAAGTGTCAATAGATTATGTGGAAATAATACAAATATTGGTCCGACAGTGTTGAAGTGAATGTTAAATGGTCTGCCTGACTGTAGTAGCAACAGTAGTCCAAAGACAACTTGAAGTGCACTCAGCCTCAGGAGAGAAACATTCACTACTCATGAAGTATAAAACATCTAGACTATCTGTGCACTCAGATTTAGTTTAGTGAAGAATCGATGTAACAAAGTTCTGAAGCGTGCACTAAATACTGCACAACAAATATAGAATACTGCTACAAATTACGGCTACACTCAACATATCTGCAAGATACTGGATGTTAGAATGCTCATATACCTGCCATTTAATATATAAACTTAAAACAGGTTCTTCTTCTTCTTTGCGTGTTTCATGACCAATTTTAATCACTCTTTGTGATATGTTTGATCTTTGCCAAGAGCGTGTATATGTTGCACATTGGTTTGGTAGGCCCCTAAACGCATAGACCTGTACATGTTTAGGACATGTGCATCCAATTTCAGCCAAACCTTCTTAGTCGCTCTTACAACATGCGTGGCAGGTAACAGTGGTTCTATTCTTTACAACCCAAATTTGGGCCCCGGTAACCATGCGGGCGGATAAAACAGGTTAACAATCTAATGTCATGTGACATAGAAATGTTTGTGTAACTATCAGCATGTCTGTTGCAGAGTTGGTTCTTGTCCATATCCACAAGCTGTGAACATGATATAACTTCCACAAAAGCTAGTCTGTTAACACATTACATCTTCCAAGAAAGCAAGCTAATTACAACAGCTAAGTCTTCTAGATTCTTCTTCTTTGAACGCTCCATATTGATCACTTGTTAACCACTCTGTGATTTGTATTTGATCTGAGCTTAATAGCGACTACGTTGTGAGTTATGTGCCTACAAGTAGGCCAGCACATCCGATTTCTGCAATGCTTTTTATTTACTAGGGTAGCTTCCCTGGGTCCTACATCAATCGCCTCTTATGACATGTCTTGTAAGTTCACAGTGGTACTATCCTTTGCGGGCCCTGGCACCACACGGGCGATTCTAGATTCAAATCACTGTTATTAATTATGAATAGTAATTCATGTACGTTTCTACTAATAACCCCTGGATTCCTGCTCTTGCTAATGTTAAATAATGTTACCTACAAGAAAATTAAACAGGGAAGTCTACAAGACTCAAATCATACAGTTTTCCTTTTCCATTCTACTTTTCCTTTTTATATATTTATTTACATAATATACAGAGCGTCTGGTCGAATGGATCATAGCGTTGGCTCCCATTTGGAGACCCGGGTTTGATCCCTGGTAGGTCAAAGAGTTTTTATCTGTCAGGGACACTAAAAAATTTAACCTGAACACTTTCGTGGTAAATGCACTATCCATGCAGGCATTAAATTCCCAGGTTCATGTCCTCCTGTCATATACTGCCCTAAAAGCGGTATTACACAGTCAGTGAAGACAGTTTTTTTATTATTACATGTTTGAAGTGCTATCCAATAAAAGCTTAGTCATATGGAGCTGCTTGAAGTACTGTGTACTTGAACCAAATATTTGTGTTGGGCAATGAATTCTCACAGGACTTACAGCTGCACCATGTGTTTGCATCATCTGTGCCCCAGCTTGAGGGAAATAAGTTGACAGCTAAAATATAACTTTCAAAAGGACTATATTGATGACTGTAGCAGAGATTAGAACATCTAATAGGATTGCAGTGATTTTATTCTGCTAGTTCAAGAACTCTTGGATAGCACTTTATATGTTACTATCTTAAATTACACAGTAAGAACTCATTAAGTTACACAGCAAGAACTCTTGGATAGCACTTTATATGTTACTATCTTAAGTTACACAGTAAGAACTCATATTAAGTTACACAGCAAGAATTCTTGGATAGCACTTTATATGTTACTATCTTAAGTTAGGTGCATAGCAAGAAATCAACAAACATCAATTTTATAAAACTTCTTCGAACGGTCCATTTCGACGCTGTTAACCACTCTTTGTGATTTATATGTGATCTGAGCCTAAGAGCAATTATATGTTGTGCCAGTTATGCGCCTACAAGTAGGCCAGCACATCTGATTTCTGCTATGCTTTTTATTTACTAGGGTAACTTCCCTAGGTCCTCCATCTTCCGCCTCTTATTGACATGTGCTGTAGGTCACAGCTGTACTATTCTTTGCTTCCCTTGATAGTCCCAGCACCACACAGGTGAATTGTTATAAACAAAATTCTATTCTAAATCACATATCTACTTGTTAAGACATCAATGGCTGGAAGTTGAAATACCCAGCAAGCAAACATGTGAAGCAAAACACAGTTTTAATATTTAATAAGTCATGTTGAACATAGAAAGTGTGGAGTTTCATGAAAACTCTAGCTTGCATGGCACATGATTTGGGGAGGGAGGGGGATATTTTTAGAATTAGTAAAAATGTAGAAGAACAATGAATTTAAAGGAGTGTGGGGGTTGTATTTTGGAATTAGTAAAAATGTAGAAAGACAATGGGGTTTAGTTAAACTGGTTGAAATCAGAAGAGTAAAACAGAGCTACAACATTATCATGTAGTGTTAAGTTGTTAATAATATAATAAACAATAATACAAATGTTGAAATCTGTTATAATAAAAAAAAACACTATCTCATTATTCTCGTTACTCATCCGAGAAAAAAAGTTTAGATTTCTATTTTTCTTTAATAAGAGATATTTATTTTTATTTTATTGTTTAGTTTTTCCTTGAACACTATAAACTTGGAATATGCTACTCTAAACAATGAAATAATTTAACATTAAAGTGAAAGCAAATCTTGAAAGTTGGACAGGAGGGAAAATGGTTTAGATATATATATACCTCTGGATGCACCTTGACCTGAGAAATTAATTCCAAATTAAAATTAATAACCATGCAGTTAAAGTAATACAAGAAAGAAACAAGGAGAGAAAGATATAAACAAAATTCATTCCAACATTATTGATATGTCTGGACAAATACAATCTGCTACAATTCTATAAGAAACAGTGAAAACCTAAAAGACAAATCTAGTGTAATGGGTTGCACTTTATAAACTTTGAAAGGAACAAATAACCTATTTTCAAACAAATGTAATATACAAACATTTTTATCAACAATTTTAAATAATATAAAATTTCCATAGCCTTTTCAGACCATACGGTATGAATTCACTTTACATTTCTAGTTGCAGGAGAACCAATTACTTTCCTCGCATATGGAAAGTCAAGTGTGTCATCTATAAACAAACCAGTAATATGAATAATTTTCTAATTGTTGGAAAAGTTAGATGGCATTAATCTGGTTTGATATACATTTAACTCCAGATCTCCAACTTATGGTTATATATATATATATATATATATATATATATTATATATATAATATATATATATATATATATATATATATATATATATATATATATATATATATATATATATATATATATTTTATATATATATATATATATATATATATATTTCTTGAATTTTAACTTTATATTTAATAATAAGTGTCCAATCTTCGTCTGAACACAGGAAGATCTCAGGAGCAATGCATGAAACCCATAGCAACTACAAGGAACTGTAATGTAATTTTGAGGATGGCGAAAACATGGATTTTTATTTTAAATTGGTAACTATGATTTTGACTAGGCAGCAGTTATCCAGCCAACTCTTGAGACACTATTTATAAATTTGCTAATTGAAACACTAATTATATCAAAACAGCGTTATCAAAGGTGGCAGAATGTGTCCAGTGAAATACTAAAAGTATAGCAGCAACTGATTAGAAAAGAAGTATTTTGTATAGCATGCAAACATGTTAACAAAACAAATCATTGCAAAAATCATTGTAACAAGAGATTAGTAAAAAAAATATAAAGATGACTGTTATGAAAAGAAAGATGTCATCTTTCATGCAGAGTAGATGACATAACACAAGAAAAATAAAACATTCCAAATATTTTAGTTGACAACGGTTCTCAAAAGTTCCACCGAATCTTCTCAACAAGATGAAAGTGTATCTCCACCTTCAAAAGTATCTAAAACATAAGTACCTGTCTCAGAATCAGTGCCAGTCTCATTTTCTTCAATACCTTCACAAATTACAGAAAAATATATCATATTTTTACAAATAATAAATGAATAAAATACACTAACTGGACGTAAAATGTGACAGGAAAAGAAAGACAAACTTATGAGAGAATTATTGGTAACTGTTGTTTGTGAATTAATAGTTGCCATGTTTTATCATGCCCATAGAATGTTTAAGCTGAAGGATTGACTTCTTTGCACTCAAATGACTCGGTCCCTCTCCGCAGGAATGGCACACCACCACCAGTCGAGAGTATTGCCCAAGCACAAACTCTATAGCTCTGGCAACAATACTAGGTCTCTTGAAAAAAATGCACTTGCGAACAGAATGGCACAGTCCAGATTCGAAACCATGACCTTCAGAATGCAAGGGCTTAACCACAGAAACCCCCACTCACAGCCCTATGACTGACGACCTGTGCTAGGTCAGACTTGTATCCACCGCAGTTGTGACCAATAGAAGCTACATCACAATGATAGATCTAACTATCAAGGTTTTCATTTTCATGTTTTTGTAAACTAAGATGGAATCGCTCCCAATCCCAAATGAGAATAGTAGTAATTCATTATACAGAAAACGTTCCCAGACAAAGGCTCAGTGCCTGGGATAGCGTTATAGACAACTTCTAGATAGCAAAAAAACGTGATACCTTATAGTCGGTATTGAGACTGTCATAAGCTAGTGGGAAGCAAAACTCAAATAAAATACTGCCGTGTTGATAGCAGAGAGACTAGACTGGACATGGGAGAGTGAAGAAACTGTCACGGGAGAGTGAAGAAGAATAAAATGTCATGCAGACAGTGAGGAGGCTGTCACATGTCTGGGAAAGCAAACCAGAACAAAATCTCATGAGGAAATCACATATGACAGGTTGAAAGGTAAATATATTGCAGCCTTGCTGTAAACATAACACAGTATAACTATACTAGAACAAACAAAGAAGAAACAAGAGGTATTTATGAATGTGTCCTAATTGAACTTAATTCCTGTCTAATAGCTGACACACTCCATTTTTGGCACATCAAGTTTGTACTTTCTGTATGGATTGTCTGCCATAACTTTCCATGGTTCTCTTTACTATTGACAAAGCGATGCATGATATTCACAACACTGGACATATTTTTATTGGGAACACCTGTGCCACCTGTTGTCCACAAACAGTAGTCTACAATTTCTTAATCACCTAGCAAGAAACTGGTTTAGATTGCAACCAACACCCTCTATCTGCAGATCATCACACTAACCCCCCATGAAAATGCCTAGCTAGGAATCAATCCTCATAATTTGAACGAAATCAACCATATGTGAAACTTACTAACTCAAAAAAGTAACTGACATCAAATTCCTTGGACAACTAACACCACCCTACAAGAGTATACAAATCTGAACAACACACCTAGTATACAAGATATAAAAAGTGTATATAAATAATGATGTGCTTTTCATTAAAATACCATAAAAAGCAGTAATATGATCACACTTTCAAAAACAACACTCAATGGAGGATATCTAGGTACTTGTTAACAATTCTAATAACTTGTTTCATTAATGCTGCTTATTTACACACACACACACTACTTTATAGATATATGGTGTTGCATAATAACTAGACTCTCAAATTATCTTCCCAAGTTGTCATTTTCCATCTCCGTATCAGCCCTAACAGACTCCGGAACCATATGTACAAAAATTTTTAATTGGCACAACTAGTCTGTGCCACTGCGAGCAGGCGGACATGACAGCAGAGCACCTACTGCAAGCAGGCCAGAGAAATGAAACCTGGCCAGAAAATATCGAAATAAAGAGAAGCTGTTCGGAGGGACAGAGTCCCTAAAAACAACAGCAAAATTCATGAGATATGGTACATCAGTCTAAGCGGTGATTGCGAGAAAGAAATTATCTTCCTACACTTGTCATGCTGCCATATTTTGGTCTTGTGTTTTTATATGTACTGGTGGTAATTTAAACCCAGATAAAGGAACAGGAAGTGTGAGATCCACTGCAAATAACACTTGATATACAGACATACACCCCAGACTACAAAATATAATATATTGAGGCAAACGCAAGAGCCTAGTATAATACTGGGATAAAACGTACGGACCTCTGTGTGAGCTACAAAAGGGAATTTATCCAAGAAACAACATTGAATATATAGAAAATATTTTTCAGGAAACGGAAGGATACAAAAGTAATCTGAACAATGACACTGTTTCTAGTATATACAAATGGTTTAAAATTGTGAAATAATACACACAAATGAAGATTGCAAAATCTATGTTACCTGGAGTTTCGAATAATCTTACACTCTCCCTGGTAGAATGACCATCAGTGTGTTCTACTACCAGGTAGAACTCTGTATCAAAGTGCCACTTCTTTGCTTTGTATAAATTCAATGTAACTATAGCCTTGGTGTCAGAGATTTGCTGAGAAAATAACATTTACAAAAATGACTGCTATGTAAGTACACAGATCAGAAATAAAACTGCAAGATTCATGGCAAGTAAATAGCAGATAACTAAAAAACAAACAATGGACAAAATATTGGAAGGTAAATTTATGGTTAAGAAAACTGGCTGATACTACAAATAAGAATGAGAAAATTAAAGTATTTTGGACACATATAAAGAGACACGGAGGGCTGGAGAAGACCATCATGGAAGGAGATATCCCATCAAAGAGAAGATGAAGAAGAGGATTCAGGATTAACTGATGGTTTTAGCATGACGGCTGCATAGACATCTGGTCTGTGAAAGATAAATTCAGAAGGACTGTTAAGGTGACAAAGTTCTACCCAGGACAAGCTATTTGAGAATGATGAAATCTCAATAAATGGCTACTTAAATTAGGAAAATATTGTTCGTGGATTTTTAGTGTTCTTAATTACTTGTTAACTGTAACTGTTCTTGTTGAATTGACTGATTGGACAATGATCATTGCACGTAACTGCTATTATGCAACAGTTGCGTGAAGCAACACTCATAATGTCGGTACTGATCACCAACCCTTGCACAATGATAAGAAAAATGTGAAACTACAAAATAATGCTCTAAACATAACTGCTAGAACTACCATACAGTTCTCTGCCCATTTCTGCATCTATGACTACTTCAAAGATTGTTGGCGACCGAAATTTTAGTTGTACTTTTTGTTGTACATTTTTCTAAATCAGTAACAAAAAAGTGAAGTATGACATTTTTTCGACAAAATGTGCAATGTTTCTTTTGACGTTTTTTTTGCAGATAGGTCAGAAATAAGGTTAGACAGTGATATCGAAAAGACTTTGATTCTATGAAAATAAAAGGCGAATTCTAGTAACAAGGTGGATGAGGCTTTGATGATCAATGGAAACTAGAAGCAAAGGGACAAAATTTTGAAAATACGCTAACATGCTAGAACAAATGTCAAGGGTCAAAAATTGCTAACTTTAGAAATGTCCCTGCTGTTGCTGATTAATTAGAGTGCACCGGAACGCAAAGATAGTGCACCATTTTTTGCACAAGATAAGTCCGGGAACAAGTTGGACTTGGCAATTTTTTTTTAAATGTTTGCAATACATTTTATGCTTGACTGTTCATAGATTTAACAAACAATACACAAATGGTTTTGTACTTGTATTTACTTCAAATAGAAATCGGGTTTGTCAATAGCAAAGTTGATAACACGCCGCTCACACTCTGCGCCAAAAATTTACTTAAGACACATGACATGCGGTTGGTCTACTTGTTCTTCTGAAAGCTCCATATCGACTCCTTGTTAACCACTCTGTGGGACTTGTATGTGATCTGAGCCTAAGAATGATTGTACATTGTGCCAGTTATGCGCCTACAAGTAGGCAAGCAACTCTGATTTCTGCGATGCTTTTTATTTACTAGAGTAGTTCCCTGCATCAGTTGCCTGTTACCTGTCTTGTAAGTCGCAGTGGTACTATTCTTTTCTTCTCTTGTGGACCTGGCACGACACGGGTGGGTTGGTCTACAAGAAACCTTGTAGATTTCAGTCAGAAATACCAGGCTGTGGTGACAACTACACAGATTAAACCACTTAAAATTCACAATACCTTTCTTTCAACTTCCACAAACTCATCATTCTGGGTTCCCTCTTGTACAGCATCTCTACTGCCGAGTTCATACTTGAAGCTCTTGATACTAAGGCCCTCATAGTCAACAGTGCAAACCAACATTGGGTACCTCTTGCCTACATGTGCTTCCGAGTTATTACAGACAATTTTAGGATCATCTGTGAATGAAAATAGCATAACAATATTACGAGATGATCAGAACAAGTATCATCTTCATCTTCGTTCATCCTGACATCGATGTTTGTTGCATTCTATTATCTCATGACAAAGATGTTTGTTTTATTCTGTCATCTCCTAACAAGGATGTTTGTTGTATTCTGTCATCTCCTGGCAATGACGTTTGTTTCATTCTGTCAACCTGGCAAAGATTGTTGTATATCGGTATATTTAGGTTCTACTTCTTGTTTTCAGAACTGACTTTTGGGGACTAGATTTTCCTTTCCCTCTTTAACCCCACCTCATTTAGTCAGACTGCTGTGATGCAACCTGTAAATAAGATCACTACTTGAAGGGGTGGAGTAGGGTCTTAGTTCTGGTTCATTGACCCAAACATAAATAAATCTTAGGCACAACCTATTGTGCTACAACCTTATGTCCCAACCTACATGGTATGACCAGAGTATACTTTACACTAAAATATATCTTTTTCTTAAAAAAATTTGGAAATGCAAAAGATAGTACCAACATCACAGTGACAGGAAATACTTTGCGAAGGAACGCCTGTGAGATTTGTGTAGAAAATTTACTGGAGATGGCACTTGTACCCAATTTTCTAACAGAAATCTTGTCTGTGTTTGAACACCTTAAAATGACTCATATGACATGTCACAACAGAAGACATCATATGTAAAGATAAACGGAGTAATCAGCCATTTTTTTATTACAAGCACACATCATGACAATACACAATAGATTCAAAATGTATACTCTTTCTTAAATATTGGTTACTAAGCTGACGTCACTGCACTCCGGACAGACCCATTGGTGTTCAGTCTCCACAAACAGATATTGAAGAGTATGCATACTGATGGTTCCTGTGGCTCGCTGGTTAAACACACTCCTCTATCTGTCCTTCAAGCATCCAGTTCTACCTGTACAATGGGCAACTCCAAACTGCTTAAATCGCTGGATCGATTCAACATCTATTTTAGTGTCTTCATCCAACAGGCAGTTGCGAAGAGACAGAAGAACATGCCCCATGCCCACCTTCAACTCCACATCTTAAATATAACACTTCATAACAAGAGCAGCATATAAAAGAGTGAAAAAAATACATTATGGGACAAAAGCAACTTACAAACTTTAACCTTGAATGGAAGACCGACAGTGTGTTTATCTCCTAATCGTGACGTAGCACTGCACTCAAATACCTGATTTGATTGTAAAACATTTAGAGGGATTCTCCCAGTGATGGTAGTTCTGAAAAAAACCAAAAACAAACGGGTATGAAATATAGGACATATGTTTCTTTTTCTTCTTAAGCGCTTCATATCAACCGCTTGTCAACCACTCTGTGTGATTTGTATGTGATCTGAGCCTAAGAGTGATTGTACATTGTGCCAGTTATGCACCTACATGTAGGCCAGCACATCCGATTTCTGCACTGCTTTTTATTTACTAGGGTAGCATCCATAGGGCCTACATCAGTCATCTCTTACGACATGCATTGTAGGTGGCAGTGGTACTATGTATAAACTAAAATAAATACTATGAAGTTATGTATTTTTATTTAGAAATGTAAAAACAATGTAACCAGATTGTTACAGACATGATGCTAACCTCAAGTGCAAGGTTGTCTATCTAGTAGGATACTTCCAGACATGATGCTAACCTCAAGTGCAAGGTTGTCTATATAGTAGGATATTTCCAGATATGATGCTAACCTCAAGTGCAAGGTTGTCTATATAGTAGGATACTTCCAGACATGATGCTAACCTCAAGTGCAAAGTTGTCTATATAGTAGGATACTTCCAGACATGATGCTAACCTCAAGTGCAAAGTTGTCTATATAGTAGGATACTTCCAGACATGATGCTAACCTCAAGTGCAAAGTTGTCTATATAGTAGGATACTTCCAGACATGATGCTAACCTCAAGTGCAAAGTTGTCTATCTAGTAGGATACTTCCAGACATGATGCTAACCTCAAGTGCAAGGTTGTCTATATAGTAGGATACTTCCAGACATGATGCTAACCTCAAGTGCAAGATTGTCTATATAGTAGGATACTTCCAGACATGATGCTAACCTCAAGTGCAAGGTTGTCTATATAGTAGGATACTTCCAGACATGATGCTAACCTCAAGTGCAAGGTTGTCTATATAGTAGGATACTTCCAGACATGATGCTAACCTCAAGTGCAAAGTTGTCTATATAGTAGGATACTTCCAGACATGATGCTAACCTCAAGTGCAAAGTTGTCTATATAGTAGGATACTTCCAGACATGATGCTAACCTCAAGTGCAAAGTTGTCTATCTAGTAGGATACTTCCAGACATGATGCTAACCTCAAGTGCAAGATTGTCTATATAGTAGGATACTTCCAGACATGATGCTAACCTCAAGTGCAAGATTGTCTATATAGTAGGATACTTCCAGACATGATGCTAACCTCAAGTGCAAGGTTGTCTATATAGTAGGATACTTCCAGACATGATGCTAACCTCAAGTGCAAGGTTGTCTATATAGTAGGATACTTCGACATACTAACTCAAGTGCAAGATTGTCTATCAGTAGGATACTCAGATGATGCTAACCTCAAGTGCAAGGTTGTCTATATAGTAGGATACTTCCAGATATGATGCTAACCTCAAGTGCAAGGTTGTCTATATAGTAGGATACTTCCAGATATGATGCTAACCTCAAGTGCAAGGTTGTCTATATAGTAGGATACTTCCAGACATGATGCTAACCTCAAGTGCAAGGTTGTCTATATAGTAGGATACTTCCAGACATGCTAACCTCAAGTGCAAGATTGTCTATATTGTAGGATACTCTGCTATAACCTTGCACAGATTTTTTATGAACAAGAACAAAATGATAAAAACAAATCTATGATAGTCTAGAAGACACCAGTTGTAAATAAGTTTAACCCTTTAGCTGCTAAAGACGTATATATACGTTTTCCCCATTCACTTCTAAAGACGCATTAACACGTCTGTTATTATCTCTCCTCTGTGGGCTAAAGACGTGTTAACACATACATTGCTACTGTCACTGCTATAGACGTACATCCACGTTTATGATCTAGAAACAAAGATTAGCTATTTTTAGCTGAGCCTTCAGAAAGTATGTAGCACTGAAAGGGTTAAGTGCTACAAGAACATTAGTACCTGTACTTGATGACATTTGCTTCCATTCTATCTGTTTCTGATTGAACACCAACTTTGGTACCATGTAAATATAAATTCACTTCAGTAGGAGCTGGATTACTTCCTTCTGCAATGCATTTGACAGTGTGTTCACCAGACTCTATTTCAATGGGATCAACTGTGGTTCTAGAGATAGCTTCATATGAATCAAACTTCAGGTAAAGTGCATCCAGGGGCCCTGAGGACAAGAAAAATCATTTGATTTAAAAGTTACAACTGACAACTATAACCATAAATAAATGTTTGTTCTGTGAGTTTTCTATTTTAATAACTTTTTTAGTTGTCTGTTCACAAAGACTACTCATTATTTCTTCTTTTCTCTTATCCTTTTTTTGCCTAACCAGTGTTCGGATAAAAAGAGATTTCGAAAGCGAGCTTGTTTTGTGCGCTTCACAACTAGTGTCATTTACAGTCTATTTCTGTGGTCCACGTTTTGTGTGGACATCCTTTTGTCTATCGGAGTAGCATTGCTCTTTGAAGCTTACTATAAGTTTGTAATCTGCTTATGTGTCCGTAACATTAATTTGTTGTTTCCTGATGAAGTTTAGTATTGTTGCTGCACCCACTTTTTAAAAAATGTCTACATTTCTAAACTGGTCTCTTCTTGATACTCCCAGCATTCTGTGAAGACACTTCATATCTGTTGTGACTAATTTACTTCTGTTTGATTTCAGTGTCCGGGTTTGACACTGATGATATTAAGTCTGGAGAAAGATTATGTTATACAATAATGCCCTTTGAATGTCAATGGTGATATGTTTGCATTCCTCACTACATCTAGATAGACATAACTAATGTGTCCATTTTATGCACAAGCTCAAAATATTTTAATTTAAAAACTATTCTTTCTAATACAAAAAAGTGTTTACAAATTGCATCAGTGATGATAGATTACAGCTGCTACTACTATCTTGTATCACGATAGAGATGAAGTGTCTACGCTGAATAATATTGAGTAACAAGAAGAGACTGGTTTATAAATGAAGGCATCAGACAAGAAGTGAGTACAACATCAGTACTGAGCTTCATCAAGAAATAAATTAAATGTTTCAAGCACTATAGCGGATTACCAACAGGTCGCAAAGAGCAATGTTACTCAGATACAGTGAATACAAAGCAAAAGGTGACCCCAGATATAACAGACAAAAAAACACTATGAAGCGCACGCAAAAGTATGTTCTAAAAATGTCTTATCCTGATGCTGTGAAGCAGAACAGGATTAGAGAAAGACAGAAGAGCAGACTATCTTGTCTGGTGCTCTGACTATGCCTAAATTCATAGTGGGGTGAATGCAAGAAGAATAATCAAATTTGAAATGTATGTCTAGTCATATTAAAACTAAATTACGAATTTTCAATTCAAATGTTTTGTCAATCCTAACATATGCCAGCGAGAGTTGGAAAATGACTAAAGATATAGAAAGCAAGTTGAATGCATTTGAAAATAGATGTCTGCGAAAAATAATGAATATAAAAAGGAACGAATTCAGGAGAAGTGATGAAATCAGAGACATGTCTGGTCAACCACTAGTGACAACTGTTATAAGAAAGAGAAGATGGAGATATGTTGGGCACACCTTGAGGAGAAATGATCAAAGAATATCAAAGCAGGCATTGAAGTGGGATGCAAAGGGTTCAAGAAAGAGAGGTCGACCTAAGGAGACCCTGAAGCGAACTTTGCTGAGAGAGGCAAGAAATATCGGTCTCAGTTCCATGGAGGAGATTGAGCGAGTTGCCCAGGATAGAGCGGTATGGAGAAATTACTTGCAGGCCCTATGTACGATACTGGATCGAGAGGAATTATTATTATGTCTAGTCATAGATTGACTTCACAAACGAATTTTAGCGCAATAACAACTAACAGTGAATCTACTTTGCTGCATCTAATTAAGTTTAATCAGTCACAGAAAATGAGTATGCATTTCAACATCTGCTGGGGGATACTAAGCACAGATGGGTCTGTTCATAGTACTACTCAGTCCAGTGACCAATAACAAATCCAAGTTAGAAAATAATATCAGTTAATTATTAAGTGTTATATCATGAACAAGAGCAAGGAAAAAGCAGTTATTGTTCCTGCTATGAAGATATGGCACACACTTTAAGATCACAGATGAAAACTGACTTACTTTGAACTACAATGTCAATTTTATCTTCTCCTTTTTCACTATCAGGCTTTTCATCAAACGGTCTTGCACGACAGATAAGAGAACCTTCATCCAGATCTCGCACTGAAATTAAATAAGTAAATCATTTACCTAAATTATCTACGATGCACGCAGACACAAAATCACAACAATATCACAGAAGATATAATAAAAATGACTATTTTCTCAACTTTACATACAGTTCTTCTTAGTATGTCTTCAGACTTCAATGTTAACAACTCTGATAAGCGCCAGAATGTCTGAATTCAAAGCGGCAAGCTAGAATAAAAAAGGAAATGTGTAGGGATCCATCCTTGACAAAACATTTTCCAAATTTTTCTTACTGAACAACTTCCTCGGAAACTGCGGTCATGAATCTAAGTTTAGCTTCCATTCTGGTAGAAATTCTTGTTGAAAGGTAGGGAATTTCATGGCTTTTTGCCATGACTCAATTGCATATCTTTGAACTGTCCAAGTTTTCTGTCTCATCATTTCCATATATTGGCTGATGCATCTCTTTCTTCTCTCACCATTGCATCACTTCCTGGTTTGTCTATGTTACTGTTGTGGTTGGTTTGAAAGGCTGTAAACTCCATCTTGAAAATATAGTGTTTATCTCTTAGTAGTTTCCAGTATGTGCTTTTGAATATAAGTGTTTTAGAAGAGTCCTCTGTATAATCATGGACAGAGAAGAGAACAAATAGATCTATCCAGAAATAACAAAACAACTGGCTGATGCTAAAAATTAGAAAGAGAAAATTGTATTTTGGACATAGAGACATGTAGGGCAGGAGAAGATCCTCATGGTAGGAGGCATCCCGGCAAAGAGGAAGACCACAGAGAAGATGGATTCAGGATGTAACTGATGATTTGAGCATGATGACTGCAGAGGCGGGACATCTGGCCTGAGAGAAATTCCGAAGGACTGTTAAGGAGGCAAAGTTCTGCTCAGGACAAGCTATTTGATGATGAGTTTTCAGTTTCCACAAATTATCCGTCCCTTGAAAAGTGTAATAAACTGTCTGCATTGTATATTAGTAATTTCAATGACAAGACATAATTATCTGATCAAATTGAATGATAAACCCACCTTTAACAATAATAAATTCCACACTGATGGTATTTTCCCCAGGTATGACGCTCACATTGTAGAATGCTGGTTCAGCTTCCTGTCGTTTGGCCCCTTGTGTTAGAATAACTTCAGAATCATCCAAAGCAGACTTGCGAATTATTTCCACAACATTTGTCAAGACATACATCAAATTCCTGTTGATATTGCATACAAAGTTCAGCCGGTCACCAGTAGATACATGTCTTGCGCCAGAGTTTCTGAATTTCACTTCTAGAGGTGGGTCAGATTGTGCTGGAAAAGTTCAAAATAAAAATATATTAAAACTGAAATCTAAATTGTTTAAATGTTAAAACCACAATTCAAACACTGTAAATCAGAATAACAAAGCACACACACACATATATACATACATACACACATATACATATATACATACATATAATATATATATATATATATATACTGTCAATCCATTTTTTGGGTCTGCCACTTCCTCGATTCAATTTTTAGGTTGTACGCTCTACAACTTGTGTGTTGGTTTCTTCTTCTTCTTTGCATTTGTTCTTTACGACCAATGTTAATCACTCTTTGTGATATGTTTGATCTTTGCCAAGAATGTGTATACTTGCACATTGGTTTGGTAGGCCCCTAAACGCATAGACTTCTACACGCTTAGGACACATGCATCCGATTTCAGCCAATGTGTTTGGTTTAATAGCAGGTGTTTTGACTGTTCTAATTTCCTCATTTCTTATATAGTCTCTTGTTTTATTTACCACTTTCCTCAAGCATCTCATTTCACAGGTGGTGATTTTTCTTGTTCTTTTGTTAGTGTCCATGTTTGGTAGTGGTAGCACATGTTTGGTAGTGGTAGCAGTGTTGGTATGAAGATTGCATTTATAATGTCTTTTAGTCTCTACTAAAACTGTTGGATATTTCAAGGGTGGGGTAAGTTTGCAATGTTGTTGGCTTGCTGGATTTTAGTTTTGATCTCTCTGCCCAGTCTACTTTCAGATATGAAGATACTTCTGAGATATTTGAATTCTCTCACCTGCTTTAGGTTTATTTGTATGTTGATATCTTTATGTTCTGTTTATAGTCTTTTGAATGTTGATCTTGATGTTGTATTTGAGGCAGCTATTGTTGAGTAAGTTTATACGTGTTCTCGAAGCTGTTCACTATTATTATGGAATAGACACTGGTCGGTCGTCAGCAAAGAGCAGTTCATTTTGTTGATCTACGTACAGTGATGTTTCGTATAATTTGGTTTATATTTATTAAATGAAATGTCTGCAGAAAATAGTGGGAGTAAACAGATAAAATAGTGGGAGTAAACAGATAACATAGTGAGAGATAAGATTTTTAAAAAAAAAAGATTAGAGACTTGGTAGGAACAACACCAGTGCTAGAGTATATTATGGAACAAACCAAATGATCCAGCAGAGTTATCACCCAAAAGTACACAACAACGATACAATGGTTTCAAGGCTAAAGGTCGTCCACACAAAGTATGGACAGTAGAAATATCAGGAAACAGTATGACACATGTACATATCAGCTGGGAAGTGTTATCAACATTCAAGGTGGCACAGATGAAGATGTTAGAATCAGAATGCAAAAGGCAGGATCAGCATTTGGCTTTGCTATTCTGAATGTCATATGGAGAAGATATTTAACTCAAATGTCAAGGATTATCCTTCTATATGGAGGGGTACAACGGCAGGTGGAACAAGAGTCAAGGAGCAGAAGGTGGTGATGGATAGACACTGCTGAGGAAACCCCCTAACAGCACTAAGATCGGAGCACTCATGGACTAATTGGTTCTAATCTTTTAATCTATGCGCAGTGATGATGATTGTTTGTTTGTTGTTTGTTTAGTAAGGGATTAAAGCCTCTTTAAGCCGAGGCACGCCCTTTCAACCTAAGGCGAACCTTTTATTGGTTATATCAGAGCGTGTAGGCCAACAAACATGAAAAATAAGAATTAACTCCTTTCGGAGAATCCAAGAATTATGTAAGTGATGATGATCCGACGACTAAACTGAATTATACGAGTTACTTCGAACAGAATACAACTATTGCAAATCTTCATACAAGTTACTTTGAACACAATACAAATTTTACAAATCTTCTAGTTACTTATAACAGAATACAACTATTACAAATCTTCATACAAGTTACTTTGAACACAATACAAATATTACAAATCTTCAAGTTACTAGTTACTTAGAACAGAATACAACTATTACAAATCTTCATACAAGTTACTTTCAACACAATACAACTATTACAAGTCTTCAGCCTGGATAACCAAAAAGAATATTTAAATATGGCGGTACTCAGGTAAAACTTTTAATCGTTACTCATCGATAGGTGTTAACAGGTGTGAAGCCCAGGTGTAAGACGTGCCCACATAATAATTATTATACCTTGAAAAGTTGTACTAAATTTAGGACTTATAATTTAATGATAATAACTTACCGTAAGATAGTCCAACGAAAGCAATGAACAATGCTGCGTACAACTCCATTTTGAATGTTGCTGTTTCCCGGCGTTTGCTAGAGCAAATCTCAATTCTGCTTCACTACCCCTGCCTTTAAATCAGGCTACGTCACTCACAGCGTGGGCTTTTCAATGTGCAGGTCAACAGGGAGCGCTTGGAGTTTGGCCTTGACTCACTTAACTTTTTCCTCCAGAACTTTAGTTCTACTGTTCCAGCAAAAATAAACCAAAAAAATGACCTGAACATATACATTAATTAAAAAAAATAATGGTGGCGTTTAATTCTTAGATTTAATATGTTTTTAAACTTAACTGAAAACTCAAAGTTTCCGAAAGTTATTTTCGCAGAGAGCAGATTCAAGTGGTCAAGTAATTTGGCTAGTTCTTTTGATCACTGGCCACATATTTCCTGGCAGCATGGTTGGTTCAAAAGAAACTTCTCGTATGTTGAATTGATTGTTTGAATCTGTTCAAGGTTACGTGAAATCTATCATGTTCAAACTTGTCGTTTGACAAACATGCATTTGATTTCTAATCAGAGAATTATCTTATCACGAGACTAACGTTGAACAATAGTGCGGTTTGACATGACTTGGAATTCATAAAACTGTTTGGATTTTTTTATACCTGATCAAAGTTACAGTAAGTTTTAAAGACAAAATAAAAACGAAGTAAAGAAGCAGATGAAGTCATAGTTGCAACAAATCAGAGACAAAATGTAATGCATAAACTGTTTTAAAATGTTGTAGACATATTGAGCGAACGATTATGAAGATGATGAGAACATACGAACTACCGAAGGTTATTTCAAAATCGAGAGGTTTTAATTAAATAAACATTAATGAGTTTGTCAAGATGGTCATAACGCTATTATAAGCTACTGATGATTATAAGTTGCAATAGCGTAGTGGTTAGTGTACGTGCTTCTATGCGTTTGATTAAGAATCAAATCCTACAGTGGGAGTATATTTGTTCTACTAATGCTCTCAGTTGGACCTAGCTCAACTGAAACCTGAAAAACAATGGAAAGTAAAGGGGACGACATGATGTTGCAACATCACCAATCGACTTTAATGATCAATGAAAACCGCCTACATGATACTTCATACATCTCATAGTATGAAAAAGGGTTCATTCCTCCTATATACTTGGGTGTATAGATGAGGCGAGACAGAGAGAAACAATTTTGGATAGCCTGACTTCATTATACGGAAGAATGTCAACATCTGAGATGATAGCAAACACCGTAGACAGAGATTTGGGGAGATCCATGAGCGCCTAAGCCAGCCAGCCCGGCACTTGATGATGATGACATTTCGTAGCAATGCGAAGTGACATGAACCATACTCTACAGTCTGCAAATGTTACGTTTAATTTTTTGTTAACGGTTGTGTGTTGTGGCGAATAACAAACGAAATGCTTTTTTTTAAAGTAAACAAAGACACGATTCGGTGCTTACTAGTTCACAATGAAATGATGAAAACAATGCAGTCACTCAAAAACAGTGTTTGTTTCTTCTGTCACAACTGAACAATATATCATTTACGACAACAATCTAAACATCTAACCATTTGAAACCAAAGAATTTTACCATTTATGGTTAAGATGTTGTTGTCAAACCCAGGAAATGTTGAGTTTTCACCCTTTTTCCTATATTGCGTGGGGTATGGTTGAGATAAAACCCAACCGAGCATTAAAAATAGTGCCCCAGGCAGCTTCGCTTACGGGTTGCGTCGTCTTACTTTAGACTCTGACATTTGCATTTAACACATAGACATTTACTTATAAGCAAGATCAATAGCACCATAGTTATGTTATTGTTTGGTAAGTTGTATTGTTAGTTGTATTGTTAGCATTTGAAACCGTTGTAATATCTTTGTCAAAGTCTATATGTAGTGTTCTGTGACATTCGTCACTTTTGTTGTATCTTTTGCTTGATAAAGGCCTTTTTGGTCGAAACGTTGCTGTGTATTTTTTTTTTATTTTGTAAAACTACAGTACTTTGTTATTACGTGTTTCGTCATTCTACATAGTTTTACTGCAGTCTCCATCTATATTGATATTGTTAGTTACCTTATTGTTTCTTATGTCGTATTGTAATATTAAGTTAACATGATTGATATTAATACACAGTGCTAGTGTCAGACAGTTGTAGAATGTCATGATCGCCAACGTCAGTAGACATTGTGAAAATAACATGAGGGAGATAGTTACATAGAAATATACGTGAGAGAGAGAGAGAAGAAGCGGATCAGCTGGGAAATTTGATCCTTGGATCACGCGCCTACGATACGAAACAAGCGCTCTAACTACTACAATATCGCGGCTCTCCGATTTAAAGTTTAGGAGAGGTTTTTCGGATCGACCAATCTTAGTCAGCTGGACACCAAGCAAACGTTGGGAAGTACAGGTGGCCGATGAGATGTTGACCATATTGCCCATTTTGTGCAACTTATCTCAAGTTATTTATGATTCTAACATATTATTCCTCAATGCATAGTAAGCAGGGCGCCTTCATATTAAGACAGGGAAGGGGGTGCAGGTGACCCACCTAGAAAATGACTTTTATACGTTTTATGCGAATCGGGTTTTTCTCTATTTTCGTGCAGTAAACTACCATTTAAATGTTTGGAAATTCATTTTGATCCTCATGGAAAAGTTGTTGTGGATGCCCATGATCGTATGATATGAAAAAGGAATCTTTACTATTTACCTTTTACTTCTCTTCTATACTTAAAAATATATATATATAATATTGTAGCACAATTAGAACTTTCCTGTGCGTATATATGGCTGAGAATCATGGACAATTACACAAGTTTTCAAAACAGAAAATCTAATACACCAGATCACGCCTGTGTGTTGCTGAGGCTTGCAAAGGGAGCAGACAATAGAAACACTGCTACCTACAAGCCATGTCGTTAGAAGCGACTAAGGTAGGGGCCTAGGGAGCTACCCTAGTAAATAAAAAGCGTCGCAGAAATAGGATGTGCTGGCATACTTGTAGGCGCATAACTGGCACAACGTACAATCGCTCTTAGGCTTGGGTTATATACAAATATCAAAGAGTGGTTAACAAATGGTTGATATGGAGTGTTGGAAGAAAAAGCATCAGATCATTACAGTTTGCTTACGTATCGGATACTGCAGACTCGGCAAACACTTACAAATACTAGGAATAAGCTAAAAAAAGGTATCTGTCAGTGTCAACAGGCGGAACAGGCGCCGGGGCATGTTCTGCAATGCTGTGTTCTGTTTGGGGAACTAGGAAGCTTCTTCTTTGCGTTCGTTCTTTACGACCAATTTAAATCACTCTTTGTGATATGTTTGATCTTTGCCAAGAACGTGTATACGTTGCACATTGGTTTGTAGGCCCCTAAACGCATAGACTTTCTACACGTTTAGGACACATGCATCCGATTTCAGCCAAACCTCCTTAGTCGCCTCTTACGACATGTGTGGCAGGTAACAGTGGTTCTATTCTTTACACCCCAAATTTGGACCCCGGTAACCACTCGGGCGGAACTCGGAAGCAACAAGGTACCGCACTCAGTCGACCTGCAAACTAAGCCTTAATGAAAACTGACAGACCTGATGCTGACCGCCTTGTGGTCCACAGTGGATTAGGCGCGTGACTATACATCGCAGAAAAAGAAACGTACAGAAAAACTATCAGAACGTCTTGTACAAAGATGACGCCAGTGTGCTGGCGGGACTCGTAAGGGGAGCAAAGAGTAGCACCACTGCGACCTACAAGGCATGTCGAAAGAGGCGACTGATGTAGGACCTAGGAAGCTACCTAGTAAATAGAAGCATCCCAGAAATCGCGTGTGCTAGCCTACTTATAGGCGCATAACGGGCACAACGTACAATCTAACTTTTCATAAATTCAACGTACAATCTAATTTTCCAAGAATTCAACGTACAATCTAAAACAGGCTACAGATCTTCTTCTTCTTCTTCTTCGATCGTTCTAGGCCTGTTTTAATCATTCTCATTGTGATATATAAACAGCCAAACATCCGAACGTAATGTACGTGCACCAGCCTTCAGCACCTATTGGAGCCAGTTGCTTATCCTTCGGTGGGGTGTTCGTTTTCAGCCAGCTTTTGATTTACTAAGGTGAGCTTTCCCTAGGGTACGATCAGCTTTGCCGTATTTTTGGGCTTTGTGATCTACGCCGGGACAGTGAGTTACGCTGTTTATGCCGTTCTGACTGAGAAATATTTCTCGGGGCTTGTAAGCTTATCCTCGGACGGCGTCTTACTCGTATAAGACACCGTGTAAAGTATCGGCCTTCGCCAATGTTCAGACCCGAACTTCCTGTTTGATCCGTACATTGTCGGCCTTGCTTTACCGTACATTTTGAGTTTGATCCGGGAAGGAACATTCTCAGCCTTTTCTAGACGCGTATCGGTACGTGGCAATTTGTAATTAACCTCGAAAGCAATGGCATGGGGCCGAGTACAAACAATGTAGAGGGTCGTTTCAGTGGGCACTATGAGCGTAACTGAGGATTTTGCGCTCGCCGCCATCACCCGCCCCAGTTATTCCGGGATGTTAGTTACGACTGCAATCGAACCTTGCCCAGTTGCCCCAAGGCTGGCAGTTCCGTTAGGCATCACCAACCTCAGTTCTTCCGGGGATGTTAATTTTAATCGCACAGTACCTTGCACGGTTTTCCCAGGGCGGGTAGTTTCGTTATGCACTAAACGCAACTTGTTCTTTTGCTCTCGGCAAACCTTGCCCAGTACATGTATCTGCACCAGGCTACCAATGCGGGGTCAGCTGCAATCTTCTCTCGCACCAACACGAGGGGAGACTTTCATTCGTTACGGTCCTGTCTTATTTATTCTTGCCGACGGGCTGGCAATGTTTGCCCCTCCTCAGGGCTTCGAGCTTCGCCCTACGTGGGCATACGTTTGGTCACTGGATGCACCTCTCATCCATGTCTGAGACGTTTCGTTGCTGTTTCTTTGCGTTCAGGGACTTGGGCAATATCTTGTTGGACATCGGTCATGAGAATTGTGCATTTTATTTGTATGTATCTTTATCGTATTTCCGTAATTGCACTGCTACCACTACCAGTAATTTCCTCTCCCGATCCTGCCCCTCTTAGCCAGACCAGAACCAGAGTCTGTTTCCCGGGTCACCGCGTGGAGGTTAGGGGCAGGGTCTTGGTTAGCGCGCCCCTCGCTAACCCTGGCTCATGTTACCACCATGACCTCATGAGCCTTTGACCCGCTACAGATCTAATATTTCTCAAGCAAACTGAGATGAGAGTTTTATGCTACATCACCCTTGTGGTGCTGGGGCCTGAGGAAGCAAAAAATATACCACTGCGACCTACAAGGCATGTCGTAAGAGGTGACTAATGTATGACATAGGAAGAGTAAATAAAAGCATCGCAGAAATCGCATGTGCTGGCCTACTTGTAGACGCATAACTGGCACAAGGTGCAATCGCTCTTAGGCTCAGATCACATACAAATCACCAGAGTGGTTAACAAGTGGTTGATATGGAGCGTTCGAAGAAGAAGATTAGAACTTTGAACAAAACACTACTTCACGTAAACTCGATTATTTCTCTTCTATCCCCGTAAGAAAAAAAAAAAACTATAGATAATGGACATACCTGAAGAAATCCCTGCTTTCACGGGCCACAAAGAATATGGAGGTAAATCAATGACAATCATATGTCAGGTAAGAACATAAATTCAGAGAATGCCTACAGCGATCAATATAAGCTGCATTTTAAAGGCAGTGATAAATTATGAAATCGTGAGAACCACATTACCAAATCAGACCTCCAGGTGAATGTTAACTTTAGTGCAGGTAGCTAGTATATATATACGAGTGAAAATCGTAGCATATCCTTTATATGACGTAACCATGAACCACAATAAACAAGTCGTCGATTTTCTAGGCACCACATATACGTTCAGTAGTTTATCATTGCTTTCTGAACGGTATGGTCTATTTTTACCGTTTGTATAAATCCACGCAAACAATTTGCTTCCAAACTTCCCGACGCGGAGTTTGAACCAGTTACGCTTGGGTTGTGATCGAGCTCACTACCTCTTAAGCTACAGACGTCCACATGTATACGAGTGCATGTAGTTAATATATATATATATACGAGTGCATGTAGTTAATATATATATACACGAGTGCATGTAGTTAATATATATATATACGAGTGCATGTAGTTAATATATATATATGCGAGTGCATGTAGTTAATATATATATATACGAGTGCATGTAGTTAATATATATATACGAGTGCATGTAGTTAATATATATATATACGAGTGCATGTAGTTAATATATATATATACGAGTGCATGTAGTTAATATATATATATACGAGTGCATGTAGTTAATATATATATATACGAGTGCATGTAGTTAATATATATATATACGAGTGCATGTAGTTAATATATATGTATATACACTAGTATTACAATATTGTCAATAACAACAGGACTACAAACGGTAGAACACAGAGATGATAAAAATCACAACTAAGACAGAATATGTATATAACGAAAACATCATACTATGCACGGAAAAGTGAAAGAACTAGCCAAGAATGGACTGTAAAGAACAAAGTCTAACTACATACCATAGAAAATGATAATTGTAAATAAAAATAAACTGGGAATGGAGGAGACCAAGAAGGAATAGCAGCAGCCGATGCATCTGTATAAACAAGCCCAACTATTGCATACGTTGTGCCTTAAATCCAGGCACTAAGACAACAGTTGAGAAAATGATAGTTCTGAAAGTTAAAGCACTAATCATCTCAACAATAATATGCATCCTACATTGAATTCTACCTTCGCTGGCGGATCTTCAGAGGCAGCAGTCAAGAAAAGAAGGAACATGAATAATATGCATCCTCACATTGAATTCCTACCTTCGCTGGCAGATCTTCAGAGGCAGCAGTCAAGAAAGAAGGAACTGTAATATGCATCCTCACATTGAATTCCTACCTTCGCTGGCGGATCTTCAGAGGCAGCAGTCAAGAAAGAAGGAACTGTAATATGCATCCTCACATTGAATTCCTACCTTCGCTGGCCGATCTTCAGAGGCAGCAGTCAAGAAAGAAGGAACTGTAATATGCATCCTCACATTGAATTCCTACCTTCGCTGGCAGATCTTCAGAGGCAGCAGTCAAGAAAGAAGGAACTGGAATATGCATCCTCACATTGAATTCCTACCTTCGCTGGCGGATCTTCAGAGGCAGCAGTCAAGAAAGAAGGAACTGTAATATGCATCCTCACATTGAATTCCTACCTTCGCTGGCGGATCTTCAGAGGCAACAGTCAAGAAAGAAGGAACTGTAATATGCATCCTCACATTGAATTCCTACCTTCGCTGGCGGATCTTCAGAGGCAGCAGTCAAGAAAGAAGGAACTGTAATATGCATCCTCACATTGAATTCCTACCTTCGCTGGCGGATCTTCAGAGGCAGCAGTCAAGAAAGAAGGAACTGTAATATGCATCCTCACATTGAATTCCTACCTTCGCTGGCAGATCTTCAGAGGCAGCAGTCAAGAAAGAAGGAACTGTAATATGCATCCTCACATTGAATTCCTACCTTCGCTGGCAGATCTTCAGAGGCAGCAGTCAAGAAAGAAGGAACTGTAATATGCATCCTCACATTGAATTCCTACCTTCGCTGGCAGATCTTCAGAGGCAGCAGTCAAGAAAGAAGGAACTGTAATATGCATCCTCACATTGAATTCCTACCTTCGCTGGCAGATCTTCAGAGGCAGCAGTCAAGAAAGAAGGAACTGTAATATGCATCCTCACATTGAATTCCTACCTTCGCTGGCGGATCTTCAGAGGCAGCAGTCAAGAAAGAAGGAACTGTAATATGCATCCTCACATTGAATTCCTACCTTCGCTGGCGGATCTTCAGAGGCAGCAGTCAAGAAAGAAGGAACTGTAATATGCATCCTCACATTGAATTCCTACCTTCGCTGGCGGATCTTCAGAGGCAGCAGTCAAGAAAGAAGGAACTGTAATATGCATCCTCACATTGAATTCCTACCTTCGCTGGCAGATCTTCAGAGGCAGCAGTCAAGAAAGAAGGAACTGTAATATGCATCCTCACATTGAATTCCTACCTTCGCTGGCAGATCTTCAGAGGCAGCAGTCAAGAAAGAAGAAACTGTAATATGCATCCTCACATTGAATTCCTACCTTCCTGGCAGGATCTTCAGAGGCAGCAGTCAAGAAAGAAGGAACTGTAATATGCATCCTCACATTGAATTCCTACCTTCGCTGGCAGATCTTCAGAGGCAGCAGTCAAGAAAGAAGGAACTGTAATATGCATCCTCACATTGAATTCCTACCTTCGCTGGCAGATCTTCAGAGGCAGCAGTCAAGAAAGAAGGAACTGTAATATGCATCCTCACATTGAATTCCTACCTTCGCTGGCAGATCTTCAGAGGCAGCAGTCAAGAAAGAAGGAACTGTAATATGCATCCTCACATTGAATTCCTACCTTCGCTGGCAGATCTTCAGAGGCAGCAGTCAAGAAAGAAGGAACTGTAATATGCATCCTCACATTGAATTCCTACCTTCGCTGGCAGATCTTCAGAGGCAGCAGTCAAGAAAGAAGGAACTGTAATATGCATCCTCACATTGAATTCCTACCTTCGCTGGCAGATCTTCAGAGGCAGCAGTCAAGAAAGAAGAAACTGTAATATGCATCCTCACATTGAATTCCTACCTTCGCTGGCAGATCTTCAGAGGCAGCAGTCAAGAAAGAAGGAACTGTAATATGCATCCTCACATTGAATTCCTACCTTCGCTGGCAGATCTTCAGAGGCAGCAGTCAAGAAAGAAGGAACTGTAATATGCATCCTCACATTGAATTCCTACCTTCGCTGGCAGATCTTCAGAGGCAGCAGTCAAGAAAGAAGGAATGTAATTGCATCCTCACATTGAATTCCTACCTTCGCTGGCAGATCTTCAGAGGCAGCAGTCAAGAAAGAAGGAACTGTAATATGCATCCTCACATTGAATTCCTACCTTCGCTGGCCGATCTTCAGAGGCAGCAGTCAAGAAAGAAGGAACTGTAATATGCATCCTCACATTGAATTCCTACCTTCTCTGGCGGATCTTCAGAGGCAGCAGTCAAGAAAGAAGGAACTGTATATGCATCCTCATTGAATTCCTACCTTCGCTGGCGGATCTTCAGAGGCAGCAGTCAAGAAAGAAGGAACTGTAATATGCATCCTCACATTGAATTCCTACCTTCGCTGGCAGATCTTCAGAGGCAGCAGTCAAGAAAGAAGGAACTGTAATATGCATCCTCACATTAAATTTCCTACCTTGTCAGCTGGCAGATCTTCAGAGGCAGCAGTCAAGAAAGAAGGAACTGTAATATGCATCCTCACATTGAATTCCTACCTTCGCTGGCCGATCTTCAGAGGCAGCAGTCAAGAAAGAAGGAACTGTAATATGCATCCTCACATTGAATTCCTACCTTCGCTGGCGGATCTTCAGAGGCAGCAGTCAAGAAAGAAGGAACTGTAATATGCATCCTCACATTGAATTCCTACCTTCGCTGGCAGATCTTCAGAGGCAGCAGTCAAGAAAGAAGGAACTGTAATATGCATCCTCACATTGAATTCCTACCTTCGCTGGCAGATCTTCAGAGGCAGCAGTCAAGAAAGAAGGAACTGTAATATGCATCCTCACATTGAATTCCTACCTTCGCTGGCAGATCTTCAGAGGCAGCAGTCAAGAAAGAAGGAACTGTAATATGCATCCTCACATTGAATTCCTACCTTCGCTGGCAGATCTTCAGAGGCAGCAGTCAAGAAAGAAGGAACTGTAATATGCATCCTCACATTGAATTCCTACCTTCGCTGGCAGATCTTCAGAGGCAGCAGTCAAGAAAGAAGGAACTGTAATATGCATCCTCACATTGAATTCCTACCTTCGCTGGCAGATCTTCAGAGGCAGCAGTCAAGAAAGAAGGAACTGTAATATGCATCCTCACATTGAATTCCTACCTTCGCTGGCGGATCTTCAGAGGCAGCAGTCAAGAAAGAAGGAACTGTAATATGCATCCTCACATTGAATTCCTACCTTCGCTGGCGGATCTTCAGAGGCAGCAGTCAAGAAAGAAGGAACTGTAATATGCATCCTCACATTGAATTCCTACCTTCGCTGGCGGATCTTCAGAGGCAGCAGTCAAGAAAGAAGGAACTGTAATATGCATCCTCACATTGAATTCCTACCTTCGCTGGCAGATCTTCAGAGGCAGCAGTCAAGAAAGAAGGAACTGTAATATGCATCCTCACATTGAATTCCTACCTTCGCTGGCGGATCTTCAGAGGCAGCAGTCAAGAAAGAAGGAACTGTAATATGCATCCTCACATTGAATTCCTACCTTCGCTGGCGGATCTTCAGAGGCAGCAGTCAAGAAAGAAGGAACTGTAATATGCATCCTCACATTGAATTCCTACCTTCGCTGTCGGATCTTCAGAGGCAGCAGTCAAGAAAGAAGGAACTGTAATATGCATCCTCACATTGAATTCCTACCTTCGCTGGCGGATCTTCAGAGGCAGCAGTCAAGAAAGAAGGAACTGTAATATGCATCCTCACATTGAATTCCTACCTTCGCTGGCGGATCTTCAGAGGCAGCAGTCAAGAAAGAAGGAACTGTAATATGCATCCTCACATTGAATTCCTACCTTCGCTGGCGGATCTTCAGAGGCAGCAGTCAAGAAAGAAGGAACTGTAATATGCATCCTCACATTGAATTCCTACCTTCGCTGGCAGATCTTCAGAGGCAGCAGTCAAGAAAGAAGGAACTGTAATATGCATCCTCACATTGAATTCCTACCTTCGCTGGCGGATCTTCAGAGGCAGCAGTCAAGAAAGAAGGAACTGTAATATGCATCCTCACATTGAATTCCTACCTTCGCTGGCGGATCTTCAGAGGCAGCAGTCAAGAAAGAAGGAACTGTAATATGCATCCTCACATTGAATTCCTACCTTCGCTGGCGGATCTTCAGAGGCAGCAGTCAAGAAAGAAGGAACTGTAATATGCATCCTCACATTGAATTCCTACCTTCGCTGGCAGATCTTCAGAGGCAGCAGTCAAGAAAGAAGGAACTGTAATATGCATCCTCACATTGAATTCCTACCTTCGCTGGCAGATCTTCAGAGGCAGCAGTCAAGAAAGAAGGAACTGTAATATGCATCCTCACATTGAATTCCTACCTTCGCTGGCGGATCTTCAGAGGCAGCAGTCAAGAAAGAAGGAACTGTAATATGCATCCTCACATTGAATTCCTACCTTCGCTAGCGGATCTTCAGAGGCAGCAGTCAAGAAAGAAGGAACTGTAATATGCATCCTCACATTGAATTCCTACCTTCGCTGGCAGATCTTCAGAGGCAGCAGTCAAGAAAGAAGGAACTGTAATATGCATCCTCACATTGAATTCCTACCTTCGCTGGCAGATCTTCAGAGGCAGCAGTCAAGAAAGAAGGAACTGTAATATGCATCCTCACATTGAATTCCTACCTTCGCTGGCGGATCTTCAGAGGCAGCAGTCAAGAAAGAAGGAACTGTAATATGCATCCTCACATTGAATTCCTACCTTCGCTGGCAGATCTTCAGAGGCAGCAGTCAAGAAAGAAGGAACTGTAATATGCATCCTCACATTGAATTCCTACCTTCGCTGGCGGATCTTCAGAGGCAGCAGTCAAGAAAGAAGGAACTGTAATATGCATCCTCACATTGAATTCCTACCTTCGCTGGCAGATCTTCAGAGGCAGCAGTCAAGAAAGAAGGAACTGTAATATGCATCCTCACATTGAATTCCTACCTTCGCTGGCGGATCTTCAGAGGCAGCAGTCAAGAAAGAAGGAACTGTAATATGCATCCTCACATTGAATTCCTACCTTCGCTGGCAGATCTTCAGAGGCAGCAGTCAAGAAAGAAGGAACTGTAATATGCATCCTCACATTGAATTCCTACCTTCGCTGGCGGATCTTCAGAGGCAGCAGTCAAGAAAGAAGGAACTGTAATATGCATCCTCACATTGAATTCCTACCTTCGCTGGCGGATCTTCAGAGGCAGCAGTCAAGAAAGAAGGAACTGTAATATGCATCCTCACATTGAATTCCTACCTTCGCTCGCGGATCTTCAGAGGCAGCAGTCAAGAAAGAAGGAACTGTAATATGCATCCTCACATTGAATTCCTACCTTCGCTGGCGGATCTTCAGAGGCAGCAGTCAAGAAAGAAGGAACTGTAATATTCATCCTCACATTGAATTCCTACCTTCGCTGGCGGATCTTCAGAGGCAGCAGTCAAGAAAGAAGGAACTGTAATATGCATCCTCACATTGAATTCCTACCTTCGCTGGCGGATCTTCAGAGGCAGCAGTCAAGAAAGAAGGAACTGTAATATGCATCCTCACATTGAATTCCTACCTTCGCTGGCAGATCTTCAGAGGCAGCAGTCAAGAAAGAAGGAACTGTAATATGCATCCTCACATTGAATTCCTACCTTCGCTGGCGGATCTTCAGAGGCAGCAGTCAAGAAAGAAGGAACTGTAATATGCATCCTCACATTGAATTCCTACCTTCGCTGGCAGATCTTCAGAGGCAGCAGTCAAGAAAGAAGGAACTGTAATATGCATCCTCACATTGAATTCCTACCTTCGCTGGCGGATCTTCAGAGGCAGCAGTCAAGAAAGAAGGAACTGTAATATGCATCCTCACATTGAATTCCTACCTTCGCTGGCAGATCTTCAGAGGCAGCAGTCAAGAAAGAAGGAACTGTAATATGCATCCTCACATTGAATTCCTACCTTCGCTGGCGGATCTTCAGAGGCAGCAGTCAAGAAAGAAGGAACTGTAATATGCATCCTCACATTGAATTCCTACCTTCGCTGGCAGATCTTCAGAGGCAGCAGTCAAGAAAGAAGGAACTGTAATATGCATCCTCACATTGAATTCCTACCTTCGCTGGCGGATCTTCAGAGGCAGCAGTCAAGAAAGAAGGAACTGTAATATGCATCCTCACATTGAATTCCTACCTTCGCTGGCGGATCTTCAGAGGCAGCAGTCAAGAAAGAAGGAACTGTAATATGCATCCTCACATTGAATTCCTACCTTCGCTCGCGGATCTTCAGAGGCAGCAGTCAAGAAAGAAGGAACTGTAATATGCATCCTCACATTGAATTCCTACCTTCGCTGGCGGATCTTCAGAGCAGCAGTCAAGAAGAAGGAACTGTAATATGCATCCTCACATTGAATTCCTACCTTCGCTGGCGGATCTTCAGAGGCAGCAGTCAAGAAAGAAGGAACTGTAATATGCATCCTCACATTGAATTCCTACCTTCGCTGGCAGATCTTCAGAGGCAGCAGTCAAGAAAGAAGGAACTGTAATATGCATCCTCACATTGAATTCCTACCTTCGCTGGCGGATCTTCAGAGGCAGCAGTCAAGAAAGAAGGAACTGTAATATGCATCCTCACATTGAATTCCTACCTTCGCTGGCAGATCTTCAGAGGCAGCAGTCAAGAAAGAAGGAACTGTAATATGCATCCTCACATTGAATTCCTACCTTCGCTGGCAGATCTTCAGAGGCAGCAGTCAAGAAAGAAGAAACTGTAATATGCATCCTCACATTGAATTCCTACCTTCGCTGGCGGATCTTCAGAGGCAGCAGTCAAGAAAGAAGGAACTGTAATATGCATCCTCACATTGAATTCCTACCTTCGCTGGCAGATCTTCAGAGGCAGCAGTCAAGAAAGAAGGAACTGTAATATGCATCCTCACATTGAATTCCTACCTTCGCTGGCGGATCTTCAGAGGCAGCAGTCAAGAAAGAAGGAACTGTAATATGCATCCTCACATTGAATTCCTACCTTCGCTGGCGGATCTTCAGAGGCAGCAGTCAAGAAAGAAGGAACTGTAATATGCATCCTCACATTGAATTCCTACCTTCGCTGGCGGATCTTCAGAGGCAGCAGTCAAGAAAGAAGGAACTGTAATATGCGTCCTCACATTGAATTCCTACCTTCGCTGGCGGATCTTCAGAGGCAGCAGTCAAGAAAGAAGGAACTGTAATATGCGTCCTCACATTGAATTCCTACCTTCGCTAGCGGATCTTCAGAGGCAGCAGTCAAGAAAGAAGGAACTGTAATATGCGTATGTTACTAATGTCAAATACCGCGAAAACAGAAAACCCAATCGTTACCCCGAAGCATTTAAATAAACTACAGGGCAGGCATATATGTAATACTAATGGCAACAAAGATACTGAAGGAAACAAGGCTCCAAGAAGCAAATATAGTCTTCCTGTAGGCTGCTATGAATTTCAGTACAGTGTGATTATTCTTTGACCATTTCTTCCCAAGTATGTCCAACATATCTCCATCTTCTCTTTCTTATAAACGTTGTTACTAGTGGTTGACCAGAGAAATCTTTATCTACCAGCAATGTCGTAGTGTTATTGTTTGGTGCTATTATCCTTAATTTCAGGCAGTTGATAAACTGGCAAAGTATGCAAGCAAAAATGAACAATTTCACCACAAAATCTCACAGAGCAAAGCAATATATATATATATATATATATATATATATATATATATATATATATATATAAATCAAAGGTAAGTATAAAACTATGTGTATGCAGCTAGAAAACAGACAGCTATTGCCTCCACGACCCTCTCCTAAAGTAAGACAGAATCAAAAAATCACCATCTTTTGGCTGTGTACAAGACATTGTAAACGACAAGCCCATCTCCACAAAATGAAAGCTGCCAAAAGTGACCAATGTACATGCCAAAGTCGTCAACAGACTACAGAACACATTCTGCAAATATGTCCCCCACTTCAATGACTTGAGTTCTCAAGCATGACCAAATTTAAATGACCAAAAATGATGTCATTCCCCACTAGGGTGTTCAACTTAAAAGCAGCCTGTGAATGAAGCTAATCTGGCATATATGTATGTAAATGAGAAGGTTCAGTTATGACGTAGTATAGATCAAGGTTGTGTGATGGTGTGTAATTGTAGTGCGGGAAGGGGCGATGAACAAATGTGACGTAGGACAAGCAAGTCAGAACCGGTTTAAATAGTAAATAGACGAGATACGCACCTGGCAAATTTCTATTTATCACTGGAGCTGCTTTTAAGTTGAACACCCTCTATAATCACATATTTCACAACATTCACTATTTTTACAACAACTTCATATTTCAGAAGGTAACGTACATCATAATGAAAAAAAGATTATAAAGATTATCAAAAGAGTGTTGTTCCAGAAAACACGGGAAATTAGGATTTGTCAGCATAGACAAACCTAAATAAAGTGCAAAGGAACGTGCCTCAGAATGGCTGAGAATGTTACTTACCCGGAACGACCTCACCACATGCAGAAAGTGGCGGGAAATTCAATAGGGAAGTCGAACCTTAGCTAGTTATCAGTTGCCTTAGAAATTCCGGAGTCAGAGGCGTGGACCACACATTTCTGGTAGGCTTAGGGCAAGTGGTTTGGACTATAGGTTCCATGACTACAGATCAAAACTTAATGATCTAAACTTCAAGATGCTTTGAAGGCGGAGAAGGCACATCTGTATTGTGGGGGACACTGATAGTAAGTAAAGCATGACTTCACGCAGAAATCACACAGAAGGGCAATACGAGGCGCCCTGACTACGCCTGCATTCATGGCGAGCGAAGGCAAGAAGACGAAGAAGGTAATACAGTAACAGGTTTTGTTGGTTATAGATATCAATGTGAGCGTCTGTGTTATAGCGGTAGCGAACTCGATCACAACTCAAAAGTACCTGGTTCAAACACCGGCAGCTTGGAAGCAAATTTGTTCCCGTGGATTTTTGACGAATGATCTTCTTCTTCTTTGCACTCATTCTTTACGACCAATTTTAATCACTCTTTGTGATATGTTTGATCTTTGACAAGAACGTGTATAAGTTGTACATTGGTTTGGTAGGCACCTAAACGCATAGGCTTCTACATGTTTAGGACATGTGCATCCGATCCCATCCAAACCTCCTTAGTCGCCTCTTACGACATGCGTGGCAGGTAACAGTGGTTCTATTCTTTACACCTCAAATTTGGGCCCCGGTAACCACTCGGGTGTGACGAATGATAATAATAGACATCACAGTTCAGAAATCACTGGCAAACTACATGACGTATAGTCCTGTATGACTTTGCTAGAAAGCAATGACTCGTTTACTGTGATTGATAGTGACGTCTTGCAAAGGATATGTCGTCACGAGTTTCATTTTTATTTCAAAGTAAATTCATTGGTATCAATGACGACGTCACTCGTGTGGTGCCGGGCAAGCAAAGGGAAGCAAAGAATAGTACCACTGCAACCTACAAGGCATGTCGTAAGAAGCGACTGATGTAGGACCTAGGAAGCTACCCTAGTAAATTTAAAAATCGAAAATGCGATGTGCTGGTCTACTTGTAGGCGCATAACTGGCATAACGTACAATCGCTCCTAGGCTCAGATCAATATAAATCACAAAGTGGTTAACAAGTGAGCGTTCGAAGAAGAAGAAAAAGAGCGATGTAACACATTTAAACATCGCTTGGTCTTGTATGTCCGAGAACACACGACAGAATCAAGAAAAGTCAAGATATTGAGGAGAAAATACAAGGAAGTGTAAACACTTTTGACTGTTTTAAACATTCCTATTCCTTTGACCTGAATAAAAGGATGGGGGATCTGAGTCAATAATGTCCGCTATTTACCCTGGGGTGATGTAGTACAGTCGTTAGAAGTTACAAATAATATCCCCGACGAATGTCATCAAGGTTACTTTGATATTTGTGTCAACTTTGTCTCGGTGACCTGCCAGCAAGTGTCGCCACATCATTTATTCAAGCTATGTGACTGTCTGGGGACTATGTGACTGTCTGGGGACTATGTGACTGTCTGGGGACTATGTGACTGTCTGGGGACTATGTGACTGTCTTGGGGACTATGTGACGCTGGGACATGTACTGTCTTGGGCACTTCTGTGACTGCTGGGGACTATTGACTTCAAGCTATGTGACTGTCTGGGGGACTATGTGACTGTCTGGGGGACTATGTGACTGTCTGGGGGACTATGTGACTGTCTGGGGGACTATGTGACTGTCTGGGGGACTATGTGACTGTCTGGGGACTATGTGCTGTCTGGGGACTATGTGCTGTCTGGGGGACTATGTGACTGTCTGGGGGACTATGTGACTGTCTGGGGACTATGTGGCGTGGGGTAAGTGGTCGCCTCTCACCCCAAAGATACTCGGTTCGTTTCCCCGTGATGAGATCGTGGTATTTTACCAGAGATCCCTGAGCACAATGTAGATGAGCTCGAGTTACTGGTCCTATCAGAGACGGGTGAGAAAACATAGGTACTTTGGTCAAGTTGAGCACATAAAAAAAACTATTGCAAGTTTTATCGTAGGCATTAAAGCCACTACCCGAGCAAAATTGATCAAAATAATTTTGTTTAAAATTCATTTTTTTAAAGTGTCACTTTTAAAAATTACATTGTGACCCTCGCCGGTGCTACAGGTTCATGCACTGCCGCTGAGATCTCCCTGTGTAATAAAGAGATCGGAGCATACATGCATAAAATATGAATGACGATGGTCCAATCAATCAATCAATCAATCAATCAATCAATCAATCAGATAAGGATTCGATAATCTGTAGCAAATGTCTTGATTCAGAATCTCATATCCTATGTTCGGGGATCGCGAGAGAGAGTATATCTGTATGTTCAGGGATCGCGAGAGAGAGAGAGAGAGAGAAGAGAGAGATTCCTGTATGTTGATATTGTTCGATCGTTTCTTATCGATAAATCGATACTTATGATTTTCTTACATCATTAAAACTGTTTAGTTTGCATGTTTAAAAACAGAAAATTCAATGTTTAATTACAAACAAGCCCTGCCCCAACAGTTAAATATTGTATTTATAAATTTTAATAATCTTTATTTTCAATAATAAAACAAGGAGAGGAATGGAGGTGTTTTTAACAAATTTCTATCGTTTCTCTTCTGGTATCTATGACCCTGAACCTGACCAAATTAAACGTTCAGGTAAGCGATATCAGTACAGGTAACTAGCACACCTGTACTATCATTGTCACATAACATGTCCGCTGTAGACCGTCGCCCTTATCACAGTTTGGTTGAGATAATCTTAATCTCTAGCACACACACACAAGATCACATTGGCACACTAAACAGGAAACTGCACATAACAATCATCCACCTTAGAACACGACACCGCAGGAGCAACCATCACATGCACAGAATAAAGCCAGCTCAGATAGAAACACAGACTCCAGAACACATCTTGCAGTCATGTCCATCATACATACACCAACGAAACGAAACATGGCCTCATGAACAAAGCTTACAGAGAAATATATGGGGAATTCTCGAGTGGCTCCAACTGACATGCAGCTTCATAGAGGCAACCCATTTCGTCGGTTTGACGAGCATACGAAACCCAACGCAAATAAGAAGAAAAGGAAGATCACTAGCCAGTTATATCTTCTATTGTTTGTTCAATGTCTGTTTAATGTCTTGTTGCAACTGTCACCTTGACTGTATCTTGCACTGTCTTCCATGAACTCTAACCTCTGTTATCCTCTCTATCTGTCTGTCCATCTGTCTTTAAACCACTGTTACATACATCACATTGATTATGAGCAAATCTTCACGTAGTTTTGCTCCTCTTTGTCTTGGTCATAGATTACCAAACTTATTCTGCCCACAGCTCACTTTGCACGACATAAACTTTGTAACGCCCCCTCTTACATTATAACAGTTTGTCAACGCCCCCACCCCATATATATATATATATATCTTCTTCTTCTTTGCGTTCGTTCTTTACGACCAATTTAAATCACTCTTTGTGATATGTTTGATCTTTGCCAAGAACGTGTATACGTTGCACATTGGTTTGGTAGGCCCCTAAATGTATAGACTTCTACACGTTTAGGACATGTGCATCCGATTTCAGCCAAACCTCCTTAGTCGCCTCTTACGACATGTGTGGCAGGTAACAGTGGTTCTATTCTTTACACCCCAAATTTGGGCCCCGGTAACCACTCGGGCGATATATATATATATATTATTTAAATTTTCTATGTCAAAGTGAAAAAAGAGCATGTATAAATATATATATATATATATATGTTCTTTTTCACTTTGACATAGAAAATTTAAATATATTTCTGTCATACTTGGCCAATTTTCAAATGATTATATACATGAAATAGAAAATTGATTTTAAAAAATGGATCGTGTAAGATGGGCATAATATTAAGATGGGCATAATTGCTTCAGCATCCACTGGAGGAGGTGGGCGGTACCGCCAACTTTAGGAACCCATGGTCTAGGTCGTTCTAATAACTCAAAAGAATATAATTTCTTCTGTAATTTTTCAATGATCCATGATGCACATCCATATGTTGCTATAGAAAAATAAATGTCCTCAGAAGGTTTACATTTGGTTTCTAACATATGTTATACCAGAAGTTACTCATACGATTTAATCTCTGATTTACCATCGGCAGTCAGTCTTCATGTGACCTGTTCTTTGTACAGTCCCAACCATTATCTAATCACACGACCAAGGTCGTGTCAAAAACCGACTCCAAGGTCCCTATGCGTAATCAAACTACCATGCCATGAATACAGATCAAATCTGCAATATACGATTGCTAATCTCACCTATTTTGTTTGGGATTTTAATTATACACTTTCTGTTACGACAGCTAACTCTAAATATCAGAGTTGGTTGCGCTGTAACACTCCTATTGCGCTAGGGCACCATGGTCAAGTATTTCCGTGACGTAAAAACCACATGTGACTCTTTACTCGCTAAATATACTTTATGTGTGATCACGTGAAGTATAAGATTTCTTTCGCTAAGAAGTTTTATTTGTGCGTAACTACATTAATTTGACACACAAGAATGAATTATGAACTAGTGAAGAAATTATGTTACGAATGTTAGCAACAGCTTTTAAAAGTCTAAATAAAATCTGGAACTGCAAGTTATATAGTATTAAAACTAAATTACGATCTTTCAATTGAAATGTTGTATCAATCCTAACATATGCCAGGAGAGTTGGAAAATGACTAAAGATATAGAAGGCAAGTTGAATGCATTTGAAAATAGATGTCTGCGAAAAATAATGAATATAAAATGGAACGAATTCAGAAGTGATGAAATCAGAGACATGTCTGGTCAACCACTAGTGACAACTGTTATAAGAAAGAGAAGATGGAGATATGTTGGGCACACCTTGATAAGACATGCTCAAAGAATATCAAAGCAGGCAATGAAGTGGGATGCAAAGGGTTCAAGAAAGAGAGGATAAGCTAAGGAGACCCTAAAACGAACTTTGCTGAGAGAGGAAATAAATGTCGGTCTCAGTTCCATGAAGGAGATTGAGCGAGTTGTCCGGGATAGAGCGGTATGGAGAAATTGCTTGCAGGCCCTATGTAAAGTATAACGATACGAGATGAATTATGATTATTATTATTAATCTAATGACTATGATGCTTTTAACCAGGGGCGGCTCGTCATTAAGCGAAACGTGTACTCATTATTTTAGACAAATAATAGTAAATACTTCAAAACTTCGATTTTACGAAATTTTTGTCAGGCTTCATCAAGAAAAATGACCACGAGCAGCCACTGCTTTTAACTAAGACACGACAGCAACAGAAGGTGGGTATTTATAACTAATACAGCTGTAAGCCTTAGGGTCAAGGACTAGTTGTTAATAATGGAGTCAAGATATTCAAAATTTGCAACCTTTTTATATTTTTAGCTACTGATAGCATTTTCACATGTACTATAGTACAATCACATCCCCACCTGTACTGATTGATTGATATGGCCATCATCATTGCACTTCGGTGAGTAACCATGTGTGCCCTGATCTCTTTCTTACACAGGAAGATCTCATGCGGCAGTGCACGAACTCCTCATCACCGGTAATGGTCCATGATGTAATTTATAAGATGGTAAAGATACTTTGTTGGTTTTCTATTTTTTAATCTTTTTCTAATGAATTCATTCCACCTGTTCTATAGTACAGGATCTATCTAGAATATACCCTCTTTGTATCCAATTTGACAAATAAAGCTTCTACAAGAGATTTCCATTGTTGCCGTTCAGTCAATTTTCTACCAATTTTGTCCTATATCAGGCAACAATCATCTCCATGTTTCCTTTGAACGTCAAGTCTGTGTCTTCTTTTCCCATCCGCTGTCCACCAGAGACCGCTGTTCTAGCCAATGTCTCTACTGGTATACGACATACATGGTCAATTCACCTCCATCTTCTAATGATAGTATCCAGTGATGCATAGTTTGTTCGTTTCAAAAGCTCTTCATTTGACAAGTTACTTATATCTGCATAGTTTGTTCGTTTCAAAAGCTCTTCATTTGACAAGTTGCTTATATCTGCATAGTTTGTTCGTTTCAAAAGCTCTTCATTTGGCAAGTTGCTTATATCTGCATAGTTTGTTCGTTTCAAAAGTTCTTCATTTGACAAGTTGCTTATATCTGCATAAACCAATACATTTATTTTAAAACTTTAATATCATATAGCGTATCTATTACGAACTGTAAACATAACGCGTAAACGAAAATAAAAATCGATTAAATTCAACAGTAAAAGTAAGACCCTTTCCTCAAACACACGTACTCAGAGATTAGCTAGATTTGCAGCTTTTATGTTTCATACACACACAAAAAAAAATTAAATTTATTTCTGAATGTTATTTTTAAAAAGCATTATTATTTTACAAGCAATTGTTGCCTCAAGTAACTGAACTTTTATTTTTATTGCAAGGCTAAAAATGGAAATGTAGAGACACGAAAGCGTGTCGAGATTGCGATAGAGGATATTTATGGCATATTGTTATCAGTGGTGTTATCATCGACCGACCACCTGTTAAATCACTCTTTGTGATTTGTATGTGATCTGAGCCTAAGAGCAATTGTGCCAATTATGCGCCTACAAGTAGACCAGCACGTCCGATTTCTGTGACGCTTTTTATTTACTAGAGTAGCTTCCCTAGGCCACTACCTCAGTCGCCTCTTGCAACATGCCTTGTAGGTCGCAGAGTTATTATTCTTTGCTCCTCTTTAGGGCCCCGGCAACACGGGAGCGAACCGAGTACCTTTCTAACGAGAGACGAGCACCTAGCCAGGCTTATAGTATTTACTGTTGATCACTTATATGTGTGCCGTTTCCAAATCGAAGTTTCACCAATTGGTTTCCAGCAATTTCTGTCCCACGACCTAGTGGTTGACTTGGGCAAGCTGCCGTATGTCCACCTCTTGATGGTCTCCCTCAAATGATATCTCTGGGCTTACCTTGTCCTCAACTGTTACCTTCAATATTGTCTTGAACAATATGTCATGTCTTGTTGAACGTAACCATAATACCATATTTGTTAAACTTGTATTTCTTTGAATAATTCTCTTTTCAATAAGATAGGGATAACTGGGAAAAATCAACATAGCTTCTCGTGTCAAACAAACTGAATACGTTTGTAGCATAGATGAGCACTGCACATCACCACAACAAACACACATTCTTTTCTAGTTTTTATCTTCACTTGTTCAAACAATTACAAAAAAGTAATATTTGCCCATCTTTTTACGGACGTTTTAGAGCTATTAACACACAATGATATAGGAAAACTAGTCACGACAGAGATGAGATGTCTACGCAGAATGCTGGGGGTAACAAGAAGAGACCGGTTGAGAAATTAAGACATCAGGGAAAAAAAAGTGTGAACAACGTCAGAACTGAACTTCATCAAGAAACAACAAATTAAATGGTTTGACCATATAAGCAGATTACCAATAGACAGTGAACCTCAAAGTGCAATGTTGCTCCGATACAATGGATACAAAGCAAAAGGCAGTCCACACACAAAAGGTGACCTCATAGATAACAGAGGAGACGAAAGACACTATTTATGAAGTGCACGTAAGGGCCTCGTTCTATAAATCGTTTCGTATCCTGACACTGGGAGGCAAAACAGGAATGGGGAAAAGATTTACACACAAACTGTGCACTTATAAAACTAGAACTATCTAGACGAAGCTTGTGTTGAACAATTAATGTTGCTAGTGTTTTATGTCATATTTTGGTTCCATCAATGATGTGCTGACAGGAAGCATAGTCTGCTGGCAAGGGTATTTATACGACACACAATATACAATTCAAGACTTTAGATCTGAGAGCTGGCAAGGGCATTCAATTTGTGAAGGAAGTGGAACTGGCATGACGTCAGTTATCACAAATGTGTGTGATCTCGTATGTGTGCTTCGTATTGTGTTTACGCATGTTATTCAGTCAGATGGGGAACGTGTCGTATAGTTTTTCAATTCTGCTGACTCAGTATGTCTTAATTTTGGTTTCAGTCTAATTAGCACGAAGACGATGATTCAATGACGTCATCAGAACACACACACACACACACACACACACACACACACACACACACATGAGAAGGGATTCAACAACATGATTGGGAGAACACACACACAAAACACACACACACACACACATGAGAATGGATTCAACAACATGATTGGGAGAACACACACACACACACACATGAGAAGGGATTCAACAACATGATTGGGAGAACACACACACACACACACACAAAACAACAACATGATTGGGAGAACACACACACACACACACACACACACACACACACATGATTGGGAGAACACACACAAACACACACAAAACACACACACACACAAACACATATAAACACAACATATCTACACACACACAAAACACACACACAAACCACACCACAAACACACAAACACACACAACACACACACAACACACACACACACACACACACACAAACACACACACACACACACACAAACACACACACACACACACACACAACACACACACACACAAACACACACACACAAACACACACACACACACAAAACACACACACACAACACACACACACACAACAAACACAACCATGATTGAGAACACACACACACACACACAATCACACAACACCACAACAGAAACACACAACAACAAACACAACACATGATTGGAGAACACACACACACACACACACACATGATGGAAACACAACACAACACACACAAACAAGTTGGAGACACACACACACAAACACACACACACACATGATTGGACACAAAACACACAACACATGATTAGAACAAAAACACACCACACCAACACATGATTGAACACACAAACACACACACACACACACATGATTGGTTAAACATTTATTCTACGTCACCTGATATAATTCAGCGTTTAATGATTTCATGAGCACTTTCCTTTGTAGCAGTGTCCCCCGTCATACAAGTGTGACTTCTCCTACTTCGGAGGTACGTTAATTCTTTCAGAATTGCTTGTCTAGTAACACGGGTAGGTTTTTAAAACGAAAGTACTCGGATCGTGGCTGAGAACAATTTATACTCTCATGAACTCTTCTGTAAATGGTTTTCTGCCTTGACGAATTAAAATCAGAACTGATGTAGAAGCTACGGAGAATGTGCTATACTGTCGGTTCTTTATTAAACAAGAAAAAGTCAAATACAAAACGAAGATGTTGTAATGAAAACATTGGTTACAACAAAAACTAAATATAAAAAGTAAAGTATATGATATTCATTTCTTTCACAACAAAGAATGATCAAAATTTCAAACATACAGAAAGAAACCAAGTGAAGTTGAAAGAAGTGGAAAAGAGTTGATTATTTTTTTTTAATCACTTAAAGCTCAATATGCCATATTGCAATTTATACACACCGTCTGATCGCTACTGAATCTCTTACATATCCTCTCTCATACCTGGCATGCCTGAATGGTGGGGGAGACTGATAATAAGAAAAGCATACATGCACGCAAAACAACAAGAAGCGCTATGACATGTGTCCTGACTACACCTGCCTGAACTCATAGAGGGTGAACGCAGAAGAAGAAGAATATTCTCTCTCTCTCCCCATCTCGTATAATTCATCCTGTACCGTAAGAATTAATAAGCCGATAAAAAAATAATAGAAAATCAATAATTATCTAATTTGCAATCAAACTAGCGTTACTTCCGGTTGATAAAACATGGCGTTGTTAGAGAAGAATGCCAATACATAAACCATTCTGATATCCGTAGTATCACTTATAGATACAAATCTTTTATGCAGAACAATTTGACTAACATATAAAATGAAAGATAATATGCAAATATGTTCTGTAAAAGAAATATGAAACATTTACTTTAACAATATATAAAGAAAATAAACATGGATCGGTTTAATACTAATTATGGAAGGGCGTGAATGAGAATTAAATGTGTCTCTTTATTCTGTATGTTGGACAAATGTATGCTAGAATAGAGAGATCGATATACTCAGTGTTATAAGTGCATGGGATGTTTTGTATAAAAATAATTTTCAGTATTATAAATATCAGAGCGGAATATTGTTATAAGGAAGAGGTAATGGTGGTGATCGAAGATGATGATTTTATATTAGTGCAATATCATGTTTTATTATGGCTAGTCAATGCACATGTCATATTATGGCTTGTGTACATTAGGCATCCAGCTGCTACTACTGTGTCTATAGAGGCCCCTACTGGAAGAATATGTTCCAACTATAAAGCAGAACTCTTAGCCCTTCTCATGGCAGCACAGCACATGAATAAGCTGCAGGTACCTGCAGGCAAGATGGTATTTCTTACAGACTCACTGTCAGCTATACAAGCACCTGAAGCTAAATCCACTGACAGCACAGTACAATACCTAAAAAGAGAACTTGCCCAGCTTTCAGAAAAGGCAGAAATTCACTTGCAGTGGATTCCATCTCACCGATGTCTTAGCTAAGGAGGGCAGTGCCAAATAGCAAATTTACCAACCCCTGTCTTTTCAAGAGGCCAAAACCCTCATACAGAGAAAATCTGCACTAGACTGGAAGACAAACACTGAATATGATTATGGAAAAGACTTCCCCAAAGACCTAGGCAGAACAGACTAGGTCATTATATTTCGACTACGTACCTTACACTGCAGACTCAACAAACACTAATATAGACTAGGAATAAGTTAAACAGCTCTCTGTCAGTATCAGCAGGTGGAACAGACACCGAGCATATCCTGCAAGACTGTCCTCTCCTGGGTGAGCTGAGAAACAGCATGTGGTTATACCAAGTGGACCTAAAAATTAAGCACTGGGGAAACCTGACAGACTTGAAGCTAACTGCTCAGCTTGTGATTCACAGTAAATTTGGCGCATGACCAGAGATCGAAAGAGAAGAAGTAAATATTACGGCTAGTTAATGCCCGTGTCATATTATATTACGGCTAGTTAATGCCCGTGTCATATTATATTACGAAGTCTTAGTTAGATGTTCCATGTCATATTATATTACGGCTAGTTAATGTCCATGTCATATTATATTACGGCTAGTTAATGCCATGTCATATTATTACGGCTGGTTAATGCCCATGTACTATTATATTACGGTTAGTTAATGCCCATGTCATATTATGTTACGGCTAGTTAATGCCCATGTCATATTATATTACGGTAGTTAATGCCCATGTCATATTATGTTAGCGAGCTGTAAATTAGTTAATGCCCATGTCATATTATATTACGGCTAGTTAATGCCCATGTCATATTATATTACGGCTAGTTAATGTCCATGTCATATTATATTACGGCTAGTTAATGCCCATGTCATATTATATTACGGCTAGTTAATGCCCATGTCATATTATATTACGGCTAGTTAATGCCCATGTCATATTATATTACGGCTAGTTAATGCCCATGTCATATTATATTACGGTTAGTTGATGCCCATGTCATATTATATTACGGCTAGTTAATGCCCATGTCATATTATGTTACGGCTAGTTAATGCCCATGTCATATTATGTTACGGCTAGTTAATGCCCATGTCATATTATATTACGGCTAGTTAATGCCCATGTCATATTATGTTACGGTTGTTTGATGCCCACGTCATATAACCTTCTGCCATTAACATTATCATCGGGTGCGTACCGGCTGGAGAAGCCGACCATGGATCTCCACAAATCTCTGTCCCTGGTAGTTGCTATCATCTCAGATGTTGATGCTCTCCCGTGCCATGAAGTCAGGCAGTCTAATATTTTCTCCCTCTGCCTTCCTCTGTATCGTCTCCCGTCGATTTTACCGGTTGTCACAATGTGTTTTAAAACTCCATATGTAAGAAACATGATGACTGTTCTTTCTTATATTGACAATAAGTTTTCTCTGTGTCTGGCTTCATTCAACACCTCCACATTCGTCATTTTAGCAGTCCATGGGATTCTCATCCTTCTTCTGTAAAACCACATCTCTGTGATCTCCCTTATCCAGGTAACTTCTTCTTCAAACGCTCCATATCGACACCTTGGTAACCACGGTGTGTGATTTGTATGTGATCTGAGACTAAGAGTGATTGTACGTTGTGCCTACATGTAGGCCAACACATTCGATTTCTGCGATGTTTACAAGGGTAGCTTCCTAGGTCCTACATCAGGCGCCTCTTACGACATGCCTTGTAGGTCGCTTTGGTACTATTCCTTGCTTCCCTTGCGGGTCCCGGCACCACGCGGGCGATCTAGATAACAACACAAAACATTAAAACCTGCCTTTGAAATTCCAACACCCGTTTGCTACCACATTTGACTATATTTGTCGAACGATTGGTAAGTGGTCAAAATCAAATAGGGCTAAGTTCAGCTGTAAATCAGCTCTCCAACTTTAGAAATACTAATAGTAGAATCAGCACTGAATAGCTAATATATTTGCAGTGTAAACATATACTTGCAGTCTATTTGCTCTCCTGCATTCTGCCTATGATATCGTGTGCTACGGTGGCGGCGTGTGTCACGACACATATGGAAGTTAGTGAACGATCTACGCCCCTGTTATTATAATGAGATAATAATGAGTTTTAAGTACTCCAGGGCCAATAAATATAAAAATAAAATAATAAAACTTTCTATAGTCTTTTCAGACCTAATGGTATGAGGTGCCCGTCACTTCGTATTTCTGGGCCATAGTTTGCAGGAGGTAGGAGGGCCAATTCATTTCTTCTCGTGAGGAACGTCGAGTGTGGGATTGAACCCAAATCCTCTTGAGTTCGAGTCGATAGGCGAAAGCTTACGCATTACGCTAATTCGTCACCACAGAACCAATGAATATGATAAAAAAAACAGACACTGAACAAGTATTAGGGGCTTCTGGGAAAAAACAAAATTACCAAACACAGAATTCGAACCATAAAGTTTTCTTGTTTACGTCACTTATGTTACTATAATCAAATGTTTATCAATATTAGTTGATATGTGATTGCTCTCGTCGCAATGAGAGAGCGAGCAGACAGATTTGCGAGAGCATATTTAGTCCAAGGTTAAAGATGGATTATCATTATTATCCGCAGGTGTCGTGCACTTTCTGCGGAGATGGACCGAGCCATATGGGGTAAAACCCGGTGCAATGAAGTCACTCCTTCGACTTTTAACCCTATTTTCTCTTTTTCGAAATAATGGGAAAGGAAACTGACCGATGTAATGTTGACTACATTGCCAATTGGTTGTTGCTGGTCAACAACAAAATACGGACCTAACACGGTATTTCTCAATATACCACATGTATTATCGATACAATGGAAGACTGCAGTAAAACTATGTAGCAGTGGCGAAACACGTAAAAACAAAAGTACTTTAGTTTTACAAAATACAAAAACAAATGGTCTGGTAAAAAAAAAATGCTGTGTATTGTTATTGTTTTTGTAAAACTAAAGTACTTTGTTTTTCCGTGTTTCGCCAATATATCATATGTTATGTCAACGTATTTTTGAAACTTACTAATGTTGTTGTTTAACGAATTCCTGGTGGATGTGTGCACGACAATTAACGACATATTTTACTGCGTTTCTTTGGCATGAGTCAGCTCTAATGGATTCCCTCTATGACGAATCAGATCTGATACTAAGCTACAGTATAGCTCTAGATGTGATACTTTAAAGTTGGGCCTGTCTCTTTGTAACACCTTACAGTTACCGTCTCTATACATTTGTGTTATGTTGGCTAATATGCTTATACTTTGGTCGAGATTCGGATGTGGCTCTTCTGCACGATGTAGGAGCTTAACGGGGACGCAACGTAGGCTTGCTCTTGACGCAAACCACACAGATCACAAGAATGAATAACTTGATTGACAAGAACGAACTTAAACAAACAGGATTCTTTCAATGACAGTAAAGATGCGTCGCCAATTGTCGTATTACGAAGTTTCCGAGTGTTGTCGGGCTGCAAGGAAGCGAAGAATATTAACACTGTGACCTACAAATCATGTCGTTAGATTCGACTGAGGTAGGGGCCTAGGGAAGCTATCCTAGTAAATAAAGAGCATCGCAGAAATCGGATGTGTTGGCCTACTTGTAGGCGCATAACTGGCACAATGTATAATCGCTCTTAGGCTCAGATCATATACAAATCACAAAGAGTGGCTAACAAGTTGTCGATATGGAGCGTTTGAAGAAGAGTAAATATCACGAAATCAAACGTTTTACAAGTAGGACTGAACGAAATCAAACGTTTTACAAGTAGGACTGAATAAAGAAATCAAACCGTTTTACAAGTAGGACTCGAAACTACTATGAAGGACAGAATAAAGATTATATGTATAATCAGTCATTGGAACCATAAGCAGTCATATATGATTACTCTACACACTTCAAGACTGCCCCGAATATGGTACACAGAGACAAACTTACTGGTTTAACGAAACAACACTCGACAGAAAACTACACGGATCTCTGCGTGAGCTACAAAAGACAGTGGAGTTTATACAAGAGACAAGATTGAATATATAGACAATATTTCAAGCGAACGAACGAAAGGAAGCTTACTCTTCGTCATATGCTTGATGAGACTGAGCACCCATATGTCCGCTCAGAGTGCTCTAAAGCCGATTCCCTAACCAATAACTAAATGATAGACCATCACGCCTTGATATAACCAAATTAAACTTCTGTGTTTGATTTGGTATAGACAGAGTATTGTTCAATAGAAAAATGTAATCCTCAACACAACAAATAAACCTTGCCAGTTGTTAATTCTAGCACAATCAACCATTCCTAGACAGTATTAAACATGTTGGAAGCTTAAATTGCCTGTTAATGTATTAACTGTGTTCACAGTTCTCTTGCTAATAATATCCTTTGCTAACAGATCGTGTGATTTGCATATTTCTTGCACCTGTGCGAATGAAAGATTTTGTACCCATTGAGAAATAATCAAGTAAAATGAAATGCATTTCCTTATAAGTTCTGTTCACATAACTCTGTCAACGTTCGTCGGGGATTATAGGATATTTTCGGAATGTTGTTTGATTTCCGTTGTGATTGAATAGGCGACTCCCCTGAATAACATATTTTCATTGCACGTATGAACGGTTTTCCTGGTCCCGATTTTATTAGATTTGGTATGATCAGTTTATGAAGACTGTGGATGCCATCAGACAAATTTGATTTCGTCTAAGTTTGATTGATTGATTGATTGATTGGACCATCATCATTGCACTTCGGTGAGTAACCATGTGTGATCCGATATTTTTCTTACAATGAAGATCTCATCTGCAGTGCATGAACTCCGTAGCACCGGCAAGGGTCCCCGATGTAATTTTGAAGATGGTACATTTTTTTGGAGGAATTTTATTTTAATCTTTTCTAATAAATTTTGGCTTTCCATCCTGCTTTCAGCGTCTTCAGCCTGCTCTTCCAGCCTGCTCTTCCAGCCTGCTCTTCTCGATTTTGAAATGTCAAGGGTTCTTTTACGCGCTAAATTGAACACGGGACCTACGTTTTATCGTTCGTCTCCGATAGGTCTAGGAACTCGATCTCACCTACACTGAGATCAGGGATCTCTGAAAATATCCAGATGGCTCCATGAGGGAGCGAACCCGGTACCTTTGGCACGAGAGACGAGCATCTAACCTCTACTAGTTAAACTGTTGTATCTGTGAGTAAACATTGCGTGTAAGATAATCTTATTTGCAACAAGTAAATTATTGCATATGATGTTAAACTGTTGTGATATCTAAACATTAGTATATACAGACGATCCATACAACTGTTGGTACAGTCTCTCTCTCTCTCTCTCTCTCTCTCTCTCGCCCTGTTGGATGAGAATAAGGAGTTTTAAGAATCAGAGGTTTAAGAAGGCTTTCCTGGAACCCGCAGGGACAGTGAAGAGGGAGGGCGAGAAACACACGGAGACGGGATTTGGAGGCAGATATCAACAATATAAATCGCCCGAGTAGTTACCGGGGCCCAAATTTGGGGTGTAAAAATAGAACCATTGTTACCTGCCATGCATGTCGTAAGAGGCGACTAAGGAGGTTAGGCTAAAATCGGATGCGCATGTCCTAAACTTGTAGAAATCTATGCGTTTAGGGCCTACCAAACCAATGTGCAACGTATACATGTTCTTGGCAAAGATCAAACATATCACAAAGAGTGATTAAAATTGGTCGTAAAGAACGAACGGTAAGAAGAAGAAGAAGACAATATAAAGAAGAGCTTGGAGGAGCTGCAGCAGATAACTAGAGATAGGAAGACTTGCATGAGTTGGTTGAGGGTCTATTCTCCAATCCGGGTTTAAAAGGCAGAGAGAGAGAGATGGGAAATCAATGAATATGATTAATAAATAGACAATGTACAAGTATTAGGAGCGTCGGGGATAAAACCAATGACCAAACACAGGATTCGAACCACACACCCTTATTTCTTACGGCACCCATTGCCCTAGCACTACACTACGAGCGCTTCTAAGAACACAGCCAGCTAGCTACTAAAAAATAGCGTTGTTGAGGAGTGTCTTTCATAAACGCTTCGTCTGCATAACACAGAATAATGAGATCAGATTCGACTGAACAATGTTTGCACAAACACATGCGAGAAGTTTATTGTGCTTGTAGGAGAAAGTCTTTCTGAACAAAAGAGTTCCAAGGTTTGAATCCCACTCGCTGATCAGATTGAAAGAGATGGGTGTCGATATTGGTGCAGCCCGAAAAGAACAACATACCAAATATTTAAAGAGATTGATTAATCAACATCGAACTGGCGTGTTGGGCTGCTGGGCACTGCTGGATTTGTTGAGGCGGAGATCGGAGCACCGATGGACGTGTCCGGAGTGCTATGATGATAATCATATATAACTGATAATTATTGACAAGATGTTGAATTATATTACTGTCTATACCTCACAATACAAAGAAGAACAATAAATAACCCAATCTTAAACGTTAATAAAGGTCTATTGTCTATTCCCAGGTGGAAAATGTAGTTGGCTGTCCACTCTTGCCGTTAAGCGTAGGGATGGGAGCTTTAATTTGCGTTCTAGGGCCAGACTAGTCACCTTGTTGTTATATCCGTGTTTATGTAGTGTGGTCTTGATATTGTCTATCCATCTTTTCTTGGTCTTTCCTTAGCTCTAGTACAAATGTTACAAACAAATATGTAATACTTATCATTGTCTTTTGTCTATAGTCATTTATGTCGAGTAACATCGTTTGAAGTTTATGTTCTCGTTGCTGCTCTAAATATATTACAGTGGTTTCTTGTGTGCCCATGTTGTTGTAGTATTTCTGGGAAGTCTATCTATCTACCTCGTCGCCTTTCCTTGGTCTCTCAGACTAGATCTCGCCAGAGTGGTTACCGGGCCCAAATTGGGGTGTAAAGAATAGAACCACTGTTACCTGCCACGCATGTTGTAAGAGGCGGCTAAGGAGGTTGGAGGTGGGCTAGCTACTCACACCGTAAAAACACTAGATGGCTACAGAACGGAGAGCGAACCCAGTAAACGCTGGCTTAAACCGACACATCACCGAAGGATAAGCACCAGAGCTCCAAATGGTGCTGAAGATGTGACGTAAAACACACCAATTCTAAGGCTGCATGAATCAGATTTCCATCTGAATAGAATTTATGAGGAAATCTGGTACATCGGTCTGAGCGGTGATCGCGAGAGAGAGAGACTAGATCTTCTACTGTTGTTGGTGCAAGATGGTGCTCGACTGGTCTTCATTCTTACAATATGGCTGGCCGAACCATTTTATTCAGAGCCTGAAAATCTACAATGAAGCGGTATACTGATGTTCTGATATTTAATAATAAAATTAATTTCGTCTTTCATTTTTAATCTTCGTGTCATGCTGTACAACTCTTCCAATCTGATGTAGCATTGTAACTTATGGGCATAGGGGACAATTACATGTTGAAAATAACAGTAGCTATTCAATGAAAAATAAGCTTAACAAACCAGTTAAGCAGCGTGTCGCAAATTACCCTCCTTGTTTTCGACCAACCCTGTCGCCTGGTACGGCTTTCAGACGCATTGGGCTTGCATATACTTGAAGTTGACACGGCATCTAATCTCTGACTAAGCATTCAAGCTATCGTTCGATTTCTCTCTCTAGTACTGTACGTCAAGGGTTCCCAAACTGGGGTGCCCATACCTCTAGTAAGTGTTACACAGTGAGAAATGTGATCCATACAGTACACAGTTTCCTTTAGCCTTTTCAGACCTTAGGGTAGGAAGTCACCTCACTTCACATTTCTAAACCCTAGTGTGTAGGAGGTAGGAGGGCCAATTCATTTCCTCACGTGTGGAAAGTACAGTGCAGAATATAAATCCAGGATGCAGATAATAATTTCTGCTTAATCTTCATTTCTCGCCGCACGCAAAAGACACTTCCGACAGAGACCAATAAATGTTGACTCAGTTCGATTTTGTGCATTTCCTTTTATCTCAAACTTAGTCCTATGCATGTCTTTCAGTTGCCCTTCAACAATTCTCTTCCATGTATCCATAGATTTCTCTTTTCGCTGTTCCCGCGGTATCCACTGCATTCATCTTTTTCTACGTTTGTTCTTTTCACCCTGGTGTCCCCTCTTGTGGCATGTATATGGTTTGAGCTGAAGAGCCGAGATATGCTGTGTTGCTTGTTTACAGAGCTAGATGAACAACTGAGGTATTTGCACTTTTGGCACATCACATCTGAGTTTCGACAAGTTCAATACATTGATTCTTATAACAAGGGAAGGTAAATACAGTTGTAAGGACATTTTTCCACAGATGTACAATCCGTTTTATGAGCCCTATTGAGTAAACATCAATCTCTGAGAAAAGAGCTCAGCAAGATTTATGCAACAAGAGAGTTACACACCAGTGGGTACCCTCACACCATGGATTGCCAGGTAACGAGAAGACAGACAAACTGGCTAAAAAGGGAGCAGAATGTGAACAAGTAGATAACGAAATCACATACTTTAAAAAAAAAAGAGCTGTCGTGAACCTAAACTTCCCAACGATGACTACTACCCACTCGACAGGCAAGGACAGACTATCATCTTCCGACTCAGGATAGGACATACCAGACTGAATAAACACCTACACAGGCTACGATTGTCCCCATTCCTTCTGTGTCCCCATTCCTTCTGTGTCCCCATTCCTTCTGTGTCCCTGTGGCACCACTGATCAAACCACAGAAAATGTCCTGCAAGACTGCCCCGTGTGTCCTCCTAGAAAGGAATGTTGAAACTACAACTCAACACTACATTCAAAACTACATGGCACCAGAGATGAGCTCCAGACAACAGTTGACTTCATCATAAGAACGCGTCTAACGGTATAATCATCAAAATAGCGATCGATCGCAAAGAAGAAGAAGGTGTAGGAACCAAATGAGAAGCTCATTTGTCTGCGCCCATAACGTTACTTAGTCAAATTAATTCATAATACGTATTTATTCACCTTATCATCACCATCTAGCAGGAAGACAAGCTAAACTCTTTATTCAGATTTATCTGGGAGCTGCATCTAAAGCACGCGTATCCACATCTATACAGTGCTACCGAAATGAATAAAGGACTACTTTCAACTCTCGTCTCTGCTGTTTGTGTTCCCTGAAACCTCATATACATGTGTAGTATGGGAGTGTAGCTGTTTTGTTCCACCTGGAAACCTCATATACATGTGTAGTATGGGAGTGTTAGCTGTTTGTGTTCCACCTGAAACCTCATATACATGTGTAGTATGGGAGTGTTAGCTGTTTGTGTTCCCTGGAAACTCATATACATGTGTAGTATGGGAGTGTTAGCTGCTTTGTTTCCTCTGAAATATCATTACTATGTGTAGTATGGGAGTGATTAGCTGTTTATGTTCCTAAACTTGATATACATGTGTAGGTATGAGGAGTGTTAGCTGTTTGTGTTCTCCCTGTGACTCATTTTACATGTGTGATTGGGAGTGTTAGCTGTTTGTGTTCCTGAAACCTCTTACATGTGTGTATGAGAGTGTTACTGTTTAAGTCCTCTCCTGAAACTCTCATTTTACATGTGTCTATGGGAGTGAGCTGTTTAGTGTTCCTCTGGAAATTTCCTCATAGCATGTGTATTGGGAGTGTTAGCTGTTTGTGTTGCCTGAAACCTCTATAATGTGTAGTTGGAGTGTATAGCTTTTGTGTTCCCTGGAAATCCATAACATGTGTAGTATGGGATGTATTGCTATGGTTCCTCCTGGAAATCTCATATTACATGTGTAGTATGGGGAGTGTTAGGCTGTTTGTGTTCTAAATTCCATTTACATCTGTGTAGTATGAGTGTTAGTTGTTTGTGTTCCCCTGAAACTACTATACATGTGTGTTGGGAGGTAGTGCTTTTGTTCTGAAACCTCATATACATGTGTAGTATGAGTGTTGCTGATTATGTTTCCCTGAATCCTCTTACTGTGTATGGAGTGTTAGTCTTTGTGTTCCTGAAACCCTAGCAGTGTAGGGGGAGTTAGCTGTGTTATCCTGAACCTCTATACATGTGTGTTGGATGTTAGCTGTTTGTATTCCTGAACTTATTAAAATATACTGTGCAGGATGTTAGCTGTTTGTGTTCAATTCTGAAATCTCATATACATTGTGTATGAGTGTAGCTTGTTTGTGTTCACCTGGAAATCTCATACATGTAAGTATGGGAGGTTAGCTGTCTTGGTTCCTGGAAACCTCATATACATGTAGTATGGAGGTTAGCTGTTGTGTTCCACCTGAAACCTTATACATGTGTAGTATGGGGAGTGTTAGCTTTTGTGTTCACCTGAAACCTCATACATGTGTAGTATGGGAGTGTTAGCTGTTATGTTCCCCTGAAATCTATCATGTGTAGTATGGGGAGGTTAGCTGCTTGTGTTCCCCTGAAACTCATATAGCATGTAGATGGTGGAGTGTTAGCTTGCTCTTGTGTTCCCCTGAAATCTCATTACATGTAGTATGGGAAGTGTTAGCTGATTTATGTTCCCTCTGAAACCTTATACATGTGTAGTATGGAGATGTTACTGTTTGTATTCCCTGGAAATCTTATACATGTGTAGTATGGGAGTGTTAGTTATGCTGTGTTCACCTGGAAATCTCATTTACATGTGAGTATGGGAGTGTTAGCTGCTTTGTGTTCCACCTGGAAACCTCATCATGTGTATATCGGAGTTTGGCTGTTTGTGTTCTGAAATTCATTACATGTGTATATGGATTGAGCTGTTTGTGTTCCCTAATTTATACATGTGTAGTATGGGATTGTTAGCTGTTTGTATTCTCCTGAAATCTCACATACATGTGTAGTATGGAGTTGTTGCTGTTTGTGTTCACCTGAAATCTCATTATACATTGTAGTGTATGGAGTGTTAGCTGTTTGGTTCACCTGAAACCTATATATGTGAGTATAGGGGATATCTGCTATTGTGTTCCACTGGAAATCTCTATAGCATGTGTGTATGGGAGTGTTAGTCTGTTTGTAGTTCCACCTGAAACCTCATTACATTGTATGCATGAGTGTTACTGTTTGTTCTCAAACTTTCTCTATAATGCTGAGTATGGAGCTGTTCATTTCTTGTGTTTAGGAAACCTATTGACATGAGGATTGTGCATTTGTTTCCACCTGAAACCCAAATTGACATGTGTAGTTGGGAGTGTTAGGTTTGTATTCCTTCCAAAATCTTAGCATAATTGTACATGATTGTTAGCTGTTTGTGTTCACCTTGGACCCTTTTGTCAGTATGGTGTTAGCTGTTTGTATTCCCCTGGAAACTCTCTCAGACATTGAGTATGGAGTGTTAGTTGTTTGTGTTCCACCTGAAATCTCATATACATGTGTAGTATGGGGTTTACTGCTTTGTGTTCACTGAAACCTCTATCATTGTAGATGAGTAGTGTCTCTTGTTATGTTCCACTGGAAACCTATTACATGTGGTAGTTGGGAGTGTTAGCTGTTCTGTGTTCTTCCCTGAATCTTCATCTGTGTAATATGGGAGTGTTAGCTGATTGTGTTCCACCTGGAAACCTCTACTACGATGTGAAGATTCGGAGTGTTAGCTGTTTGTGTTCTCCGAAACTTTTCACATGTAGTATGTGAGTTGTTAGCTGTTTGTTTCTCCCTGAAACTCTATATCATGTAGTATGATTTAGCTGTTTGTGTTCCACCTGGAAACCCTTGCATATTCATTGTAGTTGGGATGTTATGCTGTTTTGTATTCCTGAACCTTTCATCACATGTGAAGTATATTTGCTGTTTATGGTTCCTACTGGAACTCATATATGTTAGTATGGAGTGTTAGCTGTTTGTGTTCTAAAATCTCTTGCATCATGTAGTATGGGAGTGCTAGCTGTTTGTGTCCCTGAAACCTCATTATTGTAGTTGGGAGTGCAAGTGTTTGTGTTCACCTGGAACTCTTATACATGTGTAGTATGGGGATGTGCTAACTAGGTTGTTCTTTCTTTTCTTCCACTATTTCTTTTATAGAAGTGTTGGGAGGAATGTAGTGATCTTGTGTGTGCTTTTTTAAAGCACTTGTGAAGTTGATATCATGTTCGTAAGGCTGTTCTTGATCCATGTTGCTCCATCTTTGGTTGGTCTTCTCTTGCTTGTACTCATTTACATTTTTCTGTGTGACTTTCTGTGATAGTGGTTGATACAGGGATTCTGGTCAGAGGTGTCAAACCATTTTAATCTGTTGTTCTTTATGAATTCATGACTGGTTTCACTCCAATCTCCTGATTTCTCCATTTCTAATTTTGTCCCTATTAGTCACCTCACTTTTCTAGACACTTCTATCTCTGTGTTATGATTTTCGCTCATTAGTGCTGTTATTAGGCTGAGTTTGACACTGGTAAATGTGTTGGCGAAAAATCGTTCTTATGAGATTTGCTTTAGTTGTTAGTACGGTATCGCTTTTGGGACAACAGTGGTGTTAATCGTCCGTATTGGTTAGCTTATTGTGCAACGATTGTGATTTCGCTATCGATACTTCCATCTGCTGTGAAAATTGCTCCTAAGTATTTGGCTTCAATTGTTTGTTTATGTCTGCGTTCTGGAGTTTTATTATTGAGGCTTCTGGTTGTCTACTTATTGCCATTGTCTCTGTCTTTATTATATTTATTTTCATGTTGTACTCCTCACCCTTGATGTTAACTAAGCTCAAATGGTTCTGGAGAGATTCTTCGTTTTCTGCAATCAGTACTTGGTCATCTGCAAATAAAAGTTCTGAAATATTATTTTCTTCCTCTATTCCTGCTTCTCTACTTATGTTGTCCATATTTGTTATAAACAGCAGTGGGGAGAGCACACATCCCTGTCTAACTCCTGAGTTTACTGTGAATGTTTTTAATGTTCCGGCTTTTGTTCTTATGTAACTTTTATTTGAAATATATAAACTCTTGCAGACCTTGATGAGATGTTTGCTGATTCCATATTTTCTTAGACAATCTCATAGTTTGTTTCTATCGACTCTGTCGAAGGCCTTTCCTGATCTATGAATGCCACACTACAGGTCTTGCTGTGTTCTATTGCGCTTTCCGTCAGTTGTCTTAATGTGAATATTGCATCGGTCTTATCTATCTTAACCACATTTGCCATGAAGCGTCGTGGAGAGTTAGTTTTCTATCTTGTGCCAGGTGTGTTGCGCTTGACGTTGTCAGTCCATGCTTTCGCAGGGACTCTGAGATGTTATCTATCCATCGTGTTTTTGGTCTGCCTCGTGCTCTGCGCCCTGAGTGTCGATTATTATAGGCACGTGATGGTAGTAAATGTGGTTCCATTCTCATTAGATGACCGAACCACTTGATTCTTTGCTTCTCGATGTACTGTATGCATGGTATAATACCAACGATGCTTCTGATATTCTCGTTTCTCACTCTATCTCGCCTTGTAACATTGACAGCTTTTCGTAGACATATCATTTCACATGTTGTAATCTTTCTTTCTTGTGTCTTAGTCAGGGGCCATGTTTGGCACTGATAGCAGAGAATTGGAATAAATATGTAGTTTATCAGCTGTCGTTTGACTGCCATGTTAATGCTTGGATTTTTAATAGTGGTGACAGTTGGTATGTCACTGCATTTGCCTTCTGGCATCTAGTCTCGATTTCTCTGTCCATCTTTCCATCTGCTGTGAATATACTCCGAGATATTTGAATTCTGGATTCTGTTGTATTTTGACATTATTCATGTGTATATTTAGTTGATCTGTTGACCTACTTATTGTGATGACTTCTGTTTTGAAGGTGTTAATTTTTTTATGTCATATTTTTCGCATGTCGCTTGCAGTGCATTTATGTGTTGTTGAAGTTTGTGTTCGTTGTTGTAAATTATACTCTGATCATCTACAGTTTATTAAATTGTAGTTGTTATCGAGGTTGTTATCTTATCTGTCTTGGTTTCTTGCGTTATCCTGTCTATGTAAATATTGAAATGTATAGGCGAAAGCACACATCCCTGCCTTACTCCTGATGATAATTCAAATTCGTCTGTCAGGCCGTCGCTTGTTCGTACTACGCTTGATCATTTTTGGTACAACGCTCTAATATTGTCTAATAGTTGTCCCTGAATTCCATATTCACTTAGTATTGCCCATAGTTTGTTTCTGTTTATTCTATCAAAGGCCTTTTCTTGGTCTATGAATGTTAAGTTGAGCTATTTGCCATATTCTATGGTGTTTTAGCTGAGTTGCCTTAGTGTGAACAGGGCATCAGTGCAACTCTTTCCCTTTCTGAACCCAAATTGAGCGATGTTCAGCTGTGGTTCTATTATAGGTTTGATTCTAGATTCCAAAATTTTAGCATATAATTTCCCAACATGACTTAATAACGATATGCCTCTGTATGTATTGCATTCTCTTTTGTTGCCCTTTTTTCCATATTGGTATTATGATGGCTTTCTGCCAATCTTTGGGACTTCTCTTTCTGTCCAGACTGACTTGAAGATTCTATGTATCCATTGTATTCCTGTTTCTCCGCATGCCTTGATTGCTTCATTGGTTATATACCGTCTATGCCTGCTGTCTTGTGACGTGGACTCTTCTTCACAACTTCTTCTATTTCTTGGATGAGTATAATTGGTTCTTCTATGCTTGTGTTATTTTTAAATCTATTCGCAGTTGGTGTTGGTGGTTGGTTAAGTAGTTCTTGGAAGTATTCTTTCCATCTGTTCTTCCTTCCGTTTGTATTAAATATCGGTGTACCGTTTTATCATTAATAATGTCAGTGGGGTTGAAACTTTCGTCTCTTATCCTCATGGAATTGACACTTTTGAAAAAATTTCGTGGCTGTTCTTTGCATAGTAATGACAGTTGTTCTCCGTATTTTTCCCACGATTCTGTCTTTGATTTTTGATTACTTGTTTACTATGTCTTCTCGCTGTTCTGTATGCTGTGTAATCATCTTGGCTTTTAGATTGTATCCATGTTTTGAAACATTTCTTCTTTGCTTTTATTGATTCTTTGACTTCGTTGTTCCACCATGCAGTTTTTTGTTTGAATTTCTGTCTGAACTGTTTCTTGCCACATAGTGTGTTTAATGTTTTCATCATTGCTGTTTTAAATGTTTCCCATTCTTGATGTACATTGCTTATACTTGATGGTAGCGCTGTGGTGTAAAAATATTTGTCATCATGTTGTTCATATCGTTTTGTATGTCCTCTTCCTCTAATTTTTTCAAGTTGGTGACGAAAATTGGATTTCTCTTTCTCCGTTTAGTTCTTTTGGCCTTGAATTGTGTTAGTATGACTGGCCTGTGATTTGTGTCTATATCTATATTCAGTATGGTTCTTGCATCTATTATATTCCTCTTTTGTCTTTGTCTAACGAGTATATAGTGGATTTGAGATGGCTGTTCTATGTTGTTCCACTTGTACCATGTTTATCTAACAAGTATATAGTCGATTTGAGATGACTGTTCTATGTTGTTCCACTTGTACCATGTTTGTCTAACGAGTATATAGTCGATTTGAGATGACTGTTCTATGTTGTTCCACTTGTACCATGTTTGTCTAACGAGTATATAGTCGATTTGAGATGACTGTTCTATGTTGTTCCACTTGTACCATGTTTGTGTATGGCTTCTTCGATGCTGGAATAGTGTGTTTGTTATGATCAGGTCGTGTTCGTAGCAGAGGTTGATCATTTCTTCTCCGTTGTTGTTTCGTTCTGCTTCGGTGTCGCTGAAATTTCCTAGGCATGTCTTGTGTCGTCTTTTGCTTCCGACTCTTCCGTTGAAGTCACCCATTATAATTAACTCATCTTTATCGTTTGTTTGATTAATTGTGTCTGACAGTTGGTCGAAGAATTCATGTCGTTTGTTTTATTAATTGTGTCTGACAGTTGGTTGAAGAATTCACATCGTTTGTTTTATTAATTGTGTCTGACAGTTGGTTGAAGAATTCACATCGTTTGTTTTATTAATTGTGTCTATGTTAAGAATTCATCGTTTGTTTGATAAGTTGACAGTTGGCGAAGAATTCACATCGTTTGTTTGATTAATTGTGTCTGACAGTTGGTTGAAGAATTCACATCGTTTGTTTGATTAATTGTGTCTGACAGTTGGTTGAAGAATTCACATCGTTTGTTTTATTAATTGTGTCTGACAGTTGGTCGAAGAATGCACCTGTTGTTGTTCATTGCAGCTATCAACAGCTATCGCTGTTGTTCATTGCGTCGGTACAGCTTCTATTTCGTCTGAAACCCATCTGTGCTTCTGAGAGTTGTTCTTCAATTGTTGGTCTTAGTCTTTTTCAATGATCTTAGCATACATTTTTCCTATGTGACTTAGTAGTGAGATTTCCCAATAGTTATTACATTCCTTCTTGCTGCCTTTGTTTTTCCAAATTGGTGTGATTATTGATGTTTGCCAATCTTCTGGTGTTTCTTTGTTCTCCCATGTGACTTGGAAGATTCGTCTAACCCATTTTGCACCTGCCTCTCCAGCTGCTTTGATGGCTTCTGCAGGTAAATCATCTGCGCATGCAGCTTTGTGTTTTGGTGCCAACTTTATTACATTTTCTACTTCTGTTAGTAGTATTTCTGGTTCTAATTCCTCTATTTCATCTTCTGTATTATAGCAGTTTGTTCCCCCATAGGTTTTATCACAATTAAGTAGCTCTTCAAAGTAGTTTTTCCATCTTTCTAATATTAATTTTGGCCCTAAGATAGGTTGTCCTTTTTCGTCATTTAAAATTTCTGTTGGGTTGTATTCTTCATTGTGCTGTCTTATTTCTCTTACTTTCCTGTAATATTCTCTTGGTGCTGTTCTTTCTTCTTCTACCAGCATGTTTCCAAATGTTTCCCATGCTTTTTCTTTGCTCTTTTTATTGCTTTTGTGTTTTCCTCTGTAGATTTGTCTGTAGATTGCATAATTTACATGTTCTGCTTTTTAGCCAGCATGAATAGGCCTTCTTTTGCTATTCACTATTTCTTTTATTTCTTGGTTCTACCATGCTGAAATTTTACACCTCGGTTCCTTTCTTTGGTGTCACATATTTCTTGAGCAATCATTTTAAAGGTGTCTTTCAAGTTACTTCAGTCCTCATCCACTCCTTTTGTCTTGATTGGTAGTTTTTCATAACTTTGTTGTATTCTTTCTTTGAAATTGTTTCCATTTTCTGCTTTCTCTAATTCTTTCCATTTAATAGTTTCAATGCTTGGTTTTTTTCTTCTGATATTACTGTTTATCTTGGCTTTCCTGTCTATAACTACCATCCTGTGGTCTGTGTTCTTAAAAAACGCTCGTCTGTAGGGCTAGACAGTAAGTGCCACAAGAAAAAACGCTTGTCTGTAGGGCTAGACAGTGAGTGCCACCAGAAAAAACGCTCGTCTGTAGGGCTAGACAGTGAGTGCCACAAGAAAAAACGCTCGTCTGTAGGGCTAGACAGTAAGTGCCACAAGAAAAAACGCTCGTCTGTAGGGCTAGACAGTGAGTGCCACCAGAAAAAACGCTCGTCTGTAGGGCTAGACAGTGAGTGCCACCAGAAAAAACGCTCGCCTGTAGGGCTAGACAGTAAGTGCCACAAGAAAAAACGCTCGTCTGTAGGGCTAGACAGTGAGTGCCACCAGAAAAAACGCTCATCTGTAGGGCTAGACAGTGAGTGCCACAAGAAAAAACGCTCGTCTGTAGGGCTAGACAGTAAGTGCCACCAGAAAAAACGCTCGTCTGTAGGGCTAGACAGTGAGTGCCACCAGAAAAAACGCTCGTCTGTAGGGCTAGACAGTGAGTGCCACCAGAAAAAACGCTCGCCTGTAGGGCTAGACAGTAAGTGCCACAAGAAAAAACGCTCGTCTGTAGGGCTAGACAGTGAGTGCCACCAGAAAAAACGCTCATCTGTAGGGCTAGACAGTGAGTGCCACAAGAAAAAACGCTCGTCTGTAGGGCTAGACAGTAAGTGCCACCAGAAAAAACGCTCGTCTGTAGGGCTAGACAGTGAGTGTCACAAGAAAAAACGCTCGTCTGTAGGGCTAGACAGTGAGTGCCACAAGAAAAAACGCTCGTCTGTAGGGCTAGACAGTGAGTGCCACAAGAAAAAACGCTCGTCTGTAGGGCTAGACAGTGAGTGTCACAAGAAAAAACGCTCGTCTGTAGGGCTAGACAGTGAGTGCCACCAGAAAAAACGCTCGTCTGTAGGGCTAGACAGTAAGTGCCACCAGAAAAAAAGGTTTGTGGTTCAAATCCCGTGTTCAATAATTTGTTTTTTTAAAGCCCCTAATACTTGTTGACTGTCAATTTATTGATCATATTCTTTGGCTCCGATGCTTCTACTAGAGTTCTTAGAACTCCTTATAAAGGGTTTTTAAGCCGAAGGATCGACTTCATTGCAGCGGGCTTTACACCATCGACCCCTCTCCGCAGAAATGGCACGCCACCTGCCTCGAGTATTTCACAAAGCACGAACTCCGTAGCTCCAGCAACAATCCTAGGGTCTCTGGAAAAATTGCACTCGTGAACAGAACGGCGCGGTCCGGATTCGAACCCACGACCGTCGACTCCGTACGAGACGAGAGCTCCTTATTCGTCTGTGTAGTATTAGGGAGTTTATTTGACTACTGTAGAAGGTGCAATCATTAATCGAACATTTCCTCGTGGTGCGGATATAAAAAAAAGGCTGGTAACCCTTGTTCTAAACTGTAGCTTCCGAAAAATGATAGAAACTACATTACAATGAGGCTAAAGTAGACATGCACTTAACACAATGGTTTATAATTCCGAACCGAAGACCTAGATGTTTATTTGTCTGCGAACATTCTTTACGACCAATTTGATTATTTTTATTGTGCTGTATAATTGATCTATGTCAAGAACAACTATACCTTGTACCTTGGTTCATATACCCCTACACGTGTAGCCTATGTTACCATATACGTGCAGGGCAAGACATTCGATATTTTTGGCCTAGAAGACATAGATAGATTTGTACTATATTATTAGAATCACAAAAGAGGCAGACAAGCTAGCAAAGGCAGGTGGCGACTGCCGCAGACTGATTACGAAATCAGCTACGAGGAGGCTAAAATAAGCATCGGATGGCGATATAGAGAGAAGTGGTCACAAAACCACCCTCAACACAGCGGCAAAGATGGGTACTATGGTCTATCCCGTAGCAAGACCACCCTCAACACAGCGGCAAAGATGGGTACTATGGTCTATCCCGTAGCAAGACCACCCTCAACACAGCGGCAAAGATGGGTACTATGGTCTGTCCCGTAGCAAGACCACCCTCAACACAGCGCCAAAGATGGGTACTATGGTCTGCCCCGTAGCAAACAAGGTGTCATATTCCGTCTCCGTACCGGCCATAACAGACTCCGGTCCCACCTTTACAACAAATTTAAAATTGGCACAACTAGCCTGTGCCACTGCGAGAAGGCGAACATTTCGGCAGAGCACCTACTGCAAGACTGCCCATTGCTAGCAGGCCTGAGAAACGAAAATACCAAGCTAAATGAGAAGTTGTACGGAGGGACGGGGTCCCTAAAAGCCGCAGCAGAATTTATGGGGGAAACTGGTACATCAGTCTAAGCGGTGATCGCGAGAGAATCACAAAAGTATCGTGTGGTTTTTTTTTACTATATTTCTCTCGTATTTAAGATATATTACATAGAGCCTGCAAACAATTTTTCCATGCCCTTCAACACATCTTGTTGTCTTTGTCTTCTTCTTCTTCTCTTTCCGTAATATCCCCTTCCACAATTGTATTAAAACATTTATCTTTTAATGTAGCAGAAAACGACATTCTTCTCTATTTTATTTTTTGTATCAATATATTTTCTCAAATTCTGAGTTCTTGTTGGATATACTCGTACATGGATTTCTGTAGGAGCTACAGAGTTTATGTAATACTTTCAGCAGGGGGTGTGCCATTTCTACGGAGAGGGACTAAACCTTATGGAGGAAGTTAATCGTTCGGCTTTAGACACATTCAGACCACAGCCAACTCTAGATAACTAGGCCAGACAACTGGGTGTTCCCTGACCTAGATCAGAAAATAGGGCCGGAAAATATAGATGTTTGATAGAACACTGCAAGTTTTTTTTCAATTTTACTCAATTCTGTGAGTCTATGGTTATTTATTGGTGAAAAATATTCATAATATTGATATTCCTTATTGTTAAACTTAACTTGTTGCATAATATAACTTCGAGTTAGCATTTTGTGTTGATTTTAAAATGAATTCGTCTATATACACCAATATTGGAATGCGAGGTCACGTGGTGTAGTTAGGGTCTGATTTCCCATAATTCTTACCTGAGTCCGAATGCCCATAAGTTTATAGTTGGCTCTGTTCAGACCTATTTGTTTGCTATATTCACCAACCTCATACTTAAGTTCAAGTAAAAATATAAAGATTACAATGCATATATCAAATGTAAAATAAGCAAGGGCTGGCTGAGACAAGTGTATAACAGAAGATAATCAAGAATAGACTGTCAATGTTTTGTTTTGATAAATAAGAAGAGAAGTAATGAATCATATCATGACAACAGGTGGTAATAATAATAAATGAAATAGAAAGGAGATACTTGACAACTGGGACTAGTATTAATAAAAAGAAAAAAAGGTAACAACAGAGCTGGTTAATGGCAGTTATGCTGGTTCATGACACCTGTCAGGTAGGCACGAGAGAAAACGTCATTTTTATGTAAATTATGTAACTTTAGTTACATCAATTAACGTTTCCATTGTCTGGCGCTGTATGTAACTAGTTTCCTTTCTCTAAACAGCAGACTTGATGTACAAACATGTAATCATAATTTAATACTTTGAATTGTGGGTCGGACATATCCTGCGGAAGACACAGTCGAGTGTCACTAGACAAGCACTTGAGTGGAACCCTCAAGGGAAACAGAAAAGGGAACGTCCTAAACAGACTTGGAGACGGAGTCTTCTTGAGGAATTGAAGGGTGACAGATCATAATGGGAAGCCATAATGAAAACAGCCAGAGACCGTAGAACGTTGAGACCATATGTTTAATGAGGAGCAGAATGAAATAAGCACGCACTGAATTCGCACCAAGAGAACGAAGCTACTTACGAATGATGTGTGCATGTATGTTATATGTGTAAACGTGTGTGCATGTATGTTATATGTGTAAACTTGTTTGTATGTATGTTATATGTGTAAACGTGTGTGCATATATGTTATATGTGTAAACTTGTGTGCTTGTATGTTATATGTGTAAACTTGTGTGCATGTATGTTATATGTGTAAACTTGTGCATGTATGTTCTATGAATAAACTTGTGCATGTATGCTGTTGTTTCGTCTCAACCACAAAAAGCTTATCACGTGTGTTTGTACAAACCCTGTTTGATCGAATCTAACCTAATTATTATGTGTTCAACACTCAACGTTGTTTATGAAAGACACGACTTTGTGAAGCTCTTTTTTTGGAGAGCTAGCTGGCTGTGTTCTTAAAAACGTTCGTTTTTAACGTTCTTTGGTTTTTTTATTTCGGAAGCCCCCAACACTTGTTCACTGTCTATTTGAATTTATAAGAGGAGCAATAAATACAATAATTGTATATTCTGTCTTTGTGTGTTCAATAAATGTATGGCTTCAGTGTTATCATGTATCACAATAAATGTATGACTTCAGTGTTATCATGTATCACAATAAATGTATGACTTCAGTGTTATCATGTATCACAATAAATGTATGACTTCAGTTTTATCATGTATCACAATAAATGTATGACTTCAGTGTTATCATGTATCACAATAAATGTATGACTTCAGTGTTATCATGTATCACAATAAATGTATGGCTTCAGTGTTATCATGTATCACAATAAATGTATGGCTTCAGTGTTATCATGTATCACAATAAATGTATGGCTGCAGTGTCATCATGTATCACAATAAATGTATGGCTTCAGTGTTATCATGTATCACAATAAATGTATGACTTCAGTTTTACCATGAGTTGTCTTCTTATACGAGGTGTCGAGGATATAGGTACGAGGCCCAACCAGGTGGACCTAGATGTACTCCAGAAACGAAGTGATAGTCACGATCTTAGCCAGATTCATGCTGAACTAATAAACAATCGTGGATAAAGTTATAGTGCTTTACCTACATGAGGATATAAGGGAAGAGTGCAGTAAAACTATTTAACAATGACGAAACACGTTAAAAAAAAGTACTGTAGTCTTACAGAATCCAAAAACAATATACAGCAACGTTTCGACCAAAAAGCCTTTATCAAACAAAGGATACAACAGAAGCGAACAAATTCAGACTTCTTATACAGCAGAATAACATATACAATCAGACAATAAATCCCTACCAAATAAGAAAGATGAAATTTTTCGCTTCTTGTGTATCCTTAGTTTGATAAAGGCCTTTTGGTAGAGACGTCGCTGTACTTTGTTTTTACGTGTTTCACCATAACAACATGAGGAAGAAATCATCAGGTGAGACCAGGTACTGCCAATGCAATATTCCACACATCCAGTAGCAAAATATTCAGCGAACTAGAGTTAAGTTAAATACGAGGTTGGAAAATTCGGTCAATAAATTCAACTGCTACCTTGCCACCAATATCAAGAAATGAAAATGGTTTAGAAGACAGTTAGACATAAAACACAAATCCTTGCCTGTTTAAAACGCCCCCTTTTCCGTTTCCCTTGCGGGTTCCACACAAGTACTTATCTAGTGGCAATTGACTGTGCCTTTTGCAGGGTATGCCCTGCACACTGTCATTTTTCCCTACTTACTTTGTTATTTATTATACTCGCGCATTTTATTTGTGTGTGTATTTTTCCGTTCGCCGTCTATGAGTTCATACATAGTCCTGCCGCCTCTTCTTCTTCTTCTTCGCGTTCGTTCTTTACGACCAATTTTAATCACTCTTGTGATATGTTTCATATTTGCCAAGAACATGTTTACGTTGCACATTGCTTTGGTAGGGCCCCTAAACGCATCTACACGCTTAGGACACATGCATTCGATTTCATCCAAACCTCCTTAGTCGCCTCTTACGACATGCGTGGCAGGTAACAGTGGTTCTATTCTTTACACTCCAAATTTGGGCCCCGGTAACCACTCGGGCGCCTCCTGCCGCCTATTATGTCGTATCTGACTGATTTTTACGTTAAGGTATGCTTTCCTTATCACCAGTGTCCCTTCGCCATTCACGCGAGCCTTACTCCGACCTTGATAGGTACTTGTAATTTTGATACCAAGTCAAGGATCAGGGTTTCATGTACTCAAACCGTATGCACACCGAAATATTTTGGCGCAAGCTAACCCCGGAATTCCCCACGGCACGTGACCATTAGCACGGCGTGCTATCGTTTTCGCTACCGGCGACGTTTATTTATGTTTAAAAGTTGAAAGTTGTTTCTACGTGTTGTTTATCAGTTGTAACCTAGTTTAATCGTTGCTGTTGAAATGCTTGTTCATATGTGTCAAACTAACACTCTTCATAGACTCATGTTATCTTGATTCTTCTTCTTCTTCTATTTTCTTGACTATTTATACATATCTGTTAACATTTTTTGTAAGAGAATATATGTTGTGTTTGATTGATTACAGTGTTTTGAAGTAGCCGCTTTGTCCGCCTGTTCAGCATGCTCGTAGCGCGTTGGACGACGGGTGACAAGTTTTCTGTGAGTGCAGGTTCAATTCTGCGGGCTGGCAGAAAAGCCACAGGTTCTCCATATTTACGGTATTCGTGGCACCGAAACGAAGGATTACGTTGCACATGGCACCGAGCAGAAGAGTTCAAGTGCTTCTGGATCGAAAAAAGAAGTAGCCGCTTTCTGTTTTAATTTTATTTTTATGCTGATACAAAATGATCTTTTAAATATATGACATTCAGCTCCGTTACCGGGATTGTTACCGGGCCCAGATCAGGGGTGTAAAGACTAGAGCCACTGTTACATACCACACATGTCGCAAGAGGGGTCTGAGAAGGTTGCGCGTGGTGCTTCCGGTGATAAAAGCCTTTTGATAGAAACGTAGTTGTATTTTGTTTTTGTACTTTGTAAGACTACAGTACTTTGTTTTTACGTGTTTCGCATGAAATGAAAATCATGGCATATCCTTCACAATCACAATATAGATATCCTTAAGTCAGATCCTGAGACCCGTTCAGTCTTCCTCAATTATCCTTTGGTGGCTTACAGACGGGACAGAAGTCTTTGGGATATGTTGGTACACAGTCGCCTAAAGTCCAATATCCAGACTCATTTTGGCACTGTTCAGTGTGTCCGTCGGCGTTGCAATACGTGTACTTATGTGATACAGACGCGTACTGTATCTTTCCTTTAGCCACGTTTCTTATTGACGATGGTTTCACATGCAAGTCCCGTAATTTTATCTATGCCATTATCTGTAAGCGGTGTAACAAGGCTTATATCGACGAGACAGGCAAGCGGCTCAGTGACCGATTCGCCCAACACTAGCGCGACATACGCCAATGCTCTGTGACCCTGTAGCCACCCATTTCAATGATACTGGCCATTTAGGAGCTTACTATGTCCAGGTCACAGCCATCCGATCATGTTTCTCTGATGATCGCAGTCGACTTGCTCTGGAGAATCGGTTGATTTCGTTGTATGGTACCTTGCGACCACGTGGGCTCAACGTATTACATTCCTATGCTTCTTAGTACTTTCCCTTATCATGCCTTGTAATCTATATGTGCATATGCTGCAAATATTCAAGTTATTTATTTACTTGATTTTTTATTGTTTCTTTTCTTTTCTAGTTTTTATGTGTATTTTTTGTGTTACAATTATTTCGTTATTCGTTTTTATTCCCAGATTTTTATTAGAAACGTTTGAATGTCTCCGTATGTAGTCGTCCATATGTTTTTTTTTTTTAAATTCGTCACTCCTGTTGTTCGTTTGCTTGATAAAGGCCTTGTTGGTCGAAACGTTGCTTTATATTGTCATTGTTTTTGTAATTTGTAAACCTACTTTGTGATGACGTGTACTTTGTGATGACGTGTTCTACCTACTTGTGATGACGTGTTTACCTACTTTGTGATGACGTGTTTCGCATATCCTTTACAGGGCGTCGCCATTAACCACAGTAGACGAGTCGTTTCTTTTCTAGGCACCACTTATACGTATATAAACAATCGTCTTAAGCAGTACCAGTATGATCAAAGTATAATTCACCCATTCATCCCCCACACGGACGACGCCAGGTAGCGCCACTATACTCTATATATATATATATATATATATATGTTTATAAAAATCAGTCACCGTGAAAGTACATTGGAGGTGCGTGCTGTGTACTGCTATGTTTTCGTTGTATGGTGATCATCATTAGGACATAACTTGAAAAATATCATACAAATAGCTCAGTACTTTATTTATAAAAGTTGAACGGTATGGACTCGATGGGCCAGTCGATGCGTAACGACAGAAATGTCAATGACGAAGTTTCAACAGCTAAAGCACTAAAGAGTTATTGCTCATACAATGAAGAAGGTTAATCGCTAAAGGCAGGAAACCAGAATCTCAAGGTTAACTACGATACGCAACAGATGATATCTAATTGAGTTTTGTACAAAATTATGAAAATACTTTCTATGACGTAACAAATACACCAGGAGGAGGGGGTGTCTCTATGACTAAGTGGTTAAACCTTTGCTTTGCGTCCCAAAGATCGCGGGTTCGAATCCGGACCGCGTTGTTCTGCTCATGAGTGCAAATTTTTTCTAGAGACCCCTGGGATTAATTGCCGGAGCTACGGAGTTCGTGCTTTGTGCAATACTCTCGGCAGATGACGTGCCCTTTCTGCGGAGAGGGACCGAGCCATATGGGGTACATCCCGGTGCAATGAAGTCAATCCTTCGGCTTAAAACCCTTTAGCTTATAAATGTTAATCATTTGCATGCGTGAATATATAAACATTCCTGAAGTTGATGAAACATGACTCTCCTATACTATCTGGGTTTCCTTCACACATTGTTGTGGTGGCAGGATTACATGAGTCAGCACTGAAACCACTGAATTGTATGTTAGTGTTTTGCTATCCATACATTCTAGACTTGATTGTCGTTTGTTTGTATTTCTGTTTGACAGGCAATGTAAAGTTATGTGCTTTGTAAATTTTTTAAAATGTTGTGACACAGTATCACGTTCAGTCTAATTTATATTCTAGAAGTTTCTTGATATTTAAATGTATCTACTGCTTGTAATGTCGCCTTTTTAGGGCAGTGTAGGACATGAGGGAGGGGCACATGAGTCTGTAGAATTTAATGGCTGCAAAACTGTTCAGGTTCTTTTTTCTTCATGTCGACTACAGAAAAACTAAAATTTCTTGACTTTACCGGGTATCGAACCCGGGTCTCCTGAATGGAGTATGCGCTCTAATCCATTATGTGTGCATTTTTCCGGAGATCCCTAGGATTTTTGCTGGAGCTACGGAGTTCGTGCTTTGTGCAACACTCTCGGCATACACAGGTGGCTTGCCACTTCGGACGAGAGGGACGGAGCCATATGGGGAAACTCTGTGCAGTGAAGTCAGTTCATCGACTTTATATCATTTTAGATCCATTCCGGCAACAATCCTAGGGGTCTCTGAAACCAAAATACACTCATGAACAGAGCTTCACGGTCCGGATTCGAACTCACGACATTCGGAACGCAAGGCAAGGACTTAACTACAGAAACCGAAACCCCCTAAGTAATCTTTCATTGCACCATAGATCTACTATATACATACATGCATGCGTGAATATGCTTCTTGTGCCTTTTTAACCCTGGATGGGTCATACACCTTCCAACCAAGTCATGCCAAGTATTCCTATATTCAGCTGTTTCTTACATCTTCTTCCAGCTCTTTCGTATATTGTTAACCCTACCTCCAAATCTTCTACGTATAATTTTAGTCCCCCTCTCTCCGTTACATTCCCTGTGTGTTCCATGAAAGGCCCTTTATTATATTCCACCGCGAGTTTCTCAATATTTGCCATATTCAGTGTTGACGTCTTATCTTCAACTCTTGGTTCCCTGGGATCTGTATCGTTATTTTCATAAGCTTCTCATTTGTGAGCCTACCATGCCATCCATGTCACTCTATTCTGAGCAGACAAGATCTCAAACTATTGCATGGTTTCTACACGCCAATAGCAAAACTTGCACACCCTCTCAAACTATTGCAAGATTTCTACACGCCAACAGCAAAATTTACACACCATCTGAAACTATTGCATGCCTTCGACATACCAGCAGCATCAAAACGTGCGCACCATCTGCAATTATTACGTGTCTTATCTCCCCGAATCAATGAATCGAAGTGGAGCATTATTTATATTGCGTGTCTCATCAATGAAATATTCTTCTAAAATCGATCTGAATGGCTACAGCTGCATGTCAGAGCTAAGAAAGCAAAGAAGTGTCAAAAGTATCATTTTTTCATTGTAAATGTCTCCACTTGAATTTATTTATTTCGAACTGTGAAAACAGTGTCTTTTCTGTAATATATTCTTCTTCGAGCACTTCGTATCGATCACTTGTTACGCCCGAGTGGTTACCGAGGCCCAAATTTGGGGTGTCAAGAATAGAACCACTGTTACCTGGAGGTTTGGCTGAAATCGGATGCATATGTCCTAAACGTGTAGAAGTCTATGCGTTTAGGGGCCTACCAAACCAATGTGCAACGTACACACGTTCTTGGCAAAGATCAAACATATCACAAAGAGTGATTAAAATTGGTCGTAAAGAACGAACGCAAAGAAGAAGATCACTTGTTAACTCTGTGTGATTTGTATGGGATCTGAGCCTAAGAGCGATTGTACCATGTGCCAGATATGCATCTATATGTAGGCCAGCACATGCGATGCTTTTTATTTACTAGGGTAGCTTCCCAAGGTCCTACATCAGTCGCCTCTTACGACATGCTTTGTAGGTCGCAGTGTTACTATTCTTGCTTCCCTTGCGGGCCCAGTCACCACGCGGGCGCTTTCTTAAAATAAAATATCTGTAGTAGTGAGGTTATTTATACCAGGAGATAATGATAAGTAAAGATATATTTCTAGTAAAATGCAAGCAAGGAAGGAATGACCAGGCTATATAATAAAATCTTTGCAAGTCTAGAAGAAAGGAAAAAAAAGTGTACCTAAGAAAATGGGATGCAATTTGGAAGTGTATTGTGTAATAAACATCACGTGATATTATTCAACGATGTACTGCTTGAAGGGTTGGTAACAACGCATTTTTGATAATGACGATGAATTTAAGACAGATAGGAAAATTCTCTGTTTACTATTTTATGGAACCATGTTCGAGAAGAGATGATCTGATTATACTGAGCAGCCTGGTAAACAAGGGAAGCAAATTATTGGTAGGTTGAAATAAATAGACCAATGAAATTGTTAAAGTTTTAATGCGCTTAGTATTTTGAAATAAACAACACCTAACTAGATCTTTCGGGGGGATATAGATTGCGTAATACCAGCCTGGTGTAAATACTCGGGGATTGAATTCAGACGAGAGATCGAACAAACACTGTGGAAGAGAAATTATAGAGAAATTATAGAGATCCAGTGGTCATGGAAGACTCGATGGACCAGTAGAGATTTTGGTTCTGGTAGGCCTACATAGATATTTAAGACAGTGTACATTTTTCGATCGAGCCATGGGATCTCTAGAGAATTGTTGATTTGGTGGAAATGTTTTAATTTCATGTAAAAATAGAACGAGGAAGTTCTCAGCAAGGTTTGCAGAGAGTAATTAAAATTTAACTTTCATCTGAGATGTTGGCATTTGTGAATTGATTTCTGGTGAGAGTGATTTTCTAGATCTTACAGCAGCAGAAATATAACTTTTCAAGAAAACTGCAATCATCTTTAGTCCGGTGTAATTACCGGTGGTGCCGTGGCCAATTAAATAGAAAGAAGAAGTATTCATCATCATCATCACGCCCACTGCTACAATGAAACAACTATTAGAAATGTATTATGATTGTTAACAACCGTTTATTTATATCGCATGCCATACACAATCCTTGCGGTCTAATCGATAGTCGTATTGATAAGTAGAATTGTGTTAGCTTCTGTATCACGCCTGGAGGTTTCTTAAGTTGCGCAATTGTGTTTCTATACATTTTTCCCACAGACAATTCTAGACAAATCGATAAACACAAAACGAGAGATGGAGAAAACAAAATTATTTTGTGTTAATAAGAAAACATAAATAAATATACAGTGACAAGATCTGTGGAGATGCGGCAGATTGACAAGTATCTGATGATTGATTGACACATTATCGACCACCAGGTTCTAGCAGAAACCACATCGTTTTCAAGTTATGTACATATATTGTGGTTTGTCTTACTGCCTTCTTCTTTTGTTGCCATGCTGTTACTGAGTTGTTGCCCAGTGTCATGGTTTTCTGTTTTTGTTTTGCGCTGTTCTCTCTCTCTCTCTCTCTCTCTCTCTCTCTCTCTCACGCGATCGTTCTTTTTCGGCTATGTTTATCATTCTAATTGTGATATATACACAGCCTTTGCCAAGAACACAATTTTACGTCACACGGTTCAGTACCATTTAGAGCTCTAGTGCTTATCCTTCGGTGAAGTGTCCGATTTCAACCAGCGTTTACTGGTTCGCTCTCCGTTAGCCTTTTGCTGTCCCTAGCCAACCTACAAGGCAACAGGTTTTTTGCGTTGTTCTACTGGCTTGGGTGATTGCTATTTTTGCTGTGTTTACAGGATTCTGTTATGCCATCTATCCACTTGTATACATGTTCTCTAGTCTTTTTTCTTCCTTGATGTTCTGTTGTAGAAGAGTCTGTATACAGTGGAGTTTGGTTGCATTCTTATAACGTGTCCGAACCACTTCATTCTTTGTTTCTCAGTGTAATTCAAGCAAGGTTCTGTTCCAATTTTCTCTCTTCCTGCTTAAGGTGGCATAATGCACAAAACACAACGTTCAGGTTGGCTAACTCTTGTGGTATATACTGTTGTTACCGATTTTTTTTTGCCTTTTCCACGCTATGAATTCAGGCGTAGTCATGGCGCCTAATCTACATATTTTTACATGAAGGCTTGCTTTATTTATCACCGGTAGCTCTCGACATTCAGGCAAGCCGTGCTCAGAATTCAGAGGTACATGTAATTTAATTCTCCAAAATAAAAAGATTTCAAGGCTTCTTGTAGTCCAACCACGTGTACAGCGAAATTTTGTTGAGCCAAGCTAGCTGACCTCGAACCTTCCACAACACATGCCATCGCTTGAGATAGAAGTCTATTATTATAATCTACATATATTTCAGTACTGTACTACAAGGTATTCCTTGGCAATTGTTAATGTAGTTTCTTTGTATTCTTCACTCTGGCTAACCACTCATTAATCAATCTTTTTATTTGTTGTTGCTATTTTAGCCATTTTGTGATTTGAACTAAATGTACTGTACTATGTTTATATCAAAGTAGCCATATCTGTCCATCCGATTTCGTGGTGCGTTTCTTGTTCAGGTTTGCTCTTCCAGAATGTTGTTACATTTAGTAAGCGATACCAGTTACCTTTGGTTCTTCCTTTCAATTGTTGTCCCGGACAGCGGCATTGCAGTCTGCTCGTTAATATATTCAACTGCCAATGAGGCACGTTGTAGTCTTTATCTTGGCCTACGTTTTATATTATCCATTTCTTATAGAACTGTACTTTTTAAAATTGTTTTTTCGTTTAACATCGACTACTTGTTAAACCACTATTTGTAGTTGGTATATGATTTGAGCCTTGGAACGTGAGTTCGTTGTACAAGTTAATCACCTACAGACCAGTAGGCCCGCACATTCTGTTTCTGTATGGTTTTAATCGGGTTCGCCTTCATATGTAGAACCAACAAAAACTGACTCAAGAAAGTCCACCATCACCTTTAGATGAGATAGAGCCGCGTTAGCCTTTGACCTCACAGTCAATGTTCCCATGTATACACTAGTGGAAGATAAGGTCCTGTGTGTTTCTAAGGTCATCAGCAGGCTACTATTTTTAAATTTTCGCCCTTTGTAAGAAAAACTAGCCAACTCCAACTCTTCTGGATGCGGTCAGGCGCAGAACGCACCTTGTAGACACAAATTAAATACTCAAACTTACCTACCCGGAGATCTTCTTCGAACACTCCATATCGACCACCTGTTAACCACTCTTTGTATGTGATCTGAGCCTAAGAGTGATTGTACGCTGTGCTAGTTATGCGCCTGCAAGTAGGCCAGCACATTCGATTTCTGCAACACTTTTTATTTACTAAAGTAGCTTCCCTAGACCCCTACCTTAGTCGCCTCTTACGACATGCCTTGTAGGTCGCAGTGCTACTATTCTTTGTTCTCCTTGCGAGCCCCGACTACACACGTGCGACCATGAGATCAATAATGACTGTCATATAATCTCATCGATCCACTTAGGAAGTAAGTCGAGAACGGTTTGAGCGAGAAGCGGGCACCATACCTTCACGCCACAAAGATCCTATCTGCTCCTTCAATTATCTTTTGTAAGCTGATTGCAATTACTACTTTATATTAAATCATTTCGCTTAAATAATTTATAAGCTGTTCCATGGAAAAGAGCATCTAATTGCCAAGTTGATGTCTTTAATAATATTGCCTACACTCTGTATTTTCTAGTTGAATATATTTGCTTAAAATATCATCATCATCAAGTTGCTTGTCCTAAGCAGAACTTTGCCACACTAACAGTCCATCGGTATCTCTCTCTCTCATAGGCCAGATGTCCAGCCTTTGCAGCTGTCATGCTCAAACCATCAGCTACATCCTGAATCCATCTTCTCCGTGGTCTTCTTCTTCTCCTCTTTGTGGGGTGCCTACTTTCATAGTGGTCTTATCCAGCACTTCATGTCTTTTTATATGTTCAAAATATATCTTAGCAAAGTATTCAATAATTTATGAAATATTCACGTTAGAATATGTTATAATCATCTTCGTTTTACAAAACCGTATCTAATTCATGAATTATTTTTTGCTCAAAAGTATTTAATGGTTTTACCCAACATTACATTCATTGTTTTTTCTCAACATCATTTCCACTTGTTTGTCTCAACATTACTTTCACTTGTTTGTCTCAACATTACTTTCACTTATTTATCTCAACATTACTTTCACTTGTTTGTTTCAACGTTACTTTCACTTGTTTGTCTCAACATTACTTTCACTTGTTTGTCTCAACATTACTTTCACTTGTTTGTCTCAACACTACTTTCACTTGTTTGTCTCAACATTACTTTGACTTTTTTGTCTCATCCTTATTATCACTTGTCTATCACAACAGTTTACCAACTATACACAACTATAGAGAGCCGCAGTAGCGTAGTTGTTAGTGAGCCCGCTTCTTAGGCTAATGGTTCGGGTTCAATTACCCAGTGGATGTGGAATTTTATCCGACGGTAACTGTTATCAGGTCGATCCAGCCTCAATTGGGTACCAGGAAAAACATTGGGAAATAACGGCGATCAACGTGATGTTGACAGTAGCCATCGTGCGCTGACGGTCAATGAAAAATACGACCCTAACACCGTATTACCCTATATTCCAAATGGTAAAACAAGGGTTACATTACGTTTATACACAACTATATGTCATACAGTGGCGGCTCGTGATCATTTTTGTTGGTGGGGCCAGACAAAAATTTGCGGAAAAAAACCATGATTTTGGGTTAGGTTATATTTTAATTTATAATGCAAATACATGTTACATATTATTTTTGTTGGGGCCCGGCCCCACTTGCCCCCAATGACGAGCCGTCACTGATGTCAATACTAACTATTCATTTGCTACATACACTAAACACTTCTGACAAGAAGAGACTGGTTGATAAATGTAGACATTAGGAAAAAGTGGGCACAACATCAGAAACTGAACTTCATCAAGAAACAACAAATTAAATGGTTCAGTCACATAAGCAGATTACCAACAGACAGTGCACCTCAAAGAGCAATGTTGCTCCGACGCAAATGGATACAAAGCAAAAAGCCAGCCACACAAAAGATGGACATCAGAGATAACAGAGGCGACGAAATACACTATGAAGCGCACACAAAAGCACGTTCTAGAAATCTCTTCTTATCCCGACGCTGTGAGGCAAAACAGGAGTGAAGAAAAAAGAAAGATACACTAAACTATACGCCACATACTCTAAACTAGACACAATTATATGCTACATACTCTAAACTAGACACAATGATATGCTACATACCTAAACTAACACATTATATCCATATAAACAAACTATACACAGATGTACACTACATACTCTATCTAAACTATACATAATTATACTGGACATTTATCTAAAATATCACTACGATATCAGATTACCATCCCAACTGATGTTTCCATAATAATAACAAATAAACACGACGCTACCCGTGTAAGTTGTCACATAGCAAGACAAATAGAGAGATAGGGAACTAGATGCAGTGTGTATGGGTGTGTTCGTTACAAGAAAAAAAAAAGCATAGCGTTTGTTCATGCACCGATGAAGAAATGAATGGTTAACCAAAGTTATCTCAAACGTACATCACGTGGTTTTGATCGTGTCAGCGATAAACTTAATGACACACACAGGCATAGACAACAACTACAATTTACCTTAGAATGATGATAGGTACACCTTGACAAGTCACAAATAGCTTGTGTATCCTGAAAGGAATTTTCTGTTTATTAAATATTGTAAAAAAATATATATAGTCTATTGCTGGTGACGTGAAAATATGTTCAACGCCGGTTGAACTGAATTGAAACCACACAATAGTGTATACTAGAGCGTAGGTGAAAGGTATACAAACGTTAGATATGTTTGCAAATGTGGTAGTCAGTGCAACAGTTAGACATCTGTAGCGAACAGTTGAGCTTTGGTTTTGTCATCTAGCCAATCAGCTTATCGCAAAGTGACTGCGCATGCGGGTCGGGAAAGCCCGATGCTGTTGTCTAGAACTTCGGTTCTCAGCCTGTGGTACGCGTATCCAGGAGATTACCCGCTGGGTTGTACCACAGCCAACTCTAGATAACTAGGCCAGACAACTGACCGGAGAATCCCTGATCTAGATCAGAGAAGGGGGCAGGAAATTATAGATGTTTGATAGAACACTGCAAGCCTTTTTTGCAAATTTACTCAATTCTGTGAGTCTATTGTTATTTATTGGTGAAAAATAATCATAATATTGATATTCTTTATTGTTAAACTTAACTTGTTGCATAATATAACTTCGATTTAGCATTTTGTGTTGATTTTAAAATGAATTCGTCTATATACAACAATACTGGAATGTGAGGTGACGTGGTGTAGTTGTGGCCTGATTTCTCATAATTCTTACCTGCATAAGTTGGCTCTGGTTGTTCAGTTATCAGATGCCATGCCGGCTGGCGTAGGCGATCATGGACCACAAATCTATGTCCCTGGTATTTGCTATCATCTCAGATGTTGACGCTATTCGACGTCATAAAGTCAGGATGTCTAATATTTTCTTTCTCTGCCTTCCCCTGTCTCGTCTCCCTTCGATTTTACCGGATATCGCAATGTGTTCTAAACCTTCCGTTCTCAACACATGAAGAATAATGACTGCCTCTTTGTACAGTTGTATGGAGAAAATATTTATCAATGACGGAAAAATAAGTTTAAAAAAGGAGAACCGTTAGTTATAGAGCAATAAAATTCGGATTTAGGATTATCTTGTCTACCTGAGTAAACCTGATTTCAAGTGCATCAAATCAAGTTCGGGGTCAAAGGTGCATAGGGACAATGTCACGCCAGGATTGCTGAGCTAGCACTAATCAAGATCCTACCCCACTTCTACGTAGTGACCCTGGTAACAGACAACGGTTCCTGTCTGGCTAAGCGGACAGGGATCGATGGAGAGCTACAGGTAGTGGTAGTAGTGCAATCACGGAAAAGTAACGCAGATCCAAAAACCTGAATAAAATGCGCGCATCTCCTGGCCGAAGTCCGATGAAAAGCTAGTGGTTAAAACGTAAGAAAAAGTAATGTACGAGCCGTCTGCGAACGAATGCTAGCTCCCCCAAAATAAAGGACCGCACTAAAATTGTCAGCTCTGGGGCAAGAGTCCAAAAAACAGATAGTGTAACAAGGCAAAAGCAGCACCACAGTTACCACAGTCTCCCGGCCGACCGGTAACAAAGACTGAACAAACGAACATAAAAGGATGTGAGGTGTATCCAGAAAAGAGACGTGGGCCTACATTGGGCTAAACTTGGAGCCCTGAGGTGGGGGCGCCAATTGAGTTGCACATAGGCCCACATAGGGCGAAACTCGGAGCGCTGAGGTGGGAGCCCGAGTTAAGCTCCATGTCCGGACAGCCTAGAGACATGATGAATGTGAGCACGGTGAGAACTGATAGACACGGTGTGCAGGCACCAAAGCAAGCGTGGGGGTGACCCAAGTGGGCAGAAACACTGGAAAACCCAACAGAGGCTTGAATCCAGTGCGCGTTTTCCCTCCCAGGGAACTACTACTGCCTTGTAGTTAGATTGGGGACAATCAAAGGCTAGCGGAGTAAACCGTACACAAAACTGAACGGTAACCAAGTAGTCAAAAGACCGGAATGCGCCACAAACGAGAGGTAGGCCATCTGTCTACTAGAAAATAGCAACTTGCCGCAGTCGGCTGGACACAATCTGACGGGGCATAAATGCTGTGAAATGGACATTCATTGGACCCTTAGGCATATTGAAAACACATACTAGACGTTAACAACACCAGTACTGAGATATTAACAACACAGTACTAGAGCATTAAACAACATCAGTACTAGAGCATATTAACAACACAGTACTGAGCAATGAAACAACATCAGTACTGCATATTAAGAAAAACATCAGTACTAGAGCATATTAGAAATAACATCATACTAGAGCATTAAGAAACAACATCAGTACTAGACATATTAAGAAATAACATAGCTAACATATTAAGCAACATCAGTACTAGGCATTAGGAACAACAATCAGTACTAGAGCATATTGAAACAACCCAGTAAATGCTATTGAAACAACATCAGTACTAGAGCATATTAAGAAACAACACCAGTACTAGAGCATATTAAGAAACAACACCAGTACTAGAGCATATTAAGAAACAACATCAGTACTAGAGCATATTAAGAAACAACACCAGTGCTAGAGCATGTTAAGAAACAACACCAGTGCTAGAGATATTAAGAAACAACACCAGTACTAGAGCATATTAGAACAACATCAGTACTAGAGATATTAAGAAACAACACCAGTACTAGAGCATATTAAGAAACAACACCAGTACTAGAGCATATTAAGAAACAACACCAGTACTAGAGCATATTAAGTAACAAAAAACTAAATGGTTCGGTCATTTAACACGATTATCGTCCAACAGTACACCACAATGTGCACTACTATTCATATACAATGATTTCATGACCAAAAGTCACCCACGCAAACGATGGATATAAGAAATATGGGCGGTAGGAAACACTAAATATCGAGGCACATCAATAGCCCTCGCCAGAACTCTTCGCATACCCTGGACATTTAAAGGAATAGCAGAAATAGAGAATAGATAGATACATATTTCTACTAACCATGCATTGATGTGAGTTATAGACCCTTACGAGGTAGTCAAAAAGTATATACGTGCTTTTGAATATAAATGTTACAGAATATTTCTCAAAACAAAAATCCCGTGGACAGAGAAGAGAACAAATATATTATATATCCAGAAGGAACCCATAATTAAAGAATACTGGCTGATGCCACTTTTTCCGATCCAGAAGCACTTGAGCTTTCAGCTCTTCGGTTCGGTGCCATGGACATCGTAAATTTGGAGAGCCTGTGCCTTTTTCTGCCAGCCCGCGGAATTGAACCCGCACTCACAGAGGGCTTATCATACCGTCGTCCAACGCGCTACGAAACGTTGGGCAGGCGGGCGATGATGCCACTTAACAACGACTTGGCAGTACACGCCTGGACATGCTGGAGTGCGAGGTAACGAGCGTGCTGACTCTCTTGTAAACAATGCCCCGACTCAAGCGATCAGAAGTATTGACAGAGCCGATATCATCAATGCGGTACTCTCTCATTTATGTGACATGGGCAAGTCTCAGACACTGGAACGAGTTCGAGAATTAGGCGTTGAGTTTGGACATGCCAGACAGTGTCGTCTTCGTGGTAGAGAGAGAAGATATAGTAATCAACATCTCATGGGTACTGTGAGCAAATGGACTTTGGGATGGCTGCTGCAGCGGAGGACAGAGCACGAATAGGAATGCCCAATGTGCCATGACTTCGATCGCATAACATAACATAACTTAAAAACAAGAAAAGTGAAGTAATTTGGACATATAAAAGACATAAAAGGACCAGAGAAGACAATTATAAAAGAAATCTCGCACAGAGGAAAAGAGAAAGATCAAAGAGAAAATGGATTAAGTTCAGAAACACTTTAAAACGGATGTCGAAGAAAATAATTAACATCCGTGTTGTTGTTAAATACGAACAACTGAGATTTCTTTGTGAATAATTAGAAGTGGATCTCTATCATAACATGTTTAAGGCCTTTTTAAACAAAAATCTTTTTCTCTCTCTCTCTCTTGTTTCTCAATTTTCTCTCTCTCTCTCTCTTTCTTCTCTCTTTCTCTCTCTTTCTTCTCTCTCTCTCTCTCTCTCTCTCTTTCTTCTCTCTCTCTGTTTCTCTCTTTTCTCTCTCTTTCTTCTCTCTCTATCTTTCTTTCTTTCTCTCTCTCACTCTCTTTCTTCTTCCTCTCCCTTTCTCTCTCTTCTTCTTCTTTCTCTCTCTCTTTTCTTCTCTCTCTCTCTTTCTCTCTTTCTCTCTCTTTCTCTCTCTCTCTCTTTCTCTCTTTCTTCTCTCTCTCTTTACTCTCTCTCTTTACTCTTGCTTTACTCTGTTTTTACTCCCCCCTCTCTATCTCTTTCTTCTCTCTCTCTCTTTACTCCCTCTCTCTATCTCGTGCATTTTCAATTCCGATTCTGACATAGACCCTTAATCAACTCACGTTAAGTCTTCCTATCTTTATCTGTCTCGTGCAGTTCCTTCCAGCCCTTCCGTTGTATTGTTAACTTTTTTCTCCAAATTTTTATCTATGCAGTTCTAGACTTTCCTCGCTTTTGCTTTCCATACTGGTTCCAGAAAAGGACCCTTTTTGTTATATTTTCCTCAGGCTTTCTCAAGGTTATCCAGCGACATCGTCTTTTCTTCATCTGCTGGGTCCCTTGGATCTCTCTTGCTCTTCCCATAAGCACCTCATTTTGAGACCCTATCATACCACCCAAGTCCTTCTATTATGCGCAGATACTAGTTGATAAATTTTTGCAATTTATTAATTATTGTTTTAATAGTTCTCCATGATTCTGATTCATACAGCAGGACTGCTTTAACACTTGAGTTAAATATTTGAAGTTTGGTTCTACATAGATTTGATTTCTTTAGATTTTCACAAGTTTCCTAATAATGCGACGAAATCTCCACCTACCTTCTATAAACTGTTCCTGATATTTTTCTCTAACTACTACTAATAATAACGCAACACATTTATAACCGTGTAACAACCATATATTTGTAAACAACGTTCAACGCCAGCAATTGCTGATATTTATATAAACATGATAATAGTGAAGTCGGTATTTAAACTATATACTAAAGGACTTTTGGTTGAAATGCCGGTTCAGTTTGTAAATACGCTTTGTAAAACTATATTGCTTCGCGTTTGGAAACGTTTGTACATAATCTGTCTCTTTCAGTTCTGATGGAACACAGAGCTGTGCCGCTTGATAGATTCTTTGCAGTACCGCTGGTGAATTACAACTATAGTTGTATGTATCAATAGTATATCCATTACTTCTGTTGTCAAATCTGAAGTCATGTTATCAGTACGCGCCATGAGTCAGCAGTGAACTATTCTGTTCGTTATACTAAATCCCGCGCCGGTATATAAATGAAATATAAGTAATATGTGAATTACACTAAAATTTACGCGTAGCAATAAGGGTCTTGTTCTGTATTACGAAGAGGAAAAGAAACTGTGGAAGTCCAAAAACATTTATCGAGAAAAGAACTCCATCTAAACATGTGTGACGATGGAGAAAGAACTTCATCTAAACATGTACAACGATGGAGAAAGAACTTCATCTAAACATGTACAACTGAGGGAATGACGAGAAAGAACTTCATCTAAACATGTACAACGATGGAGACAAGAACTTTCATCGTAGAACATGATATCAGATGAGAAGAACATGATGGAAATGATATCGAACACAATTACTTTCCTCTCTTCTCTCGTGAAGGATAGGGCCTCAACATAGTTGTTCGTCTCTTTTCCCGGTCTCTGGCTGTTTTCTTTATGACTTCCAAGGATACTCCAACATTCTTAAGTTCCACAAGAAGACTCCGTCTCCAGGTCTGTTTAGGACGTCACTTTGCCGTTTACCCTGTAGACTCCAATAAAGTTCCTGAAACGACATAATATAACGAAATTATTCGAATGAGCCTGTCCTAAATCCTAGGTGCCTATGAACCGGTAAGAAACGAATTCACATCCTTTTCGCAAACCACATAGATCACAATGAATCGTTAATTTAATATTGGCACTGGCTCAACCAAGACACATTCAACCAGCCAGCACCTCTCCTCCCTGGACATGCAGTCTCCCAGAGCTCTCAGAAGAAATAAGTGGCAAGAAAGGAACACAGACAGACCTGGAGAGAATTCTCATCGCAGAAAAACACATAAATGAAAACTACCCAATGGACTCATGGACACATGCATACACGGATGACTCGGCTACAGATGCCACTCACAATGGAGGAGGGGGAGTTGTCCTCAGACTAAAAATGGAGTAGAACTAACCTTAGCTCTGGCCACCGGCAAATTCTCAACCAATTACAGAACAGAAGTAGAGGCCCTCAGTGCAGCTGCAAAAATGGTTGACCCTTACTGTATAGGTAAACATTAATGATATATATACATAGACCTTTGCTGTAGAGATAGACTTTAATCATATATATACATAGACCTTTGCTGTAGAGATAGACTTTAATGATATATACATAAAAGCGAATATATATAAAAACGAATGACTGACTTCATTGCACCGGGTTTTTACCTCATATAGCACAGTCCCTCTCCGAAGAAATGGCATACCATATGCCGATTGATTTGCACAAAGCCCGAACACCGTAGCTGGAGAACTATGGTTGATGACCTATGATCTCAACGAAAAGGAGGAAGTGTATAATGCATATACACATTAATGGTATTGCAGTAAAACCGCAGAGGGATTTAAGATGGGAGGACGTTTTAGTAAAACACTGAATTGTCGAACTTTGTTGAGACAGGCAAGAAATATCGGACTGAAATCTATGGAAAAGATTGAGCGAGTAACACAGAACAGAGCGGTATGGGGAAATTACTTACAGCCCCTATGTAACGTATAACATTACGAGAGGAATATATTTTAAGGGTAAAGGACCCCCTGTATACTACGTGGTAAATAGGTAAATACGTTGTTAGGCTCGTATTTTTTATTGACCGTCGGCACACGATGTGTGATGTGACCAAGATTACGCCGGCCGCCTGTACTTTCCTATGCTTCTCCGGGTACCCAAGTGAGGCTCGGTCGACCTGAGAGCCGTTACGGTCGGAAGAAATTCCACACCCACTGTTGAATTGAACCCGGACCACTAGCAATATATCTATAATAAAACCGCAGTAGTAGAAAGTGTTATAATCACAATATAGATGAGACTAGTAAAACTATTTGATTGGTGAAACATGTAATCACAAAGTACTGTAGTTTTACAAATTACAAAAACAATGACAATATACACCAACGTTTCGACCAACAAGGCCTTTATCAATACTCCTGTTGTTCGTTTGCTTGATAAAGACCGTGTTGGTCGAAACGTTGCTGTATATTGTCATTGTTTAGAAAGTGATACATATTAATAGTACTAGGTGTATCAGGTGTAGGGGAGGTAATCAATTTCTTCCTTTCTACTTTTCACCTTCACTAATCCAGCAAATCTTCTTTTGGACAAACTAAACCGTGTCTCAGAAGGGATATGAAATTCATTCTCTTAGGATTGCAAAAGTAAGGTAGTGTAACTAATTATGTAATCGTATGCTGTGTAACTAATTATGCAAATGTCTAAATAACACATACTGCTGCAGACTATTTTTCAATCTAAAACATGGTGTGATATGTTGTATGAAAGATTCACTACAAGAAATAAGCATACTGCCATGTAGTAGAGCAGAAAACGGATGATCTAGTATTTAGTTATACATAAATGTACGTTTGTGTAGGAGATCTTGAGTTTATAGAGATGAATTTTAATGAAGTGAGTTGTATGTACTTCTTATATTGGTAAAATAAAATTAGAGATCTTGCAGACTTCGTAACGACAAAAAAGTTAATTGCATATCCTTTACAGAACTTTGCGAATCAACCCCAGTTTTTAACGCTGTTTCTGATTTTTCTAGGCATTATTACGTTAAGTAGTTTACCATTGCTTTCTAAACGGGTTTGTGCCATCGTCCTTTGTAGAAATCCACCCGAAACAATTTGCAACCAAATTGTCCGCAGCGTGATTCGAACTCAGAACGTCGGGGTTAATAGACAGAGTAGACCCAGTCACTATCCCCTAAGCCACAGACGCCATCTCGTAACGACAGCACATCTGTAATTCCTGGCTACAATGAGATATCATATCCTAAAACAAGCAATTAAAAGGTATCATTTTTATAATTCTTACTGGTATGAGTCAAGTGATATTTCTAGGCATCACAATGACAGCTAAATAACAGATGATCAACATCATTTTCATGCCTATGTTGTGTTACCAAAGCCTAACATGGACAATGAGCAAAGTACAGTCGCAAAACATAAGTACATGGGAAATGCGATCATGCCTGTGTGTGGTAACGGGACCCGCAAGGAAGCAAAGAATAGTACCACTGCAACCTACAAGGCATGTCGTAAGAGGCGACTGATGAAGGACCTAGGAAGCTACTCTAGTTTTTTTTTTTTTTCGTCCGCTTTCAACTCAGACGAAGTTTCATCTCTGAAACTGATTTTTGCTTGAAAATCCGTTTTCCAATTTCTTATAATGGCAGAGCGTGCACATTGTAAATTACTTTACACTGGCAGCCGTGTGCTCAATGTACTCGTAATTAGTATTCCCTCGCCATACAGGCAGATTTTCTCCGACTTCAGAGGTACTCACTTTATCGTCCTGAGTAAGACCAGGGACTCGAACAAATGCCGGACAGTAGGTTCGAACCCGAGCTATGAGGCGTCTCACAGCTAGCAGGCCGAGCTAGTATCAACTACTCTAGGCAGTCCCCGCTACTCTAGTAAATAAAAAGCGTCGAAAAAATCGGATGTGCTGGCCTACTTGTAGGCGCATAACTGGCACAACACACAATCGCCCTTAGGCTCAGGTTCCATTCAAATCACACAGAATGGTCAACAAGTAGTCGATATGGAGCGTTCGAAGAAGAAGAACTATGCTACAGTATAACTACAGATGTGGTACTTTATAATAGAGCTTTTATGTTTGTAAAATCTCATTACAGTTACCTGCGACAGCGCTGTACAGCTACCCACGTGTACAGTTACCCACGTGTACAGTTACAGTTACCCGCGTGTACAGTTACCCGCGTGTACAGTTACCCACGTGTACAGCTACCCGCGTGTACAAATTTGCATCATGTTGGATAATAAACATACTTTGGCCGAAATTCGGATCTGCCTCTCCTATATGACGTTAGATTTCAACGGTGACGCAGCGTACTCAAGTTCTCAATGTAAACCACACAGATCACATGGTTGACAAGAACAAACGAACACAAATAAACATAGTTGTTTCGATGTTACGCTCGTGTGTCGCTCTTCGGCTCAGATCACATACAAATCACAAAGAGTGTTTAACAAGTGGTAGATATGAAGCGTTTGAAGAAGTAGTTGGGTTGTTAAACTCGGATTTTATTTCTCATTTGTGGAAAAACCAGAACAATATTTTAATATTTAACAAAAAAATACAAAACTCAATTGCCACTTTTATTAAAACTTGATCAGGATGATAATATTAACAATGTTTATCTGAAATGTTTTTCATGAAATAATTAACAAACGGAAACATGATTCATCCGTCAGAAGGGTTTCGGTTTGAATTTTTACTTGACCTTATTACCACTATTAAAACGTCGTGTTCTAATATATTAACATTTGTTTTACTTTCGTAGAACTCTTCTGGATGTATATACAGTCTGAAATGCTTCTCAGTAGAACTCTATTCTGGATGTATACCCAGTCTGAAATGCTTGATCTTGTGATCTCAACTTCTTCATAAAACGACATCTTCAATGCTTAAAGTGACAATATACACTGTGAAGATTTCAACGAAGAAGATAGAGGGTATTCTCTATCTTGATTGTGCAAGTTGCCAGTGGTATATGCGATGTATGAAAATCAACAAATCGAAGGTGATTAGATCAGATCGGGAGAAAATTGTATACGAAGAACTAACGCTACTGAAACATTTATACGAAGAACTAACGCTACTGAAACATTTATACGAAGAACTAACGCTACTGAAACATTTATACGAAGAACTAACGATACTGAAACATTTATACGAAGAATTAACGATACTGAAACATTTATACGAAGAACTAACGATACTGAAACATTTATACGACGAACTAACGATACTGAAACATTTATACGAAGAACTAACGCTACTGAAACATTTATACGAAGAACTAACGCTACTGAAACATTTATACGAAGAATTAACGCTACTGAAACATTTATACGAAGAACTAACGCTACTGAAACATTTATACGAAGAACTAACGCTACTGAAACATTTATACGAAGAACTAACGCTACTGAAACATTTATACGAAGAACTAACGCTACTGAAACATTTATACGAAGAATTAACGCTACTGAAACATTTATACGAAGAACTAACGCTACTGAAACATTTATACGAAGAACTAACGCTACTGAAACATTTATACGAAGAACTAACGCTACTGAAACATTTATACGAAGAACTAACGCTACTGAAACATTTATACGAAGAATTAACGCTACTGAAACATTTATACGAAGAATTAACGCTACTGAAACATTTATACGAAGAACTAACGCTACTGAAACATTTATACGAAGAATTAACGCTACTGAAACATTTATACGAAGAATTAACGCTACTGAAACATTTATACGAAGAACTAACGCTACTGAAACATTTATACGAAGAACTAACGCTACTGAAACATTTATACGAAGAACTAACGCTACTGAAACATTTATACGAAGAACTAACGCTACTGAAACATTTATACGAAGAATTAACGCTACTGAAACATTTATACGAAGAACTAACGCTACTGAAACATTAACGAAGAACTAACGCTACTGAAACATTTATACGAAGAACTAACGCTACTGAAACATTTATACGAAGAACTAACGCTACTGAAACATTTATACGAAGAATTAACGCTACTGAAACATTTATACGAAGAATTAACGCTACTGAAACATTTATACGAAGAACTAACGCTACTGAAACATTTATACGAAGAACTAACGCATGAAACATTTATACGAAGAATTAACGCTACTGAAACATTTATACGAAGAACTAACGCTACTGAAACATTTATACGAAGAACTAACGCTACTGAAACATTTATACGAAGAACTAACGCTACTGAAACATTTATACGAAGAACTAACGCTACTGAAACATTTATACGAAGAATTAACGCTACTGAAACATTTATACGAAGAACTAACGCTACTGAAACATTTATACGAAGAACTAACGCTACTGAAACATTTATACGAAGAACTAACGCTACTGAAACATTTATACGAAGAACTAACGCTACTGAAACATTTATACGAAGAATTAACGCTACTGAAACATTTATACGAAGAATTAACGCTACTGAAACATTTATACGAAGAACTAACGCTATGAAACATTTATACGAAGAACTAACGCTACTGAACATTTATACGAAGAATTAACGCTACTGAAACATTAACGAAGAATTAACGCTACTGAAACATTTATACGAAGAACTAACGCTACTGAAACATTTATACGAAGAACTAACGCTACTGAAACATTTATACGAAGAATTAACGCTACTGAAACATTTATACGAAGAACTAACGCTACTGAAACATTTATACGAAGAACTAACGCTACTGAAACATTTATACGAAGAACTAACGTACTGAAACATTATCGAAGAACTAACGCTACTGAAACATTTATACGAAGAACTAACGCTACTGAAACATTTATACGAAGAACTAACGCTACTGAAACATTTATACGAAGAATTAACGCTACTGAAACATTTATACGAAGAATTAACGCTACTGAAACATTGTATACGAAGAACTAACGCTACTGAAACATTTATACGAAGAACTAACGCTACTGAAACATTTATACGAAGAATTAACGCTACTGAAACATTTATACGAAGAATTAACGCTACTGAAACATTTATACGAAGAACTAACGCTACTGAAACATTTATACGAAGAACTAACGCTACTGAAACATTTATACGAAGAACTAACGCTACTGAAACATTTATACGAAGAACTAACGCTACTGAAACATTTATACGAAGAACTAACGCTACTGAAACATTTATACGAAGAACTAACGCTACTGAAACATTTATACGAAGAACTAACGCTACTGAAACATTTATACGAAGAACTAACGCTACTGAAACATTTATACGAAGAACTAACGCTACTGAAACATTTATACGAAGAACTAACGCTACTGAAACATTTATACGAAGAACTAACGCTACTGAAACATTTATACGAAGAACTAACGCTACTGAAACATTTATACGAAGAACTAACGCTACTGAAACATTTATACGAAGAATTAACGCTACTGAAACATTTATACGAAGAACTAACGCTACTGAAACATTTATACGAAGAACTAACGCTACTGAAACATTTATACGAAGAATTAACGCTACTGAAACATTTATACGAAGAACTAACGCTACTGAAACATTTATACGAAGAACTAACGCTACTGAAACATTTATACGAAGAACTAACGCTACTGAAACATTTATACGAAGAACTAACGCTACTGAAACATTTATACTGGGGGATAAAACTTCATATATGCTTTTGTACGGGTTTTTTGGTGTGTTTTTTAAATAGCACATAATACTCTTTGAGAGCCGCAGTCGCCCGAGTGGTTACCGGGCCCAAATTTGGGGTGTACAGAATAGAACCACTGTTACCTGCCACGCATGTCGTAAGAGGCGGCTAAGGAGGTTTGGTTGAAATCGGATGCACATGTCCTAAACGTGTAGAAGTCTATGTGTTTAGGGGCCTACCAAACCAATGTGCAACTTATACGCGTTCTTGGCAAAGATCAAACATATCACAAAGAGTGATTAAAATTGGTCGTAAAGAACGAACGCAAAGAAGAAGAAGAGAGGCAGTAGTGTAGTTGATAGTGAACTCACTCCTTAGGCTAATAGTCTAGGTTCAATTTCACTGTGGACGTGGCATTTCTTCTTACTATAACGGCTCCCAAGGTGAGCCAGCCTCAATTTGGTACCAGGAAAAGCACTGGAAAATAAAGACGACCGGTGATATGTTGATCACATCACCCATTGTGTGCCGACGGTTAATAAAAAATATGGACCTAACACCGCATTACCCTATATACCACATGGTATAAAACTGGTTCCTTGACTTTTAATACAGTCAACTATTCTAGGAAATTAGACAACAACCGTCACGTGACCTCGCATTCCAGTATTGTTATATATATAGACGAATTCATTTTAAAATAAACACAGCAATCTAAATCAAGTTTATATTATGTAACAAGTTCAGTTTGACATTAAGGAATATCAGTATTATTATTTTTCATCAATAAATAACCATAGACTCATAGAATTGAGTAAAATTGCAAAAAAAGCTTGCAGTGTTCTATCAAACACATATAATATCCAGCCCCACCCAAATCACACTAGATCAGGGTTTCCCCCATGAGTTACGCGGCCCACTATTAGCGTTGGCTCTGACTTTTACTTACATAATAATCATTACTTATCAAAAGGCCACTGAAATCCACCTCGCTTGCCGCAGACATTTCGCCGGCAGATCTAATCCAATCCACTCCTACCCCCACATTTCACACCTTCCTGTGCTCTAAACATATATTGTCATTGAAGCAGGCTAATCTCTTCTGTATTGAGTTTCATCTTGTAAGTGCATTGTTGAAAGCCCTTGACAGTCCATTGTACTCGGATCATCTTGCTTGACACTTTCTGAACGCTTGACTCTTGTTATCAGCAAATTGTTACTACAAATATAGTTACTGTTAAATGTTATTCTATGCCACTTTAATCAGATAATAATCTTATATCTGGTTTCCAAAACATCCTCTCGGATAACCACTTTCAAGATGGTAGTCTGATTATAAAACAGAAACTAGAAGTGATCTTGATTTGTTTAAAACAAACAAAAATAAGGTCAGATTGTTGGGAGAGAGAGAGAGAGAGAGAGAGAGAGAGAGAGGGGGGAAATGCTAGGATTTTTTTTTAATTGTGGCATTCGGACTACATATTTTAAAAATATTTAATAGTAGTAAGATTATAACATACAAACAATATTTTGAAACAGTCTGAAATAAAAATTATAATAGAAATTAAGAAAAAAAAACTAATTTAGAAATTGATATAAAACAATACTAGTAATTGGTATTAGAAAAGAACAAATGCTTCTGTTCTACAACAGCTTGATATTAAAGAGAATTGGATTTTAAAGAGCATAAAAACAAGGAAAATTAAATATTTCGGACACATCAAACAACATGAGTGCCTAGAGAAGATAATTTTGGAGGGAAGGGTGCCTGGAGGAAGAATGAGAGGAAGACCTAGAAGACGATGATGGCAAGATGTCATTGATGATCTGAGAATGACTGCTGCTGACGTCGGTCAACTTGCACAGAACAGAGACTTTTTCAGGACTGATGTCATGGGGGCCAAGTTCTGGAATGGGCAAGCTACTTGATGATGATGATGAATTAGTATAAAACAAGACTATGAAACAATTGATATAGAACAAGATTAGAAACTGATATAAAACAATACTAGAAATATACGTTAAAAAATAAGCAATTCCATGTCAGAGATAAAACACAGAATGGATGTCTTCGTTAAAAACATAATAAATGTCTGTCAAAAAATTGAACAGATGTCAAAATTAGTGACATAATTGATTGCAAGGCTAATAGCCAAGTGAAATGTAGAAGGCTGCTCTTAGTAGGTTAGGGTGTTTCCCCTTGGTTGTCGTAGACGGTAACACTAAAGTTGATGCATTAATGCGGTCCTGCTCATAGGCATCCCATTGTGCGCCATGTCCCTTTCAAGTAGCTGAAAGTATCAGAGACAAAGCAATTACACATTTGCTACTGCAAAGATTCTGGATTCTAGCAAAATTCACAAAATCCTGGTACCCATATACAGTTGATGGGACTGAGCTCTCGTGTGTTATCGGGCTCTCAATGAGAGCAAAGAATAGTAACACTGCGACCTACAAGGCATATCGTAAGAGACGACTGAGGTAGAGGTCTAGGGAAGCTACAATAGTAAATAAAAAGCGTCGCAAAAATCGGATGCGCTGGTCTACTTGTAGTGTAACAGTATGGGTGGTTGAAATTTCTATACTGAATACATTTTAGTACACACGTATACTATACTAATCCACTTAGAATATGTAAACACGTGGTATCAAATTATCATATACATAAGTTTCTTTATTCTTAAATTCTATTCTCTGCATCAAAAAGGTTATCAAGATACTTGCATCTCTAATTATTCACTTCCCTAAGCTGCATACATGCACAAACATTTCATGAAACACTCACATAAGTATTATAAAATACACACAATTAAAATACACATTACTTAACGATGAAACTTGAAAGAATGTCACATCCAACCGATTCCTCCTACGGGAACTGGTTCAACACTAATTTCTTAATTATCTATCCGGTGTCCTTGGAATTTATCAGTCTATCTCTACACACAAGATTTCACGTTTTGGATTCAAACTGCAGCCCTTCTAAATCCGACTGTGTACCAGTTAACTTGAAGCTCGAGTTAATTGACGAAGTAGAACTGGATCGTTGTTTCTGACTAAACCAAAGATTAATGCTTGAAAACTGACCAACGTGGTAACTATTGCTCCGAACAGTTCAAATTAGGTTGAGTGAAGACTAAGTGCGCCGACGTCCTAAAAGAACGACACTGTAGAACAAAGGCAGGTATAATGAAAGTCTCTGTCAACCTAAGATAAAAGGTCTTCTGCCACGTGGTTAATGGCTACCGATCTGCAAGGTTTAACACAAGCTTAGGCTTGACGAAACTTGACGAAATGATCTGTCGCCACGTGAAGATAATTAGTTCTCTGACACGTTAAATTCACGCTGAGTAATAGAACAAAATATGACGAGGTTGACACTCTGGTATATCAAATCTAACAAACTCAGCTTTACTTTATCTAACACTTTGTTAATTTCTTATAATATGTTCCTACTACCTGTATCACTTTCCTGCGTCTGTCTGAATCTTCCGTGCTTCTCTTGTGTTCCGGGGTTCTCTGTCGTCCTTCTCGTGATCTTCTGTTCTCTGTCTATGTCCCACCTTATATAGCACCCTCATCCGGAAATTGGATTGCCCAATCACGAGCCTGCTGCCCCATCTGATCGTAAATTTCCGGACACATGTTATTCGCCTACCTCTGAACCTAAGGGCCGTAATTTTGCGTATCGCCTCTGTTACCCTGTTACAGTAGAAGCATAACTGGCACAAAAGTAAAATCACTATATGGCTCAGATCACATACAAATCACACAGAGTGGTTAACAAGTGGTCGATATGGAGCGTTCGAAGAAAAAAAAGAGAAGAAGAAGACTGGATCTGAAATCAGTCATGCAATTAATAAAATAACAACAAATTCAATGGTTTCACTTGACAAGAATGCCCTGGTATCGACTACCACAGAGAGATACACTGAAAAAGTACAACAAGTATAGAGCAACAGGAACACCACGCAAAAGATGGAGCGACATTATCAAGAACAGCCTTAAGAAAATGCATAATAACAGCTTACAACGTGCAATTGAACAAGCCCAAACATGATCACTACAACCCCCTTCCAATTTCTTCAACCCTTCTGTAAAGAACTAAACTGTGAAAGAGAAGAAGAAGAACATCCTTAGATTGTGTAACCCATCCCTGGACGGTCACACTTACTTAATACGAAAACATATTCTTATCACACGTTTCTTCAACAAACTAATTTCTTGCTCTGTCAGTCCCTGCACCTGGTAGTTACCTGAGAACTAGTTATCAGGTAACCTATTACCTGTATGAGATCCCACGATACGCACAACCTGTATTTATATGCTAGACATTGTTCGTGACGAATTGATAATTTCTTGCGAGATCCAAGGGCAAAAAGGAAACATCCTGTGCTGTTTAGTTACTTCGTTTCACAAAAACTATATCTCTAAAAGTGCTTTTAAATTGTGATCTATCACAACATATAAGTGTTCTCAATATCAAGTGTTCTCAATGTTTAACTTCATTACGCCCTTGTGTTATTGTGGATCGCAAGGGGAGCAAAGAATAGTAACAGTGCGACATACAAGGCATGTCATAATAGGCGACTGAGGTTGGGGCCTAGGAGACTCCACTAGTAAATAAAAAGCGTCGGAGAAATCGGAATTGCTGGCCTACTTATAGGTGCATTACTGTCACAACATACAAACGCTCTTAGGTTTAGATCACATACAAATCACAAAGAGTGGTTAATAAGTTGTCGACATGGATCGTTTGAAGAAAAAGAAGATATTATTGAGCACGGTTTTATCCCGTATAGCTGAGTCCATATCTGCAGAAATCGCACAGTACCTGCCGAGAGCATTGCACAAAGCACAACTTCAAAACTTTGGCAACAATTCTAGGGATCTCCGGAGAAAAAATTGCATTCGTGAACAGAACGATGCGGTCTTGATTCAAACCTACGACCTTTGTAACCTCAAGACAACGGGTTAATCACTTAACCACAGTGATTCCTAATGATAAACTGTGCTGTGCTATACTATCTTTGCATGTAGCATGTCCTAAGTAGAACGTCGTCCTCACAACACTTAGCATGTAGCATGTCCTCTGCAGAGCCTCGTCCTCACCACAGCCGTCTAAGAGACTCGATCTCTAGCCTGTCCTCACGTCGTCTCCTTTGTCATGTTCAATGTTTCTTTAATTGTCTATTGCTACCGTCGTCTTGGGCATTCCCTGATTCCTCTTCCAGAAACATTAAGTAAAGTACCCGTTTTCATACGATGATATGATGATAATTAGCGGAATATTGTGTTAGAGAGTTAGCATTCCTGCATTTTGACCAACCTGTACACGATGGAAGACATGGTCAACACTACGTCAGTCGACCTTAGTTCCCAGTGTTTCTCTGGTATCAAATTGAGACTGGGTTGATCTATGAGCCGTTTTGCAGAAACAAAAATAATGCACTAAACGGGAAATTTGATCCTGCGACCATAAGCAAGTTTAATCTTTTGAAAGAATTTTGTCCGGGCAGCGGTTTTGCAGCCTGCTCTTATCTACTTTTAACTGTCAATGGTACTTTTACATGTTAAACCTAAACACAGTATCTACGTTTTATCGTCCATCTCCTTTATGACTAGGAACGTGATCTTACCTACCTACATTGAGATCAGTCATGAATCAATGGAACATTATTTATATTGATCCACCCAGGAAACGAACCGAGTTCCTACAAAGTGAGTACCTTACCTCCACGCCACAGAGCTCTTGCCAATAACCTAATTGTCTATCTTCTTCTTTTTTGTCGTCACACTGCTACCGGGTTGTTGCCCAGTGTCGTGGTTTTCTGTTTTTGTCTTGCGCTGTTCTGGTGGCTTGTGTGATTGTTATCTTTGCTCTTTCACAGGATTCTGCTACGCCATCTAACCATCTTTTCCGTGGTCTTCCTCTTGCCTTCTTTCCGATGTTCTGTTGTAGTATACTGTGGAGTTTGGATGCATTCTTATTAAGTGGCCAAACCACTTCATTCTTTGTTTATCAATGCGTGATAAGCAAGAAAACAACAAAAGACACAAGACACAAGAAAGTAAGTGAAATATATGAGGAAGGGGTAGCAATAGTGACAGATTAATTATATACATACACACCTAGGTGGTCTGAAAGGTTCCCACACTTGACGATTGAATGAATTTAGAAATCGACGACTCGTTTACCTGTTGTTGATGTTATAAGTCATGTAAAGGATATATCTCGATTTTCATTTCAGAAATGCATACGGTACAAGCAGAATTGGATGCATGAGAGGCTGAATGAGAAGCGAGCCACGGGAACCATCTGTATGCATGCCCTTCGACATCTGCTGAGGGAGACTGAGCACTTATGGGTCTGTCTGTACTGCTATGACATCAGTTCAGGAAAGAATATCCAATCTCTCTCTCTCTCTCTCTCTCTCTCTACCAGTCTGTTACTATCCAAATCTGCTTCGTCTTATTCCAACGCTCCATATCGCCCATTTATTAAACCACTCTTTGTGATCTGTATGTGATCTGTATGTGATCTGTATGTGATCTGTATGTGATCTGTATGTGATAAGAGCGATTGTACTTTGTGCCAGTTATGCGACTACACGTAGGCCAGCACATCCGACTTCTGCGACGTTTTTTATTTACTAGGGCAGCTTCCCTAGGCCCCTACCTGTCGCCTCTTACGACATGCCTTGTCGGTTGCAGTGTTACTATTCTTTACTCCCCTTGCAAGCCCCGGTAACACACAGATGACTTTCCAAATCAATACTAATCACTTTGATAATAAATTGTAATTGTATCGAACTCAATCACAACTTTGAGGAATTATCTTCTCAAATTATTTCTCTAATTGAATCGCAATATGATTTACCTGCACACATCGCAAATATAAATTATGATTGGAAATAAGAAACTAGTTAAATACCGGTCTCAGAAAACGTTGTTGAGTTTGAGATTTGTATTTTGTAATCTGAGTAATACGTTAATTGCTATGTCAAATATGAGTTGACCTTTCATTGACAGGTGATTTGTCACCAATCTCATTTCATTTGTTTTTGTATCAGTCCCAAGTTATCGGAAATAAGTTTCAACCGTTAGCACCAGTGTAGAATCTGTCATTTTAAAGGGAAAATCTCCCTCTCTCTCTCTCTCTCTCCTCTCTCCTCTCTCTGCCTTTTTAACCCAGATTGGAACATATGCCTCAATCAACTCATGCCAAGTCTTCCTATCTCTAGCTATATCCTGCAGGTCCCTAGAGCTCTTGTTTATATTGTTGATCTCTGCCTCCAAATCTCGTCTCCATGAATTTATCGGAATCCCCTTCTTTCGCTGTCCCTGCGGGTTTCAGTAAAGGACCCTTCTTGTTATATTCCTCTAAGGGTTTCGTAAAGTGTGTCCTATCCAGCGCTCGAACCTGCAACTTTAGAAGGGTTTAGGCAAGAGTTCACTTCGCTATGAAGACCAATCGTTTTCAGATGGTCAGTGAAAATAAATCAACAAGCCACCAGAACAGCACAAGACAAAAACATAAAACCACGACACTGGGCAACAACCCGGTAGCAGTGTGACGACAAAAGAAGAAGAAAAGTAAAAATACAGGTCTAACAACGTATCTCCCCACTTGATTTCATAGTATGAGAAAGCGTTCTTTTACTTCTTTCTTTCTTAATAATGATTACAATTTCCTATATCTAATATGTGTCTGGTATCTGTAGCGTAGTGGTCAGTAGATGGTAGAGCTTGCTTTCTGAAGGTCGTGGGCTCCAATCCGGACCGCATCGTTTGGTTTTACATTTTTACAGAGATCCTTTAGAATGATTGTTGGAGCTACAGAGTGTGAACTTTCTGCAATACTCTCGGCAGGATGCGGACTATTTCTGTGAAGAATGATCTGCGTCCTAATCCCTAAGAACAGGTCACTGCAGGCGCAAAGCAGCACATGTACAGAATAAAACCTGCTCAGACTGCACAGTGTGCATGTCAGAGAGAAGCACAGACTCCAGAGCACATCCTGCATTCATGTCCATCATCCATACACCAACGAAAGGAAACATGGGCTCATGAACGAAGCTTACAGTGCAAGATATGCGGAACTCTCAAGGAGCTCCAACTGACATGCAGCTTCATAGAGGCAACCCATCTCATGGTTTCGACGAGCATACGAAACCGAACGCAAAGAAGAAGAAGGGTCCTAATGGGAAACCCGGTTGCAATGAAGGCAATCTTTCGTCTTCTGATTCCTTTGCCTGATCTAGTGTAATACTTTTGTATCACACTGTTTAGCCATACTAATGATATTGCTGCACGTGAAGAGTAGATCGATTCTGTAATATCACGACTTAAATAAAAAAACCATATTGGTTACATATCGACTTATTCAACTATTTCTTTAACAGCTGCCTTCGATCTTGTTGGAGAGTCGATTTCCTCACTTCCTGACTGGAGTCAGTGAAGGAGAACAGATCGATCTTGTTGTTTACAAATATGCATTCCTTATCACAAACTTTCAATGTGTTTATATTCTCGGTTCATTAGAATGCAGCTTTCGAGCCATTTAGTGAAGGAAGTTGGCGTGAATTGGTTATTTAATGAATGACGTTGGTGTAAATAGCTTATTTAATGAAGGACGAAGGCGTGTATAGGTTATTAATGAAGAAGGAATGCGTGTATGTGTTATTAGTGAAGAAGGAATGCGTGTATGTGTTATTAATGAAGAAGGAATGCGTGTATGTGTTATTAATGAAGAAGGAATGCGTGTATGTGTTATTAATGAAGAAGGAATGCGTGTATGTGTTATTAGTGAAGAAGGAATGCGTGTATGTGTTATTAATGAAGAAGGAATGCGTGTATGTGTTATTAATGAAGAAGGAATGCGTGTTTGTGTTATTAGTGAAGAAGGAATGCGTGTACGTGTTATTAATGAAGAAGGAATGCGTGTATGTGTTATTAGTGAAGAAGGAATGCGTGTATGTGTTATTAGTGAAGAAGGAATGCGTGTATGTGTTATTAGTGAAGAAGGAATGCGTGTTTGTGTTATTAGTGAAGAAGGAATGCGTGTACGTGTTATTAATGAAGAAGGAATGCGTGTATGTGTTATTAGTGAAGAAGGAATGCGTGTATGTGTTATTAATGAAGGAGGAATGCGTGTATGTGTTATTAATGAAGAAGGAATGCGTGTTTGTGTTATTAGTGAAGGGGGAATGCGTGTTTGTGTTATTAATGAAGAAGGAATGCGTGTATGTGTTATTAGTGAAGAAGGAATGCGTGTATGTGTTATTAATGAAGAAGGAATGCGTGTATGTGTTATTAATGAAGAAGGAATGCGTGTTTGTGTTATTAGTGAAGGGGGAATGGGTGTTTGTGTTATTAATGAAGAAGGAATGCGTGTATGTGTTATTAGTGAAGAAGGAATGCGTGTTTGTGTATTAATGAAAAGGAATGCGTGTATGTGTTATTAGTGAAGAAGGAATGCATGTATGTGTTATTAATGAAGAAGGAATGCGTGTTTGTGTTATTAATGAAGAAGGAATGCGTGTATGTGTTATTAATGAAGAAGGAATGCGTGTATGTGTTATTACTGAAGAAGGAATGCGTGTATGTGTTATTAATGAAGAAGTAATTCGTGTTTGTGTTACTAATGAAGAAGGAATGCGTGTATGTGTTATTAATGAAGAAGGAATGCGTGTATGTGTTATTAATGAAGAAGGAATGCGTGTATGTGTTATTAATGAAGAATGAATGCGTGTATGTGTTATTAATGAAGAAGGAATGCTTGTTTGTGTTATTAGTGAAGGACGTAGGCGTGTATGTGTTATTAATGAAGAAGGAATGCGTGTATGTGTTATTAATGAAGGAGGAATGCTTGATTGTGTTATTACTGAAGGAAGAAGGCGTGTATATGTTATTAATGTAGGAAGAAGGCATGTATAGGTTTCAATAGTAAATTACTGATGATCTCATTAAATATGAACACGAATAAAACAATGCAACCAGGCCAACAGAGTGACAGATGAAAATAAGAGGATATATATATATATATATATATATATATATATATATATATATATATATATATATATATATAAAGAGTGAGTGAAGGGGAGAAAACATTTTTTTTTAAATAGACAAAGAACAAAAGAGTCTAAATGAGAAGAGTTTACTTCATTGCAGCATTTATTCCTAATATGTTTCGGCTCCAAATGTTTTGATTCCACATTTCTCGGTCGCATAGTTATATCATCAGAAATAGATTGCTACCTTCTTCTTTCTTTCTTTCTCGAATCCTGTATGCCTCACAGCGTCAGGTGATATTCTCTGAAGAAGCGTGGCCTTAGAATGCGCTTGCGTGAATGGTCTTTTTCAGATAGCTTGTTATTACTGGAGGTCCATCTTATTGAGGAGCGGCCTTTTTGTTGTGACAACTCATTGTATAGAGAAGAGATTGCGTTATGGGTGTAAAAATAGGTCTGATGGATTGAATGCTGCTTAGTGATTGAATATTTAAAAAATTTGTTGTTTTTAATGAATGAAGAGGGATGATGTTGTACCACTTCTTCCTGATGTCTTCATTATCTACAACCAGGCCAACATACGTGTAAAAATAACAGCATGATGAAGAGAGAAAACATTTTTTTTGACAAGCTTTTCTTCATTGCAGTTTTTTCATGTTGTCCAAAAGGGTTTTATTCACTTCGGTCAAGTTATATATCAGAAAGATTGCTACCTACCGCCAAATATTACACAAATACAGAGCTCCCTAAGTTCAGCATTGATCCAAGGGATTTCGGGATGGGAGGGGGCATGCACTTGTGAACCGAATGACCTATTCTGGTCGAAACTACGACTTCCGAACGCAACAAGCGATTTGACCACTTCGCAACAGACTCACTAGAAAAGGACATGTACAATAATACTTGGAGTGAGAGAGGTTGGGTAAAACGTTTGCTGTCGTTCTGAATTCTGTTGGTTCGAATCCGGACAATTTTTCGTGAGATCCTAGAATTGTTGCTGGAGCTACGGGGTTCATACTTTCTGTAAAACTCTCATCAGGTGACGGATTATTTATGTGAAGGGTGATTTGAGTCCTAATGAGGAAACCCGGTTCCAATTAACGCAATGTTTCGTCTTCAGACCCTTTTTATATATGTTATTCCAATGAGCTTCTTCTTCTTCTTCGTACGTTCCATATCGACCACTTGTTCTGTGTGATTTGTTTGTGATCCAAGTCTGAGAGCTATTGTACATTTTGACAGTTATGCGCCTTCATAAGTAGATCTGCACATCCAATTTCTGCGATGCTTTTTATTTACTAGGGTAGCTTCCTTAGGTCCTACATCAATCGCCTCTGCTTTGTAGGTCGCAGTAGCACTATTCTTTGCTTCTCTTGTGGGCCCCAGCACCACACGTGCGAGACCAATGAGCTAGAATACCCTGTCAGAACACTGCACTAGTTACGGTCGCTGCTACATTTAATTATATTTCTTATAGAAAGTTTTTCGTACAAACTTGAAGTTTTTTTAACTGACTGATTGATACTGAGATAACGTATTAATTCACATTGTTTGTGTTTGAATCTGCTTCTTTGCGTTCGTTCTTTACCACCAATTTTAATCACTTTTGTGATATGTTTGATCTTTGCCAAGAACGTGTATACGTTGCACATTTGTTTGTAGGCCCTAAAGGCATAGACTTCTACACGTTTAGAACACGTACATCCGATTTCAGCCAAACCTCCTTAGTCGCCTCTTACGATATGCGTGGCAGGTAACAGTGGTTCTATTCTTTATACCCCAAATTTGGGCCCCGGTAACTACTCGGGTGATTCTTGTTTGAATAACAGAGTTACAACGTTAAAACACTTACACTTGGTGCAGGCGTAGTGAATTAAATAACAGAAGACAACGTTAAAACACTTACAACTTGGTCCAGGGTCGTGAATTAAATAACAGAGTTCACGTTAAAACCACTATTACAGCTTGGTGCAGGCGTAGTGAATTAAATAACAGAAGACAACTTCAATGTTAGCAAACCAGAATTGACCAAGAGCCTGTTACCCCTTCACGTGGTCCTGGTAACCGTGGTCCCAGTCAATAGAGGAGGTCACGCTGGAACATACTGCAATCTAATTAAGCTTGTGGGCATCGTTAAATCCTGTCAAACAATGCGGAGAAGTAAAAGGATGTGTTTTTTTACATAACATTTCACACATTTCTCATTATATAAAAAGAGACAATAAGATAAGCCGTGGTATTTCAGTTGACGTTACTGCACAGAATCTAATTGTCTTGTCAAATATGTATTTATATTTTTTTTAAACTTCTTGTCTTGCAATAAATTGTGCACATTTTTGGGTTTCTCTAACAAACAGTCGTGTCACTGTTAAACCAGAGCTCATTGCGCGAGTTATCAATACAGCAACGTAAATATTTATCTCTCAAATGCGGGGCCTGCTGGAGTTTTATTTAAGGGGTCACTCGTTTTCGTTAGATTACTCATCCTTTTCACCCTGATCTAACGTCTAAACCAGTGGTTTTCAAAGGGTTTGCTCAAGAGCACCAATGTACCCGGTGACATTCCTAGGTGCGCCCTAATAAATCCCAGATCAGGGGTCGGCAATGCAGTGCCAGCGGGCACCAGAGTAAAAAAAACGACAAGAGACATCAGGACCATGCTTTTCATATGCAGAAATTACAAGATGAATCGCCCGTGTGGGGCTGGGGCCCGCAAAGGAAGCAAAGAATAGTACCACTGCTACCTACAAGGCGACTGATATAGGACCTAGGAAAGCTACCCTAGTAAATAAAAACATCGTAGAAATCGGATGTGCTGGCCTACTTATAGGCACAACGAACAATCGCTCGTAGGCTCAGATCACATAGAAATCACACAGAGTGGTTAACAAGTAGTCGATATGGAACGTTCGAAGAAGAAGAAGAAGAAGATAAGTGTACGTAGCATTTTCCAATTATTTCTGTATTCCTTTGCTTTGTGCATCTTATTTATTAACTTTCTGTGTATTGTGCGCCTATGATTTTTGTGTAGGACTTCAAGTGTGTCACGACTTCAAAAGTTTGAGAACTACTGGTGAATCACTGTCTAAACTCACTGGTCTAAACTCACTGGTCTAAACTCATTCCTCCCCAAACATAATTCTTGCTCTAATACCCCAAACTGAATACATGTTGATAAGATGGTACTTTATATATGGAAAACAATATAGACTCTCATTCATCCAAACTAGCTCACGCAACGAGTTTACCCACCTCACACAAACACTGGTACTCTTCAAATTATATGTATGTTTTTAGCTCTCTTACTTGTAGTTTATTTGTAAATTTATTTGTATTTCTGTAGTTTATATCACTTGCCATGTGCATTGTTTGTAGTTGAATTGTAACTTTTGTACAAACACATTTTTTTGTTAGTTTGTCAATCTTCATGTAGTATCTGTAATTTTCTTCTCAAAGTTCACGTTGTTTGTTGTCAAAATTCATGTAATTTATATTTTAATCTGCAAAATTGTTGTTAAAAAATAAAATATGTCTCATCACCTTACCAGTTTATTGTTGGAAGAACTGTTGGAACACCTGTTGTTAGATTCATTGAAAAACAGAGACTCAAATGATTTGACCACCTGGTGATAATGAACCTGAATACACCAGTTGTAAGAGATTACAACCTGATAATGGAATCATCAAGAGGAAGGGACAAACCAAGAAAAAGATGGATTGAAGTAGTTACAGACATCTTAAAACTCCACAATACCATATCATATCAAGCGATCGAGCGTGTACTATCTAGGCAACCAATCATCAGTTAAACCTGCGACGCCTAACGGCGAATAGCAAAGAAGAACAAAAGAAAAAGAAAGTATATATATATATTTATATACCTCTCTATAAGCGAAGCTATTTATAACTAGCGGGGGACAAATAATACAAAGGGCGTGTGGATCTTTGTTAGTTTAGACCGCTGGGTCATTTACATAGCTTTTCTCTTGGTCTTTACTCCCTGCAGGAGGTCTTACATGTGGGTGGATCGACATATCCTGAAACTAGAAACTCCTACACGTCTACAGAGCATCAATGTTCGGAAGGTGTATATTTAAGGGTCAGCTTTTTTCAAGATGTCTGCTTTGTGTGTAAAATTTATGATTGATAGTAAAAAAAAAAGCTAAGGAACCCTTTCATACCTCGTGGTATATAGGACAATACAGTGTTAGGTCTCTATTGTTCATTGACCTTCGACACACGATGTGTGATGTGGTCAACATCACTCCGGCCGCCTTTACTTTCCCAGATCATGTCTGGTACACAAGACTGGGCGACCTGAGAGCCGTCGCGGTCGGGACAAATTCCACTAACTACGATACCGCGGCTCTCATGATTGATATCGATAATATATTATCTTGTATTCTTTGCTTGATGAAGAGTATTTTTGTTAAAACTTCGTTTTTATCGGTATTTTTATGCTTTTGAATAAGCATGTTACTTTGTGTTTTCTTGTTTTACTTTTAGTGGCTGATGGCGCTAGTAAGTCTAAAATTTTTATTGTTTTATCATAAACTTTGACTGGTTGACAACTAAAGTGGAATGGTTGAAGTTATCATATCACTCCGCTGGTTGTCGTGCTGCAAAGAGGAAGGTTGAAAGTAACACAGCGACGTACAAGGCATGTCGAAGAGGCGAATGAGGAGGACTGTAAGCTATCGCTTCTCGCTTGTCGTCACACTGCTACCGGGTTGTTGCCCATGGAGTTCTATCCTAGTAAATAAAAAAGCATCGCAGAAATCGGATATGCTGGCCTACTTGTAGGCGCATAACTGACACAACGTACAATCGCTCTTAGACTCAGATCACATACAAAAAGTATGGTTTAATAAGTGTCGATAGAGCGTTGGAAGAAGAGAAGAGATCTATCAATGATAACAGTAAATTCTAAAGTTGTTCATCAGTCAGGAACCGATAGAGATATAAGATTAAGAAACTAGCACATCCATTAAGATGACAAAACACATAAACACTTTGTTCTTACGAACTTTATTTACTGTTGAATGAGGTATCTTCTTAAAACGTTTTCATGCGTCGACTTGTATACTTCTAGAGTAGTTAGTGGTCAACTAATTGATTGAGTGATTGATTGGGAATGGTTCGAGTTTGTCAACCTCATATTTGGTTCTGGGATGGTACGAGTTTGTGAACCTCATCTATCCTCATTTGTTCATAGAGAACATTAAAAAAATAAGCCTCTATTATTTTTTACCTCAATGACCTGACCTAATTGTGCAATAACCCAGCACATCAGTGTCATAACGGGATGCCATCTTTAAACGAATGACTAATCCTCCTGTCATATTTGACAGCTGCAAAAAGAACAAAACATTGCAGTTTTCTTTCATATTTTCTCCCATTTTTTGCGCATTTTATTTTTGTATTATTTCTGACTATTTATCTCATCTTCCATCAACCACTATCAATAGTCGGCATTTTATCTCATCTTCCATCAACCACTATCAATAGTCGGCATTTTATCTCATCTTCCATCAACCACTATCAATAGTCGGCATTTTATCTCATCTTCCATCAACCACTATCAATAGTCGGCATTTTATCTCATCTTCCATCAACCACTATCAATAGTCGGCATTTTATCTCATCTTCCATCAACCACTATCAATAGTCGGCATTTTATCTCATCTTCCATCAACCACTATCAATAGTCGGCATTTTATCTCATCTTCCATCAACCACTATCAATAGTCGGCATTTTATCTCATCTTCCATCAACCACTATCAATAGTCGGCATTTTATCTCATCTTCCATCAACCACTATCAATAGTCGGATTGTATCTCATCTTCATCAACCTCTATCAATGGTCGGCATTTTATCTCATTTCCATCAACCATATCAATAGTCGGCATTTTATTATTTCCATCAACCACTATCAATAGCTCGGCCATTTATACTCATCTTCCATCAACCACTATCAATAGTCAGCATTTTTATCTCATCTTCCATCACTATATCAATAGTCGGCATTTATCTCATCTTCCATCAACCACTATCAATAGTCGGCATCTGCCTCTGATGTTAGTCTTCTTTGTGATATATAAAGTTATTCTTCTTTTCCTTCGAAGGTTAACCACTCTTTGTGATTTGTATGTGATCCGAGCCTCAGAGCGATTGTACCTACAAGTAGATCAGCACATCTGATCTCTGCGATCTTTTTATTTACTAGGGTAGCTTCCCTAGGCGCTCAGTCGCCTCTTCCGACATACCTTGTAGATCGCAGTGTTACTATTCTTTGCTTCCTTGAGGACCCTGACAACACACGGGCGGTGATATATAAAGTAAAAGAGAACAAATGGAATGGAACAGATAAAAGGAAACAAAAAGACAGTTTAAGTGCAAGAGAACGTACAAGTCACGCAATGTGTCATAGGTTACAACAAACAGATAAAATAATGCATGGCAAATGTACCAACAAAGGGATCTTTTAATCTCGTGTTTTGTCTTCAAAAAGAAAACACATGGCTATAACAGATAACTGACAGAACAATGAGGAAACTACTACGACACAAAACAAACAAAAGAAGGAATGTTAGTAATATTCTAGACATAACCAAAAGTCTTAAGTGGGACGTGATGTAAGGACAATGCACTTTGTTATCTGTATGCAAATGTCTTGCTGACATTCTCTTCGCTCCTCGTGGAGTATAGGACCTCAATAGTTGTTCTTCACTTTCCCGGTCCCTGGGTGTTTTTTTTAATGGCTTCCCATGATAGTCCTCCGATAACATAAGACAGGCGAGATCAGGTAAAAATTCTAAGAAATAAGACCACAAACGTCGCGTGTTCTCGCACTCCAGTATTGTTAGATAAAGATAAATTCATTTTAAAAAGAACACAACATACTAAATCAAAATTATGTTACAAATTAGTTTAACAGTGTTATTAACATAATCAAAGTTATATTATGTTACAAATTCAGTTTAACAGTGTTATTACCATTTTTCATTAATAAATATCAATGGACTCGCAGAATTGTGTAAAATTGTAATAACAAAAAATTCGTAAAGTTCCTCTATCAGAGACTTATAAAAACCAGCCCCATTAAATATGAATTTTGGTTTTCCCGTGTGAGCTAGTCGGCCTGCTGTTGACGGAGGCCATGGTCCAGCATCCTCCAGTTCATCAAGAAGACTCAGTCTCCAAGTCGGTGTTGTACGTCCCCTTCTCCGATTTCCTTTGCGGGTTCCGATCAAGTACTTGTTTAGTTACACTAAACTATTATTTCTGCAGGTTATGGCCTGTATGCAAATACTCAAGAAGAAATAAATAGAGAAAAGATGAAAACTGTGATCTGAACCGACGTTCAATTCTGGGTATATTTGTTTTTGTTTTTTTGGTTTTTTCGTCCGCTTTCAACTCAGACGAAGTTTCATCTCTGAAACTGATTTTTGCGTGAAAATCCGTTTTTCCAATTTCTTACAATGGCAGCAGCGTGCACATTGTAAATTACTTTACACTGGCAGCCGTGTGCTCAATGTACTCGTAATTAGTATTCCCTCGCCATACAGGCAGATTTTCTCCGACTTCAGAGGTACTCATGTTATCGTCCTGAGTAAGACCAGGGGACTCGAACAAATGCCGGACAGTAGGTTCGAACCCGAACTATGAGGCGTCTCACAGCTAGCAGGCCGAGCTACTATCAACTACTCTAGGCAGTCCCCCATGGTATATTTGTAATATTACCTCCCTGCACCTACTATATCATTTACATTAACCTACAGACATGGGTATTTTAATTTACACAATCCTGCATACATATGTGGTTACATTTACACAAACCTCAAACATGGGTATGCACATTTATATAAACCTACATACATCTGTAGCAAACACCAACGACAGATGTGTGGAGATCCATGATCGCCTACTCCAACCGGCACGGCACCTGATGATGACATACATCTGTATTTACATTTACACAAACTTCCAGACATCTGTCCTTACATTTACACACACTTTTAGACATGTATGCTTAAATTTACACAGACGGCAAGGCTTGTTATGCTTAGATTACGACCGAGTGGTTACCGGGGCCCAAATTTGGGACGTAAAGAATAGAACCACTGTTACCTGCCACGCATGTCGTAAGAGGCGACTAAGGAGGTTTGGATGAAATCGGATACATGTGTCCGCTAGGGAATGCTAACCCGAAACAAATGCTTGCAGAAAACGGATGCACCAGGCCGTAAGGCGCATAACATGGTGCAACGACCCTCACAATGCGGAATGGGATAACGGATTCTACGGGCGCCAATCTGCATCTGAGATTTAGCCACGCGGTAAGAATGTCAGACCCACCATCACGAGGGTGGCCAAAACTTACTGCAGGAAGAGGTCGGCACAAACTGGGAAGCAGAAATCATAGGAATTATATCCTACAGAACTGCCCCCAGTATGCAAACTTGAGAAGAAAGGTGGCCCACTTACACTAGTGTCCAAGACAAACTGTATGGCGTGGCTGATAATCTGAGACAGACGGCTGCCTTTATTAGAGAATCTGAAATCCCAATCTAGTGAGAACGCAGAAGAAGAATGCTTAGATTAAAAAACAATCTTCATGCTTGAATGTTAACAATTACCTAAACCTCCTTATTGATATATTTACTTTTACACAAACACCTACACTTTCTTGCTTACATTAACATGGACTTCCATATTTTGTTTTTAGCATTTTACAAACACTGTTTTACTCACTAAATATATATTGATATATGAACATATCTCCTTTTACTTCGAACGCTCCATGTCGACAACTTGTTAAACCACTCTTTGTGATTTATATGTAATCTGAGCATAATATCGATTGTACGTTGTTTCAGTTATGCGACTACAAGTAGGCCAGCACACCCGATTTATGTGGTGCTTTTTATTTACTAAGGTAGCTTTCCTAGGCCCCTACCTCAGTCGCCTCTTATGACATGTCTTGTAGGTCGCTCTAATCTTTGCTTCCCTTGCAGACCCTGACAACACACAAACGATTTGAACGTATAAACGGTTAAACTCACTAAACATATATGGACATACAGACAAGCAACACAAACGGAGAATCGCTAAAGGACTAAACTCACAACTATTGGCCGACAAGCAACACAAACGATTTGAACGTATAAACGGTTAAACTCACTAAACATATATGGACATACAGACAAGCAACACAAACGATTTGAACGTATAAACGGTTAAACTCACTAAACATATATGGACATACAGACAAGCAACACAAACGATTTGAACGTATAAACGGTTAAACTCACTAAACATATATGGACATACAGACAAGCAACACAAACGATTTGAACGTATAAACGGTTAAACTCACTAAACATATATGGACATACAGACAAGCAACACAAACGAGCAGAATCCCAGAGTGACTATTAATGCACATCTCTCCGGCCGATGGGAAAAGCTGAACAAATAAACATAAAGGATGAAGGGTGCATCCAGAGAAGAGACTGGCCCATATGGGCGAAACTCGGAGCCACGAGGTGGGAGCTCGAATTGAGTTGCGTGTCATGACAGTCTCGAGGCATAGTAAATGTGAACACGGTGAGAAAACAGATAAACATGGTGAGCAGGCACCAAAGTAGAGCGAACACGCATACGGACGATACACAGGGGAACACAGCGGTAGGGACAGAGATGCACGGTGCTGATGATAGAGCGACGAAAAGGCGTGACAAACGTAGGGGTGAGCGGACGCCCCAATTGTGCAGAAAAATTTGAAAGCCCAGTAGAGGCTTGAATACAGTGCAAAAGTTACTACCGAATGGTGATAAACTGTGCACTGTGCACAGTGAGATAGAAATGGGTAACGTATCGCCCAGTAGAACAATGTGAGCACAAGTGACGGGGAAAAAAGGGGCAGACCCAGTCGGGGGACGAAGGCACAAGTAGAAATGGACGAATGGGCATCAAAAAGAAACACGAGGTGCCGAGCCTCGAAGATGGGGTCTCCATCCAGAGAGCAATAATCACGTTTTCCCTCGCTGATAACTACTACTGCCTTGTAGTTGATTGGGGTCAATCAAAGGCTAGTGGAGCAAACCGTACACAAAACTGGACGGCAGTCAAACCAAGCAATTTTTAAAAAAAGACTGGTAAACTGAGCAAAAGACGCTCAACAAACCTGGAGGGAATGTTGTCTAAGGGTAGCTACCCTAAAAAAATAGCAGCCTGCTGCCTTGCAGGTCGGCTGGGGACAGCCCGAGGCGACGGAGAGCGAACCCAGTAAACACTGGCTAAAACCTGAAACATCACCGAAGGATAATAAGCACCAGAGCTCCAAATGGCACTGAAGGCGTGACAAAATACACCCATGCTAAGGCTGCAGGAATCAGATTTCCACATGAAAGCAGAATTTATGGGGAAATCTGGTACATCAGTCTAAGCGTTGATCGCGCGCTAGAGAGAGAGAGAGAGAGAGAAGTAAAGAGAGACAGAGAGAGTGAGAGAAAGTGGTAATAACTTCCCGGAATAGACAAGAAATAGTAAATACTCCAAAAACCCCAATTTTTTCGAAATTTTTGCCGGGCCCCACCAAAAAAATGACCACGAGCCGCCACTGTGCCATATAAACATACATGATGTGGTTTATGTAAATGTGAACATATACTTTCAAACATAATCACTGTTTGATAGAAGTTTCAAACTTCACTGTTCTATCGTGAATGTTATGTACTCCGTTGTCCTTTCTATAACACCAACCTAGTTCACTGATTTAGACATCTGCAATTTTCGTAATTGACGGGCGAGCAATTATTGGCTTTACCGATTTCGTTGTAAATAATTTTCTAATATAATTAATTTATTTTTGAGTACGCTTGGTAGGGGGTAGGAGATGGCAGCGGGTTTTTAATGGTTTTATTTTTTCTTCCCATAGTTCCTGTCGATCTGTTCGTGACGGAAATATAACATAAATTGCCGCCGCTAGCATTGTCGAGTACGGAGCGTGAGGACACGTATACATCAGCTTCTGACAAGTGATAGATATTCACGTGCAACCACCTGCACGCTGCAGGAACTCCTGGTTTGTAAGCACGTGCATTTCAGCGAATGAAAGTGACATCAATTGTGATGGAATAGCTGGTTCACACCCATTTTTTTATCGTAGCCATTTGTTAGTAATAAATAAGAAAAGAAATTATTCTTCGAATTGTCAAAGGAACATCAGCTTTTAAAGTCTAAATAATATATGGAACTTTAAGTTATAGTTTTAAAACAGCTCGAGTGGTGCCGGGGCCAGCAAGGAAGCAAAGAATAGTACCACTGAGATCTACAAGGAATGTCGTAGAGGACGACTGATGTTGGACCTAGGAAGCTACCTAGTAAATAAAAAGCATCGCAGAAATCGGATACGCTGGTCTACTTATAGACGCAAACTGGCACAACGTACAATTGTTCCTGGCTCAGATCACATCGGCGTGATGCTGACCACATCACCTATGTGTGCCGACGGTCAATGAAAATACAGGCCTAACACTGTATTGCCCTATATACCACGAGGCATGAAAGGGTTCCTTTTTCCTTTTTCAGATCACAAACAAATCACACAGAATGGTTAACAAGTGATCGATTGAAGCGTTAGAAGAAGAAGGAGAAGAAGAAGAAGGAGATCGTTTTAAAACTAAATTACAATTTTCAATTCAATGTTCTTCTTCTTCTTTGCGTTCGTTCTTTACGACCAATTTTAATCACTTTTGTGATATGTTTGATATTTGCCAAGAACGTGTATACTTTGCACATTGGTTGCGAGAGTTGGAAAGTGACTAGAAATGTAGAAAGTAAGTTGACTGTATTTCAAAATAGATGTCTGTGGAATATAATGATCATAAAATGGGACGAATTCAGGAAAGTGATGAAATCAGAGAAATATCTGGTCTTTAAAAAACTAATAACAAGTGTTATAAGAAGGAGAAGATAGAGATATGTTAGGCATGCTCTTAGAAGATGTAATCAAAGAAGAGTATGAAAGTTTCAAGAAATAAATGATGCACTATGGAAAACATGAAACGAACTGAGAAAGGACAGAATTGTGGACTCTATAAAAGAGATTGAACGAGGTGCCCAAATAGAGCAGTATAGAGAAAGACACCAAAAGCGAAACATTAAAAAAAAACACACACAAAGTAATGAAGTTTTACAAAACAAAAAAAGAATAAAGCGACGTTTTGAGCAAAATGTTTTAATCAAACAATTGATACAAGACACAAAGAGATAAAAATGTAATTCAATACTTGTCTTTTAACCTTAATGTTGTCCATCTCATTTTCTCATTTTCGTTGTTTTGTTTACATATATCGTTAGTTCTCTTTTAGCTGCTTCGACTATTTGTCTGCCTTTTTCTACGTGTTCTGTTATTTATGTGCTAGAAGCGCCCGAGTGGTTACCGGGGCCCAAATTTGGGGTGTAAAGAATAGAACCACTGTTACCTGTCATGCATGTCGTAAGAGGCGAATGAGAGTTGGCTGAAATCGGATGCACATGTCCTAAACGTGTAGGAAGTCTATGCGTTTAGGGGCCTACCAAACAATGTGCAACGTATACACGTTCTTGGCAAAGATCAAACATATCACAAAGAGTGATTAAAATTGGTGGTAAAGAACGAACGCAAAGAAGAAGATGTGCTAGAAGGTATATATGATCCGCAAAATCGGATGCAGACAAGTATTGATTAAGTATTTAAGGATTATACCAAAGGGGAGAAAATCCAGCAACAACATTTTGCGATATTTGTCTTTTAAGAGATCGATATAACAGTTCAGAAATCGATGTGATAGTTCAATGGATTGATTTGTTGGATCAGGTGGTGGAAGTGACAGATGAGGGGCGTAATGTGACAGGTTAAGGGATCAGTGTGACATTTCAGTGGAAGAACGTGTAGGGAGGGGGCGATCAATAAGCAGTACTGCATTTAGTCAGTACAAAACATGTTATGTTAGAAGAGAATAAGGAGTTTAAGAAGCCCGGGGAGGGGAGGGCATCTGGGTCAATAAATATGATCAATAAATAGACAGTGAACAAGTATTTGGGGCTTCCAGGAAAAACAAATTACCAAACACAGGATTCGAACCACAGACGATTATTTCTTAAGGCATCCATTGCATAGTCTTATGGAGAAGTGTTTTTAAAAACACAACAAACGAGCTCTCCAAAATGTTATGTTAAGTTACAGTGTCTGTATATTTGTTTCTCTCTTTCTCTCTCACTATCACTGCCCAGACCGATGTACCAGACCTCCCCATAAATTCTATTCATGTGGAAATCTGATTCATGCAACCGTAGCATTGGTGTGTTTTACGTCACATCTTCAGCACCATTTGGAGCTCTGGTGCTTATCCTTCAGCGATGTGTCCGGTTTCAGCCAGCGTTTATTCGGTTCGCTCTGCGTCTTTTTGGTAGACACCACTTTTACCTGCATGCAGTCATGAGGCGTCTAGGAGGTTTGGCTGAAATTAATTTTTTATGGTGTGGAGTAGCTAGCTCCACGCTCAACCTCCTTACTAGCATCTTACGGCATGCGTGGCAGGTAACTGTGGTTCTATTCTTTACACCCCAATTTGGGCCCGTAACCACTCGGCGATATTTGTTTGTATTTAATTCATATATGTATCTTGAGTTACGGTCGTAGATTCCATGTAGGGACTTACAGACATTTCTATGCACCTGAGCTACATATGTTTAGACTCTCACTTTCAGCCTTAGAGTGCTGAGACTGACCGAATGGACTTCCATATGATTATATGAGCTGTTTGTTATCTGATCTGGCTACTGTCTGCTTCAAATAGTGTAACAGTGGTTCCATTCTTTACACCCCAAATTTGGGCCCGGTAACCACTCGGTTGACTCTGCATGTTCTGATACATGACATTAGTCTGGCCTATTGTCTTTCCTCAGGTGGATTATGAAATTGGTTGTCCACCCTTGCCGTTAAGCGTAGGGCGGGAGCTTTGACCTGCGTTCCAGGGCCAGATGAGTCGTCCTTGTTGTGTTATATGCGTGTGTATCTAGTGTGGTCTTCATATTGTCTATCCATCTTTTTCTTGATCTTCCCTTGTCTCTAGTACCTGATCTCTTTTTATCGAATGCTGTTACTCTATTCTGGTACTCTATTGAAAATTGTATTCTACAACCCAGCACTTGAAACGGGATTTTAGTATGCATATACCAAGAGTTAATGCAAGCCAATTTCTGTGTTCTCACCCAACATACGGTAGCTAAGCAACTGAAGTATGTCCCTTCTCTTGCGTTCCCGGAAGTATGTGCCTTCTATTTACCCCCAACACGGAACTATTTGTACTTTTACTGCAAGGATATATGTTCTATAATTGCTTCAAACGTCTCCATATCTAGAACGGTAGATCTACGATATAGCAGAAAGTATGGACAGACAACATCCGGTTATACTGACACCTGCAGTTTTGGATATTCCGAAACCTAAGTTTCAATTATTTTCTTCTGGGATCAATTTCCCAGACTTATAAGTTTAATCAGAGAGATTAGTTGCCTCCATGAATCGAATCTAGTTGTCAGCTGCAGGTCCTCGCCATTGTCTCACAATTTTGAGACCTCCTGTCATTTCTTCTTTTTCATCGAACGCTCCATATCGGCCACTTGTTAAACCATTCTTTAAGATTTGTATGTGATCTGAGCCTAAGAGAGTCTTCCTCTTCGAACGCTCCATATTGGCCACTTGTTAAACCATTCTTTGAGATTTGTATGTGATCTAGCTAAGAGTCTTCCTTCGAACGCTTCATATCGGCCACTTGTTAAACCATTCTTTGAGATTTGTATGTGATCTGAGCCTAAGAGAGTCTTCCTCTCCGAACGCTCCATATCGGCCACTTGTTAAACCATTCTTTGAGATTTGTATGTGATCTGAGCCTAAGAGAGTCTTCCTCTCCGAACGCTCCATATCGGCCACTTGTTAAACCATTCTTTGAGATTTGTATGTGATCTGAGCCTAAGAGAGTCTTCCTCTTCGAACGCTCCATATCAGCCACTTGTTAAACCATTCTTTGAGATTTGTATGTGATCTGAGCCTAAGAGAGTCTTCCTCTTCGAACGCTCCATATCGGCCACTTGTTAAACCATTCTTTGAGATTTGTATGTGATCTGAGCCTAAGAGAGTCTTCCTCTTCGAACGCTCCATATTGGCCACTTGTTAAACCATTCTTTGAGATTTGTATGTGATCTGAGCCTAAGAAAGTCTTCCTCTTCGAACGCTCCATATCGAGCACTTGTTAAATCACTAATGAGACTTGTATATGATTTGAGCCTATGAGCTTCTTCTTTTTTTTCTTCTGAGTCTAACAGCGATTGTACGTTGTGATAGTTATGCGCCTACAAGTATGTCAACACATCCGATTTCTGCGACGTTATTTTATGTATTAGGCGCCAGTGTGTTGTCGTGGCTCGCAAAGGGAGCAAAGAATAGTAACACTGTGACCTACAAGGCATTCGTAAGAGGCGACTGATGTAATGGCGTAAGGAAGTTACCCTAGTAAATAAAAAGCGTTACAGAAATTGGATGTTCTGGTCTACTTGTAGGCGCATTACTGGCACAACGCACAATCGCTCTTAGGCTCAGACCACATACAAATCACACAGAGTGGTTACCAAGTGGTCGATATGGAGCGTTCAAAGAAGAAGAATTTACTAGGGTAGCTGCCCTAGGTCCCTACCTCAGTCGTCTCTTACGACATTCGTGTAGGTCGCAGAGTCACTATTCGTTACTCACCTTGCAAGCCTCGGAAACACACGGATGATGTCATTAGAAAATGTATGTTTTTTTTCAGAACGTATTCGGAAGCCTGGGGGGCCATTTAGAGGAGACTCCAATCACATTAAGAACTACCTAGATTTCATGTAAAATTAATCTCCTAAATGAGACTCCAATCACATTAAGAACTACCTAGATTTCATGTAAAATTAATCTCCTAAATGAGACTCCAATCACATCAAGAACTACCTAGATATCATGTAAAATTAATCTCCTAAATGAGACTCCAATCACATTAAGAACTACCTAGATTTCATGTAAAATTAATCTCCTAAATGAGACTCCAATCACATCAAGAACTACCTAGATATCATGTAAAATTAATCTCCTAAATGAGACTCCAATCACATTAAGAACTACCTAGATTTCATGTAAATTAATCTCTAAATGAGACTCAATCACATTAAGAACTACCTAGATTTCATGTAAAATTAATCTCCTAAATGAGACTCCAATCACATTAAGAACTACCTAGATTTCATGTAAAATTAATCTCCTAAATGAGACTCCAATCACATTAAGAACTACCTAGATTTCATGTAAAATTAATCTCCTAAATGAGACTCCAATCACATTAAGAACTACCTAGATTTCATTAAAATTAATCTCCTAAATGAGACTCAATCGCATCAGAACTACTAGATTTCATGTAAATTAATCTCCTAAATGAGACTCAATCACATCAAGAACTACTAGATATCATGTAAAATTAATTCCTAAATGAGACTCAATCAATTAGAACTACCTGATTCATGTAAAATTAATCTCCTAAATGAGACTCCAATCACATTAAGAACTACCTAGATTTCATGTAAAATTAATCTCCTAAATGAGACTCCAATCACATTAAGAACTACCTAGATTTCATGTAAAATTAATCTCCTAAATGAGACTCCAATCACATTAAGAACTACCTAGATTTCATGTAAAATTAATCTCCTAAATGAGACTCCAATCACATTAAGAACTACCTAGATTTCATGTAAAATTAATCTCCTAAATGAGACTCCAAATCATCAAGAACTACCTAGATATCATGTAAAATTAATCTCCTAAATGAGACTCCAATCACATTAAGAACTACCTAGATTTCATGTAAAATTAATCTCCTAAATGAGACTCCAATCACATCAAGAACTACCTAGATATCATGTAAAATTAATCTCCTAAATGAGACTCCAATCACATTAAGAACTACCTAGATTTCATGTAAAATTAATCTCCTAAATGAGACTCCAATCACATTAAGAACTACCTAGATTTCATGTAAAATTAATCTCCTAAATGAGACTCCAATCACATCAAGAACTACCTAGATATCATGTAAAATTAATCTCCTAAATGAGACTCCAATCACATTAAGAACTACCTAGATTTCATGTAAAATTAATCTCCTAAATGAGACTCCAATCACATTAAGAACTACCTAGATTTCATGTAAAATTAATCTCCTAAATGAGACTCCAATCACATCAAGAACTACCTAGATTTCATGTAAAATTAATCTCCTAAATGAGACTCCAATCACATTAAGAACTACCTAGATTTCATGTAAAATTAATCTCCTAAATGAGACTCCAATCACATCAAGAACTACCTAGATATCATGTAAAATTAATCTCCTAAATGAGACTCCAATCACATTAAGAACTACCTAGATTTCATGTAAAATTAATCTCCTAAATGAGACTCCAATCACATTAAGAACTACCTAGATTTCATGTAAAATTAATCTCCTAAATGAGACTCCAATCACATTAAGAACTACCTAGATTTCATGTAAAATTAATCTCCTAAATGAGACTCCAATCACATTAAGAACTACCTAGATTTCATGTAAAATTAATCTCCTAAATGAGACTCCAATCACATCAAGAACTACCTAGATATCATGTAAAATTAATCTCCTAAATGAGACTCCAATCACATTAAGAACTACCTAGATTTCATGTAAAATTAATCTCCTAAATGAGACTCCAATCACATTAAGAACTACCTAGATTTCATGTAAAATTAATCTCCTAAATGAGACTCCAATCACATTAAGAACTACCTAGATTTCATGTAAAATTAATCTTCTAAATGAGACTCCAATCACATTAAGAACTACCTAGATATCATATAAAATTAATCTCCTAAATGAGACTCCAATCACATCAAGAACTACCTAGATATCATGTAAAATTAATCTCCTAAATGAGACTTCAATCACATTAAGAACTACCTAGATTTCATATAAAATTAATCTTCTAAATGAAACACACAATTTGGTAACGACGGAAACATAGTTAATCACACGACAATCGACTGACACGTGATGATGATGTATTTATTGAAAACCTCCGCAGCTTTATTTGATCAGCGAAAACTACTTAGCAGGATGACTATCTATCACTAACACTACGATCAAATTAAGAGCTCATGTCGTCGCAATAACTGTACAAGAGCCGCAGGAATGTAGCCGTAAATAGAAACAACAATCGTGCGAAAAGAAAATTATCCGAATTAGATGAGAAACGTGTCGGTTGTATTTCTCGTTTCGGTTTATAAATTCTTGATTAGAGCAACCATTAATATTCTGGTATGTTTCTTATTAATTTGTGTTATATTGATTAATTGATTAATTAATTAGTTGATTGATTGATTAATTAATTAACTAATTTATTACTTAAATTGTTCGTGCTTATTGTGTTTCGGTGAGTGTACGCTCGATTTTTTTTTTAAATTTACAAAGAAGCTCTCTGCGGCTGCACACTAACTCCGTAGCCTTGGTGATGTTTGCCAATGAAATTTTGAGAATTGTAAACATTTGTCGGAATTATTTATGTTTAATTTGTATTCCATATTTTTCACATGGCTTACTAGTCTGCTCTGATCGGTAAAAAAACTTGAAACGGTTCTGTTGTGTGTTCAGCAGGAACATGTTATTGTTTGTCTCAGATAGGACTAGACACTCGATTTCACCTACGCTGATATGTCACCACAAAAACTTTACATGGGACATGAAGCAAGTATTTTTGAAGCATTTGGAGAGATTTGTAATTCAACGTAAGAGACTTCCAAAATGGAGTCAACGTTTAGGTTGTATTATTATATTATTATTCTTCTCTTACTCCTAGAAGCACAAGGCATCAACACATTTCCTCCAACCAGACCTATCTTGAGCAAGTCAGCTTAGTTCATTCCAGGTCTTTCCCTTCAAGTCTCTTTCTCTGTCTAAAGTTTGTTTCCGTGTCGATCTAGGTCAGCCCAACTTCTCTTGTCTCCCAGATTCCATTTCAAAGCCACATGTGGGTGTCTGTTCTTTAACATTCTCTCTTCTCTCTTCTTGATCTTTGATCTCTCTTCTCTTCTCTCTCTCTTTCTCTTTCTCTCTCTCTTTCTCTCTCTTGCTTCTCTCTCTTTTCTCTCTCTTCTCTCTTCTCTCTTCTCTCTCTCTCTCTCTCTCTCTCTCTCTCTCTTGATCTCTCTCTCTCTTATCTTCTCTTCTCTTCTCTCTCTCTCTTCTCTCTCTCTCTCTTTCTTCTCTCTCTTCCTCTCTCTTCTCTCTCTCTCTCTTCTTCTCTCTCTCTCTTCTCTCTCTCTCTTTCTTTCTTCTCTTTCTTTCTTCTCTCTCTCTCTTTCTTCTCTCTCTCTCTTTCTTCTCTCTTTCTTCTCTCTTCTTCTCTCTCTCTCTCTTGTCTCTCTTTCTCTCTCTTCTTCTCTTCTCTCTCTCTCTTTCGTTCTTTAGCCATTTTAATCATTCTAGGCAATAAACAGCCTTTGCCAAGAATGTTCGTTTTACGTCACATCTTCAGTACCATTTGGAGCTCTAGTGCTTGTCCTTCGGCAACGTGTCCGATTTCAATCAGCGTTTACTGGGTTCGTTCTCCGTTAGCCTTTGACTGTCCCCAGCCGACCTGCAAGGCAGCAGGTTCTTCTGCATTCCTAATGTATGTCCCAACCACTTCCATCTTCTGCGTTTTATTTCCTCATTACTGCAAATGTGTTACCGTGGCTTGCAAGGGGATACAGAATAGTAACACTACTATCTACAAGGTATGTCGTTAGAGGCGACTGAGATAGGAACCTAGTGCAGCTATCCTAGTAAATAAAACGCGTCGCAGAAATCGGATGTGCTGGTCTACTTGTAGGTGCATAACTGACACAACGTACAATCGCTCTTAGGCTCGGATCACATACAAATTACAAATAGTGGTTTAACAAGTGATCGATATGGAACGTTCAAAGAAGATTTTATCATTGACTATATCTATTTTGTGTTATAAACAGTTAGTATAGACGTTGATGAATTCTATATCTATTTTATGTTATAAACAGTTAGTATAGACGTTGATGAATTCTATATCTATTTTGTGTTATAAACAGTTAGTATAGGCGTTGATGAATTCTATATCTATTTTGTGTTATAAACAGTTAGTATAGACGTTGATGAATTCTATATCCATTTTGTGTTATAAACAGTTAGTGTAGACGTTGATGAATTCTATATCTATTTTGTGTTATAAACAGTTAGTATAGGCGTTGATGAATTCTATATCTATTTTGTGTTATAAACAGTTAGTATAGACGTTGATGAATTCTATATCTATTTTGTGTTATAAACAGTTAGTATAGACGTTGATGAATTCTATATCTATTTTGTGTTATAAACAGTTAATATAGACGTTGATGAATTCTATATCTATTTTGTGTTATAAACAGTTAGTGTAGACGTTGATGAATTCTATATCTATTTTGTGTTATAAACAGTTAGTATAGACGTTGATGAATTCTATATCTATTTTGTGTTATAAACAGTTAGTATCAGAGCCGGATTAGACCAGCGCGGGGCCCGTAGCAAATTTTAGCGCGGGCCCTAAGTTTTGTATGATAATAAATAATAAAACATAAATTTTACAAACAAACTTGTCTCGATTTAATGTGAGCAAATTTAGAGATAATACTAGACAAATCAATTTCTCTAAGTAAATTACATTCAATGTTCATTAAGGTGAGGTTATTTAGACGATCTTGTCCCATCATGTTTCTTAACTCACTTTTATACGCTTTAATGTTGAAAAAGAACATTCTCCGCTGCAGTTAGTAATCATTAAAGACAAGTAAATTCGTAAGACTATTTCTACATTTGGGAAACACGACTCTAATGAATTTTCCATTATAAGTTTATAAAATTGCAGTTCAAGGGCCTCATTCTTTTCGTTGCTAATAGCAGCAGCTACATTAGTTTTAAGTTCAGCGAACTGCACAAGTTCGTCGCCTAGGCTTTCTTCCAAATCCTCTTGGTAAGAGCTGACAATATTTGGAGTTCTTTTCAAGATCTCTTCTGCTGTAAGAGATTTTAACTGCCGAAATGTTCCAAATACATCAGTCACTCTATGGTACGCTTCCATGCGTTTAGCTAAGGCAGAGAGTACATTATCAATTATGACAATAAACACCTGACTTTCAAATTTTTGTTTGGGTATTTGATTTTCTACAACTTCATCGAGCATAGTAGAGCCACTAAAATCGTCGTACTTAGTATTTCGCTTGCGTCGTCGTGAAGTTTGTTGCTGATATTCTTGACAGTGAGTCAGGATTTTGGCTTTGGCCTCAATATCTGAAAATGTAGGCCGCATTGCTTGAACGTACCCGTGTAACGATTCATAAAGAGCATATCCCGTGCTAAGGTCTTGATCAGGTGACTGTAATGAAGCGCTAGACGCTTGCAAGCGTTCTAGAATTCCGTTCCATAAAATGCTAACTATTCCGTTTCCAACTTACTCATCTCCAAAACTAGCCCATACGCTTGATTACGACACTCTACCTTTTGATCCATGTTATTTGAGATGTCACCCAAAACTTGTTTGATAATGGTAAAACCACATAAAAGTGCTTTTGTCGCATCAGCTCTGGAAGACCACCTGGTGTCCGACAGTCTCTTCAAAGTCGGGAGTTTTGAACCTGTATCTTCCAGTGCTTTTGTAAGAATGCCCCATCGATAGGTAGAAGCGGAAAAGAATGTATAGAGACTTTCAACAAAATCGAAAAAAATTGAACCACTTAACATGACTATAACTCTGATTTAAAACATTTGAATTCATTGAAAACGAAAAATGATAGAAACTATTTTTAAAAATTAATTTCTCACTGAAACATAAAATTAGCTATGTAAAATAAAATAATAATAAAATAACAAGATGGGAGGATTTAAATACATTCAAAGTTAGCAGAACAAATAAAAATTACTCTCTGTGTCCGTTTGTGTGCTTCTCTGTAAAATTATGCAGCTCTGTGTTGCGGCTTCTTGTTGCTGCTCCTTCAAGTGTGTCCAAGTTTTCTGTTTAATCATTTGGCCCTTGCATTATTTTCTGGGACATCTAGTCGAGTGCAAAACAGTTTCTCACAAAAACGTGAATGACATGAAATTTATTTAGGAGTGCCCAGATCTGCTCATGTCTTAGAACAATATTTCATACGCCCACTTGCATTTATTTTAAACTAAGTTTCGCGCCCAAAAACTACTGAACGAACAGAGACTTGAACTGGGTTATGAGTCAAATTTAATTGTTCTTTTGTTCAAGCTTTCAAGTTTTCGTTTATTAGAAGCGTGTGCACACAAGAGACACTCCTATACAAAAAAACTGTTACGTTGTTAATGAGCTCAGTGTGACCGCCTAATTAAGTCCGAAATTGAGTAAACATGGCCTTGGCCCTAACCTCAATTTTAAAAAAAAGGGGAAATTATTACCCACCTCCCAAACTTGGTTCCTTGTTTATGACTAGTGACAACTTAGCTCCAGAGGCGGGGCCCCCAAAGCGCGGGCCCGTAGCATTTGCTACTTCTGCTACTATGCTAATCCGGCTCTGGTTAGTATAGACGTTGATGAATTCTATATCTATTTTGTGTTATAAACAGTTAGTATAGACGTTGATGAATTCTATATCTATTTTGTGTTATAAACAGTTAGTATAGGCGTTGATGAATTCTATATCTATTTTGTGTTATAAACAGTTAGTATAGACGTTGATGAATTCTATATCTATTTTGTGTTATAAACAGTTAGTGTAGACGTTGATGAATTCTATATCTATTTTATGTTATAAACAGTTAATATAGACGTTGATGAATTCTATATCTATTTTGTGTTATAAACAGTTAGTATAGACGTTGATGAATTCTATATCTATTTTGTGTTATAAACAGTTAGTATAGACGTTGATGAATTCTATATCTATTTTGTGTTATAAACAGTTAGTGTAGACGTTGATGAATTCTATATCTATTTTATGTTATAAACAGTTAATATAGACGTTGATGAATTCTATATCTATTTTGTGTTATAAACAGTTAGTATAGACGTTGATGAATTCTATATCTATTTTGTGTTATAAACAGTTAGTATAGACGTTGATGAATTCTATATCTATTTTGTGTTATAAACAGTTAGTATAGACGTTGATGAATTCTATATCTATTTTGTGTTATAAACAGTTAGTATAGACGTTGATGAATTCTATATCTATTTTGTGTTATAAACAGTTAGTATAGACGTTGATGAATTCTATATCTATTTTGTGTTATAAACAGTTAGTGTAGACGTTGATGAATTCTATATCTATTTTGTGTTATAAACAGTTAGTATAGACGTTGATGAATTCTATATCTATTTTGTGTTATAAACAGTTAGTATAGACGTTGATGAATTCTATATCTATTTTGTGTTATAAACAGTTAGTATAGACGTTGATGAATTCTATATCTATTTTGTGTTATAAACAGTTAGTATAGACGTTGATGAATTCTATATCTATTTTGTGTTATAAACAGTTAGTATAGACGTTGATGAATTCTATATCTATTTTGTGTTATAAACAGTTAGTATAGACGTTGATGAATTCTATATCTATTTTGTGTTATAAACAGTTAGTATAGACGTTGATGAATTCTATATCTATTTTGTGTTATAAACAGTTAGTATAGACGTTGATGAATTCTATATAGTACTGTAGTCTATGTAGTCACTGCGAGATGTATCTTAATAGCCGTCCATCGCAATCGATGATGAAAACAATCTCAGACGTGTGCTGTTGCACCTCTCTGGTGTATGCGGAGGTGAATGTAGAGTCCAATCCTAGAACAGAATCGCCCGACCACAGGTGAGGCATACATGATCAAGGTTAGACATGTGCGTGTTGTGTGTTCTGTCTTTTCGCGCTGCTCGTTTTCTCTGTGACTCAACAATACGATGATTCTCAGCTATTCGGGTCCTCTTTTGTTGTTACAGCGCCACATTTGGCGATCTTGCGCAAGGGATTCCCAGCACGTATTGTCTATATCGAAGCATTTCAGAGACACTTTAAGAGTGTCTTTAAAGCGTTTTTCTGTCCACCAGCTAAACGTCTGCCCCTTCAAGCTCGCCATACATCAACTGTTTTGAGATGCGTTTATCAGGCATTCGAGCAACGTGACCGACCCATCTCAATTGGGCCTTCTGCAACAGGGTGTTGACGCTTGGGATCTTTGCTCTTGTGGCTGTTGTATCTTGCAGATGTATCTTATCTGCATAGCAGTTAACGTATGCCTTTTGCTTTTAGTCATAATTTTCTTAACATAAGGCGCATTCGATCATGAAGCTTCACAACATCCTATCAGTTATTATGTTAACTCCTACTTCATCATTTGAATTTATCCAGTATCCCCTCTGTTATCTTCTAAAGTGTTTTTATCGCTGTAAAAGCGAGTAAATAATCATTTTCATGCCATGTGGTATACTGGGGAATGTTATGTTAGATTGGGATCTTTTATTTTTTTAACCAACGGCACGATATGTGTGATGTAGTCATCATCATGAAGACAACTATTACGTCTCTGTGTATCTTCTTCTTCTTCTTCTTCGAACGTTCCATATCGACCACTTGTTAACCACTCTTTGTGATTTGTATGTGATCTGAGCCTAAGAGAGATTGTACGTTGTGTCAGTTATGCGCCTACAAGTAGGCCAGCACATCCGATTTCAGCGATGCTCTTTATTTACTAGGGTTGCTTCTCTAGGTCCTACATCAGTCGCCTCTAACGACATGCCTTGTAGATCGTAGTGTTACTATTCTTTGCTCCCCTTGCGATCCCAGGCAACACACGGGCCCACTATTTCAAATTGAGGTTGAGTCATTCTAAGATCTGTTACGATCGGGAAAATCCCATTCTCACCGTGGAAATTTGATCTTAGAAGCCACACCTCTATCTACGTAGCAAATACACAAATCACTATGATATTGTAGCTATCTATTCCATAAAGGTTATAGCATTTTTTGTCTTTCTGCGTTTCTATTAGTTTGTAGACGGGGTGTGACTGGTCATGCCACCATGTATAATCTTTTGTATATGTTGTGTGACAAATTCTTTATTGTGGTGTACCATGAACCATGTTGTAAACGGGTGCGGTGCAGTGGATTCTCAAGTGATTGATTGATTGATGGGGATTGATAATGGGAATGTTCTTCGATCTCTTGAAAACCGACTGTTGGATGAGAACTCTTCTTCTTCTTGTTTATTCTTTCATCCGCTATAAGTTCAGGCGTAGTCAGGATGCCTGGTATGGCGCGTTTGGTTTATTTTTGCGTGACGGCCTGCTTTCCTTTTTATCAGTGTCCTCCGCCATACAGGTGCCTTCTCGAACTTCAGAGGTTGGATGAGAGCTCTTTAAAACTTGATGTTGAATATATTCAGCGATTTAATGAGTTTGGAGTTACCCGTTGTACAAGTAAAACTGGATGCCTGAGGGGCATAGTATGGGGTGGGCTTAACCAGGGAGCCAGAGAAACCATCAGTATGCATACCCTTCAACATCTGCTTAGGGCGGTGGTGTGGAGAGACTGAGCACCTATGGATCTGTCCAGAATGCTATAATGTCGGTTCAACAATCAATAACTAATAACCACCATTTATCAGAACTCAGAGAAAGATCTAAGCAAATACCAGTGGGGAAAAAGCTAAGGAAGAGACGCAGGCGATGTATAGGACACATATTGAAAAGACTGAAAGGATTGCAAGACAGGCATTGCTTTGGAACCCGCAGGGAAAGAGAATTAGGGGAAGGCCTAGAAATACATGGAGATGGGAGTTGGAGACTGATATTAAAAGGATAGACAAGTCGTCGAAAGAATAAGAAGGAATGATAAAAGAAAGGAAGAGATGGTAAAAGAAAGGAAGGGATGGTAAAAGAAAGGAAGGGATGATAAAAGAAAGGAAGGGATGGTAAAAGAAAGGAAGAGATGGTAAAATAAAGGAAGGAATGATAAAAGAAAGGAAGGGATGGTAAAAGAAAGGAAGAAATGGTAAAATAAAGGAAGGAATGATAAAAGAAAGGAAGAGATGATAAAAGAAAGGAAGGGATGGTAAAGAAAGGAAGGGCTGGAAGACGTTTGTTGTTGTTAGCCCGCCTGCCCAGCGTGTTCGTAGCGCATTGGACGACGGGTGACAAGCTTCCTGTGAGTGCGGGTTCAATTCCGCGGACTGGCATAAAAACTACAGGATCTCCAGATTTGTGATGTTCGTAGCACCGAACCGAAGGGTCACGATGTCCATGGCACCGAGCCGATGACCTGAAAGCTCAAGTGCTTCTGGATCAGTGTTAAAAAAGAAAGTTTGTTGAAGACCTGTGCTCCGTTGCGATTTGAAAGGTAAAGAAGAAGATGAATTATTATCAGCATTCGCAATCCTTGTTGATACTCTGTTCCTGCTGTGTAAAATATACATAAACTTTATATCTAATCTTAATTAGTGCCGCCATGATCTTAATAATACAGATCCTTCATTGTATTAAAAAAAATAAACTTTATATTTAATCTAAATACAATGAAGGCTCTGCATTATTCATATTGTGACGGTACCGACTGAGTTCGTTACACTAATGGTGCGTGTGGGGCAGAGTTTTTTTAAAATATATATACTTGGCTTCATTAACCGTGTCTCATGCGCACGCCATCTGTCGGTCGTGCATACCAAACAATTTCGTGCAGACAGGAGGGGAAAAAACAGGGTGTATAAAAAATAAGGAGTTCGAAATTAAAAAACAAAGCACAATTTTACTACGATCTTCTATGAGTAAATCTATATATTTATCTGTCTATCTTTCGTGGAGGAGGGGGTGTCTGTGGTGTAGAGGTTATGTGCTCGCCTCTCGTTCTAAAGGTACTAGGCTCGCTCCACGTTGAGCGATCAGGATATTTTCCCAGAGATCTCTGATCTCAGTGATCGAGTTCATGATCCTATCGGAGACGGACGATAAAACGTAGGTCCCGTCTTTATGTTGAGCACGTAAAAGAACCCTTGTTAGTTCAAAACCGAGACGAGCAAGCTGGAAAGTGGCTGCCCCGGGAAAAATTCTTTAGCAAGATTTTTAAAAATACAATTCCTACGAAATATTTTTTACCATCTTCTAAATGACATCAGAGACCCTCGCCAGTGCTAAGGAGTTCGTGCACAGCCGCTGAGATCATCCTGTGTAAGAGCGAGATCGGAGCCCACATTATTACTCACAGAAGTGCAGCAATGATGGTCCTGTCAATCATTCAATCAATCTTTTGAACACTCTTCTTCTTTACGTTCGTTCTTTACGACCAATTTTAATCACTTTTTTTGATATGTTTGATCTTTGCCAAGAACGTGTATACGTTGCACATTGGTTTGTAGGCCCCTAAACGCATAGACTTCTACACGTTTAGGACACATGCATCCGATTTCAGCCAAACCTCCTTAGTCGCCTCTTACGACATGCATTGCAGGTAACAGCGGTTCTATTCTTTACAGCCCAAATTTGGGCCCCGGTAACCACTCGGGCGTTTTAACACTCTATATCGACCACTTGTCAGCCACTCTGTGTGATTTGAATGTGATCTGAGCCTAAGAGCAATTGTACGTTGTGTCAGTTATGCGCCTACCAAATAGGCCAGCACATCCGATTTCTGCACTGCTTTTTATTTACTAGTGTAGCATCCCTAGTGTCTACATCAGTCGCCTCTTATGACATGCATTGTAGGTTGCAGTGGTACTATTCTTTGCTTGCCTTGCGGGACCCGACACCACACAGGTGACATTCAATCAATCAATCAAATATATCTATATACCTCTGTATATTCATTTACCTTACGTTTGTCTGTGTATCCAAAGCTCTAACTATCGTTATATATCCGTTCGTCTATCTATCGATCTATTCGTCTACATATCTATCTATTTATCAATTATCATCAAATCGATCGTTACAAATACCCCATTAACTTCTCTTACATGTCTGCCTGATAGACGTGAAATCATTTGAAGTTGAAAGTTTCATCAATTAACTAATGTTTTTCCTTTTCCACATCAATTCTTACTTTGCCTATCGGGTTTAGGCATGTTCTGTGTAAACTTTCTCTTTTCCTGAACGTTTCGCTTTAACTACGTGTTCCAGGAAATGTCCCTACCTGTTATATTCCCATCAGGTTTTATCAAGTTGTATGTAATCAGAACACCCTCATATATGCTTAGTCCATTTCTGAGAAGTCCATTTCTGAGACGCTTAGTTCCACAAGTGAGAAAAGGAATTGACCCTCCTACATTCTGCACACTATGTACTAAAAATGTGAAGTTACAAGCATTTCATTTCATAAGATCTGAAAATGCAACGGGATATTTACATTTAATAAACAATATGTGACAACAGGTAAAATCAATGGGAGACGAGACAGATGAAGCCAAAACAATATGTGACAACAGGTAAAATCAATGGGAGACGAGACAGATGAAGCCAAAACAATATGTGACAACAGGTAAAATCAATGGGAGACGAGACAGATGAAGCCAAAACAATATGTGACAACAGGTAAAATCAATGTGAGACGAGACAGATGAAGCCAAAACAAAGTTATGAAGTCTTCTTCTTCGAGCGTTCCATATCAACCACTTGTTAACCACTCTTTGTGCTGTGTATGTGATCTGAGTCTAAGAGCGATTGTGCGTTGTGCCAGTTATGCGCCTACAAGTAGACCAGCACATTCGACTTCTGCGTGCTTTTATTTACTAGAGCAGCCTCCTAGGTCCTACATCAGTCTCCTCTTACGACATGCCTTGTCGGTCGCAGTGTACTATTCTTTGCTTCCCTTGCAGACCCTGGCACCACACAGGAGATGCGAATATATATATATATAATAAACAATATGTGATAACCGGTAAAATCAACGGGAAAGAGAGATGAAGGAAGAAAATATTTTCTGAGCAGTCTGACCTCTTGGCACGGAGGAGTGTCAACATCCGAACTGATAGTCATCATCAAGGACAGACGTTTGTGAAGATACATGATCGCTTACGCCAGTCAAATGAAGGAGGCGCTGGATCTGACATTAAAAACAGACTGAGTAAGGCACGAAGTGCATTCATGACCCTTCAGACCGCCTTGAAATCTGCCCAATACAGCATCAGAACCAAGACTAGTATCTATAACAGCTTTGTGCTGTCAACATTGCTGTACGGATCGGAATGCTGGAGAATGACAGAACAGGATATGTCCAGACTCTCCGCCTTTCATACAACTTGTCTGCGAAAAATCTTGTACTGGCCGACTACTATCTCGAATCAAGAATTGCTTGCACAAATGCCAACAAGAGAATATGGGCACTATCATCCGAAGACGACGCTGGAGATGGATTGGACATGTGATGCGCATGGAGACTGGCTCCGACACGAAAACTGCACTGAGATGGACTCCAGAGGGTAGGCGAAAGCGTGGAAGACCCAAGACGGCCTGGAGGAGAACGATAGAGCAAGAGCTGAAGGAAATGAATCATAGCTGGAACACAATACAGAGGAAGGCCATGAACAGGGAAGAATGGTGTACGTTTGTTGCTGTCCTAAACGCCAAGGGCGTAACAGGCTAAAGAGAGAGAGTTACGCCAGTCAGCATGGCACATCATCATGATGAACACAATATCAGTGTACTAGCTTTCAAAACATTAAGTATTCACAAGTTGACACATATGACGACATCCGTTACAAGATTTGTTACAAATCGATGACACAAGATTCTGACTTCAATATGTTGGATAATAGATGTTTGTCAACCATAATAAAATGGGGATACACAAGAGAACACTTGAGCTAAATCTCTTGTTGTCAATAAATAACCACACGGAGTCTCTGTGACCTTGAGATACTGTACTCGCTTTATACTCGGCCCGGGAAGTATTAATAATAATCCTATCATAGGTGGGGCATACATGATCCAAGGTTGCACATGTGGATGTTTTGTGCTGCGTCTTTTCGCGCTGCTCGCTTTCTCTGCGTCTCAACGGCATCACGTTCTCTTGTGTTGTTATAGAGTCACATTTGGCGATCTTGCACAAGAGATTTACAGAACGTCGTGTCTACATCGAGTCATTTTAGAGACACTTTAAGAATGTTTTTAAAGCGTTTTTTCCTGTCCACTAACTGATCGTCTGTCTCCTTTAAGCTCACCATACATAAATTTGGGAAGCTCTCTATTCGTTTTCAAAATGGAGAAATCTAGGTTTTTTCACTGATGCCTCACCATTGAAGGGGAGATCTAGTATCTAGTCCTATCGGAGAATAACGATAACACCGTTCAGTTTTGGAGCGGAGAACGTAAATGAACAATTAGCAGATTACAGTGGACAAGAGTAAGCTGGAAAGTCCTTGCTTGGACATGAATAATTAATAACAAATTTAAAAAACAATGATATAAAAGTGCCATCAACCTCAAAATTACATCGACGACCATCGCCGGTTCCACGGAGTTCGTGCACTGTCACTGAGATCTTCTTACGTCCAAATTATATCGCAGCACACATAAGCTATTCAACAAAGTGCAAATGATAAAGGTTTAATCAATCATTTAAAAAATAAACAATTTTTCAAATCAACATCCCCACTGAGTCAAATACACTTTTACATGGTTTTGGGGTTAAATATTGACAAATAGCATCAACTGTTAGGGATTTGTATTATTTGTTGGGGTTAAATATTGACAAATAGCATCAACTGTTAGGGGATTTGTATTATTTGTTGGGGTTAAATATTGGAAATAGCATCAACTGTTAGGGAAATTATTTTTTTCCAGCTGTCTTTACTGACCGTGTAATACCGCTTGTTAGGACGGTGTCCGACAGGACTATGGGAGGGGTGGAGGTGGAGGGAGCCTGAGGAATGTAATGGCCTCATGGCTAGTGTTGTCACCGTGAAACTTCTGTTCAGATCAGCATTTTTACTTTTTACCTAACAGAAAAAACTCTTGACCGTACCGGAATCGAGCCCTGGTTTCCCAAATGGGAGCGCGCGCTCTGTAATCCATTCGGCCAGACGCTAGTTGACATACCAAATGGGAGCGCGCGCTCTGTAATCCATTCGGCCAGACGCTGTTGACATACAAATGGGAGCGCGCGCTCTGTTGTCCATTCGGCCAGACGCTAGTTGACATATCAAATGGGAGCGCGCGCTCTGTTGTCCATTCGGCCAGACGCTAGTTGACATACCAAATGGGAGCGCGCGCTCTGTAATCCATTCGGCCAGACGCTAGTTGACATACCAAATGTAAATTCAACTGTAAAAGACTCACTGGCAAACAATTAAAAAAATGGTAAAGAAGATTTCATTGGTTAGGTTGATAGATACTGACTTCCATCACGCGATAGCCAAATGATTTTCTAATTAATTTTCCAAGTTCAAACAGGCTTTCAAATATATGTTCAATTTCCGGAATGGATATCGATTGGACAAGATAAATAATTAACGTGTCGAGAAATGAAAAGGTGGACAGGTTGTACAATGCAAAATAATTCACCAAACTTACGGGACAAAGCCAAACCAAGTTTTTGTAAACATTTGCAATACATAATACAGTATATTGTTATTGTTGGTGCCACATGCAATATTACGTTCGTACGTGACGAAAATGATTGTTACATGTTTTCATACACAAGAGGTTGCGTTCATCTGTTAAAGTGAATGGCATTGCTAAGAAATGAAGTCTCGTCATTCGTCATGCAGTAAATAAAACAGTGGTGGGCAGTCTACGGACAGCGGGTTAGAACAATTTTGACCGATCTCTCCACCCCCTTTTTCCGTTGTGTATATAACATTACTATACACTTCTGGTCTCTAAGAACAACACTATTAACTTAGAAAAAGCACACATACACACACACGTACTCCTACACACACTTACTCAAACACACAAATTCCACTTCTAAAATAATAATAAGTTGTTAAACAGTGCCTTTAAAATGATTTTGTTAGTCCTGATTGTACAAGTAAAACACGTTCACGTAAAACAGCCTTTGCAATCAACTACGATGTTGCAATACAGTGTCGGTCAGTGTCTTTGATATTAATACATTGATGAGACAAGGGTATTTCCCACTGTCGGTAAGTCTTTGAGATCAAAACAATGACATTGCTTTGTCTCATCATCATCAACTAGCTTGTCCTGAGCAGAACTTTGCCACCCCAACAGTCCTCCGAAATTTCTCTCTCTCATAGGCCAGATGTCTTGCCTCTGCAGCCGTCATGTTCAAACCATCAGTTACATCCTGAATCTATTTTCTCCGTTGTCTTCCTCTTCTTCTCTTTGCCGGTATACCTCCTTCCATGATGATCTTCCTCTTCTTCTCCTTGCCGGTATGCCTCCTTCCATGATGATCTTCCTCTTCTTCTCCTTGCCGGTATGCCTCCTTCCATGATGATCTTCCTCTTCTTCTCCTTGCCGGTATGCCTCCTTCCATGATGATCTTCCTCTTCTTCTCCTTGCCGGTATGCCTCCTTCCATGATGATCTTCTCCAGCCCTTCATGTATATTAATATGTCCAAAATATCTCAATTTTCTCTTTCGTATTTGTAGCATCAGCCAGTTTTCTTTGATTTTGAGTTCTTTCTGGGTAGATCTATTTGTTCTCTTCTCTGTTCAAGATATACGGAGGACTCTTCTGTAACACTTATATTCGAAAGTACATATGTTTTTCCACTGCTTTATTAAATGTCCATGCTTCACACCCATATGTTGCCACTGGGAATATGCATGATCTTAGTATTCTGATCTTTGTTTTCTTATCAGTTCCGTTCCATACTGTTTTTATTTGTTTAATTTTGTGTAAAGCCATGTTTGTTCTTATGTCTGTACAAACTGTAAATGATGAGGAATTGCGGTGGTGGATATGTGTTCTTCTCTTCCACCATTTACTTCTTTAAAGAAGTGTTGGGAATGTAATGATCTTGTGTCTGCTTGTTATACTGCACTTTGTAAGCTGTTATTCATTTTCTTAAGGCTGTTCTTGATGCCGTCGCTCCATCTTTGCGTGGTCTTCCTCTTGCTCTGCACTCGTTATACTTTTTTCAGTGTGGCTTTTTGTGGTAGACGATACTAGGACATTCTAGTCAGGTGTCCAAACCATTTAACCTGTAGTTCTTTTACGAACTGCATGACTGGTTTTACATCCGGCCTTCTGATTTCTAATTTTTTCTCTTATTGTCACACCTGCAGCTCTTCTAAGATACCTTACCTCCGCTCATTAGCTGCTGTTATTGGCCATGTTTGACACTGGTAACATAGTGTTGACCAGAAAGTATGATAAGTGTTGACAACTGGTTATGAATGTCACAAGTTGCACAATGAAAATGTCAAGCAAGAAACGAAAAGTTGACAAAACATGTCATTATTTCCAGGATAGATAGCCTGTAAATGAAATGTCCAACATAAAGTTGTAATTTCGTTTGTAAAGCGTTTATTGAACTTATCATACCTGAGATTACACGAGGATGTGACATGGATATTGCGGGCTCCCAAATAGTCAGTTCCATAGAAATGAGTGGCTACATGGGTCACAGAGCGTTTGTGTTTATCATGTAAATGTAGACCAAATGGTCACTAAGCGTTTTGCCAGTTTCGCATATATGGTTGTCACAACGTTTACAAGTGATGACATATATTATATTACAGAATTCGCATGTAAAACTGTCATCAATAACAAAAGTGGCATTATGAGATGATACAGTAGTGGACTGTATCAAATAAGCATATGTACAGCATCGCCGATGGCCACGCCGAAAAGTGCAAAAATGACCCTGGACATTGGATTGAAGGCTTCTGTGTACCAACATATAATACAGATTTCTGTACCGTCTGTAAGTCACCAGAGGAACAAAGTTGGAAGACTAAATGTGTTTCAGGATCAGATTTGAGACTAGAAAGATGACGGAATAAGATTTGTTGTTATTATTGAATTATGTGGGGGAAAAATCAACATATGTCTAACTCTGTTGGAGGCGTAAGTCTATGTTGGTTGGTAAGGGAATCCTGGCAAGAAATTTGCTGAACCCAAAGCATAGCAGGTGCAAGCACATTCCCTGGGATGTGGATGAAATCATGCATCTTGTGACCCCTAAGAAGAAAATCATAATACTCACTACACACTCCGCCCGTGTGTTGCCGGGGATCTCATGGGGAGCAAAGAATAGTAACACTATGACCTACAAGGCATGTCGAAAGGAGGCAACTAAGGTAGGAACCTAGGAAGTTACCTAGCAAATAAAAATCATAGCAGAAATCAGATGTGCTACTTGTTGGCGCATAACTGGCACAACGTAAATCGCTCTTAGGCTCAGGTCACATAGAATAGTTAACAAGTGGTCGATATGGAGCATCAGAAGAAGAAGAATTCTAAAATATGATAAAAAGAACAAATCAAGTAATTAAAAAAAGAACAATTTAAAACAGTTGTTTCTGTGTTGTTTACAAAAATGCACTTTTTTTTATTACTTTAAAAATGAAATGCTTCATTACAAAATCTGATGATAGATGAGGCATATGAAAAAAATAACAACAGAGATGAGAACCGAGCAAATCAGCAAGTTCAAGATATCTTTCCAACATTAACTCAACCTATCATTCATTCTCATTATTACATTAAAACAGAAAAAATATAATAATATTTGTCTGCAAAGAAATGCCAAGTTACATAAATGTCATACATACAAACTGGCTTATTGTTGTAATTATACAAGAAATTTCAACAGAAGCGAAATATAAACTAACACAAAAACAAAATTTGTAACCGATTCCTTGAGAAATCTAAACATCAAAAACAGAATATTTTAAGATTCAGACATAATATCTGTTTTGCAAAACAAAAAAAGCGTAGCCCTGCAACATAAGACTGAATAGCTCAGATGGGAAAAAGAAAATTTGGGGGCTTGTTTTTGTATGTTTGATAGAACACAAAGTTTTTCTACAATTTTACTCAATTCTATGAGCCCATGGTTAATTATTGATGAAAAATATTAATAAAACTGATATTCCTTAGTGTTTAACGTAACTTGTTACATAACATAACCTTGATATAACATGTGTTGTTTTTACAATGAATTCATCTTTATACAGCATTATTGCAATGTGAGGTCACGTGATGGTTGTGATCTTATTTCCTATATTTTTTAACTGAGCCTGCCGGCCATATGTTATCGGAGGCCACGATAAAAATCTACAAGAACTAATACTTCTAAACGTAAGTTATAAACTCATTTAACAAGGTAGCATATATAAAAGTGGATAACATTCTGTGCTAGAGACCATGTGCAGTGGAAATTCTTGGTTCGAGGCAAGTTTTGGACTTCAAGATACCCTGATTTTTTACTATTGTCTTTCCCGGGGGGGAGGATGATGGAATTGGTTGCCCACTCTTACCGTTAAGCATAGGGTGTAAGCTTTAATTTACGTTCCAGATGAGTCACCCTTGTTGTGTTATATCTGTGTTTATTTAGTGTGATATTGTCTATAGATGCTTTTCTTGGTTTTCCCTTGGATCTAGTACCGAATCTCTTTTTATTGTATGCTGCTATTTGTGGTTGGTTGTATTCCATCTTACTTGGATTCTTTACTTGAAGATCTAAACTACATGTACCTCTGAAGTCGGAGTAAAGCTCGCCTGAATGGTGAGCGACACTGGTGATAAGGAAAGCAAGTCTTCCCGCAAGGTCACTTATATTAGAGCTATATTAGGCACCATGACTACGTCTGAATTCATAGACTGCAAATGAGAACAAAAACTCATTCAATTTTTTTCAAGTTTTGCATATATAAGATACTTTTTGAAGTAGCAATAGTATTATTTCTGTGAAAATGACATCCTGCACAAACTACATTAACAATGGAATGACCAAAAATGTAAGGAACAAATCTGCAGCTAATAATTATTCTATCAATAATTTGGACAGGTCTATTATTTAACAGCCTAACTTCTTCTTCTTCCACTCCATATCGACCACTTGTTAACCACTCTGTGTGACTTGTATGCGATCTGAGCCTAAGAGAGATTGTACGGTGTGCCAGTTATACACCTGCAAGTAGGCCAGCACATCCCATTTCTGCAATGCTTTTTATTTACTAGTGTAACTTCTCTAGGTCCTACATCAGCCGCCTGTAAACGACATGCCTTGTGGGTCGAGTGGTACTATTCTTTGCTTCCTTCGGGCTCTGGCAGCACATGGGCGTGGAATGATCCAAAAAAGTCAGGAACAAATCTGCAATTAACAATATTCTATCAATAATTTGGACAGGTCTATTATTTAACAACAAACTGATTATTTTAAGTGTGAAAATGTACTGTAGTGACCTGTATCTTGTAAGATATATTACAGATACATGTCTTGAATATGGGAGTAATAGAGGAAAGACATCAGGTTAGAAATATCATACTTCAGGAACTGGTCTGGAAAACATAAATAAAGAGATACAAGAGACGATGGATTAGATATGTCCTCAGGATGAAAGAAAGGTGGCAGAGACATACAATGTAGTGGACAACACAGAGAAAAAAGGAAGCTTAAGTGTACATGCAGATGATCTTTTGAAGCAGAACTCTCAATCATGCATAATCTAGGTTTGAGAAGAGAACAAAATAGAATAGTGTGGAAATTGTTAGTCTGTGCCGTATGTGTCCTTGCCGCGACAAGGACTGATGATAATAATCTACTACTATTTAAACTAGACCTTCTTACATGTCTCTGTCGTATCCCCAATAAATAAATGCACTTACACAGAGACCCCTAAGATGCACATATTTCTCTGCTCTATTAACACCATAATCTGTTCAATTAACATCAAGTTAATCCCATGATTACAAATATTCAATCAATACTCCATTCTCTGGTAAAATACAATAGAACAAGGACACAATGAAACAGAAAACACGATCAATAGGGATTGTTGTTTAAATACAAGTTAAAATTAGTAATATTCAAGGTTGTGAATCAGATGAAACCAACAGTTGTTCAGACAGGCAAACAGACGGATTAGATATACATTAACAGGTCATTGCAGGCTCAACCATCACATGCACAGAATAAAGTCTGCTCAGACTGCACAGTAACATGGAGAACAACTAAAACAATAGCACATAAATTGCGAACAACTAAAACAATAGCACATAAATTGCAAACATTTATCAACTGGTGTCTGCGCAGAAAAGAGGGAATAAGATGGTATGATAGGGTCACAAAAATGAGGAACTTATGGAGAGAACAAGACAGATTCCAGTGAACGAACAGGTTAAAAATGGTGCTGAATAGGACACACTTTGCGAAAACCGAAGAGGAATATAACAAGAAGGGTCCTTGCCTGGAACCCGCAGGGACAGCGAAAGAAGGGGAGGCCGAGAAATACATGGAGACGAGATTGGAGGCGGAGATCAACAATATAAAGAAGAGCTGGAGGAGCTGCAGGAGATAGCTAGAGATAGGAAGACTTGGTATGAGTTGGTTGAGGGCCTATGCCCCAACCCGGGGTAAAAGGCAAGAGAAAAGAGAGACTGCACAGTGCATGTCAGACAGAAACACAGACTCCAGAGCACATCCTGCAGTCATGCCCATCATACATACACCAACAAAACATGGCCTCATGAACAAAGCTTACAGAGCTAGCTATGGGGAACTCCAACTGACATGCAGTTTGATAGAGGCAATCCACCTCATGGTTTAGACGAGCAAAGGAAACCGAACGCAAAACATAAGATATACATTAACATATTCTCTAACAAAGGTTCTCAAACATATCAAACCACAGGCTCAATGTTCTCACTGAAAAAACATTTAAAGATAACATTCCTACACATAAAGTTGTTTATAAAGTGCAACATAATTGAATAAACAGGAAATACAAAAGAAAAATAATTTATAAAATGTATTTTGAAATATGCAGTTACAAGACACCACTGTTTAGTTATACTTACAGTCCAAATAATTGTGAAATAAATATGAATTGATTATAATATGAAATATTGACATGAAATAAATCCACAATAATGATCCCTGCAATGTATATATATGTGACTTGTCTGATTTATTTCTATGTAGTGTAATCTCTTACTGACTTAAAACAACATCATTGATCAGACTTCATTAAAGGTGTTATCATTTTTATGTCAGATTTTGACAATTTTAACTGATTCACTACCGGGTTTTTTCGCCTCTGGACGGAATTATTTTTAGTTTCAAAATATTGCACACATACTTTAGCTAAACTAAAATAGTGTTTCTAAATATGATTTAAAGTTAACTTATTATATATCAAATTAAAGATAAATGAATGTACTTTCATAAAATATTTATTGTGTCCAAAAATATAATATTGTGTTGACTATGCTTGAAAAATATTAGCATGTATTAAAAAATAATTGAAATTGTGAGAACGAATATCCAACTTTTCAAGGGCATTGATGAACATTATGTGGAATAAATCAGTCTTACTGCTCTCTTTATATAGGTAATCCATTTATGAATACACAAACGTTAAGAAAATAGTGATGGAGTGTATGGTTTATTAACTGTTCACAAAGTAGCATCATGAACATTCATAAAATTGCTAGTTTTTACGGTCACAGGGTATCCTAAAATGATTGATAAACTCTGTTTCAATTCGAATTCTAGCATAAGCCATGCTGCTATGTATTCGTTATCGTTTACACATCACTTCTAAGTATTTTCCAGTTAATATAAATCTTCAATCGGAAAAAAAATAATAAAAAGTCAACAAACTAGTAATCGTCTTTTGAGCGACGCGTGGTCCAAGCAGATAAGAAATAGTTACACTTGAGTGTTCCACGGTACAGAATCAGTTAAGCCATTTTCTTTTTTTAATTCAACCAATAATGTGTCCAGATAAACTTAATTTTAATTATTAAAACACTTCTAACAAGAAATAGTGAGAATAAAGACACCCTAACTTAGCTAAGTGAAGTGGTTACGCCATTTGCATTGAGCTCCATAAATTGTGGGTTTGAATTCAGGCCACGTTTGATTCATAAGCACATTTTTTTTTTCCAAAGTACCCCAGGATTGTTGTAAGAGCTATGTAGTTTGCATTTTGTGCAATACTCTTGGCAGGTGGCATGCCTCTTCTGCTGAGAGTGACCAAGCCATCTAGAGGAAACTCAGTGCAAATCAATCCTTGGACTCCAACCAAATTTATAATTTCGAATCAGTAATACAAGTCAATCATTGAGAGAACTTTAAGAAAAAAGGCCAGTTTAAGAAAAATTGTTCTGGGATGTCAATGAAGCAATCTGAATATAATATGAACTATATATACTAGCATTTAGCAATGCATTCTTATAATGACAGTACAGTAAACAAGAAGAATATAAAATGATTCAACATACATTAACAAATCCCAGTCATAACGCTAATATAAGCTATGTTACATATAAACCAATTAATTTGTGTGACTGGATTTTCTTTCTGACTACAAAATCTTTCATGCCGAACCAGCTTCATTTGAGCACAAGAAAAGCACTTGGAAATAAAGGCTGCCGACATGATGTTGACCACATCCCACACCGAGCGCAGAAGGTCAATGAAAAATATGGCCTAAGTTAACGTCAGTGACACTGAAACAAGTGGTTAAAGCACTGGACTCTGGCTTAGCAATAAGATTCAGATCTGGACCATTGTCCAGTTCTGGGTCCCTTTTGTCCACACAGTAATAACTGAGTACTAGATTTATAAAGTTATAAATAGAAGCTATTAAGGAAGAGAACTTGGAAAATCATGTTAACTTGTCAAGTTCTAGTACAATGAGATCTCTTATTCACCGTATCTCTACAGAATGTATATGCTATGTTTGCACAGTTACATATCATAGCAACAAAACTAAAGTAATTTACATGCCATGCAACATCACTTTCTGTGTCAAGAGTTGAGTGACATTCTCTGGTCATATGACATTTATGTCATCTAGAAGATGTTAACTATATTTATTTTACTTATTTCTTCTTCATTTCATAATTGACACATAATGTATTAACAAGTGATCTTCATTGCTGCTAGTCTGCTGCCTTTTTATCCATGGTATCCCAAGTCCTGAAAGAACTGAATGTTAAAGACAATTGGCGGATAAACAACATACTATACAGAAAAAATTAGATACTTTGGTCATATCAAGCATCACAATGGCCTGGAGAGAACAATACTAGAGGGCAGGGTCCCAGAGGCAGACCAAGAAGAAGATGGCTACAGGATATTAGAGAAACCATGAATATGAGCATTGACGAAGTGGGTGAACTGGCTAGAGACAGAATGAATTTCAGATGTGCTGCAAAGAGAGTAACATCCTATAAAGGATATGCACCTTGATGATGATCCCAAGTCAGTCCACACTTTTCCATGTGCCTTCAGATGAGGCTTTCAGCACAAGTCCAAGCTATCTTCATTAACAAGTGATCTTCATTGCTGCTTGTCTGCCTTTTTATGTATGGTATCCCAGTCAGTCCACACTCTTCCATGTGTCGAAGGAATTCTGCATACATGTCCCAGCTATCTCCATTTTCTTCCTACTATTGTGGTTATGAGTGGTGATAAAAGAAAGGTATATATATATTTATTGATATGCCCTAGATGGATGTAGAATTCATACAAGATCAATTAATATAAATAGGAAAGTTATGATAGCATTTAACCTTTACTTTTCTTAAAACGAATGAATGGAACTAAGCAGAGAGAAACATAACAGCTAATTAAAATTTGATACAATTATAACTCAAGAATATAATAAGAAGCATTCGCACAAATGGTCTGCGTTGATGCATCTAGAACAAACTATTGAGCATGTTCTAGTGATAACACAGTCAGGTTAGAAAATACCCACAACAAAAGCTGACAATCTCAAAAATGTTATCTTTTCTCCTAACAGTACATTTTTATTTACCAACCTCTTGATGTTTTCTTATTACTAATAACATTATCGTCTTCTTGCCCAGAATTTTCTTCTTCGATTGCTCCATATCGAACACGTTAACCACTCTTTGTGATCAGAGACTAAGAGCGATTGTACGTTGTGCGCCTACAAGCACATCCAACTTCTGCGATGCTTTTTATTTACTAGGGTAGCTTCTCATGATCCCCTATCTCAGTCGCCTCTTACGACATGACTTGTAGGTCACAATCTTACTATTCTTTGCTCCCCTTGAGAGCCCCGGCAACACACATGAGATTTTTCTTCTTGTAAAATGTCTTTCCTTTCTATTAAACCATTTTCATGTTCCAAATACAGAAATCTATGCAAATATGATAACATGCAAGTCAGATTAAATATCAACCAATATTATACAATGGAACCATCGTAACATGAAACTATGAGCCAAAGTCCATATTTTGATTCCATAAATGATCAATAACTGTGTTTAACACAACAAAATATGCTCTAACTTCCATCCATAACCACAAAGAAGAAGCTTGCTACACACAAATTCATAAACAATAAACAGAAAATGCCAAGAAAGTGCTTGAAATGTTCTGTGTCTTGCTTGATACTTCCCTGTGAGGCATCCATCATCTCACATAGCTTTTATTTTCATCATCTTCATCTTTGGTTGTTTCTTCTTTGCATCGCTGAGAGTTTCTCTGTCCTGTATAATTCAAACAACATTGAAATATCAAATAATTATCATGAATCTGAAGGAGGAGAATGAGAAAATGTATTGTGAATTTGATACTAAAATATACCAAGCATTGAACAATGATAAACTATGTTTGGGATGGCTATAGACATTATACAACAGTAAAACAAACAACGAAAGTACTGACCTCAAGTTTACGGGCCCTATCCGGATCTTCCTCCGCCATCAACTTCTCTTTCTCTGCTCTCTTCTTCTCCTCTCGTCTCTGTTGGGCCAGCTCCTGTCGCTGTGTATGAGCTGCCTTCAGGAATTGTTCTTCTGCTTTCTGTCGGTTCTTCTCAGATTTCATCCTGGCCTGATAAAGAAAACAGATCCAATGGTTGAAAATATTTATTTCTGCATTGAATGTGAAAAACCAAAAACATGGAGCAGGGTAATTTTACATATTACAAAAACAGGTAAAACATTAACCTCTAAGTCGGAGAAGACACGCCTGTATGGTGGGAGACACTGATAATAAGGAAAGCGGGTTTTCACGCAAAAATCAGAAGCGCCAAACCAGGACTACGCCCGAATTCATATTAGGTGAACGCAACAATAAGACAAAACGTTGTTTTGATATTTTGTCTTTGGTACATGTATACTGCTGTGATGCATGTATCATGCATGCATCCTATATAATGCTGTGATGCATGTATCATGCATGCATCCTATATAATGCTGTGATGCATGTATCATGTATAATGCATGTATCCTATATAATGCATGCATCCTATATAACGCTGTGATGAATGCAGTAGTGGCTACCACCAAAGCTCTAAAGTAAAGAAGTCAATCAGAAATAAAATTATATATACTATTCTCTTGAAAATATATCTAAACAGTACTTATAGTGAGAGCTGCAATCAAAAGGGAGAGTTGGTGGATCAAGTAATACATTTTTTAAAATGGAAAGAAAACAAATATGAATGTGCAATCAAACATTGTTTTGGAACACACAGGGAGAGAGGAGTAGGGTAAGGTCTAGAAATACCTGGAGAAGAGAGCTGGATGCGGATATTAAAAGAATAGGCAAGATGTGGAAAGAATGTGAAGGGATGGCAAGAGAGAGAGGAAGGTCTGGAAGAATTTTGTTGAAGACCTATGCTCTGTTGGGAGTTGAAAGGTGAAGAAGAAATAAACAAACCATACCAGACATAGGTACACACTGGTATAGTGGAAAGGCGAGAAGTCAAGAACAGCAAGTCATTATATCAAACATTACAACAATGTTGACAAGTGTCACCCTTTACAACCATACGTATTGACTCTTTACAAAAATAAGTATAACAGGATAGCTTCATTTAACTCCAGACCAGCACTATTGTTTTCTTTATTTCAACCAATTATCAGTGTGTGTGATATTTGCTTAGAATATGATAGATCATAGTTTACCTCTTTGCTGAGTTGGAAACGAGACACCTTGTCCAAGCAGTAGAATACCAACTGTAGCAGTGGTTTCAGGGTTTCCATGTCAGAGGTTCGAGTTTTACCTTTACCTGGGACTAGAACAACAAAATCCAGTTAAAATTACAATGACTTAATGTCACCGGAATTAAAACGATGCATGTACGAGCATTCTATTGGTAAGCATTCATGTGTTGGCAGAGATAAGATGGTTACTTTAAAAGCAACATATAGTGAGGCTGCTGAATATGAATTACATACTACAACTGCTTTAAAATGCAAACATGTCAACATGAACACTAAAAGAGCATTGTAAAACACAATCTTTCTCACAACATTATGCTATCAGTGCCAAACCTGGACCCTAACATTAAATGATAGAAGAAAACTACAGAGATGAAGTGTCTAAGCAGAATGCTGGGAGTATCAAGCAGAGGCTGGTTTAGAAATGACATCATGAAAAAATGGGTACAACATCAATTTGCTTTTCATCCATATGTAACATACCCATTTTTTAATGCAGAGCAAGTCATCATAAAGAAGAATAAATTTTAAAACTTAGAAGTTTAGGAGTTAAAAGGTGATAAATATCAAAGCATCATATTTTAAATTTACCTGTGAAACAAAACAACAGACATGGTTTGGTCTCTGGCATTTTAGTTGCTTGGCTATCACTAAGGAAGAAAAGAAAGAAAAAAAACTTACACAAGACATTTGATGGCCTAATATTTAAAACGTTTTTTAAAATAGTGATGCAGAGAACAAGACATCATAAATGATCATGGAAACAAGAAGTAAGGTAGTTTTTAATAAAGACACTGATGTTTCAAACATGGAACATCAAAACGTCACCGTCTTGTTGTGTTTTTTTTTGTAGTTTGTAAAACTACCTTATTTCATGATTCCATATAATGTCTTTGGTACATAGTATTACTGAGAGCCGCTGTAGCGTAGTTGTTAGTGAACTCGCCTCTCAAGGCTGGTGGTCTGGGTTCAACTCCTGCAGTGCGCGTGGAATTTTTCCAACCACGACGGCTCTCAGGTCGACCCAGCCTCAACTGGGTACCAGACATGTTCTGGGAAAGTAAAGGCGGCCGGCGTGATACTGACCACATCACCCATCATGTACCGACGGTCAATGAAAAATACAGGATTAACACTGTATTGCCCTATATACCACGAGGTATGAAAGGGTTCCTTTACTTTACTTTACATAGTATTACTGCAGCCATCCTTATGGGTACATTGTTGATTGAATCCTGCACACTATACCTTTTTATGCTGACAGCCCTCCCATTACTAACATTTAACATCTACTTAACACAGGTGTAGAAATTTATCAAAATACTCCGCAACTAGTGAGTCCTTTATACAAATCAGAACTAGTAGGTCAACTTGCAATTACATACTCTCGCCCGTGTGTTGTCTGGGCTCACAAGGGGAGCAAAGAATAGTAACACTGCGGCCTTCAAGTCATGTTGTAAGAGGCAACTGAGGTAGGGGCCTAGGGAAGCTACCCTAGTAAGTGTCACAGAAATCGGATGTGCTGGCCTACTTATAGGCACATAACTGAGATAACATACATTTGCTCTTAGGCTCAGATCACATACAAATCACAAATAAATAGGCGATAAATAGTCAACATTCAATTTGATGTTGAAATGAATCACTGTAAACTTACTCTTGCACCTTTGCACCAGAGAACTGATCAGAAACATGAATATACTCAATTACACCTTCATACTTGGTTAACATCTGACACACCTGAGGATAAAACATAAACAGGTATAAGAGATATATCTCAGCTGAAAAATATATTTAGTAAATGAGAAACAATATAAACAAGATTACATGTGCTGTAAAGAGGAGACACAGTTGAGTGTCACTAAACAAGAACTTGAGTGGAACCCAAGGAAAACGAAAAGAGGATGCCTAAACCACAGATTTCCAAACTTTTTCGGCTCACTGCACACTTTGCACAACATAAACTTTGTAATGCCCCCACATTATAACAGTTTGCCAATCGCCCACTGTTTGCCACTGACCCTAATCGCCTGAACACCCCCCAAATTCTTCTGAACCCACTATTCCTTTATTAGTTATTAACTTACCCTTTTTTCAAGTTAGCGGTAGTGAGTTCGATCCCAACCCAAGTATACCCGGTTCAAACTCTGCAGCAGGCAGTTTGGAAGACATTTGTTTGCATGGAATTTTCTAAACGGTAAAACAGACATCACTGCTAAAAAAGATATGGCAAACTACTGAACATATAAGTGGAGCTAGAAAATCGACAACTCGTTCACTGTTGTTGATGACGACTTCCTGCGAAGGATATGCTACGATTTTCATTTACCAAGCACATCTGAAGTTCTTTCCCATATTAGTTAATGAATAACTTACCCTTTTATCAAGTACAGCTGAAGTTCCTTCCCCTATTAGTTAATGAATAACTTACCCTTTTATCAAGCACAGCTGAAGTTCCTTCCCCTATCTCAGACAAAAGTTGGTAGGAAGAAGGTAGATCAAATTTCTCTAAACTTTTTTTCTCTGTGAACTGACTCTGTTTAAAACAAGAACAAAATATTAGTAAAAGCCTAAATTTCAAGAAATATTCATGCTGGAGATGGAATGTATAAGGAAGCCACACTGCAGCTGTTTAACCTGTGATCCTGATACTTCAGTAGTGAATGTAATTATCACATATCCTGACATCCCAAATTAACGATCTGAGAAAGACTATCATTATTTCTCATTGACCAAAGATAAACTGCTTACAGATGTGACGTTAAACACAACCCACATGTTCTACATGGCTTAGCAAGATGGCAGACGCTGTTGTGATATTTTTGTGTGTGCTGATAAGGTAATTACTTAAATATCTTTATGCTGAAAAGATGTGCTGACAATTTTGGAAATGGTCACTCTAAAACGATAACAACAGCAAGCTGTTGAACTTTTTTTAGGAATGAGACTTAGAATGTGATTATTCTAATAAGTATATCGAAAGCGAGAAGAGACTATCATTTAGATGATGAAAAGTTGTTTCTTCTTCTTCCTTGTCTTCGTTCTTTACGACCAATTGTAATCACTCTTTGTGAAATGTTTGATCTTTGCCAAGAACATGTATACGTTGCACATTGGTTTGGTAGGCCCCTAAATGAATAGACTTCTACACGTTTAGGACACATGCATCCGATTTCAGCCAAGAAGAGTTGTTTGAATTGATTGATATTCTAGCCATATATGTTCAATCTGGAGAACAAGCTACATTCATTATCTGGGAATATTCGGGGTGCAACCCATGTAATACATCAAGTAAATTTAAAACGGTTTAGTATTCTGCATATATATACGATAAGCAGGAATAACGGAGGTGATGGGGTAAGTCAATAACAAATTATAGAGCACTTAATTGTTTTAAATTATCATGTTTTTAATATCACTCTGATATGTGCTGTTTTTGCTCAGGTGAAGGTGTTTTTTGTGGTACAGGTTGCCAGCGTTCAAAGGGTTAACAACCACATGTTGCATAAGAGCATTGCAAATGATGATATATCTACACCGTGGTTCACCAAATTTGGAATAAATCACTTTAGAAATGCTATATTTCTGTCACATACGGCCAGTTTTCTCATCACTAGGAGTCTTTGAATAGCTCTTCTTTTTATTTTAAAAACAAATTTGACTTCCAATTTAGTCTAGTGTCACCAAGTGGTCCAAAGAAACATGGTGTATCTGTTTGGCGTTCACTTTGTTCATTTCATAGAATAAATTGATAAAGTGTTGTTACAAATAACATTGATGCCATTTTTCTCACCTGGTCATTTATGATAGATAATCCCCATTTAAATATGGATCATGTTACCTTCTTTTTTTAAAACTAATGATTGACTTCAAGATTAAACAAAACCAATGGTTTTCAAAAACAGAAAACCACAATACTGGGCAACAACCCGGTAGCAGTGTGACGACAAAAGAAGAAGAAAAAGGGTATAAAATCAACAAAGAATCCCTACCTAAATGTCCCCATGATCTAAATTTTCCCATTTGAGGACCTACTAGCTAAGCAGTGCTAGAAGAAAATCAGAAGAAAGGTAATACAATTTTAAGAAAACATTTTAAATGATAATTTATGAGTGACTAGAATCTGTCAACCTACCAAATCATTCAAATCTTTATGAAGTTTTGCAGCAGATCGTTTCTGAGCAATACAACAGACAAATCCATCCATTTTTCCTTCTTCCAGTTCTACTTTGATAATCTACAATAACAAAGTCAAAGAATTATGACATTCTACAACCCAGTTCTACTTTGATAATCTACAATAACAAAGAATTATGACAATCTACAACATATGATCAAAGAATATTAACACAAAATCAATGTTACTTTATTACATGAACAAATAAATATTTAATGATCTGTCAAGTAAAATATATATATTTATTTTGTCTGCTTTCTTGTTTGTGTGTCTTTTGTAATGTCTTGAAAGTAAAGTCAACTTTCTTTTGTAATATATACAAAAGCTTTAAAGTGCTACATTTTATATTCTTCTTCAGCGATCTCTGGTCATGAACTTAGTTTACTGTGGACTACAAACTGGGCAGTTAGCTTCAGGTCTGTCAGGTTTCCCCAAAGCTTAGTTTTTAGGTCGACTGGGGGTGGCCACATGTTGCTTCTCAGTTCACACAGGAGAGGAGTCTTGCAGGACATGCTCCATTGTCTGTTCTGCCTACTGACACTGACAGAGAGCTGTTTGTCTTATTCCTATGTTACATTTTATAAAAACATTGATACAGTGGAGAGCAGAAATAGGCAAAAATGTATTCAACATAAATTGATAATAACACATAAATAAACACATTATGTCTGCTGTTGTATATTCTCAGGTAGATACTTTGGCTCGGGTTTAAACAATTTTCACCATATTGGGTTTTGAAACTGTTATTTCTGAGATAGTGGTGTTCTAACTACTCGGCCACATGATTTTCCAGACAGATTAAAAATGGAGTTATCAAGTTCAACAAGTAGGTTTAAAGGCAAAATACTGACTTTATTGCACAGCTTTTCTTGATATGACTCGCTCCCGTATCGCATAGATGACACGCCATCCGCCGAGAGCATTAAAGAAAGCAAAAACGTTGTCAAACATGATCCCTAGCTAAGTTCACAGAAAGAAAGATCCCAACATGTGAAATGAACTGTTTAAGTAAAGCCGTAAATGTTACAAGATGGGATAGGTTGAGAAATGAGAGCATTAGAAATGTCGTTGGAACTGCACCCTGCATCCAACACATAAAATGGTTCGGTCACCTAATGAGAATGAAACCAGATCTATTACCAGGTTCTCTGGTTAAAAACATTCCTCTAAGAATAATGATGAAAAGTTGTTTCTTCTTCTTCTTTGTCTTCGTTCTTTACGACCAATTGTAATCACTCTTTGTGAAATGTTTGATCTTTGCCAAGAACATGTATACGTTGCACATTGGTTTGGTAGGCCCTAAATGTAGACTTCTACACGTTTAGGACATCATGACATCCATTTCAGCTTCAAACCTCCTTTTGAGTACTGCCATTACTTACAACATGCATGGCAGGTAACAGTGGTTCTATTCTTTACACCCCAAATTTGGGCCCGGTAACCACTCAGGCGGAATGATCTCTAAATATCCTTCCTTCCTTTCATTCGCTTGAAATATTGTCTATATATTCAATGTTGTCTCTTGTGTGAACTTCAGTCTTTTGTAGCTCACATAGAGGTCCGTGTAGTTTTCTGTCGAGTGTTGTTTCGTTAGGCCAGTGAGTTTGCTTCAGTGTATCATATTCGAGACAGTCTTGAAGTATGTGCTCTGCAGTCTGGTGTGCCTGGCCACATGACTGAATTGTCAATCTTGAATTTTGTATATATGTGGCTGCGGAGTCGACTGTGTCCTGTTCTAAGGCGCAGAATGACAACTTGTTCAAATCTGCTCATTTTATACTAATCGTCTTGTGTTGGTATTTGTGGCTTTCTGATTGATTTAATCATCCTTTTCTTTTGGTGGTAGGTAATTGGCACATCCGGTTGCTCTCCTGCAGCACCTTCCTTGGCCAATTGGTCTGCTGTTTCATTTCCTGGTATTCCACAGTGAGAGGAATTTCAGTTCCTCTAAATATAAATTACAAAAGCATCTAAGAACCTAACCTCTATAGCATATTCTAAGGGAGACCCCCATTGTCAGGCTGTCTGTGAAATTAAGGTGACCAAAGACAACACTGCACATGCAAGTGAGGACCATTGAAACATGCTGCAGTCTGGCTGAGTAGGGAACTATTTCATTTCTTCTAGAATAACCATTTATAAACCAATTTTAGCCATTAAGCCAAACCTGGACGCTGACAACAAACGATAGAAGAAAACTAGTCACAACAGAGGTGAAGTGTCTACGCAGAATGCTGGGTGTAACAGAAGAGACCGGTTGAGAAATGAAGACATCAGGAAAAAAGTGGGTACAACATCAGTACTAGACTTCATCAAGAAACAACAAATTAAATGGTTCGCCACGTAAGCAGATTACCACCAGACAGTGCACCCCAAAGAGCAATGCTGCTCCGATACAATGGGTACAAAGCAAAAGGCCGGCCACGCAAAAGATGGACCTCAGAGATAACAGAGGTGACGAAAGAGACTATCTACGAAGTGCATACTAGGGCCCGTTTTAGAAATCTCTTCCTGACCTGATGCTGTGAGGCATACAGGATTCGAGAAAGAAGAAGAAGAAGCCATTAAGCATAGGTGCATTTCTGCTATGTTTATAGCAAATTTGCCTTTCAGTCCGTACATCTAATTTCATCATGCATTTTTGTTTGGATTTGCTCTTCCTAACTCGTGGAAATCATGGTAGCACTTGTGGTTCTTCTGTGGCACCAAATCAGACACTAAGTCATTTCCTCTAAGAAAGTACTTAAAATAAGTTATCATCAAGCCTTTACGCAAAAATCAGTCAGAGATATGACCACATCTGAATTCATAATGAGAGGAGGAGAAAGAAAATAATATATATATATATATATATATTGAATACAAGAGAAGGTATGACTCTTACCACTTGATCTGATGCTGGCTTGAATATCCGCAATAATAAATTGATCAGATCTTGTCTTTTCAACAGTTTCAGCTCCACTAACATTCCTTCGACACATGAACGGCCACTACACCAGAGAGCATATACATTCTCAGATTCCTTCATAAGAACACCAGATGTCACCTCCTTTCCTGTACCATCATCACCTGGTATCAGTAAAATAGACACATAATTTATCTACTCAGATAAACATGCCTTAAAATATGCAAAACACGTAAAAACATGGTACTGTAGTTTTACAAAATACAAAACTGCAAAGTTTTGACCAAAAGGCCTTTATCAAGCAATTGACTTGTTCATGGTTGAATTTTGTGGCTAAACTTTCAACCAGATAGAGTAGATAGCCAGCCCCACAACCCACCTTAATCACCTTTTATGACATGTCTTATAAGTTTAGTGTTAGATAGGTAGGTAGCCAGCCCCATGCCTTGTAGGTCACAGTGTTACTATTCCCCGAGGGTTCCGGCCCAAATTTGGGTGAAAGAATAGAACCACTGTTACTGCCATGCATGTCGTAAGAGGTACTAAGGAGGTTTGGCTGAAATGAATGCACATGTCCTAAGCTTAAAAGTTTATGCTTTAGGCCTACAAACCAATGTGCAACGTATACACGTTCTTGGCAAAGATCAAACATATCACAAAGAGTGATTAAAATTGGTCGTAAAGAACGAACGCAAAGAAGAAGAGTGTTACTATTCTTTACTCCCCTTGCAAGCCCCGGCAACATGTGCGAGCAAGATATGAAAATAGACTATTAAAACATGCTCCAATAGTAGTATTAAAGCTAAAATACTGGATAAGATAAAAGGATGAGTGGTATCAACATACCAACAATACTAAACTGGGACTCTAGTAGTTCTTTATGAGCAGATAACCATGCTGTGGCCAGCTTGCAGTTCTTAGACTTCCCAGCCAAGAAGTTCAGAAAGTAGACGGTCAAGCCTGCAATCATCAGAATCTCAAGGTAGAAACTGTCCCAGCTAGTTCTTAAATGTAGTGGCACCTGGATAATGAACATGAAATAATATATCTAAATTAGCATAGAACCAGTAACATAAAAGTAAGAAGTCTGATATTCAATAAGGTATATTCTTAACATAAGCGCACGAAGGACACAGACAAAGGAAAAAAGGCACATGAAAATTAATTAAGACCCAAAAAAATGTAGTGCAAACTTATTACTGTATTACAAAAATGGAAATAAAATTATAAATTAGCTCCGTCTTCTGCGATCAACTTCTGCTATGCGACAACTCTGGTATGTATCAGAAGTAGGGTGGTGTGCTTGAGGTCTTCACAAGTTCCCCCATAATTTGTTTTGTAGGGTTGTTTCTGTTGCCAGATTTCCATTCTCACACTGCTCAAGCGACTGCTTTGGTGCTCCATAGGTGCAGGCAGCAGAGTCCCTGAGACCCATTCTATGGAGGTGTGCTCTGAGACTGCAGTGTCATGTTATAAGTCTGAAGACTGTGGTCTGTGCTTTTCTGTTTAGGTATTTGTACTGTCGTGCTCTGGGTTGTATCCTCTGTTTGTTTTTCCATTTTTCTGGATTATTTCAGGAATCTTTGCTTCTGTAAAGATTTGTGTTGGGTGGGTTGTGTTAGGATCCCTCCAGCCCATGCGAGTTTGTCAGCCTTTTCATTTCCTGGTATCCACTGTAAGACTAGTTCTGATTTTTTGACAGAAGTATTTTCATATCCTTACGAGCTTGTCTTGTTTGGGACATGAGATGGCCTGGAGAATGGATCTTGAGTCGCTAAAGTCTGCAATATTTTTTGCTGACACCTGCTGATCGTTGAGAATCTGTATGGCTGCAAGGAGGGGTGTTGCCTCTGCTCTAAAGATGGTGCATGTTTCTCCTGCTGCCAGAGAGTGTGTTTCTGTGAAATTAACTCCTAATTCAGAAAGTCTGCATAACCATTTTCAGCTGAGGGACTGTGCTGAGAATTGAACAACATACACTGATACACAAAACTAGCTCACTTCTACTATGCTATACAACTTCTTATAACAACAGATGGTAAAGTAATAGCATTTATTAAAGCCTGAAGTAATAGCATTTTCATCATCGTCAGGTGCTGTGCCAACTGGTGTAGGCGATCATGGATCTCCACAAATTTGTCTCTGGTGTTTGATATCATCTCAGATGTTGACGATCTTCCGTGCAATGAAGTCAGGCTATCTAAAATTTGCTCTCTCTGTCTTACTGTCTCGTCTCCCCTCGATTTTACCGGTTGTTACAATGTGTTCTAAACCTCCCTTTCTAATCACATGCTCGAAAAATGATGATTGCCCCTTTCTTATATTAATGATAAGCTTTCTCTGTGTCTTGACCTCATCCAACACCTCCATATTAATAGCCATGTAACAACTGGTAAAATCGAGGGTAGGCGAAACAGAGGAAGACAGAGAGAGAGGAGATTTTGGATAGCCTGACTTCATGGCACATTAGAGCATCAACATCTGAGTTGATAGCAAACATCAAAGATAGAGATTTGTGGAGATCCATGATCGCCTACGTCAGCCTGATGATGATATTAATAGCATCTTACAAAGCACAAAAGCAGGCTTAAGTGACATTTCAACCAACAGGTCTTTATCTCACAAAGGATACAAGAAACAAAAGAAACACAACACAAAAACACTGGTAATTGTAAAAAAATCAAACCACCCTAGCTAGCAACACAATATGTAACTAAAAGTGTCAAATGAAATAAATATTTAAAAAACCTAGAAATTAAAATTATTATTCTTCTTACGCTCCACATCGACCACTAGTTAACCACTCTGTGTGATTTGTATGTGATCTGAGCCTAAGAGCGATTATACATTGTGCCAATTATGCACCTACAAGTAGGCCAGCACATCCGATTTCTGTGATGCTTTTTATTTACTAGGGTAGTCGACTGAGTGGTTACTGGGGCCCAAATTTGGTGTGTAAAGAATAGAATCACTGTTACCTGCCACGCATGTCGTAAGAGGCGACTAAGGAGGTTTGGCTGAAATCGATGCACATGTCCTAAACGTGTAGAAGTCTATACGTTTAGGGGCCTACCAAACACATGTGCAACGTATACACGTTCTTGGCAAAGATCAAACATATCACAAAGAGTGATTAAATTTGGTCGTAAAGAACAACGCAAAGAAGAAGACTAGGTAGCTTCCTAGATCTTACATCAGTCGCCTCTTACGACATGCCTTGTAGGTCACAGTGGTACTATTCTTTGCTTCCCTTGCAGGCTCCGGCACCACATGAGCGAAAAATTTAAATAGAAACATATTTTGCTCCTGGTACATATTTTTACAGTAGTCTTCCTTCTTCTTCTTTGCGTTCGTTCTTTACGACCAATTTTAATCCCTCTTTGTGATAGGTTTGATCTTTGCCAAGAACATGTATATGTTGCACATTGGTTTGGTAGGCCCCTAAACACATAGACTTCTACACGTTTAGAACACATGCATCTGATTTCAGCCAAACCTCCTTAGTCGCCTCTTACAACATGCATGGCAGGTAACAGTGATTCTATTCTTTACACCCCAAATTTGGGCCCCGTAACCACTCGGGCAGTAGTCTTCCCTATTATAGATAGCAACAAAACAATTATATTCAGTTTACTGCTACTGGCTATGCAGGCAGTAAGTATAACAAGAAAATATTCATTTTATGGAACAAATAACACAGCAAGGATATTAAAGAAAGAATTGTGATGGCAAAAAAAAAAGATAAAACAGGCAAATCCCTTTTACATAAAATAAAACATTACCAATTCTTCTTCTTCTTGCGTTAGGCTATGAATTCATACGTAGTCAGGGCACCTAGTATGGTGCTTCTGACTGATTTTCTCAAGAAAGCCTGCTTTCCCTTTTTATCAGTGTCCCTTGCCATACAGGCAGGTCTTCTCTAGCTTTTTATCAGTGTCCCTTGCCATACAGGCAGGTCTTCTCTAGCTTTTTATCAGTGTCCCTTGCCATACAGGCACAGGTCTTCTCATAGGGTTCCTTTTATCAGTGTCCCTTGCCATACAGGCAGGTCTTCTCTGACTTGAGAGGTGACATTACCAATAAAAGATACTATTAGTTAAATATGAATAAAGAGTTAGTAGTTTACTGATGTTACATAAATGTCATTTTAACTAAAAGGGTCTAATGATGGATTGATTTCATGGCATCGGGTTTTATGGCTCGGTCTCTTTTCGCAGAAATGGCACACCACCTACCAAGAGTATTGCAGAAATCATGAACTCCATAGCTCCTGCAACAATCCAAATGACCTCTGGGAAAATTCACTTGAACCAAGCGGCATGGTTCGGATTGGAACCCATGACCTTCAAAACACACTGCAAAGGCGTAATCACTTAGATCCCCTAACTACCAGTATAAAATACATCTTGAATATCAGGTGACTAGTCATCTTTACCTTTGCCATTTGTAAGTCTGGTAGCTTGTCTGGTGTCTTGGATTTGGGGGAATCTTTCTCTCTGTCGAAGTTTTCAAATTCCTCTTCATCATTAAGATGGTCAAACTCATCATCTGACTGTGGCATGAAAAATTAAAATATATGAAAATATCATCAGTCTTTGCAAAACAACCTGAACAAAAAAAAAGTTATACCCAATAACATCATCATCATGTGCGGTCTCTATATCGAAGATTGACTACAATGGACTTCCAACACCAAGTCTCTTGTCTTTATGTTGCACTCTGCCAGGATGTAATTAGACCATCTATGATATGGAAGAAGATTATATATACCATACAGATGCTTCAACCTCCAGTCTTACATATGCAAAAGCTCACAAAGAAGGTTACAGGCTGGTTTCCAAAGCACATATAGTTACAGCATTGTTCATTTGAGGATCATCTCCATCGCACATGTCCATAATTGCTCCGATCTCCCAAGCATGTATTTCAGTATGTTTAGACTAACAACTCTCGTTCTGTGTTGATTGATGTATCTACTGGGGTTTCTTTCATGGTTTTCCAGTCTTGCAGCACCTATCAGTGTGCATAACTTGCTGTGCAACTGAGATAGAGATAACCCTTAATCTTCTTCGTTTAAATCTTCAGAGCATATCCTTTCTCTTTGAGCGTTGATGTCGCTTTTGTCCATAGAAGACCCATTCTCGATCGTAGCATTGTCCGCCAGTGCACTCTCTCATGGTCCTTCACCCCGGAATGACCTGGGACAAAGATGAAGGTCATTCTGGGATGATCTTCAAAGATGAGTGTAAATTGTCACATTTTGTATTGTACAGGCAGCTAAGCAACAGATGATCAACATCATTTTCATACCTACTTTGTGTTACCAGAGCCAAACATGGACAATGAGCAAAGAACAGTCACAAAAAATGACTACACGTGAAATGCGTTGCCTGCAAAAAGTTACCAACAACACCAGAAAAGACAGTCACCAACATCAGCATAAGAAAGAAAGTTGGCACATAATCTTGCTTGAATTACATTGAGAAACAAAGAATCAAGTGGTTTGGCCACTTAAAAGAATGCATCCAAACTCCACAGTATACAGTCTTCTACAATACAAAAAAAGGGAAAGAAGGCAAGAGGAAGACCACAAAAAGATGGTTAGATGGCATAGCAGAATCCTGTGAAAGAGCAAAAATAACCCATCACCCAAGCCTCCAGAACAGCGCAAGACAAAAACAGAAAACCACGACACTGGACAACAACCCGGTAGCAGTGTGATGACAAAAGAAGAAGAAGATTGAATATGGGTACGTGGCTACCATTGCTATTTAACCACTTGTTAAGTAATGATACACCAATAGTGTTCAAGTAATAGCATTTCCTTTGGAACATAGCTTTTATCATAGCCTGCCTGGTAAACTATCTGTCTCTTGCAAGTTCTCTTGCCTCCTCTAGCATCATACTCAAGGGTTCTTTGATGTCCTGCTACTCCCTTCGTCAGCCCTTGCCTCGTACTCCAGGAGCCATGGTCTACCTACTTGGGCCACCTATAATGGCCACTATTTCTTCTCGGGTCTGCATACTGGGACAATTTTTAGCCGCTCCTTGCATTAGCTCCTGTGTGATCCCCAGTAGTTAGGTTTTTTCCACCTTCTGATAGTTGATCTGACATTCTTCCTGCATGGCTGAATCTCCTAGGCAGAGCGGCGGAAGAAGAATATACACTGAGAGAATTATTCTTTCAAAATGAAGAAAATGCTGCATTGTCTTATTGTACGCACAGACACAAATATTTACCAGAGCTTCCTCTTCATCTTCCTCCTCATCGTCCTCAAAGGCTCCCTCTTGATCCTCTACCACAGGCTGCTGTTTCTGAGGCTTCTGCCCCTCCTCCTCTTCTTCAACAACAACACCATCTGCTGTTTTAAAATAAAATAATTTCTAAAATAAATAAAAATGCTTAAAATATGCATATATAATTCATATATGAAAACAATCAACACATCTATATGATTCCGGCAATCTTATTGATTGTTTATTTATTGTCCATGATTTTCTGCCATAAATATTGGTTCAATATAGTATTGGAATATTCTTTTCTGCAGTGTCGTTATAGCGATAAAAGGGTTTTAAAACAGAAGGACTGATTTCATTGCACCGGGTTTTACTGCATATGGCTCTGTCCTCTTTAGAAATGGCATGCCACCTGCCCAGAGTATTGCACAAAGCAAGACTGCAGCTTCATCAACCAAGGGTTCTCTGGAAAAAATGAGCTCGTGAACAGAACGTGCGGTCTGGATTCGAACCCACGACCTTCAACTCAGGACAAGGGTGTAACCACTTAGCCACAGAGACCAGAAATAGGATTATACAAACAGTAAGAAAAAATAAGTTATGACTTACATTAAAAGCTTTCCTAATAATTTTATCAATACACTGTTGCTTACAATAAAAGCTTGTCGAATAGTTTTCTAAATACTGAATTTATCAAGTCCACAGATAAGCAGCAACAAACAATTAAACCTTTACCTTCATCATCTTCAAAATCTTCAAACTCAGCAAAGTCATTGTCTTCTACAAAAGCATCATGCTTCTTGCTTGCAACAAAATTAATGGCCACACAAAATGTAATCAAAAGTAAGAGGCAGAATCCTTTCATTTTCCAGTGTATCTGAAACACATTCAAATGATTCAAAATACTAACTGAAGACCATCAATAATAACTGCAAACATGATCACATGATTACCCATGTGTCTCAAACATGGTCATTTCATCTATTTGTCCTTATTTAAAAAAATTTATAAATGGATACAATTCCTTCTCAATTATGTTCAATAATTAAGCTGAAAGCCCATCAATGGTGATAGTGCAAAATATGACGATATCATAACAGATATGACGACTGTAGTAATTTCACCAAATTGAGCAAGTAGAAACTTAATTTATTATAAATGATATCACAAAGGGAGGAAATTAGTGTGCTTATTATTACTTCAATTATGTTGGTACAGTAGATTTGCAACATTTGCAAACTTGGTGTGAGGAGGAAGGGTGTAACAGACACAAAAATCAATCACGTCTATATTTTAATATGGATTTAATACAGTTTATAGGAAATAGGTATGCCTTTATAGTATATAGTTTATGTAAACTGTGGTAGATTCATGTTTGTTTGTTTGCATTCGTTATTATCAACTAGTTTAATCACTCTTTGTGACATGTTTGGTTTAGGCCAAGAACGGCTAAATGTTGCACCTCAGTTCATAGGCCCCTACAAGTGTAGGGTGGGCGTATCTGAAATTTGCAAAATATGGTATATCTATGATGTGTTCGTATCGATCCAAACCAAAAAATTGTAGTTTGTAAACATAAAAAAGCTTATAAACATTTAAGAGTATTGCATAAAGCACGAACTCTGCAGCCTCTGCAACAACAGGGGATCTCTGGGAAAAACTCATGAATGAATAGCGTGATCTGGACCTGAACCCACAACCCTTGGAGCGCAAGACAGTGGCATTAACACCCCCATTTTAATTGCCCACATCATTCAATACTTTCCTTGACCTTATATTTGGTCTACTTTATAATATTTAACAAACCTGGTATTTCATCAGTCTGAATTGTGACATGATATTCCACCACAGGGTATGTGGTAATATACGCTTTATCATCAATCTTCCTGCTTAGTTCAATATTGAGACATAAGACAGAGAAAAATGACAGAAGTTTGCGTCACTGAACCAGAGTTGACCAAGACCCAACGTGGCCACCTCTAAATGGTTTCCTGATATCAGGTTAATACTGCATTTTGAGTAAATGAGTAGGAATAGGAGAGGAAAGGCATACCCAGTGCATAAAAATACTGTACTAAGACAGATGTGCTAGACTTCAAAAGAAACACTGTGCTGCAACTGAAGCAGGCCCTTACAAAACTACAAGCAGCAATTGTTGAAACAATCACAGTTACACTGAGCTTCTTCACTACAGAGACAATCAATGAACCGTAAGTCAACATATGTAGAAACACCATTTCATTATTTGTCCTTATAATATAATGATATTTATTGTGAAGAGACATCAGTGAAGTGTGATGCTTTAGGAAATACCATGATCATAAAAGATCAAAAATGAAATCAGAAGTGTACTCGCTCACTGCATCTGTAATTCATACATAGATGGTTTAGCAATTTATACTAAATGATATACAAATCATGGAAAGTTCTAGTTTACAATTTAGTAGCTAGTACTGTCTTAGTCTAAATAAAGAAAAGTTAAAATTATTTTGTATGAGTGTAAGACGCAAATCATTAAAATAACTGTTCTGGGTTTGAGAAATTTGTTCTCAAAATTGAACATTAAATTTTAATTAAGGAGTATATGTATGTCACAAGTGTTGGTAGACTCAACTGTAGCAGGCTCAGACAGAGAAGGGAGTTCTGAAGGACTTCGACCTACTACCTGGCCTGGGACTACACTTAACAGACTTAACTACCTTATTTATCTAATGAATGAACAAATAAATATTTAAAATTCATTAAATAAATATATTTATTATAATTTATCATTCTGGTATTTCCCTAACACTTGGTATCGCTTATCGACATTTTACTACATATTTTTGGTAAGTAATGTCTACATTTCTTAAATGATTTTAATATTTCTCACCCATTTCATTCAACCCGAAAATAATAATTATTAATAATTCCGACCCGTCATTCATTTTATTATCATGACCTGACCATTCCATCATGATCTCAATGCTTTTCAAAATTAAAAGATAATATATTATTCATTATTTATTTACCTTTCTGCAGTGTGTTTATATTTGCAAGATAATTATAAGGCACAATCTACGGTTCTGTATTAAATTTTACAATCATGTGTATCGTCAATTTTTTGACGTAGTTTAGTGGGTATGACTTTTCCTGTACCAATTCCATACATGTACTGACATTGGAAAATGTGTTGTAATGTAATTCAATTTGACAGTATAAAATCTTTCAGTCACACGTATCGTATCGGAAGTATAAATCCCTATTTTGATGTAAACGAATAAAATAGATATTTAACATTTTTTTCTTGCTCTTGCACTTATACAAAATATTTCAGATTAAACATATTTTTAAATTAGTAACATGTATTTATTTTGAATATAAAACGTAATGGAAGTAAGATATTTGATGTTCGTAGTTATAAATTTCTTTTCAATGCATCCATATTTTTGTTATTGATCATTACCAGCATGTGCCAACTTCACATAAATGGATTGTACATTGATATCCAGCAATTTATATTAATTGCCCTGAATATAATATTAAAGATGCTGCTGTTTGTCAGTTTCTTTATATGTTTCCTTTCCAACCATAAAGTTGTTCTTTCCTTTGTCTCCTGTCCACAGTTTTACCCGCCGATATGGTCTTCACCTCATATGAATGGCTTGATAAATAAATTATTTTACCATTATTTTTTTGAGTAATTATCTTTCAACTCCTAGTTGTTGAATTATTTCTTCATTAGCGATCATTTTCATCTATGGAACTCTCCAGATTCTTCTGTATATCCACATTTGAAATATTTTCAGTGTGTGTTGCGAGTGCATGTACACATGTGAATTTCCAATCTGGAATTTTAAATACGTGCTTGTTCGGTCGATTGTGTGCTATTCTACAGAGCAGAATGACAACTTGTTATAATATATTCATAGTTTGGTATTCGTCATGTGCTGTTACTGGTTGCTTCGCCCATGTGTTACCGCGGCTCGCAAGGGGAGCAAAGAATAGTAACAATGCGACCAACACGGTATGTCGTAAGAGGCGACTGAGGTAGGGGCCTAGGGAATCTACCATAGTAAATAAAAAACGTCGCAGAAATCGTATATGCTGGCCTACTTGTAGGCGCATGACTGGCACAGTGTACAATCGCTCTTAGGCTCAGATCCCACAAATCCCAATGAGTGGTTAATAAGTGGTCGATAGAAGAGCGTTCAAAGAAGAAGAAGAAGACTGGTATGTTTCTGAATGATTTATTCACCATTTTCTTTTGGTGATAAGTAACTGGTACACCCGGTTGACCTTCTGGTCTGTTGTTTCATTTCTAGTTATTCCACAGTGAGACGGTATACATTGCAAGTCGACAATGTTCTGCTTGCACAGTTCAGACAGTAGGGTAAACCTGGCAATTTTCTAGACTAAAATACAACAGGTTGTGAGTCAAGTTTTTTGTTCAACAGTTTTTCAGTTGTCATCTTGATTGCTTGGATTGTTTGCATCACAGTTATAACAGAATGCCTCCGTTGGAATTCTAATCGCATCTCTAACGTTGTTTTGGTATTACGTCCATGTGGTGCCAGGGCCCGCAAGTGAAGAAAAGAATAGTACCACTGCGACCTACACGGTATGTCGTAAGAGGCGACTGATGCAGGATCCAGGAAGCTACCTAGTAAGTAAAAATAACGCAGAAATCAAATGTGCTGGCTTACTTGTAGGCACATAACTGGCACAATGTAAAATCGCTCTTAGGCTCAGATCACATACAAATCACACATAGTGGTTAACAAGTGGTCGTTATTGAGCGTTCGAGGAAAGAAGTTTCTGTATTATATATATATATATATATAGATAAGAGCGAACGCGACGGCTCTCAGTCGACCCAGCCTCAACTGGGTACCAGACATGCTCTGGAAAGTAAAGGCGTCGCATGATGCTGACCAATCACCATCGTATGCCGACGGTCAATGAATAATACAGGTCTAACACTGTGATTGCCCTATATACCACAAGGTATGAAAGGTTCCTTTCGTCTTCGTGGTAGAGAGAAGATATAGTAATCAACTTCTCATGGGTACTGTGAGCAAATGGACTTTGGGATGGCTGCTGCACGGAGGACAGAGCACGAATGGGAATGCCCAATGTGCCATGACGTCGATCGCATAACATAACATAACATATATATATATATATATGTACTCCTGCTTCTCCATTCCTCTCTGGGCTTGCTGCTGACCCATCCGTGCATACCCGGATCAAGGGATCTTGTGGGTCTATCTAACTATTGTCTATTCCCAGGTGGAAGATGTAGTTGGCTGTCCACTCTTGTCGCTAAGCGTAGGAGTGGGAGCTTTAATTGCGTTCTAGGGCCAGATGAGTCGCCCTTGTTGTGTTATATCCATGTTTATGTAGTGAGTCTTGATATTGTTATCCATCTTTTTCTTGGTCTTCCCTTAGCTCTAGTACCCGATCTCTTTTATTGTATGCTGTTATTGGTGGTTGGTTGTATTCATTCTCATTAAATGTCCAAACCACTGCATCTGTTGTCTTTCGATGTATTCAGTGCATGAAGTTAGCCCACTCTGCTTCTGATGTTCTCATTTCGTAGTCTATCTTTCCTGGTGACTCCCACTGCCTTCCTCAAGCATTTCATTTCACAGTTGGCGAGCTTTCTGTGGTGTGTTGCTGTAAGAGACCAAGTTTGGCACTGGTAACAAAGTGTTGGTAAGAAAATACTTTTAATCATATGTCTTTTCACTCCATCTTGATCTTTGGGTGTTGTAGTAATGGTGCCAGCTGGTAGGTCACTGCATTTGCTTTTTGACACTTTGTTCTTGTGGGTATTCTTTATTAAATAAACTGAGAGTAACTATCATAGGTTGCATACTGTTCTGTTCATCCTTGTCGAATATTCCTTTCACCTCTTTCGTCTTCTGTTATTATATTTCCAAGATATCTGAAAAGGGTCTAAATGTGCAGGATTGACTTTATTGTACCGGGTTTCCCCATACGGCTCCATCCCAGTAGACAGAAATTGCACATCACCTGTCAAGAATGTTGCACAAAGCATGAGTTCCACAACTACAGCAACAATTCTATGGTTCTCATAAAAATTGCACATGTGACTCGGTCCGGATTCAAACCCGCAACCTTTTCTCAGATATAAAAAACTTGATACTTGTTCTAGCTCCTTTCATCTACATTTATATAATTAACGATGTAGTTTTCTTTGTTTTGCTTAATGCACATATTTATGTTTCTTATATTGATGTCTAGTTTATATGCTCTGCTTCTTCTATTTACGTCGTCTATCAATTCTTAAAATTCGTGTACACTATCGCTATGCAAGCACAGGCCTGATGATAAGAACATAGCTGGAACCCATGATGACCTAGGTCAGAAGAAGAGAATGGCGGTGGGTTGGGTATACCCTGTGAAAGACACGGTCGAGTGTCACTAGACAGTCACATGAGTGAAACACTCAAGTGGAACAGAAAAGAGGACGTTCTAAAGAAACCTAGATCGAGTCTTCTTGAGGAACAAAAAGATTCTTGTCTATTCTGGGAAGTCATAAAGAAAACAACGGCCAGATAATTATTAAAACAATTATTAACCCTTTAAGCTCTAGTGACGAATATACAGTTTCCATCATTTCTAAACGCATAACACGTCGTTGTATATTCTTCCTCTGTGGCTAAAGACGTTACACATTATACATTGTATGTACTCTATGGCGTACATTCAGTTTGTAACTAACAAATAGTAGCTATTTTAGCTACAACTTCAGAAAGATGTATCAGGAAAGGGTTAAGACCGTAAGCTCCACGTTGAGCGGAGAGAAACAAGTCAAGTCAAATCACGCAATCGATAACAGCACTGTATCGTCTGTTATATTGCGTTGTTTTACTATCCCAGCTAATGTTAAACCTTGACACTGTTGAAATACGTTATCTGTGACGGGAACAAATGGGTATTTTCGTTAACATTATCAGCTTGAGAATGATGTTGATATTGTCTTAATAACAAAATATAAAAGAGATATCCAAGAAATGATGGATAATTCAGTCAACAAAAGTGCAATCAAACACGTCTGAGCTTAGAAAGCAAAAAAGAAAGGAATGATGATAGTCATAATTATGTTTATGTCTAAATGTGTAATATTGGCTTCATTGTTCTTGGTTTTCCCATATGGCTCCGGCTCTTTTGACAGAAATGGCATGCCACCTGATGAGAGTGTTGCACAAAGCATGAACTCCGTAGCTTCGGCAATAATCCTGAAGATCTCCATAAAAAATGCACATGTGAACGGAACGACGTTTAGAACGTAATGCAAACGTCTTAACCACTTCTCAATCACCACTCCCCACACTCCACGGGGAAGCTAACGAGCATCTATATTCATTTTTCAACATGCTATGTATACACGTCAGTGCTTACACAAGTTGAAGGACATACTCTGCCTTTCTACGAGTCCGTGATTGAAGGGTATACTCTCTCTTTCCATGAGTCCGTGAATGAAGGGTATACTCTCTCTTTCCATGAGTCCGTGATTGAAGGGTATACTCTCTCTTTCAATGAGTCCGTGATTGAAGGTATACTCTCTCTTCCATGAGTCCGTGATTGAAGGGTATACTTCTCTTTCCATGAGTCCGTGAATGAAGGGTATACTCTTCTTCCATGAGTCCGTGAATGAAGGTATACTCTTCTTTCCATGAGTCCGTGACTGAAGCATTACTACTCTCTTTCTACGAGTCCGTGATTGAAGACCATACTCTGCCCAATCCATCTATGTCCGTGATTGAAGACCATACTCTGCCCAATCTATCTATGAGTCCGTGATTGAAGACCATATCTCTGACCCAATCCATCTATGAGTCCGTGATTGAAGACCATACTCTGCCCAATCCATCTATGAGTCCGTGATTGAAGACCATACTCTGCCCAATCCATCTATGAGTCCGTGATTGAAGACCATACTCTGCCCAATCCATCTATGAGTCCGTGATTGAAGACCATACTCTGCCCAATCTATTTATGAGTCCGTGATTGAAAGCCTCATTTTCTGCCCAAATCCATCTATGAGTTTTCTCGTTAAAGTCTACGGCCATTGTCTCTCTTCTTATTTCCTCATACAGTAGATCAGAAATAGTAGAGGAGGTAGGAAACACCATATACGAGGCACACTCGAGGGTACCTGTTAGAACTCTTCACATACCCTGAACGCTGAAAGACACAACATGAATAGACAATAGATAGATAGACAGTAGATGCTCCTTGTCAGCGCTGATATGAAGTTTCTTAGCATATCTGAGTTCTAACCTCAATAGTTGGGCAGTCAAGCAGAATTCACAAGTCTATTACAGACGTATCTATTGTGTTTCCAGGAATGATACCATCAGGCATATTTGGGAAAGTGGTGTTAAACCAGTATTCTTGTTTAATCAACTACACGGGATGTTGATTGAAATGTGGTCTTCCTACTGTTCCCATGATATCAAAATTGAGGCTAAATCGACCAAAACCCGTTATGGTAGGGAACAATCGAGTGTACCCAATACGATTGAACGTGTAAAACCTTGAGCGTCGTCATTCCTTCAAATGAGAGCTGCTCGAAGTTTTGTTAAAGTGAGCTTTATTGTGCTATTTACGTTTTTATAAGGATCCCACCCTATGGCTACAATCAATTGGACATCACACTTTGATCTTAGCCAAAAGACTGAGAAACGATTTTGTTTTGGGAAGAATATTCCAAGTTAGGACTCACCACTCCAGTTGTTTGAAAATATTCTTTAGCATTTCACATCAAATTGGCTTCCACGGAGTATCTGGTGTATTTAAATTTATTTCCATTATTTTCTCTCATGTAACGGAATTAGTTATAGCTCATAGCACTGACCTACTCTGAACAAGAATCTGCATTTTTCTCCTCCTCTCACCCCCGCACCCCATCCTTCTTCGCAAACCAAATAAACCAACAAACAAGATCTGTAAGATTAATCTCCCTTGTCTTTTATTATGTTCAGATCAACATTTAAACAATTGTCATAGCAACAGACAAACAATTGTCATGGCAACGGGTACAATAACAAACACCTCGATGGATGCTTAGATTAAAAAACACCAAGGAAAAATAAAATCACAAACAATACGCTGCTTCTGTCAGTTGTTGACAAAGTTTAAAACAAACAGTTTCTAACCGTGTGTACATAAAATGTATGTCTTTTAAAGAAATCACATATTGCAGCTGACACGTCATTGTTATTTATGGAGATTGTGCAACGATTTGAAACCTACATAAATGCCTGGTTACGGCCAGTCGTCCGTCTAACAGAAAGTACAGAATTGTCTGGATTATACATGAACAAATATAGTCATTCTTTGACTCAAATTCATTTTCTTAGATGCGCCACATAAGATGACCTTGATCGGATAACGATGGAAGAACGTGCGAAATAAATAAAAAATGGACAATTGTAAATGGAATGGAGAAATAATAACAAACCATTGATTTGATTTTGTTGTTATAACCATGAATATTGCACTTTGGTAAATAATAATATGCTCATTATTCATTATTTTTGCAAGGGCAACGGTTTCGTAGCATACTTTTATCAATTGTATAAATTCCATTGATTTTTTTTACGTGCACAAATTGCATACAGGACATTCGAGTTAACCGTTTGTCGTTGGTTACTACTCATTGACTGCGAATTTCCTTACGAATTCAGAACCCGAGTGGCTAGAAACCAGTACATGGCGACCGAGCATATCCTATAGAACTGCCCCCAGTATACAGATCTGAGAAAAAAGAGGTGGCATACTTATACCAGCACCCAAGACAAACTGTATGGCGTGGCTGACAATCTGAAGCAGACGGTGGTCTTTATTAGAGAATTCGAAATCCCATTCTAGTGAGAACGCAAAACGCCCGAGTGGTTACCGGGGCCCAAATTTGGGGTGTAAAGAATAGAACCACTGTTACCTGCCACGCATGTCGTAAGAGGCGACTAAGGAGGTTTGGCTGAAATCGGATGCACATGTCCTAAACGTGTAGAAGTCTATGCGTTTAGGGGCCTACCAAATCAATGTGCAACGTATACATGTTCTTGGCAAAGATAAAACATATCACAAAGAGTGGTTAAAATTGGTCGTAAAGAACGAAAGCAAAGAAGAAGAAGAAGGAGAACGCAAAAGAAGAAGAAGAAACCAGTGCAAACATTCAGTGTCAAAACTCAACGATATGGCGACCACAACACGCCCCCCTCCTTTCCCTCCCCAATAATATCAATATAATATATACTTTATAATTTACTCTGATCACTTTTCTTGAAAAATGTGAATTCATTTAAAGTTATTTACAAAAAAAAACACCTTTATAACAATTTATTTACAAACAAAATGAGACATTTCAATATGCTTAAAAGACATATATATATATATATGTAAAATAATACAGACAAAATCAAATGTTACTAAATGTTCAATGTCTTCAATATCATAGTTGCATTTATTTTACTTGTTTGGTTACATAGTGTGTAAGCGTTACCCTGTTTATGATAGAATGTTGACATACACACGCGCACGCTCAGACAAACGACGTTGGAATTCCCAATACAATTATTAACAGTATGTATGCCAAATTTACAAACACTGTTTACCAGAATAGCCAGTCATTGAAAGTAGAAAACCAAAACATGGGTGAGACGAAGGCAAGCTTTGTAAAATATTATCTTCTTGATTGTCATAGACTGGGCTGGCTATGAGTGAGACAGACAAAAGAAAATACATCCATGGGCGTCCACACAAGTTTCTCTAGGTAGGGACACAATTTAAACACGTTTAGTTTCTGGTTTACTAAAGGAAAATCGAGAAGACCAGATTCGCGTAAAACTATTTTCATCAAAACTCCATTTTCCAGGAGGTGACGCTTACGTTCCCCCTAGCAGTGCGTTAGGAATTTGTTGTCTGATTCTGTATGCGGTGTGCCGTGTAAGAAGTGAATTGTTGTATCCTTTGCTTGATAAAGATCTTTTGGTCGAAACGTTGCTGTGTATTGTTATTGTTTTTGTATTTTGCAAAACTACAGTACTTTGTTTTACGTGTTTCGCCATTGCTACATAGTTTTACTGCAGTCTTCCCTTACATTGTTTATACAGACAACAAGTTGGACTAAACATAAATATCAAGAATACAGTAATGACCTTAATTTACCCAATCTTGTATCTAGAAAACGAAACTAAAAGAAACAGACAGCAACATGTACAGTTACATATTCTTCTTCTTTTGTCGTCACACTGCTACCGGGTTGTTGCCCAGTGTCGTCACACTGCTACCGGGTTGTTGTTCAGTATTGTGGTTTCTGTTTTTGTTTTGCGCTGTTCTGGTGGCTTGGGTGATTGTTATTTTCGCTCTTTGACAGGATTCTGCTATGCCATCTAACCATCTTTTTCGTGGTCTTCCTCTCGCCTTTGTTCCCGATGTTCTGCTGTAGAAAACTTTGTATACTGTGGAGTTTGGATGCATTCTTATTAAGTGGCCAAACCACTTCATTCTTTGTTTCTCGATGTAATTCAAGAAAGGTTCTGTGCAAATTTTTTTCTTATGCTGATTTTAGTGACTCTGTCTTTCTGGTGTTGTTGGTAACAAAAATACAATGCAATTTATATATTTAGGAAGCATAATAGAAACAGATAAAGGTATTGGTCAAGATATTAGTCCCGCAACGCATTGCCGGGGCTCTCAATGGGAGCAAAGAATAGTAACAATGCGACCTACAAGGCGTGTCGTAAGAGGCGATTAAGATAGGGGCCAATAGAAGCCACCTTAGTAAATAAAAAGCGTTGCAGAAATCGGATGTGGTGGCCTACTTGTAGGCACATATTACCTACTTGTAGGCACATATTGTAGGTCGAACGTACAATCGCTCTTAGACTCGGAGCACATATAAATCACAAAGAGTGGTTTAACAAGTGGTCGATATGGAGCGTTTGAAGAAGAAGATATCAAAACAATGACAAATAAAGCCAGAATAGTTTGTCTCAATCTAAATAACATTTGGAAAGCGTGCCGTTAGAACACAAGAAATCAATTAAGGATATAAGAGAGATGTGTACTTTGAATACTTTTGTTTGGATACCTAGTTGTAATACCTAGCACAGATAAACATTCTTCTTCTTCTTTTGTCGTCACACTGCTACCGGGTTGTTACCCAGTGTCGTGGTTTTCTGTTTATGTCTTGTGCTGTTCTGGTGGCTTGTGTGATTGTTATCTTTGCTTTTCACAGGATTCTGCTACGCCATCTAACCATCTTTTTCGTAGTTTTCCTCTTGCCTTCTTTCCCGATATTCTGTTGTAGAAGACTCTGTAACATTACAAGTTGTAATACCTATCACAGGTAAACTTTACAAGTTGTAATACCTATCTGAGGTAAACTTTACAAGTTGTAATACCTATCACAGGTAAACTTTACAAGTTGTAATACCTATCACAGGTAAACTTTACAAGTTGTAATACCTATCACGGGTAAACTTTACAAGTTGTAATACCTATCACAGGTAAACGTTACAAGTTGTAATACCTATCACAGGTAAACTTTACAAGTTGTAATACCTATCACAGGTAAACTTACAGTTGTAATACCTATCACAGGTAAACGTTACAAGTTGTAATACCTATCACAGGTAAACGTTACAAGTTGTAATACCTATCACAGGTAAACGTTACAAGTTGTAATACCTATCACAGGTAAACGTTACAAGTTGTAATACCTATCACAGGTAAACTTTAGTTGTAATACTATCGGTAAACGTTACAAGTTGTAATACCTATCACAGGTAAACTTTACAAGTTGTAATACCTATCACAGGTAAACTTTACAAGTTGTAATAGAACAGGCAAAAAATACACAGAATACTGTAATAAATAGCACAGGAAAAAAAGGAAACGAACTTATATTCCTTGATAAATACGTTACTCGCTAACAAATAAGTGATAAATACATCCAAAATAATCTAAATAATTTGCGTCTGAATTGTTCCATCTAATTCTTAGAATTGTATCAGCTCGTTCTGTTTTTCTATCTTCCATTATGTTTTGCCTCACAGTGTCAGGATAAGAAGAGACTTCTAGAACGGGCTTTTGTGTGCGCTTCATAAACAGTGTCATTCGTCGCCACTGTTATCACTGAGGCCCACATTTTGCGTGGCTGGATTTGTTATTTGTATCCACTGTATCGAAGTAATATTACATCTGTTTGTCAACAGAATAGTGTTGTGTGCTGAAAGTTGTGCAATTATAGTTATTCATAAATCTGTTGGAATGAAGCATCATGATGAACACAGGCTAGAAGAGACAGGGGGAATACTATCTCTAGTGTCATTGACTGATTCATCTACAGTGGGAGGAATACCTCCTCTAACATCTGAATCCACTACCCAATGGGATTTAGAAACACACACTTTTTGTTTGCTTTTATTTAACTTGACAAAACCACAATGAACTCTGTATACAGGTCCACCATCTTCGTAACCAGGACCAAGCACAGGAGCCCCAGAACAACCTAAACATGTCTCCACCTGGTATCTTGTCTCCACATAGCATGGTCCACTTATTATTTTTGTGTTTGACAACTGATTTTCTTACCCACACTTACAACCTTTGGTTTTCCGTGTGGGTGTGATACCACAACCACGTAGTTATTAATAAAGTTTTGTTTGATGTGATGAGGTACTAATGAGAACAATTGACGCATATTACAACTCATATATCTTAAAAGGCTCTTCACTTTAGGTTCCATATCCATCACACAGACTAAATGAACCTTATCCTGTTCCTCCCATGTCTCACAAAGACATGCAACTCTGGCAGTAATAACATCTTTTTTATCCTCGCTATGAAAAAATAACTCCACAATTGCGTTTTTCGCTTCTTCTGTGTCTCTGACCACATGTTGGTTGGTAGATACACGGAAAGCAAGATGTGCTCTTTTCCGCTGAACATCTGTTAGAGATGTTTCATGACTTGTCACTAGAAAGTGATCGCTGCCAAGTGTCAATTCGTATGGGCAGTTAGGAATATGACAAAAATGACACTTATCAACGTCTCCATGGTTACATGGAAACACGTTATGTGTATCAGAAAAGTAGCATATTGAACCGCTTCCTTGTGTACCGAGTTTCCTTGTTTGCTTCCATGTCTGTAAACTTCACAGACACCATCACAGTAAGATCAATATTGAGTTTTATCAAATTGACCAGATCAATGTTACGTAGCTCTTCTGGTAGGTAATTTATATTAAAATCTTTAGCTGCCATAAACTTCATATGATCTGATTCGCAGCCAATAATAATATGTACTGGTTTTACAGTATTCGGAATATGTTGTACCTCATACTGCAACGGCCCCTCTCCGTCGTCACTGGACATGGCATTCATTTGATGTCTTTACAGAACATATAATCAACTACATGTTTATCGAGCTGTTTCAACTGTTTGAGATATACAAGGTTGCAGTAAAACTACTCGTATGTAGCAGTAACGAAACACTTTAGACAACCAAGTTTGTGCGATGGCTTGAGACGATATAGACAGTTGACCTCTTTTCGGGGAAATTTGGAATTGCTTGAACATCTAATGAGGAATTCATCAATCTGAAATAGTAATGTTGTTAGGACAATTATAATTATGTAATCATAAATGTGCAACAATTTATGATATAAATAACTGTTAACATTCTTATTCTTTTGTCATCACACTGTTTCCGGGTTGTTGCCCGTGTAGTGGTTTTCTGTTTTATCTGTCGCTGTACTAGTGGCTTGAGTGATAGTTATTTTTGTTTTTTGACAGGATTCTGCTATATCATCTTACCATTTTTTCTTGGTCTTCCTCTCGTCTTCTTTCCTGATGTTCTGTTGTAGAAGAATCAGTGTACACTGGAGTTTGGTTGCATTCTTATTAAGTGGCCGAATCACTTCATTATTTGTTTCTCAATGTAATTCAAGCACGGTTCTGTCCCAAATTACTTTCCTATGGTGATGATACCGGTGACTGTCTTTTCTGGTGAGGTTGGCAACTTGTTGTAGGCTTCGTCTTTCACATATAGTTATTTTTTTCACATATAGTTATTTTTTTAGCACAGTGCTTTGCTCATTATCCTTGTTGGGATCTGGTAACATAAAATAGACGTGAAAATACTGTCTATCATCTGTTGTTTAGCTGTCAGTGAAATGTTAACATTATTATTATATTTTAATAACAAGTTTACTATTATTTGTGTCACCACTCAGTAAACAACGTCTCGGATGTCACATCCGGTTTTTGAATGAATAATGGACTCTCGTTTTATAAACGCTATCTTATTTTTAAACGGCCAGTACAGACTTTGTCTAGTGAGGGGTCAGTCCATGTACAGCCAACTTTAGATAACTAGATAAGTTTATAGTTGGCTCTAGTCCATGTACAGCCAACTTTAGATAACTAGATAAGTTTATAGTTGGCTCTAGTCCATGTACAGCCAACTTTAGATAACTAGATAAGTTTATAGTTGGCTCTAGTCTCCATGTACAGCTCATCTTTTTAGATAACTAGATAAGTTTATAGTTGACTCTAGTCCATGTACATCTTCCACTCATTTTCTCGATTGTTTAAATCTTAATCCTCTCGCTCCTCGTGGAGCATAGGACATCACGATTGTTTAAATGCAGACCGCGTAACGCTCATTCACACTTGTCTGTAATGTAAGGGATTTTATTTTTTATTTTTTATTTTTCGATCCAGAAGCACTTGAGCTGAAAGCTCTTCGGCTCGGTGTCATGGACATCGTAACCTTCGGTTCGGTGCCACGAACCCGTAAATCTGGGGAATCTGTGGCTTTTCTGCCAGTCCGCGGCGTTGAACCCGCACTCACAGAGGACTTATCCCTGTAGTCCAACGCGCTACGAACACGCTGGGCAGGCGGTCAATGTAAGGGATTAAAACCTCTTTAAGCCGAGGCACGCCTTTCAACATAAGGACGAACCTTGTTTTTTTATTATCAGAGCGCGTAGGCCAACAAACATGAAAAATAAAAATTAACTTCTTTCGGAGACTCAAGTTATTTCCTTTACGCTGAATGATTTGGGAAGTGTTTGCCCGACAAGTAAATGTCTATTTGTATGGCGTACTAAGCTATGCAGATATTTCATTAGTCAAATGAAATGAAATCTTTAAAAAATATTAGCACGTGCACTGATTTTTATCAAACACTAATAATTGGAAAGAAGAAAAGGAAGTAACATGGAGGACAACAAAAGATGCCACCAGAAATCTACAGACCTTCATAAATGAATGTTTACGTAGAATAGAGGGACTGAGATGGTATGACAAGATTACGAACAAGGAACTCAGAGAAAGAACTAATCAGATAGTAGTGGAGAAAGAGCTCAGGAAGAAACACTGGCGATGGATAGGACACACATTGAGTAGAACAACTGGAAGCATTGCAAGACAGGCATTGTTTTGGAACCCGCGGGGAAAGACGATTAGGGGAAGGCCAAGACATACCCGGAGAAATGAGCTGGAGACTGATATTAAAAGGATAGGTAAAACATGGAAAGAGTTGGAAGGGATGGCAGGAGAGAGGAAGAGTTGGAAGAAGTTTGTTGAAAACCTGTGCTCCGTTGGGAGTTGACATGTGAACAAGAAGAAAACAAAGTCTTTTAAAGAAAGTGTTCGTAAAAGACAAAGACAACTAAATATTCTTCTGTTCCATCGGTTGTGTGGTTTGCTCGTTTCTAGTTCAATAGATATAAATAAATACAATCTCTCGTAGCCTTTCAAGATCTTATGGTATAAACTGCTTGTCATTTCACATTTATAGGCTCTAATGTGTAGGTGGTAGGATGACCAATTTCTTATCTCATGTGTGGAACGTCGACTGAATGCACAACCCTCTTGTATTCGAGTCGACATGCGAACGATTTTGCATTATGCTTATCCGTCCCACAGACCGATAGGGCGTGTTCGTTTTACGTTTTATTTTATATACATGACATACTTAAATATTGAGAGTCCTTGGGATTTATTTCCAATTCGGTATCACTCTCTCTCTCTCTCTCTCTCTCTCTCTCTCTCTCTCTCTCTCTCTCTCTCTCTAGCACCGGAGGCAATGAATATTATCAATAAATAGACGGTGAATAAGACGGCTTCCGGAAGATAAATTTACAAAACCGTAGCCTCCTATAACCATAAGGCCATCGGCTCAGGTAAAAATTCTAGGAAATAAGACCACAACCGTGGCTTCGAGTGACCTCGCATTCCAGTATTGTTGTATAAAGACGAATTCATTTTTTCCAATCCAGAAGCACTTGAGCTTTCAGCTCTTCGGCTCGCTGCCGTGGACATCGTAACCCTTCGGTTCCGTGCTACGAACACCGTGAATCTGGTGAACCTGTGGCTTTTCTACCAGCCCGCGGAATTGAACCCATACTCACATGAAGCTTGTCACCCGTAGTCCAACGCGCTACGAACACGCTGAGCAGACGGGCAGACGAATTCATTAAAAAATCAACACAACATGCTAAAGCAAGGTTATATTATGTAACAAGTTAAGTCTAACAATAAGGAATATCAGTATTATTAATATTTTTTCTACAATAAATAAACAGAGACTCATAAAATTTAGTTAAATTGAAAAAAAAAAAAAAAGCTTGTAGAGTTATATCAAACATATACAAAAACGAGCCCCTAATTCAAAACTAGGTCAGGATTCCTCGGTCAGTTATATGGCCCAATATTAGAGTTGGCTGTGACCAAACATAGGATTCGAATCACAAACCTTTATTTCTTAAACCGATTAACAGTTACGGTTCATTATTATCAATCGTACTTCTTGTTAACTTTTCAATAAATAAGGTAAGTCAATAGACTTTCTAAGGAAATGCAAATTTGAAATTAATAACGGAACAAAGATAACGTTTAACAAGTTAATCACGTGCGACGAACCGTTTTCTTTTGTAAACATTTCATGCGTCATACGTAGATTCCAAGCTTCCTGTTTATAAAGTTGTATAGAGTAGGTGAAGGTCGCTAGTTTCAGAACAAATATGTTAGAGGTCAGAGGTTGATGATGTGTGATGTTCTTTTTAAAGATACTAATAGCAATTAGTCAATCAGATTACCATTAATAATCGCCCAAGTGGTTACCGGTACCCAAATTTGGGGTGTTAAGAATAGAACCACTGTTACCTGCCACGCATGTCGTAAGAGGCGTCTAGAAATGCGGGAGGGCCATTCAGAGTCAGAACTGTTTGATTCTGTACACGACTGTGCTAGCGCATTTTGGCCATGTTTGGTTCGGTATTTTCCGGTTTCGTTTGCCGAGCTACTGAGTTAATGCTTGAGCAACGCTGTGAGCTATGACTGTTACATGAAATACGTTTTGCTGTGTCCACCGTGCGTTTGTTGTGTGTATTCAGAAAATGGCGGACAGCGGTTATGACGAACAAGCTCAATCTGCCGTATGCAGTTATACTGCGAGTGCAGAAAGCTGGATTTTGTCGTGATTGATGTTCCTTCGACAAGAATTGCAATTCAAGTGATGAACAGTTTTGTGTTGCTACATTAGCGACGGCCATATGCATTTATGCGGTGCATGTTACTTTTGTGGCGGTACGCGACTGTTTCATTCTGGAATTAGTTCACACATGAAACATTTCACAGTTGTTGGCATTTCGTGTGATTTTCATTTGCACAGGAACGGAGCAATTATGGGGTGACCTGTTGCAGTGAAGTTGGAACCGCACTTATGAACTATGAACTAAGAGGCGACTAAGGAGGTTTGGCTGAAATCGGATGCACATGTCCTAAACGTGTAGAAAGTCTATGCGTTTAGGGGCCTACAAACCAATGTGCAACGTATACACGTTCTTGGCAAAGATCAAACATATCACAAAGAGTGATTAAAATTGGTGGTAAAGAACGAACGCAAAGAAGAAGAAGATGACCATTAACAACACAGATATATATATATGGGGCTACGAGGGAGACTTCTTTTCTTCTTGTCCATCCAACTTTTAGATTAACCATTAACAACACAGATATATATAAAACTAGGAGGGGACCTTTTTCTTTTCGATCTTCCAACTTTTTCAGTCACCGATTTGTATACCTCTAAAGTAGCTTATAGTCATCTGGAGGCGGTGTACATCTCCATATAGCTTATCTTGAAGTGACATGGGGGAGGTTGTCCATGTATGTTTCCTCTGTTAATTTCATGTTGGACACTCTTTAGGATAGGGGTGGGGGGTAGTCCATGTATGTTTCCTCTGTTAATTTCATGTTGGACACCTTTAGGACAGGGTGGGGGTGGGGTTTCTATGTGCGTAGAGGTTAGGTGCTCGCCCTCGTTCCAGGTACTCGGTTCGCTCTCTCGTGGAACCATCGGAATATTTTTCCAGAGATCTCTGATCTCATTGTAGGTGATATCAAGTTCCTAGTCCTATCGGAGACGGACGATAAAACGCAGGTCTCGTGTTGAATTTCAGCTCGTAAAAGAACCGTTGATAGTTCACAACTGAGAAGAGCAGGCTGGAAAGCCGCTTCTCAGGCAAAATTCATTAGAAAAGTTAAAAATAAAATCCCTACAAAATATCTTCACCATCATCTAAATTACATCGGGACCCTCGCCGGTGCTACAGAGTTCGTGCACTGCCGCTGAGATCTTCCTGTGTATGAAAGAGTTCGTAGCACATATGGTAATTCACCGAAGTGCAATGATAATGGTCCTATCAATCAATCAATCAAATCAATCAAAATCAATCTTTAAGATATGTGTAAGATGTTTGCCGGCACCATACATGTGCATAAGTCAGTAGGGCCTATCTTGTACTTGTTTTTTTCCTGATCCAGAAGCACTTGAGCTTTCAGCTCTTCGACTCGGTGCCATGGACATCGTAACCCTTCGGTTCGGTACCACGAACACCGTAAATCTGGAGAACCTGTGACTTTTCTGCCAGCCCGCGGAATTGAACCCGCACTCACAGGAGCTTGTCACCCGTCGATCAACGCGCTACGAAAACACTGGGCAGGTAGGCCTTGTACTTGTTAAACAAATGGTATCTCAGTCTAATGTGCCCTGTTCGTAGCCAGAAGATGACAATCTGGTCTTCTTTACAGACCTGGAGATACAAATGCCTAACTCTGAAATGCATCCCAGATCCTTGTTTTTTTCAACATCCCTGCTGAGATATAAGATGAGTCTTTTAGCATCAACAATCAGCTAAAGTAAAGACAAACAGCATTTGTCTGCCATGCCTTTCTAGAGCACGGTCTACTGCACACCATTGCAAATCAGATTACAGTGTTAGCACAAGCACCATAAGCCTTAGTGATTCTATATATATATAAGACAAAACAACTACACACACGCATATACACGCACTCAAATATATGCGAGGATACAGGCGTCTAGAGTCGGTCAGTTAAGAGGTACAAGTTCATGTATTGTAAACTAATGCTTATAGCTGTTACTTTAGAGTTATTAACGCACAAGTAGGAAATCAAATGAATTATAAAGAAGAAGATAAAAGGTCGTTTAAAATATAACATCTCATCAGTGGCGACTCAGTGGCGACTCATGATCATTTGTGTTTGTGGGGCCAGGCAGAAATTTTCGGAAAAATCATGGTTTCAGTTAGGTTATATTTTAATGTATAAAATAATAAATACATGTTACACCTTATTTTTGGTGGGACCCGCCCCACTGGCCCTTAATGATAAGCCGCCACTGCATCTAACATAGACGGAACGATATCGAGAGAAATAACGAGCGAGCGAGAGAGAGAGAGAGAGAGAGAGAGAAATAACGAGCGAGTGAGCGAGAGAGAGAGAGAGAGAGAGAGAGAGAGAGAGAGAGAGAAATAACGAGCGAGTGAGCGAGAGAGAGAGAGAGGCAGCGAGCGAGAGAGAGAGAGAGAGAGAGAGAAATAGAATAACATAAGAGAGAAAACTAGAGAAATAGAGACTAGTACGAAAATAATGCAGTCTTACTGGATTTGTTGACTGATTGCTTGATTGATTGATTGATTGATTGTGAGGGTCATCATCACTAAACTTCAGTGAATAACTAAGCATGTTCCCATCTCTTTCTTACACATGAGGATCTCAGCGGCAGTGCACGAACTCCGTATCACTAGCGTGGGTCCCCGATGTAATTGTTAAAGATAGTGACAACTTTGTAGGAGTTTTATTTTAATCTTGTAAAAAGTTTTCTCGAGCAGCGATTTTGTAGCCTTTCAGCTGCCATAGGTTACTTGTACATGCTCAACTTGAACACGAGAATACCTTTTATTGTCTTTCTCTAATAGGACTAGGAACTGGATTTCACTACATTGAGATTAGATATCTCTGGAAACATATCCAAATTGTGGGGAACAAATCGAATATTTTTGGAACAAGAGGCGATCATCTTACCTTCCACTAACAGAGATTGACAAAGAGGATGGATAAGAGGTTACAATGCAAGAGACTGACAAAGAGTGATGACAAAGAGAGTGCTAAATAATGAGGGATAGAGAGATAGAGAGAGATGACATAAAAGAGAGACGACACAGAATGAGATGACAGCGCGAGGGATAGACAAGTAGAGAAATTACAGCAAGAGTGACAGAGAAAGAGATGGCAGTAAGAGAGATTGCAAATATAGGGGACAGAGAGAGAGAGAGGAATATATATAAAGAGAGAGAGAGAGAGATGACACCGAGAATGATAGATAATAAGAATGAGAAAATTGAACTATTTAGGACATATAAAAAGAAACGAAGGGATTGAGAAAACCAGTATGAAACGGAAAAGAGGAAAAGAAGAAGATCATGGAGAAGATGGACTCGGGATATGACTGGTGATTTGAACATGACGACAGCAAAATCGGATATCTAGTCTATGAGAGTGAGAGAGAGAGAGAGAGAGAAATTCTGAAGGACTGTAAGGGTGGCGAATTTCTGTTCGGGACAAGTTATTTAATGACTGATGACAATGATCTTCAGATCTAGTCAGTATCATTCTAGATTTTTTTTTCCTAGGCGTCCACAGAGAGGGACAAAATGGGTTTTAAAAAATTGGGTAGTTTACTAAGTGGAAATAGATAAGACCAGACTCCCTTCCTCTTTCCCGTAACGTATGGGCAGGCGCTCATTGCTTCTTTCCAACCACAGAGAGTGCATTATACTGTCCAAAATGGACACACTCATCTGTACAGAGGAGCAGCTAGAATTTAACGAACAGAAACCTCACTTTTTAATACCACATCTGTTGAGTAATACTGTAGCACTGCTTTGATCAATAGTTTCAGGTAGTTATTACAACACAATTTATAAAAACTACCAAAACATTACCAGTATATTTGGAATAAATGTCCTTTGTTCAAGTAGTGTTGACGTCTGCAGCAAATGAAACACAATGATAAGTTATCACAGTGAATTATTTATGATTATGACTTCCACGATCAAATGTTATTTTTTATTTATTTGTTTCGGAATATAAAGTAGATTAAAAACAAAACTAACGATAAATTAACCGCCAATGTTAAGTACAATCCGTGCACGAATCTGCAGTGTAAAACTACTGTCTGTCACTACTGTAACGTTGGCAGGAGAATAATCATTGAATCCTGTTTTGCTTGCTAAATAGGGCAACGTTTATAGCGCGAGCGGGGGTTTCCAAGTATTTATAATTTCTTACCTATTTATAGAATAATGGATTTTCAAAAAGGATTGTAGTCAGTGAAATTGTATAATAAATCGTCCGTGTGGTGCCGGGGCCCGCAAGGTAAGCAAAGAATAGTACCACTGCGAACTAATTGGCATATCGTAAGAGGCGACTGATGTAGGACCTAGGGAAGCTACCCTAACAAATAGAAAGCATCGCTGAAATCTGATATGCTGACCTACTTGTAGGCGCAGAACTTGCACAACGTACAATCGTTCTTAGGCTCAGATCACATACAAATCACACAGAATGGTTAACAAGTGGTCGATATGGAACGTTCGAAGAAGAAGAAGAAGTATAAAAAATATACGAATGTTGTTATTCATACGCCAAAGGTAAAGAAGAAAACTAGTCCCGGTCAAGATGAAGTGTCTACGCAGAATGCTGGGATATCAAGAAGAGACCGGTTTAGAAATGAAGACATCAGGACAAAATAATTACATCATCAGTGCTAATTCACAAAGAAAGGACAAATTAAATTGTTCAACCACATAAGCAGATTATCAACAGACAGTGCGCCTCAGGTGGCAATGCTACTCCGATTTGTTCAACCACATAAGCAGATTATCAACAGACAGTGCGCTTCAGGTGGCAATGCTACTCCGATTTGTTCAACCACATAAGCAGATTATCAACAGACAGTGCGCCTCAGGTGGCAATGCTACTCCGATTTGTTCGAGCACATAAGCAGATTATCAACAGACAGTGCGCTTCAGGTGGCAATGCTACTCCGATTGGTTCGAGCACATAAGCAGATTATCAACAGACAGTGCGCTTCAGGTGGCAATGCTACTCCGATTTGTTCAACCACATAAGCAGATTATCAACAGACAGTGCGCTTCAGGTGGCAATGCTACTCCGATTGGTTCGACCACATAAGCAGATCGCTCGCAAGGAACTACTACTGCCTTGTAGTTAGAATGGGGACAATCAAAAGCTAGCGGAGCAAACCGTACACAAAACTGGACGGAAGGAAAACCAAGTAGTCCACGAAAAGACGGGCAACCTGGGCAGATGACACTCAACAGCCCGGGAGGGTAGGTCGTCTAAGGGTCGCTACCCTAAAGAAAATAGCAGCCTGCTGCCTTGCAGGTTGGCTGGGGACAGTCAAAAGCTGATGGAGAGCGAATCCAGTAAACGCTGGTTGAAGTTGGACACGTCGCCGAAGGACAAGCACTAGAACTCCAAATAGTACTGAAGATTGTGAAGTAAAACAAACGTTCTTGGCAAAGGCTGTTTATATATCACAATGAGAATGATAAAAATTGCCGAAAAAGAACCTACGATCGAGAAAGAGAGAGAGAAATAAAAGGGACAGGTAAAAAAAAACACCATATACGAAACGCACACAAAAGCCCGTTCTAGAAACATCTGACTCTGTGATTAACGAAAAGAAGGAAATGTGTTACATGTGCTTGAGAGAGGCAATCAGTTTTTGTGTCTTCGGTTTGAGAAGTGGTAATCAAATTCAAAACACACACACCATACATAAATTTCAAATTTTGCAGACACCAGGAATCGCAATTTCAGTATGGGAATGATCTATAGAACATGAGACACTACAGTGTAAAACCACATACATGTTTAATAGATTAAAGCAAAATCTTCGACCTTGTACTTCTATTTTTGTCGCCACACTGCTACCGGATCGTAGCCCAGTCGTGATATTTTTGTTTATTTTGCGCTGCAAGGATGACCTGAGTAATGGATTTCGGCATATTTTTGACGTGGTATAGATCGACCATGTATAAATTCCTTATTCTCTTGTTACAATTAATTTGAAGCTATCTATGCATGATGTGTGCATGTATGTTACATGTGTATACTTGTGTATATTTATGCTCTTGTTTCGACTCATCTAGACATTCACAAAAGCTTATCTCGTATGTTTGTGCAAACACTATTTGATCATATCAGAACTGATTATTCTGTGTTGTACAGATGGCGCTGTTTATAAAAGACACTACTTAGTGCAGCTCTGTTTCTTGAGCTGGTTGTAGAGCTAGACAATGCGCGCCGGAAGAAAGAAAGATTTGTGGTTCGAGTCTTGTGTTGAGTTAGTTTTTTTTTCTTTCTGGAAGCCCATAATACTTGTTTACAGACTGTCTTTATTGATCATGAACAAAATCAGAAATTGTAGAACATGAGGAACATGGGGGATTTCCACAATTTAACCCACATAATTGAAACATTGTGTCATAAACAGCGCGCAGCTGTTAGAGTAGTCGATGAAACATAATTATTCCAGGTACAAAAGGTGGAAGGAGGAGGGGGTATGGGGGGTGATTAAAAATATATCATTATCTCCGTGTGGTCTCTGTAGCGTAGAAGTTCGGTGCTTGCCTCTCGTTCCTAAGGTAACCGGTTCGCTCCCTCGGCGAGCCGTCAGGATATTTTTCCAGAGATCTCTCATCTCAGTGTGGGTGAGATCGAGTTCCTAGTCCTATCAGAGACGGACGATAAAACGTAGGTTCCGTGTTCAACTTGAGCACGTGAAAGAACCTTTAGCAGTTCAAAATCGAGAAGAGGAGACTGGAAAGCCGCTGCCTAAGCAAAATACATTAAAAAAGAATAAAAATAAAATTCGTACAAAATATCTTCACCATCTTCAAATTACATCAGCACCCTCGCCAGTGCTACGGGGTTCGTGCACTGCCACTGATATCTTCCTGTGTAAGAAATAGATTGGAGCACACATGGTTAGTCACCGAAGTGCAATGATGATGGTCCTATCAATCAATCAATCATTATCTCCCCTGTACGTATTTCACAGATATACAAAACATATATAAGAAATGTTTGGTTAGATCAAAATCACACACTTTTTGATCCTTTTACAATTGGTATATATGTGATACCAGAAAGCTAAGATACACAGATGATAGTTCTCTCTTTAAATAGTATCAAGAGAAAAGCTAATCGTGTCCACAGGGAAAATCAAAACTTTGTTTTGAATACAAAGACCAAACAAATATGTCTACTGATTAAATACAATTTCAGCATATGTTTGCCATCGGTGGTGAGGGCATTGAAGATGAATTCAAGCTTTTTAATGTCCAGGTTTTGTGGTTGATAGCAATGTAGGCTGTGCAGACGAGATCGGGAAGAGACTAGCCATGTCAACTGAGAGGGTAGTTGGTTCGAAGAACCTATAGCACAATACAATCAGGGCATACATCGTTGCATTGTGAAAGAGAATCGAGAACCGTGGCATTGAGAAATAGAATCGAGAATTGCGGTATTGAGAAATAGAATCGAGAATCGTGGCATTGTGAAAGAGAATCTAGAACCGTGACATTGAGAAAGAGAATCGAGGTTTTAGAAACAGAGTGCGGACAGAGACATTCTTGGATCGCTTTGCAAGAGGGCGTGAAACAGAAGAATGAGTTTGGATATACTTCGTGATCTGAACGTCGGAGGGTACTGGCTTATATACTGTCTCTTGTCGTTGAAGGTTAAAATATTTCCCCCACAATGGTTTAAATAGAGGGGCGGAGGTCGTGGTTCCTGGTGGAAGAGGGCAGGACAACAGTAGTGGTAGGATATTGGAGTAACCTTTGGTTTACCGATGTAAAAAGCGGGAGAACTAGTGAGAGATAACGTCTTTCAGGTCTGTTGTGAGTAGAGCGACGTTCTGTGAACGTCTGTAGCTTAAACGGTAGTGAGATCGACCACAACCCAAGCGTGCCTGGTTCAATCACTGCGGCGGGCAGTTTGGAAGCAAATTTGTTCTCGTTGAATTTTACGAACGTTAGAAATAGACCTCACTGTTCAGAAAGCAGTAGCAAACTACTGAACGTATAAGTAGTGACTAGAAAATCAACAACTCGTTTACTGTAGTTGATGGTGAAGTCTTGTAAAGGATATGCCACGATTTTCATTTTCTGCAAATGACGTGCTCCTACACTAAGTTCTTATTATCTTCATGTCAACAAATTGTTATCATGTGATATACCGACTGGCGTAGGCGTTCACGGATCTCAACAACATGGACACTGAATACTGACTACTAATTTGGATGTTCACACTCTGTTCACACGTGTCATGACGTGAGGCAGTTCAGAATGGTTTCTCCCTCTTTGCATCCTCGTCTCGTCCCTTATTTATTTTACTATTTAAAAAAAAAAAATGTCTATCCAGAAGCACTTGAGCTGAAAGCTCTTCGGCTCGGTGTCATGGACATCGTAACCCTTCGGTTCGGTGCCACGAACACCGTACATCTGGGGAATCTGTGGCTTTTCTGCCAGTCCGCGGAGTTGAACCCGCACTCACAGAGGACTTATCACCCGTAGTCCAACGCGATATAAAAACGCTGGGCAGGCGGGCATTTTACTACTTATAACTGTGTGCTCTAATCTTTCATTTCGCATTCGACAAGCGATGATTACTTTTTCTTGTGTTGATAATCAGCTTTATTTATGCTTAGACTTATTTCACCACATCTTCTTCTGCTTCGAACGCATCAAATCGACCACTTGTTAACCACTCTTTGTGATTTTGTGTGATCTGAGCCTAAGAGCGATTGTACGTTGTGCCAGTTATGCGCCTACAAGTAGACAAGAACATCCGATTTCTGAAACGCTTTTTATCTACTTGGCTAGCTTTCCTAGGCCCCTACATCAGTCGCCTCTTACGACATGCCTTGTAGGTCGCAGTGTTACTATTCTTTGCTCCCCTTGCAAGCCCCAGTAACACACGGGCGACATAGACAATGAATTGTTGAGTAAAGCAAGGAGCCCATTTTTATACCATGAGGTGCCTGCTGCCCAGCGTGTTCGTAGCGCGTTGGACTACGGGTGACAAGTCCTCTGTATGTGCGGATTCAACTCCGCGGACTGGCAGAAAAGCTACAGGTTCCCCAGATTTACGGTGTTCGTGGCACCAAACCGAAGGGTTACGATGTCCATGACACCGAGCCGAAGAGCTTTCAGTTCAAGTGCTTCTGGATCGAAAAAAAAAAAAAAATACCATGAGGTATATTGGGAAATACGGTATTGGGCCCGGATTTTTCATTGGTCATCGGCACACGATGAGTGATATGGTCAACATCACATATGCCACCTTTACTTCCCATATGCTTTTCTTATACCAAATTGAGGCTGTATTGACCGGAGAGACACTAAGGTCGCAAATAATTCCATTACTTGTTGCATTTAGTGACCTTTATTTTCTGAAATGTCAGTTTTGTTTGGCATGTTCTATTCTTTATTCCTATAGTTAAACTGATGAGCCTACCAACATTACATTTACTTTGACAGTGCATTTTGATGGGATCTGTAGTATCATCATCATCATCATCATTAATCATCATCATCATCATTAATAGTCAATTTCCTCATCACCACCATCAACATTAATCAACATCATCATAATCGTCATTATCACCATATTTAGTCATAATCAACATCATCATTATCATCATCATTTGGCATCGCCATCATTAATCATCATTAATCATCATCATCAGTCATCATTAATCATCGTCATTAGCCATCATCGCGTCCATGGACACATACGACAGAGACAACAAAAATTGTTTACTCAATTGGTTCTTGGCCCTCTCTGTCTCTCTACCTTAAATATATTCTATCTTTGAGCTCTGTCTCTGGTCGTCTACTACTACCATGACATCTGGATCTTCATAAGCAGTTTTTTTGTTTTTCTGTAGCTGGTTACATTTTTAACAGTGTTGGTTAGCTGACCCCCCTCTCCCTCCCCTCCCCTACCTCCTCCCTGTCTAAACCCTCTTCGCCACTTTGCGACATGCGTGAGAAGAGAGCGGTTCTATTCTTTTCATTTCAGGAATTTCCGTCATCTTGTTATTCCGACTTCCGCATTTGTTTTTACAGTCCATCACCTAGAAATAAACTTATTTTTGTAAATTTATTACAAGCAGAGGCGGCTCGTCATTAAGGGCCAGTGGGCCCCACCAAAAATAATGTGTAGCGTTTATTGATTATTTTATAAATTAAAAAATAACCACCCAAATCCATGATTTTCCCAAAGATATTTGTCTGGCCCCACCAGCAAAAATGGTCACGAGCCGCTACTGAATACAAGTATTGCCACGTATGGAAATCTATAGATCTGTGGTGGTCAGACTGGATCAGATCAGACCTGGAGAAAACCGTGGGGAGGCTGCGATAATATTGAGTAAACGGGCGGTATCGATACGGACATGTATATTACAGTATTACATTAGCAAGGATAAATACATGATTAAGTATGAAAAATGTCAACACTCGACGTTTCGACCGTAGGTCTTTATCAAGAAAATATATACGGACACGAAATACTAAACAAACTAAAACACACATCTAAAGTTAATAAATGAATAGGCAATCTTTTTTTATCAAACAGGTTAACCACTCTTTATGATCTGTGTGGTTTGCACTGAGAACATGAACACGTTTAGTCTCTACTGCGTGCAGAACGGACACATCCACATGTCGGCTAAAGTACAAATATCGCAAGCGAAATTAAATATAACTTATTTACTAAGAATGACAATACCTAATGAAAATTATGTAGTGATTCCTGTTGTCACTTGTATCAATTCTTCTCTTTATTCAACATCTTTAAGTGAACACCTCTGTTGAATATAGTCCTTGGCCTGACCACATCCAACTCTAGATAACTAGGCCAGACAACTGACTAGCGAATCCATGACCTAGATCAGAGAAAGGGATGGGAAATATAGATGTTTGATAGAACACTGTAGCTTTTTATTCAATTCTGTGAGTCTATGGTTATTTATTGGTGAAAAATATTCATAATAATGTATTGATATTCCTTATTATTAAACCTAACTTGTTGGATAATATAACTTCGATTCAGCATTTTGTGTTAATTTTAAAATGAATCCGCCTATATACCCCAATACTGGAATGCGACGTCACGTGGTGTAGTTGTGGTCTGATTTCCCATAATTCTTACCTGAGTCCGAAGGCCCATAGGTTTATAGTTGGCTCTGGCCTGGCCCATTCAATATTTTCATATTTTGCATCTATTTCCTTATTTCGATGTGCAGCGTATGTTGACTACAGAATAACACCAGACAACACAATATATAAAATAAGATATGGGAGACTCAATCTCTGGTACAGATAATATAGGCTCGTGCGGTATATTTTCTCAGTATGATGCAAGTCTTCGAAATGCCGCGCCTTAAATGTTTTTTTTTCAAAAGAACTTCCAATTGTAATTTTGATTTTGTTGATTCCGCACCCCTCCCTTACGATACCGTCCGATGCGGTCGCCTCTGTATCATAGCACAGCACGGCCCTGAGATAATAGTCAGCTGAGCTGGTTAGTAGTTGCCACGTCCGCCAGTTGGCACGTGATTGAGTCTCTCAGTAAGCACAGCTGTTGACAGTACAGAAATACAGACGTCAATACTTTAAATTCCCGGATGTAAATGTTAACAATTGTTGAGTGGTTTTTCTCCTCCACTTGGCTATTGTTCCGAACATGTTGTTTTTTGCTAGGTCACCTTAACTTTTCAGTTACAGAAGAACTACTGTATATTGTATAACACAATCTTTCTCCCCACATGATGCTATTACTGACAAACCTGAACGCTGACATCAAATGATAAAAGAAAACTAATCACGAAGGAGGTGAAGTGTCTACGCAGAATGCTGGGGGTAACAAGAAGAGACCGGTTGAGAAATGAAGACATCAGGAAAAAAGTAGGTACAATATCAGTACTGAACTTCATCAAGAAACAACAAATTAATTGGTTCCGCCACATAAACAGATTACCAACAGACAGTGCACTTCAAAGAGCAATGCTGCTCCGATATAATGGATACAAAGCAAAAGACCGGCACGTAAAGGGATTAAAAAGACAACGAAAGACACTATTTATGAAGTGCACAACATAGGTCTCGTTCTAGAAATCTCATCTTATCCTGACGCTGTGAGACAAAAACATTATTGGAGAAAAGAAAAAAAAAGAAGTATACAAAGATTAACAGTAGGTGAATTGGCTGAAATCGGATGCACATGTCCTAAACGTGTAGAAATCTATGCGTTTAGAGGCCTACCAAACCAATGTGCAAGGTATACACGTTCAAAGATCACACACATCACAAAGAGTGATTAAAATTGGTGGTAAAGAAAGAACGCAAAGAAGAAGAAGAAGAACAGTAGGTGAAGATATTTCATAAAAAAAACAATTCCTACAAAATTTCTTCATAATCTTCAAAATTACATCGGAGACCCTCGCCGGTGCTACGGAATTCGTGCACTGCAGCTGTATCTTCCTGTGTAAGAAAGAATGGAGCACGCATGGTTACTCAGTGAAGTGCAGTGATGATTGTCCTATCAATCAATCTTTCTTTTTCTTTTGTCCTTCTCTGTTTTTTTGCTGTTAGGCGTAGCAGGTTTAACTGATGATCGGTTTGATTTCCGAGATAGTGCACACTCGGTCGCTTGATATGCTTTGGTATTGTGAAGTTTTAAGATGTCTGTAACTCCATCAACCCATATTGTTCTTGGTCTGCCACTTCCTCTTGATTATTCCATTTTCAGCAATCAATCAATAACAGCAGGAGAATATATTTTGTTTATAAAATGACAAGTCACAACATTAGTTTCTCCCGAGGTGCAGACTATAAGGATTTAAACAACTGAAGTGGGAACCAATGGAGAGTTGATGTTGAATCTATTACAGCGATTTAATGAGTTTTAAATTACAGGTTTTACAAGTAGAGCTGGAGGCTTGAGGGACAGAAGAGAGAGAGAGAGAGAGAGAGAGAGAGAGAGAGAAAGAGAAAGAAGTGTGTTTAACCAGTGAGCCATTTTTTTTATTTTTCTGATCCAGAAGCACTTGAGCTTTCAGCTCTTCGGCTCGGTGCCATGGACATCGTAACCCTTCGGTTTGGTGCCACGAGCACCGTAAATCTGGAGAACCTGTGGCTATTCTGCCAGCCCGCAGGATTGAACCGCACTCACATGGGGCTTGCTACCCGTCGTCCAACGCGCTACGAACACACTGGGCAGGCGGGCAACCAGCGAGCAATAGGAACCATGAGTATGCATCATCATCATCAGGTGCCGTCTCCACATCGAAGGTTGTCTGCAATGAATCTCCAGCATCCTCTGTTTTTCGCCTTGGTGTTGCAGACTGTAGACTGTAACCTGTCCATTTCTTAAAGTTTCCCTGCCACTTATCTCTCGGTCTTCCTCTTGCTCTTGAGTATGCATACCTTTCGACATATGTTGGGAGGAGGGGGCTGAGCACTTATGGATTTGCCGGAGTGCTGTGACATCAATTCAGTAGCCAATATTGATAATATAAGTGAAATAGTACATTGTATTATCCTGTTTCCTGCACATTGTGCTTTTCTGTGCGTTGGGTTTTCATATTGTGACCTACATCAGAGGGTGTACTGGGCAACAGCCTGTTAGGGCAGACGGAGTTTGCGTTCACTCGAGCAATTAATATTCTGCTGTTTATTGTGGCCTTTACTTGATCTAAGCTTGAGAGCGTTCGCATGATGTAGACGTTATCCTACGCATGTGGGACAGGCGCTTCAAAAAATAATTCGACTTTGTTTCAGTTTGTCTGAGCTGGCAATCCTTAAACTCTTCGGCCTTACTTTTTTGTCTTAGGTGAGGTTGTTCCGGATAAGAAACATTCTGAAGCGCTCTGAGACGCCTGTTGGCACCAAGCAATTTGAAGTTTTTACTTTGTATTTTTGCTTTAGAGACAGGAGAAACATTAGGCTGAGGCTAAACACAAGTAAACAAAAGGGGCAGTTTTATTATGCAATAGCACGGATCTATTGATTTTGAGAGATGATAGAGAGATGTTGCTGTTGTCCTGCAAGTTACTACAAATCGTGCCAACTACTGACTGTTTTATCTGTGGTTATCCAGGGAAAAAAAGAAGCGAAAAACAAGTTTAGCAGGATGAAATACTACAGTAGAAGTAGGATTTGTTTATGACCGGGTCGACCTGGTTTCAATTTGGGTAGCAGATAATCACTGGGACGTAAAGGCAACCGATGGGATGTAGACAGCATACCTTATATTGTGTGCGTTTTCAAACAAATACACTCCTAACAGCGTATTCCTCAAGATATCTCATAATATAAAAGTGGATTTTTGACTTTCTTTACTGTTCATGTTTGTCAATATTTAATCTGTTTCGGCAATTTTAAATTATTAAACATGAGTGAAAATACTTCCGGGTTATTTTTAATTGAGAAAGTAGATAATGAAATCACATACTTTAAAAAAAAAAAAAAAAAGCTATCATGGACATTAGAAAAGAACCTAAACCATCCAACGATGACTACCACACACTTGACAGACAAGGACAGACTATCATCTTCCGACTCAGGATAGGTTATAACAGACTGAACAAACACCTACACAGGCTGCGATTGTCCCCAACCCTCTGTGCCCCTGTGGCTCCGCTGAACAAACCACAGAACATGTCCTGCAAGACTGCCCCTGTATGTCCTCCCAAGAAATGAATGCTGGCCCTACAACACAACACTACATTCAAAACTACATGGCACTAGAGATGAGCTCCAGACAACAGTCGACTTCATCATAAGAACGCGTCTAACGGTATAATCATCAAAACTACATGGCACTAGAGATGAGCTCCAGACAACAGTCGATTTCATCATAAGAACGCGTCTAACGGTATAATCATCAAAACTACATGACACCAGAGATGAGCTCCAGACTACAGTCGATTTCATCATAAGAACGCGTCTAACGGTATAATCATCAAAACTACATGACACTAGAGATGAGCTCCAGACAACAGTTGACTTCATCATAAGAACGCGTCTAACGGTATAATCATCAAAACTACATGGCACTAGAGATGAGCTCCAGTCGATTTCATCATAAGAACGCGTCTAACGGTATAATCATCAAAGAAGCGATCGCAAAGAAGAAGAAGAACTGAGAAAGGAAAATGCTTGTCGTTCAATAACACGTTTTAACTTTGCAAGGACTATTCTTATATTTCAATAACAAGTTTTTAAAGTGTATGTTATATTACAGTACTGTCCACAGTTTTAGTATAGTGGGACTCATTTGACTGATAACTGTGGGGGCACGTGCGCTGTGTGGCAATTGCAATAATAATAGTAATAAAGTAATATTAATCAAGTGCAATGTTTGCCGGCGTAGGCGATCATGTCTGTCAACAACTCTCTCTCCTTGGTGCAGTTAATCAGTTCTGACGTCGATCTTTTGTCGAACCATGATGTCAGACCATACAACATCTTCTCTCTCTCTGTCTTCTACACTCTCTCCTTCTCTGAATTTTACCTGTTGTCATCAATTGTTCTTAGCCTCCTCTTCGCATAATATGCTCGAAGAACATTGATTGTCTGATTCTCATTCTTTGGATAAGGTTTGGGATCGCGAGAGAGAGAGAGAGAGAGAGAGAGAGAGGATAAGGTTTCTTTGTGTGCATGCCTGTTTTAAAACCTCATTTGCTTTCTTCGCTGTCCATGGAATTCTCAGCATTCTTCTATAAAACCACATCTCTGTAGCTTCCAATGATCTTATTGATTGCTTGTTCATTGTCCATGACACGCTGCCATACATAAGTATTGGTTCAATATAGCAATATTAATAGTATGTATATATACATCAATCTCATACCGTCATAGCTTACATAGAGCCTGCAAGTAACTTGTCCATACCGCTCTGTCCTGGTCAAGTTGCTCAATTTCTTCCATGCAATTGATTAAGATATTTCTTGCCTCTCTAAGCAACGTTCGTTTCATAGTTTACCTAGGGCGTCCTCTCTTTCTCCAACCCTTTGTATCTCACTTCAATGCCTCCTTTTGATATTCTTAATATTAATAGGCACACTAAAGAAAAATAATGACAGAAGATAGCCAGAGCACGGTGCCTATTTCAAAATAAGTGCCAAAAAGGATCACCCATTGCATGAACAGCTCAGCTCCAGTGGTGGACATCGGTTAAAGCGGGCAAGTCATGGGTTGGCCGTGCCGCAGATACTGTTCAGCTGGTATGCGGGCTCAATAATATTGACTGTGGAGAAGAATGGATACCGATGCCTCCAATATACTGAAACACTTTTTCAACCATCATTAAATTTGACAAAGGTTGCAGAGAGGAAATCCCCGGCGTTGAATGCAGACGTCAAAGCCATCATCGATGAAAATTGCAATGCAGACGACGTTGTGATCTACACGGATGGATCGGTAGTTCGTCACGAAAAGTCTGCATGGGCCTTCTCTGCAAGCTCATGTGGCAGAATGGTCAAGGAAGCCAGTGGTGCATTCAGTATGACAACAAGCAGCATGACAATGGAGGTACTGGCGGTGACCAATGCACTACTCTGGCTAGAGTCACAAAACTACACTCATGCGTGCATTTTGAGTGACTCATTGAGTATGATCCGAAAGGTGGAGGCCGGTTCGGTGCGCAGGCAATGGACTGAATCACTGCAGGCGTCAACAATTTGCAGAATTACACTTGTCTTTGTTCCGGGGCACATGGGTGTCGTTGGCAATGAGAGAGCAGACAGGCTGGCTGGCTCTGCCGCTATATCAGACGACCATCCAATGGACAGAGCTGACATCGTGAACGCCGTCATAGAGCGTGGCCGCAGAGAAGACCTTCATCTCAACCAATCCACGTCAACTACTAGATTGCGAGAACTGGGTTTGAAGATTGGTGTGGCAAGAAAAGAACGGTACAACAGGTATACGAGTAGGCTCATCAATCAAAATAGAACTGGTACGGTCAGTCGCTGGACGCTGATGGAGATATTGCGAAGGAGATCGGAGCACCTATGTACATGTCCGGAGTGCAATGAAGATATTCCAAACTGAAACTGAAACTGAAATGACAGGAAAACTTAATTCTGACCAAACTTTCAAATTTAAACAAAATTATACTTATGAAAAATCTGACACATACTGTTATTCATAAATATTTTTTTCCTGAAATTTTGTTTAGTGTAATATCTGACGGAGTAAAATAGGATGCCACGGATATATCACACGGATGTCGCCGCCTTGGACAAACCTGTTATAAGCTTCTTGTTTCTCACACGTCACACTATTTTTTCTTGAATACATCATTTCTAAAAATACTTGCTGATTGATTGGTTTATTGATTGATTGATAGGACCATCATCATTGCTCTTCGGTGAGTAACTATGTTTGCTTCGTTCTCTTCCTTACACAGGAAGATCTCAGCGGCAGAGCACGAACTCCGTAGCACCGGCAATGGTCCGCTATACTTACTCTGTAATCAATTGATATTTGTTATATATTGACAACAGATCATCTTCTTCATTCATTATCAAACATGAATTTGAATATGCTCCAAGTAGTGAATCGCCTCAGGTTTTCAAAGGTTTTCGACGAGCTTATCATGCAATGTCACTAGTGACTGCGAAACCAGCATTCTCTCCTCCCCCATACGATGTACAGCATTGTAAAAGATGTTCAGTCGCTATTATATCAGTGGTACAGTTCCACTCATCAGAAGTTCCTATCTTTAGTTTGTTGAGAAGATCGTATCTCAGTGTGTGGTGGAGTCTGTATATTACGACTTGCTCTTGTCTGTTTAGCTGGTAATATGGATAGTTTGTCTGGTCGACATGATGCTCTGTTTACCACTTCCTCATGTATTTTCTTACTACAAACGTCTTTGTCTTCTCTTCATAGTTTATGTTGACCTAAAGTTGTGGTAGTTTTGCTTCTTCTGTGTCAATATATCCACTATATCAATCATCATCAAGGTGCGTATCCTTTATAGGACGTTGCTCTCTTTGCAGCACATCTGAAATTCCCTCTGTCTCTTGCCAGTTCACCCACTTCGTCGATGGTCATGTTCATGGTTTCTTTAATATTTTGTAGCCATCTTCTTCTTGGTCTTCCTCTGCCTCTGCGTCCTGGGACCCTGCCCTCTAGTATTGTTCTTTCCAGGCCATCGTGACGCTTGATGTGACCAAAGTATGTAATTTTTCTGTATAGTATGTTGTTTATCAGCCAATTCTCTTCAACATTTAGTTATTTCAGGACATCAGTGTTCTTTCTTTTTCTGTCCATGGTATTCGTAGGATCTTTCTGTAGCATTTAGTTTCGAAGGACTGGATTTTCGTTCTTTATTTCTGTGTAATAGTCCATGATTCACAACCATAAGTAGCCACTGGGAAAATGCACGCTCTCAATATTTTTAATTTTAGTAATCAATATCAATATATCCACTAAATCAATATATCCACTATATCAATATATCCACTATATCATAACCGCGTATGTTGTAATACGATGAAATCCTATATGTGACGCAAACGTGTCTGCCCCAAAGCGGATGATCACGAATATTCTTAATCTGGAACAATCAAGAAATAGACTTGCCAATGCTCTTCGGCTCAGATCACATACAAGTTACAAGGAGTGGTTCAAATGTGGTAAATAAAAGAGCAAAAGCAAACTGGTACATGTACGAAATGTGATGTCCAGTAGGCAGCGAGGAGTCTTCATGGTCTAGGGTGGCAAAACCCGAATACCACCTGCTGCCGAGTCCTGGATGTGAAAGGGTGGAAAGGTATAAATATTGCAGCGCTTAGGCTAACGCTGTAGAGCTGTTATCAGAAGAATGGACACGTTTTTAGCGCAGAGACACCCAACATCAACGTACCAAACCGAAAGCCCCCATTAGGTTGCACCCAGACTAAGACCGTCACAAGAGACCAGCCGGCCTACATCCCACGCAAAGAAAAGTCCTCAGGACTCATCTTAGGCAGCACAACGCACCAGAGCGAAACAAGGACCTCCACTAGACGCCAGCCAGATAGCACAGAGCCCAACCTCCGTTATGATTGACAGCAGCACGCCAATTAGCCAATATACAAATCCAACCTCAGACAAATTCAACAACAGAGACAACATAAAACCACACACACAAGACCAGCACAGAGTCCTTCTCAGGACTATACACAGCTGTACAGATCATCACCAACAAGTCATTTTCAGGACTGTATCCAGATAGATCCACACTATGTCCATCACAGAACTTCACACAATACTCACAAGTTATTTTTAGGACTAGTCCTAGGTCACATGGCCATATCAAGAAAAAAGGCCAATACGCCCTGATATATAACAAAGAAAGACAACAGTCTTAGGTTGAAAGGGCGTGTCTCGGCCGTATTCACCACCTAACAAACAATAACGCTGTAAATGGCGCTCTGATATAACAAAAAGAGACATCTGTCTTAGGTTGAAAGTTGTGTGTCTCGGTCAAAAGAAGCTTAATCCACAATTTAACAAAGAAAGAAAGAAGTGCTGAAATTGGATAAATGTCTGATAAACCACTAACACCAACTGTCATAGGAAAGAGAAGATAGAGATATGTTGGGTATACCCTGAGAAGAAATTATCAAATAATCACAAGGAAGGCATTGAAGTGGGAGGCAAATGGTTCAAGAAAGAAACGATGCCCTAGGGGAAACCTTGAAACGAACGTTACTGACAGAGGCGAGATATATTGGACTCAACTCCACAGAAGAGACGATTTGTCTAGAGAGAGATGTGGAACAAATTACTAACAGGCTCTATGTAACTCATAACGGTACCAAATAAATATAATAATAATAATTTTCAATTTCTCGGAAATGAACTAAAGCCTTGATTTCATCACTACTTTATCTTGGATTAAGAATGTTTTAGTTACACAGGTAGAACTTGTAGTTGCATTCAATAACTAGATAAAAATAGATTGAAATCTATTTAAAGGTCATAGCACAATGTGAAGTCAACATTTCAGCTGAAAATAGATTATATATAAAAGAAGAAATCTTTGTGAAGTGTTCTTAAATTAGATAGGACATTTGATTTCTGAATAAAAAAAAAGGAGTGTAGTATCAATTTACGCAACTAATGTTTCACATTTACAGAGAGGAACAGGCCCTTTGTACTTGGGACTAGAAATTTCTCTCTCTCTCTCGCGATACCCGGACTAGTAATTTGAATCGACATGCATTTAGATTATAATTTGTCTCATACACTACTGTCTGTATAGGCTACAGGAACTTATTTATATTTTTTTGTTAGAAAATAAATACGTCATCAACATTTATTACACACACTCTATTTATAGACTAATGTGTCATCATTATCAAATAGCTTGTCCTGAGCAGAAGAACTGTGACACCTTAACAGTCCCTTGGAATTTCTCTCATTTGTAGGGCAGATCTGCAGCCGTCATGCTCAAATCATCAGTTATATCCTGCATACATCTCCTTCGTGGTCTTCTTCTTCTCTTTGCTGGGATGCCTCCTTCCATGAGGATCTTCACCAGGCCTTCGTGTCTCTTTATATGTCCAAAATACTTAAATTTTCTCATTCTTATTTGTAGCATCAGTCAGTTTTCTTTGATTTTGAGTTCATTCTTGATATAACTATTTGTTTTCTTTTCTGTCCATGATATACAGAGAACTCATCTGTAAAACCTATATTCTTCTTCATCTTCGCGTGCGGTTTCGTATGCTCGTCTAAACCATGAGATGGGCTGCCTCTGTGAAGCTGCATGTCAGTTGGAGTTTTTCCCCATAGCTTCTTTTTTAAATTTTTTTACCATAGCTTGCTTTGTAAGCTTCGTTCATGAGGCCATGTTTTGTTTGGTTGGTGTATGTATGATGACATGAGGCCATGTTTTGTTTCGTTGGTGTATGTGTGATGACATGAGGCCATGTTTCGTTGGTGTATGTATGATGACATGAGGCCATGTTTTGTTTGGTTGGTGTATGTATAATGGTATGAGGCCATGTTTTGTTTCGTTGGTGTCTGTGGCCTAGGGGTTAGTGACTCGGTCTATTAACCCCGACGTTCTGAGTTCGAATCACGCTGCGGACAGTTTGCTTGCAAATTGTTTCGTTGATTTTAACAAAGGACGATGGCGCCACCCGTTCAGAAAGCAATGGCAAACTACTGAACGTATAAGTGGTGCCTAGAAAATCAACGACTTGTTTACTGTGGTTGATGGCTACGTCCTTTGGGATATGCCACGATTTTCATTCATGTATGATGGCATGAGGCCATGTTTTGTTTCGTTGGTGTATGTATGATGGCATGAGGCCATGTTTCGTTGGTGTATGTATGATGGAATGAGGCCATGTTTTGTTTCGTTGGTGTATGTATGATGGCATGAGGCCATGTTTCGTTGGTGTATGTATGATGACATGAGGCCATGTTTCGTTGGTGTATGTATGATGGCATGAGGCCATGTTTCGTTGGTGTATGTATGATGGCATGAGCCATGTTTCGTTGGTGTATGTATGATGGCATGATGCCATGTTTTGTTTCGTTGGTGTATGTATGATGACATGAGGCCATGTTTCGTTGGTGTATGTATGATGACATGAGGCCATGTTTCGTTGGTGTATGTATGATGACATGAGGCCATGTTTCGTTGGTGTATGTATGATGACATGAGGCCATGTTTCGTTGGTGTATGTATGATGACATGAGGCCATGTTTTGTTTCGTTAGTGTATGTATGATGACATGAGGCCATGTTTCGTTTCGTTGGTGTATGTATGATGACATGAGGCCATGTTTCGTTTCGCTGGTGTATGTATGATGGACATGAGGCCATGTTTTGTTTTGTTGGTGTATGTATGATGGGCATGAGGCCATATTTTTGTTTCGTTGGTGTATGTATGATGGATATGACTGCACACTTATATTCTTCTTCTTCTACATTCGCCCGCTATGAATCCAGATGTAGTCAGGGTAATTTGTATGGAGCTTCTGACTGATTTTTGCGCGATGGCCTGCTTTCCCTATCCCTATTATCAGTGTGCCTCCGCCATGCAGGCGTGCCTTCTCTGACTTCACAGGCACACTTATATTCAAAAGCAGATATATTTTTTTTTCCACCGCCTTGTTAAATGTCCATGCTTCACACCCATACGTTGCCACTGGGAATATGCATGCTATTAGTATTCTTAAAATGGAACGAATTCAGGAGAAGTGATGAAATCAGAGCAATGACTGGTCAACAATTAGTGACAACTGTTATAAGAAAGAGAAGATGGAGATATGTTGTGCACACCTTGAGGAGAAATGATCAACGAATATCAAAGCAGGCATTGAAGTGGGATGCAAAGGTTCAAGAAAGAGAGGACGACCTAAGGAGACCCTGAAACCAATTTTGCTAAAAGAGGCAAGAAATATTGATTTCAGCTCCATGGAGGAGATTGAGCGAGTTGCCCAGGATAGAGCGGTAGGGAGAAATTACTTGCAGGCCCTATGTAACGTATAAACAGTACGAGAGGAATTGATATTCTTCTTCTTCTTAGTATTCTTAGCTTTGTTTTCATTTCAGTCTCATTCCATACTGTTTTTAGTTGTTGAATATTTTCTAAAGCCATGTTTGTTCTTCATTTAATTTCCTTCATTTAATATCCATCTGTTGTTAGCAGTGAACCGAGATATCCAAAACTGTTCATATTTTCTATTTTCTCTCTGTTGATAAAAATATATTTTGTCATGCTTGTTTTATCCGTTGTCCTTATTAAATAATGTGTTGTCAAACCAAATTGTTTACTTATGCTCAGTGGCGGTTCGTTATTAAGGGCCAGTGGGGCCGGGCCCCACCAAAAATAAGGTGTAACGTGTATTTATTATTATACATTAAAATGTAACCCAACTGAAACCATAATATTTCCGAAAATGTCTGTCTGGCCCCACCAACAAAAATGATCCCGAGCCGCCACTGCTTATGCTTATTTTTAACATAGTGTAATGAAGTGGTTATATGGCTTATTCCCAATCGCTTTTAAATTATGGGAATAGAGGTACTCTCCAGATGAACAGTCCTGTTTTGTATAATTATCAGTTCAAAAGTTAATTTATTTTTCATGTGTGTTGGCCTACACACTTTAATATAACCAAAAACAAGGTTTGTCGTTAGGATGAAAGCGATTGCCTCGGCTTAAAGATATTTTAAACCCTACAAAACAAACAAACAAGCTTTCCAGTTGATCCGACCGAAACAATAAGGAACCGAAACAATCTAGTTCTCCGACCGAAACAACCTAGTTTACTAAGTTTGATTGGACGTCATCTCGAAGGTTAACCAACATTGATAATCAACACTTCCTGTTTCTTGTCCTGATTCGTTCAAACTATTTTTATGTCCGTCTTTGAATATTTTCATCTCCATTCTTCCTTTGTCGTCACAATGTTAAAGGGTTGTTGCCCAGTGTCGTGGTGTTCTGTTTTTGTATTGGGCCGCCCTAGTGGCTTAGGTGATAGTTATTTTGGCTTTTTGACATGATTCTGCTATGCAATCTAACACTCTTTTTCGTGATTTCCTCTCGTCTTATGTTCTCATGTTCTGTTGTAGAAGACTGTTCAAGTTAATGTAAAATAAATTTTGTTTACAAAATACCGCAACAAGTAAAGGTATATATATGGTTGACCTTGGGGCGGAGATATTTTTGTTATTTGATGTAATAAGTAGTCCACAACAACACAATACGCGACATTTAGTTCCGCAAACTATTTTTAGAATGGGGAATTATTGTGCTTAAAATCATGCAGGTGATATAGTATAGAGTAATATGCGTATTTTAAATGCTAAATGTTTCAAACAACGAAGTAGGTCAAGTTAAATTTAGAATTTCCGAGTTGTGCTTCTAATGTGACATAACTACGGCGAACTCTAGGAGACGTTCAACTGTAACAGTCGGAAATCCAAAACTTCCGACGGAGCAGGTATACTTTTAGATCTGTTTGATAGGTTTGACACAATTCTATGTGTCAGTAATTATTTATTGTTAAAATGTTTAAATAAAACCAATATTCTGTAGTATTAAATTTAATTCTTCTTCTACTTCTTTTGTGGTTACACTGTTACTTGGCTGTTGCACAGTGTCGTGGTTTTCTAATTTTGTCTTGCGGGTTCTCTGTGCCTAAGTGGTTAATCCCTTGCATTGTGTTCTGAAGGTCATGGGTTCGAATCCCGACTGCGACGTTCTGTTCATGAGTGTTCACAAAACAGATGAGACTGCAGTAAAACTATTTGATTGGCAAAACACGTAATCACAAAGTACTGTAGTTTTACAAATTACAAAAACAATGACAAAATACAGCAACGTTTCGACCAACAAGGCCTTTATCAAGCGAACGAACAACAGGAGTGACAAATTTAAAAAAACAAATGGACGACCAAAAGCAAACGTTTCTAATGAAAATCTGGAAATAAAAACGAAAATCTGGGAATAAAAACGAATAACGAAATAAATGTAACACAAAAACACACATAAAAACTAGAAATAGAATGGAAGAGAAACAATGAAAAATCTAGTAAATATATAACTTGAATACATGCAACATATATCCATATAGATTACAAGGCATGGGAAGAGAAAGTACTAAGAAGCATAGGAATGTATAAACGTTTCTAATGAAAATCTGGAAATAAAAACTACATTTCTCTTCCCATGCCTTGTAGTCTATATGGGTATATGTTGCCTGTATTCAAGTTATATATTTACTAGATTTTTCATTGTTTCTCTTCCGTTCTATTTCTAGTTTTTATGTGTGTTTTTTGTGTTACATTTATTTCGTTATTCGTTTTTATTCCCAGATTTTCGTTTTTATTTCCAGATTGTCATTAGAAACGTTTGCTTTTGGTCGTCCATTTGTTTTTTGTAATTTGTCACTCCTGTTGTTCGTTCGCTTGATAAAGGCCTTGTTGGTCGAAACGTTGCTGTATTTTGTCATTGTTTTTGTAATTTGTAAAACTACAGTACTTTGTTCATGAGTGCATGTTTTCCATAGATCCCTATGAATGTTGTTGGAGCTACGGATTTCGTGCTTTGTGCAATACTCTTGGCAGATGGCTAGTCATTTCTCCTCATTGGGACCGAGACCGGGCTAAATCCCGATGCAATGAAGTAAATCCTTCGGCTATAGATCGTTTAGTCTTGCACTGTTCTGGTGGCTTGGGTGATACATTTAGTTTGTGTCATAATAATATAACCTTTATTTTCGAGCGTTTTACTGTTTTTTAAAATGAATTCGTCTTAAGCTTACAATACTGGAATGCAATATTTACATGACATGAGGACTAACATTTTCCAGGAATTGTATTTGTGCTAGTTGGTCTTATACTAAATTTGGCCATGACATGATTGTATCTGAACATTTTATAAACATCATGACATAAATTAGTTGAATATGTTTATTTTACAACTTTCATTTCGATTTAAAGAAACGTCTGGTCAAATTGAGTAGAGCACGGGCTCTTATTCGGGAGACCCGGGATAGATCCTTGGTACGGTACAGGAGTTTTTTTATGTCGGGGCATAAAGAAAAATCATAATCTGAACAGTTTCAAGATGACTGCACTAGCAATGCGACCATTAAATTCATCCGGTTATAACAGTTTGCAGGAATTGATGATGATAAACAAATACAAAATATAAACAGAACTGAAAACCTGTTTATAATCAACGTTTATGCATACAAAAGGTTCAATATGTGCTCGATCCCAATCATATATTTGAAAGTGTACTAGACATCACGTTTACATTGTAGCTTTAGCGATGATTTTAGATTTTTCCAAACCAAAGAAAGTCCGGGATCTCATTTTTAGCTGGTCAGACTATGGAAGACTGTACTGGAAAATGAACACCGTACTTAGTCTCGCATATCCAACCTTAAATATGACATACTAAATATGCAAAGAGATTGATTAATCAACATTGAACTGGCGTGTTGGGCCGCTGGATGCTGCTGGATTTGCTGAGACGGAGATCGGAGCACCTATGGTCATGTCCGGAGTGCTATGATGAAATTCCTCATATAACTGATAACTGATCCAGCATTAGTATCGAAATGTACTTAGTTTACATAAATATATAATAAAATATCCCAAAACCTTTTCAGACCTTATGATATGAAGTGCCGGTCGCTTCATATTTCTAGACCATTGTGTGCAGGAGGTAGAAAGGCCAGTTCATTTCCTCACTCGTGGAACGTCGAGTGTGGGACTCGACCCACAACCCTCATGTGATTAGTGCACTCTTTTTTTAAAAATCAAAACGTGTAACTTTACTTTACCATCACTGTCCTTAAACTCATAAAACTTCAGCATTACTTTAGTATACCCTTCTGTACATGACTGATATTAAGTTATATTGATAACGCAGTGCTTTTGTACACCTATTTAAAGTGTTATTGAGAAATTGATAAGGTCAGTACATTGAAACAACGACAAACAAAACTTGCTTCTCAATGGAACAAAGCGATTGGTTTATGGTTTGAGCCGGAGTAAAGTGGGATTCACCAGGAAAGACAGACTACGAAATGAGGACATCAGAAGCAGAGTGGGCATAACTTCATGCACCGAATACATCGAAAGACAACAAATGCAGTGGTTTTGACATTTAATGAGAATGAAATACAACCAACGACCAATAACAGCATACAATAAAAGAGATCGGGTACTAGAGCTAAGGGAAGACCAAGAAAAAGATCAATAGACAATATCAAGACCACACTACATAAACACGGATATAACACAAGGGCGACTCATCTGGCCCTAGAACGCAAATTAAAGCTCCCATCCCTACGCTTAACGGCAAGAGTGGACTGCCAACTACATCTTCCACCTGGGAATAGACAATAGAACGGATTAAAGTAATGCTAAATTCTATCTCCACTATTGTTTGGAATGACCATAGACTGGGTGATGAGAAAATGTTGCAGGGACGAAACTATCATCGGCTGGGTATAAAATAGTCAACGGGAAGATTTGGACTTTGCAGATGATATTACCTTGACGGTAAAAGCAACAAAGACATGCAAAGAAAAACAGACATCTTGTCATCTATAGCATCAACAGTTGGACTGCAGATACGTTATGAAAAGACAAATATAATGAAGACACATGTGGCAAGTAATGCAGATATCACCCTGGAATCCAAAATGATAAAAATAACAGAACCGTTCACCTATTTGGGTAGCAAGTTTTATTGCACTGAAAATGTTAAAAACGAAATTATTCTACGAATTGTCATCAAAGCAACATCAGTTTTTGAAAGTCTAAATAAAATATGGAACTGCAAGTTATATAGCTTTAAAACTAAATTATTAATTTTCAAATCCAATGTTGTATCAATCCTAACATATGCCAGCGATAGTTGAAAAGTGACTAAACATATAGAAAGCAAGTTGAATACATTTGATAAATGCAAATAGATGTCTGCGAAAAATAATGAACATAAAATGGTACGAATTCTGAAGTAATGAAATCAGAGAAATGTCTGGTCAACCTTCAGTAACAACTACTACAAGAAGGAGAAAACTGAAATATATTGGGCATACATTGCGAAGAAATGATCAAAGAATATCAAAGCAGGCACTGAAGGGGGAAGCAAGGAGTTCGAAAAAAAGAGAGGGCGCCCTAGGGAAAATATGAAATGAACTTTGCTGAGAGGCAAGAAATGTCAGTCTCAATTCCATGGAAGAGATTGAGCAAGTTGCCTAAGGCAGAGTGGGATGGGGAAATTACTTGCAGGCACTATGTAACGTATAACGGTACGAGAGGAATATAATACATCCCTAGTCGATGAACACCGGGGAGACTATGGTTGTGGATATGGAACATCGACAAAGCGGCAGAGAAGATCGTTAATCTCATCGAATGTAAATGCTACAGAATAGTACTTAGAATATCATGGACAGAGAAAAGAACAAACGCTTCTGTTCTGCAACAGCTTGATATTAAAGAGAGTTGGCTATTAAAGAGCATAAAAACAAGGAAAATTAAATATTTCGGACACATCAAACGACATGAGTGCCTAGAGAAAATAATTTTGGAAGGAATGGTGCCTGGAAGAAGAATGAGAGGAAGACCTCGAAGACGATGGGTGCAAGATGTCATTGGCGATCTGAGAATAACTGCTGCTGACGCCGGCCAACTTGCACAGAACAGAGCTTTTCAGGACTTATGTCGGGAGCCGTTCTGGAAGGGACAAGCAGCTTGATGATAATGATGAATCGGGGAAACACAACATTCTAAGGGAGAGCATTCTCAGTACAAAGTTTAAGCAAGTTACATAAATGACGACCACTAGGTCTGCTAAATCCTTGTCATCCTAGCGGGACACTAACATTTTTCTAACTGTTTGACACGCGGCATGAAATCTAGTAGCATACACCATGGCTCTTCTGAGTTTGTCCACATCAGCCCATTTTTTGTTATTAGTTTTGTCTCTTATTGAGATAATTATCTATACAGTAGCTTCAAATGGGGACCGATCATTCATTTTTGGTAAATGTCTCCGAAGATGTTCAGATGAGTTATGCTCCAATGTTACAGACTTTTTGCTTACTCAGCCCATTCACACGAAGTTGTTGTCGTGGTCATGCGAAGATGAATGCAAGTATCTTTGTATGTGGGACACCGTTGAGGCCTTTCATAAAGATGGCAGCCAAGTTCCGCAATTCTATGGAAAGGTTTGCATGTAATGATATAAATCACCACATAAGATGATAATCATGATGATGATCTGGCTGTATTTACTATTTGTAAATTGTCAATCTTGAGTTTGACAACCACTGAGTTGTTTGTGATGATAAATGCATGAAACATAATACTCTAATTTGTAACTGTACAATCACTATAATTGGCACATTATTATAAAACTTCATAATTTTGAAAGTAGATCATGCAGTCATTGTTCACTACTGATTGTAGTTTACCTCAGGTTTGCTGAAAATTTGAGTTTGTTATCACACAGTTATATAGTCTTCTTAATTGCCATTCTTATTTTATTGTTCAGATCACAGAATTGATAATTTAACTGACTATGATAATGATTCGCTTCAGGTGATCCATAGAACTCTGGTTCAGTCATGGCACCGTCTTGGTAGGACATATTTTCTGTAGAGCATGAAGAATGCTGTTCTGCAATTTCTGAACTCAGTTCATATGTATTGTATGTCCCACTAATTTTAAGATTTTTGTATATGTGACTTCTCAGTATGTTGTGTCTGGTTCAATCTGAAAATAATGGTTTGGTCTTTGCACAATATTAGGTGGTAGGAATGTTTTAAGTTTGCAGTTGCCTGTACCTTGCTTCTACTAAATCTTAAATTTTGCTTTTGTCATAGTTTTAAACTTCATGTTATGAAATGTTATTTTCAATCTGGTTAAGTTATCCAGCCTCTCCTGCTAATCAGTCTACCTTTTAATTTCCTATTATACCTGGGAATTCATAGCAATACTGTTTCTTTGGTGATGGTGCGGATCTGTAATGTGTTTTTTGGATCTCAAAAGGATGTGCCTGACTGATATTGCATCTGTTGAAGAAATACTCAGCACTGTATGTCTCCGTGATTTAGAAGCATTCTGGTTGCCTCTGTTATGGCTTAAAAATGAAGTAAGATAGTTTTGCTAAGTACAAAAACAAGATACAGCCACATTTCAAACACAAAGCCTTTATTAAGAAAAGGATACAGAACAAACACATATGAACACAAATGTTTTTGCTTGGGAAATGTATTTTGGTCCCAAACATTGCAGCATCTTGTTTTTGTACTTTGTTAGACTACCTTATTTCGGTTTCATATGTTTTACCTTTGGTACATAGTCTTCGCTTGTATCTGGTATGACTCCCATTTCTGAATCAAAATGTGTGCAGGATTTGCCTGTGGGTGTGACATTCTCTATTTCTTAATCACTGTATATCACATTATAGATTTCTGCTACTTCATTTGAGACGACCTCTTTTGCTGATTCATCTATGTACACACACAAAGTATCTTTTAGGTATGTTTTCTGTATATGATTTTCTGTTGCCTCTTTTCTCATTTGTTCTGGTACTTCTTGTTATGAGATGATACCTACTGGGTGTTCAAGATGAAAGCACCTCATCAAGGGAGCCAATCTGTCATATATTTATGAAAATGAAAAGGTTAAATTATGATATAGTCTAGGTCAAGTGAGCAAGGCTTTTTTTGATGGTGTGTAATTATGGTGAGGGTGGGGGCAATGAACAAATGTGGCAAAAGGACGACCTGTTTAAATAGCAATGCGTACCTGGCAACTTTTGATTTGTCAATGGTGCTGCTTTTATCTTGAACACCCTGTAGTATATCATCAATGTAGATTTCTTATCAATAATTATAATTTAAATTGAAGCTTTCAGTAACTAGAATAGATCATATTGAAAAATATGTCATTAACTGATTCACTTGTAACATTTTATCAGACGGAAATATTTTTGTTGTCTCGTAAATTACAGATGCATATGTTAATTGATCTGTAATAGTAACACTTCATTTTGATTAAAGTATAACTTGTTGTATATCAAATTGAAGAGAAGTGGATGAACTTTATAAATATGTTGACTACATTGGCAAATGTAATGCAGAGATATCTCTGGAATAAAAAATACAAGCATGATGCAAAAAAATAAAATAAAAATTTGTGAATAACATTTTCCACATACCAAAGACCTCCAACTACAATATTTTGAGTAATAAACTCCAACTGCTATTTTATTGTCAGTAATCCATATATGAATAAGCTACAGATGAAAAATGCTTGTTGGACACAACATGTGTTGGTCACACACAAACTAGCAACATAGGTGTCCGTAAAAAATTCCATTGAAAAATTGTGAAATTGAAGATTATAGGAGATATTCAGCCATCCATGTCGGCTGGACCACGCCGAATATCTTAAGAAAATCTTCTACTTCCTGTAGTAATTTAATTCTGGTTAATGCAAATTATAAAAGTTTACAAAAGCTTTGAAATATTTTGCGTCTAATATTAGACTATATAAAAAAGACTATTCGCCAAAAATAAGTTAATTGATTCGCTACATATCTTCTATATTTAGTACCTTTGACCTTAAAGTCATTTTCATTTCTGTTTTAAATAAATTGATTCCAGTTTCTTTCTGTACTTGATGTACTCCATTTCTTGTATCTTGATGTCTGCTTCTATGTTGTTGAACCATAACTATGCTAGAAATAAAAAAAACACCAACTGGCATCAGACATGGATGTCTACTGTCCCTAACAATATTCCCATTTGTTAAGAAGAGAAAGTGGCAATGGATTAGACACATCCTTAGGAAGCAACCTTAGGAAGCAATTAAACAGCATAACCAAGAGAAATTCACTCTACTGGAACAGGGGGAAAAGAGGAGTTTGGCAGACCAAAAACCATCTGGTGAAGAACTGTGGAAGAAGCGGTAAGAACAATTGGTCTCATGAGCAGAACTGAAGAAACAAGCCCCAAATATAATTCTGTAGGAAGTGACACCAGATATCCAACATATTAGAAGACTACAAATAAAATGGTTCGGTCACCTAATGAAAATGAAATCGTATCTACTACATCTTGTACATATAACAACCTGCAACCAGGATGCAAAGCTTGAGGAAGACCAAGAACCCGATCGATAGATATTATCACGGATATTCTGTGACATCAAAGACTAACAACTACAGATGCAATACACTTGGCACTGAATAGAAAACTGAAACTTCCCACATTGCTTAACAGCACTTGTGGATAAGACAAGGCAATGATGGTTGCAATCTTATGTTCCTATATAAACAAAAATGTTTAGGAGTAGTGTAATCTCATTCTACTGCTTGTGGTAGCTTACTTTCTTTCTCTACAGTGGCCTTTCGTAAGATTTGCTGGAATTCAAGAACCAGCAGCCATGATATTTTCCCTCCTGAATGCAGCATCACATCTAGCCATATTTTATTATAGATCAAAAGTGTCACCGTCAACCCATATGTACAAAGTTTGGCATGGCATGGCAGCAGTAAGTAAAACACGTAATCACAAAGTACTGTAGTTTTACAAATTACAAAAACAATGACAAAATACAACAACATTTCTACCAACAAGGCCTTTATCAAGCAAATGAACAACAGGAGTGACAAATTTTAAAAAACAAATGGGCGACCAAATACAAACGTTTCTAATGAAAATTTTACAAATTACAAAAAATTTCAGCAGTAAGTAACAACATATAGTAATGTTTTCTTTAAGTTTTGTTGAATGGTTGCTTTTTATGACATGTATGGATGTATATGAGGATGCCCTAGAGAAACCATGAAGCGAACTGTGCTGAGAGAGGTAAGAAATATTGGACAATTCCATGGAAGAGATTGAGCGAGTTGCCTAGGACAGAACAGTATGGAGAAATTACTTGCAGGACGTATGCACCTTATAATGGTACAAGAAGAATATATATATATATGAGAAACTGGATTTATATATGATCAATCGAGTGCTATGCCTGCTGGTGTAGGCGATCAAGTCTCTCCATAACTTTCACTCTCAACCGCAATTAATCAGTTCTGACGTTGATCTTTTGTCGAAGCACGATATCAGACCATCCAACATCACCCTCTGTCTTCCACGATCTCGCCTTCCCTGTATTTTACTTATTGTCACCATATGGCCCAAACTTCTGCTTTGCCGTACATATTATATGCCCAAAGAACATTGATTGCCAGACTCTTATTCGTTTGATCAGGTTACTTTGTGTGCAGGTCTCTTTTAAAACCTCATCATTTGTTTTCTTTGCTGTCCATGGGATTATCAGCATTCTTCGATAAAACCACATCTAAGTGGCATCTTATTGATTGTTCATTGTCTTGAGATTTTATTTTATTGTTTATGAAATCAGAAAGAAATGAGATATGGTTTTATTGTTTATGAAAGAAAAATGAGGTGTGATTTTATTATTTAAGAAATCGGGAAAAATGAGATGTGATTTCATTGTTTAAGAAATCAGGAAAAAATGAGATGTGATTTCATTGTTTAAGAAATCAGGAAAAAATTAGATGTGATTTCATTGTTTAAGAAATTGGGAAAAATGAGATGTGATTTCATTGTTTAAGAAATCAGGAAAAAATGAGATGTGATTTCATTGTTTAAGAAATCAGGAAAAATGAGATGTGATTTCATTGTTTAAGAAATCAGGAAAAAATTAGATGTGATTTCATTGTTTAAGAAATTGGGAAAAATGAGATGTGATTTTATTGTTTAAGAAATCAGGAAAAATGAGATGTGATTTCATTGTTTAAGAAATCAGGAAAAAATGAGATGTCATTTTATTGTTTATGAAATCAGAAAAAAATTTAATGCGATGTTATTGTTTATGAAATCAGGAAAAAATGAGGTATGGTTTTATTGTTTATGAAATCAGAAAGAGATGTGGTTATATTATTTATGAAATGGGGAAGAAGCAGCATTCGATTGTGTTGCACATAACTAGATAAATGTCTCTCCTCTGGTTCATACATTTTACAGATGGGGGTGGTGGCTTGGTTGTGTGCAACAGTATTTCATACAAGGGATACGCCACTCACAGAGGTCAGTTGTTTTCTTAAGTTGTATTTTGATTTGAATGAACAGATTTATTTTGAAAATTTGAGATAGAGGTCACTTATGATCACTGAGATAGTCACTTATGATCACTGAGATAGTCACTTATGATCACTGAGATAGTCACTTATGATCACTGAGATAGTCACTTATGATCACGGGAGGTAGTCCTCACCTATGATTTATGAGAGAGGTCACTTATAACCGATGAGTTAGTCACTTATGATCACTGAGATAGTTATGATCACTGAGATAGACGTCACTTATGATTTATGAGATAGAGACCACATATGATCACCTCGATAAATACAAGATGTGACAAGAGAAATGTAGACCTTATTGACAATATCAATAGAAATACAGTCAATAGATGTGCTTGATATTATCAACAAATTTGGACCATAAGACAGGCATTAAGGAACAAAATTGAAGAGTTCGAAATAAAATGTTATAGAAGTTCTTAGAATGTCTTAGACAGAAAAGAGAAAAAACAATAACACAATACAAGACTTACATGTCGAGTAGCATTGGCTCATAAACAACATCATGTTCTGAAAAATGAAGTATTTCGGTCGCATTAGATGACATGGAGGTTTGGAAAAAATAGTAATGGAAGGCATGGTTTATGGGGTAGGGTAAGACCAAGATGAAGGTGGCAGCAGGACACTAAAGAAACCTTGAAGAGGCAGGAGAACTTGCTAGAGATAGTTTTTTTCAGGCAAGGCTGTGATGAAAGCAACATTGTGCAAGGGACATGCTACTTGATGATCAACAGATTACAACGACTGTGGTAGTCTCTAGAATATCAAATACTAATCTAAGCTACAGGACATGAAATAAGATACCAACAGTTGAATCTAGAATTTGTTTCAAATATTTTGTATAATATGTTGTAAATTGATCTAATTGAGTTTATTTTCATCTACAGAAAATGGACTACTACAGTGCCTTTGGTTTAGTGTTATACAATGTTTTTACACTGCTTTGTAGGTATGTTCATTTGAATTCTTCTTTTTTTCAAATAACATTCTTTTTTTTTTTTACATATTATTTGATACACCTTAGAGGAGAAGATAATAAGGAGTTTTAAGAACTTCAGGAGAAACAATGGAACCAGTGAATATGATCAATAAATAGACAGCATACAAGTATTAGGGGCTTCTGGAAATGAACAAATTACCAAACACAGGATTCGAACCAGAAACCATATATTTCTTACGGCACCCATTGCCTAGCCCTAAAAACGAGTGTTTTTAAGAACACAATCGCCCATCTGCCCAGCGTGTTGGACTACGGGTGACTATCCCTCTGTGTGTGCGGGTTCAATTCGCAGGATGGCAGAAAAAGCCACAGATTCCCCAGATTTGCGGTGTTTATGGCACCGAACCGAAGGGTTACGATGTCCATGACTCCGAGCCGAAGAGCTGAAAAGCTCAAGTGCTTCTGGATCGGAAAAAAAAAACACAATCAGTTAACAAACATGAAACAGCTAGTTGGTTGTGTTTTTAAAACGCTAATCTGTAGGGCTATGTAATGGGCGCCTTAAAAAATAAGTGTTTGTGGTTCGAATCCTGTGTTTGGTAATTTGTTTTTTCCAGAAGTCTGTAATATTTGTTCACTGTCTATTTATTGATACATCTTAGTAATACATTAATGTAAGATTTATTAGAGAAAACCGTTGCACTATGTTTAGGAACATGGCCATCGGATCCTGCACGTATATGCCCGGGATTACCACAGGGTTCTCCTTTATCACCTGTGTTGTTTAATATTTACACAGCAAATGTAGCTAAAATTCAGCCAATCAGGTTGGGTCGGACATTGCCATTTGCAGTTGATATATTAATATATAGGACTGGATCAGATAGCAGAGAGATGGTTAATGACATTCAGAAAACATTGCATACCATCTCGGGTTGGTGTAGAGAGTCTCGCTCTCAGGTCAATCCTGAAAAGCGTGTATGTTGTGGTGCTCATTGAATAATCATATAGTCAAGGCTGATCTACCCCGTGTAATCTTTAATGAACATACCATCGAGCGCAGAGACAGGCTGCGCTATCTTGGAATAACATTTGATTGTAGTCTATCTTTCAAACTTTGTTGTGTGTATTCAGAAAATGGCGGACAGCGGTTATGACGAACAAGCTCAATCTGCCGTATGCAGTTATATTGCGAGTGCAGAAAAGTGGATTGTGTCGTGATTGATGTTCCCTTCAACAAGAATTGCAATTCAAGTGATGAACAGTTTTGTGTTGCTACATTAGCGATGGCCATATGCATTTTATGCGGTGCCGGTTTCTTTTTGTGGCGGCACGGCTGTTTCATTCTGGAATTAGTTCACACAGGAAACATTTCACAGTTGTTAGCATTTCGTGTGATTTTCATTGGCACAGGAACGGAGCAATTATGGGGTGACCCGTTGCAATGAAGTTGGAACCGTACTTATGAACTATGAACTTATGAACTATCTTTCAAACACCATGTTGAACAGACGATACAACGTTGCAAGCGTGGTCTTGTGGCTCTCAAAGTTATGGTAGCCGCACACATTGAGCAGAGACTATTTGTCCTTTTGTTCGATTGACTGGTTATGTCCGTGGTAGATTAAGGACTCGGCATTCTTACAATATCAAGATCACAATGTAAACAACTTGAACTGGTTTAGAATGAAGGTATGCGTTTAGTCCTGGTCTGCACTAGAGATACCCCATTGTGAAGATGAGATATATGCTTGGCCTTCTGTCACTACGCTCCCGTCATGCAATCGCCCAAACCAAGGCATATATGCGGGTTACTGCGGATAAGAGACATCCGCTGCACAAGAACACTAATGATGTTAAGGGCACGAGAAGCAAGCGTGGCATGTCGTGGATGGCCCAGACTGCGAGAATAATTGGCCGGGTGACTACGGTTGCGACCCTACCAAAAGGAAAGAATGGATCCCAACAGATGGTAGCATGATGAACTATTTCAACAATATCATTACTCTTGGAAGAGAATGTAGAGATTGGGGCAACATTAAGGCTGATCTCGCAGTTAAGCAGCTGATAGAAGATAATGCAATGGATGATGATGTTATGTATATACCGATGGGTCGGTTCATCGTGGTGAGAAGTCCGGCTGGGGTTTCTTGGCTAATGCACATGGTAGGGTTGTTGCAGAGCGAAATGGGGCATACAGTACAACTACTTCTAGTATGAGGATGGAGGTTGAGATCGTTACTGCTGCCATCCATTGGATCTCTGGGACTTCATTTACTGGGGCCGTTGTTGTATCTGACTCTCAGTCGATGCTTCACAAGATCCAGAAGGCAGGTTTTGGTATGAATGGGTGTCATCTATAGAAGTTTCTAACCTCCAGCGCTTACGTGGATATACTGTCCTGGGCATGCAGGTGTTTACGGTAATGAGAGAGCGGACAGGCTTGCATCAACAACATCGATTGTTGGGGAGTTGAAGATGGATAAGGGGATATTCTTCAGTCTCTACGCGACTGTCTGTTGGATGAGGACACTAAAATCGATGTTGAATCGATCAAGTAATTTAGGCAGTTTGGAGTTACCCATTGTACAAGTCAAACTGGATGCCTGAGAGGCAGAGTGAGAGATGTGTTTAATCAGCGAGCCACGGGAACCATCAGTATGCATACTCTTCGATATCTGTTGGGGAGACTGAGCACCTATGGGTCTGCCCGGAATGCAATGACGTCAGTTTAGTAACCAATAACCAATACATTGTCTTTCATATACAAGCTTTCATTTTCAACCCAGGACAATAATATAATTGTACAAATTATTATTCTGACAAATATCTTGTAATATAAAAAATCTATTATAGACGAGATTCTTATATTTATTGTGTCTCTGATTTAAAAAAAAAACTCTTTCAAATATAAGACAGATTAGATTCACTTGTTTTTACAGTATAACTTCTTACACAATGTTCAATATTGTGATCCACAGAGTGATTGGGACAAGTCGAATATCTGTGATAACATCTGTTGCTGTTTTGCTATCAGGATTGTATTGTTATCATATTCATTACTTGACCTTTGTTCATTTTGACTACGGTTACAACATGATTGTTAATGTTGCAGTAGGTAAGTAAACTATATCTAGATCGAGAGAAAGTCAAACATCTTGAATGGTATGAAAAGATAGATAAAAAAAGAAAGAGCTTCTTATGAACTTCTTCTTCTGCATTCTCACTAGATTGGGATTTTGGATTCTCTAATTAAGTTCGGATGAACTTAAATTCTCTCAAATGGTAATGAACCATACTGATCTTGGTGTTCAGTGCTTCTAGACATGCTACAGAATGATACCTTTTTTTTTGTTGGTGATGTTTGTTACAAAAAGTTGGGTGTTTTTGTTTTATTTCACCGCAAAAACAAATGAAGACTGGGGTTCTCGGGGGTCCGGTGATTCCCAAACGTCAAAATTTACATGAGGTTTATTCTACGAGGCGTGTTCAAATGAAAACGGACTTGTGGATTTATTTAAAAAGTATCATACGCAAATTAACAGTTTCAACGGAATTAAACAAAGCAACCACTTGTGAATAAGAATGCACCTGGGTTCATCAAAAAAAATCTCCGTATGCATTTAGGCAAGCATCCCACTGTTTAGGTAGACGTCGAATGCCGTCCAAGAAAAAGGTGGGTCCGGTGATTCCCAAACGTCAAAATTTACATGAGGTTTATTCTACGAGGCGTGTTCAAATGAAAACGGGACTTGTGGATTTATTTAAAAAGTATCATACGCAAATTAACAGTTTCAACGGAATTAAACAAAACAACCACTTGTGAATAAGAATGCACATGGGTTCATCAGAAAAAATCTCCGTATGCATTTAGGCAAGCATCCCACTGTTTAGGTAGACGTCGAATGCCGTCCAAGAAAAAGGTGCGTGGCTGCTCACTGAACCATGTGGTCACCGCTGTCTGCGTCGCTGTTGAATCGCTGTTCCTTTAGTGCTTTCTTCAACGGTCCGAACAAATGGAAATCACACGGGACAAATCGGGACTACAGGCTGGGTGATGAAGAACTTCCCAATTCTTCTTTGCCAATGTTACCTGCACAATTTTTGCGACGTGTGGACAAGCGTTGTCAGCAGATCTTGCACGACCAGGTCAGGCGCATATTGTTGCAACAGAAGAAGCCATAGCCTTGCTTGATAAAGCAGTACTGACTGACCGTCGTCGGAGCATTCGTTCGCTTGCAGAAGAATTCCATATGTCAATTGAGACAGCCCACATGGTTGTTTGGAAGAAATTTAACTATCGGAAGGTGTGTTCACAGTGGGTCCCACGGATGTTGACTGACCACCATAAGGAAGAACGGATGGGGTGGAATTTTAACCACTTGATGCGTTACAGGACAGAGGGTGATGTATTTCTGTTGAGCATTGTGGCAGGTGATGAATCGTGGTGCCACCACTATGAATCGAGCAGCAAAATTGACAGCATGCAATGGAAACATCCAGGTTCACCAAAACCCAAAAATTCAAGACACAGGTTTCTGCTGGGAAGGTTATGGTGACCGCATTTTTGACCATGAAGGGCTTTTGTTGGCCGATTTTAAGGAACCTGGTGTCAACATCAATGCCGCCCATTATAAAGACACTTTAGACAAGCTGCATAAGGCCATCAAGGCTAAGCGACCAGGCAAGCTTTCTCAAGGTGTGGTTCTCCACGACAACGCTCGTCCACGCTCGCAAAAATTGTGCAGGAAACATTGGCAAAGAAGAATTGGGAAGTTCTTCATCACCCAGCCTATAGTCCCGATTTGTCCCGTGTGATTTCCATTTGTTCGGACCGTTGAAGAAAGCACTAAAGGAACAGCGATTCAACAGCGACGCAGGCGTGAAGACAGCGGTGACCACATGGTTCAGTGAGCAGCCACGCACCTTTTTCTTGGACGGCATTCGACGTCTACCTAAACAGTGGGATGCTTGCCTAAATGCATACAGAGATTTTTCTGATGAACCCATGTGCATTCTTATTCACAAGTGGTTGCTTTGTTTAATTCCGTTGAAACTGTTAATTTGCGTATGATACTTTTAAATAAATCCACAAGTCCCGTTTTCATTTGAACACGCCTCGTATTAATGTTTTTAAGGGTTTCTGTTTGAAAAAACAAGGGTTGAAACATAATTTCCGCTTTCTTTCGTTTTCTTTTTAAGTTCTCATAACTCTTTGTCAACAAATTATGGTTATTTGCACAACGTCTTACAGAATGTAATATGCCATGATTCTGGAAAAAAACCCAACGCTACTCACCTTGTCATGTGCCAATGCTGACATTTCAAGTAAATCAACGAATAATTTTTGACCTACATTTTATTGATTAGCCAAATTAATTTCCCTATCCTTAAAATGGACTGTACTAAGAATAGCTACAACATATCTAAAAATAGCTGACACATTCTAAAAAATAGCTACACTCGTTGTTTGGGGAGAGTTAAAATGATAGTACAAAAGTTTTTTTCTCCCTAACAGGGGCCTTAAATGGAGCTGGATGGATTCTGTGGTGTGCCTATCACTGGAAGACAAAACCATATGTGAAAAGTGCTTTTTGTTATAATGGGACTTAACACTTTACTTCTATTAGAAATTACAGATTTCCCACCTTTACTATGGACATTTGATGCCCATGCTATTTGGCATGGAGGAACTGTGCCACTCAATTTGCTATGGTATAGGTAAGTCAGGCTTGCCATCAGTTCATAGATTATTAAGAAATATTACATATCTTGCTATGTCTGATTATCATCTAATATTTTGTCCTGATCAGTGGAGATTGGAGCACTTATGGACTAATTTGTTTTCTCTCTCTCTCTCTCTATCATTCTTTTTCTGCCATTTTGATAATTCTTATTGTGATATATAAACAGCCTTCGCCAAGAACGTATTTTTACGTCACATCGTTTAGCGCCATTTGGAGCTCTAGTGCTTATCCTTCGGTGACGTGTCTTGTTTCAGCCAGCGTTTACTGGGTTCGCTCTCCGTTAGCCTTTGACTGGCCACTCCTGACCTGCAAGGCAGCAGGTTGACTAATTCATTTGATGGGCAGTGATGATGATCCGACAACTAAACTAAACCTAAACTTGTCCTGAGCAGAATTTTGTTCTCAAGTAAGAGTATCTTGGAATCTCTCTCTCTCTCATAGGCCAGATATCCCCTATGTGCTGTCGTCATGATGAAATCTTCAGTCACAACCTGAATCCATTTTCCATGGTCTTCCTGTTCTCTTTGTCGGATGCCTACTTCCATAATAGTCTTCTTCAACTCTTCATGTCTTTTATATGTCCAAAATCAGCAGAGTGGTTACCTGGGTCCAAATTTGGGGTGTAAAGAATAGAACCAATGTTACCTGCCACACATGTCGTATGAGACGACTAAGGAGGTTCGGCTGAAATCAGATGCACGTGTCCGCTAGGGAATGCTAACCCGAAACAAATGTTTGCAGAAAACGGATGCACCAGGTCGTAAGGCGCATAACATAGTGTAACGACTCCTCACAAGGAGGAATGGGATAACGGATTCTACGGTCGCCAATCTGCCTCAGAGATTTAGCCATGCAGTAAGAATGTCAGACCTACCATCACTAGGGTGGCCAAAACTTACTGCTGGAAGAGGTTGGCACAAACGGGAAGCAGAAATCATAGGAATTATATCCTACAGAACTGTCCCCAGTATGCAGACTTGAGAAGAGGTGGCCCACTTACTCTAGCGTCCAAGACTAACTGTATGGCGTGGCTGATAATCTGAGACAGACGGCTGCCTTTATTAAAGAACCCGAAATCCCAATCTAGTGACAACGAAGAAGAAATGTCCAAAATACTTCAATTTTCTCGTTCTTATATTTTTCAGCCAGTTTTCTTTAATTTTGAGTTCCTTGTGGATAGATTTATTTGTTCTCTTTACTGTCCATGGCATACAGAGGACTCTTCTGTAACACTTATATTCAAAAGCACATATATACTTTTTTCACTGCCTTGGTAAATGTCCATGTTTCACACCTATATGTTACGCTAGAAACATGTATGCTCTTAGTGTTCTGATCTTTGTTTTCCTATCAGTTACGTTACGAAAAACATTGCTTTATATTGTTTTTGTACTTTATAAAACTATATTACTTTAATTTTATGTATTTCCCCGTTGCTACATACGAGTAGTTTTACTGCAGTCTACCCTTATATCGATAATACTATTTGCTATTTTTCTGCAACTATTCATCATATTTTCATTTAGATTAGATCATCATCATTATCATCTAGCCAGTACCTGTCAGAACTTGGCTCTCTAGACAACAGTTCTAAATGTCTCCCTGTCCTACGTGAGGTGTCCTGCATCTACCAGTCATACGTCACTTGTCTGTGACATCTTGCACCTATCTTCTCCGTCCTCCTATCCCTTGCTGGCCGGTATATAGCCATCCAGAATGATCTTCTCCAGAGAATCATGTTGTTTTATATGTCCAAAATGCCAGTATGAACGCCGGGACTTGCAAGGAGAGCAAAGAATAGTAAAACTGGGACTTACAAAGCGTGTCCTAAGAGGCGACTGAGGTAGGGGCCTAGAGAAGCTACCCTAGTAAATAAAAAGCATTGCAGAAATTGGTGTGCATTCGGAGATCACTGTCCATACTTGTGGCACATAACTGGCACAATGTACAATCGCTGTTAGTCACAGATTACATACGGATCACAAAGAGTGGTTAACAAGTGATCAATATGAAGCGTTCAAAGAAGAATATGTCCAAAATATTTCATTTTTCTCGTCATCAACAACTTTTCTTCGATTTCCAGCTGTTGTAAAATGGACATGGACATTACTATGTCCAATATTAAAACTATTTCTAACTATATCTTTCTTAGCAAACACACACTGTAATCAAATGTTACTAGCCACTTGTAGCTGTAAATGAGAATACCTTGTGTCATGGAAATAATATATTTTAAATTCTATTGCAGCTTTATCATAGATGATGCATTAGATGAGGATACCAGCAAAGAAACAGTATATGATGTTAAAAAGATTGTGTGATGCCGTTTCGATACATATTATATAGTCTCATATAATAGTTATGTCACTGTACATACAACGAGTGGTCTTAATGTTATCAATGACCAGAAAACATGTTCCTAGCTCACACATTTAATGAACTATATTTTACTCCAGTGTGCTTATCTCAGACCTGTTACTAGTGATTCATTGTGTTAAAATTAACTCAAGTATAAATTATATCAAATGTAAATGTTAATGTTTTTGAGGGGATAGGTGTCCCTCAGTCTCCAACCCTTCTCTTGTTGGTTCCAGCTGCACATTTTTCCTTCTATTGTTTATTTTAAATAATTTTTGTTAAAGGCATCTAATATGGTACCCCTGACTGACTAACATGAAGGCTTGCTTTCCTTATCACTAGTGTCCTTTCAGGTGTTTTAGAAGTTAGACTTTAGAAGCTCTATTATTTATTTTTTGAGTGTTTCATGTTCATCATTACTTCATCACTTTCAAATTCAGTTGTTTTGTTCTCTTCCACTTCTTTATTGCTTCAGTATAAATTCTACAATTTAAATTTTTTTTTGCTTCTTCCATAGTAATTTTGCCTCTGACTGATTTCTGCGTGAAGGCTTGCTTTCCTCATCATCAGTGTCCCTCTAAAATTCAGGCAATCCTTACTCCAAATTCAGAGGTACTCGACTTGTAATATAGATCCCCAAGTAAAGGATCAGGGAAACTGTAGTCCAACCGTGTGGACATCAAGAATTTTGAACACAAGATGGACTCGAACCACGAAATTTCCACCGCATGTGATTACTAGCGAAGTGTGTTATCGACTTCACTATCAGAACCTCCTACAATTTTTATGATGTCTGTGCTTCTTATTCTATCACTTTTGGTAATGTTGATCATTTTTCTCAAGCATCTCATCTCACACTCTGTGATTTCCCTCTCTTCCACTCTGGAGTCCATGCTTAACATTTGTAGTAGAAGGTTGTTATATATATATACTATTTCTGATATGCCTTTTAAAAAGTATGTTTATATCCAGTTTACTTCATTAACTGTGTCAGTTGGTATGTCACTGCTTTGTCATGGAGTGTCTCTGTGGCATGGATGTAACATGCTCGCCCCAAAGATAACTTAGTTCATTCCTCGCATGGAGTAATCATGCAGGGTATTTTCCCAGAGATCCCTGATCTCAGCGTTGGTGAGGTAGTTTCTAGTCCTATAGAAAACAGATGATAAAATGAAGGTCATATGTTCAAATCAACTATGTAAAAGAACCCTTGGTAGTTGAAAACTGATGAGAGTAGCCTGCAAAGCCACTGCTCAGGAAAAATTCATTAAAATGATTGAAAATAAAATTCCTATCAAATTATTCCCCATCTTCAAAATGACATTGAGAACTCTTGTCTGTGCTACAGAGTTCGTGCTTTGCAACTGAGATCTTCCTGTGTAAGAAAGCAATCGGAGCATACACATTTATTCAATGAAGTTCTATGATGATGACCCTATCAATCATTCAATGCTTTTAACATTCTGATATCATGCTTTGATTTCTCTATCAAATTTTTCGCCCTCTATAAATGTTTCTCAGGTATTTGAATGCTACAAGCTGCTTAATTTTGTTCATGTTGACATTTATGCTAAGTCAACTTGGTGACCTGCTGATCTTTAATGTTTTTACATATATATTGTATCTTTCACTGTTGAGTTTGTATGGCTGTGCAAATTGATTCCATCCTCACATATCAAATTATGATCATTTGTTAAAAAAAGTCTTGTGTTCCATAGATTTTGTTCTAAATGTTTATCCACCATGTTAAATTAATTGGTACTTAGCTGATGTCATTCTGTTAATGTATATATTATGTTATGCGATCGACGTCATGGCACATTGGGCATTCCCATGCAAGCTCTGTCCTGCGCTGTAGCAGCCATTCCAAAGTTCACTTGCTCACTGTACCCATGAGAAGTTGATTAGTGTATCTTCTCTCGCTACCACAAAGGTGACACTGTCTACCATGTCCAAAATTAACTCCTAATTCTCACACTCATTCCATGTCTGAAACTCGCTCAAATCACATAAATGAGAGCACACTGCAGTGATGACATCAGCTCTGTCCATACTTCTGCCCGTTTGAGTTGGAGCATTGTTTGCAAGAAAGTCGGCACGATCGTTATCATGCACTACAGCATGTCCAGTCAAGTTAGTTTTTCGAGAAATGATCTCTGAACGCTGACCATCAATTCTGCTCTCAGACTTCCAAATTCAATCCTTTGAAGCATATTTATCGAGTCTATGATAATCGTATGGGTGGCCTGTTGCTCAGCCACCCACGAGTCCTGGAGGCAGCGGTGATATCCATAGTCATGCTCGATGTTGTTGTTTCAAAAGCGCTGCAGTCCTCATGAAGTATACATTATATGAAAGTGGTGAAAGTACACACACCACCAGCTGAGAGAAATAGCACACCGCCCGCTGAGATAAATGGCACACCGCCCAATGAGAGAAACGACACACCACCAGCCGAGAGAAATGGCACACCACCAGCTGTGAGTATTGCACTGACTTCAACTCCAGTAACAATATTAGGATTTCCGAGAAATGCATGTGTGAACCGAATGACTGGATTCAAACTCGCAGCCTTCAGAACACAAGGTAAACAGTTTGACAACTCCACCACAGCTTGACCCTCTTACCACCAATAACAATAACCATACAACATTTGTTGCATGATTTGTGACTTTTAAATATCAATGTGTAATTTCTTTTAACGAACAAATCAAAGTAATAATATATTTTAATAACTCTAAGATGCAAATCATAAAAATATTTGAACAAGAATGACTATATATGTAAATATTGCTTATGAGATTTTGCAGATAATAACAGATAATAATTTTTCTATGCAGATGTATCGCCAGCCACCAACTGATCATATTTATAGCTGTGGCAGCAAATAATTCTGAGGCCTTATCATTGTCTCATTTCACTTATCATTGTCTATATATGCTCATTTATTTGTCTTCATCCATTGGTCATCAAATCATATTTTCTTTTGTTTGTTTCTTGCTTGCTCCCATTTTCATACAAACCTTTACTGCATTTGAATGGATGTCTGACATATTCTATCCACCATTTTGCATTGTATTGTTTATAGCAGTGATTTTCTTTGAAATCTAGATAGAGTATCTTTAGAATTTGCATGAATTTTTCAGCTAAGCGACTTTTTAAAATTATTCATGTTGTGTTTTTAGTTTCTGTAACGGCGTTTTTTTAAAAAATGGATGGATAATTAGACCAACGCACAGCGCTCGAGTGGTTACCGGGGTCCAAATTGAGATGTAAAGAATAGAACCACTGTTACCTGTCATGCATGTCGTAAGAGGCGGCTAAGGAGGTTGGGCGTGGAGCTAGCTACCCCACACCATAAAAAAAACTAGATGGCTACAGGATGGAGAGCGAACCGAGTAAACGCTGGCTGAAACCCGACACATCGCCGAAGGATAAGCACCAGAGCTCCAAATGGTGCTGAAGATGTGACGTAAAACACACCAATGCTAAGGCTGCATGAATCAGATTTCCACATGAATAGAATTTATGGGGAAATCTTGTACATTGGTCTGGGCGGTGATCACGAGAAAGAGAGAACATCACACAATTCTCAACCTGGAGGTCACATTTAGTCTGACATCTCTCTCCGGATCTGTGGTTAAGAACAGGTATCCAGGATAACCTAGGTCAGGAGTATAGAAAGGAGGCAGGTCGGGCATATCTGCGGAAGGCACAGTCGAGTGTCACTAGACAAGCACACTAGGGGAAACTACAAGGAAAATGGAAAAAAAGGATGTCCTAAATAGACCTGTAGACAATGTCTTCTTGAGAAAATGAAAGATGCTCTACAAGAAACAGAGAGGATTAAATAATATTACTTACTTATTTCTCTCCACTCCTCGTGGAGCATAGGGACCCACATGAGGCCATTATCTTGTAGTGGTGGGGGGCTTGCGTACCTCAGTGACCCGGAGAGCTAAGTCAGCTGGATTACCCAAGCTGGACAGGTCAATAGAAAAGTCAGACTTCTTTCTTTGCGTTTGTTCTTTACGACAAATTTTAATCACTTTGTAATATGTTTGATCTTTGCCAAGAACATGTATACGTTGCACATTGGTTTGGTAGGCTCCTAAACACATAGACTTCTACACATTTAGGACATATGCATCCGATTTCAACCAAACCTCCTTAGTCGCCTCTTACGGCATGTGTGGCAGGTAACAGTGGTTATATTTTTACACCCCAAATTTGGGCCCCGGTAACCACTCGGGCGAAAGGTCAGACTAAATGTTAAATGTGGCTTCCTGGTTGGGGGTTGTGTGATGGGTTAACCACCCATCCATTGTTGTAAAAAGATGTGGTTACAGAAACCACAAGCAAATAATATATATAATGTTTGTTCCTGCTGAGTACAGACATTTTAGTTTAAATATAACTTGTTGTATTTGTGATCTGTCTACAACTTCTGTGTACTACTTTCCTTTTGTTCACTTGAAATATACTGTCTATATATTCAATGTTGTTTCTTGTATAAATGTAATGTCTATGTAGTTTTCTTTCCAGTGTTGTTTTACTGGACTAGTGGGTTTGTCTCACCTTTATCAACAAATGTCTTCAGTGGATTCTCAGACTGAGATGGCATGACAGAGTGGCAAGCACAGATTTGTGTATAAGAACAAGGGAGGAACCCATGAAGACCCAGGCCAGGTAGAAAAAATAGTGGTGGGTTGGTCATACCCTAAAGCGTACAAGTCTAAACCACAAAGCAAAAGAAATAGGAGTCATACTTGGAACTACTAAATCATAATTCCATACCTGAAGAATTACTTTTTGATCACTGGAACCAGACTCAGTAGCACTAAACTTCTCAACCTCCATCCCTAAATTGTTAAGCAAAGATGCCGAGCATAATCTAGTGAAGAAAGCAACTACAATGGAACATTTCCATTACATGTTTCCAGAAGACAGCTGGATAAGAATTTACACAGATGGATCGGCAATGGAGGCAACCATGAATGGTGGAACAGGAGTGTACATTAGGCACCCAGATGCTACTACAAAACCTAAAAAGAGAACTTGCTCAGCTTTCAGAAAAGGTAGAAATTCACTTGCAGTGGATTCCATCTCACTGTGGCATTGCAGGCAATGAGAGTGCTGATGTCTTAGCTAAGGAAGGCAGTGTCAAAGAGCAAATTTATCAACCCTTGTCTTTTCAAGAGGTCAAAACCCTCATACAGATAAACACTGGATATGATTATGGAAAAGACTCCCTCAAAGACCTAAGCAGAACAGACCAGGTCATTATATTTCGACTACCACCGGACACTGCAAACTCAACAAACACTTATATAGACTAGGAATAAGTCAAACAGCTCTCTGCCAGTGTAGCAGAGCATATCCAGAGCATATCCTGCAAGACTGTCCTCTTCAGTGTGAGCTGAGAAGCAACATGTGGCCACGCCTAGTCGACCTGAAAACTAAGCTTTGGAGAAACCTGACAGACCTGAAGCTAGCTGCCCAGTTTGTGGTCCACAGTAAATTAAGTGCATGACCAGAGATCGCTGAAGAAGGTCATACCCTGCAGAAGACACATACGAGTGTCACTAGACAATCATTTGAGTGGAAACCGTAAGGGAAGCAGAACAGGGAACTGAGGAACAAGAGTCTTGAGGAACTGAAGAATGCTGGATTGTTCTTGTAAACCATAAAGAAAATAGCCAGAGACCAGAAAGAGTGGAAAACAACTGTTGAGACCTTATACTCCACAAGGAGCGGAGAGGAATAAGTCAGTCAGTAAGTGGGTATGTCTCAGTGTATCACATTCAGGGCAGTCTTGAGGTATGTTCTCTGTATATTCAGTCCACGTGGCTGAATTGGCAAACTTGAATTTTGTATCCATGTGGCCGGTGAGTCAATTGTGTCCTGTTCTGAGGCGTAGAATGACTATTTGTTCTAATCTGTTCATAGGTTGGTTGTCTTCTTGTGTTTGTAGCTTTCTGGTTTATTTAATCATCCTTTTTCTCTCTAAGTTGTCTACTCTGTTTATTTGTGTCATGACATCATATCTGTAACAACTTCATTGTATGATGATAAGTCTATGAGAAGAGAATGCCTGATAACAGCAGAGAACAATGAAAATTAGCTTGAAAAAAATTCTCTGTATCACAACTACAGGGTGTTCAAGATTAAAGCAGCCCCATTGACAAATCGAAAGTTGCCAGTTACACAGGGAGTGGTGTTTATTTACTATTTAAACCGGTTCTGACTTGTTTGTCCTACGTCACATTTGTTCATCGCCCCTTCCGCACTACAATTACATACCGTCACACAACCTTGACCTATACTACGTCATAACTGAACCTTCTCATTTTCATAAATATATGCCAGATTGGCTCCATTCACAGGCCGCTTTTATCTTGAACACCCTGTATATTTTAATGAGTGTCTCATAGCCTTTGCTGGCAGTAAGATAGGAAATACATACCACATTTTCAAACCCATGTATGCAGAAGGTAGGTTGCTCATTTTCTCATTTGTAAAAGTTAGTTCAATTGCATGAATTGAACCTATAATCTGGATTTTTTTGGTTTGATTCTAAAAATGAATGTTCCATTCACTAACTGAATCTGCCCCACACAACCATATTACAAACTATGAAAACTGGAATTGTTTCGTTTACAAAAAATTATAATTTTAAAAATAACAAATAAATACATTTATTAGTTTAGGTATAATCTCTTGATATTATATATAAGAAAATTTATGAACTAAAACAATAGAGATAAAATAGGACATTGTGAAAAAAAAATTAATCACATTGTATAACCAGTCTTACAATGATCACAAATTTGTCAAACTTGTCTTCTTAAATTGTGATGCATATTATGATATATCGCATGTTTCCATTCATGAGAAGCTGTATGCAAATGTTGGAGGTCAACTGTTCATTCATTATTAATTTGACAATTTTAATACAAGCGATTTTAAAAAATGGGCTGTCTAGACATTATGTGGGGGCGTAAAGAAATATCAGAACCTGAACAGTTTCGCGGCAACTGCATTAGACATATGGCCATTAAATTCCACAGGCACATGTCCCCCTGTAATATACAGCTCTAAAAAGCGGTATTACAGGCAGTAATGACAGGTGGGAAAAATAAACATCTATCAGTCCCTGCCACGTAGAAGGGCATATAAAGAAGAGACACAAAATTGATTTCAACAGCTCTGGTTATTTCTATCCTTGTAGCTGATTGATTTTTTTACAATGTGGGGTTTGCTGCCCACATGTCTTCACAGTAGCCTTTTATGACATGCAAGAAGAGACAGTAGTTCTATTCTTCGCTACCCAGGAAGGTAAACTAAGTCAGAGAAAATAAACATTCAATCAATCATCAAGTGGCATGTCCCTTGCAGAACATCACAGCCCACCTGAAAAATTCTCGATCTCTAGCAAGTTATCCGCCTCCTCAAGCGTCATGTTCAAGGTTTCTTTGATTTTCTGCTGCCACCTTCATCCCCTGCCTCATACTCCAGGAACCACACATTCCATTACCTTTTTCTCCAAACCGTTGTGACGTTTAACTTTGCCAAAAATATTAGTCTTCCGAGACATGATGTTATTTATGAGCCAATGCTCCTCAATATGCAGATAAATATTGTCATATATACAATGTTCATACAGACAGATCACACGGGAAACTCTCAGTGGTTCATGTTTCTGTCCACAAATCTTTTTATCACTACAGCATCCTATATATACATTTTCTTCTTTGTTCTCCATTTTATACATCACCTGTTTCATCATTTGTTTTCTTTTCTGTATATTGCTGTAAGAGCTATCAAAAGTATTATTTACCCACTATTTTCTATATTAATATTTACCATCTTGAAACTGTTTTTCATTAAATATTTATGAAGTATTCATGTCTGTTGTCTTTTTTTTTTTGGTTGATATAACTTTTGTGTGTACTAAGATCATACGTTATGTGACTAGCAGATGAGAAGTATGAAACCATGATAAATATAGGCAGATGCAGAATGCTTGCAAGAGGTAATAAGTGAACGGAGAGGGAACAAATGAGGCTCCAGGTGTGATCCCTTGGTTGCAAGAGAGAACTTTCACAAGTGTGGCACTGTGGCTGCAACTCTAGATGTGGTTCTTTGGTTACAAGAGAGCTCTCTCACAAAAGTGGCTCTTTGGTTGCAAGACGGAACTCCAGATGTGGTACCTTGGTTGCAAGAGAGAACTCTCACCAGTGTGACTCTTTGGTTGCAAGACGGAACCCTGTTTCAGACAATTCAGTTTCTACATTTAACTTCAGGTTGGTGATTTTCCTGGTGACTCTTTATGATTGGTTTTCAGAACTTTCATATCCTATAAGGTTGCTTGGTTCAAAATGACATGGGTACAATATCATGAGTTGTCCAGTCTTCTATCCAAACCTGTGACAGTGAACAAGTATTAGGGGCTTACGTAAAAAACAAATGACCAAACACAGGATTCGAACCACACACCTTTATTTCTTATTGTACACATTCGCCTGAGTGGTTACTGGGGCCCACATTTGGGGTGTAAAGAATGGAACCACTGTTACCTGCCACGCTTGTTGTAAGAGGCGACTAAGGAGGTTTGGCTGAAATCGGATGCGCATGTCCTAAACGTGTAGAAGTCTATGTATTTAGGGGCCTACCAAACCAATGTGCAACGTACACACGTTCTTGGCAAAGACGAAACATATCACAAACAGTGATTAAAATTGGTCGTAAAGAAGGAACGCAAAGGAAAAGAAGAAGATTGCACACATTGCCTAGCCCGGAAGATTCAATAGTTGTTCACTGTCTATTGATCATATTCGTTGGTTCCATTGTCTTCTTAAAACTCCTTATTCTCTCTAATCCAAAGAGGACTTTGCTGTGATTCTCTTACACTCTGGGATGTATGATGATAAAAGAGCTGATTTCCTCTCAGTACAAGAGCATGGGCCTTCTTGAGCAGGTTTCACCACAAACGAAGATCATGTTAATACTTGCTTCATCAGCCAAATTGGTCTGTTTGTGAAAGATGTATACGGAGGAGAAGCAAGGTCTAAGTTAATCTGTTTCCTGGTCCTTACATCTTATGCATTAGCACAGGACATGTCTCATGTGCTTGTCTTATGTAGAGTCATAATTTTGTAAGACAATCAAACGGTGTGAAGGAAACTGGTCTCTGCACAATGGACACTCTTGCTGTAACACAAATAAAATGTTGTGATTATAGGTAGGTAGAACAAACTTTCACTGCACTATGTGTACTCTTGTCATAATGAAAAAGACATGTTAGTTATAGGACAACAAAACCAACTTTCACTAACCTGCAATAGACTACATCGGTCTACTTCTGAGTACACTCTCAGACACATACTATAATTTATTCAAAGATAGCAACTGTCAGCCATAAGCTGCTATTAGCATGTTAAAATAGGGGAAGACTGCAGTAAAACTTGGTAAATAGTGAAACACGTACAAACAAGTACTATAGTTTTACAAAATACAGAAACACTAACTATTGTCACTGTTTCTGTATTTTGTAAAACTATAGTACTTTGTACGTGTTTCGCTATTAGCATGTTACCAACACTGGAAATGTATCATCATTATGTAGAATGTACTTTGCTGAACATCACTCTTGTCACATTCACCTCCCTGAAAATCTCTAGCCAGTTCTCTCACCTCTTTTACCGTGTTAAAAGTTTCTTTAATGTCCTATTACCACCGTAGCCCCCTGCCTCAATGTCTATCACATGTCTATTTTATTCTGAAATTGTGTTCACCATTATATTTGAGCATCATTCACTAAATCACTTCCACACTAGAAGTCTTTGTAGATTGTTCAAAATAAAATGGTAGGACACAATTCCAGATACCAAAGTCCTCATGAGATACAAGATTCCTAGTATACACATTATGTCGCATATGGCTCAGGTGAGATAGGTTGGTGACATTGTGCTGACGCCTGATAAGCACATTACAAAACAGCTATTGTATGGTGAGCTAGTAGAAACAAAATTAAGGAACCTGTTTTCGTTTTCAATCCATGAGGTATATTTGGGAATACAGTTTTAGGTCCATATTTTTCTTTAACCATCGACACACAATGGGGGATGTGGTCAACATTACGCCGACCATCCTCACTCAACTGAGGCTCGGTTGACCTCAGAGCCATTACGGTCAGAAAAAGATTCCATTCACACTGGAATTAAACCAGAAACCGTGTGCTTATGAAGCATGTGAACTAATAACTATGCTATTGTGACCCCTGGCAAACTAGATTGGGGGAAAACTGGTAAATGGTCAGAAAAAACACTATTTTTTCAGCTATTGCTGTTCTGTCATTCAGTGTGTGTGAAGAGTTCTGGCAAGGGCTCCTGAGTGCACCTAGTAAATGGTGTTTCCTACTGCCTCTCATATTTCTACAGTCTATCATTTGAGCGAGAAACCTGTGGCATTGAAACCACTGTATATGAATAGTGGTGTTCAACATGGTGTACTTGTTGAGTGGTGTTCAACATGGTGTACTTGTTGAGTGGTGTTCAACATGGTGTACTTGTTGAGTGGTGTTCAACATGGTGTACTTGTTGAGTGGTAATCGTGTTATATGATCGCACTATTTGGTTTGTCGTTGCTTAAAATGCTCTAGCACAGCACTGGTGTTGTCTCTACAAGTCTTGTTTTTGATTTTATCTTTTCTTGTTACTCCACTATTTTTGTTTGTTTTCTTCATTTAGTTTTAGTTGTTGGATCATCACTGCACATCGAACCAATTAGTCCATATGTGCTCTGATCTCAGTATGTCTCTCAGCGTGTGGCAAATAACACTGGCTCCTTGTTGGTTTAATATTCTTTGGCTACCAGTATAGTGCTCTTGTTTACCTTCACCAAATTTGACTTGGTATTCTTGCAATCTGATCAGGGTTGTAGATTCATTACTATTACTTGAATCATTTACATGTCCTCTCTTCCTTAGGGAATTCAGATCAGCCTGTGCCCGAGTGGTTACTGGGGCCCAAATTGGGGTGTAAAGAATGGAACCACTGTTACCTGTCACGCATGCCGTAAGAGACGACTAAGGAGGTTGGGCGTGGGGCTAGCACCATAAAAAACAGATGTCTACAGAACGGAGAGTGAACCGAGTAAACAATGGCTGAAACCGAACACATCGCTGAAGGATAAGCACCAGAGCTCCAAATGGTGCTGAAGATGTGATGTAAAACACACCAATGCTAAGGCTACATGAATCAGATTTCCACATGAATAGAATTTATGGGGAGATCTGGTACATCAGTCTGGGCGGTGATTACGAGAGAGAGAAATCAGCCTGGTACATTGCTCACCCGCTTTTTACAGCAGCCATATTTGCAAGCCTATTGGTGAGTTCATTTTCCCTTACACCTGCATGCCCTGACACAAAAATAAAACTGATTTTTGCCAGCCTAGACATCTACAGCGATTAAATATTGTCTCCAAGCCCAGTCTGTTTTAATCTTCCGGAGGATACAACCCAGAGCATGACAGTATAAATATACTAAGCAGAAAAACACAGACCAGTCTTCAGACTTAGAATAGGACACTGCAGTCTCAGAGCACACCTCCATAGAATGGGTCTCAGGGACTTGGCTGCATGCACATGTGGAGCACCAAAGCAGTCCCCAGAGCACATCATGCAAGACTGCCCCAGCCTAAGCAGTGTGAGAATGGAAATCTGGCCAACAGAAACAAAACTACAAAACAAATTATGGGGAACCGGTGAAGACCTCAAGCGCACCACAATGTTTATGACACATACCACAGTAGTCGCATAGCAGAAGTTGATCGCAGAAGAATCTTCCTGAGCATACTCATCGAGTCACTGAGAAAACATGCATGAATAAAAGTCTGTGACTCCAGCTAGACCATCGCTTTAGTTACTGCCAAGATTTTCATAGTGTGACTGCTTGTAATCACGGCAAAACCACCACTGTCTTTCTTCACAACATCCCCTCTGACTTGAACAGTGAAAGCCCATGAGCTCCTCATGTGTCGAATAACTGACCCATCTGCATTTCTTCATTTATTCCACAATATCCTTTGTTTCATTGTTTATATCACAGATGCTGATTGTATCAATTTTTCAAATAATTTTGGTTTCAGGTTTTTCAAGAACTCTTTATTTATTCTCTCTCACGCGATCATTCTTAGGCCGCTTTTATCCTTCTATTGTGATATATAAGCAGCCAAACATCAAGAACGGATGTACGTGCACAGCCTTCAGTATCTATTGGAGCTCAGGTGCTTATCCTGCGATGATGTGTTCGATTTCAACCAGCGTTTACTGGGTTCAATCTCCATTAGCTGTCCCCAGCCAAAACCCACAAGGCAGCAGGTTACTATTTTCATTTAGGGCAGCGACCTGTAGACGACCTGCCCTCCCGGGCTGATGAGCGTCATCTACCCAGTAATTTATTCTACCAGCCCTATACAATCCACTGCCGCTGGCTGGCTTGTCACATTGCATTACAGTTTCCAGATGGAAAAGATAGATGCCTCACCTTAGAAAGACACCACTCATGTATGCATGACCAGCAATACAAATGACCACAAGGAGTTAATGTAGATCTCCGCCTTCTTCCCAAACACAATGGACATTTCTCATTTGGCATCACTCTAACATGATCTGTCTCTGTTTCTACATCGCTAAAATAAAAGAGGAATAAAAATGTTTATAAATGCAACTAGTATTAGAATTACGGTAAGGAGATATGTTAGTAGAGGATAAATCTGCCTGAAAAATCTGTCTCTAGCACATTTTCCCACCTCTTCTAACGTTTAAAGTTTCTTTGATGTCCTGCTGCCACCTTCGCCTAACCAAGTTGGAAATTGAACTAAGTTATAATTGTTTTAGATTTGAATATTGAGATTTAACTAAATTTAAATGTTCTATTTTTTATGATTTCATATATCTTTGATTTGTTGAGTCATGGAGAGAGCTAGAATCTTGCTTGGAATGATGTTGTAAGGAAGATAACTATGAAAGGACACTCACAATAACCAGTTATAATTGGTCTTCACTCAGCACTTCCTCATTAGCCTCACTTATTTTATATTTTTTAAAACAATATTCTCTGTATACTTATCATTCTTATATAGCAGACATAACATAAACTTAACAGAATATCTGCATGTCATAGACAACAATGGTCATATCTAACCTTAGAGAACTTGAAACATGTGAGCTTTGCCGTTGACGTCTGAGAGCAGTAACTAAAAGAACCAGGTTTATAACAAATGAGGAAAAAAGCTGGAAAACAGATAAGTAGCCCAGTATTTGAAATGGACGCAGAGAACTATGGTCCCTTTCTCTTGACATGTACTGAATCTGTGGAGAAAAGCACAATCATCAATAAGTATAATTATATATATATATATATATATAATAGTTAAATATTTTAAAATGTCACCAGTGGCGAACCACTTCATTCTTTGTTTCTCAATGTAATTCAAGCAAGGATCTGTCTCAACTTTCTTTCTTATGCTTATATTGGTGACTCTGTTTTTTCTAGTTTTGGTAACGTTTCATAGGCATCACATTTCAAGTGTAGTTTTTTTGCGACTGGTTTGCTTTGTCCGTGTTGGCTCTGGTAGCACACTGTTGGCATGAACATGGTTTTGAAATGGTTTTTGATAGTTCAATAATATAGCACAAACTCTCTATTGTTCTGACATTGAAGTCTATCATTCTGACATTGAAGTTTATTATTCTGACGTTGAAGTCTATTGTTTGATTATTTTGAAAGTTTATTGTTCTGACATTGAAGTTTATTGTTCTGACATTGAAGTTTATTATTCTGACATTGAAGTCTATTGTTCTGACATTGAAGTCTATTGTTCTGACATTGAATTCTATTGTTCTGATATTGAAGTCTATTGTTCTGACAATGAAGTTTATTATTCTTTAAAGAAGTATTTTTAAATGGCCAGTGAATTTAATTGATGTCAATTTTACTTACATAATGTATTCCTGCTACTCTTTTAGATAAATGGTAGAAAATGCCATTTATGTAGAACATCATTAGATGAATTCTGTGTAAGATGGTCACTGCTTTACGAATTAAGGGAAGAATGCTCAATACAGCCTCTCGAGTAGTTGGTCTTATTGAGGATGGGCTTGAATCTTGCACATGACGTTCTAACTTGTCTAATGTTGCTTGCAGAATATATGGAGCACATACTTGCAATGCAAGCATTAGAGCTCTTCTCTGGTTAAAAAGAAATAACACAATAAATAACTAAAGAAGTTTTTTAATAATGATTTTTTAATAAGCAGATTAAACAAAATAATATTAGAAATAGTTGGCATCCCATAACTACTCTCTTGTTTTCATGCTGAGTGACTCTATGAGCATGATTCATAGAGTCGAATCAGGAATGGTGAAACGAAACTGGGCGGAGATACTGGTACGGACAGTGATCAGAGAAATCACCTTCTTTTTTGTCCTGGGCACGCAAGAGTCAGTGGTAATGAAGCAGTTGATCGATTGGCTGGCTTGGCTACAATATCAGAGGGAGCTGCCATGGACCAAAATGACATTCTTGACGCATTGAGAGAGCCTTTCCAAATAGAGGAGTTTCATGGCTGTGAATTCCACTCGCTGACCAGATCAAGAGAGATGGGTGTCAATATTGGTGCAGTCTAAAAATAACATACCAAATATGCAAAGAGATTGATTAATCAACATCGAACTGGCATGTTGGGTCACTGGATTTGTTGAGGCCTAGATCGAAGCACCTATGGACGTGTCCAGAGTGCTATGATGATAGTCCTCATATAACTGATACTAGAAATGTTGAGCGCAAGATTTGAAGATTAACACACAAAGTAAGGTAGTATTACAAAGTTATTAGTTATTGAGCAGATGTCACTGTACTCCAGGCAGACCCAGAGGTGCTCAGTCTTTCTCAACAGATGTCGAAAGGTTGCATACTGATGGTTATATGCATACTCTTCGACTTCTGTGATAATAAAAACAAGATTAGTGAACGAAGAAGAAGTGAAGCTAAAACTAAAAGCTCACCCATTTTGAGGGCAATGTTCTGAGTGACTTGTCAGTCTGAATGATGTTCACATACTCCTCTCCAACAGTTTGCAGATCTGAAACAAACTAATCATTCTCAGAAAAATGACCACATGCAACTCTTCACTACTAAATCTTCTAGTTCCCAGTGAAGCAAAACATGGTACTGTCCCACTACTTGATTTATCTTTCAGGCCATATTCTACAGTTTTATTCATAAGGCACCATTTCTGAACTCTTGTACTGTTGGTTGTCATATATTCTTTTGTCTCCCCACTTTTTCTTTCCATGTGGGTTCCCATCAAGTGCATGTCTGGTGATGTTTTGAGGTTGCTTCCTGAGAATGTGTGTGGCTAAGTCATCTTTGCTCTCTCTCTTTCACTTTTATCTCCTGCAGTATTTTGGTTTCTGCCTTGTTCTCTTCCACACAAATATATATTTGTTATTACTTTTGGTCATCTGAAATGGAATATGCATCAGAGACATTTTATTGTGAATATTTGCAGCTTGAATGTGATAGTCTTGGTCACATGTCATTTGTCAGACATATAGAGCAGGACAAATATTACAACTTTACAGAATACTCTAAACTTATTTCACAGAAAGAAAAATTGTCAAGTTTCATAATGAATAGCAAGAGTTGACAGTAAACTTGGCTATGCTAACCCTAGTACTGACATTTTGTGTGTTTTTCCATCTTTGCTAATATTACTGCCTAAATGGGCACAGATAGAGAAGCCGATAACACGCTAATTTCGGTTTTTTAACTGCCCCATTCAATATCCTTGGATTTCCATGTGTGCCCTGAATAATCTTACAACTAACACACTTTGTCTTTGGTAGATTCGGTTGTTCTTTGTACCTAAGAGTTTTTAATCCTAATGTAGATCTCTTGCATCTGTGTTACCTATGCACATGGGTGTTGGACACACACAAATATGAGTAGATAGTTTACTACACGGACTTATAGCAGACCAGATTTGCATAAAACTGTTTTATCAAAATCCATTTTGCAGGAGGTGGCACTTGTCAATTTTGCCTTAATGTATGATTGCCCATGCCTAAGTAAAGCTGTTAAACAAATAACATCTGATCAGCTCTAATGTTCTGAGATATGACAATGTGGCCAAGAATATTACATTCAAGCTGCAAACATTCACTAACAAATGTCTCCACCGAAAACTCCACATCAGATGTGACAACATACACCGAATTGTGGAGGAGAACAGGATAGAAACAAATACAAGTGAAGGGTAAGGAGAAAATGTGGTAAAGAATTGGACACTCTAAGAAAATAAACAAACAACATAACCAGATATGCACTGTACTGTACTGGAGTGCAAATGGGAAGAAAGGAGAGGTAAGGCCAAAAGTAGTTGATGAAGAACTGCGGAAGAGGTCAGAGAGATTGGATTCTTATGAGCAGAACTGAAGAAGATTGACCACAATAGAGTTGGGTAGAGAGATACAGCTTCAGCTATAGGTTTTATTGGGAACAAGAAGGTTTAATAGCAGTAGTATTCATGTAAAATTTAATTTTGCTGTATTTGTTTTATCAACTACAACCTCCAACCACTGTGATATTAATAGCAATCTTTATTCTGTGCACGCAGGCAAGAGACAGACAAATCTTGAAGATCTGATAGTTAAAATGTAAAGTTAGTATCTGATCTAGTCTATTACCTGATAAAGTTGTCAGGCAAAAATATGCAAGATCTGCAGTAACATCCAGGTGTTTCCGCCACTGAATCCAAACTCTTGGACCTAGAGTAAAAACAATTTTGTTAGTTATTGGTTACTGAACTGACATCATAGCACACTGGCAGACCCATAGGTGCTCAGTGTCTCCCAACAGATGTCGAAGTGTATGTATACTGATTGTTCCAATGGTTAAACAAACTCCTCTCACTGCCCCTCAAGCTCTACTTACTCAACATGTAATTCCAAACTCCTTAAATCGCTGAATTGATTCAACGTTAATTTTAGTGTCCTCATACAACAGTAGGTTGCCAAAGAACAGACGAACACCCGCCGTATCTATCCTAAACTCCCCAACAATCAATTCTGCCTGTCCGCAGTTTCGTTGCAGTGAACACCAGCATACCCAGGACTAAGTATTTACAGTATAGTATGATGATTGACAGATTACTATGATTGATGGTTTTCGTCTTATCTAAAATAAATCTACTTCTTCAGGTATCCGTTCTTTCCGTGACCACAGCCACCAATGCAAGAAGAAAGATTTCGATGTATTTGTATATTTAAGAAATACATGCTATACGAAGTGTATTTTTGTAACGACATAAACTAAACCACGAGGATGATGAAAGTCATGGCAACAAATTATAAACATAAACTTGGAAAGTAAAAAAAAAAGTACTAAAAAAGAATACCAGCAATTCTCTGGCAAATATCTGCAAATGATGATCTAAGTAAACTTAAGAAATTGTCATCCTTTTGATGAGAACGTATTATTTCAGCTGTGCCAGCAGGTCGAAACATTTTTATCACTTGTATGCTTTATAATAGCAATAATCAATATGGTAAATGTATCTTCTAAAAACCGATATAGAATCGGTGGATCAAAGTGCGTCTATATAGAAAACGAAAGCGGAAGTTATAAAACAGCTGTCTTACTTACCCACATAAAGTAGAGAGCGACTGTTATTGTAACGTAACAGTTTCAGTTGGGAATATCTTCATTGCACGCCGACTTGTCCATCCATCTATCTATATCCTCTTCGTGTCCCAACTGACACATACGGCTTCCACAAGAGACTTCCACTATTGCCGTTATGCTGCCTTTCTACCAACCGTCTCTCACGTCAGGCCACACTCCTTCAACTCTCTCCACCGTTCTTCTCCATGTTTCCATTGGACGTCCAGGCCTTCTATTCCCATCCGCTGTCCATCTGAGAGCTGTCCTAGTCAATGTCCCCACTGGCATACGACATACATGTCCAAACCACCTCCATCTTCGTCTCTTATGCTGGTCCCCAAGGATGTACAGTGTTTGTTTCAAAAGCTCCTCATTTGTTATGGTATTTGGCCAGAAAATTTGCAGGATTCTTTTTAAACATTTATTCTGAAATGTCTCCAACTTATGTATTATGTGTTGGGTCATTTTCCATCTGACCTGTCCATAGGTCCTTCGATCTCTTTCGCAATATCTCCAACTAGGTCCAACGAATAACCGTACCAGTTCGATGTTAATTGATATTGTACTGTGGCTAAGTGGTTAAGCCCTTTGTCTTGTGAGTCGAAGGTTCTTTCTTTCTCGAATCCTGTTTGCCTCACAGCGTCAGGTAAAGAAGAGATTTCTAAAACGGGTCCTTGTATGCGCTTTGTAGATAGTCTCTTTCGTCGCCTCTGTTATCTCTGAGATCCATCTTTTGCATGGTCGGCCTTTTGCTTTGTGCCCATTGTATAGGAGCAGCATTGCTCTTTGAGGTGCACTGTCAGTTGGTAATTTGCTTACGTGGCAGAACCATTTAATTTGTTGTTTCTTGATGAAGTTTAGTACTGATGTTGTACCAACTTTTTCCTGATGTCTTCATTTCTAAACCGGTCTCTTCTTGTTACACCCAGCATTCTGCGTAGACACTTCATATCTGTTGTGACTAGTTTTCTTCTATCGTTTGTTGTCAGTGTCCAAGTTTGGCACTGGTAACATAATGTGGGGAGAAATATTGTTTGAACATTGCTCTTTTTGTGTTTATGGTGACGTGTTTGCATCTTAAAATTGGCGCCATTTGCCCTATTATGTGATTTGCTTTGTTGCATCTGTGTTGAATTTCATTAGTTATTCTTCCGTTTGATTTGCTTTGTTTAACTCTGTGTTGAATTTCATTAGTTATTCTTCCGTTTGATTTGCTTTGTTTAACTCTGTGTTGAATTTCATTAGTTATTCTTCCGTTTGATTTGCTTTGTTTAACTCTGTGTTGAATTTCATTAGTTATTCTTCCGTTTGATTTGCTTTGTTTAACTCTGTGTTGAATTTCATTAGTTATTCTTCCGTTAGATTTGCTTTGTTTAACTCTGTGTTGAATTTCATTAGTTATTCTTCCGTTTGATTTGCTTTGTTTAACTCTGTGTTGAATTTCATTAGTTATTCTTCCGTTTGATTTGCTTTGTTTAACTCTGTGTTGAATTTCATTAGTTATTCTTCCGTTTGATTTGCTTTGTTTAACTCTGTGTTGAATTTCATTAGTTATTCTTCCGTTTGATTTGCTTTGTTTAACTCTGTGTTGAATTTCATTAGTTTTTCTTCCGTTTGATTTGCTTTGTTTAACTCTGTGTTGAATTTAATTAGTTATTCTTCCGTTAGATTTGCTTTGTTGAACTCTGTGTTGAATTTCATTAGTTATTCTTCCGTTTGATTTGCTTTGTTGCAACTCTGTGTTGAATTTCATTAGTTATTCTTCCGTTAGATTTGCTTTGTTTAACTCTGTGTTGAATTTCATTACTTATTCTTCCGTTTGATTTGCTTTGTTGCAACTCTGTGTTGAATTTCATTACTTATTCTTCCGTTTGATTTGCTTTGTTGCAACTCTGTGTTGAATTTCATTACTTATTCTTCCGTTTGATTTGCTTTGTTGCAACTCTGTGTTGAATTTCATTAGTTATTTTTCCGTTTGATTTGCTTTGTTGCAACTCTGTGTTGAATTTCATTAGTTATTCTTCCGTTTGATTTGCTTTGTTTAACTCTGTGTTGAATTTCATTAGTTATTCTTCCGTTTGATTTGCTTTGTTTAACTCTGTGTTGAATTTCATTAGTTATTCTTCCGTTTGATTTGCTTTGTTTAACTCTGTGTTGAATTTCATTAGTTATTCTTCCGTTTGATTTGCTTTGTTTAACTCTGTGTTGAATTTCATTAGTTATTCTTCCGTTTGATTTGCTTTGTTTAACTCTGTGTTGAATTTCATTAGTTATTCTTCCGTTTGATTTGCTTTGTTTAACTCTGTGTTGAATTTCATTAGTTATTCTTCCGTTTGATTTGCTTTGTTTAACTCTGTTTGAATTTCATTAGTTTTCTTCCGTTGATTTGCTTTGTTTAACTCTGTGTTGAATTTAATTAGTTATTCTTCCGTTAGATTTGCTTTGTTGAACTCTGTGTTGAATTTCATTAGTTATTCTTCCGTTTGATTTGCTTTGTTGCAACTCTGTGTTGAATTTCATTAGTTATTCTTCCGTTAGATTTGCTTTGTTTAACTCTGTGTTGAATTTCATTACTTATTCTTCCGTTTGATTTGCTTTGTTGCAACTCTGTGTTGAATTTCATTACTTATTCTTCCGTTTGATTTGCTTTGTTGCAACTCTGTGTTGAATTTCATTACTTATTCTTCCGTTTGATTTGCTTTGTTGCAACTCTGTGTTGAATTTCATTAGTTATTTTTCCGTTTGATTTGCTTTGTTGCAACTCTGTGTTGAATTTCATTAGTTATTCTTCCGTTTGATTTGCTTTGTTTAACTCTGTGTTGAATTTCATTAGTTATTCTTCCGTTTGATTTGCTTTGTTTAACTCTGTGTTGAATTTCATTAGTTATTCTTCCGTTAGATTTGCTTTGTTTAACTCTGTGTTGAATTTCATTAGTTATTCTTCCGTTTGATTTGCTTTGTTTAACTCTGTGTTGAATTTCATTAGTTATTCTTCCGTTAGATTTGCTTTGTTTAACTCTGTGTTGAATTTCATTAGTTATTCTTCCGTTTGATTTGCTTTGTTTAACTCTGTGTTGAATTTCATTAGTTATTCTTCCGTTTGATTTGCTTTGTTTAACTCTGTGTTGAATTTCATTAGTTATTCTTCCGTTTGATTTGCTTTGTTTAACTCTGTGTTGAATTTCATTAGTTATTCTTCCGTTTGATTTGCTTTGTTTAACTCTGTGTTGAATTTAATTAGTTATTCTTCCGTTAGATTTGCTTTGTTGAACTCTGTGTTGAATTTCATTAGTTATTCTTCCGTTTGATTTGCTTTGTTGCAACTCTGTGTTGAATTTCATTAGTTATTCTTCCGTTAGATTTGCTTTGTTTAACTCTGTGTTGAATTTCATTACTTATTCTTCCGTTTGATTTGCTTTGTTGCAACTCTGTGTTGAATTTCATTACTTATTCTTCCGTTTGATTTGCTTTGTTGCAACTCTGTGTTGAATTTCATTACTTATTCTTCCGTTTGATTTGCTTTATTTGCAACTCTGTTTGAATTTCATTAGTTATTTTTCCGTTTGATTTGCTTTGTTGCAACTCTGTGTTGAATTTCATTAGTTATTCTTCCGTTTGATTTGCTTTGTTTAACTCTGTGTTGAATTTTATTAGTTATTCTTCCGGTTGATTTGCTTTGTTTAACTCTGTGTTGAATTTCATTAGTTATTCTTCCGTTTGATTTGCTTTGTTTAACTCTGTGTTGAATTTCATTAGTTATTCTTCCGTTTGATTTGCTTTGTTTAACTCTGTGTTGAATTTCATTAGTTATTCTTCCGTTTGATTTGCTTTGTTTAACTCTGTGTTGAATTTCATTAGTTATTCTTCCGTTAGATTTGCTTTGTTTAACTCTGTGTTGAATTTCATTAGTTATTCTTCCGTTTGATTTGCTTTGTTTAACTCTGTGTTGAATTTCATTAGTTATTCTTCCGTTTGATTTGCTTTTTTTAACTCTGTGTTGAATTTCATTAGTTATTCTTCCGTTTGATTTGCTTTGTTTAACTCTGTGTTGAATTTCATTAGTTATTCTTCCGTTTGATTTGCTTTGTTTAACTCTGTGTTGAATTTCATTAGTTTTTCTTCCGTTTGATTTGCTTTGTTTAACTCTGTGTTGAATTTAATTAGTTATTCTTCCGTTAGATTTGCTTTGTTGAACTCTGTGTTGAATTTCATTAGTTATTCTTCCGTTTGATTTGCTTTGTTGCAACTCTGTGTTGAATTTCATTAGTTATTCTTCCGTTAGATTTGCTTTGTTTAACTCTGTGTTGAATTTCATTACTTATTCTTCCGTTTGATTTGCTTTGTTGCAACTCTGTGTTGAATTTCATTACTTATTCTTCCGTTTGATTTGCTTTGTTTAACTCTGTGTTGAATTTCATTACTTATTCTTCCGTTTGATTTGCTTTGTTGCAACTCTGTGTTGAATTTCATTAGTTATTTTTCCGTTTGATTTGCTTTGTTGCAACTCTGTGTTGAATTTCATTAGTTATTCTTCCGTTTGATTTGCTTTGTTTAACTCTGTGTTGAATTTCATTAGTTATTCTTCCGTTTGATTTGCTTTGTTTAACTCTGTGTTGAATTTCATTAGTTATTCTTCCGTTTGATTTGCTTTGTTTAACTCTGTGTTGAATTTCATTAGTTATTCTTCCGTTTGATTTGCTTTGTTTAACTCTGTGTTGAATTTCATTAGTTTTTCTTCCGTTTGATTTGCTTTGTTTAACTCTGTGTTGAATTTAATTAGTTATTCTTCCGTTAGATTTGCTTTGTTGAACTCTGTGTTGAATTTCATTAGTTATTCTTCCGTTTGATTTGCTTTGTTGCAACTCTGTGTTGAATTTCATTAGTTATTCTTCCGTTAGATTTGCTTTGTTTAACTCTGTGTTGAATTTCATTACTTATTCTTCCGTTTGATTTGCTTTGTTGCAACTCTGTGTTGAATTTCATTACTTATTCTTCCGTTTGATTTGCTTTGTTGCAACTCTGTGTTGAATTTCATTACTTATTCTTCCGTTTGATTTGCTTTGTTGCAACTCTGTGTTGAATTTCATTAGTTATTTTTCCGTTTGATTTGCTTTGTTGCAACTCTGTGTTGAATTTCATTAGTTATTCTTCCGTTTGATTTGCTTTGTTTAACTCTGTGTTGAATTTCATTAGTTATTCTTCCGTTTGATTTGCTTTGTTTAACTCTGTGTTGAATTTCATTAGTTATTCTTCCGTTAGATTTGCTTTGTTTAACTCTGTGTTGAATTTCATTAGTTATTCTTCCGTTTGATTTGCTTTGTTTAACTCTGTGTTGAATTTCATTAGTTATTCTTCCGTTTGATTTGCTTTGTTTAACTCTGTTTTGAATTTCATTAGTTATTCTTCCGTTTGATTTGCTTTGTTTAACTCTGTGTTGAATTTCATTAGTTATTCTTCCGTTTGATTTGCTTTGTTTAACTCTGTGTTGAATTTAATTAGTTATTCTTCCGTTAGATTTGCTTTGTTGAACTCTGTGTTGAATTTCATTAGTTATTCTTCCGTTTGATTTGCTTTGTTGCAACTCTGTGTTGAATTTCATTAGTTATTCTTCCGTTAGATTTGCTTTGTTTAACTCTGTGTTGAATTTCATTACTTATTCTTCCGTTTGATTTGCTTTGTTGCAACTCTGTGTTGAATTTCATTACTTATTCTTCCGTTTGATTTGCTTTGTTGCAACTCTGTGTTGAATTTCATTACTTATTCTTCCGTTTGATTTGCTTTGTTGCAACTCTGTGTTGAATTTCATTAGTTATTTTTCCGTTTGATTTGCTTTGTTGCAACTCTGTGTTGAATTTCATTAGTTATTCTTCCGTTTGATTTGCTTTGTTTAACTCTGTGTTGAATTTTATTAGTTATTCTTCCGGTTGATTTGCTTTGTTTAACTCTGTGTTGAATTTCATTATTTATTCTTCCGTTTGATTTGCTTTGTTTAACTCTGTGTTGAATTTCATTAGTTATTCTTCCGTTTGATTTGCTTTGTTTAACTCTGTGTTGAATTTCATTAGTTATTCTTCCGTTTGATTTGCTTTGTTTAACTCTGTGTTGAATTTCATTAGTTATTCTTCCGTTAGATTTGCTTTGTTTAACTCTGTGTTGAATTTCATTAGTTATTCTTCCGTTTGATTTGCTTTGTTTAACTCTGTGTTGAATTTCATTAGTTATTCTTCCGTTTGATTTGCTTTGTTTAACTCTGTGTTAAATTATTAGTTATTCTTCCGTTTGATTTGCTTTGTTTAACTCCATTTTGAATTCTCAATGTATTCTTCGAATTGTATTCTTTTGTAACTCATTATTTGATTTCATTAGTTTTCTTCCTTGATTGCTTTTAATCTAATCAATTGTAATTGTATTTCTTCCGATTAGAATCGCTTGTCAACTCTATTGAAGTTTCAGTAGTTATTCTTCATAAAGTTGATTGGCTTTATTGCAACTACGTTTCAGTTGGAATATTCTTCATTAGATTTGCATCATTTTATATCTTGTGTTCATTACACTTATTCTTCCGGATTTTGCGTTATGTGTTTCAACTCTTAGTCAGAATTTCATACTTCATTCTTTCCATGTTTCATTGGCTGGCTTCTTTCCCATACTCCCTCGAGTGTTGAATTTCATACTATTCTTCCAAATTCCATTTGTCTTTATGTGTCAAATGTCAGTGTTGTTAATTTCATTTGTTATTATTTCCGTTTGAGTTTTTCTTTATTTGAATGTCTCAACTTATGTATTAATTGGGTCATTTTATCTCTTCCAGTTTGATTCTTTGCTTTCAACTTCTGTAGTTCGATTTATTGATTATTTCTTCCGTTTGAGCTTTGTCTTGTGAGTCGAAGGATTTCAATTGTTTTCTCACAGTTAGATGAGATTTCTAACGTCTGTATGCTTGAGATTCTCTTGCTTTTTTTCTTCCATCTTTGATGGTTGCTTTGTTTGACCATGTATGACAATTTCTTAGTGATTCTCGTTGTAATTTGCTTCTTTTAGAACCTTTAATTTGTTGATTTCGATAAAGTTATCTTGTTGATTTTTTTTCTCTGTGTTTATTTCATAGTTTTCTTCCGTTTGATTCTGCTTGTTTCATATCTGTGTTAGTTTTCTCATCGTTTTTCAGTTAATTCTTCCGAAATAATTAGTGTTTGTTGAACTTCTTTGTGTTTGAGAGTTTCATTTAAAATTCATTCTTCCTTTTGGGATTTGCTTTGTTGCATCTGTGTTGAATTTCATTAGTTATTCTTCCGTTTGATTTGCTTTGTTTAACTCTGTGTTGAATTTCATTAGTTATTCTTCCGTTTGATTTGCTTGTTTAACTCTGTGTTGAATTTCATTATTATTCTTCCGTTGATTTGCTTTGTTTAACTCTGTGTTGAATTTCATTAGTTATTCTTCCGTTTGATTTGCTTTGTTTCAACTCTGTGTTGAATTTCATTAGTTATTCTTCCGTTTGATTTGCTTTGTTAACTCTGTGTTGAATTTCATTATTATTCTTCCGTTGATTTGCTTTGTTTAACTCTGTGTTGAATTTCATTATTTATTCTTCCGTTTGATTTGCTTTGTTGAACTCTGTGTTGAATTTCATTAGTTATTCTTCCGTTTGATTTGCTTTGTTTAACTCTGTGTTGAATTTCATTAGTTATTCTTCCGTTTGATTTGCTTTGTTGAACTCTGTGTTGAATTTCATTAGTTATTCTTCCGTTTGATTTGCTTTGTTTAACTCTGTGTTGAATTGCATTAGTTATTCTTCCGTTTGATTTGCTTTGTTTAACTCTGTGTTGAATTTCATTAGTTATTCTTCCGGTTGATTTGCTTTGTTTAACTCTGTGTTGAATTTCATTAGTTATTCTTCAGTTTGATTTGCTTTGTTTAACTCTGTGATGAATTTCATTAGTTATTCTTCCGTTTGATTTGCTTTGTTTAAATCTGTGTTGAATTTCATTAGTTATTCTTCCGTTTGATTTGCTTTGTTTAACTCTGTGTTGAATTTCATTAGTTATTCTTCCGTTTGATTTGCTTTGTTTAACTCTGTGTTGAATTTCATTAGTTATTCTTCCGTTTGATTTGCTTTGTTGCAACTCTGTGTTGAATTTCATTAGTTATTCTTCCGTTTGATTTGCTTTGTTCAACTCTGTGTTGAATTTCATTAGTTATTCTTCCGTTTGATTTGCTTTGTTGCAACTCTGTGTTGAATTTCATTAGTTATTCTTCCGTTTGATTTGCTTTGTTTGAACTCTGTGTTGAATTTCATTAGTTATTCTTCCGTTTGATTTGCTTTGTTTAACTCTGTGTTGAATTTCATTAGTTATTCTTCCGTTTGATTTGCTTTGTTTAACTCTGTGTTGAATTTCATTAGTTATTCTTCCGTTTGATTTGCTTTGTTGAACTCTGTGTTGAATTTCATTAGTTATTCTTCCGTTTGATTTGCTTTGTTGAACTCTGTGTTGAATTTCATTAGTTATTCTTCCGGTTGATTTGCTTTGTTTAACTCTGTGTTGAATTTCATTAGTTATTCTTCCGTTTGATTTGCTTTGTTGCAACTCTGTGTTGAATTTCATTAGTTATTCTTCCGTTTGATTTGCTTTGTTGCAACTCTGTGTTGAATTTCATTAGTTATTCTTCCGTTTGATTTGCTTTGTTCAACTCTGTGTTGAATTTCATTAGTTATTCTTCCGTTTGATTTGCTTTGTTGCAACTCTGTGTTGAATTTCATTATTTATTCTTCCGTTTGATTTGCTTTGTTGCAACTCTGTGTTGAATTTCATTATTTATTCTTCCGTTTGATTTGCTTTGTTGAACTCTGTGTTGAATTTCATTAGTTATTCTTCCGTTTGATTTGCTTTGTTGAACTCTGTGTTGAATTTCATTAGTTATTCTTCCGTTAGATTTGCTTTGTTGAACTCTGTGTTGAATTTCATTAGTTATTCTTCCGTTTGATTTGCTTTGTTTAACTCTGTGTTGAATTTCATTAGTTATTCTTCCGTTTGATTTGCTTTGTTTAACTCTGTGTTGAATTGCATTAGTTATTCTTCCGTTTGATTTGCTTTGTTTAACTCTGTGTTGAATTTCATTAGTTATTCTTCCGTTTGATTTGCTTTGTTTAACTCTGTGTTGAATTTCATTAGTTATTCTTCAGTTTGATTTGCTTTGTTTAACTCTGTGATGAATTTCATTAGTTATTCTTCCGTTTGATTTGCTTTGTTTAAATCTGTGTTGAATTTCATTAGTTATTCTTCCGTTTGATTTGCTTTGTTTAACTCTGTGTTGAATTTCATTAGTTATTCTTCCGTTTGATTTGCTTTGTTGAACTCTGTGTTGAATTTCATTAGTTATTCTTCCGTTTGATTTGCTTTGTTTCAACTCTGTGTTGAATTTCATTAGTTATTCTTCCGTTTGATTTGCTTTGTTGCAACTCTGTGTTGAATTTCATTATTTATTCTTCCGTTTGATTTGCTTTGTTGCAACTCTGTGTTGAATTTCATTATTTATTCTTCCGTTTGATTTGCTTTGTTGCAACTCTGTGTTGAATTTCATTAGTTATTCTTCCGTTTGATTTGCTTTGTTGAACTCTGTGTTGAATTTCATTAGTTATTCTTCCGTTTGATTTGCTTTGTTGAACTCTGTGTTGAATTTCATTAGTTATTCTTCCGTTTGATTTGCTTTGTTGAACTCTGTGTTGAATTTCATTAGTTATTCTTCCGTTTGATTTGCTTTGTTGAACTCTGTGTTGAATTTCATTAGTTATTCTTCCGTTTGATTTGCTTTGTTGAACTCTGTGTTGAATTTCATTAGTTATTCTTCCGTTTGATTTGCTTTGTTGCAACTCTGTGTTGAATTTCATTAGTTATTCTTCCGTTTGATTTGCTTTGTTGAACTCTGTGTTGAATTTCATTAGTTATTCTTCCGTTTGATTTGCTTTGTTGCAACTCTGTGTTGAATTTCATTAGTTATTCTTCCGTTTGATTTGCTTTGTTGAACTCTGTGTTGAATTTCATTAGTTATTCTTCCGTTAGATTTGCTTTGTTTGAACTCTGTGTTGAATTTCATTAGTTATTCTTCCGTTTGATTTGCTTTGTTTAACTCTGTGTTGAATTTCATTAGTTATTCTTCCGTTTGATTTGCTTTGTTGAACTCTGTGTTGAATTTCATTAGTTATTCTTCCGTTTGATTTGCTTTGTTGAACTCTGTGTTGAATTTCATTAGTTATTCTTCCGTTTGATTTGCTTTGTTGAACTCTGTGTTGAATTTCATTAGTTATTCTTCCGTTTGATTTGCTTTGTTGAACTCTGTGTTGAATTTCATTAGTTATTCTTCCGTTAGATTTGCTTTGTTTAACTCTGTGTTGAATTTCATTAGTTATTCTTCCGTTTGATTTGCTTTGTTTAACTCTGTGTTGAATTTCATTAGTTATTCTTCCGTTTGATTTGCTTTGTTTAACTCTGTGTTGAATTTCATTAGTTATTCTTCCGTTTGATTTGCTTTGTTGAACTCTGTGTTGAATTTCATTAGTTATTCTTCCGTTGATTTGCTTTGTTGAACTCTGTGATTCCGTTGAGCTTTCTTCAAGTTTATTCTTCCGTTTGATTTGCTTTGTTTAACTCTTGTTATTCTTCCGTTGATTGTTTCATCTGTAGTTTATTCTTCCGTTTGATTTGCTTTGTTGCAACTCTGTGTTTATTCTTCGTTATTCTTTCGTTGCATTGTGTTTATTCTCCTTTGATTGTTGATTCAATCTGTTATTCTTCCGTTTGATTTGCTTTGTTGCAACTCTGTGTTTATTCTTCGTTATTTGCTTGTTGCAACTCTGTTTATTCTTCCGTTGAGTTTGCTTTGTTGAACTCTGTGTTTATTCTTCCGTTTGATTTGCTTTGTTGCAACTCTGTGTTTATTCTTCCGTTTGATTTGCTTTGTTTAACTCTGTGTTATTCTTCCAGTTTGAGTTTGTTGAACTTCTTGTTTATTCTTCGTTTGAATTCTTTGTTGAATTTCTTGTTATTCTTCCGTTTAGATTTGCTTTGTTGAACTCTGTTTTTGAATTTTCCGTTAGATTTTCTTGTTTGATTTGACTTTGTTTGATCTTCCGTTTAGATTTCGTTAATGTGTTATTCTTCCGTTTGATTTGCTTTGTTGAACTCTGTGTTATTTCCGTTTGATTTCTTGTTAGATTGTTATTCTTCCGTTGATTTGCTTTGTTGAACTCTGTGTTTAATTTCTTCGTTGATTCTTCGTTAGATTTCCGTTTGATTTGCTTTGTTGAATTCTTGTTATTCTTCCGTTTGATTTGCTTTGTTTAACTCTGTGTTTATTCTTCCGTTTGATTTGCTTTGTTTAACTCTGTGTTTATTCTTCCGTTAGATTTGCTTTGTTTAACTCTGTGTTTATTCTTCCGTTAGATTTGCTTTGTTTAACTCTGTGTTGAATTTTTCCGTTGATTGCTGTGTTAACTCTGTGTTTATTCTTCCGTTTGTTGAGTCGAGGGTTGTGGGTTCAAATCCGGACCGCGCCGTTCTGTTCACGAGTGCAGTTTTTCCAGAGACCCTAGGATTGTTGTTGGAGCTACGGAGTTCGTGCTTTGTGCAATACTCTCGGTAGGTGGTGTACCATTTCTGTGGAGAGGACCGAGCCATATGGGGTAAAACCCAGTGCAATGAAGTCATCCTTCGGCTTAAAACCCTTTATAAGAAAGAGAAGATGGGAGTAACTGGAACTCTCAGAGAAGAAATGATCAAAGTATCACAATGCAGACAATTGAAGCAAATCAATCAGGTAAGAAAGAGATCGAAGCACATATGGTTACGCATCGAAGTGCAATGATGATGATCCAATCAATCAAGTCAAGTCACTTACCTTGCTAGATCATTCAGTTTGTGCACAAGATAAAGACTAGAAATACAGGCTTCTTCATTTCATGTGGTGAAATTCTTCAGTCTTCGATTAACGACCCAACATATATCATTTTCGTTTATAGTTGATAAGAGCAACTCAAACCAGAATATTTCTTTATTTTCCTCTTCTTATCATCATCAAATAGTTTTTCCTAGGCAGAGCTTTGTCACCTTAACAGTTCTTCGGAATTTCTCTCTCTCATCGCCAAGATGTCCCGTCTCTGTAGTCGCCATACTCAAACCATCAGTTATATCCTGAATCCATCTTCTTCTTGGCCTTCCTCTTCTTCTTGTCCTTTTGTTCGATCGACTGGTTATGTCCGTAGTAGATTACGGACTTGGCATTCTTACGATATCAAGATCACAATGTGAACGACTCTAACGTGTTCAGGAATGAAGGTATGCGTATAGTTCTGGGCTGCATTAGAGATACCCCCATTGTGAAGATGAAATATATGCTTGGCCTTCTGTCACTACGCTCTCGTCATGCAATCGCCCAAACCAAGGCATATATGCGGGTTATTGCGGATAAGAGACATCCACTACACAAGAACACTAATGATGTTAAGGGCACGAGAATCAAGCGTGGCATGTCGTGGATGGCCCAGGTTGAGAGAACAAATGGCCAGGTGACCACGGTTGTTACCCTACCAAAAGGGGAAGAATGGATCCCAACAGATGGTAGAATGTCCAACTATCTCAACGTTATCATTACTCTTGGAAGAGAATGTAGAGATTGGGGCAACATTAAGGCTGATCTCGCAGTTAAGCAGCTGATAGAAGATAATGTAAGGGATGATGATGTTGTTGTATATACTGATGGGTCGGTTCAACGTGGTGAGAAGTTAGGCTGTGGTTTCTTGGCTAATGCGCATGGTAGGGTTGTTGCAGAGCGAAGTGGAGCATACAGGACGACTACTTCTAGTATGAGGATGGAGGTTGAGGCCGTTACTGCTGCCCTTCAATTGACTCTCTGGGATTTCATTTGCTGGGGCCGTTGTTGTATCTGACTCTCAGTTGATGCTTCACAAGATCCAGAAGGGCAGGTTATGGTATGAGTGGATGTCGTCTATAGAAGTTTATAACCTCCAGAGGCTTACGTGGATGTACTGTCCTGGGCATGCAGATGTTTACGGTAATGAGAGAGCGGACAGACTTGCATCAACAGCATCGATTGTTGGGGAGTTGAAGATGAATAAGGGGGAGGGTTTTCGGTCTCTTCGCGACTGTCTGTTGCATGAGGACACTAAAATAGATGTTGAATCGATCCAACGATTTAGGCAGTTTAGAGTTACCCGTTGTACAAGTAGAACTGGATGCATGAGGGGCAGAGTGAGAAGGGTGTTTAATCAGTGAGCCACGGGAACCATCAGTATGCATACTCTTCGATATCTGTTGTGGGGAGACTGAGCACCTATGGGTCTGCCCGGAGTGCAATGACGTCAGTTTAGTAACCAATAACCTCTTCTCCTCTTTACCGGGATGCCTCCTTCTATGATGGTCTTCTCCAGCTATTTGTGACTCTTTATATGTTCAAAATACTTTAATTCTCTTATTTGTAACATCAGTAAGTTTTCTTCGATTCTGAGTTCTTTCTAGATAGATCTACTTGTGTTCTCTCGTCTACCCGGTTCATTTCTCTTTTCGCTCCACAGCAGATCAGCGAAAGATCGGGTTGTGCATTCTTTCTGTGATGTCCTTCTCCTGATTGTGTCTGTCAGGAAGCATGCTGATTGGTTCACTTTGGTTACAGAAAGTGTACGCAGAAAAAGTAGTCTCTAATGGAAAAAATCAGTTAGGATTCGATCGAATATTGTTTGCACAAACACATGTGGTAAGCTTATTCTTCTTTTGTCGTCACACTGCTACCGGGTTGTTGCCAGTGTCGTCACACTGCTACCGGGTTGTTGCCAAGTGTCGTCACACTGCTACCGGGTTGTTGCCAGTGTCGTCACACTGCTACCGGTTGTTGCCATGTGTCGTCACACTGCTACCGGGTTGCCTGTTGCTGGGCAGTGTCGTCACACTGCTACCGGGTTGTTGCCAAGTGTCGTCACACTGCTACCGGGTTGTTGCCAAGTGTCGTCACACTGCTACCGGTTGTTGCCTAGTGTCGTCACACTGCTACCGGGTTGTTGCCTAGTGTCGTCACACTGCTACCGGGTTGCCGTGTCGCATGCTCCGGTTGTGCCAGTGTCGTCACACTGCTACCGGGTTGTTGCCTAGTGTCGTCACTGCTACCGGGTGTGCATGTCGTCACACTGCTACGGGTTGTTGCCAATGTGTACTGCTCCCGGTTGTGCCATGTCGTACACTGCTACCGGGTTGCAGTGTCGCCTGCTGGGCGTCGTCACACTGCTACCGGGTGTTGCGTTGTCACCTGCTACGGTTTTGCCAAGTGTCGTCACACTGCTACCGGGTTGTTGCCAAGTGTCGTCACACTGCTACCGGTGTTCGTGTGTTGCCGTTTGCCAGTGTCGTCACACTGCTACCGGTTGTTGCGTGTGCCCAGTCTATGCGTACTGTCGGTTGCTTCTGTTCTTTTTGTCTTGAGCTGTTCTGGTGGCTTGGGTGTTTGCAATTTTTGCTCTTTGACAGGATTATGCTATGCCATCTAACCATCTTTTTCGTGGTCTTCCTCTTGCCTTCTTTCCCGATGTTCTGTTGTAGAAGACTCTGTATACTGTGGAGTTTGGATACATTCTTATTAAGTGGCCAAACCACTTCATTCTTTTTTTCTCAATGTAACTCAAGCAAGGTCATGTGCCAACTTTCTTTCTTATGCTGATGTTGATGACTCTGCCTTTTCTGGTGTTGTTGGTAACTTTTCGCAGGCAACGCATTTCACATGTAGTTATTTTTGTGACTGCGCTTTGCTCATTGTCCATATTTGGCTCTGGTAACACAAAGTAGGTATAAAAATGCTGTTGATCATCTGTTCTTAGCTGCCTGTGAAATTTTTGGGTGCCTTAACAATGGGGCTAGCTGGTATATATCCCATCATTCAGTGTTATTTTATTAAATGTCTTGTGCCTCTAACAAAGTGTTTGGCAGTCCCCATTAAGTTCATAATGAAATTGATCTGGACCTGTATTCCTAATCAGCAACTGTCAATGAGTGAGATTAGTGTTTTTAGATTCAATAACCGGGATCGCGAGCGAGAGAGAGAGAGAGATATTCCCTTGACACTAAGGGCATCTGATATATTGTTCAATTGACACTAAAGTCACCTGATATATTGTTCCAGCCATCATATTGACACCAAGGGCAACTGATATATTGTTCCAGCCATCACATTGACACTAAGGGCACCTGATATATTGTTCCAGCCGTCACATTGACACTAAGGGCACCTGATATATTGTTCCAGTCGTCACATTGACACTAAGGGCACCTAATATATTAGTCCAGTCATCACATTGACACTAAGGGCACCTGATATATTGTTCCAGTCGTCACATTGACACTAAGGGCACCTGATATATTGTTCCAGCCATCACATTGACACTAAGGGCACCTGATATATTGTTCCAGTCGTCACATTGACACTATTATAGGTTACAGCATTTGCTTTTTGCACTCTAACCTCTATCGCTCTGTCTAGACTTCCGTCTTCTGTGCATATACTTTCTAAGTATTCGAATTCTTGCACTAGGTTGACTGTAGTGTCATTGACATGGGTATTTAATTTATTATGTTTTCTTCCGATATTCATTATTTCGGTTTTAGTGTTATTGATTTTCATGTCACGATTTATACAATTTTTGTTTCCGGGTGTCAATATGTTATTGTAGATCTTGCTTATTTAAGCTTATTGTGCTTGTATATTTCAGACGAAACAACAGCATACATACACACAAGTAAACACATATAACAAACATGAACCCATCATTTAAAGATAACTTCAACAATGATATACATGTTTGTTATATGTGTTTACTTGTATGTATGTATGTTGTTTCGTCTCAAATAAACAAGCACAATAAGCTTATCGCATGTTTTTGTGCGAACACTATTCGATTGAAGGTTACCTGATTATTCTGTGTCTGGCAAAGCGAAGAGTTTATGAAAGACACTCCTCAGTAAAGCTATTTTAAAAATAGCTCGCTGGTTGTGTTCGCAAAAGTGCTCGTATTGCTGGACTAGGCAATGGTAACCGTAAGAAGTATTGGTAAGTGGTTCGATGACAGTGTTTGGTAATTTGTTATTTTCCGGAAGCCTGTAATACTTGTACACAGTCTATATATTTATCCTATTCGTTGCTTCCCTTATGGCTCTTAAAAAAGCTCCTTATTCTCATCTTTCTTATAAAGCAAATGTTATGTGTCATTCAGTGCCGGATTAGGCTAGCGCGGGGCCCGTAGCAAATTTTAGCGCGGCGCCCTAGGTTTTGTATGATAATAAAATAAAACACAACTTTTACAAACAAATTTTTCTTGATTTAATGTGAGCAAATTTAGAGATAATACTAGACAAATCAATTTCTCTAAGTAAATTACTTTCAATGTTCATTAAGGTGAGGTTATTTAGACGATCTTGTCCCATCATGTTCCTTAACTCACTTTGTATACACTTTAATGTTGAAAAAGAACGTTCTCCGCTGCAGTTAGTAATCATTAAAAACTAGTAAATTCGTAAGACTATTTCTACATTTGGGAATCACGACTCTAATAAATTTTCCATTATAAGTTTATAAAATTGCAGTTCTAGAGCCTCATGCTTTCGTTGCTAATAGCAGCAGCTACATTAGTTTTAAGAAGTTCAGTGAACTGCATAAGTTCGTCGCCTAGGCTTTCTTCCAAATCCTCTTGGTAAGAGCTGACAATATTTGGAGTTCTTTTCAAGAGCTCTTCCTCTGTAATAGATTTTAACTGCCGGAGTATTCCAAAAACACCAGTCACTCTATGGTACAGCCTAAATCAATAACTTTTCAAACAAAACAGAACAGTTGTCCTTTAGTTTCTGTATAACACAACCAATCTTTCACGTGAGTTTTGTTTGTTGGTGTATGTGTGTATGTGAAAACGACTTTCGACAAAATCGTGGATTGTTTGGCCATTCACCAATATCGTTGGAGTACATTTTACTTTCGTTGTGTTTTTGGCTTGTAGATGATGTTGCTACATTAGAAGCATGTGCTGTGTTTTCTGCCTCTCTTTGGCTTGAAGATGATATGGCTAAATTGGGAGGACTTGTTGTACATTCGATTTCAGTTTGTCTTGTGAAAAATGTCGCTAAATCGTGAAGAGTTGCTGATCTTAATGGTAATATTGGTAATGATGATTCTTCTATAGCACTGCTTTCATCTACTACACAGTAGGACACGTCTTCTGTATTTTCTGCTTCGATTTCGTTGGATTCAGCACCATCACAACGACATTTAAAAATTCAGACAGCTTGCGTGTTTTTGATATAACATCTGGTTATTTTTCCATTTTCATCTTTCACATAGGCGCGGGGCCCCTAGAAGCGCGGGGCCCGTAGCATTTGCTACTTCTGCTACTAGGCTAATTCGGCTCTGGTGTCATTGTTGTTTCTGTTAACGTTGAAGTTATGTGTCATTGTTGTTTCTGTTAACGTTGAAGTTATGTGTCATTGTTGTTTCTGTTAACGTTGAAGTTATGTGTCATTGTTGTTTCTGTTAACGTTGAAGTTATGTGTCATTGTTGTTTCTGTTAACGTTGAAGTTATGTGTCATTGTTGTTTCTGTTAACGTTGAAGTTATGAGTCACTCAAGTTTTTATTAACGTAAAAGTGATGGGTTACTATTGGTGTATTATTGCGACATGATGAGTCACTTAACCAGTTACCTATTACCAAAAGAGATTGATGATTAAATCAATCAGAAAAACATCAATATAAACACAGGAAGACTACCAAAATATGAGCAGATTAGAACGAGTTGTTTTTCTGCGCATCCCAACAGGCACTATCGACTCCGCAGTCACCAATATACAAAATTCAAGATTGGCAATTGTTCCGTGTTGAACACTAAAAAGAACAATTGACAGTTCAAAAATCGAGAAGAACAGGCTAAATAGTTGCTAACCGGGCAATATTCACTAGAAAGATTAAAAAATAAAATTCCTACAAAATATTTATCCATCTTCTAAATTACACCGGGGACTCTCGCTGGTGCTACGGAGTTCATGCACTGCCGCCGAGATCTTCCTGTGTAAGACAGAGATAGGATCATACATGATTACTCACCAAAGTGCAATGATGATGGTCACTTCCATTAATCAATCAACGAATCACCCAATCAATCAATCGCTACAGACGCCCGAGTGGTTACCGGGCCCAAATTTGGGATGTAAAGAATAGAACCACTGTTACCTGCCACGCATGTCGTAAGAGGCGACTAAGGAGGTTTGGCTGAAATCGAATGCATGTGTCCTAAACGTGTAGAAGTCTATGCGTTTAGGGTCCTACCAAACCAATGTGCAACTTATACACGTTCTTGGCAAAGATCACACCTATCACAAAGAGTGATTAAAAGTGGTCGTAAAGAACGAACGCAAAGAAGAAGAAGAAACAACGAAACATTAACCCTTCATATACCATGCATTGAACAAATCTCAACATTTATTGTAAATATTCAAAGTGATGTCTTTATTTGAAAGGAATAAAGATATAAACAAGAAACAAATAATCTAAATTCTAAACAAAATAAAACAAAACATCCCTACTTTACTATCTACTAACACATATAAACATAACTGTCATACATAGTGAAATCTTAAAGCATATTATTACATAATTAATAATAAAATATTTGATTAAACATAAAATAGGAATAACTATATTTTCAAACAATCTCTTCATTAATCTACCTTCAATTTAGTTTCTTTCTCACACTGTTAGCATTAACTAAAAATTATACTTATTAAAACATTAATTTTGTTAATAAATCTATAAAGTTATTCTTAAAATAATAAGTATTTTAGTTTAGTTTTTATGGTACTTTTGCAGTGGCCTCCATAAACTTCCTAGCTCAGACGGGAAAATAAAAATTCCTGTTTAATGGGGGCTGTTTTTTAAATAAGTATTTGATAGAACACTGTAAGGTTTTCTGCACTTTTATACAATTCTACGAGCAGTTGGTTATTTATTGATGAAAAATGTGAATAATACTGATATTCCTTATTGTTAAACTGAATTTGTAACATAATATAACCTTGATTTAACATGTGAATAATACTGATATTCCTTATTGTTAAACTGAATTTGTAACATAATATAACCTTGATTTAGCATGTGAATAATACTGATATTCCTTATTGTTAAACTGAATTTGTAACATAATATAACCTTGACCTAGCATGTGAATAATACTGATATTCCTTATTGTTAAACTGAATTTGTAACATAATATAACCTTGATTTAGTATGTGAATAATACTGATATTCCTTATTGTTAAACTGAATTTGTAACATAATATAACCTTGATTTAACATGTGAATAATACTGATATTCCTTATTGTTAAACTGAATTTGTAACATAATATAACCTTGATTTAGTATGTGAATAATACTGATATTCCTTATTGTTAAACTGAATTTGTAACATAATATAACCTTGATTTAGTATGTGAATAATACTGATATTCCTTATTGTTAAACTAAATTTGTAACATAATATAACCTTGACCTAGCATGTTATGTTATTTTTAGAATGAATTTCTCTTTATCTAACAATACTGAAATGCCAGGTCACGCGACGTTTGTGGTCCACATGAGCTCGACGGGTTTATGTTATCGAAGGTCACGGTATTGCTAAATTCTTAATGCATAAAATAATAATGGTAAGTGGTTTAAAACCCTACAAAAATAATAATCTAAATAATAAGTAGCAGTATAATAATTAATAAGTAATTTGTAATTTAACATCATACATTTCTGGATAAAACATTATAGCAATAATTTCCTGAATATCAAAGCAGGCATTGAAGTGGGATGCAAAGGGTTCAAGAAAGAGAGGTCGACCTAAGGAGACCCTGAAACGAACTTTGCTGAGAGAGGCAGGAAATATCGGTCTCAGTTCCATGAAGGAGATTGAGCGAGTTGCCCAGGATAAAGCGTTATGGAGAAATTACTTGCAGGCCCTATGTAACGTATACCGGTACGAGAGGAATTATTATAAACTTCCAATCTATTTTATTGTTATTTACCTAAAAATCATTTCGTCAAAGTTTTTCTTTTTCAATAATAAAGAACCACATAGCGAACACAGAATTGGCAATCTGCTATGAAACAGTCACTAAATTATAACCAAATCAACCCGAAATGCAAGGCTATAAATCCACTGTGGTAACTAAAATACTATAATTACTATAATATCCCAATAGGCTATAAAACATGAACATATAACCAATAATACTATAAATATCTATAATGATATATACCACTGGTAACTATATAACCATAAATTACTATAAATATCCTATAATGAGGATAATACCACTTGTAACTATATATATCCCTATAATGAGGCTATAAATACCACTGTGGTAACTATATAAATATCCTATAAGACTATAATACCATAATACTAAATATCCTATATGAGGTATATACCTTATATACTATAAATATCCTATAGAGGCAAAAACATATTACTATAAATATCCTATAATGAGGCTAAAATACCACTGTGTAACTATATAAATACCCATTAACTTATCAATATCTTTATTAAACCGAAACTCCTGTCATTTTAGCTTGAGTACGCTAGGCGGTGTAGAACCACGGGGAGGGAGGGAGGGGGAAGAGCCTGAGGAATGAAATGGCCGAATGGTTAGTGCAGTCGCCGCGAACCTGTTTAGGATTTTTTTTGTATGCCCTCTACAGAAACAATTCTTGGTCTTACCGTGGACTGAATGCGGGTCTCCCATCATGGAAGCCGCACCATAATCCATTCTGCCAGACGTATATAAATACCTTGAATAACTTTATAAATACCTCTTCATCATTACAATGACGTTTTATTTCAAGACTTGCTTTGAAGATATGTGATTTCTTGTTGTATTGTTATTGGTTTTACAACATAAGTATGTTTGTAAATAGACATCGTTCTTGTTGAAATTTATAGCAATATGAATATCGAACATAGGACAGAAATGAGGAGTCGAACAAACAAGAGTGATGAAGTAACAAGAAATAGAGAGTCGAGCAAACATACGTTATGAGTTGGAATGAATTGTGTCTCACAGGTACGAGTGAAGGGTTGGAAGGCGGGCATTAGAAGACGGACAGTTTCTAGTCAGGATGTGTGGAGTTCACCAGTTTCTATACCATTCGTCATCTGCTGAAAGACACTGAGCAACTATTTGTGCACACTGAGAGAAATAGCTTTAATTCTAGTAACCTATAACCGGAAATAAAGATCATCACTACTGAGCATAACTTCCCACAATGCAACATCAACTTGTTATTTAAAAAAAAAAAGGAAATTCATGTATATCAGAGAAGTATGAGAAATCAGAAAACTGTCTGGTCAACCACTAGTAACAACTGTTATAAGAAGGAGGGTTTTAAAGTCGAAGGATTGACTTCATTGCACCAGATTTTACCCCTCGATTTTACGGCTCGGTCCCTCTCCGCAGAACTGGCACGCCACCTGCCGAGAGTATTGCACAAGCACGAACTCCTGTAGCTCCAGCAATAATCCTAGGGGTCTCTGGAAAAACTGCACCGTGAACAGAATGGCGCGGTCCGGACTCGAACCCACGACCTTCGACTCACAAGTCAAAGGGCTTCCACAGAGACCCCTATAAGAAGGAAAAGTTGGAGATATGTTGGACACACCTTGAGAAGAAATGATCAAAGAATATCAAAGCAGGCAGTGAAGTGGGATGCAAAGGGTTCAAGAAAGAGAGGACGACCTAAGGAGACCCTGAAACGAACTTTGCTGAGAGAGGCACGAAATATCGGTCTCAGTTCCATGGCGGAGATTGAGTGAGTTGCCCAGGACAGAACGGTATGGAGAAATTACTTGCAGGCCCTATGTAACGTATAACGGTACGAGAGGAATTGTTATTATTATGTACACACATAGAGAAATACTATTAGATTGAAGATGCACCTGCTTTAAAAATAACATTCTTCTTCTTTACGTTCGTTCTTTACGACCAATTTTAATCACCCTTTGTGATATGTTTGATCTTGCCAAGAACGTGTATACATTGCACATTGGTTTGGTAGGCCCTAAACGCATAGACTTCTACACGTTTATGAAACGTGCATCCAATTTCAGCCAAACCTCCGTAGTCACCTCGTACGACATTCGTGACAGGTAACAGTGGTTCTATTCTTTACACCCCAAATTTAGGCCCCGGTAACCAATCGGGCGAAAAATAACGTTTAAAAAAATTGAAACTTAAAATTAACGACGCATTACTCAATATCTAAAATTGTTAACAAATATACTGACTATAAACAAGATTGGATACGATATAAATGAGAATAGCATACACATATCTAGCATTCATACAACGACACAACGTTGAAATATTTGATGCTACTTATATCAATTAACAATAAGTAACGTTTGAAAAGAAAGTAGCACAGACATGACATAAGCTACAAAAAAAGGTATATGTATTCATACACACTAACACCGGCCATAACCAAAATCAAAATGTATATGGTTTATGTAAGTTTCAACATTTGTAACATAAGAAAGATATCCGTAGCGGATTAAAAATATGAATAAGATTCTAGTACTAAATAATAACAAATGATATGCAGTTCTTTGCGTTGTCCTTCTATGAACTGCTTTTTAATATCAAATTTATCACTAGGTTAGGAAATATATATATAAATATTCTGTACTGGTTTATCTAATAAATGCTGCGATAATAAACGTTACCATGGAGATAATATATACCAATAGGGTTGGTGACCTTGACCGTGCAGATTCATTACAAAAGTCACCATCGCATTCACACGTATACTGCTTGTATCTTTTGCCATTGGTCCCATATATTTTCGTGCATCCAGTTTCAAGTCTGGTTTTAGAACATTGGCGAGCAACGCGTTCTTTTACGTCACCCAAGCTATCTCCACCAATGTCCACTGAAGTCAAGAATGAAATATATATATAATATCATATAAACTCAAGGCCTTCAAATCATCAAGTGAATAGTGCATTTTGTATATGTAAATATTATTTCAAGTATAAAATACAAAATTAAGAACAAAGTTAGTCAAGAACAGTTCGGTTTTAGAAAGAACTAGGGAAGAAATTTTGTTGTCTAAGTGTGTTAGGTGAAAAGTGTATAGAAGTGCAAAAAAAAACACCCCAACACGTATATGTATTTTGTTTATATATTGCAGAAATGTTTTTGACAGAATTAAACGTGAGAGACTAATTGAGTGTCTCGAACAGATTTGATTGGGCGGGAAAGAGACATCATGATGATCTGCAACGTACAGCGGGAACAAAAGGGAACAATAAAAATTGGTAAAAATGCATTGAAGAAATGCTGTTCTATGGCTCGGACACATGGAGGAAAACAAAGAAACCACTGGAAAACTACAGATCTTTATAAATGGATGTTTACGTAGAACAGAAGGACTGAGATGGTATGATAAGATTACGAACGAGGAACTTAGAGAAAGAACTAAGCAGATACCAGTGGAGAAAGAGCTCAGGAACAGACGCTGGCGATGGATAGCACATAGAGAAGACCGACCAGAAGCATTGCAAGAAAGGCCCTGTTTTGGAACCCACAGGGAAAGAGGAGTAGGAGTGGGCCTAGACATACCTGGAGAAGAGAGCTATATTTTATTAAAAGGATAGATAAAATATGGAAAGAATTGGAAGGGAGGGCAGGAGAGAGGAAGAAGTTTGTTGAAGACCTGTGCTCCGCTGGGAGCTGAAAGGGGAAGAAGGAGTAGAAGAAGAATGCATCGGCTTCATCTAACTTGTCCATGTCGGAACTTGGCTGCCATGATAGCAGCTCTAAATGTCCCCATGTCTTGCGTAAGGCGGCTGACGTCTGCTTAGGCCATTCTAAAGTTATCTATTACATCTTGTACGAATCTTCTCCTTGTTCTTCCTCTCTCTCGTCTGCCCGGTTTAATGCCATCCAGAATGATCTTCTACAGAGAATCATTTTGTTTTTATATGTCGAAAATATTTATTGTTTTTCCTCAGTTTTCTATTCTTTACCAACCACTACTCTTCAATTTTAAGCTGTTTCAAAATTGACATATTTGTTCCTTTTTTTCTAACCGTGATCTTCTAAGTACTCTTCTGTAACCCCCTACTTTCAAATGCATTGATCTTGATGGCAGAAACTACTCGCCTCATATTGACATAAAGAGAAGAGTTAGACAGTGAAGTGTTCTGGTTTTTTTTGGGACTGCGTAGCATCTACACACACAAAATATTCAAACAAATAGAAAGGATACTAAGCTTGAACATTAATGGATGGATAATAAATAACGTAAAACAATGAGGATGATTTAGTGATATTAACATAAAACGAACAAAAACTGCAAGAACTATAAGAACAAGTAAACAACAGAAGAGAAATATATGGCCGGTGTATTAATATTGAGAAAACAAAAATGATAGTAACGTGTAAGATAGGAGAGACAAAGGCGTTAAATATAATGGTAAAGGGAGAAATGCTGGAACAAGTGTCAAGTTATATATCTTGGACGTATACTAACAGAAGACTGCAGATATAAAAATGAAGTTCGGAAAATAATAAGAATAGTTAAGAGCACATGTAACAACATGAAAAATGTATTAACATTCAAACAAAAAAGAAATACAAAGATAAGACCTACTAAGTGTTACATATATTCATCATTGTTGTATGAAAGGGAAACGTTGACAGTGAGAAAACAGATATAAAGAAGAACTGAAGCATGCACACAGTGGATATGTAGAAGAATATGCAGAGTGTCATGGACAGAGAAGACAACTAATAAACAAGTATTTCAACAATAAGGACGGAATAGATAAATGCTGAAAGAGATCGAAATTAAGACATATGATATATTTAGATCCCATTAAGAGACCCGACATAGTGTGAAAACTTGTATAGAAACTTATCCAAAACTAAAATAATACTAAACGGAAAAACCCAATAAGTTGAATCACTTATCAAATAACATGTCCCTTTCGGAACGTCGTTTCCATCCCCGCCCGCCTGAATAACTTTGTCTTTAGTAAGTTCTCTCGCCTCCTTCAGCGTCATGTTCAATGTTTCTTTATGTCCTGCTGCCACCTACATCTTGGTCGTCCCCTGTATCATATACTCCAGGAGCCATGTCTTCCATTACCGTTCTCTCCAAATAATTGTGGAAGTGAAAATTGCAGGCATCCGTCAAAACCTGTACATCGAGTACCATTGACTCATACATAACAACATATCTCGCAAACTGAAATATTTTGGTCTAATAAAACATCACAATGGCTTGTAGAGAACAGTAATGTAGGACATGGTTTCTAGAATACATGGTTTCAGGGACGACCAAGACAACGGTGGCAACTAGACATTAAAGAAACATTGAACAAGATGGTGAAGTAGGCGGCCGGGAAAGCTTGATAGAGACCTATGTTTTTTTAGACAGGCTGTGATGAGATCGACGTTCTGCAAAAGACATGCTACACGGTATATAAGAGAGATAAACATGTATAAATATTTCCCAACTCGTTGATTTATGCATGAATTAATCTCATTCACTCACGACAGTTGTAACAATTCACTTTCATTCAAAAATCGACACAATCTTAAACCTTAATAGGAAATCATGCAAATCAACATATGATTGTAAACAATTTGATCACCTACAAAAATATTGCATCTTCCTACATCCAACCGCCCCTTTAGTGCAGTTGGCCTTAAATTTATTGAGTGAGGTTCCAAAGCAATCTGCATCTAGCATAGAATTGCACTGATAGCATGAAATAGCCACTACAACCGTCTGGTGACCTAAGGATGTAAAGAATACAATAGGGAAGAAAAGGATAGAAACACATCATCATCATTGGCCTCTTTGTCTCAGGAGACAATTGGTGTTGTGTCACGTAGTTTGTTCTGCGCTGAATCACAAGGTTTCTTGTGGCTGTAATGGCCTATTATGGAGTGGCAATCCTTGCCACAGTTGCTGCAGGTGATAGAAATACACCAACACACATACGCCATGGTTTCCACATCTTGCATTTGGGTCACAGGCAAGGGTCTTTAGCGTGTACCCTACCTACTGCTAAGGTTAAGAGCAGCGTACTGCTCTACAGGATTTAGAATAAATAAGTCCATTAATAAAGGTGTCTCTGTGACGTAGATGCTAGGTTATCGCCTCTCGTTTGAAAGGTACCTGATTCGCTCTTCTCATAATGCTTAAGTCATGCATATTTCCAGTGGTCACAAAGGTAAATATGTATACAAAATATGATAACTGACTTCAGCATGACAGGAAGGGAGGCAATATATCAATAACTACTACAGATGCAAGCGTTAGGAAGAAAAACTAGTACATATTGTACATACAATAATATATACGTGTGCATGACCCTACGCATATACTCAAGTATATATACATGCACACTCTCAAAGAGCGATTGTGAGATCTTGCAGCTAGCAAGTTGGAAAAACATTGCATAAGATAGAAATTCTTCTTATTTATACTTAACCATTATCACCGAGGGGTGCATAATCCATTAACGAACCCACTCTTAGCAATAATATCTTGTGTAATTCTCTTCAGCTGTTCCCTGATCTTCTAATGTCAGCTTCTAGATCTCTTCTCCGTGTGTTCCTTCGTCTATCCACTCCTCTTGATCTTTAGTGGTTCCATTAGAATGATTGTCTGGTAATACTGGTTATGAACTGTCATAGTATGCGACCCATCTAGAATAAATGGCAGTATTACATTTTGCGAGACCGGCAGAATTGCATGTATTCTCTCTCTCTCTCTCTAGTCTGTGACGTCCTTGGAGCTTAGCACAGTAACAAATACACACCATTCTTTCCTATTCTTGGCTGTCCACTGTATTATGTTTCAGCTGTGATTCAATTCTTTCAGTTCCCGTTTTACTGTTCTCCTCCAGCTGATTTAGTGTCTTCTACGTTTTCCTTTACCCTCTGGTGCCTGTCGTTTTCGTAACAGAGTTGGACTCCACGCTTGACAGGTACTCATCCACTACTAATACTCATGTCAAATATATCTGCATGATGAGTGATCAACCTCCATTTCTCACTAACTTTACTGAGTCTAAGAATGTTAAAGTAACTTGATCAATCTCCATTTCTCACTAACTTTACTGAGTCTAAGAATGTTAAAAGACTTGATCAACCTCCATTTCTCACTAACTTTACTGAGTCTAAGAATGTTAAAGTAACGTCAACCTCCATTTCTCACTAACTTTACTGGGTTTAAGAATGTTAAAGTAACTTGATCAACCTCCATTTCTCACTAACTTTACTGAGTCTAAGAATGTTAAAGTAACTTGATCAACCTCCATTTCTCACTAACTTTACTGGGTTTAAGAATGTTAAAGTAACTTGATCAATCTCCATTTCTCACTAACTTTACTGGGTTTAAGAATGTTAAAGTAACTTGATCAATCTCCATTTCTCACTAACTTTACTGAGTCTAAGAATGTTAAAGTAGCATCAACCTCCATTTCTCACTAACTTTACTGAGTGCTAAGAATCCTTAACGAACACTTGAGCAAAAATATCTTGTTAATCTCTTAGCTGTTTGACTTTAATGTAGCTTAGATCATCTCCTTTCCATCACTCTCTTGACTTTGTGGTTCCAAGAATGATTGTTGGTAATACTGTATGAACTTCATTATCGCCATCTGAATAATGCTATTACTTTGAGTCCAGAATTTATGAAATTCTCACTCTCTTCTCCTAGTCTGTGACTCCTGGGCTTAAGAATTTTAACAAATACACAATTCTCCATTTTCTCCACTTTATGTTTCAGTGTGTTCAATTCTTTCAAGTTCCTGTTCTACTGTTTACTCAGCTGAATTTAGTGCTTTACGTTCCTTTCTCCTCTGTCCTGTCGTCTAAGAAGTTGAAACTCACGCTTGACAGTACTCTTTTCCACTTAACTACTGATGTCAAATATATTAATGATGTGATCAACTCCATTTCTCACTAACTTTACTGAGTCTAAGAATGTTAAAGTAACTTGATCAATCTCCATTTCTCACTAACTTTACTGGGTTTAAGAATGTTAAAGTAACTTGATCAACATCCATTTCTCACTAACTTTACTGGGTCTAAGAATGTTAAAGTAACTTGATCAACATCCATTTCTCACTAACTTTACTGGGTTTAAGAATGTTAAAGTAACTTGATCAATCTCCATTTCTCACTAACTTTACTGAGTCTAAGAATGTTAAAGTAACTTGATCAATCTCCATTTCTCACTAACTTTTTCCTTGTTTAACTTAAACATTTAATTTCAAATTGGTTGCGCATAAACTTGGATTTTATCTCAATATTGTTCATTGCCAAGAATGACCACTGCTATAATGCTAATGTATTTGAAAGGTAAAGAAAGAATTTGCAACAATATAGAATATTAGCAATGCAATTAAATATATTTGTACTTAGCGTTAATCTTATTGGGTGTACCATAGAAATATATGTACATTTAACAAACACAATACAACGTATATCATAATATATTGTTTAAAATTGTGAAACGAATTTGAAGTGATTTATATAAAGAATTAAAACATGTGAAATGTGAACGCATATAAGAATATGTCGAGTTCATGGAAAGGGAAGAATACCAATGAAAAAGTACTTCAACAACTAGGAGTGAAAAGAAAACTGTTCAATGAGGTAGAAATGAGATACATGAGATATTATTGTCACATTAATTATAAGAGACATGACACTCTCTTGAAAACCCTCTTGGGAGTGAAGATAAAAGACATGAGATCAAGGGACAGACAGAGACACAAATGGGAAGGAAACAACAGAAAGTGGATATGCAAATATCTGAAGTCGGGTGAAGGACATAACTTGCTGGGTCGCTGAGGAGGTCTTAACTGACAAAAATCAAGTTTATTTTTGTGCCAGGGCATTCAGGTGTAAGGGGAAATGAACGCGACGATAGACTTGCAGATATGGCTGACGTAAAAAGCAATGAACCAGGCTGATATTAACAATTCCATAAGGGAGAGAGGTGTGTACATGATTCAAGTAATAGTGGTGAATCTGCAACACTAACCAGACTGCAAGAATTCCAAATCAAATGTGATGTAGCTAGACAATAACACTATGCTAGTAGCCAAAGAAGAATAGTAAACCAACACAGAACCGGTGTCGTTAGTCGCCACACGCTGAGCAACATACTGAGGAGATCGGAGCACTTATGGATTAGTTGGTTCGACGTGCAGTGAGGATGATCTGACGACTAAACTAAACTTGTTGGAGTGCCTTTACAGACAACCTTCAATGTGAAGATGGTATATGATTGATTGATATACTTTCAAAGTTTAAAATATTCTTACATGACAGAATCACCAGAAGCAGTGCTAAAAGCAATGTCCAATTATGTGCAATCAGTTGCATCACTGGGTGCTCATGCGTCTACTCAATACGACGCCGAATTTATAATCTCCGGTTTAATTACTGAGCTGCTATGTTTCAGATCTAGCTCTATAACGGGATCGCGAGAGAGATCTAGCTCTATAAATCCCTTGTTCGTTGTTGCCAAATACGATCAAAATAGTTCGGCTAGGTCCATCTTTTAATCGACCTTTAACATTTGCATATCTGCGATGTTTTGTTAACGATACTTCACGTGCATAAACACACTCATTTGGTGTGTCTTTGCTTGTGTTAGATTCTTTATTTTCATAGCTTGTAACCGCTCTTCATTGAGAGCTGTTATTTTTCTTTAATGATGCTATAAGGTCTACTGCCGTTTGTTGTGAGCAGACAGGGAGAATCACATCGTCCAGACCGGAAGTTGGTGCGCATGCACTTTTTTCAAAAGCACCATTTTGAACACGGGTCACGTTAATAAACTAAAGAGCGTGCATTTCTTGATTCGAACGCGCATGTAGTGCGGGAACATATGGTTTGTTTAGAAGCAGCAGGTTGATGTTCAATGACCAGTTTTTTATTTGTTACGATCACTTTGAAATCAGCCATGGTTTGTGTCAGTAAGGACCTCTGCTAATATAGATTAAATGTATTTTCAGTGTATTTACAGCGAGCTATTGGAACCATCAGCATACATACTTTTCGTCATTTGCTGAAAAGCTTAAATACCTATGTCTATGCTAGAAGTTCAATGAACTGTTAGTCATCCAACCAACCAACCAACCAACCAACCAACCAACCAACCAACCAACCAACCAACCAACCAACCAGCCAGCCAGTCAACTAGCCAGACAACCAACTAACCAACCAACCAACCAACAAACAACCAACCAACTAACCAACCAATTAAACAAATCAAACAACCCTTATTTCTGAGGCCCACCTTTTAAGGATAACTTTTTACGTTGTATCCACTGTGTTGTTTCTTGATGAAGTTCAGTACTGATGTTGTTCCCACTTTTTTCTTATCTTCATTTCTAAACCGGTCTCTTTTTTATATTCCCAGCATTATGCGTGGCCACTTCATTTCCGACATGACTAGTTTTCTTCTATCGTTTGATGTCAGCGTCCAGGTTTGGCACGGCACTGATAGAATAACACTGGGGATGGGGAGGGGGAATTGTGTTGAACGAAGCTCTTTTAGTGTTCATGGTGATATTTTTGCATTTTAAAATTGGTGCAATTTGTCCTATAATTTGCTTTATTGCATCTATGTTGGATTTCGTTAATTAATTTTCAATTTTCTGAAAAAAAATTATCCCAAGGTACATAAAGTCTTTTCTTCTTTCTTTAATTGGAGTTTGTCGATAGAGATGTTGGTTGTAATTTTCTTTTTAGCGAATGTCATTACTTCGGTTTTGTCAATGTTTATTGTTATATTGAATTCAGTGCATGTAAACTTAAGTCTGTTAATGCGTTGCTATAGTTGTTCCTTTATTTTTGATCTGATTGCATGATCGTCGAACAAAAGAAATTTTATAAAGAGTTCCCCAAGTTTGTTCCCTTCACTGGTATTTCAATGGCCATTACAACGGGCTTTGATATGAATAAATGTGATATTTCCACGTTTTCTCTTATCGTGTCTGTCATGATATTCTTCAAGATGTAACATGTAACTATAATATGTAACTTTTATAGTATTGACTTTGTTTTTTATATCACGTTTAATAGACAAAGAACATGGCAGAAATTAATTTTTTATTGTAAACCTCTTTAAGTCGAAGCACAATTCTTTCAACCTAAGAACATGTCTGCATTTTTTGGGTAATAAATATCAGCTTGTAGGTCAACGAACATAAAAATAGTTTTCTTAAAACTCTTAAAAAATAATCAGCTTTCTTGTTCAAAGTCAGAAAATAATTCATATATAGCAATTTATGCTACACCGTTTTTCAAGGGAAACCACTGTGAAAATGATATGCTTCACGACCGTTTTACAGTATACATACAATTACAAGGTTCACAAACTTTAGTCCGACTGAAATTACTGAAGTAAAAGAGGTAAGGCATTCAAGATATAACAGAGAACGTTGCGTTCTGCCTAACTTTTCTTTGTTCACCACTGTCTTCCTCCAATTTATATCATTATCCTCCTCTTACCTGCATACCGGCCTAAACCATTTCCTCGTTACAGTTCAAGCAGTTCCTTGACAGTATCTACTATCATATGGAGTATTATCAGTGACACCAGTATCTCAGTATTATTCAGTATAATTCAGTATGGTTTGTTGCATGCAGTGTCATAATTACTCGTCTTTTAATGTGTCCAAATATTTTATTTGTTTCTGTTTGATCTACTTTAACAATCTCTTCTTCATTCAAAACGTTTCCAGGCTTCCTTATGTCTTTTCCCATGAAATACGCCCAATTCTTCTCTAAATCCACATGTCAAAGATCATTATCTCATGAAACACAGAGTCCATATTTCGAAGCCAAGGTGAATTGAAGAATGTATATCATCTGGCGACTATCATATTTTTAAACATTTGTTTGGGTGGAGTCTGCAGGATAAAAGAAACAGGCAGATAAAAAAAATGACGGAGAAGAGCACTGTGAACAGATATAATGGAATTGTGAAGACATGGACAGACTTGACAGGATAGCACAAGACACAAAATAATTGTCAGCTTTCTGCTCTTTCAGACTCTCTTTGTGAGTCTGTTCATTGTTGTTACTGCATTGCCTACCCTGATGTTTATTTCTTCTATCTATTGATAACTTATTTTTGAGCGAGGATTACAAGTAGGTAACCAACTTGTAAATGACCAACTACCACCAACTCCTTGTTGTCAATTGAAATTGCTGATCTTCCCTTTTGCATCATGTAAGTCTAAACTTACAGCAGGTTTCAGAGAATGCACGTACTGTCTACTGCAGTTCTTACTCTAAATGAGTTGTAATTATCACATCCTTTGCATATAGCAGTTCTCTAATTAGTACCTTCCTAATCCTAGTTGTGGTCTTTGAGCACCGTAGAGACCACCATATGAGCAATAATGGATGCAAATTCCTAAATCCTGATCTCGAAATGCACGTTTCAGGAGAAGTGAAAAGTATATACTGAATAGAATGGGAACAAGGACACAACCGTGAGTTACTTCATTCGTGATTATCAACTCCACTGAGGATGTACAGTAGAAATTTATGGTGCCCCTCATACCTGTGTGGAATTACTCAATACTGCTCAGAGGCGTCGTGGACAGCCAATCTTTTTGAGCTCTTTGTACAGATTTTCCCAACTAATCAAATCAAATGCCATTTTAAATATTGGCAAAAGTGATAAAAAGGAATTAAGTATGCTCTTAATTTTTGTCGCAGCATTCATAATGAGAATATCATATCTGTGGTAGACCACTTTGCATGAAAACTGCACTGTCATTCACTCACCTTTCAACTCCCAACGGAGCACAGGTCTTCAACAAACTTCTTCCAGCTCTTCCTCTCTCTTGCCACCCATACCAATTCTTTCCATGTTTTACCTATCCTTTTAATATCAGTCTCAGCTCTCTTCTCCAGGTCTGTCTAGGCCTTTTCCTACTCCTCTTTCTCTGCGGGTTCCAAAACAGTGCCTGTCTTGTAATACTTCCGGTCGGTCTTCTCAATGCATGTCCTATCCATCACCAGTCATCTCTTCCATAGCTCTTTCTCCACTGGTATCTGCTTAGTTCTTTCTCTGAGTTCCTCAGTTCCTCTGAGTGCCTCTATTCTACGTAAACATCAATTTATGAAGGTCTGTAGTTTTCTGGTGGTTTCTTTTGTTGTCTTCGATGTTTCCGAGCCATAGAACAGCACTGACTTCACATCTGATTGAAAGATTCTCAGCTTTGTGTTTGTTTTGATCTCCTTTGACTTCCACATCTTACTCAATACAATAGAGTTTCCCCTTGCTTTTTGTATTCCTATCTTGACATCTTTGTTCCTCCTGTTTCTATGTTGCTACTAAGGTATGTGCATGATTCTACATCCTTTACAGCTGTTTGCTCCAGCATAATCTAGTTTACATTTACCACATTTATTCTCATGACCCTGTGTATTTTCAAATCTAGTTGCTGAGACTTATTATTCAGGGTATTCATTTTATCTTTACTCTGTGCATGATTGTGGGACAGCAATGCCAGATCGTCTGCAAAATCCAGGTCCTCTGGTTGTTACATAAGTGTCCATTGTATTCTCAATCTGTTATCTGTTGTTGGTGATTTCATGAACCAATTTATGGCCAGCAAGAACAGGAATGGTGATAAGAGGCATCCCTGTCTCACCCCCATTCTTATCTCAAAGGATTCCGTCAATTGGCCATCATGGATATGACTCTGAATTTCATTCCTTCATAGGTGTCCTTTGTTAGGTTTGCAATCTTGAATGGAACTTCATTGTGTTTTAACCCTTTAGCTGCCAAGGACGTATATATACGTTTTCCCATTCACTTCTAAAGACGCATTAACATGTCTGTTATTATCTCTCCTCTGTGGGTTAAAGACGTGTTAACACGTTATACATAGCTACTGCCACTGCTATAGGCGTACATTCACGTTTGTGACCTAGGAACAAAGAGTAGCTATTTTTAGCTCAGTCTTCGGAAAGTATGTAGCAGCGAAAGGGTTAATAGTTTCCACAATGACTCTCTATCTAGACTAGAATGAAAAAATTGAAGTATTTTGGACATGTAATGAGACATGAAAAGTTGGAGAAGACCATATGGAAGGAATCATCCTGGTAAAGAGGAGAAAAGGGAGGAAGACCACGGAAAAGATAGATCCAGGATGTAAATTTGATGATTTGAACATGATGGCTGCATCTGGCCTATGAGGGGAGAGAACTCCAAAGGAATGTTAAGGTGGCAAAGTTCTACTCATGATAAACTATTTGATGATGATAATATACCTATAATGTTTACCTTATCACCAGCATTTCGAATACTCTCACTAGTTGGATCCTGTAATCATTTGCACACTGGCTGGTGGTTTTTTGTACTTTAATTCTAGCTTGTTGCAAGTCAAGGAGAGTTCTTCTTCTTGGTATTTTTTTATTCTATAGAACTTGTTTTTTCCCCCTATTAATCAAAAACTAAAGTGTCTGATGTTATTCTCAAACCAGTCTTGACTCCTTATGTTTTTCTAATGCCATAGACTTTTGATGCTGATCTGTAGACAGTTTCGTTAATTTTTTTCCTATTTTAGATTTACTGAACAATTATCTGATTAATCTGTAAGAGCATACTCAAGCAGCTGTTGGAAAGTATTTGCCAGAGTTTGGCAGTATTTATTATGTGAGAGTAGGGTTTGTGTTGCACTGAGAAAACTCTCTTGGGATTTTGGGTTTTTCTCTAGAAACAACCAGAGTGGTTACTATCACAGTCAGTGATATGATAACTCTGTGTTATTAGAGTGTTGTTCAGGTGTTGTCTCTATTTGATTAGAGAGTCTGGTGGCCGGTGCTAGTAACATATTAGATGTTCCTTAAGACCTTGTGATGCTGCTTTGTTACAAAGAAGAAATTTGAGATGCATAGATAGTTTATTGTGCAGAACTCCACAATATTTGTTCATTTTCATTAATGAGCCCAGTTTTGTGTTTGCTAAGACAGAACGGCCAAGAGTTTGAGCCTGATCACATAATAGCATTGGGGGTCTCTTTGGCATAGAGGTTCAGGTGCTCACCTCTCATTTTAAAGGTACTCAGTTTGCTCCCTTGTGGAGCTATGGGAATATTTTTCTAGATATACCTGATTTCAGTGCAGCTGAGATCGAGTTCCTAGTCCTATCGAAGTCGGACGATAAACGTAGGTCCGTGTTCAAGTTGAGCACGTAAAGAGACCCTTGACAGTTCAACATCGAGAAGAGCAGGCTGGAAAGCCGCTGCCCTGGCAAATTTATTTGAAAGATTAAATAATAAAAATTCCTACAAAATATTTGCAACATCTTCTAAATTACATTGGTGACCCTCGCTGGTTCTACAGAGTTTGTGCACTTCCACTGAGATCTTCCTGTGTAAGAAATATATAAGAGCACACATGGTTACTCACCAAAGTGCAATAATGATGGTCCGATCAATCTTTCAACATAGTTATCTTTCTAGTCACCAAATATGTATGTTATGTTATGCAATCGACGTCATGGCACATTGGACATTACCATTCAAGCTCTGTCCTCCGCTGCAGCAGCCATCCCAAAGTTCATTTGCTCACCCTACCCATGAGAAGTTGATTACTATATCTTCTCTCTTGACCACGAAGACGACAATGTCTTGCATGTCCAAACTTAAATATGCATGTGTTCAGTCCTTGGAACTTCACTCATTACATTATCCAACTCCCCATAAATGTCATCCTTCAAATTGTCCTCTGACTTGGTATGATAAGTATGACAGAACAACTCAAGTCCAATAATCTCAAGAATGCTAGTATTCTATCACATCCTTCAACTGAGCTGTCAGTTATTCCAAATAATGAATTTCTCACAGAAAAAGTTATTAGATTTATTCCAAAACTCTGCCTTTTAGAAATATGTATACTTGTTTTTTCCTGTAGCAATCCATTTTCAGGTAAACATGTATGTCAGTTATATCTATACAGAATATTAGAAAAGAAGGTGCGAAGAAGACCATGAAAAAGATAGTTAGATGGCATAGCAGAATCCTGTCAAAAATAACTATCACCCAAACCACTAGAGCAGCGCAAGTTAAAAACAGAAAACCATGACACTGGGCACCAACCTGGTAACAGTGTGACGACAAAAGAAGAAGTTATATCAATGTAAAGATGGTTGAATTAAGAATAAATTACACCTGTCTTTTTGATACCTGTGAAGTTTCTAAGGTCATTGGAGTGACCATGATACAGGGTCTTGACTGCCAAAACTGACAATTTATATTTTTCTCATTCTGATTGCATTTTGTTAAGACATTTTTAGCAGTGATTTTGCATTTTACCAGCATTTTTTGGATTTAGTCCCAGCCGTTAGAGTGATAAGTGAGGAATAATGATTGCTATTTCTTTCTTCTGTGTAGGAGCACATAGATTCAGGAAATATGTCTACTTCTGATAACATACAGCCTGGGGTAAAAGACTACATTAAGTTTCAAGAATCCTTAAAGCTCAGATGCCTTAAACTGAAAGAAGTCAGCGGAGTAAGCAAACTTGAGAGAAAGATAAATGCAGAAATGAAGTTTCTGATGTCGGTAAGTATTTTATAAATTGTGTGATAGTTTATATAATACTACTATGGTGATGCCATTTGTGTCAGATTTGCTAAGCCACTGCTCATGCAAAATTCGTTAGAAGGCAGGAGAAGTTGCTAGAGATAGAGAGTTTTTTAGACGGGCTGTGATTAAAACAACATTCCACAAGGGGCATGCTACATGATGATGACCCTGGACAGAAAAAAATCCCATATCTTTCCTGGGATTCAATCTTATGTCCTCATAATGGAGATATCAATCTCCTTCTCTGCCAGGCAACCACCTTGTCTGCTAGGCAACCTCCTTATCTGCCAGGCAACAACCTCCTTATCTCAGCAACAACCTCATTATCCTGGCAAACTCCTTATCTGACAGGCAATCTCCTTATCTGCTAAGCAAACTTCTTATCTGCAAGGCAACCTCCTTATCTGCCAGGCAACCTCATCTGTTAGGTAACCTCCTTATCTGCTAGGCAACCTCTTTATCTGCTAGGCAACCTCCTTATCTGCCATGCAACCTCCTTATCTGCTAGGCAACTTCTTATCTGCTAGACAACCTCCTTATCTGCCAGGCAACCTCCTTATCTGCCAGGCAACCTCCTTATCTGCTAGGCAACTTCTTATCTGCCAGACAACCTCCTTATCTGCTAGACAACCTCCTTATCTGCAAGGCAACCTCCTTATCTGCTAGCCAACCTGCTTTCCATCATCAGGTTATACTAAGTTTGGACATGTCAGACAGTGTCGTCTTCATGGTAGAAAGAGAAGGTATACTAATCAACTTCTCATGGGTACAGTGAGCAGATGGACTTTGGGATGGCTGCTGCAGCGGAGGACGGAGCATACATGGGAATGCCTAATGTGCCATGACGTTGATCGCATAACATAACTATCTAAAGATTGATGATAAGATTAAGTCATCTTATCATGTGTCTCTACTACAGAAGTCAGGACACTGGTAAATTGCTCCAAATTGGGCCCAACTAAAACATTGATGATAATGATAGCTTAACAAAATAATTATAATGAAATATTATGAGGTCTGTTTTGGGAAAATTACACTGACTCAACACAAGTGTTGTCCTAACGCAATTGTTAGGGGAGATTTTAGACAGCTTTGTAAGAGCAGTATTTTTCAAATGTTATAAAAATCGTGGTCAGTAATTTTCCTCCAATATTTGATAAAGGTCTTTTGGTCGAAACGGCGCTGTAACTTTTTATACTTTGTAAAACAATTTACTTTGTTTTTATGTGTTTCGTTTTTAAATACACAAGAATACCATAAAGTTATGGTAAGTTGAATTGTTTCACAATTATTAACACCACATTGGTCCATAAATCACATTCAGTTAATTTTAGTATTTTTGTATAAATGTAGAATTCTTATAGTTTGTGATAATAGTATAGACTCAACATAAATTGCTGTGTCCTCTCATGCAACAGATGATCGCTGAGAAATCAAACCTCTTACTTAAGCATATTTTGTTGACATTTGTATTGGAATACTTCTTACATGAGCATAGTGTGTTTACATGTTTTCGAATACATCTTACAAGAGCGCAGCGTGTTTACATTTGTATTGGAATACTTCTTACATGAGCATAGTGTGTTTACATGTTTTCGAATACATCTTACAAGAGCGCAGCGTGTTTACATTGTGATTGGAATACTTCATACAAGAGCGTAGTGTGTTTACATTTGTATTGGAATACTTCATACAAGAGTGTAGTGTGTTTACATTTGTACCAAAATACTTCTTCAGCAGCATAGTGTGTTTACATTTGTATTGGAATACTTCATACAAGAGCGTAGTGTGTTTACATTTGTACTGGAATACTTCTTACATCAGCATAATGTATTTACAATTAGGTTGAAATACTTCTTACATCAGCATAATGTATTTACAATTAGGTTGGAATACTTCTTACATCAGCATAATGTATTTACAATTGGGTTGGAATACTTCTTACATCAGCGTAGTGTGTTTACAATTAGGTTGAAATACTTCTTACATCAGCATAATGTATTTACAATTAGGTTGAAATACTTCTTACATCAGCATAATGTATTTACAATTAGGTTGAAATACTTCTTACATCAGCATAATGTATTTGCATGTTTTTGAATACGTCTTACAAGAGCATAGTGTGTTTACATTTGTATTGGAATACTTCTTACGTCAGCGTAGTGTGTTTACAATTAGGTTGAAATACTTCTTACATCAGCGTAGTGTGTTTACAATTAGGTTGGAAATACTGTATTCTTACTGTTCTTAGATCGTACGCGAACTTACATTTACATGATTTGAACGTAGTATTTTCAAGTAGTACATCTTCATGCATTTACATTTGTAATCGTTTTTAGTTAGATAAATATTTAACAAATGATATTATTTAGATCCGAGTTGGATTCCTGGGAAGATTGGAACAATGATCAAGTTGTTCATAATGTATTTCAACTTTCTATGTACACCCTTTCCAACATCTAGTTTTCGAATTGCTCATTTTACAATTATTTTTCGATTGTCATTTGTATGTTGACATTACTGTATTTAACAAAAGTTAATGTTATGTTGTTATCTATGCTCATTATGTTAAAACATGAACTTATGATAACACTAACAAATGTACACTTGCTACTTGTCTTATCTCTTACTCACAAACGCATTTATATATACTCTAAGTTGCCGTAAGCAATGTATGGTTCTCAACCTTTCTAATGCCGCAACCCTTTAATACATTTCTTCGTGTTGTGGTGATCCCCAACCATAAAATTATTTGAGTTGTCACTTCATAACTGTAATTTTGCTACTGTTATGAAAGGTAAAGTAAATATCTGATACGCAGGATGTATTTTCATTGTTACAAATTGAACATAATTAAAGCATAGTGATTACTCACAAAAACAATATGTAATTATATATTGTGAATTATTTATTTCTAATTATGATAAATATGTGTTTTCCGATGGTCTTAGGCGGCTCCTGTGAAATGGTCGTTCGACCCCAAAAGGGGTCGCGACCCATATTTTGAGAACCGCTGCTCTAGCAGAACATGGCTTTCATCAAAGCTCGCCTGATAGACACTCTTGATCTTTATATTGTTTTTTTGTGTGTCTCCGAGTGTTTCCTTAATGACTGATGCCATATAAATGTATATGTAAAACGTTATGTATACAATCTCAATGATAAAACTGATTGCTTGTTTGTGTGACAGAGAGACAACTTTGCGTTGCGTTCTGAAGGTCATGGGCTCCAATCCGGACCGCTCTGTTATGTTCACCGGTGCATTTTTTCCCCAGAGACCCCCAAGATTGTTGTTTTAGCTACGGAGTTGGTGCTTTGTGAAATACTCTCGGCATCTGGCGTGCCATTTCTATGTAGAAGGACTGAGCCATATAGGTGCAATTAAGTCAATTCTTCGGCTTTACACCCTTTAGACGCCCGAGTGATGTCGAGGCTCGCAAGGGGAGCAAAGAATAGTAACACTGTGACCTACAAGGCATGTCATAAGCGGTGATTGATGTAGGACCTAGGGAAGCTACCTTAGTAAATAAACAGCAGCGCAGAAATCGATGTACTGGCCTACTTGTAGGCGTATAACTGGCACAACGTGCAATCGCTCTTAGGCTCATATCATATACAGTTCATACAGAGTGGTTAACAAGTAGTCGATATGGAGCGTTCGAAGAAGAAGATCCTTTAGAAAAAACATCTTAAGAACAATTTTACGAAACAAACTATTTAAACATAGAGAAAGTACTAGTTAGAAAACGTGTAGAAATATTGGACGATACAACAGAATAAACACTAGCGAAGGTGTTCCTGAAATCTCTTTCGGGCATCATAACTAACTAACAACTTATTATCTCGTGTGACTTCTATTGTTCAGCAACGGACACATGCACACAACTAAAACACAGAACGGACACACACAACGAACACCCACACACATAACTAACACACACAACGGACACCCACACATATAACTAACACACACAACGGACACCCACAACGGACACACACACAACGGACACACACACACACACAACGGAAAGAGAGAAAATCATTGTACCTTCTGCAGTTATAACTCAGATTTAGAGTGTTTTAAAAATAAAATGATAAATATTTTTCATTACAACAATACCGTACTTGTTTGATAAAGTTTCCACTCGTAACAGAAACTAACTATATTCTAAAATAAAAACAAACTTGGTTTTGATCCTGCTGTTTAAATAATACATGATTTTGTAGCTAAATAATACATATACTTTTACAAAGAAAACTATCACTATCATCATCATCATCATCACCATCGTCATGAGTTCTTGTGGCACACAAGACAGAGACAACAATTTTCTACTCAATTTGATTTTGTGCATTTCTTTCTACAATAAACAAAATCATATTAATGTCTTCAAATTATGCTTCAAATGTTCTCCTCCATGTGCTTCTAGGCGTCCCATTTTTTACCGTTGACATTCTGGTGTCCACTGTATTGCATGTATTGACCACCGTTCTTTTCTCATCATGTGGACGTGCCCTTCTTCGAACGCTCCATATCAACCACTCTGAGTGATCTGTATGTAATCTGAGCCTAAGAGCGATTGTACGTTGTGCCAGTTATGCGCCTACAAGCACATCCGATTTCTGCGACACGTTTTACTTACTAGGGTAGCTAGCCTAGGACCTACATCAATCGCCTCTTACGACATGCCTTGTAGGTCGCAGGGGTACTATTCTTTGCTTCACTTACGGGTCCCGGCACCACACAGTTGGAGAACATGCCTAATCCATCATCCAAGAAAACTACACTCACGTTAAAAATACTCGCTTTATCATCATGCAAATATTCTCTGTGTGTGTATATGTACTGTGGCAATATGTAAATCTTGGACCATAACACAAACATTAAAGAACACAATTGCAGCTTTTGAAACAAGGTGTTACAGAAAAGTTCTTAGAACATCCAGGACAGAGAAGAGAAAATACAAAGACCTGCATGTAAAGAATCATTGGCTCATAAATAACATCATGTTCCAGAAAATCAAATATTTTGGCAACGTTAAACGTCACAGTGGTTTGGAGAAAACAGTAATGGAGAACATGGTTCCTGGATTACGAGGCAGGGGACGACCAAGAAGAAGGTGGCAGCAGGACATTAAAGAAACATTGAACATGACGCTGGAGGAGGCTGGAGAACTTGCTAGAGACATAGAGTTTTTCAGGTGGGCTGTTATGAAAGCGACGTTCCGCAAGAGACCTGCTACTACTTGAGTATGTATGTGGGAGGTAGGGTCTCGCTTGAAATTGTATTTCCTTATCTCTCATTTCATCCGTAAAACCTTTTTGTTAAAAACTGTGTATACCGAGATTGTAAGGAAGATGAAGAAATCTTGCACTACGTGTATTCTGCGTTAATGACAGCATTAAGTGTCGACCACATTAAATCACACATAAAGAAATCTTGTATCATCATCATCATCTTGGTTCCAGACGGAAGAAAACACAAGCACTTTAGATTATTTGATGTCAGACAGTGCAGATCTATCTATACATCGTGATCAGTCTAGTTTATTTACTGTTGCATGGCAACGGGATGTAAACTTGATCATAAAAGTGAATGCGAAATATAGATATGAAACTATTAGGAAGTTCCGTGCTGAAAGATATAAGAGTTAGTTTCTCTAAAGAAACATTAACACTTTATTACTTCATCATTAACGTTCTATGTATTCTATCTTACCAGCATGTCATGTTCATGATCTCTTTTCTCTGTCTTTCATTTTTATTAATGGTTGTTAGGGCAACATTTGTTAAATAACCTCAGTCGTTTTTTGTGTAACTTTCACATGAGATATATAGATAATGAGACAGACAAAGACAGGTAGAGAGAAAGAGAGAGAGAAAGAAAGAGAGAGAAATGGGGGTGTTAGAAGAAGAAGAACACGTGAAAGGGAATGTCCCATTTTGACATTAAGACACTTTCAAATATTTACCAAGGGAAAGCAAAACAGTCAATTCGCTTTCATTTAGTCATGGGAAACAAAACTCAGCATGCTAACATATTTAGTATACTTCATCAAAGTGCAGTGATGATGGTACTGTCAATCAGTCAATGGTAGGCTTACGTGGATCTATTGTCCTGGGCATGCGGGTGTTTGCGGTAATGAGAGGCGGCAGGCTTGCATCAACAGCATCGATTGTTAGGGAGTTGAAGATGGATAAGGGGATGTTCTTCGGTCTCTTCGCGCTGTCTGTTGGATGAGGACACTAAAATAGATGTTGAATCGATCCAGCGATTTAGGCAGTTTGGAGTTACCCGTTGTACAAGTAGAACTAGATGCCTGAGGGACAGAATGAGAAGGGTGTTTAGTCAGCGAGCCACGGGAACCATCAGTATGCATACTCTTCGATATCTGTTGGGGGAGATTGAGCACCTATGGGTCTGCCCGGAGTGCAATGGCGTCAGTTTAGTAACAATAACCTATATATATATATATATATATATATATATATATATATATATATATATATATATATATATATATATGTGTGTGTGTATATATGTATGTGTGTACTATTTCTGACTTAATTATCTTATCTCTCTCTCTCTTTCTCTCTCTCTCTCTCTCTCTCTCTCTCTAGCCAGTGACGCCCTTGACGTTTAGGTCAGCAACAAATGCACGCAATTCCTCTGTTTTTGGCCGTCCTCTGTATTTTGTTCCAGCTGTGATTCATTTCATTCATTTCCTGTTCTAGGTTTCTATTCTAGATTGTTTTAGGTCTTGCACGTTGCTAAGAGAATTATAACTAAGAGTTATACAAAACAAACAAAGGGATTAAGACTGTTCCTACACGCTAGACATCACATATATAGTCAGGCGATAAATCTCGTTCTGTATCCGATGCTTATTAAAGGCGTTTTAATCGAACATTCACAGTATTTTGTTTTTGTACTTTGTAAAACTACATTACTTCGTTTGTACGTGTTTCACCTTTGGTACATAATCTTACTGCAGTCTTCCCGTGTGTCGGTAACAACACCAATATTTATAATCCGTCGACGAAGCTGGATCTTTGAAAAACTGACACTGTTGTTATTGCTAATGTTGAATTTCTTTGTTGGTACTTGTTCAATATTTACAAGTGCTGTTTAGTAAACCTGACTCTTGTAAACTAATGTCTAAGTCATGGCTACCGAATCTGTACATTATATTTCAGAAGTTATATATAACATTGCAGTTAGGTTACGTTTAAAATTGAGTTTCCACACAATAGTGTTAGTAAAATACTCAACATGGTAAAGCTCAGTCTTGAAAATAATGTTTGTATGTCTTTTCTACAATTAAAGTTTTTCTTAATTTTCCGATTAGATCGCTAGCCCTTTCGCTGTTACATACTTTCCGAAGGCTGAGCTAAAAATAGCTACTCTTTGTTTCTAGGTCACAAACGTGAATGTACGTCTATAGCAGTGGCAGTTACAATGTATGACGTGTTAACACGTCTTTAGCCCACAGAGGAGAGATAATAACAGACTTCTTAATGCGTCTTTAGAAGTGAATGAGGAAAACGTATATATACGTCCTTAGCAGCTAAAGGGCTAGAGTTCACCATAATCTATCAAATGTGCAGATATTTCAGACCAGCGTATCGCCATCCATACTCATGTGTTTTGTCTTTGGTAAGTATTTTAGTGTTGGTGGCTTAGATTTTGGCGCATTTTCTGTTTTGTCCATCATAGTAGGTTCTGAAGTAGATGTTGCAGATTCAATTCGATACATTAATCTAGGATTTTCTCTGAAACCTGCTGGCTTGTGGCTTGACGTTTGAGCTGATACTCCTTTACTATTGTTCATATGTGTTGTGGAGGTGCTGGTGTTTTGGGTTTTACGTGCGAGGGAGAGATCTGAACAGATCTGAGCAGATGATGGGAAATCAGTAATACTAACACGAGGAGCAGGTCGCATTTGGATACTGCCAGGTTCCGATTGAATTGAGTGAAAATTTGCATGAAGGTGCGCTAATCTGGCCTGTCTGTTTCTGTATGGATGGTTAGGGTGGTGACGTCTGTCCGTGAGTGAAAGTGTTCTTCCAACTCTGCTTAATGGTACCGAGGGTCGTGTATTTTTCCCCACGCCGTTTATTAATCTGTTACCGTTACATAGCCGATCTGCGAGACTTTGAGGTGAGTGGTGATTGTGGTAGTGGTGGTTGTGTCGGCCAGGTATCTTTGCGTCTGATAGACTATCACCTTCGCTGTGTTGGGAGAACATATCATCGTCGTGGTCGTGGAAGTGAGTAGTGGTGTCGCTCATCTCATACCTATCATCTGGAAAGTGAGAGGACATGGAGTCATACTTGCTAGACTCGGCTGCTGCAGTTCTAGGTTGCCGGATCAGGCCGGGACATCGAGACAGCAGTACAATCAAGACGATGATGAATAGAGCAAGTACCGCACCGATGCTGGAGCCGATTGATACAGGAATGTGCCAGCTGGTTGTTGATGCGTCTACACATTCTTTCAATGGCGCTGACGTGTCGTTGCAATACATTGTCACACAAACCTGAAATTTAAATAAACAGAATTATCAAAATCTTATCAAATCATTCATTTTTGTCCATGACCAATTTCTATATCATTCTTTCCTTTCTCCAATCCTGTTTTGTCCAAGAGCGTCTGGATAAGAAGAGATTTATAGAACGGGCTTTTGTGTGACCGCCTCTGTTATTTCTGAGATCCACCTTTTGCATGGACAGCCTTTTTGCTTTGTATCCTCTGTATGGGAGTAGTATTGCTCTTTGAGACACACTGTTTGTTGGTATTCTGTTTATGTGGAAAAACCATTTAATTTCTTGACGAAGTTCAGTACTGATGTTATACGCACATTTTGTCCTGATGTCTTCATTTCTAAACCGGTCTCTTCTTGATACTCCCAGCATTCTGTGTATACACTTCATCTTCTATATAACTAAATTGTTACTGTCATACTTCCCTCCACGCCTGCTTGTATTTTTATAATTCAGTATTTGGGCTTCTACGTGACCAATTAGACCTGACACCATACTACAGTATAACTCAGTAGACGTGGTACTGAAAGGTGATGTTTTATGATCGTAACATTCTATCAGTAACCCGTCTGTACAAATGTATGTCTGTACAAATGTATGTCTTATTGGACAGTATTTTCTACAGGCTATGGTCTTGTTAATTTTAACAATCCAAATCTTTCAAATTGATTTTGTTACAAAAATGAAAATGAATTACTTGCACAGTGTTATTAACAATTTCATCACTGTTCATATTTCATATGTATGGTTCCAACTTCACGGCAACGGGTCACCCGATAATTGCTCCGTTCCTGTACCAACGAAAATCACACGAAATGCTAACAACTGTTGAACAAATTCCAGAATGAAACAGCCGTACCACCACAAAAAACAACATGCATCGCATAAATGTATATGACCATCGCTAAAGTGTCAACACAAAACTGTTGATCACTTGAATTGCAATTCATGTGGAAGGGAACATCAATCACGACAAAATCCAATGTGTTTCATTTGAAACGTTGGATTGAAAAAACGAATGTAAATGTTATTAATAAGCAATAATCCTATGCTCTGTCGGGAACATACATGAATAGGAGAGAGAATGATAGATAGTTCAATAGTTATGTCATATGAATTAGTGTACCAGTGAACGATCACTTTAATTTCGGTACATCACTGAATCACCACCAGTGCTATTTTATAAATATTATGACGCTGTGTCACTTCCAGCTGCTGAATGGGACTGAGCACTAATATGACCCTGAATGTATTCACATTGATTTTTTCCATTTACTTACGGCTTCAATAATTACCCTTTTTTCCTCTTATCGATCTCATCTACCAAAGTATAATTTCTTTCTCTAAACTGTTTCCTGTTTTTATGACAGAGTATTTCTATCAGTGCTATATTTCTACAAATTTCCGATGTCTGTAGCACAATTGAAAGATTATTTGTAGTAAAACAGTAAACCCACATTCAACCAAGTTGTTGCTTGTAAGAGATGAACGGTATTTGTCTTGTATATCAGATTTGTTCGAATCTGAACTGAAATTATCGACCTAATTGGTTAGTTACATGCATATAGGCACACAAAGGCTCTCAACTTAATTAGTCAGTTACTGGTTAGTTACATACATATAGGCACACAAAGGCTCTAAAGCTGAAGGATTGACTTCATTGCAACGGGTTTTACCCCATATGGATAGGTCCCTCTTTGCAGAAATGGCACGCCATCTGCTGAGTGTGTTGCACAAAGCACGAACTCTGTAGCCCCGGCAACAATCCTAGAGGTCTGGAAAAAATGCACTAGTGAACAGAACGACACTGTCTAGATTAGAACCTACGACCTTCGCAACGCAAGACAAAATCTTAACCACTTAGCCGCAGAGATACCCCAGTAATATAGTATAATTAGTAAGTTATGGTTTAGTGATATAGTATAATTAGTGAGTTATTGGTTATTGATATAGTATAATTAGTGAGTTATTGGTTATTGATATAGTATAATTAGTGAGTTATTGGTTATTGATATAGTATAATTAGTGAGTTATTGTTTAGTGATATAGTATAATTAGTGAGTTATTGGTTAGTGATATAGTATAATTAGTGAGTTATTAGTTATTAATTAGTGAGTTATTGATATAGTATTTCATTTCATTGGCTCTTTGTCTCAGGAGACAATGGGTATTGGTACGTAGTATGTTCTGTGTGAATCACAATATTCAGTGGTTATGACTATTTGAGTAATCCTGCAATTGTGAGTAAACTGGAACTAGAGCGTGCATGATGTTCTCTGACTTGTGCTTTTTTGATCCACATGTGATGTTGTTGTTTTTTTTTTGAGCCGCCTCATGTCGATGGTGCCTGTCTTTGGCAGCTAGGTTTTTGTCTAGCGCATGATAGATACGCTTGCAGGTTCAATGAAGGTAATAATGGCCCCATGCTGTCTAGACCAGAGGGAGTTAATATGAATGTTCTGGATTCTATCATCGTCATAGCATTCAGCATCGAGCGTTTATCAGTAGGTGTATGTTGAATGCTAGCACTGTTCAGACTTCTAATTAGATCTGGTTTTGCCATGATGTTGTATATTCGAAAGCTCATAAGTGTGACGTGTCTTGTCTATAGTGGTCCATGTATAATTGATATAGTATAATTATTGAGTTATTGATATAGTATAATTATTGAGTTATTGATATAGTATAATTATTGAGTTATTGATATAGTATAATTAGTGAGTTATTGTTTAATGATATAGTATAATTAGTGAGTTATTGGTACGCGTTTTATTACAATTACATAATGTCACTCTAGAAAGGTCTCCGTTACAATACTACTATGGTAGTGGAAATGTTTTTGTAGAATTTACATGAAATGAAAAGAGATAATTGGAAGCATAATTAAGGAAAGCATAATTAGTAATACTTCTGGTAATATCATTGATAAAATTTGAAGAGATTAAGCTGTTGAAGTTGTTATGCTACAAAATGTAATGTAGAGTGAGGGAAGAGATTAAGTTGTTGAAGTTGTTATACTACAAAATGTAGTGTAGAGTGAGGGAAGAGAGTTAGTTGTTGAAGTTGTGAGATGAAGAAAAGGTAGGTAGGATTACCTTATAGTATGTGTCAGCGACTAGGTTTCCGATACCGTAAGAGTTGGCAGTTGGTGGAAGCAGGCCGCTCTGCTGCATATACGAGCTGAAAATTCTGTGGTAGTGTACTCGGAATCCTCGGACGTAGATCGGACGAAGTCCCTCCCAAGCCCACCTGATATATATTGACGATGCTGTTGACGACGCCACTTCCGGACTGAGCTTTAGGGCTTCGCCTTCTGTGGATTCCGTCGCCATCATGGCGGAAACAGTAGCCGCTGGCAGGTACATAAACAGATTGACTTATTAGTGTCAGTTATCTCGTGCAGAAAACAGTCCGTTGTTGTTTACTAGAGATTTCTTGCTTAGATTATTTTCCAGGATATTTTTGTTCTCTAGGTAAAGTGTGCTTCTTTTTCTTCCAGATTCCATACAACATTTAGCAAGGGAGGTAAAAGTTGTTTTAGCTGTAGTGTTTTCAGTAAAACTGTTTGTATGCGCAGAGTTGTCGTCTTTGAAATTAGCTCATAGTCAATATTCAGCGGCGTGTCTACAGGATCTGCAGAAGGGAAAAAAATAATTTAAATGCAGAATATAAAACTGAGCTGATTAAGTGGGTATCAGAGTCCGGTGTATATATCAAGTCGGAGAATACACGCCTGTATGGCCGGGGGCACTCACGCAAAAATCAGTCAGAAACGCCATACTATGCGCCCTGACTACGCCGGAACTCATAGCAGGGTAACGTAGAAGACGTAGAAAAAGAATCCGGTATTTAAGCAGAGATAAATATGTTCCAGAATGTGTGTCTCTATGGCAAAGAGATTAAGACGTTTGTCTGGCGTCCTGAAGATTGTAAGTTCGAATCCGAACTGAATCACCTAGCTTTTAATGTAATGTGGTAGTTTTATTTCTTATTCATTTCATTTTGCTATGGAATAATGCAGTGGCGGCTCGTGATAATTTTTGTTGGTGGGGCCAGACATTTTTTCAGGATAAATCATGGTTTTTAGATTGCTATATTTTAATTTAAACAATAATTTAAACACGTTATACATTATTTTTGGTGGGGCCCGGCAGCACTGGCCCTTATAGACGAGCCGCCACTGGAATAATGCACTTTAACTTTTCACATTTAATTATATTCGTCTTTAACTTCAGTGTTTCTGATCTTCTTTTGTACCGTAGTTGCTAAAATTATTTCCACACATTGTCAGTGTTTCGTTGCTGTTTCAGTAGAATCTGCTTTATAAATTGGCGTATGTTGTTAAACCAACACAATAACTTGTGAATTATCATAAGTCTTGATAGATGAGTTACTGGAATAATGTCAATAAAAGCAACTTTGTCCACATATGCATGTTACACTGTAGACATGTGGATGACATCTTTTGGCGATTTAAACCGAGTCAAGGGCAATTATTTCAAATCAGAAGTTGTGTGTTGGAGAACGAGTTTCTTTGATACTTTACCCAATCATGCTTTTTTAGCAGAATGTCGGAGCACTGAAGTTGAATGAGGATTATGCACCGAATCAATAAAGCAGGATATATAAACAGAGCAGAAATGAAATATTTATAGTAAACAGCATGAGTTGAAATTTTTATAAACTGAATGTGCAAATGTGGATGATACAACCCGAGCAAAGTAAGATATAAGATGGGTACATGAAAGAGTATTATAAATCAGGAAGCAGAAGGTCTGATAGATAGGCAACACGCAATATTGGAAATTAAGCAGATCTGCAAAGAAGGCTCTTGATGAACCCGGGCAATATAGGTAGGAAACCAGAACCTGGAGAAGGATTAAGAAGATATGAAGAAATGAAATTAAGTACTAAGAATGCCTTGATAGCCTGAGTATTCCTAAAGTAGTACAAAATGTAGAATGTTAAATTAGTACTAAAATTGTAGAATGTATAAATTAGTACTAAAATGTAGAATGATAATTAGTACAAAATGTGAATATAATTAGTACTAAATGTAGAATGTATAAATTAGTCTAAAATGTAGAATGTATAAATTAGTACTGATAAAATTGTATGAAAATGTATAAATTAGTACTAAAATGTAGAATGTATAAATTAGTACTAAAATGTAGAATGTATAAATTGTACTAAAATGTAGAATGTATAAATTATTGTGTTAAATTAAAAATGTAGAATGTATAAATTAGTACTAAAATGTAGAATGTATAAATTAGTACTAAAATGTAGAATGTATAAATTAGTACTAAAATGTAGAATGTATAAATTAGTACTAAAATGTAGAATGTATAAATTAGTACTAAAATGTAGAATGTATAAATTAGTACTAAAATGTAGAATGTATAAATTAGTACTAAAATGTAGAATGTATAAATTAGTACTAAAATGTAGAATGTATAAATTAGTACTAAAATGTAGAATGTATAAATTAGTACTAAAATGTAGAATGTATAAATTAGTACTAAAATGTAGAATGTATAAATTAGTACTAAAATGTAGAATGTATAAATTAGTACTAAAATGTAGAATGTATAAATTAGTACTAAAATGTAGAATGTATAAATTAGTACTAAAATGTAGAATGTATAAATTAGTACTAAAATGTAGAATGTATAAATTAGTACTAAAATGTAGAATGTATAAATTAGTACTAAAATGTAGAATGTATAAATTAGTACTAAAATGTAGAATGTATAAATTAGTACTAAAATGTAGAATGTATAAATTAGTACTAAAATGTAGAATGTATAAATTAGTACTAAAATGTAGAATGTATAAATTAGTACTAAAATGTAGAATGTATAAATTAGTACTAAAATGTAGAATGTATAAATTAGTACTAAAATGTAGAATGTATAAATTAGTACTAAAATGTAGAATGTATAAATTAGTACTAAAATGTAGAATGTATAAATTAGTACTAAAATGTAGAATGTATAAATTAGTACTAAAATGTAGAATGTATAAATTAGTACTAAAATGTAGAATGTATAAATTAGTACTAAAATGTAGAATGTATAAATTAGTACTAAAATGTAGAATGTATAAATTAGTACTAAAATGTAGAATGTATAAATTAGTACTAAAATGTAGAATGTATAAATTAGTACTAAAATGTAGAATGTATAAATTAGTACTAAAATGTAGAATGTATAAATTAGTACTAAAATGTAGAATGTATAAATTAGTACTAAGTAAATGTAGAATGTATAAATTAGTACTAAAATGTAGAATGTATAAATTTGTACTAAAATGTAGAATGTATAAATTAGTACTAAAATGTAGAATGTATAAATTAGTACTAAAATGTAGAATGTATAAATTAGTACTAAAATGTAGAATGTATAAATTAGTACTAAAATGTAGAATGTATAAATTAGTACTAAAATGTAGAATGTATAAATTAGTACTAAAATGTAGAATGTATAAATTAGTACTAAAATGTAGAATGTATAAATTAGTACTAAAATGTAGAATGTATAAATTAGTACTAAAATGTAGAATGTATAAATTAGTACTAAAATGTAGAATGTATAAATTAGTACTAAAATGTAGAATGTATAAATTAGTACTAAAATGTAGAATGTATAAATTAGTACTAAAATGTAGAATGTATAAATTAGTACTAAAATGTAGAATGTATAAATTAGTACTAAAATGTAGAATGTATAAATTAGTACTAAAATGTAGAATGTATAAATTAGTACTAAAATGTAGAATGTATAAATTAGTACTAAAATGTAGAATGTATAAATTAGTACTAAAATGTAGAATGTATAAATTAGTACTAAAATGTAGAATGTATAAATTAGTACTAAAATGTAGAATGTATAAATTAGTACTAAAATGTAGAATGTATAAATTAGTACTAAAATGTAGAATGTATAAATTAGTACTAAAATGTAGAATGTATAAATTAGTACTAAAATGTAGAATGTATAAATTAGTACTAAAATGTAGAATGTATAAATTAGTACTAAAATGTAGAATGTATAAATTAGTACTAAAATGTAGAATGTATAAATTAGTACTAAAATGTAGAATGTATAAATTAGTACTAAATGTAGAATGTATAAATTAGTACTAAAATGTAGAATGTATAAATTAGTACTAAAATGTAGAATGTATAAATTAGTACTAAAATGTAGAATGTATAAATTAGTACTAAAATGTAGAATGTATAAATTAGTACTAAAATGTAGAATGTATAAATTAGTACTAAAATGTAGAATGTATAAATTAGTACTAAAATGTAGAATGTATAAATTAGTACTAAAATGTAGAATGTATAAATTAGTACTAAAATGTAGAATGTATAAATTAGTACTAAAATGTAGAATGTATAAATTAGTACTAAAATGTAGAATGTATAAATTAGTACTAAAATGTAGAATGTATAAATTAGTACTAAAATGTAGAATGTATAAATTAGTACTAAATGTAGAATGTATAAATTAGTACTAAATGTAGAATTATAAATTAGTACTAAAATGTAGAATGTATAAATTAGTACTAAAATGTAGAATGTATAAATTAGTACTAAAATGTAGAATGTATAAATTAGTACTAAAATGTAGAATGTATAAATTAGTACTAAAATGTAGAATGAATATAAAATTGATAATGTACTAAAATGAGTATAAATATTAGATATAAATTAGTACTAAAATGTAGAATGTATAAATTAGTACTAAAATGTAGAATGTATAAATTAGTACTAAAATGTAGAATGTATAAATTAGTACTAAAATGTAGAATGTATAAATTAGTACTAAAATGTAGAATGTATAAATTAGTACTAAAATGTAGAATGTATAAATTAGTACTAAAATGTAGAATGTATAAATTAGTACTAAAATGTAGAATGTATAAATTAGTACTAAAATGTAGAATGTATAAATTAGTACTAAAATGTAGAATGTATAAATTAGTACTAAAATGTAGAATGTATAAATTTGTACTAAAATGTAGAATGTATAAATTAGTACTAAAATGTAGAATGTATAAATTAGTACTAAAATGTAGAATGTATAGTAGAAAATTTGTACTAAAATGTAGAATGTATAAATTAGTACTAAAATGTAGAATGTATAAATTAGTACTAAAATGTAGAATGTATAAATTAGTACTAAAATGTAGAATGTATAAATTAGTACTAAAATGTAGAATGTATAAATTAGTACTAAAATGTAGAATGTATAAATTAGTACTAAAATGTAGAATGTATAAATTAGTACTAAAATGTAGAATGTATAAATTAGTACTAAAATGTAGAATGTATAAATTAGTACTAAAATGTAGAATGTATAAATTAGTACTAAAATGTAGAATGTATAAATTAGTACTAAAATGTAGAATGTATAAATTAGTACTAAAATGTAGAATGTATAAATTTGTACTAAAATGTAGAATGTATAAATTAGTACTAAAATGTAGAATGTATAAATTAGTACTAAAATGTAGAATGTATAAATTAGTACTAAAATGTAGAATGTATAAATTAGTACTAAAATGTAGAATGTATAAATTAGTACAATTAAATGAATTAGTCTAAGTAGAATGTATAAATTAGTACTAAAATGTAGAATGTATAAATTAGTACTAAAATGTAGAATGTATAAATTAGTACTAAAATGTAGAATGTATAAATTAGTACTAAAATGTAGAATGTATAAATTAGTACTAAAATGTAGAATGTATAAATTAGTACTAAAATGTAGAATGTATAAATTAGTACTAAAATGTAGAATGTATAAATTAGTACTAAAATGTAGAATGTATAAATTAGTACTAAAATGTAGAATGTATAAATTAGTACTAAAATGTAGAATGTATAAATTAGTACTAAAATGTAGAATGTATAAATTAGTACTAAAATGTAGAATGTATAAATTAGTACTAAAATGTAGAATGTATAAATTAGTACTAAAATGTAGAATGTATAAATTAGTACTAAAATGTAGAATGTATAAATTAGTACTAAAATGTAGAATGTATAAATTAGTACTAAAATGTAGAATGTATAAATTAGTACTAAAATGTAGAATGTATAATTTAGTACTAAAATGTAGAATGTATAAATTAGTACTAAAATGTAGAATGTATAAATTAGTACTAAAATGTAGAATGTATAAATTAGTACTAAAATGTAGAATGTATAAATTAGTACTAAAATGTAGAATGTATAAATTAGTACTAAAATGTAGAATGTATAAATTAGTACTAAAATGTAGAATGTATAAATTAGTACTAAAATGTAGAATGTATAAATTAGTACTAAAATGTAGAATGTATAAATTAGTACTAAAATGTAGAAATGTAAAATTAGTACTAAAATGTAGAATGTATAAATTAGTACTAAAATGTAGAATGTATAAATTAGTACTAAAATGTAGAATGTATAAATTAGTACTAAAATGTAGAATGTATAAATTAGTACTAAAATGTAGAATGTATAAATTAGTACTAAAATGTAGAATGTATAAATTAGTACTAAAATGTAGAATGTATAAATTAGTACTAAAATGTAGAATGTATAAATTAGTACTAAAATGTAGAATGTATAAATTAGTACTAAAATGTAGAATGTATAAATTAGTACTAAAATGTAGAATGTATAAATTAGTACTAAAATGTAGAATGTATAAATTAGTACTAAAATGTAGAATGTATAAATTAGTACTAAAATGTAGAATGTATAAATTAGTACTAAAATGTAGAATGTATAAATTTGTACTAAAATGTAGAATGTATAAATTAGTACTAAAATGTAGAATGTATAAATTAGTACTAAAATGTAGAATGTATAAATTAGTACTAAAATGTAGAATGTATAAATTAGTACTAAAATGTAGAATGTATAAATTAGTACTAAAATGTAGAATGTATACATTAGTACTAAAATGTAGAATGTATAAATTTGTACTAAAATGTAGAATGTATAAATTAGTACTAAAATGTAGAATGTATAAATTAGTACTAAAATGTAGAATGTATAAATTAGTACTAAAATGTAGAATGTATAAATTAGTACTAAAATGTAGAATGTATAAATTTGTACTAAAATGTAGAATGTATAAATTAGTACTAAAATGTAGAATGTATAAATTAGTACTAAAATGTAGAATGTATAAATTTGTACTAAAATGTAGAATGTATAAATTAGTACTAAAATGTAGAATGTATAAATTAGTACTAAAATGTAGAATGTATACATTAGTACTAAAATGTAGAATGTATAAATTAGTACTAAAATGTAGAATGTATAAATTTGTACTAAAATGTAGAATGTATAAATTTGTACTAAAATGTAGAATGTATAAATTAGTACTAAAATGTAGAATGTATAAATTAGTACTAAAATGTAGAATGTATAAATTTGTACTAAAATGTAGAATGTATAAATTTGTACTAAAATGTAGAATGTATAAATTTGTACTAAAATGTAGAATGTATAAATTTGTACTAAAATGTAGAATGTATAAATTTGTACTAAAATGTAGAATGTATAAATTAGACGTTGCGTAACGGAAATGAAATAATGTATAAATTAGAACCAAAAATAAAGAATGTATAAACTCAGAGCCAAAAAGGAAGTTGGTCATCGTCTACCTTGTGAGAATGCAATCCCACCAACGATCATCCACAAATACTCAACAAAAAAGTGTATCCTGTCAGGTAAATTAAATGTAAAGGAAGACGGCATTAAGGAAACGCTGATGTAAACAAGTTCTGACTTCAAACTGGGCCACTAGTGTGTCATGTAAATATTGATTACGTCGCTGTTTTACATGTACTGTGACATATATATATATATATATATATATATGTCTGTAGCTGAGTATGATTGGTGAAAATAGGATTTCAAAACTCACATACGCAGATGGTACAGTTCTACTGACAAATAAGTGTCAAGGGATTAGAACAGCTAGTACTTTCTGTTAAAAAAAACACAGTAAAACCAAATTTGTATAAATAAAATGCAAAGAAAAAGAAAAGAAAGGAATGCAAAGATAAGCTAAGTTTATGTTCACTGGATATTGATGGACACTTTCAAACAGTAAATAAGGAGATTTAGATGGACGCCATTAATCACATTCTGGATTAACCTGGACTTTGCAGACGATATTGCCCTTCTGTCCCACATAGCTACGAAAATATTTTAGACGTACCCACTAGGATGCATAACAATGGAAGAGATTGATTGAGAGGACCACCATCACTTCGATGAGTAACCATTTGTGATCTTCTTCTTAACAGGAAGATCTCAACGCAGTGACGATCTTTGCAGCACCGGCGAGGGTCCCCAACGTAATTTTGAAGAAATTGAAAATTTTGTATCTATTTAATAAATTTTACAATTTTTGACAGCGGCTTTGCAGCACACTCTTATCGATTTTCTACTGTCAATTGTTTTTTTTTTTTACTTGTTGTACTGAACTTGAACACGGGAGCTACGTCTTATTGTCCCTCTCCGATAGGAACTGTATCTCACCTACAGTATGATCAAGGATCTCTGAATATATAATGTACCAGATCGCTCCATGAGGGAACGAGCCGAGTACTTTTGAAGAGAGAGACGGGTAACTTATCTCTACGCCATAAAGACCACACTGGAAGAGAGATATTACGAGGTACACTGGAAGAGAGTTATTACGAGGTACACTGGAAAAGAGGTATTACGAGGTACACTGGAAGAGAGGTATTACGAGGTACACTGGAAGAGAGGTATTACGAGGTACACTGGAAGAGAGGTATTACGAGGTACACTGGAAGAGAGGTATTACGAGGTACACTGGAAGAGAGGTATTACGAGGTACACTGGAAGAGAGGTATTACGAGGTACACTGGAAGAGAGGTATTGCTTAAAATAAATACAAATAAAACCACAATGATGAGAAATATTCTTCTTCTTCTTCAGCGTTCCCACTAGATTAAGATTTCGGATTCTCTAATAAAGGCTGCCGTCTGTCTTAGATTGTGAGCCACGCCATACTGTGTGTCTTTGACGCTGGTATGGTTGGTCCGACATTCTTCCTGCGTGGCTAACTCTTCGAGGCAGAGTGCCAACCGTATAATACGTTAACTCCTTCCTCATTGTGAGGGATCGTTGCACCATGTTATGCGCCTTACGGCCTGGTGCATCCGGTTTCTGCAAGCATTTGTTTCGGGTTAGCATTCATTAGAGAACTAGTCTCCAAATCATCTTACTGTATCTAGGAGACCAAGCACTCGAATATATAGAGTAGTTCACATATCCTATCAGTGAAATAACACTGCAAGGTTGAACAGAGGAAGATGTAAAAACACGTTTGAATAATGCCAGATCTGCCTTTGCAAGGATGAAATCATTATAGAAATCCAATATCTAGACGAGGAAAACTAAATCCACATTATATCATACAATTTACATGTTGCTTTCAGAGTAATATTTCTTTGCTCGTACGTCCTTTTGTTACTAAAGCTAAGAACGATTCTTGCACTCTTTTATACCACCATATCCATAATTTCTTATAGATTTGTGTTATCATTTAGCTGCTATTAGGTAAGATAGTATCAACAAAATATTTAGTTATTTATGTTATGTTCACCCAGTGCTTTTTTTCTGGCATATCTTCTATTGATCTGAAAATGTGTTTAACATAGATGGCAGTTTAGATGATAGTAAAGATGAACTAGCCAGCCGAACTACCTTGTTTGATCTAATTGTAATTTAATATTTGGTTGCCACTTGCATGTTACTTAGAGACTCCAGACATATCGGACTCACTTCTATAGATTAGATCAGCATTTTGGCTAATATCAAAATGTGTTATTGGCTCGAATCCTGTGTTTGTCTATTTGTTTTTTCAGAAGCTCTTAATACATGTACACTGTTTATTTGTTGATCATATTCTTTGCTTCCGTTGCTTCTCTGGGTTCTTGACAAAAACTCCTTGTTCTCATATTGGCTAATATCAAGGTAAATTTTAGTTGCATACAGTAATAATATGGGAATTTAAATTATATTTTCATTTGAAACACTTTTATCTTATTGTTGTAAGGTCCCACTTCATCAGAGACCCACTTGCCATCAGGTAACTTGGAAACCTGATCAGTCTGCTAATGAAGAGTCTAAAGCCGAAGGATTGACTTCATTACACCGGTTTTTATCCCCATATGGCTCGGTACCTATCCGCAGAAATGGCACGCCATACGATAAGATTATTGCGCAAAGTACGAACTCCGTAGCTCCAGCAACAATCCTAGGATCTCTGGAAAAAGTGTATTTGTGAACAGAACGGCGCGGTCTGGATTCGAACCCACGAGATTCGGAACTCAAGGAAAGGGCTTTACCACTTAACCACATATACCCCATATTTGTTGCCAACCTGTGTTGTTTAAAATATATTTTTTCTTAATCTTTACCTTCCGTATGTTGATAGCATGTTGATAATTTCATTATGTTACTTCTATTACATAACATATTCTTTCATTTATATTGCCAGCTTTCACTATGTTTCTTTGTTTAGACCAAGTTCCCGTACTAGATTACACGATCTGGAAGAATGTGCAAGCAGAACATTACAATCTTTCACTTGATTTGATTTGGCTCAGTGCCTTTTTCTGCGAATTGTTTCACGTTAAGAATTATTTGAAAACAAACAAAAGATAAGCACTCAGCGGCAAGTAAATCTTATTTGTAGGCTGTAGTTTGATCGAGTTTATAGATTGCTATCATTATTTGTATGAATGGGTGTACTTGTCTTGCGTACGTGCGCTGATACACGTTCTGCATTGTTGTTGTTTACCACTTCTTGCATACTTCTGACGATCAGTTGCTCATTTGTTGCTAATGTTCAGGCAATGTTCTTCAACTTTATATGTTTTTAAAAAAATGCAATTATGTTTTTATTTTATTTATATGTAGTAGTGAACAGTAATTACCAGACGATATGTAGAAAGAAATTAGAAAGAAATATTGGAAGCAGCTGACAAGGAGAATATTGGGAGAAATTTCCAAGACATTTTGAGATAAATTGACGCGGAATATTGGAAGAAATATTGAGAGAATCTGACTAGAAATATTGAGAGAATTGGCAAGAATTATTGAGAGAATTGACATGAAATATTTAGAGAATTGACAAGAAATATTGAGAGAATTGGCAAGAAATATTGAGAGAATTGGCAAGAAATATTGAGAGAATTGGCAAGAAATATTGAGAGAATCTGACAAGAAATATTGAGAGAATTGACAAGAAATATTGAGAGAATTGGCAAGAAATATTGAGAGAATTGTCAAGAAATATTGAGAGAATTGGCAAGAAATATTGAGAGAATTGGCAAGAAATATTGAGAGAATTGACAAGAAATATTGAGAGAATTGACAAGAAATATTGAGAGAATTGTCAAGAAATATTGAGAGAATCTGACAAGAAATATTAAGAGAATTGTCAAGAAATATTGAGAGAATTGACAAGAAATATTGAGAAAATTGGCAAGAAATATTGAGAGAATTGACAAGAATTATTGAGAGAATTGACAAGAAATATTGAGAAAATTGACAAGAAATATTGAGAGAATTGACAAGAAATATTGAGAAAATTGGCAAGAAATATTGAGAGAATTGGCTAGAATTATCGAGAGAATTGGCAAGAATTATCAAGAGAGTTGACTAGAATTATCGAGAGAGTTGACTAGAATTAATGAGAGTATTGGTTAGAATTATCGAGAGAATTGGCAAGAATTATCGAGAGTATTGGCTAGAATTATCAAGAGAATTGACTAGAATTAATGAGAGTTGGCTAGAATTATCGAGAGAATTGGCAAGAATTATCGAGAGTATTGGCTAGAATTATCAAGAGAATTGACTAGAATTAATGAGAGTTGGCTAGAATTATCGAGAGAATTTGCAAGAATTATCGAGAGTATTGGCTAGAATTATCAAGAGAATTGACTAGAATTAATGAGAGTATTGACTAGAATTATCGAGAGTATTGACTAGAATTATCGAGAGAATTGGCTAGAAATATTGAGAGAATTGGCTGGATATATTGATAAAAGTGAGAAGAAGAAATATTAATATTTGAAAACATCGTAGGACCAGTGGTATCCAAAGTGAGGTATGCGATGCAAGCGGAAGTAAGATAAAAACCCTTATGTAGCATTAATAAAAATGTATTAACCACGGAACATTGAAGTAACATTTGATTTTGTGTCTATGACGGTCATGTATAGTAAATATAATTGATCTATCATGTAGCATTCATTAACAGTCCTGATCGATGGTAAGACCACCGGCCCACGTTATAACCTTACCGCACTAAGCAAAGGATAAAGGTTATCATACTGCATACAAGCGTCTGACCTAATGGATTAGAGCGTTGCTCCCATGGAGGAGATCCTGGTTCAATCGACGGTTAGGAAAAGGCGTTTTTTGTCGGGGACATAAAGACAAATCCTAACGTTAACAATTTCTCGGCGACTTCACTAGCCATGCGACATTAAATTATTTCACAGGCACATGTTGTCCCTCCCCCCCCGCCTGTTCTACACCGCTCTAAAGAGCAGTATTACAAGCAGTAATGATAGTTTTTTAAATACCACATATTAGGTCATACGCTATTGAAGTGTTAGATACCTCATAGTGCTTAACTTGAACATGTGATGGTGGGGTGACCAGTTCTTTTCCTTCATATTTTCCTGGACATGTCTTGCATAGCTTAGCGGCATCAGTTGCAGATGGGTCAAGGTGCATCAATAGATGAGTCCCTGTGAAATCTGCATGAATCGTCAGCGTTCTAATCATTTTGTCATGGAATCGTTCAAACTTAATACTCAATACAGTTGTTAAATTTATATTGAAGTAATATGTACATGTGGGACGGATTAGCGTTATGCATACGCTTTCACCTATCAACTCGTACACAAGAGGGTTGTGGGTTCAATCCTATACTCGACATTTCACATGAGAGGAAAGAAATTCTCCTCCTGCCCCTGGTGATTAGAAATGGGAAGGGAAGTGACTGCATACCCTAAAGTGGGAAAAAGCTGCGAAAGTTTAAGTTAAAAAAATGCAATACAAATTATACATATTAAGATATATAACAATAACACACACCATCATACACAGCTGGAGATATTCCAAAATAAATAATTCTGTCCAAATGCAATAGCAAACGAAGATATTTTAAAACGAAGAAACTATGAATCATTGGAATTATTAAAAGAGGAAAATGGAGGAAGATTGATCATGTATGTCGTATACAAGTAGGGACATTGGATAGGACAGCTCGTCGATGGATAGCGAATGGGAAAATGACAGCTCGTCGATGGATAGCGAATGGGAAAATAAGGCATGGACTTACAAAGGAAACACGAAGAAGAACTGGGGAAAGAGAGTTGAAAACCAACGACCTACAGAACGCAAGGCAAACTGCTTAGCGACTTCGCCACAAACCTTCAACCCCAGCCTTGTTAACCTCTTGTTTTTTCTTGTCTATACGTTAACTTGTTAAATGTACAATATAGCATTGCTATTTGTTATCTATGTCTCGTCACTAGAAAAATCAATGGGGTGACGAGACAGAGGATGAGAGAGAGAGAGAGAGAGAGAAAGAGAGAGGGAGAGAAAGTTATGGACAGCTTAACGTTATTGCACGGACAACTGTCAATATTCCTACTGTTAGATAGTCAGTACTTTAAACCGAAGTTCCATGTCTTCTACAACAGTCATCACGGCACATGATGATGATTGGCTTCAACCATATTTGACGGCCTTAATATGAACAATCATATCTGATAACATGTTACAGTATAACTTCATATGAACAATCATATCTGATAACATGTTACAGTATAACTTCATATGTACAATCATATCAGATAACATGTTACAGTATAACTTCATATGTACAATCATATCAGATAACATGTTACAGTATAACTTCATATGTGCAATCATATCAGATAACATGTTACAGTATAACTTCATATGTACAATCATATCTGATAACATGTTACAGTATAACTTCATATGTACAATCATATCTGATAACATGTTACAGTATAACTTCATATGTACAATCATATCAGATAACATGTTACAGTATAACTTCATATGTACAATCATATCTGATAACATGTTACAGTATAACTTCATATGTGCAATCATATCAGATAACATGTTACAGTACAACTTCATATGGTACTGCCCGAGTGGTTACGGGCCCAAATTTGGGGTGTAAAGAATAGAACCACTGTTACCTGCCACGCATGCCGTAAGAGGCACTAAGGAGGTTTGTGCAATCATATCAGATAACATGTTACAGTATAACTTCATATGTACAATCATATCTGATAACATGTTACAGTATAACTTCATATGTACAATCATATCTGATAACATGTTACAGTATAACTTCATATGTACAATCATATCAGATAACATGTTACAGTATAACTTCATATGTACAATCATATCTGATAACATGTTACAGTATAACTTCATATGTGCAATCATATCAGATAACATGTTACAGTACAACTTCATAAGTGGTACTCGCCCGAGTGGTTACCGGGGCCCAAATTTGGGGTGTAAAGAATAGAACCACTGTTACCTGCCACGCATGCCGTAAGAGGCACTAAGGAGGTTTGGCTGAAATCGGATGTATGTGTCCTAAACGTGTAGAGGTCTATGCGTTTAAGGGCCTACCATACCAATGTGCAACGTATACACGTTCTTGGCAAAGATGAAACATATCACAAAGAGTGATTAAAATTGCTGGTAAAGAATGAACGCAAAGAAGAAGAAGAAGACTATGTGGTACTTTAATGTGGATTTTCTTTGGTTAAATCTTACAAGTACGCTCTGCACAAATGTGTGTCCTGTTTGAACTGATTGGCTTCCATAAGCCGCTGGGAACGCCACTGTGTATTTCTTTTAGATCTATTTCAAAGAAAATTCATTGACCTACAAAATGTGCTGGTACTACTGGATATTACTATAAAAATCGGTTAATAATTAAGGAAACTGCAGCTGAATCTGTACATACACCTGCAATGGGAAAATATGACATAAATTTAGTTTAACCACATCCCGTTCAATTCGGTAGTCAATCAGTTAAAATGGGTTTTGCCGAAGAATTGTTTCATTGACCGGTTTTCCCTTATAACTCGGCCCTTTCGCAGAAATGGCACGCCACCTGCCGAGATATTGCACAAACACGAGCTCCGGCAAAAAAATTCACCCTGTTAAAGTCTGCATACACTTTGGCCGAAATTTGGATGTGCTCGTACTACATGCTGCATACACTTTGGCCGAAATTTGGATGAGCTCGTACTACATGCTGCATATACTTTGGCCGAAATTTGGATGAGCTCGTACTACATGCTGCATACACTTTGGCCGAAATTTGGATGAGCTCGTACTACATGCTGCATACACTTTGGCCGAAATTTGGATGTGCTGGTACTACATGCTGCATACACTTTGGCCGAAATTTGGATGAGCTCGTACTACATACCGTAGTGCCATAGTGGGAGCGCAACTTTCTTACGTTCTCGGCGTAAACCACACAAATTACAAAGAGTTGTTAATTTAGTTGATAAGAACGAACGTTAACAATCAACAAACAAACATGATAATGAACACTTTGTTTATAACAATTACGAAACATTTTACATTGGGCGATAACAACAATCAGCATTTACACACATACATGCCACGTAATTGACACAAATTAGATATAGCCCCCTCCACTCCGCAGATAATTTGTAATAGATTTAGCTTGGACATCAATGTTTGTTTAATTAGTAAACATATTTAAAGATATCCACACACCAGAAATGTGGATACACCTATGATGTATCAGTAATGTGAAATTTTCTCTCTTACGGTAAATGTTTATTTCATGAATCTAAAACGATGTAATTAGTGACACAGAACAGAGATACATATAATAATAATAATAATTCCTCTCGTACCGTTTTACGTTACATAGGACCTGCAAGTAATTTCTCCATACCGCTCTATCCTGGGCAACTCGCTCAATCTCATCCTATGAACTGAGACCGATACCTCTTGCCTCTCTCAGCAAAGTTCGTTTCAGGGTCTCCTTAGGTCGACCTTCTTTCTTGAACCCTTTGCATCCCACTTCAATGCTTGCTTTGATATTCGTTGATCATTTCTCCTCAGGGTGTGTCCAACATATCTCCATCTTCTCTTTCTTATAACAGTTGTCACTAGTGGTTGACCAGACATGTCTTTGATTTCATCACTTCTGAATTCGTTCTGCATAATTGTACATTACAGAATCTCATAATTCAATGAGCATAAATTAAATGATACCATTAGAGTACAAATGAAGACACCAGGAAAGAAAACAGTGAGTACAACATCAGTACTAAACTTCATCAAGCAAACCAAATCATAAGACAAATAGCGCCAATTTTGAAATATAAACATGTCGCAGTGAACACTAAAAAAAGCATTGTTCAAAACAATATTTCTCTTAACATTATGTTATCAGTTCCAAACCTGTACGCTGACATCATACGATAGAAGAAAACTAGTCACGACAGAGATGAAGTGTCTACGCAGAATGCTGGGAGTATCAAGAAGAGACTGACTTAGAAATGAAGACTTCGGGGAAAAAAGTGGGTACAACATCAGTACTAAAATTCATCAAGAAACAACAAATTAAATGGTTCGGCCATATAAGCAGATTACCAACAGATAGTGCGTAACAAAGTGCAATGTTACTCCGATACAGTGGATACAAAGCAAAATGCCGTCCACTCAAAAGGTAGACCTCATAGATAACAGAGGCGAACGACAAACAACTGTTTATGAAACGCACACAAAAGCACGTTCTAGAAATCTCTTCTTATCCTAACGGCTGTGAGGCAAAACACGATTAGAGAAAAGAAGAGATTCTCAACATATCCTGCAAATATAACAACGCGTAGATTTTATTATCTGTGAGGGTTCTTGACAAACATATATGAAACTGAATGGCTATATATCCGAACGACTATATCAGAGACTCAGTAATGTTGCCGCCTTTGTTCTGACATCTCATTAGAATCTACCCATCAACATAAATGATTATACTATCAGAGCAGTGCATGTGAAGGCGTACACCACTTTCGTGTTAATACAGAGCGATTTTCTGAAGCGAATAGATCGATCATTAGATTAGTTCAGTTTCTCAAAGCTGCATGCACAAAAGAACTCTTGATGGCCAAACGCCATTGTTGTAACCCAGCAATTCTCATAGAATTTGTCTGCACGAATAAGCTGCGTTTTTATCAGCATAGCTCAAACATTGTTCACTTTACAACTGCTAGAATAGGCAAGGACATGGAACATATATTGCTAGAACATTAAATAAAAAAAGAGACATATAGGCTGTCTGTGTGTGTGTGTGAGAGAGAGAGATAGAGATAGAAAGAGTATATATTGTTAGAACAATTAAAAGAGGTATATAGACTGACAGAGGGAGAGAGAGAGAGAGAGAGAGATAGATAGATAGAGAGAGAATATATTGTTAGAAAAAATAAGAGATATTTAGGATGACAGAGAGAGAGAGAGAGAGAGAGAGAGAGATGGAGAGAATGTATTGTTTAAAACAAAGACATAGGCTGACAGAGAGAGAGAGAGAGAGAGAATATATTGTTAGAAAAAAAACATAGGCTGACACAGAGAGAAAGAGAGAGAGAATGTATTGTTAGAAAAGTAAAAGAGAGACATATAGGCTGACAGAGAGAGAGAGAGAGAGAACGAGAGAGAGAGATATTGAACGAGAGAGAGAGAGACAGAGAGAGAGAGAGAGAGAAAAATAGATCTTGAGATGTTTAGAAAATAAAAATACGCTATTAAAAAAGAAACTATCATTTTTGCATCTCTTTCCTGTCTTTCATTTTTTGGATATTTGGTTGTCAATAATGAAATCAAACATTGCCATTAGCTGCCTTTTGTGAGCCCATGATGACAGATTGATATCGCTCTCCCATTTATCACTTTATCTTCTTCACTTCAGATGTATTCTATATCCTTTAGTTCTATAGTGCTGCTTTTTTTTCTAATGTGTACCTCGGTCTTTGGCACATACTCTTTCCCTGCTTGTTCCATAGTGCATGTCGAGCTACACAATAATAAAAGTTGTGTTCATAAGAACGCTCGTATTGCTAGGCTAGGCAATGGGTGTCGTAAGAAATAAGGATAAGTGGTTCGAATCCTGTGATTGGTCATTTGTTTTTCGGAAGCTCTTAATACTTGTACACTGTCTATTTATTGTTCACATTGTTTGCTTCCGCTGCTTCCCCTGCGGGTTCTTACAAAAAAAATCCTCATTGTTCTCACATTAACAAAAGTAGAGAAGAGATAGAGGGAGGAGGTACGTTGAATCTTTTCTGTTTGGTTACCCAATAAGTATTGACATATTGTATTCTTGGCATATCATGGATTGACCATGTAACCAACAAACGAGGACTTGAGATAGCAGAAATTACTTCTACACCAGCGCTATGTGGGAGTTCAAGAATGATCAGGAATAAAACTAAGATAATGATATTTAACTCAAATGTCAAGGCTGTCCTTCTATATGGAGCAGAGACATGGAGAACAACTAAGGGGAACACCAAAAGTTGCAGACATTCATCAATAGATGCCTGCGCAGGATACTCCATCTGCGACGGTATGGCAGGACTACTAACAGGGAACTGGGATAGAGCGGTAACAAGTTGGAACAAGAGATAAAGAACAGAAGGTGGCGATGGATAGGACCCATACCGAGGAAGCCCTCTGACAGCATCACGAGATAGGTTCTCCGATAGTACCTCTAGGAAAATAAAGGTAAGGGAAGACCCAGGAACACATGGAGACGGGAGTTGGAGACGGATTGCAAGAAAATGGGTTGAGAGGGCTGAGATCTGGAAAAGATGGCATTGAATATGCAGGCTTGAACGGCCCTGGTTGTGGACCATGCCTCCCTGGGGGCTAAGGGTGAAGAAGAAGAAGAAATCAGCGCTGTCCAACGTGATGCATGCGGGCGCCATGTCATTCTTCAGTAATAATATATATATATATATATATATATATATATATATATATATATATATATATATATATATATAAAACAAGTTTAGTGTAACAAGTAATGGTTATCTACTCGTATGTTTGAAACAATCTAATAATTATAACATTTGAAGCGGTTACTAAACATGCTTCATATTTCACAGTATCTTTCAATGACTTCATCATTATACCGTACATTCAATTATTGTTTTACAGGCAAAGTTTACTCTGGTCATTCATTTTTAGCATGAATTTTCTTGTTTTTGTGTGTTAAAAATGAGACATTCGTTTTCATTGAATTGTTTAAAAAATTATTTTCATTGCGCTTCACAAAATGAAAAAATAAAATAAAAAAAGATATCTTTAATTGGATTGTTAAAAAAAATTATAAGAAACCACGAGCTCTCATTTGAAATTTCTTTTTAGTATACTGACGTTTGTTGTACAGCTGAATTTGAAATGAAATTGTTAAATGTGTTCAAATATCTTGATCTGGGGTTTTGTCTGTAGAAGCAGAAACCGTTGACTACCAGCGAATGAAGGATTTTTTATTAGAAGTACCCAACTAGTTGTACACATAGCAACGGTAGTGTTACTTGAACATTTGTAGTGTTACTTGAACATTTGTAGTGTTACTTGGAGATTTATAGTGTTACTTGAACATTTGTAGTGTTACTTGGACATTTGTAGTGTTACTTGGAGATTTGTAGTGTTACTTGGAGATTTCTAGTATTACTTTGACATTTGTAGTGTTACTTGGACATTTGTAGTGTTACTTGCGAAACACGTACAAACAAAGTACTATAGTTTTACAAAATACAGAAACAGTGACGATAAACAGCAACGTTTCGACCAACAAGGCCTTTATAAAGCAAACGAACAAACAGGAGTGACAAATTAAAATGAAACACAAATGGACGACCAAATACAAACGTATCTAAGGAAAATCTGGAATTAAATCTTACCTACTACGTCACAACGAATAGTTGCAGCAATATGGCGATGAATATCGAAATAGAGGGAAGACTGCAGTAAAACTTGGTAAATAGCGAAACACGTACAAACAAAGTACTATAGTTTTACAAAATACAGAAACAGTGACGATAAACAGCAACGTTTTACCAAGTTTTACTGCAGTCTTCCCCTATTTCGATATTCGTCGCCATATTGCTGCAACTATTCGTTGTGACGTAGTAGGTAAGATTTAATTCCAGATTTTCCTTAGATACGTTTGTATTTGGTCGTCCATTTGTGTTTCATTTTAATTTGTCACTCCTGTTTGTTCGTTTGCTTGATAAAGGCCTTGTTGCTCGAAACGTTGCTGTTTATCGTCACTGTTTCTGTATTTTGTAAAACTATAGTACTTTGTTTGTACGTGTTTCGCTATTTACCAAGTTTTACTGCAGTCTTCCCCCTATTTCGATAGTGTTACTTGGAGATTTCTAGTGTTACTTGGAGATTTGTAGTGTTACTTGAACATTTGTAGTGTTACTTTGACATTTGTAGTGTTAATTGAACATTTGTAGTGTTACTTGAACATTTGTAGTGTTACTTGAACATTTGTAGTGTTACTTGAACATTTGTAGTGTTACTTGAACATTTGTAGTGTTACTTGAACATTTGTAGTATTACTTGGAGATTTGTAGTATTACTTGGAGATTTGTAGTATTACTTGGAGATTTGTAGTGTTACTTGAACATTTGTAGTGTTACTTGAACATTTGTAGTATTACTTGGAGATTTGTAGTGTTACTTGGACATTTGTAGTATTACTTGGAGATTTGTAGTGTTACTTGAACATTTGTAGTGTTACTTGAACATTTGTAGTGTTACTTGAACATTTGTAGTATTACTTGGAGATTTGTAGTGTCACTTGAACATTTGTAGTGTTACTTGAACATTTGTAGTGTTACTTGAACATTTGTAGTGTTACTTGAACATTTGTAGTGTTACTTGAACATTTGTAGTATTACTTGGAGATTTGTAGTATTACTTGGAGATTTGTAGTATAACTTGGAGATTTGTAGTGTTACTTTAACATTTATAGTGTTACATGGACATTCATTGTATTACTTGAACATTTATACTTATTTATTTGCTCCGTAACGCTTTTCTTGTTACATGCTACGTGACACTTGTCTTGCTAGATCCTACGCGACGGCTACCTTGTTACTCGAACCCTTCTTTTTATAATTAGCACGTTTGTTCATGTTATCTGTTAGTTCTTCTTCTTCTACTTCTTCTTCACCTTTCAACTCCCAACGCCCTCCATATTAGCCTACCTTATCGTGGTTGGAGGGTTTGTGTGCCTTTAGGATCCTTCAGGCTATGTCGGCGGGAGTCTAACTCCTGGCAGGTCTAACCAAGCCGAACAGACTGAAGGTGAAAGGCCAGACCAAAAGGCGGGAGCAGGATGGGGCCTCATAAGGTGACAGTGCAGAACCCACCGGCGAGTGGTAAATGCTCTGGCTGCAACCAACCCATCCCCAGCTATGGGACAAATAGCACTTGTCCTCTCTCTCTTGAGGAGGACATCCTTTTTCTTGTCTTGTCTTCTTTTTCTATGACACTTTCCCTTAAGCATAAGGGATTAAACTACAGTGTCCAGGGAGCACACCCTGCAAAAAAGCCTGGGTTGGTGAGCCGGCAACAGAAGGCTGAAGTCATCTAGAGTAGGACGACTCCAGACAAACCCGGGAAGACAGATCTCGTCAGCAGGGGACTGCAACTGTCTAGAGAACAACCTCAAAAAAAGATGTCCTCAGAAACGGAATGTGTCAGCCATTATTGGCGGGGAGGAATCGACACATACGAACAACTCAAATGGCCATGGCCAGGCCAACTCCCAACGGAGCAGAGGTCTTCAACAAACTTCTTCCAGCTCTTCCTCTCTTTCTTGCCATCCTCTTGCAATTCTTACATGCCTTACCTATTCTTTTAATAGCCTCCAGCTCTCTTCTCCAAGTATGTCTAGACCTTCCCCTACTCCGCTTTCCCTGTGGGTTCCAAAACAGTGCATGTCTTGCAATGCTTCCGGTCGGTCTTCTCAATGTGTGTCCTATCCATCGTCAGAGTCTCTTCCTATCTGTTAGTTCTGCCTACACAAAAATTGGCTATCTAGTCCATTTCATGTTGCCTGACTATTGATGTCGTTTTTTATATTTTTTCCTGTAATTCTTGTTTTCAATCCATCTTTCCTCCACCAACATTTTATATTATTTTTATTTTTTGTTGGTCCCTTTCAGATCATTTCATTTGACCACCATTGTTTCATTTATTTCGACAATTACAACAAAAATATCGTTCTAAATTCCTCTTGTTCGTTGTCATTATAATATTTTTTTAAGTAACCGACCACTTCTGTTCTTGCACAATGTTCCTCATCAAAAATTGTCACATCACTCGCAGGCCCACTTTGTTTCCCATTACCAGTTTCCGGTTTTTATCATCTGTGACATCTTTGCTCTCAGATTCAGCTTGAGTCTGCTCATCGCAGTTTTTAGCAAATCCATACCTGCTGATCAACATATTTTTTTTGGCCTCCGTTGTTATTCAATATGATGCCGAGTTAGACTTGCTCAATATGTCTGATCCAAACACGAACGTTCATTTGAAGTCACGACACTTTGGGGAGTGATCACCCTTCTCTTTAATATAGGGTGTTCAAGATAAAAGCAACCCGGTCAAGGGAACCAATCTGGCATATGTTTATGAACATGAGAAGGTTCAATTATGACATAGTATAGGTCAAGTGAGCGAGTCATTTTGTGATGGTATAATTATGGTGCGGGAAGGGGCGATGAACCATTGTGACGAAGGACGAGCTAGTCAGAGCCGGTTTAAATAGTAAATAGACGAAACGCTATGCGTACCTGGCAACTTTTGATTTGCCAGTTTTTTCTTCATTTTTCTTCTCGAATCCTGTTTGCCTCACAGCGTCAGGTCAAGAAGAGATTTCTAAAACGGGCCCTTGTATGCGTTTCGTAGATCTAGGAACATTCCTAACATCAGATGGAAGATGTGAAACAGATATTAGTAGAATAGCTCAAGCGAAAGCAGCTTTAATGAAAATTAAAAACACTATACGTCAATTACTACACTATACCAATGACATTGCTGAAACGAGTACTCCTGTAATATATTGAACCAATACTTATGTATGGCAGCGAATCATGGACAATGAGCAAACAATTAATAAGATCGTTAGAAGTCACATAGATGTGGTTTTACAGAAGAATACTGACAATTCCATGGACAATGAAGAAAACAAATAATAAGGTTTTAAAACAGTCCTGCACACAAAGAAACATTATCAAAAGAATAAGAATCAGATATTCAGAGGTTCTTCGGGCATATATTGTGAAGGTGAGGTTTAGAACATTTATTTACAACCGGTAAAATTCAGGGAAGAAGAGATCGTGGAAGACAGAGGGAGAAGATATTAGATGATCTGACAACATGGTTCGACAACAGATCGACGTCAGAACTGATTAACTGCTCCAAGGAAAGAGAGAAAGAGAGAGTTGTAGAGAGTGATGATCGTCTACGCTGACAGGCATGACTTTTGATTGATGCAACATCGACAGTTTCAGAAGCGTTTTCTTCTTCTCTTCGACCATTTATTTCTTTATAAAAGTGTTGGGTTGGGGGAAGATGGGGAGAACGGGACTTAGTGATCTTGTGTGTGCTTGTTTTAAGGCACTTTGTAAGCTGATATTCATTTTTGTAAGGCTAGTTTTGATGCCGTCGCTCCATCTTATGCGTGGTCTTCCTCTTGCTTTGTACTTATTATACTTTTTCTGTGTGGCTCTCCGTGGTAGGCGATACCAGGGCATTCTTGTCAGGTGTCCAAACCATTTAATCTGTTGTTCTTTTATGAATTGAATTCTTTTATGGTTTCACATCCAGTCTTCTGATTTCTTCATTTCTAATTGTATCTCTTATTGTCACACCTGCAGCTCTTCTAAGACACCTCATCTCTGTCGTTTCGATTATCCGCTCATTAGCTGCTGTTATTGGCCATGTTTGACACTGGTAACATAGTGTTGGCCAGAAAATCGTTCTTATGAGATTTGTTTCAGAAGCGTAATGCGCACAAATTGCAATTTTTCTATGTCTAATGTTTTCAGTGTCTTCCTAATTTCTTTCAGTTTTTTTTATTACCAGCACCTGACATCCCTTTCTATTTTCTTTTCTATTTATTTATTAAACATTCGCATCATCTATCATCTTCACCAGCCGTATTCAACAGTTGTTCACGTCCACAATAAGTGCTCTTCATTCTGCTGTATCATTTGATTGTAACTGATGTATGGATTTCTGAGTATTGAGTGTCCCCAGCCAGATCAGATCAAGTCGTATCCTGTCACCATATATAATGTTGGATGTGATAGATCTCTAGAAGATTCTTGTTGATGTCAAGAGGGTACGGCTATGACATATATGTCTACCTCCAGTTATTTCCACTTAACTATAATCTCTTTCTTTTCACTCAGTCTTTCCTTGTAAACCGTGATCAGCTGAGGCATATCTTAGTAAATCAGAAATATTTTATGTACTTATGTTTATACATTATGCTAATATTTCTTTAGAATTGGTCGACCCAGACTGCATTAATGTTGGTCTTTTAATTAAGTAACAAAACATAATGTAGAAAGCAAGCAATCTACATTTGCGTAACAGCATGGATTACATTAATGTTGATCTGTTAACTAACTAATAAAACATGTAGAAAACAAGCAAACTACATTTGCGTAACAGCATGGATTACATTAATGTTGATCTGTTAACTAACTAATAAAACATGTAGAAAACAAGCAAACTAGATTTGTGTAACAGCATTGATTGCATTAATGTTGATTTGTTAACTAACTAATAAAACATGTAGAAAACAAGCAATCTAGATTTGTGTAACAGCATGGATTGCATGAATACAAACAAGACATTTTACTGGCACTGTATCGGTGGAGAATAGAACAAATAGCTAGCTCAAATATCTAATCTTTACAACTTGTATCATTGTTTATATATCGTAACTATCGAACGGATTAGCTTAATGCAAAAACATTCAACAATCGACTCAGGCACATGACTGTTCAATCCCGCACTCTACGTTCCACGCGAGAGGAAAGGAATTGGCCTCCTACCTTCTGCACACTAGGCTCTAGTAAGGTAAAGTTAAGTCTTTCATACCCTATGGTCCGAAAATGCTACGGGACATTTTATTTTATTATAACTTTTATAATGGGGTCTCTGTAGCTAAGTTGTTGAGTCGTTGCTTTGCGTTCCGAAGAGCGTCGGTTCGAATCCGGACTGCGCCGTTTGCAATACTCTCAGCAGGTACGTGCCATTTCTACGGAGAGTGATCGAGCAATATGGAGTGAAATCTAGTATAGTGAAGTCAATACTTCGTCTTTAGTTCCTACAGTATCAATACACTAAACAGAATAGCGCAGACCACAGTCTTCTTCAGACTTAGAACGGGACACTGCGGTCTCAGAGCACACTTCCATAGAATGGGTATCATCGACTCGATTGTCTGCATCTGTGGAGCACCAAAGCAGTCCCCAGAGCACATCCTGCAAGACTGTCCCAGTCTGAGCAGTGTGAGAATGGAAATCTGACCAACAGAAACAACACTACAAAACAATGGGGGACCGGTGAAGACCTCAAGCGTACCGCCCTGTTTATGACACATACCGGAGTAGTCGCATATGAGAAGTTGGTCGCAGAAGAAGAAGAAGAAGACCCCTTACCCTTAAACTATCATAAATCTGATCGTGGTGATTGATTTTCTCTCGTATTTCTACATCCCACTATGAAACATCCAATTTGTTTAGGAAACAAGAACATTGCCTTAGATTTTCAAATTACCAGTCCCACAAATACTCTGTCTCAACTACTACCACCACCGATCTTTTCACCACAACATCATCCTTTCACTCCAACATCATCCTTTCACTCCGCAACCTCTTAACTCTCCTCTCACCACTTTTGCTCGTTAACATTCTCCAGGATATCTGCATACACTCTTTTATATTTGCCCGATTTTCCCGTCTACGCCAACATTGCTTGAGAGTGTATGCTTGTTAGCCCAGCTATTCAACTCGCATCAGAAATGCACTGCCTTTGCTGTATGCCAGCTCATCTCACTCAACGTGATGTGTGTTATTTGTAATATCATGTTTGTTAATTCTGATAACGTAAGGAGAGAGAGAGAGAGAAAGATAGAAAGTGTAAGAGAGATATAATTGTAGGCTGTGTAATGGTCTGCTAAATGTTACGACAAAATATATTATGATGTGAAAAGTAGAAACATCAAATATATTGAGTAAAGTGCGGAAGTGAAAAAAAAAGATATGCAAAGTATGAAAATCTAATCTTTTTCTTAATTTGTCGTCACACTGTTACCGGGTTGTTGCCCAGTGTCGTCACACTGTTATCGGGTTGTTGCCCAGTGTCGTCACACTGCTATCGGGTTGTTGCCCAGTGTCGTCACACTGCTATCGGGTTGTTGCCCAGTGTCGTCACACTGCTACCGGGTTGTTCCCCAGTGTCGTCACACTGTTACCGGGTTGTTGCCCAGTGTCGTCACACTGCTACCGGGTTGTTGCCCAGTGTTGTCACACTGCTACCGGGCTGTTGCACAGTGTCGTGATTTTCTGTTTTTGTCTTGTGCTGTTCTGGTTTGTGTGATTGTTATTTTGCTCTTTGACAGGATTTTGCTATGCCATCTATCTTTTCGTGGTCTTCCTCTCACCTCTTTCCTGATGTTCTAATAATGAAAATCTAATAAGATGTGTAAAGTAGAAAATACGTAACTGACTATCAAAGTCGTGTGTAAAGTAGAAAATACGTAACTGACTATCAAAGTCGTGTGTAAAGTAGAAAATACGTAACTGACTATCAAAGTCGTGTGTAAAGTAGAAAATACGTAACTGACTATCACAGTCGTGTGTAAAGTAGAAAATACGTAACTGACTATCAAAGTCGTGTGTAAAGTAGAAATTACGTAACTGACTATCAAAGTCGTGTGTAAAGTAGAAAATACGTAACTGACTATCAAAGTCGTGTGTAAAGTAGAAATTATGTAACTGACTATCAAAGTCGTGTGTAAAGTAGAAATTATGTAACTGACTATCAAAGTCGTGTGTAAAGTATAGAAGTGGAATAAGATGCATTGAAATCAATATGAGAATAAACATGAACAAAACAGACGTAATGACATTCGTTAGAGATTAAAACGCTACCAATATCTCTATCGAGCAACATCAACAACAAAAAGCAAGTCGAAGGCTTTACATACATAAAAGCATTTTTTCAACAAATGAAAGAATAACTAACAAATTCCAACATAGATGCAATAAATCAAATCAAATGATAGGACAAATGACACCAATTTTGAAATGCAAACATGTCGTCATGAACACTAAATGAGCATTGTACAACACAATATTTATCCCATTATTATTATAATATCAGTGCCACACCTGGAAGCTGACATCAAACGATATAAGAAAAATAGTCACAACAGAGATGAAGTTCTACGCAGAATGATGGAAGTATCATGAAGAGACCAGTTTAGAAATGAAGACATCAGAAAAAAGTGGGTACAACATCAGTACTGAAATTCATCAATAAACAACCAATTAAATGATTCAACCACATAAGCTGATTACCAACAGACAGTGCGCCTCAAAGGGCAATAATACTTAAATACAATGGATACAAAGTAAAAGACCGTCCACGCAAGAGGTGGACATAAAAAATAACAGAGGCAGTGAAAAACACTATTTATGAAGCACACACAAAAGTCCGTTCTGTAAATCTCTTCTTATCCTGACGCTGTAGGCCAAACAGGAATAAAGAAAAGAAAAACTTAAATAAAGCATGTACTATAATACGTACATAAGTATATAAGTCGAATAAAATATGTTAAGTGTAGAAGTGAAATAAACTGTGTAAAGTACAGAAGTAGAATATGTATAATACTGTACAACTTATAACTGTGTAATACTGTGCATACACCATGAAAGTAGTTTCACATGTGTAAATATAAACGTTACATCTAATATGTACAATGCTAATATTATATAAGATGTGTACAGCATACAAGTGAGATAACATGTGTACAGTACTCACATTAGCAGGACAGAAAGTCAACATATATATCTTATCAGTGTAGACGTAACCGCGGCTGTTGCCTAGCAGCATAACAGAAAACAACTCCATCAACACATCGGCCATGCTAATGATAGTATTCAGTAGCCATAAATGACGCTAAATCCTGGCGTTGTCGTTAACCTTTCTGTGGTCAGTGAGCAGCTCGTACATGAAACCGATGCTGGTAAGTGATTCAGTCAAGTCGTTATTGCACCAAGTCATTCATCTTCTACCTGTTTGTTTAGCTGTTATCTGTGGAAGAGTGATTCACGTACTATATACTGCTAGTAGAATTAGCCTGAATCTTCCCATATGTCAGCGGTTCTCAAACACCTATCGCAAAAGACCACAATTTTCACATTACAATTCTTTACAAATCCGTGCTTGCTGCTCGTCATCTCGTTGTCTCTGTTACCTTTCAACATGATATCGGGTTAGATTTGCTTGTGGTCTCCGGCACCATAAGACCGACTAGCTCAGACGGGAAAACCAAAGTTCCTGCTTAATGGGGGCTGGATTTTATATAAGTGTTTGATAGAACACTCTAAGGTTTTTCTGCGATTTGAAAAAAAATCCTTGATAATTTATTGACGTAAAATGTAAATAATATTGATATTCCTGAGTGTTCAACTGAATTTGTAACATAATAGATCCTTGATTTAGCGTGCATTGTTGTTTTTAAAATGAATTTGTTTTTATCTAACAATACCGGAATGCGCGTTCACGTGACGGCTGTAGTCTGATTTCTGAGAATGTTTACCTGAGCCTGCCGGCCGTATGTTATCAGAAGCCATGGATTTGCTCAGTATGGGTGATCTAAATTCAGAACGTTCCTTTTAAAGTCAGGCCATTAATCTTGCAAGTTGTGTGATCTTCTTTCGCTATAATAATAATAATATAATTCCTCTCGTACCGTTATACGTTACATAGGGCCTGCAAGTAATTTCTCCATACCGCTCTATCCTGGGCAACTCGCTCAATCTCCATGGAACTGAGACCGATATTTCCTGCCTCTCTCAGCAAAGTTCGCTTCAGGGTCTCCTTAGGTCGACCTCTCTTTCTTGAACCCTTTGCATCCCACTTCAATGCCTGCTTTGATATTCGTTGATCATTTCTCCTCAAGGTGTGCCCAACATATCTCCATCTTCTCTTTCTTATAACAGTTGTCACTAGTGGTTGACCAGACATGTCCCTGATTTCATCACTTCTCCTGCATTCGTTCCATTTTATATTCATTATTTTTCGCAGACATCTATTTTCAAATGCATTCAACTTGCTTTCTATATCTTTAGTCATTTTCCAACTCTCTCTGGCATATGTTAGGATTGATACAACATTTGAATTGAAAATTCGTAATTTATTTTAAATACTATATAACTTGTAGTTCCATATTTTATTTAGACTTTTAAAAGCTGATGTTGCTTTGCCAATTCGTATCATAATTTCTTTTAACATTTCCTGTGCAATCAAAATTGCTACCCAAATAGTTGAACTGCTCTGTTATTTTTATCATTTTAGATTCCAGTGTGATATCTGCATTACTTGCCATAGGTGTCTTCATTATATTTGTTTTTTCACTATACAATAACTTATATACATAATTTTCTAATATCTGCAACTTTTTTTCTGAAAACAATAAAGAAAAATAGGAGTATAAAGGATTGATTTCATTGCACCAGGTTTCCTCCATATGTGCCTGTTCCTTCTTCTGACTTCTTTTATAGTCTCAATTGTTGTTAATTACGAAGCAAAGATATCCAAAATTAGTGATATTTTCAATGTCTTCAATACTGTTCCTAAGTGTGTGCTCCTATGTGTGTGCTATCATCTTGTTTAATCAGTGGACATCATTTGTGTTACACACACATATATATATATATCATTTCCGACCTATGCTTCTCTAGGGAGAAGGGGAAGAGAAGATATATACATTTTTTCTTAGTATTCAGAATACGATTCTGGATTTAACTGTATTAATTTTTTTAATTTTATTTTTCCGATCCAGAAGCACTTGAGCTTTTCAGCTCTTCGACTCGGTGCCATGGACATCGTAACCCTTCGGTTCGGTGCCACGAACACCGTAAATCTGGGGAATCTGTGGCTATTTCTGCCATCCCGCGGAATTGAACCCGCACACACAGAGGGATAGTCACCCGTAGTCGAACTCGCTACGAACACGCTGGGCAGACGGGCTAACTGTATTGAAAAAAACACAATATTATCCCGTTGTAATTATTTGTTAGAGAAGATCAGTGCTCGTCTCTCGTTTCAAAGATACTCAGTTCGCTCCCTCGTGGAGACTTCTGGATATTTTCCCACAGATCTCTAATCTCAGTGTAGGTAAGATTGAGTTCCTAGTCCTATCGGATACCGCGTTCAAGCTGAATACGTAAAAGAACTATTGACAGTTCAAAATCAAGAAGAGCAGGCTGGAAAGTCGCTGCCCGGGAAACATTCATTGATTAAAAAAAATATCTACAACATATTTTCACCATCTTCTAAATTACATTGGGAACACTCATCAGTGATACGGAGATCGTGCACTGTCGCTGAGATCTTCCTGTGTAAGAAAGAGACCGGAGCACACATGGTTACTCATCGAAGTACAATGATGATGGTCCTATCAATCAATCAATCAATCATTCCCTTTACTGTATTCGAAAGAATAACTATGTTATCTGAGTTCTGGAACAGTTTTTCCGCCAATCACATCAACTCTGGGATTCTAATGTTTTTGAATTCGTTTATAATAACTGGGGTCAGTAACCTGTGATCTTGGATCTAATATGTCCTTTGATACATTACAATCAGCCCGTGAAACATCGACCCTACACTTACGTTTCATGTTGCCCGCGGAAATGATCTAAATATTTCTCTTATTTTTGTTGTCCCGGAAGTCACGTGTGTCGAATGCCCCTACACACACACACGCATTGAATAAAAGATGAAAGAATAACGCGACAAATAACAAAGTTCAAACACATTATGTTGTCTATAAAACACTGTGGTCGTTAAGTTACTTTGTCTATAACACATTTATGGTCCTGAAGTGTCACCTTGTTTTGCACAACGATTTAGTTTATCCATCACGAGTGGATATATCCATCAAAAGAGAATGTCACACAGCTTTTAATACAATTTATCAAGTTGAAATGAAGAAGGGAGGGGTGATGAGGAAATTATTAGTAGCAGAGGCGTTTACACTAACCAGGTCACCGTCACAGATCCTGGTTGTTTTCTTCTTACCCTTCGCCCCTAGGGAGACATATGTCCACAACTAAGGCCTTCCAAGCCCGCCTATTCAGGCTATCTTTTCCAGATCTTTCCACTCTCTCCTTTTTCTTGCATTCTTTCTCTAACTCCCATCTCCAGGTGTTCCTATCTTTTCTCTTACCTCTATTACCTTGTGGGTTCCATCGGACGGCCTGTCTCTAGATACTATCAGTAGGTTTCCTCAGTGTGTGTCCTATCTATCGGACGGCCTGTCTAGATACTATCAGTAGGTTTCCTCAGTGTGTGTTCTATCTATCGGACGGCCTGTCTCTTGATACTATCAGTAGGTTTCCTCAGTGTGTGTTCTATCTATCGGACGGCCTGTCTCTTGATACTATCAGTAGGTTTCCTCAGTGTGTGTTATATCTATCGGACTGCCTGTCTCTTGATACTATCAGTAGGTTTCCTCAGTGTGTGTTCTATCTATCGGACTGCCTGTCTCTAGATACTATCAGTAGGTTTCCTCAGTGTGTGTCCTATCTATCGGACGGCCTGTCTCTTGATACTATCAGTAGGTTTCCTCAGTGTGTGTCCTATCTATCGGACGGCCTGTCTCTTGATACTATCAGTAGGTTTCCTCAGTGTGTGTCCTATCTATCGGACGGCCTGTCTCTTGATATAATCAGTAGGTTTCCTCAGTGTGTGTTCTATCCATCGCCACCTTCTGCCCCTTATCTCTTGTTCCACTTGCTGTTTTCCCGCTCTATCCCACAGTTCCCTATTTGTGGTCCTGTCATACCATCGTAGATGGAGTATCCTGCACAGGCGTCTATTGGTGAATGTCCGCAACATTTGGTGTTCCTCTTAGTTGTTCTCCATGGCTCAGCTGCGTATAGAAAGACAGCCTTGACATTTAAGTTAAATACAATTATCTTAGTTTTATTCCTGATCATTCTAGATCATAGATTCCCAAACTTTTTCGGCCCACCGCCCACTTTGCACGACATAAAGTTTATAACGCCCCCTCCCCATTATAACAGTTTGCTAACGCCGCCTCCCATATATATATATATATATATATATATATATATATATATATATATATATATATATGTGGGCGTATTTGTATCTTTGTTTGTTTGTTTGTTTGTGTTTGTGGGACCAATCTTTAATGATTAAATAATCCGTAACATTTTTAATGGATTAAAAATATGGTCACGGTTCGGTTGGTGTACTTTTCTAAATTTCTTGAAATCACTATACGCTACTTAAAACGCGAGCGTTTTATAACGACATGAGGAAGAGGAAACGCTGGAAACGACATGAGGAAGAGGAAACGCTGGAAACGACATGAGGAAGTGGAAACGCTGGAAACGACATGAGGAAGAGGAAACGCTGGAAACGACATGAGGAAGAGGAAACGCTGGAAACGACATGAGGAAGAGGAAACGCTGGAAACGACATGAGGAAGAGGAAACGCTGGAAACGACATGAGGAGGAGGAAACGCTGGAAACGACATGAGGAAGATGAAACGCTGGAAACGACATGAGGAAGAGGAAACGCTGGAAACGACATGAGGAAGAGGAAACGCTGGAAACGACATGAGGAAGAGGAAACGCTGGAAACGACATGAGGAAGAGGAAATGTTCTACGTGGAAAATGGGAAGGACTTTTTTTAAATAGCAAATAGTCGGTAAACACAAGTGAACTGAATAAGGTAGTTGCCCTTATATATATATATATATATATTTTTCCGATCCAGAAGCACTTGCGCTGAAAGCTCTTCGGCTCGGTGTCATGGACACCGTAAATCTGGGGAACCTGTAGCTTTTCTGCCAGTCCGCGGAGTTGAACCCGCACTTACAGAGGACTAGTCACCCGTAGTCCAACGCGCTACGAACACGCTGGGCACGCGGGCGTATATATATATGTATATATATATATATATATACACATACATTTGTCAGAAATGAATACTACTGAATGAACTATTGGATAGGATGGATAGGCCTACAGAAAATATATCTGTGAGGGGGTGAATCTGTTCTAGTACAACACATGCCAGTAATATCTGGTTACTTGGCAAATAAGATGAGAAGAAGAGTTTTGTTTTTAGATACAAATACCGCCCATGTGATGCCAGGGCCTGCAAGGAAAGCAAAGTATAGTGCCACTGCGACCTACAAAGCATGTCGTAAGAGGAACCTGAGGTAGGGACCTAGGAAGTTACCCTAGTAAATAAAAACGTCGCAGAGATCGGATGTGCTGGCCTACTTGTAGGTGCATAACTGGCACAACGAACTATCGCTATTAGGCTCAGATAACATACAAATCACAAAGAGTGTTTTAACAAGTGGTCGATATGGAGTGTTGGAAGAAGAAGAAGAAGAACGAAAGAAGATATAAATACTGTGGTATAATCTGTCAAATAACTAACATCAGGGAAGGGAATTGTTCCCTGTGAAGCTCTTAAATGAATTCATTTTTGTCGATGATCAGTCAATCATAGGAATAACAGAAGAAAAGTTGCAGTAAGACATTAACAGACTTCAGTTAACATTCAATGAATACAATATGAGAATAAACAAAGACAAAACAGGAGTAATGACATTCACTAGAGAGAAAAACACTACCAATATGTCAATCAACAAATGTCAATTAATGCAAGTTAAAGACTTTGCATACCTAGGAACATTTTTTGGTAAGCATATTGAAGAATAGCTAACGAAATCCAACGTAGATAAATCAAATCGAAGGAATGGCACCAATTTTAACATGCAAACTTATCAACATGAAAACTAAAAGAGAATTGTATAATACACTCTTTCTACTATCTAATTATGCTATCGATACCAAACCTGGACGTTGATATCACACGATAGAAGAAAACTAGTCACGACAGAGATGAAGTGTTTACGCAGAATGCTGGGAGAATCAAGAAGAGACCGGTCTAGAAATGAAGACATCAGGATACAGCCGGTACAGCCTCAGTATTACGCAACAGATTAAATCGTTCGGCCACATACGCAGATTACATACATACAGTGCGCATCAAAGGGCAAAGTTACTCCAATATCCGCCCGAGTGGTTACCGGGCCCAAATTTGGGGTGTAAAGAATAGAACCACTGTTACCTGCCACGCATGTCGTAAGAGGCGACTAAGGAGGTTTGGATGAAATCGGATGCATGTGTCCTAAACGTGTAGAAGTCTTATGCGTTTAGGGGCCTACCAAACCAATGTGCAACGTATACATGTTCTTGGCAAAGATCAAACATATCACAAAGAGTGATTAAAATTGGTCGTAAAGAACGAACGCAAAGAAGAAGAAGAAGACTAGTTTGTATTTGTTCCCTTGTAAAAGCTGGTTTTATATATGTGTATGATTGCTTACAGTGTGCAGTCCGCACTGACGATGGCGAAAACGACTGGTTTATTTTTGAAACCAGAGTAAAGCAAGGTTGTATTTTATCTTCACTATTGTTCAGAATGACCATTGACTGGGTGATGAGAAAATGTTGCAGGGGTGAAACTGACATTGATTGGGTGGAAAACTGACAATATGAAGTTTTGTATTTTGCAGATGATATTGCCTTGTTAAGTAAAAACAACTAGGTTATGCAAAGAAAACAGATAACTTGTCATCTATAGCGTCAAAAGTTGTACTGCAGATAATCTATGAAAATACAAATTTATGTGACAAGTAATGCAGATATCACGCAGGAGTCCACAATGATATAAATAGTAAAAGAGAAGTTCACCTATTCTTTTTAGCAATTTTGATTGCATGGGAAATACTAAAAAAGAAATTATGCTACGAATTGTCAAAAGCACATCAACTTCTAAAAGCCGAAATTAAATATGTATCAAACGTTCACCTCTATATCGACCTAATCTGTAAAACAGCTAACACCAGCGAAGGAAACAACCTCAGGGAACTCTTAAACGAATTTCTTTTTGCAGATGATCAGGCCATCATATCAACAACAGAAGAACAGCTACAACAACACATTAACAGATTTCAGTTAGCATGTAAAGAATACAATTTGAGAATAAACATCGACAATACCGAAGTAATGACATTCGCCAGAGAGGAAAGCACTAACAATATCTCCATCGACAATCGCCCGTTAAAATAAGCAAAAGACTTCACATATCTGGGGAGCATTTTTTCAACAAATGGAGAATAATTAATGAAATTCAACACAGACGCAGCAAAGCAAATCAAATGATAGGACAAATGGATCCGATTTTAAATGAAAACATGTCATTATGAACACAAAAAGAGCAATGTTCAACACAATCTTTCTCCCACATTATGCTACCAGTGCCAAACCTGGACACTGACAACAAATGATAGAAGAAAACTAGTCACGACAGAGATGAAGTGTCTATGCAGAGTGCTGGGGGTAACAAGAAGAGACCGGTTGGGAAAGTAAGAAATCAGGAAAAAAGTGGGTACAACATCAGTACTAAATTTCATCAAGAAACAACAAATGAAATGGTTCGACCACATAAGTCTAATAAGAATGCATCCAAACTCCACAGTATACAAAGTCTTCTACAACAGAACATCAGGAAAGAAGGCAAAAGGAAGACCATGGAAAAGATGGTTAGATGGCGTAGCAGAATCCTGTGAAAGAGCAAAGATAACAATCACACAAGCCACCAGAACAGAGCAAGACAAAAACAGAAAACCACGACACTGGGCAATAACCCGGTAGCAGTGTGACGACAAAAGAAGAAGGAGACCGCATAAACAGATTACCAACAGACAGTGCACCTCAAAGAGCAATGCTGCTCCGATACAATGGGTACAAAACAAAAGACAGGCCAAGCAAAAGATGGACCTCAGAGATAACAGAGGTGACGAAAGACAATATCTACGAAGCGCACACAAAGGCCCGTTTTAGAAATCTCTTCTTGACCTGATGCTGTGAGGCAAAACAAGATTGGAGAAAAGAAAGAAAAGAAAGTTCCCATCAATGTGCCCTATATGCCTAACTTTCTACCGCTATCTCTACAGTGCTAACTGCATTGCGTTTCTTGACCACCTTTCCTTTCTCATCCTGAGGACAAGTACAATACATCGGTATCGTCTCTTTATCTGAAGAAACAGTACTGCCCAAGTAGTTACACACATTACTGTTTACAACTTGCTTAGAAGAAGATTACAAAGTGTCTTCTATATTCAACTACTTCCTGCAGGAGAAAACATTTTCAAACTTTAAGAATGTTGATTCGCTTTTGTCAAATCTTATTTTACAAACCAGTTTATCGGCTTTGCGTCGTCAAAGAAAAACTGTAAGCCGATATATAAGCCTGTAAGGACGAACGGACTGGGACTTGTATGCTTATTGGGTTAGATAACCCGATGAACTTGATAACTTTTTGTCTCTAATTTATTTATCTTTATATTTTATCTTTTACATGATGAGCTTAGTGAGTTTTTATGACAGGGCAAAATTCCAGATAACCAAGTTTTCATGAGGCCAAGGATCCAAATATACACACTCTTTTGCAGAAGTCCCAGGTGAGATCGACAGGATCACGCTTCGCGAATACCTAATAAACGCATACCACAATATCTGATGTATTTCGAGCTAGATAGCACAAGTGACAAGTTCATGGACAGAAGAAACGCTCTAAAGACACTCTTAACGAGTCTCTCAAATTTGTTGATATAGACATCACATGCTGGGAATCTATTTAAAAAACTCGACAGATGTGACTCTTCAAGAACAAAAGAACTTGAATAGCTAAGAATCGTCGTACTACTGAGGCGCAAAGAAAACAGGCTGCGCAAAAAGCAAAAAAACACACAACACCCACTTGTTCAACCCTGATCATCCATGCTCCATCTGTGATAGAGGATTGTGTTCTAGGATTGGACTCTACAGTCACCTCTGCATGCACCAGAGAGCTGCATGAACACACAACTGAGGCTGTTGTCATAATTGCTTGCTATAGTTAATTGCATATCCTTTACAGGACTTTGCGAATCAACCCCAGCTTTTTAACGCTGTTTGTGATTTTACTAGGCATTACTACGTCCAGTAGTTTGCTATTGCTTTCTGAACGGGTGGTGCCATCGTCCTTCTGTAAAAATCTACGCGAAACAATTTGCAACCAAGCTGTCCACAGCGTGATTCGAACTGAGAACGTCGGGGTTAATAGACCGAGTCACTATCCCCTAAGCCACAGACGCCACCGCTTGCGATAGACAGCTATTATTATTCTGTTATTACTACAATGTGTTTTTGTCGGCACATATCAAACTTTGGTCGCCTGATAAAAAGTACTGGTTCATTAAATTGTATTGTGAATATTCTTTGTCCAGTTTGTTTTTATTTCCTGCTCTAATTTCTGGAGCTCTATTCTGTATTTACAATGTTTATATACGTTGTATTGTTCATACCTCACAGCAGATAATGAGCATAATATCACTACATCAGAGATGAGATGTCTTAGAAGAGCTGCAGGAGTAACACTAAGAAGTGGAATTAGAAATGAAGAAATTAGAAGATTACAAATGAAATCAGTCATACAATTTATAAAGAACAACAAATTATAGAGTTTGATCACATTGCAAGAATGACCTGGTATCGTCTACCATAGGGAGCCACATTGACAAAATATTATAAATATAGAGCAAGAGCGAGACTATGCAAAAGATAGAGTGACGAAATGATGGTGAGACGAAAACTTTAGCGAAATGAAAAACCAATTTACAAAGTGCATTAGACAAGAGGTATAGAAGAACCTTACATATTCCGCCAACACCTCACTGAGGTACAATAGAGGAAAATAAGAAGACAAAGAAAAGAAGTATTATTGATACGTTGAAGTTCTGGTGGTTAAAGTTGTTTATTTGGAAACAGAATGAATAATATAGTCCCGTCAGTAGCGTATTCTTTGAATGACTAATGCCTGACTGAAGTGTTCGCTCTTGAATCTCTTTATGTTTGGACATCTGTGAACTAATGGTGACACTAGTTTTGTCTATTCACCCATTCTCCGTACAACTTGTCAATACATCAGTCTCCGCATCCTGATGTACACATTCTTCAGACAAATCCAGAACATTTCTCTAGTGGTTGTTAGGTCTGTCACATTCACACCGTCCACTCTTCATTTTTATTCCAGTAATACTTGTTCCAAAAATGGAACATTTTGATTCAAGACGAAATGTAATTTGTATATTTTGAAGTACATATCAAGTGCAGCAACCGTTTATTGATTATTGATTCACAAAATCGATGTAACAACAACCATTTGTGTAGACTCTAGGCGGTTTTTTTTAAAAAGAAAGATCGTTCTTATAGTTCCCGCAACTCGTTGGCTATACAATTGTGTCACCATCCACTCACTTAGATGAGTCCTGGTGTACGTACGTGATATGTGTTGTGAGGAAATGTGCTACCTAGACATGACTATCTAGAGCATAGATTCTCAAACTGTTTCGGCCCACCGCCCACTTTGCACAACATAAACTTTGTAACGCCCCCCCTCCACATTATAACAGTTTGCCAACGCCCTTCCCGGATGTAGAATCATACACATACCTTGGAAGCAACATAGACACAGAAGGAGGAACAAACAAAGATGTTAAGATAAGAATACAAAAAGCAAGAGGAACTTTATTGCATTGAGTAAGATATGGAAGGCAAGGGAGATCAAAACAAACACAAAACTGAGAATTTTCCAGTCAAATGTGAAGTCAGTGCTGTTCTATGGCTCGGAAACATAGAAGACCACAAAGGAAACTATCAGAAAACTGCAGACTTTCGTAAATGGATGTTTACGTAGGATAGAGGGATTGAGATGGTATGATAAGGTTACAAACGAGGAACTCAGGGAGAGAACAAAGCAGATACCAGTGGAGAGAGAGCTCAGGAAGAGACGCTGGCGATGGATAGGACATACATTGAGAAGACCGACCGGAAGCATCGCAAGACAGGCATTGTTTTGGAACCCGCAGGGAAAGAGGAGTAGGGGAAGGCCTAGGCAGACCTGGAGAAGAGAGCTGGAGGCGGATATAAAGTGGATAGGCAAAACATGGAAAGAATTGGAAGGGATGGCAAGAGAGAGGAAGAGATGGAAGAAGTTTGTTGAAAACCTGTGCTCCGATGGGAGTTGAAAGGTGATGATGATGATGAACGCCCCTCCCACATATATACATGTTCTATTTTCTCTTTGACATAGAAAATTGATTTATATTTCTGTCATACATGGCCAATTTTAAATGATTATATGCATGAAATAGAAAATTTATGAAAAAATTGGATCGTGTAAGACGGGCATACGATGAATTAAAATGCAGAATTCAAATTTTAATGATTATTCAATCGCAAAATCACGAAAATAATTTATTTAAAAATATATATTATTAATTTCTTCTTTAAGGAGCCACCGACCCCTAATCGCCTGAAAACCCCCAAATTCTTCTGAACCCACTATCGCCCCCTAGAGTGCTTCAGCGCCCACTGGGGTGGTACGCCCACATTGGGAAACGCTGATCTAGAGTTTCAACATGGCGATTGATTTTTAAGAATATCTTCACAATCTTCAAAATTACATCGGAGATCATCGCTGGTGCTACAGAGTTTGTGCACTGCGCTGAGATCTTCCTGTGTAAGAAAGAGATCAGAGCACACATGGCTACTCACCAAAGTGCAATAATGATGGTCTTATGAATGAATTAATCAATCCATCAATCAACAAATCTTTAAAAAAAAAACAGGCGCCGCAACACGCACCACATTCACATACCACAAACATACACACTTGATGGTTATGTGTATGTATTTCATTCCAACTTCTGACGTTCCTTGCAAAACCCTGATTGATTCTAAACGTATAGACTTTGTCTTTCCTTCCTTTAAATGAAGACAGTAGGATAGAGAGTAGATATGTGCAAAATGGGTCAATTCTCCATATTAACTGTCAAGGTTAGGTATCAAATGAGATGACACTTTATCCTTGCTTTCAGCTCGCACACAACACGAAATGCAACAATTAAAACTAGCTGATGATCAAGTTATAGTAGAAAATAACATTACGCAAGGGTGTAGAATCTTTTGAGGAGAAATTTGGAGATGAGCTAGACGGCAAGAGAAACAAACGCAAACTCAGAAGTTGTTACAGTAACACACACTTGTCAAATGACGGTCTGCAAGGATGCAAAGGGCCATACATACATATATAATACAACTTCCCGTATCCTTTTCGGACCGTAGGGTATGAAGTTCCTGTCACTTCATATTTATAGAACCTAGTGTGCAGGGGGTAGGAGGGCCAATCAGTTTCCTCACTTGTGGAACGTCGAGGATGGGGTTGAACCTACAACACTCTTGAGTCGATAGGCAAACGTTTACACATTGTCTCCATGCATACCTACCTACCTACCTACCTACCTACCTACCTACCGACCTACCTACCTACCTACCTACCGACAGACCTACCTACCTACCTAACTACCTACCTACCTACCAACATAACTACCTACCTACCTACCTAACTACCTACCTACCTAACTACCTACCTAACTACCACCTACCTAACTACCTACCTACCTAACTACCTACCTACCTAACTACCTACCTAACTACCTACCTACCTAACTACCTACCTACCTAACTACCTACCTACCTACATATATGCGTGTGCACACACACACATCTCTCTCTCTTATCTCCCGTTGCTCTCTCTCTCTCTCTCTCTCTCTCTGTCAACACAACACAACAATCACAACTGATAAATGTACAAGACATTATTTGTGTAGTTGTATACACATTACACTGAAGATTCACTGCATAAATTTCACAAGTACCAATAAGATTTGTCGACGTCTTACCCAACAAACTCTACCACCAGATAACGTAAGATGAAAGCTGTACCGCCATGCCGTTGAGAGAAACGAGATCGAATAATACAACTTAAATTCACAGCTTATCGATCGAATATCCCACAATGCAAATAAGTAACCCACATCACATCCGCTCTATTTGATGTCAATAAGATTAAAGATGTGAACGTTCCGTTCTCAAGTTCGACACATGTCGTTCATAGTGGAATACTCACTTGAAACTATCTTATTATTTGACGCTACACATGTACACTTGTTTTATTCTGGGAATTCTTGTCTTTCCTAGTTTGAATTCTGGAGCTGTCTGTTGTTGAATCCCTGGCGTTTTCTGCCTATCACTTGTTATTATTTGATTACATATTGCTTCGTTTTGTGATTTGTTATTGTTTCTCATTTGTTTTCACCCAATACTTGTTATTATTTTACCACATATTGTTGCATTATTTCTTTCTGTCTCGAATCCTGTTTGCCTCACAGCGTCATGTCAAGAAGAGATTTCTAAAACTGTTTGCCTCACAGCGTCAGGTCAAGAAGAGATTTATAAAACGGGCGCTAGTATGCGCTTTGTAGATAGTCTCTTTCAACGCCTCTGTTATCTCTGAGGTCCATCTTTTGCGTGGCTGGCCTTTTGCTTTGTACCCATTGTATCGGAGCAGCATTGCTCTTTGAGATGCACTGTCTGTTGGTAATCTGCTTACGTGGTCGAACCATTTAATTTGTTGTTTCTTGATGAAGTCTAGTACTGATGTTGTACCCACGTTTTTCCTGATGTCTTCATTTCTCAACCGGTCTCTTCTTGTTAACACCCAGCATTCTGCGTAGACCTGTTATTGTTTCTCATTTGTTTCTGCCCAACACTTGTTATTATTTCCTCACACTTGTCTTCATTACGTGACTTGTTTCACAATTTATTATTTTTCTCTCAGTGTGATTTATGTCACTGTCTTTCTATCGCGAGGCCGCGAGTTTGAGCGGTCATGATTTATCCTTCATCTCGAGTGTACAACGTGAAACCAAACTAAAACAGTTCCTGGCCACAGACTGCACATATCAGCCTATTCTTCCATATTACGACCACCTCCGCGGATTGATTGATTGATTGAACCATCATCATTGCACTCCATTAAGTAACCATGTATGCTCCGATCTCTTTCTTACGCTGGAAGATTTCAGCGGCAGTGCACTAACTCTGTAGCACCGGCGAGGGTCCCGATGTAATTTTGAAGAGGGAGAAAGTATTTTGCAAGAATTTTAATTTGTAATCTTTCTAACGAATTTTGCCCGGCAGCCTCTTTCCAACCTGCTCTTTTCGATTTTGAACTGCCAAGGTTCTTTCTCTCTCTCTCGCGATTAAGCCATTTTTATCATTCTATTGTGATATATAAACATCCAAACATCAGAGTATGATGTATGTGCACAGCCTTCAGTACATATTGGAGCTCAATTGCTTATCCTTTGGTGGTGTGTTTGATTTCAACCAGCGTTTGTGTGCGGTTCAAGGTTCTTTCAAGGTGCTCAAATTAAACAAGGGACCCCTTTTTTTAATCGTCCATCTCTGATAGGACTAGGAACTCGAGAAATACAGTACCCAGTAATGAACGTAGTGATTTGTCCTTTTTGCACAACTTTTTTTTTTTACTTTTCAATCTTAAAAAAAAATACAAATGTCTTCTTTATCCATTTTCCGTTGAAACTGCCACTTATTGATTAATCAGATCCTGTTGGACCCATCAAGTATCAATGCAATGCACTTGAAATGTAACATCCTAAAGAAATGAATGTTCCATTGATATAATAGCAAATGTTGAAAACACGAATCGGTGAACAAGTTAAACATACTCTTGTAAACAAAGATGAAACCCAAACTTCACTTCAGAACATGTTACTTAACTTTATTTTATAACACAGTTATAATGGAATTCCATTAGCTGTTCGTGACAATAAAAAAACGTATACGCTAGATCGCCGGGTAGTTGGGGGAAATCACTTGGGAGAATCTTGCACGTAAAACCACTTTACAGAACAGCAATCAGTAAAATAGAAAATGATTGCTTAGAACCGTAGGCAATGAAATCAAATAGCAGAAAACAACAATGATTGCAAACAACGATTTCATAAGAAGGAAGAATGAAGGATATAGAACTATGACATATGAGGATGTGTGTTTGAAATGTTTGTCTATATGAGTACGTGAACCTTGGCAATTGATTGTTTGTGTTCTCTGTGGCTGTACAAGTCCGCAATATTTTTATAGTGTCCAAGCTCGTTTGTAAATATTCTTTCTATTATAAGTGATGTTTTCTGGCGACACGTTGTATTCCGAGTTGTATTCCTAAGCTTTTTTTGGGATCAAATTTTAGAAGGAATTTTGACTCGATGTGACGAGGGATTCAATGTCATGAGCTGGACAGTCTTTTACTCCAAAGGAGTGGTTGTTGTGCATGGACAGTCTTCAACTCCAAAGGAGTGGATGTTGTGCATGGACAGTCTTCAACTCCAAAGGAGTGGATGTTGTGCATGGACAGTCTTCAACTCCAAAGGAGTGGATGTTGTGCATGGACAGTCTTCAACTCCAAAGGAGTGGATGTTGTGCATGGACAGTCTTCAACTCCAAAGGAGTGGTTGTTGTGCATGGACAGTCTTCAACTCCAAAGGAGTGGTTGTTGTGCATGGACAGTCTTCAACTCCAAAGGAGTGGTTGTTGTGCATGGACAGTCTTCAACTCCAAAGGAGTGGTTGTTGTGCATGGACAGTCTTCAACTCCAAAGGAGTGGTTGTTGTGCATGGACAGTCTTCAACTCCAAAGGAGTGGTTGTTGTGCATGGACAGTCTTCAACTCCAAAGGAGTGGTTGTTGTGCATGGACAGTCTTCAACTCCAAAGGAGTGGATGTTGTGCATGGACAGTCTTCAACTCCAAAGGAGTGGATGTTGTGCATGGACAGTCTTCAACTCCAAAGGAGTGGTTGTTGTGCATGGACAGTCTTCAACTCCAAAGGAGTGGTTGTTGTGCATGGACAGTCTTCAACTCCAAAGGAGTGGATGTTGTGCATGGACAGTCTTCAACTCCAAAGGAGTGGTTGTTGTGCATGGACAGTCTTCAACTCCAAAGGAGTGGTTGTTGTGCATGGACAGTCTTCAACTCCAAAGGAGTGGTTGTTGTGAGCTGGACAGTCTTCAACTCCAAAGGAGTGGTTGTTGTGAGCTGGACAGTCTTCAACTCCAAAGGAGTGGTTGTTGTGAGCTGGACAGTCTTCGACTCCAAAGGAGTGGTTGTTGTGCATGGACAGTCTTCAACTCCAAAGGAGTGGTTGTTGTGCATGGACAGTCTTCTTCTATTCGTTTCTCGAATCCTATTTTGTCTCATAGCGTCAGGATAAGGAATTTATAGAACGAGTTTTTGTGTGTGCTTCATAAACAGTGTTTTTCACTGCCTCTGTTATGTCTAAGATCTACCGTTTGCATGGACGGCCTTTTGCTTTGGATCTTCTGTATCGGAGTAACATTTGTCTGTTGAGAATCTGCTTATGTGATCTAAGAATTTAATTTGTTATTTCTTGACGAAGTTCAATACTGATGTCGTACTTTTTTGTTGCTGCTGTCTTTATTTCTAAACTAATCTCTTCTTGATACTCCTAGCATTCTGCGTAGACACTTTATCTCTGTCGTGACTAGTTTTCTTCTATTGTTTGATGTCAGGGTCCAGGTTTGGCACTGATATCATAATGGTGGGAGAAAGATTGTGTTGAACAATGCTCTTTTACTGTTCACTGTGACATGTATGTAATTCAAAATTTATGCCATCTGTCCTATGATTTGGTTTGCTTTGTTGCATGTATATTGGATTTTCTCATTTATTCTTTCATTTGCAAAAAAATACTCACTAGGTATATAAAGTCAGTGACTTGCTTTAATTGATATTTGTCCGTGGAGGGAGATAAGGGTAACGTTTACTTTAGTTTGTCGATGTTTATTCTCATATTGTATTCATTACATATTAACTGAAATATGTTAATGCTTTCCTGTTGTGGATCATTATGCGAATCCTTACCTCGTTAATTAAATAAATCTGTAAATCTGTTTCCGAGGCGCAATTCGAGGAAACAAAACAAGGTCTTAATTCAGTGTTTTCTATCTCGGACTGCTCGTAAGTAGCACACATTGTCTCTGCGTTTTACCCTGTACCTGTAGATTAACTGATTATATTTTTTTAAAAGTGTCTAAAGGCGAAGGGTTGACCTCATTGCACCGGGTTATCCCTCATGGCTCCGTCTCTGTTGGCAGAAATGGCACGCCATATACAATGATGTGCAAAAATCATAGGAATCTCATTAAAAAATTTGCAAATGTGATTCGGTCCGTATTAAAACCCACAAGCTTCAGATCGATAGGCAATCATCTTAACTACTTTACACTTAGAGACACCTAACTGAAGAATAGTATATAGATTATACTGTACTTGTCCTCTCAACGATTACATAATTTATACATATTATTTTCTTGTAGAAAATGGGAGATAAGCACAGAAATACGTTGAACTGAATGTTTGACAGTGTAAAATCAAATATATCAATATTTCAATCCAAACAACAGATGATCAACAGCATTTTCATAACCACTTTGTGTAACAAGAGCTAAATATGGACCATGAGCGTAACGCAGTCGCAAAAAATAACTACATGTGAAATGCGGTGCCAGTGAAAAGTTACCAACAACACTAACAAAGACAGTCACCAACATTAGCATAAGAAAGAAAGTTGGCACAGAACTTTGCTTGAATCACATTGAGTAAAATTACATTGGACAAAGAATGAAGTGTTTTGGCCACTTAATAAGAATGCATTCAAACTTCACAGTATAAGAGTCTTCTACAACAGAACATCGGGAAAGAAGGCAAGAGGATGACCACGAAAATGATGGTTAGATGGCATAGCAGAATCCTGCCAATGAGCAAAAATAACAATCACCCAAGCCACCAGAACAGCGCAAAACAAAAGAAGAAAAGCATGATACTGGGCAACAACCCGGTAGCAGTGTGACAACACAAGAAGAAGATGAAGAATTAATATGTCTTTTTAGTACTGATTATCAATTCCGATGTTAACACTGGAATATATATATGTATATATATATATATATATATATATATATATATATAAATATATAATATTCCTATCGTACTGTTATACGTTACATAGGGCCTGCACGTAATTTCTCCACACTGCTCTCACCTGGGCAACTGCCCAGTCTCTTTCATGGAATTGAGTCCTATATTTCTGGCCTTGCTGTACAAAATTCGTTTGAGGGTTTCCCTAGGATGTCCTCTCTTTCTTGAACCCTTTGCCTCCTACTTCTTCTCCTTATAACAAATGTTTCTAGTGGATGACCAGACATGTCTCGATCTCATCACTTCTTCTGATTTCATCCCCATTTTATTTTCATTATTTTTTCGCAGACATCTATTTAAAATTTATTCAACTTGCTTTCTATTAAGTTAAACTTTTCTTAATTACCTTTCTCTGTCGTTTGCTGTCTCGTTTTTCATTGATTTTTCTGATTGTCCCTATGTGTTTTAAACATCCCTTCTTCATCAAATGTCGACAAATGATGTTTGCCTCTGTCTTATGTTGATAATGAGGTTTCTTTCTGTCTTGACAACGGAATCAATCAATAGCGCAAGGGAAATCATGCAGATCAGTTTTTGTCAATATCAATCGGCATGGAACTTGATAATGATCATGGTTTTTTTCCACTTTACTTTCTATGTTCTCTCTCTATCTCTCTCTCTCTCTCTCTCTCTCTGTCTTTATGATGGTAAAGTTCTGGTGAGGACAAGCTAATTGATGATATTGTCATGATTTATGTTTTCCTTTTGTTGATGTATTTTTCTTCTTCTTCGAGCACTCCATATCTACCACTTGTTAAACCACACTTTGTGACTTGTATGTGATCTGAGCCTAAGATCTTCTTCTTCTAACACTTCATATCTACCACTTGTTAAACCACACTTTGTGACTTGTATGTGATCTGAGCCTAAGATCTTCTTCTTCTAACACTTCATATCTACCACTTGTTAAACCACACTTTGTGACTTGTATGTGATCTGAGCCTAAGATCTTCTTCTTCTAACACTTCATATCTACCACTTGTTAAACCACTCTTTGTGACTTGTATGTGATCAGAGCGAGCACAAGAGCGATTGTACATTGTTCCAGTTATGCGCCCACAATTATTTCAGTATACTACGCGATGCAATGAAATCTGAGCCTGTTATCACAGTGTTTTCAATTATTAAAATCACCCACATATTTAGTAGTTATTGGACAGAGACCACACATACATAATGCATTGCCGTCAGTGTTGAAGATTAGACCAGGTCATCACTATCTGACAGCGCATATGACACAGAGGACTGACACTCACATGCACAATTTGAACATAACAGTTCTGTTTACCTGTGACACCAGAGTAGTCGAAAGTTTGTTGGAGACTTGGCAAGCCTACCAAAGAGAAGTAACGCATGTCCAAATCACTTTTTTCCTTTCACAATAATCTGTCCGGCAATATCGGGAACCTTGAGCAGTCTACTTGCTGTGAAAGACAGTAATATGGAGATATGTAAAAAAAAAACCAGTTGATATTGAGACGGTCGATGTTGTTGTGATACTTAATCATACGGTAAACATCCGAGTTATTTTTGGCAAGAATCTTCTTTGTTTGGTATATCAAAACGCGAAGTGATGTAGCTTTATATTATAACAAATTATATTTTTTTTAAAAACCAAGCAAAATCGACGTTTCCATCAAAAGGTCTTTGTCGAATAAAGGATACACTACCAACTAAGGGTTAAAAATCAATGTCACTATACGAAACACATTATAATGAGTGATGCATTTTACGATTGTCTCAATCCACTCTGTGTCTCTGTGGCATCACTGATCAAACCACAGAACATGCCCTACAAGACTGTTCTCTGTATGTCCTCCCTAGAAAGGGAGGCAGGCTCTATAGCACAACACTACATTCAAAACTACATGACACCAGAGATGTGCTCCAGACAACAGTCGACTTCATCATAAGAACGCAAGACAGTTCCCTAGACAGGGATGATGGCTTTACAGCACAAAACTACATGACACCAGATATGTGCTCCAGACAACAGTCGACTTCATCATAAGAACGGGTCTGACGGTAAAATCATCAAAATAGCGATCGCAGGAAGAACACTTGACACACATTGCGAAATATCAAGATAAGGAGTCTGTATAATTAAAAGATGGAACTAAAAAAACTTTACGAAATGAGACAAATAAAAAAAATATTTTAATATTAAATTAAAATATTCTATGTGCTTTAAAAAAAATTCAATAAAATCTTCTGTTTCTGTTGTATTTCGTTGGAGAAGACACTCATGGAGGAGATGGTATATATACCATTAACTAGGGAAAAAGAAGAGTACAAATGGGGAGATGAGTACAAGACAAGATGCGATAGACACATTTGCAAATGGATTCATCAGATGTATGGCATCTTGTTTATGATAAGAAATATTTGTAGAAAAACTCTCATGGAAGCAAAGTTCTGTCTTAGAGATCAACTACAGAATGAATGAATCATCTACTTTTATCTTTATTTTACCACACATACTAGACCAGCATTTCCCAAACTGGGGTCCGGGGATCCACGAGGTACTCATAGGGGTCCTTTCAGCGCTTGAAGAAATATTACGATCTTTGACATTTTAAACAGAAAAATACATTTTAAAAACATGTATAATAACAGTGGTAAACCAGCTGCGCTGCAAAATCAAAGGACCGGGCAGACCGGAGTCTAAATGTCTGACAGGACAAAATGAAAGATAATTTGAAGTTTCCCACAGTCTGAAAAATTGTAGCCAGCATGACTGTTGGTGTGGTGTAATAATAACTCAATCGCTAGAAGATTTTCATATAAAGAAACTGTTGGTGGTTCCCGGCAGCAAAATATATTTAAAAGGGGGGTCCGTGGTAATGCAAAGTTTGGGAACCGCTGTACTAGACAAAAAAAATATATATATATAAAAACAAGTTCATCATTTTTACACTGTTACTTGATATCTGTGAGAGAATTGTTTTTTGTGATATGTTTACCTCAGGTGTGATTTAATGAATTGTTATTACATCCACCTGTTTGACACACCTGTGTACAACCGTAGACTATCTCTCTCTCTCTCTTTGCCTTTTTACCCGGGTTGGGGCATAGGTCCTCAACCAACTCATGCCAAGTCTTCATATCTCTAGCTTTCTCCTGCAGCTCCCTCCAGCTCTTCTAACCGTAGACTACAAGATATATATTTAGAGAAAGGCATCCATTTTTCGGCTATTTGTTTGTAGGATTTGGCAATGGGTAGGTGTGTGTGGGTTTTGGGGGTGGGGCACATAGGGGGCGGGGATATGTTATGAAAAACAGAGTGATTGTCTGATTACAAAATAAGAGACAGATTAAATTATCGGAACAGACACGGAAGCATGCCCTGAAAGACTGTCCTCTCTTGGGTGAGCTGATAAGCAGTATGTGGCTACATTCAGTCGAACTAAAAACTAAGATTTGTGGAAACGTGACTGTCCAGTTTGTGGTCAACAGTAAACTAAGCGCATGACCATAGATCGCTGAAGAAGAATGACCACAACAGTTCTGCTGTGTTATCTGTGGATGAGATAAATAGGAAGACTGCTACAGTAGAAGAAATTTACTTAATATAAATTAGAAGTATTTGTGGTTAAGTGGTTAAGCTGTTGCCTTGTGTTCCGAGGGTCATTGGTTCGAATCTAGACATCGCCGTTCTCATAAGGTTGTTGCCGGAACTGCTGAGCTTGTGCTTTGAGAAGTCAATCCAACGGTTTTAGACTCTTTAATCTTAATATAGTCAACATCTTTCATTCCAACATCACTACTTGATCATCCTTCACTCCAACATTTCTAAATGATTCATCATTTACTCCAACATCACTACTTGACCATCATTTACTACAACATCACTACTTGATCATCATTTACTCCAATATTTCTAAATGACCATCATTTACTACAACATCACTACTTGACCATCATTTACTACAACATCACTACTTGATCATCATTTTCTACAACATCACTACTTGACCATCATTTACTCCAACATCAATACTTGATCACCCTTCACTCCAATATTTCTACTTTATCAACCTTCACTCCAATATTTCTACTTATCACCTTCACTCCAATATTTCTTACCTCATTCACAACCCACTCTTAATATTTACTAACTTCTTATCACCTTCACTCCAATATTTCTACTTGATCATCATCTTTTTCTTCTTTTTTCCGATCCAGAAGCACTTTGAGCTTTCAGCTCTTCGGCTCGATGCCATGGACATCGTAACCCTTCGGTTCGGTGTCACGAACACCGTGAATCTGGTGAACCTGTGGCTTTTCTGCCAGTCCTCGGAATTGAACCCGCACTCACAGGGAGCTTGTCACCCGCAGTCCAACGCGCTACGAATACGCTGGGCAGGCGGGCCTTGATCATCTTTAAAATCCTTTCACTACAACATTTCTGCTAATCTCTAACTACCGACTCTGCATCATTGTTTCCACGATGTTTGCTACCACAACCATTTAGTCAGACTATCATAGTCATACCCCATAATCTCGCAATCACATCTAACTTTCCATTCAACTAATACTTTGCTTAAGACCTTTAATTATTCTTGTTTATTTGAAGTAAACAAGACATCGTAATGCCCTAAACTATCAATTGTAACAAGAACATGGATACAGTATGTCGGCACAACTCCTTTGTCAAGTAATTCAAACCTTTCACAAACTATATTGATCGTTGTTAGTAACATTTCCGGTTTGTAACAAAACTCGACTTTGCGTGCGTCTAAACTCTGGCGCGTGAAACTGACAGTTGATAGCTTGTCTGCCTTTCACTCGTGTTTGTCTAGACTTGTGTAGACGCTGCTAGCTCACTGATCACTTGTAACGAACTGATGCAGACGGGGGCACATTGATTCAAATAATGGCGCTTGGGTTGACAAGTATTAAACATTTGATGCTAGTGTTGTATTATCTGTTCTAGAAGAGTACACCGCCCGAGTGGTTACATGGGCCCAAGTTGGAGTCTAAAGAATAGAACCACTGTTACCTTTCACGCATGTCGTAAGGGGCGACTAAGGAGGTTGAGCGTGGGGCTAGCTACCCCACCCCTTAAAAACACTAGATAGCTACGGAAACCACAACCTGGAAAATTCATAGCTCGCCACCAAAAGAAGAAGGACCCTGCAAGGAGGGACTCATGAACGACCCAGTGAACACACACTGAGAAAACATCCCTAACAGAGAGAAAACATCATGAGACAGGCTCTCCGATGGAACCCCCAGGGTAATAGATGTAAGGGAAGACCCAGGAACAGCTGAAGACGAATGCAAGAGAATGGGGAGAGAGTGGAGAGATGTAGAAGATTTAGCCGGTAGGTTCCAGTAGTGAAACTCTCATAAGGATATATTCTATTTTTACTCATGTTTTGAAAGGAATTTGTGATCATATGTGCGTGTGTATGATGTGTTTATGTGTGTGTGTGTGTATGATGTGTTTATGTGTGTGTGTGTGTATGATGTGCTTCTGTGTGTGCATGTCTTTACACGTGTGACAACATGGATGATTGTGATGTTTCAAAGTGAGCTGACATAATAGTTATTATCATTCATATCGTCTTACTTTTCAATAATATCGTCATTTAGTTTCCACTAATGAACCTTTAATAAAGCAGTGGGAAAATATATGTACTTTCGAATATAAGTGTTACAGAAGAGTCCTCCGTATATCTTGGACAGAGAAGAGAACAAATAGATCTATCCAGAAAGAACTCAAAATCAAAGAAAACTGGCTGATTCTACAAATAAGAAAGATAAAATTGAGATATTTTGAACATATAAAAAGAAATGAAAAACTGAAGAATACGATCATGGAAGGAGGCATACCGGCAAAGAGAAGAAGAGGAAGACCACGGAGAAGATGGAATCACGATGTAACTGATGGTTTGAACATGACGGACACAGACTTGCCTATGAGGGAGAGCAATTCCAGAGAACTGTTGGGGTGACAAGTTCTGCCCAGGACAAGCTATTTGATGATGAGATTTGACTGCAGTATTCCCTCATACCTCTACTACATAGATCCTTGTAACTTCTACTGCTAATGAGATTTGACTCATAACCCTAATCTATAAACTATATATCCTTATTCTAACCTCTAGTTCTATCATATGATCTATTAACCTTTTATTATTATGATTCTTTATCTAATCTACCTACTGATCCTTATCTAACTCTGAGTACAAGATTTATTAACATCTCTCAATAGATCCTATCTAATCTACAGCTAAGATCCTTACTAACCTCTAGCTCATAGATCCTTATAATCCTTCTGAGTAGCTACAGTCCTTATCTAACTCTACGCTACATAGTCCTTTCTAACCTCTACGCTACATAGGATCCTTATCTCCTCCAGTCCTGACCATAATCTTCTGTCTAAGCCTCTGGTACAAGATCCTATCTTGAACCCTACGATCGAAAGATCCCCTTATGACATTACCTCTACGCTAATAGGATCATCTAACCTCTACGCTACTAGATCCTATCTACTTACCTACAAGATACTTATCTACTCTAGCTACATAGATCCTTATTAACTCTACTACATGATCCATTTTAAACCCTTTCTCGCTCACTGATCCTTATCTAACCCTACGCTTACATAGATCCTTATCTAACCTCTCGCTACATGAGATCCTTATCTAACTCTACGCTACATAGATCTACAACACTCAGCTCCATAGATCCTATCTATGACATTCTAGCAAAATAGATTCTTATCTAAACTCTTATGCACATAGATTCTTATCAACCTCTACGCCTACTGTCCTTATCTAGATGCTCTACGCTCATAGGACCTTTTATCGTAATCATCTCGTAGATAGATCTCATCTCAACCTCTACGCTACATGATCCTTATCTGAACTCTCTTCGCATAATAGATACCAGATCATACCTCCTACATAGATCCTATCTAACCTCTAGCTACATAGATCCTTATCTAACCTCTACTACAAGATCCTTATCTAACCTCTCCGCTACATAGATCCTTATCTAACCTCTACGCTACATAGTCTTATCTAACCTCTACGCTACATAGATCTTATCTAACCTCTACGCTACATAGATCCTTCAACCTCTACGCTACATAGATCCATCTAACTCTACGCTACATAGATCCTTATCACCTCTAGCTACATAGATCCTTATCTAACCTCTAGCTACATGATCCTTATCTAACTCTCGCTCATAGATCTTATCTAACCTCTCCTTACATAGATCCTTATCTAACCTCTACGCTACATAGATCCTTATCTAACCTCTACGCTACATAGATCCTTATCTAACCTCTCTCATAGTCTATCAACTCTACATAGATCCTTATCTAACCTCTACGCACATAGATCCTATCAACTCTACGCATAGATCCTTATCTAACCTCTACGCTACATAGATCCTTATCTAACCTCTAGCTACATAGATCCTTATCTAACTCTACGCTACATAGATCCTTATCTAACCTCTACGCTACATAGATCCTTATCTAACCTCTACGCTACATAGATCCTTATCTAACCTCTACGCTACATAGATCCTTATCTAACCTCTACGCTACATAGATCCTTATCTAACCTCTACGCTACATAGATCCTTATCTAACCTCTACGCTACATAGATCCTTATCTAACCTCTACGCTACATAGATCCTTACTAACCTCTACGCTACATAGATCTTATTAACCTCTCGCTACAGACCTATCAACTCTACGCTACTAGATCTATCTAACCTCTCCTACATAGATCCTTATCTAACCTTCGCTTGACTATCTCATGATCCTTATCTAACCTCTACGCTACATAGATCCTTATCTAACCTCTACTGTACATAGATCCTTATCTAACCTCTACGCTACATAGATCCTTATCTAACCTCTACGCTACATAGATCCTTATCTAACCTCTACCCTACATAGATCCTTATCTAACCTCTACGCTACATAGATCCTTATCTAACCTCTACGCTACATAGATCCTTATCTAACCTCTACGCTACATAGATCCTTATCTAACCTCTACGCTACATAGATCCGTATCTAACCTCTACGCTACATAGATCCTTATCTAACCTCTACGCTACATAGATCCTTATCTAACCTCTATGCTACATAGATCCTTATCTAACCTCTACGCTACATAGATCCTTATCTAACCTCTACGCCACATAGATCCTTATCTAACCTCTACGCACATAGATCCTTATCTAACCTCTACGCTACATAGATCCTTATCTACCCTCTACGCTACATAGATCCTTATCTAACCTCTACGCTACATAAATCCTTATCTAACCTCTACGCCACATAGATCCTTATCTAACCTCTACGCTACATAGATCCTTATCTAACCTCTACGCTACATAGATCCTTATCTAACCTCTACGCTACATAGATCCTTATCTAACCTCTACGCTACATAGATCCTTATCTAACCTCTACGCTACATAGATCCTATCTAACCTCTACTCATAGATCCTTATCTAACCTCTACGCACATAGATCCTTATCTAACCTCTACGCTACATAGATCCTTATCTAACCTCTACGCTACATAGATCCTTATCTAACCTCTACGCTACATAGATCCTTATCTAACCTCTACGCTACATAGATCCTTATCTAACCTCTACGCTACATAGATCCTTATCTAACCTCTACGCTACATAGATCCTTATCTAACCTCTACGCTACATAGATCCTTATCTAACCTCTACGCTACATAGATCCTTATCTAACCTCTACGCTACATAGATCCTTATCTAACCTCTACGCTACATAGATCCTTATCTAACCTCTACGCTACATAGATCCTTATCTAACCTCTACGCTACATAGATCCTTATCTAACCTCTACCCTACATAGATCCTTATCTAACCTCTACGCTACATAGATCCTTATCTAACCTCTACGCTACATAGATCCTTATCTAACCTCTACCCTACATAGATCCTTATCTAACCTCTACGCTACATAGATCCTTATCTAACCTCTACGCACATAGATCCTTATCTCTCGCTACATAGATCTTATCTAACTCTACGCCATAGATCAGTTACTAACCTCTACGCCACATAGATCCTTATCTAACCTCTACGACATGATCCTATCTAACCTCTACGCTACATAGATCCTTATCTAAGTCAGACTAATCATTAACGCTTACGATCAGATCCTATCTAACCTCTACGCTACATAGATCCTTATCTAACCTCTAGCTAATAGATCTATTCTAACCTCTACGCTACATAGATCCTTATCTAACCTCGCTAATACATAGATCTTATCTAACCTCTACGCTACATAGATCCTTATCTAACCTCTACGCTACATAGATCTTATCTAACCTCTACGCTACATAGATCCTTATCTAACCTCTACCTACATAGATCTTATCAAGCTAACCTCTAACGCTACATAGATCCTTATCTAACCTCTACCCTACATAGATCCTTATCTAACCTCTACGCTACATAGATCCTTATCTCAACCACTAATATTATACGCTACATAGATCCTTATCTAACCTCTACGCTACATAGATCCTTTTATACTAACCCTCTAACGTTACATAGATCCTTATCTAACCTCTACGCTACATAGATCCTTATCTAACCTCTGACAGCTACATAGATCCTCATCTAACCTCTACGCTACATAGATCCTTATCTAACCTCTATAGCTACATAGATCCTTCATCTAACCTCTACGCTACATAGATCCTTATCAACCCCTCTACGCTTACATAGATCCTTATCTAACCTCTACGCTACATAGATCCTTATCTAACCTCTACTAATGATCCTTATCAACACCTCTACGCTACATAGATCCTTATCAACCTCTACGCACATAGATCCTATTATCTATACGTCTACGCTCACATAGATCACTAACCTCTACGCTACTAGATCCTTATCGTCATAGATCCTTATTAACCTCTAGCTACATAGATCCTTATCTAACCTCTACGCTACATAGATCCTTATCTAACCTCTACGCTACATAGATCCTTATCTAACCTCTACGCTACATAGATCCTTATCTCATACAACTATCTAACGCTCATCAGATCCTTATCTAACCTCTACGCTACATAGATCCTTATCTTCTACCAGACCTATCTAACTTAGCGATACATAGATCCTTATCTAACCTCTACGCTACATAGATCCTTATCTAAACTCTACGCTACATAGATCCTTATCTAACCTCTACGCTACATAGATCCTTATCTAACCTCTACGCTACATAGATCCTTATCTAACCTCTACGCTACATAGATCCTTATCTTCGATTATAGACCTATTACTCACGTAGCAGATCCTGTATCTAACCTCTACGCTACATAGATCCTTATCTGAGACCTTAACTAGCATCATGATCCTAACCTCTACGCTACATAGATCCTTATCTATATTACCAACTAATATATCTAACCTCTACCCGATCACTCGCTACATAGATCCTTATCTAACTCTGACCAGCATTTATACTTAGCATCCTGTATCTAACCCTACGCTACATAGATCCTTATCTAACCTCTACGCTACATAGATCCTTATCAAACCCTCTACGCTACATAGATCCTTATCTAACCTCACATACATAGATAGCCATGTATCTAACCTCTACGCTACATAGATCCTTATCTAACCTCTACGCTACATAGATCCTTATCTAACCTCTACGCTACATAGATCCTTATCTAACCTCTACGCTACATAGATCCTTATCTAACCTCTACGCTACATAGATCCTTATCTAACCTCTACGCTCCATAGATCCTTATCTAACCTCTACGCTACATAGATCCTTATCTAACCTCTACGCTACATAGATCCTTATCTAACCTCTACGCTACATAGATCCTTATCTAACCTCTACGCTACATAGATCCTTATCTAACCTCCTACGCTACATAGATCCTTATCTAACCTCCCAGATCTATCAACCTGCTACATAGATCCTTATCTAACCTCTACGCTACATAGATCCTTATCTAACCTCTACGCTACATAGATCCTTATCTAACCTCTACGCTACATAGATCCTTATCTAACCTCTACGCTACATAGATCCTTATCTAACCTCTACGCTACATAGATCCTTATCTAACCTCTACGCTACATAGATCCTTATCTAACCTCTACGCTACATAGATCCTTATCTAACCTCTACGCTACATAGATCCTTATCTAACCTCTACGCTACATAGATCCTTATCTAACCTCTACGCTACATAGATCCTTATCTAACCTCTACGCTACATAGATCCTTATCTAACCTCTACGCTACATAGATCCTTATCATCCTACAATCCTCTACGCTACATAGATCCTTATCTAACCTCTACGCTACATAGATCCTTATCTAACCTCTACGCTACATAGATCCTTATCTAACCTCTACGCTACATAGATCCTTATCTAACCTCTACGCTACATAGATCCTTATCTAACCTCTACGCTACATAGATCCTTATCTAACCTCTACGCTACATAGATCCTTATCTAACCTCTACGCTACATAGATCCTTATCTAACCTCTACGCTACATAGATCCTTATCTAACCTCTACGCTACATAGATCCTTATCTAACCTCTACGCCACATAGATCCTTATCTAACCTCTACGCCACATAGATCCTTATCTAACCTCTACGCTACATAGATCCTTATCTAACCTCTACGCTACATAGATCCTTATCTAACCTCTACGCTACATAGATCCTTATCTAACCTCCTACGCTACATAGATCCTTATCTAACCTCTACGCTACATAGATCCTTATCTAACCTCTACGCTACATAGATCCTTATCTAACCTCTACGCTACATAGATCCTTATCTAACCTCTACCCTACATAGATCCTTATCTAACCTCTACGCTACATAGATCCTTATCTAACCTCTACGCACATAGATCCTTATCTAACCTCTACGCTACATAGATCCTTATCTAACCTCTACGCTACATAGATCCTTATCTAACCTCTTAAACGCTACCATAGATCCTTATCTAACCTCTACGCTACATAGATCCTTATCTAACCTCTACGCTACATAGATCCTTATCTAACCTCTACGCTACATAGATCCTTATCTAACCTCTACGCTACATAGATCCTTATCTAACCTCTACGCAACATAGATCCTTATCTAACCTCTACGCTACATAGATCCTTATCTAACCTCTATGCTACATAGATCCTTATCTAACCTCTACCCTACATAGATCCTTATCTAACCTCTACGCTACATAGATCCTTATCTAACCTCTACGCTACATAGATCCTTATCTAACCTCTACGCTACATAGATCCTTATCTAACCTCTACGCTACATAGATCCTTATCTAACCTCTACGCTACATAGATCCTTATCTAACCTCTACGCTACATAGATCCTTATCTAACCTCTACGCTACATAGATCCTTATCTACCTCTACGCTACATAGATCCTTATCTAACCTCTACGCTACATAGATCCTTATCTAACCTCTACGCTACATAGATCCTTATCTAACCTCTACGCTACATAGATCCTTATCTAACCTCTACGCTACATAGATCCTTATCTAACCTCTACGCTACATAGATCCTTATCTAACCTCTACGCTACATAGATCCTTATCTAACCTCTACGGTACATAGATCCTTATCTAACCTCTACGCTACATAGATCCTTATCTAACCTCTACGCACATAGATCCTTATCTAACCTCTACGCTACATAGATCCTTATCTAACCTCTACCCTACATAGATCCTTATCTAACCTCTACGCTACATAGATCCTTATCTAACCTCTACGCTACATAGATCCTTATCTAACCTCTACGCTACATAGATCCTATCTAACCTCTACGCTACATAGATCCTTATCTAACCTCTACGCTACATAGATCCTTATCTAACCTCTACGCTACATAGATCCTTATCTAACCTCCACTGCTACATAGATCCTTATCTAACCTCTACGCTCACATAGATCCTTATCTAACCTCTACGCTACATAGATCCTTATCTAACCTCTACGCACATAGATCCTTATCTAACCTCTACGCACATAGATCCTTATCTAACCTCTACGCTACATAGATCCTTATCTAACCTCTACGCACATAGATCCTTATCTAACCTCTACGCTACATAGATCCTTATCTAACCTCTACGCTACATAGATCCTTATCTAACCTCTACGCTACATAGATCCTATCTAACCTCTACGCTACATAGATCCTTATCTAACCTCTACGCTACATAGATCCTTATCTAACCTCTACGCTACATAGATCCTTATCTAACCTCTACGCCACATAGATCCTTATCTAACCTCTACGCTACATAGATCCTTATCTAACCTCTACGCTACACAGATCCTTATCTAACCTCTACGCTACATAGATCCTTATCTAACCTCTACGCACATAGATCCTTATCTAACCTCTACGCTACATAGATCCTTATCTAACCTCTACGCTACATAGATCCTTATCTAACCTCTACGCTACATAGATCCTTATCTAACCTCTACGCTACATAGATCCTTATCTAACCTCTACGCTACATAGATCCTTATCTAACCTCTACGCTACATAGATCCTTATCTAACCTCTACGCTACATAGATCCTTATCTAACCTCTACGCTACATAGATCCTTATCTAACCTCTACGCTACATAGATCCTTATCTAACCTCTACGCCACATAGATCCTTATCTAACCTCTACGCCACATAGATCCTTATCTAACCTCTACGCTACATAGATCCTTATCTAACCTCTACGCTACATAGATCCTTATCTAACCTCTACGCTACATAGATCCTTATCTAACCTCTACGCCACATAGATCCTATCTTCATAGTCACTATATACATAGATCCTTCCACTAACCTCTACCACATAGATCCTTATCTCATATCGACTACATAGATCTTATCAACCTCTACGCTACATAGATCCTTATCTTCGAAAACAGACTATATTATCGCTAGCATAGATCCACATTAGCTCTAATCCTCTAACAGCTACATAGGATCTATCTAACCTCTACGCTACATAGATCCTTATCTAACCTCTACACTACATAGATCTTACATCTCAACCTCTACGCTACATAGATCCTTATCTAACCTCTAATACATAGATCTTCATCTAACCTCTACGCTACATAGATCCTTATCTCATAGATCAGACTAATATTATCGTAGCGATATGTGTCCCAGCTAACCTCTACGCTACATAGATCCTTATCTCGATTGACCACTAATTTACATAGATCTTGTCCATAACCTCTACGCTACATAGATCCTTATCTTCGATTAGCAGCATGATACGTTAGCGATCAATGGTCCGGCTACATACGCTACATAGATCCTTATCTTCGATTGATCAGACTAAATATCGTTCGATCAATTGTCCAACCTCTACGCTACATAGATCCTTATCTAACCTCTACGCTACATAGATCCTTATCTAACCTCTACGCTACATAGATCCTTATCTAACCTCTACGCTACATAGATCCGTATCTAACCTCTACGCTACATAGATCCTTATCTAACCTCTACGCTACATAGATCCTTATCTAACCTCTACTCTGCATAGATCCTTATCTAACCTCTACGCTACATAGATCCTTATCTAACCTCTACGCTACATAGATCCTTATCTAACCTCTACGCTACATAATCCTTATCTAACCTCTACGCACATAGATCCTTATCTAACCTCTACGCTACATAGATCCTTATCTAACCTCTACGCTACATAGATCCTTATCTAACCTCTCGCTACATAGATCCTATCTAACCTCTACGCTACATAGATCCTTATCTAACCTCTACGCTACATAGATCCTTATCTAACCTCTACGCTACATAGATCCTTATCTAACCTCTACGCTACATAGATCCTTATCTAACCTCTACGCTACATAGATCCTTATCTAACCTCTACGCTACATAGATCCTTATCTAACCTCTACGCTACATAGATCCTTATCTAACCTCTACGCTACATAGATCCTTATCTAACCTCTACGCTACATAGATCCTTATCTAACCTCTACCCCACATAGATCCTTATCTAACCTCTACGCTACATAGATCCTTATCTAACCTCTACGCTACATAGATCCTTATCTAACCTCTACGCTACATAAATCCTTATCTAACCTCTACGCTACATAGATCCTTATCTAACCTCTACGCTACATAGATCCTTATCTAACCTCTACGCTACATAGATCCTTATCTAACCTCTACGCTACATAGATCCTTATCTAACCTCTACGCTACATAGATCCTTATCTAACCTCTACGCTACATAGATCCTTATCTAACCTCTACTGCTACATAGATCCTTATCTAACCTCTACGCACATAGATCCTTATCTAACCTCTACGCTACATAGATCCTTATCTAACCTCTACGCCACATAGATCCTATCTAACCTCTACGCACATAGATCCTTATCTAACCTCTACGCTACATAGATCCTTATCTAACCTCTACGCCACATAGATCCTATCTAACCTCTACGCTACATAGATCCTTATCTAACCTCTACGCTACATAGATCCTTATCTAACCTCTACGCTACATAGATCCTTATCTAACCTCTACGCTACATAGATCCTTATCTAACCTCCTACACCTACGCATAGATCCTTATCTAACCTCTACGCTACATAGATCCTTATCTAACCTCTACACCACATAGATCCTTATCTAACCTCTACGCCACATAGATCCTTATCTAACCTCTACGCCACATAGATCCTTATCTAACCTCTACTGTACATAGACCCATTATCTAACCTCTACGCCACATAGATCCTTATCTAACCTCTACTCTACATAGATCCTTATCTAACCTCTACGCTACATAGATCCTTATCTAACCTCTACGCTCACATAGATCCTTGTATCTAACCTCTACGCTACATAGATCCTTATCTAACTCAGCACTAGATCTTATCTATTACTAGATCCTGTATCTAACCTCTACGCTACATAGATCCTTATCTAACTCACACATAGATCCTTCATCAACCTCTACGCTACATAGATCCTTATCTAACTCTAGCGCTACATAGATCCTTATCTAACCTCTACGCACATAGATCCTTATCTACTCTACGCTACATAGATCCTTATCTCAACCTCACGCCACATAGATCCTTATCTAACCTCTCGCCACATAGATCCTTATCTAACCTCTACGCTACATAGATCCTTATCTAACCTCTACGCCACTAGTCCTTATCTAACCTCAATACGCTCAGCATAGATCCTTATCTAACCTCTACGCTACATAGATCCTTATCTAACCTCTAGCATAGATCCTTACTAACCTCTACGTTACGATCAGATCCTATCTAACCTCTACGCTACATAGATCCTTATCTAACTCTAGACTAGACCTTATCAACCTCTAGCCACATAGATCCTTATCTAACCTCTACGCTACATAGATCCTTATCTAACTCTACGATCACAGATCCATATCTAACTCTACGCCAATGATCCTTATCTAACCTCTACGCTACATAGATCCTTATCTCTCACGCTACATAGACCTTATCTAACTCTAGCCCATAGATCCTTATCTAACCTCTACGCTACATAGATCCTTATCTAACCTCGTACGATAGATCCTTATCTAACCTCTACGCTACATAGATCCTTATCAACTCTCGCTACATAGATCCATATCTAACTCTACGTTACATAGATCCTTATCTAACCTCTACGCTACATAGATCCTTATCTACCTCTGCACTGATCCTATCTAACTCATCTCATAGATCTTATCTAACCTCTACGCCACATAGATCCTTTCTAACCTCTACGCTACATAGATCCTTATCTCTCTGCACATAGATCCTTATTACTCTGTTCACAAGATTCCTTATCTAACCTCTACGCTACATAGATCCTTATCTTCGATTGACCAGACTAATATTATACGTTAGCGATCAAGGTGTCCCGAAGCTAACCTCTACGCACATAGATCCTTATCTTCGATGACAGACTAATATTATACGTTAGCGATCAAGTGTGTCCCGAAGCTAACCTCTACGCTACATAGATCCTTATCTTCGATTGATCAGACTAATATTATACGTTAGCGATCAAGTGTGTCCCGAAGCTAACCTCTACGCTACATAGATCCTTATCTTCGATAGATCAGACTAATATTATACGTTAGCGATCAAGTGTGTCCCGAAGCTAACCTCTACGCTACATAGATCCTTATCTTCGATAGATCAGACTAATATTATACGTTAGCGATCAAGTGTGTCCCGAAGCTAACCTCTACGCTACATAGATCCTTATCTTCGATTGAACAGACTAATATTATACGTTAGCGATCAAGTGTGTCCCGAAGCTAACCTCTACGCTACATAGATCCTTATCTTCGATTGATCAGACTAATATTATACGTTAGCGATCAAGTGTGTCCCGAAGCTAACCTCTACGCTACATAGATCCTTATCTTCGATTGACCAGACTAATATTATACGTTAGCGATCAAGTGTGTCCCGAAGCTAACCTCTACGCTACATAGATCCTTATCTTCGATAGATCAGACTAATATTATACGTTAGCGATCAAGTGTGTCCCGAAGCTAACCTCTACGCTACATAGATCCTTATCTTCGATAGATCAGACTAATATTATACGTTAGCGATCAAGTGTGTCCCGAAGCTAACCTCTACGCTACATAGATCCTTATCTTCGATAGATCAACTAATATTATACGTTGCGATCAAGTGTTCCCGAAGCTAACCTCTACGCTACATAGATCCTTATCTTCGACTAGATCCAGACTAATTTATACGTTAGCGATCAAATGTGTCCGAAGCTAACCTCTACGCTACATAGATCCTTATCTGATTAGACAGACTAATATTATACGTCTACGATCAAGTATGATCCTATCTAACCTCTACGCTACATAGATCCTTATCTTCGATAGATCAGACTAATATTATAGTTCGATCATGTGTCCCGAAGCTAACCTCTACGCTACATAGATCCTTATCTTCGATTGACAGACTAATTTATACGTTAGCGATCAAGTTTCTAAGCACCCTCTACGCTACATAGATCCTTATCTCGATTGACCAGACTAATATTACGTTAGCATCATGATCCTATCTAACCTCTACGCTACATAGATCCTTATCTTCGATGATCAGACCATATTATACTTCACGAAGTCTATCAACCTTACGTTGATCCTTACTAACCTCTACGCTACATAGATCCTTATCTAACCTCTACGCTACATAGATCCTTATCTAACCTCTACGCTACATAGATCCTTATCTAACCTCTACGCTACATAGATCCTATCTAACCTCTACGCTACATAGATCCTTATCTAACCTCTACGCTACATAGATCCTTATCTAACCTCTACGCTACATAGATCCTTATCTAACCTCTACGCTACATAGATCCTTATCTAACCTCTACGCTACATAGATCCTTATCTAACCTCTTCGCTACATAGATCCTTATCTAACCTCTACGCTACATAGATCCTTATCTAACCTCTACGCTACATAGATCCTTATCTAACCTCTACGCTACATAGATCCTTATCTAACCTCTACGCTACATAGATCCTTCAACCTCTACGCTACATAATCCTCTAACTCCGCTACATAGATCCTTATCAACCTCTCCACATAGATCCTTTCTAACCTCGCTACATAGATCCTTAACTCTCAGACCTCTCACTCTACGCTACAGATCCTTATCTAACCTCTACGCTACATAGATCCTTATCTAACCTCTACGCTACATAGATCCTTATCTAACCTCTACGCTACATAGATCCTTATCTAACCTCTACGCACATAGATCCTTATCTAACCTCTACGCTACATAGATCCTTATCTAACCTCTACGCTACATAGATCCTTATCTAACCTCTACGCTACATAGATCCTTATCTAACCTCTACGCTACATAGATCCTTATCTAACCTCTACGCTACATAGATCCTTATCTAACCTCTACGCTACATAGATCCTTATCTAACCTCTACGCTACATAGATCCTTATCTAACCTCTACGCTACATAGATCCTTATCTAACCTCTACGCTACATAGATCCTTATCTAACCTCTACGCTACATAGATCCTTATCTAACCTCTACGCTACATAGATCCTTATCTAACCTCTACGCTACATAGATCCTTATCTAACCTCTACTCGACATAGATCCTTATCTAACCTCTACGCTACATAGATCCTTATCTAACCTCTACGCTACATAGATCCTTATCTAACCTCTACGCACATAGATCCTTATCTAACCTCTACGCTACATAGATCCTTATCTAACCTCTACGCTATCATAGATCCTTCACCTCTACGCACAGATCTCTAACCGCTACATAGATCCTTATCTAACCTCTACGCTACATAGATCCTTATCTAACCTCTACGCTACATAGATCCTTATCTAACCTCCTACTGCTATAAGATCCTTATCTAACCTCTACGCTACATAGATCCTTATCTAACCTCTACGCTACATAGATCCTTATCTAACCTCTACGCTACATAGACCCTTATCTAACCTCTACGCTACATAGATCCTTATTACTTCCCTATAGATCCTATCTACTCTACGCTACATAGATCCTTATCTAACCTCTACGCTACATAGATCCTTATCTAACCTCTACGCTACATAGATCCTTATCTAACCTCTACTGTACATAGATCCTTATCTAACCTCTACGCTACATAGATCCTTATCTAACCTCTACGCCACATAGATCCTTATCTAACCTCTACGCTACATAGATCCTTATCTAACCTCTACGCCACATAGATCCTTATCTAACCTCTACGCTACATAGATCCTTATCTAACCTCTACGCTACATAGATCCTTATCTAACCTCTACGCCACATAGATCCGTATCTAACCTCTACGCTACATAGATCCTTATCTAACCTCTACCCCACATAGATCCTTATCTAACCTCTACGCTACATAGATCCTTATCTAACCTCTACGCTACATAGATCCTTATCTAACCTCTACGCCACATAGATCCTTATCTAACCTCTACGCCACATAGATCCTTATCTAACCTCTACGCCACATAGATCCTTATCTAACCTCTACGCCACATAGATCCTTATCTAACCTCTACGCTACATAGATCCTTATCTAACCTCTACGCCACATAGATCCTTATCTAACCTCTACGCCACATAGATCCTATCTAACCTCTACGCTACATAGATCCTTATCTAACCTCTACGCTACATAGATCCTTATCTAACCTCTACGCTACATAGATCCTTATCTAACCTCTACGCTACATAGATCCTTATCTAACCTCTACGCTACATAGATCCTTATCTAACCTCTACGCCACATAGATCCTTATCTAACCTCTACGCTACATAGATCCTTATCTAACCTCTACGCTACATAGATCCTTATCTAACCTCTACGCACATAGATCCTTATCTAACCTCTACGCTACATAGATCCTTATCTAACCTCTACGCCTCATAGATCCTTATCTAACCTCTACGCCACATAGATCCTTATCTAACCTCTACGCTACATAGATCCTTATCTAACCTCTACGCTACATAGATCCTTATCTAACCTCTACGCTACATAGATCCTTATCTAACCTCTACGCTACATAGATCCTTATCTAACCTCTACGCTACATAGATCCTTATCTAACCTCTACGCTACATAGATCCTTATCTAACCTCTACGCTACATAGATCCTTATCTAACCTCTACGCCACATAGATCCTTATCTAACCTCTACGCCACATAGATCCTTATCTAACCTCTACGCTACATAGATCCTTATCTAACCTCTACGCCACATAGATCCTTATCTAACCTCTACGCTACATAGATCCTTATCTAACCTCTACGCCACATAGATCCTTATCTTCGATAGATCAGACTAATATTATACGTTAGCGATCAAGTGTGTCCCGAAGCTAACCTCTACGCCACATAGATCCTTATCTTCGATAGATCAGACTAATATTATACGTTAGCGATCAAGTGTGTCCCGAAGCTAACCTCTACGCTACATAGATCCTTATCTTCGATAGATCAGACTAATATTATACGTTAGCGATCAGTGTGTCCCGAAGCTAACCTCTACGCTACATAGATCCTTATCTTCGATAGATCAGACTAATATTATACGTTAGCGATCAAGTGTGTCCCGAAGCTAACCTCTACGCTACATAGATCCTTATCTTCGATAGATCAGACTAATATTATACGTTAGCGATCAAGTGTGTCCCGAAGCTAACCTCTACGCTACATAGATCCTTATCTTCGATTGACCAGACTAATATTATACGTTAGCGATCAAGTGTGTCCCGAAGCTAACCTCTACGCTACATAGATCCTTATCTTCGATAGATCAGACTAATATTATACGTTAGCGATCAAGTGTGTCCCGAAGCTAACCTCTACGCTACATAGATCCTTATCTTCGATTGACCAGACTAATATTATACGTTAGCGATCAGTGTGTCCCGAAGCTAACCTCTACGCTACATAGATCCTTATCTTCGATTGACCAGACTAATATTATCGTTAGCGATCAGGTGTCCCGAAGCTAACCTCTACGCTACATAGATCCTTATCTTCGATTGACCAGACTAATATTATAGTTAGCTAATCAGTGTGTCCCGAAGCTAACCTCTACGCTACATAGATCCTTATCTTCGATTGACCAGACTAATATTATACGTTAGCGATCAAGTGTGTCCCGAAGCTAACCTCTACGCTACATAGATCCTTATCTTCGATTGACCAGACTAATATTATACGTTAGCGATCAAGTGTGTCCCGAAGCTAACCTCTACGCTACATAGATCCTTATCTTCGATTGACCAGACTAATATTATACGTTAGCGATCAAGTGTGTCCCGAAGCTAACCTCTACGCTACATAGATCCTTATCTTCGATAGATCAGACTAATATTATACGTTAGCGATCAAGTGTGTCCCGAAGCTAACCTCTACGCTACATAGATCCTTATCTTCGATTGACCAGACTAATATTATACGTTAGCGATCAAGTGTGTCCCGAAGCTAACCTCTACGCTACATAGATCCTTATCTTCGATTGATCAGACTAATATTATACGTTAGCGATCAAGTGTGTCCCGAAGCTAACCTCTACGCTACATAGATCCTTATCTTCGATTTATCAGACTAATATTATACGTTAGCGATCAAGTGTGTCCCGAAGCTAACCTCTACGCTACATAGATCCTTATCTTCGATTGATCAGACTAATATTATACGTTAGCGATCAAGTGTGTCCCGAAGCTAACCTCTACGCTACATAGATCCTTATCTTCGATTGATCAGACTAATATTATACGTTAGCGATCAAGTGTGTCCCGAAGCTAACCTCTACGCTACATAGATCCTTATCTTCGATTGATCAGACTAATATTATACGTTAGCGATCAAGTGTGTCCCGAAGCTAACCTCTACGCTACATAGACCCTTATCTTCGATTGATCAGACTAATATTATACGTTAGCGATCAAGTGTGTCCCGAAGGATGTTTTGAACGATATTGCAGGCTTATGTGAATGCTGCGTACTCTCAGTCCTTCGCATGTGAATTGACAGTTGAATGCGTGAGCTAACAATGAGAAATGTCAAGCTTTGTAATATGGTTGAGGTAGTCAGTATGTCAACATTGCATCATCAAATTCATTACCTAATGCAGAGTTCTATTGACATGATGGGCCGTGGTTGAACATGCAACCCAGATTCACAGTCTTCTTCTTCTTCTTCTTTGAACGCTCCATATCGACCACTTGTTAACAACTATTTGTGATTTTTATGTGATCTGAGCCTAAGAGCGATTGTACGTTGTGTTGGTTATGCTCCTAGAAGTAGGCCAGTACATCTGATTTCTGCGACGCTTTTTATTTACTAGGGTAACTTTCCTAGGCCTCTACCTCAGTCGCCTCTTACAACATGCCTTGTAGGTCGCAGTGTTACTATTCTTTGCTCCTCTTCGGGACCCCGACAACACACGGGCGAGATACACATTCGGTGTTAGTTAGATTGGTTTTATCAATCCGTGGCCCCCCGCAACATAAGGCAGACTAGCTAAGTAGGAAAACATTTCCTGTTTAATGGGGACTGGTTTTTATAAGAGTTTGACAGAACACTGTAAGGTATTCTGCAATTTTATACATTTCTACGAGTCTATGGTTATTTATTGATGATAAATGTTCATCTAATACTGATATTCTTTAGTGTTAAACTGAATTTATAATGCAGCAAGTTGTGTTGTTTTTAAAATGAATTTATCTTTATCTTACAATACTGGAATGCGAGGTCACGTGACGGTTGTGGTCTGATTTCCTAGAATTTGTACCTGAGCCCGCCGGTCATATGTTATCGAAGACCAGGTATCAATCATACACACCGTTTTTTTGTATTGTTTTAAAACAGCGTTTCCCAAAGTGGGCGGTACCGCCCGGTGGCGCTGAAGAATTCGGGGGAGAGTGGGTTCAGAAGAATTTGAGTGGTGTTCAGGCTATTAGAAGTCAGTGGCTCCTTAAAGAAGAAGTTAATAATATATATTTTAAAATAAATTATTTTCGTGATTTTGCGATTGAATAATCAGTTAAAATTTGAATTCTGCATTTTAATTCATCTTATGTCCGTCTTACACTATCCATTTTTTCCCATCAATTTTCTATTTCATGTATATAATCATTTGAAAATTGATCATGTATTACATCAGAAATATACATCAATTTTCTATATCAAAGAGAAAATAGAGCATGTATATATGTGGGAGGGGGGCGTTGGCAAACTGTTATAATGTGGAGGGGCGTTACAAAGTTTATGTTGTGCAAAGTGGGCGGTGAGCCGACACATTTTGGAAATCTATGCTTTAGAATAATTGTTAACAACATTAGACATATGAGAAATTCCAGCACAATTCTCAATGGTTGTCACGTATTCAAGAATGAATGAAAATCTATCTCAAAAACAAACGATGTGGACGTCATGCTATACATAAGATGACCAATGGAAGATACAAATTGTTTATTTGTTTTCCTTCTTATCAATCAAGTTAGCCATTCTTTGTGATCTGTGTGGATTGCGCAGAGGTGTGTTGTGATTACATTGTGTTCCCGTTAAGCCCCAACGACATTTTCAAAAGACACATTCGAATTTCATTAGTTTTATATTTCATTAAATTCGTACTTGATTATGTGAAATTATACACACGTGTCTTTGTCCTTAAACGCCAATTTACTTAGTATCACCGCAGCCTCCCCACGGTTGCCTCCAGATCTGGTCTGGTCTGACCACCTACGATTTGTAGATTTTATTACATCGGCATATTAGTAACAACTGTTATAAGAATCAGGAAAAAAAGTTAGTACAATATCAGTACTAAACTTCATCAAGAAACAACAAATTAAATGATTCGGCCACATAAGCAGACTACCAACAGACAGTGCGCCTCAAAGAGCACTGCTGCTCCTATACAATGGATACAAAGCAAAAGGCCGACCACGCAAATGGTGGGCTTCAGAGATAACAGAGGCGACGAAAGACACTATTTATGAAGCGCACACTAGGCTCGTTCTATAAATCTCTTCTTATCCTGACGCTGTGAGGCAAACCAGGATAGGAGGAAAAAAAAGTTATAAGAATAAGATATGTTGAGAAGAAATGATCAAAGAATATCAAAGTAGTCATTGCAGGGGGAGACAAAGGGTTCAAGAAAATGAGAACTCCCAAGGTAAACCCTGAAACGAACTTTGCTGATAGAGACAAGAAATATCAGACTCAATTCCATGGATGAGATTGAGCCCAGGATAGAGTGGTATAAAGAAATTACTTGCAAGCCTTATGTAACGTATAAAGGTAGGAGAGGAATATTATACTTATTGCTATTAACTGCTACAGTACTAACTTGTCTCTCAATCGGCTCAATCAATTTCAACTGTTGATATTTAAAACTTATGGCAACCTATACAAGTGCTATACTAGTGGTGAGAACTTAATGGTGCACGGCTTTATTGTAGCATCACCGACTGAGGTCAGTTACTCATCAGAACTTCTGTAAACAACCGTACAGACGCTTGTTGGTTAACTCCCACTGAGGAAGCATCTGAAGGGTCTTACGCCCACTTATTTACTTCATTTTACCTGGTTGAACCCAATATAGCACGGACACTCTCCACAGAAGTGACACACCACCTGCCGAGAGTATTGCAGAAAACACGAACTTCGTAGCTCCAGCAAAAATTCTAGGAGACTGAAAAAAACATGCCTTGTGAACAGAACGACGCGGTCCAGATTCGAACCCTCGACCTTCTGAACGAAAGGCAAAAGCTTAACCACTTAGCCACAGAGATCCACCAAAGAAATATACAACAACCAGCATTACTCGTATGTTACTTACTGTCTTGGTTGTGATAAATGTTGTCCTAATTGTAGCAGCACTTACGTATGTAATTATATCACTGGAGCTTGTGCTCAAGATTGACACCCAGGTCTCTAATGACTTAACTGCTAATATTGTTGTATACAGATTTGTCGTGTTTGTGAGTTCACATCTGGACATTATATTGAGCGCAATCCTGGTTTAATTTCATGATTACGGGAATGATTAATAGGACAAGCATTATTGCACTTCGGTGAGTAACCATGTGTTCTCTGATCTCATCCTTATACATGAAGATCTCAACGGCAGTGCACGAAGTCCGTAGCACAGGCGAGGGTTCCCGATACAATTTCAAAGATGGTGAACATATTTTGTAGGAACTTAATTTAAATGGGTTTTTTTTTCTCTAAAGAATTTGATACAGAATGTCAACAGGAACAATACAGATCATCATCTTGTATGCGTTGTGTGTTGCGCTAACAATAACACATACAAACATACATACGAACACTGTGACTGTACGCTGGACTTCATGGGATTTATGTACACAGAATGTTGATATGAATAACAAGGGGCAGATTGTAACGATCAATGTTCTAAAGGCCTCACAGACTCATGTGACATGATATATGGATATTGTGATTGTACAGAGGATTTCATGGATTTGAAGTGCAACTAAATTATCTGTCTGGCAGGATTTAAATGTACAGAACGTTGCAACTGTAAAGTAAATGAGCTGTGTGACGGTAGTGGAGAATGAAATATAGATGCGGACTGACTTTTACTGAGCTAACTACTCTCATTTGGCTAGTTTTATATGTAATAACAAAAGATGCGATCAACTTAAAGGGAAGCGTCTTCAGTGGAATCATAACTAGGTCGAAGGTAATTGCTGTTTAGTGTATACGTCAGGCAGTGACGGCTCGTCATTAAGGGTCAGTGGGGCCGGACCTACCAAAATAATGTATAACGTGTATTTATTATTTTATAAATTAAAATAAAGCAACTCAAAACTATGATTTATCCTGGGAAAAAATGTATGGCCCCACTAACAAAAATGATCATGAGCCGCCACTGACGTCAGGCATAATCGGATAAGATGTCATCTCAACTTGTCCCATTACTGTACAGAGAAATGTAACCACACAAATGAATGCTGCATCTGTTATCATAGCTTTGTTGGCTTAACCTCTACAGCATTGCTGTCTAACGTTTTTACATATTGGGACGCGTCTGACTAATGAAGGTGGAGGCACGGGCATCGTGTGGCAATTGCAGTAATATAAAATAAAATTTACCGTAGCCTTTTCAGATCTTAGGGTATGATGTGCCTGTCACTTCACATTTATAGTTCCTAGTATGCAGGAGGTAGGAAGGCCAATTCATTTATTCAGGTGTGGAACGCCGAGTGTGGGATTGAACTCGCAACACTATAATGGCCGAGTCGATAGACGAACGCTTACCCAAATCCGTCCCATATTGCAATAATAATAATAATAATTTAATATTAATAGTAACAGTAATAAATGATCAATTAATGAAAACTTAATACTGACTAAACGTTTAATTAAAAAAAGAAATATTGTGCAAAAATATGCACAAAATTGATTAATCAACATCGCTACCTGAGTATTGGACCGCTGGACGCTGCTGGATTTGTTGAGACTGAGATAAGAGCACATATGGGTATGTTTGCAGTGCTAAGATGATAGTCCTCATATAACTTATAACTGAGAAATATTGTGCTTACGAAAAAATTAAACATATCAGAAATACCTTTCACCCTAGAAGTAATGATTAGTGTTAAAACCGGCGGAGTAAAATATGACGCCAAGGGTTTATCACGGATTTCTTTTCCCCCCACTTCTAGTACAGAGAGAGGATTAGTAGAACGAATATACTATCAACGTACATGAACTTTGATGTGTATGACTACCAGCGACTTAAGGATTATACAGTATTAGTTTACCTAGAAGAGAACAGCATCATTTGTATTAATGAGATTAATATAAGCTTTAGTAACAGCAGGATCGGGAGCGTAGGAGAAGAAATTATTACAAATATCAACTATGACGTGTGAACCGCAAGATTTAAAGATTGCTGCTGTTTATCAAGACAAACTATGGGGAACCGGTGAAGACCTCAAGCGCACCGCCCTGTTTATGACACATACCGGAGTAGTCGCATAGCAAAGTTGATCGCAGAAGAAAAAGAAGCTGCTGTTTATCAAGAATGTAGTCATCGCTTTCAATTGAAATTGTTTGAAATAAGCTTGTCGAAATCGCTGTCAAAATAAAGAGTGTTCTCCAATGTATTTTCGTATGATTCTTAGTTCTTTCCATGTCTGTTTTTCTTTCTTTAATTCTGTTTTTCCTGCACTATTGATTTGTTTACTACAACTCGTTTTAGAATTCTGTTTTTCTTTCTTTAATTCTGTTGTCTCTTTCTTTAATTCTGTTTTTATTTCTTTAATTCTGTTGTCTATTTCTTTAATTCTGTTTTTATTTCTTTTATTCTGTTTTCTCTTTCTTTAATTATGTTTTTATTTCTTTTATTTGTTTTTATTTCTTTAATTCTGTATTCATTCACTATGTTTGCTACCGCTCATCTTATTCCTGTCTTTTTCTCTTTAATTCATATTGTTTTTTAAAACTATTAATTTGTTTACTACAACTCGTTTTAGAATTCTGTTTTTATTTCGTTAATTCTGTTTTTGTTTCTTTAATTTTGTTTTTATTTCTTTCATTCTGTTTTTCTTTCTTTCATTCTTTTTTTTTCTTTCTTTAATTCTGTTTTCTCGTGCTATTAATTTGTTTTGCTAAATTCATTTTAATTATGTTTTTTTTTAAAATTTCTGCCAAACCTGGACGCAGATATCATATGATAAAAGAAAACTAGTCACGACAGAGATGATATGTCTAAGCAGAATGTTGGGAATATCAAGGAAAGACCGGTTTAGAAATGAAGACATCAGGAAAAATGTGGGTACAACGTCAGTACTAGACTTCATCAAGAAACAACAAATTAAATGGTTCGGGCACATAATCTGATTACAAACAGACAGTGCGCCTCAAAGAGCAATGCTTCTTCGACACAGGGACACAAATAAAAACAGTGTACCACAGAGATAACAAGAGGCAGTGAGTGACACTATATATAAAGCGCACAAAATAGTTAGTTCTAGAAATCTCTTCAAATCCCTACACAGTGAGGTAAAACAGGATTAGAGAACAGAATAAGACGAAAGGTATGGATACATCACCGACAGAAATCATTTATTGAAGTTTCACATTTGTTTCAAACTTTGGATATTGTGAGCAACCAAGGGCCCATCAGTACCGTTAAAGTAGGAGAAAATGTATGTACCCCTCTAGAACCTTCTACAAAAATTATCTAATACACACGTTTACCACCCTCCAACACCATCAAGAGCTAAATCATACTTCAACACTCTCTCATTATAAGCAAGTAATAAAATATACAATTTCCCATTGTCTTTTCAGACATTAATGTATGAGGTGCATATCACTTCATATTTCTATACCCTAGTGTGCAGGAGGTAGAAGGGCCAATACCTTTCCTCACTGTGAAACTTCGAGTGTAGGATTGAACCTACAACCCTTTTGTGTCCGAGTTGACAGAGGACGCATACGCATTACGGTAATCCGTCCCATAATCAGAAACTCTATCACCAAAATCCAACCCTCTCATACCTTCAACTATCACACTCTGACACTTTCAAAACACCACGTACTAGTTAGTAACCGTTGTACCACAGTATGGTCGTTTGACACTAGCAGCTACTACACCCTACTAGAAAATTCGTACACCATCAGCGTTCACACCATGGACCGAACGTATAATACGATTAACTACAGCGCATCGCTTGTACTGTATAATACTAACTATAGTCTGTCCTTTAATTCGTGAGCACGTTTGAAATTGATTTTCTCAAAACTACCTTTTGGATCTCAGTGATTTTTGCAAGCAGCCTTAGAATATCCATGACGCTAGAGAAATATTTTTTCCAAGAAAATTTGATGCAGTTTGAAATATTTCTTCTTCAGGTTATATTAAAATCAACCTCACCGGATTGTACACAATAGTAACAGATTTACGGTACACAAACGCGTTGTTCTAAAAATACATTATGGTAACATTGAAATATCGTGAGTTTCACGAATTCCCGTGCACCTAACCCAGTCGACTTTGAAAGCGGAAAACATATGACGTTATAATTGGGATACCGTTTTATAGTTATAGGCGTATCTCGCTATTTGTATGAAGCTATTGTATCATATTTGTTGGCTTATCAAAACTGACATTGATATCACATTCATAATGAGTCTGAAGTGCACATTTATAACAATGCAGAAGGTTACAGTTTTACTATACCAACACTTCGTAGGGAATCTAAGAGAGGTCATCTATATTACGATATTCATAACCCTGAGAAACGAACGCAACTGGCGCTTGGTCTGAATAGAGAATCCTTTTCCGATGGATTAAACAGGACACAAAGTGCACTAATGTCAAGCAAGGAAGGAAAAGAACAATTGACGACTTTGACATAGATGTCATAAGACGGAGCTCTTGAAAATGTTTGCGACAAATCAACTTGTTACTCTCAGGAAACTGAAATTAAAACTGCAATCAGATTGCAGCATAGACATTTCTAAAAGTACTCTATGGAAAATTGTAAGAGCCGCCGGCTTCACCTTCAGAAAACTATAGGCGGCAGGAATATTATTTGTTAAAAGCCACATTTAATTGCTGCCCGAAGTAAATACCTGAAGCAGATCCGTGAGCGGCGGAGGCAAGGCTATGATATTGTATATTTGGACGAATCCTGGGTCAATGCTCACCACACCAATACTAAAGAATGGCAATCAGTAGACGGTGAACAGAAAAGAAAATACCAAGCAGCAAAGGCCAGCGTATTATACTAACACATGCAGGAAGTAGTGAAGAAGGTCTTGTCCATGACGCTGGACTTATTTTCCAATCAAAAGTACCGACGGTAGGGACTACCACACAGAAATGAATGGACATATTTTCAGGCACTGGATGGAGAAAGATTTACTTCCAATTCTAAACAGACCATGATGCTTGGTAATGGATAATGCATACTATCACAACGCAGTATCAGCGGAAGACAAAGTACCAACTGCATCAAATACAAAAGATCAAATTAGGACTTGGCTTGCTAAGGAAAATGTCAGCTTCGATGATACATATTTGAAACCCGAGTTGTTGCACCTGGTGAGGATGACAAATAAGACAAAGGTGTTTCATATTGACAAAATCATTGCGGAATACGGCCACACGTCTTTGCGACTACCTCCATATCATGCTCAATCCGATAGAGCTTGTCTGGGCTAAAGTAAAAGGGCAAGTTGCCGAACAGAACAGGACGTTTAAAATGTGTGATGTTGAAGTTCTGACACGTGAGTCCTTCTCAATGATAGACATGCAGTTCTGGAAGAAGTGTGTTGAACATGTGCTCCGAGAGGAAGACGAGTACTGGCACCGAGATGGATTACAATTTGTCCAGCCAGTAACAATTATCAACCTCATGGAATCGTCAGATTCGGGATGATACAAATCATATTTTGATTACAGACTGAGAAATAGCAACGTATACATTTCCATATCCAAATGCGTCTACCATCATACAATTTGTGGTGAAGTTAAGACACCCTGGGGTCTAATGGTGACCGAAGGGGAGGACTAACTGTTGCATATTGTATCCAAGTTCACGATTGCACATAAAGGGCAACACACTTAATTACTTGACCTATCAAGTTAATATGGAGATACACCTATGAATAGAATTGACATGGACAAATTCTGGGATACTGTAAAATCTAAAATTTGAGCGCCCGTATTTGCAATTGTCATAAAAGATCAAAGGAATTCGCCGATGTGCAAAATCCGTAGCATCTATGGACTACTAGTTAGCTTTATTTTAGCGTCATGGATATTCTAAGGCTGCATGCAAAAATCACTGAGATCCAACAGGTAGTTTTCGAGAAAATCAATTTCAAACGTGCTCACGAATTAATGGACAGACTATAGCAGATGTACCCGTTCTTCGTATGAGAATTTAGTTTCAATCTAGTTTACAGTTACATTTGTTATCCTTTTCCGTTGATCTTCCAAGTCGTTCCTCTTTAGTTTCCTTTTCAATCGCATTTACACTCCTCCCACGCTTGTAGTCAAGCCTAATAACTAATATTTCCTTCTCTGTCTCCGTGTTTCAAGCCTTCATTTTTCTTTTCTAATCATTCCCTAACCACATATCTCTAATTAGTTTCAATAGATCTACGAAATTGTATCATTTCCGAAATGTTAAGTCCCAAACAGTGCGCGACTGAGCATATTCAAGAAACACGAACCGTCCCCTCAAAATCGTCTACAAAAAAACAATTGGTAAATAGAATTTAATTCAATTTATAAACTTATCGATGTGTTTAAAAAAATTTTTTTAAATAAAAAATTTTGCCGAGCCTGGGTTGTGTTAAAAAAAATACTTTTGCACGAGCGTAAACCGTTTAAGCAAAATGTGTTTAAAATACATTATAATAATAGTCATCATCGCTTTAACATGTGACCGGCACGTTGAGACATGGATACAACATTTCGTCTTTTAACTTGTCATGGCCATTTCGTTATGTTGGAATTTCGATATAGAGACGAACCAATAATCCGGTTTTATAATTGTTCTATCTTCTCATCTATGAAAACTACCCTCTTGCCAAATTTCAAGTCCGTAGGATGTCCATATATCTTGAAACAATGGGAACAGACATACGTACAATTACATTCAACTGATTCTTATAGATAGATAGATAACTGTTACACTACAATTTTACCATCTCAAAATGGAGCTTAGCGCACCATACTCTAACTTTGAAGCAAAAGGCCGTCCATGCAAAAGGTGAACCACAGATATAACAGACGGCGAAAAGCACTGTTACGAATCGCACACAAAAGCCCGTTCTAGAAGTGTCAGAACACTCCAACCCTCTTACACATTAATGGTCACTAGACACTCCTACCATCTAACACATTAATGGACACTGAAATTCACTAGACACCGACCATCTAACACATTAATGGACACTAGACACTCCGACCATCTAACACATTAATGGTCACTAGACACTCCGACCATCTAACACATTAATGGTCACTAGACACTCCGACCATCTAACACATTAATGGACACTAGACACTCCGACCATCTAACACATTAATGACTCTGGCAAAAGTAAAAGTAAGCAATATGCTTCCACGATTGATTGATTGATTGATAGGACAATCGTCATTGCACTTCGGTGAGTATCCATGTGTGCTCCGATCTCTTTCTTACACGGGAGATATCAGCGGCAGTGCACGAAATCCGTTGCACGGTCGTGGGTCCCCAATATAATTTTGAAAATGATGAAAGTATTGTGTATGAATTTTATTTTTAATCTTTCTAATGAATTTTGATCGGGCAGCGGCTTTCCAGCCTGCTGTTCTCGATTTTAAATTGCCAAGGGTTCTTTTACGTGCTCAAATTGAACACGGGACCTACGATTTAACATCCGTCTCCGATAGGACTATGAACTTGATCTCACCTACACTCAGTGTAGGTACTATGCTTCCAACAATGCCTTAATATATTTCTTGAAGAGAGACAGAAAGTTGGTTTTGACTGTATCAAATGAAAATAATGCTGCAGTGTCTCTTAGCTTCACTTGTTTTTTTAGTGTCTGTGAGTTCTTGTGTAATGTATACCGGTCATGTATTCTGACATCATTTTTGGATGTTTCGGTAATGATATCCCCTCAAGAATATCTCGTCTACTCTGACGTATTGCTTAACCATGTTATGTAGTTGTGAATGTTCTTTTCTAATTTTATCTTGTTATCTTTTCATTCTGAATTGATGCGATTAAGGAGATTTAGTTTCCATACATAAAACAAAAATGTATTCTATAGTCTATCTGCTTATTGGTTCCTTAAGCTATATTTTACTGATTTCTTTGATATTGTTGGTAACCTTCTTCATATCTTCTCTTCGACGTCATACGACAATGTTAAATAATTCTTGTGATTATATGTGATTGATAAACTTACCGGTCATACGAAGTAAGACACACGATTTCTGCGAGATTTTTATTACTAGAATGTCCCGCTATCATTCGCTCAAACTTTCTGTAGGTTTGCAGGTGACTATTCTTGCTCTTGAAACCCCGGATAGAAACGAGCAGTTCTATGTCCATTGATTGAGTTCATTTTTGATGTCAATTCTTGAGTAAGATTTCTCTCTCAAGATTGAAATATCTTTATTCACTGGTATTGCTCTTTCAGAAGTCACTATTGAAATGGTTGTCGGCTAGGCCAAAAAGACTTTCATGATGTGAGTCGTAATTGTGCACTATAAGATTCGTCCGCTGACATGCTCATAACGATGCCTCTGAGACTGCTATTTCATTTTTATTAGAAAAATGTCGGATTCATTAGTTATTCATGGGAAGCTGCAGTTTGTGTATACTTGTGGGTGAAATCCTCCTATCAGTCTATCATAGTTTAAATCGGTTAACGGGTTCGGTTTAGGTTTGAAATCATCCTCATTCTATGCGGTCTATATCTATTATTGATTTCTTCAGTGTGAGTTCTGTGGTTGTGTGGTTAAACTCCTTCTGGAGTCAATAGTCGGGGTCGAACGAAAATGTCTTTGAAAGTCATCCCAGGACTAGATATGCTCGGAGCTGGTTAGTTTGTGATACTTCGGCACTGGCTGCCATTTCTCGGAGATCGAGCATAGAGAACATCAGGAAGCAAATGTAGGCTTTTGTATTGAAATCTCCCTGATAGATAAGACATCGGGAGCTGGTAGTTTGTGTATTGAAATCTCCCGGATAGATAAGACATCGGGAGCTGGTAGTTTGTATTGAAATCTCCCGGATAGATAAGACATCGGGAGCTGGTAGTTTGTGTATTGAAATCTCCCGGATAGATAAGACATCGGGAGCTGGTAGTTTGTGTATTGAAATCTCCCAGATAGATAAGACATCGGGAGCTGGTAGTTTGTGTATTGAAATCTCCCGGATAGATAAGACATCGGGAGCTGGTAGTTTGTGTATTGAAATCTCCCGGATAGATAAGACATCGGGAGCTGGTAGTTTGTGTATTGAAATCTCCCGGATAGATAAGACATCGGGAGCTGGTAGTTTGTGTATTGAAATCTCCCGGATAGATAAGACATCGGGAGCTGGTAGTTTGTGTATTGAAATCTCCCGGATAGATAAGACATCGGGAGCTGGTAGTTTGTGTATTGAAATCTCCCGGATAGATAAGACATCGGGAGCTGGTAGTTTGTGTATTGAAATCTCCCGGATAGATAAGAATCGGGAGCTGGTAGTTTGTGTATTGAAATCTCCCGGATAGATAAGACATCGGGAGCTGGTAGTTTGTGTATTGAAATCTCCCGGATAGATAAGACATCGGGAGCTGGTAGTTTGTGTATTGAAATCTCCCGGATAGATAAGACATCGGGAGCTGGTAGTTTGTGTATTGAAATCTCCCGGATAGATAAGACATCGGGAGCTGGTAGTTTGTGTATTGAAATCTCCCGGATAGATAAGACATCGGGAGCTGGTAGTTTGTGTATTGAAATCTCCCGGATAGATAAGACATCGGGAGCTGGTAGTTTGTGTATTGAAATCTCCCGGATAGATAAGACATCGGGAGCTGGTAGTTTGTGTATTGAAATCTCCCGGATAGATAAGACATCGGGAGCTGGTAGTTTGTGTATTGAAATCTCCCGGATAGATAAGACATCGGGAGCTGGTAGTTTGTGTATTGAAATCTCCCGGATAGATAAGACATCGGGAGCTGGTAGTTTGTGTATTGAAATCTCCCGGATAGATAAGACATCGGGAGCTGGTAGTTTGTGTATTGAAATCTCCCGGATAGATAAGACATCGGGAGCTGGTAGTTTGTGTTTTGCCATCTCCCGGATAGATAAGACATCGGGAGCTGGTAGTTTGTGTATTGAAATCTCCCGGATAGATAAGACATCGGGAGCTGGTAGTTTGTGTATTGAAATCTCCCGGATAGATAAGACATCGGGAGCTGGTAGTTTGTGTATTGAAATCTCCCGGATAGATAAGACATCGGGAGCTGGTAGTTTGTGTATTGAAATCTCCCGGATAGATAAGACATCGGGAGCTGGTAGTTTGTGTATTGAAATCTCCCGGATAGATAAGACATCGGGAGCTGGTAGTTTGTGTATTGAAATCTCCCGGATAGATAAGACATCGGGAGCTGGTAGTTTGTGTATTGAAATCTCCTGGATAGATAAGACATCGGGAGCTGGTAGTTTGTGTATTGAAATCTCCCGGATAGATAAGACATCGGGAGCTGGTAGTTTGTGTATTGAAATCTCCCGGATAGATAAGACATCGGGAGCTGGTAGTTTGTGTATTGAAATCTCCCTGATAGATAAGACATCGGGAGCTGGTAGTTTGTGTATTGAAATCTCCCGGATAGATAAGACATCGGGAGCTGGTAGTTTGTGTATTGAAATCTCCCGGATAGATAAGAATCGGGAGCTGGTAGTTTGTGTATTGAAATCTCCCGGATAGTTAAGACATCGGGAGCTGGTAGTTTGTGTATTGAAATCTCCCGGATAGATAAGACATCGGGAGCTGGTAGTTTGTGTATTGAAATCTCCCAGATAGATAAGACATCGGGAGCTGGTAGTTTGTGTATTGAAATCTCCCGGATAGATAAGACATCGGGAGTTGGTAGTTTGTGTATTGAAATCTCCCGGATAGATAAGACATCGGGAGCTGGTAGTTTGTGTATTGAAATCTCCCGGATAGATAAGACATCGGGAGCTGGTAGTTTGTGTATTGAAATCTCCCGGATAGATAAGACATCGGGAGCTGGTAGTTTGTGTATTGAAATCTCCCGGATAGATAAGACATCGGGAGCTGGTAGTTTGTGTATTGAATCTCCCGGATAGATAAGACATCGGGAGCTGGTAGTTTGTGTATTGAAATCTCCCGGATAGATAAGACATCGGGAGCTGGTAGTTTGTGTATTGAAATCTCCCGGATAGATAAGACATCGGGAGCTGGTAGTTTGTGTATTGAAATCTCCCGGATAGATAAGACATCGGGAGCTGGTAGTTTGTGTATTGAAATCTCCCGGATAGATAAGACATCGGGAGCTGGTAGTTTGTGTATTGAAATCTCCCGGATAGATAAGACATCGGGAGCTGGTAGTTTGTGTATTGAAATCTCCCGGATAGATAAGACATCGGAGCTGGTAGTTTGTGTTTGCAAATCTCCCGGATAGATAAGACATCGGGAGCTGGTAGTTTGTGTATTGAAATCTCCCGGATAGATAAGACATCGGGAGCTGGTAGTTTGTGTATTGAAATCTCCCGGATAGATAAGACATCGGGAGCTGGTAGTTTGTGTACTTTTCAAATTTCTGGTCCCTGATTCGTATAAGATTCATCAGGTCTGTGTAGTTTGTGTATCTTCAGATTTCTTCTGTGTTTATTTCAGATTTTGTTATCTTCAGATTTCTTGTGTTATCTAGATTTCTGTGTTATCTTCAGATTTGTGCCATCTTCCAGATTTTTTGTTTATCTTCAGATTTCTTTGTGTTTATCTTCAGTTTCTTGTGTTTATTAATTTCTTTGTGTTTATCCAGATTTCTTGTGTTTATCTTCAGATTCTGTGTAGTTTTGTGTATTAGATTTCTGGTCATCTTAGATTTCTTGTGTATCTTCAGTTTCTTGTGTTATCTTCAGATTTCTTTGTTCATCTTCATTTCTGTGTATCTCAGATTTCTTGTGTATCTTCAGATTTCTTGTGTTTATTCGATTCTTTGTGTTATTAGATTTCTTCGTGTTATCTAGATTTCTTGTTATCTTCAGATCTTTGGTAGTTTTGTATTTCTTTGTGTTTATTCAGATTTCTGTGTTATCTTCAGATTTCTTTGTGTTTCTTCAGATTTCTTTGTGTTTATCTTCAGATTTCTCTGTGTTCACCTTCAGATTTCTTTGTGTCCATCTTCAGATTTCTTTGTGTTTATCTTCAGATTTCTTTGTGTTTATCTTCAGATTTCTTTGTGTCTATCTTCAGATTTCTTTGTGTTTATCTTCAGATTTCTTTGTGTTTATCTTCGATTTTTTTGTTTATCTTCAGATTTCTTGTGTTTATTTCAATTTCTGTCATCTTCAGATTTCTCTGTGTTCACCTTCAGGTTTCTCTTGTGTTTATCTTCAGATTTCTTTGTGTTTATCTTTAGATTTCTTTGTGTTTATCTTCAGATTTCTTTGTGTTTATCTTCAGATTTCTTTGTGTTTATTTTCAGATTTCTTTGTGTTTATCTTCAGATTTCTTTGTGTTTATCTTCAGATTCTTTTGTATACTTCTTCCGGTTTCTTCGTGTACGCGTAACATTGAATACTGCGGGATGCTACATCTATTATTATCCTAGCATGCTATGTATCATTATTATTGTCCTAGTATGTTATGTATCATCACTATCATATCGTGTATCATGATATTTATAATTATTAATGTCCAATCCTGATATGTATCATCATTACTATTTCATATATCCTTATTTAGAAACGGAATGTCTTAAAGTTTAGTCATTAGATTTGTCAATTATGTGGCCATTGACATTGTCTTTGCTATCCGCACAAATGTCACCATTTGCCATATTTCTATCTCCAATGAAAGTTCTTGTGTTTGATCTCGAATTGATCTAAATTACAAGTACCTCTAAAGTCGGAGTAAGGCTCGCCTGAATGGTGAGGGACACTTATGATAAGAAAACCAAGCCTTCACGCAAAAAAAAGACTACGCCCAAATTCGTAGCTGGCTAATGAAAAAAAACCCAAACAAAACAAACTCAACAGCCTGAAAGCTTATTTTTGTGTTTTGTTTGATAAATAAAAACTGCCTCTACGTTTAGGTTGTCAAAACTAGTCGTTTGTGATATTAAAATATGCATGATGTTGTGTTTGTTTGTCAGAGATTTGTTTAACAAAATATATTTGCCTTTTTTGTTCTTCTTCTTCTGCGATCTTACTAAATTGTGATTTCGGATTCTCTAATAAAGGCAGCCGTCCGTCTCAGATTATCGCCATACAGTTTGTCTTGGACGCTAGTGTAATTGGGTCATCTCTTTCTTCTCAAGTCTGCATACTGGAGGCAGCTCTGTAGGATATAATTCTTATGATTTCTGCTTCCCCGTTTGTGCCGACCTCTTCCCGCAGTAAGTTTTGATCACCCTCGTGATGGTAGGTCTGACATTCTTACTGCGTGACTAAATCTCTGAGGCAGATTGGCGACCGTAGAATCCGTTATCCCATTCCTCTTTGTGAGGTGTCGTTGCACCGTGTTTTGCGCCTTACGACCTGTTGCATCCGTTTTCTGCAAGCATTTGTTTCGGGTTATCATTCCCTAGCGGACACGTGCATCTGATTTCAACCAAACCTCCTTAGTCGCCGCTTACGACATGCGTGGCAGGTAACAGTGGTTCTATTCTTTACACCCCAAATTTGGGCCCCGGTAACCACTCGGGCGGTTTTTTTGTTCTATCGTGCATGTAAATATCTATTTTCTCTAAACATACTTTTAGACGATTCCAGTGAACCAAGAGGTTAACAAAAGACTCTGGCGCTGGATAGGACACACTTTGCGAAAACCTGATAATAACATAACTAGAAGGGTCCTTTCCTGGAACCCGCTGGGGCAGCGAAAGAAAGATAGGTCGAGAATTACACGGAGACGGGATTTGGAGGCAGAAATCAACACTATAAAGAAGAGCTGGAGGAAGCTGCGGGTGATAGCTAGAGATAGGAAGACTTGGTATGAGCTAGTTGGTTGAGGTTCTATGCCCCAATCCGGGTTAAGAATGCATATATATATAAATATGTATATTACACGCGCAGTTCTCAAGGTAACAAGGAATAGAACCACCATCTCCTCTCGCATGTAGTAAACTTCACATAAGGAGGTTGGGATGGAACCAGCGACCCCACAATGTAACATAAGCAAACAGCTATAAAAAAACCAAAGACAGAATAAATCCAAACTGCTCATGAATATTCAGTTGCTATAGTGTTAAGGAGACGGAACAACTGTCAATGATGAAGACAAGGTTAAGCAGGCATTAAATCGATGCATAAAACTATGTTAGAGGTAGAGATAAAAACATGTAACATTGCATTGAGTGGACGTTGTTTTGTCTGGCGGCTATGTCCCATTGGACGCCATGACACTGAGGACGATCAAGTGCCATTCATGCCGGAGTAGGCGACCATGTCTCTCAACAACTCTCTCTTCCTGATGCAGTTAATGAGTTCGAACATCGATCTTTTGTTGAACAACGATGCCAGACCATCCAACTAAACCTGCTGCCTTGCAGGTTGGCTGGGGACAGCCAAAGGCTAGCGGAAAGCGAACCCAGTAAACGCTGGCTAAAACCGGGCACAACGCCGAAGGATAAGCACCAGAGCTCCAAATAGCGCTGAAGATGTGACGAAACCCACCCATGCTAAGGTTGCATGAATCAGATTTCCACATGAATGAGATTTATGGGGAAATCTGGTACATCAGTCTAAAGGTGATCACGAGAGAGAGAGAGAGAGAGAGAGAGAGAGAGAGAGCATCCAACATCTCCCTCTACCTTCCACGATCTCTCCTTTCCTGTATTTTACCCGTTGTCAGCAAATGTTGCAAACCCTCTCTTCGCATTAAAAGCACAAAGAACCTTGATTGAATTTATTTGTATTCTTTTGATCAGGTCTCTTTGTGTACAGACATCTTTCAAAACATCATCATTGTTTGCTGCGCATGGGATTTTCAGCATTCTTCTATAAGACCACATCTCTGTGGCTTTCAATGATCATATCGATTACTTGTTGGTTGTCCATGAATATATATATATATTAAAATACAGACAAACATATATACTTATACATATAGAGATGTAAATATTCGTCTTCAGTCTTCTGAACTATTGAGGTTCACTGCTGCAGATATCACCCGTATCCATTCATCTCTGTTTTTATCCGTCTCTTCCCAATTGTTGACTTCTAGTATTTCTAGTTCTGCTTCAATGTTATCTCTCCATCATTTTCTTAGTAGTGTGTCTCGTGGTATTTTCCCGTTCATCTTCCATGTAATGTAGTTTTTAGTCTCTCTCTCTCTCTCTCTCTCTCTCTTTTCGCTGCCATTCTTTATACTTACGATAGCCATAGTATTCTAATAACATTCATATTAGTTGTAATTAATGGTGGTTTAAACAAATTATAAATATTATTGTTTCACATTCTCCATTCTTCACTATTTCCACCCTTGTTGTGCCCAAAGATTCGTCTTAAGCCTGTTGTTTACATAGGTCTGTGATAATACTGTTTCACCCTGTTCTATTTTTGCTTTAGGTTTCAATTCCATATAGAACAACTCACTTGCTTGCTTGTTTATATATCTATCTAATTCATCTTCTTGTCTGACTCGCAGACTCTCTGATTGTCTCATATATTTGCTGCAACATTCAATCCAATATACTACCTGTATAACGGACTTATGTAACGAACAAACATATCCAATCTTCTAATATTTTTTTCTCTCTTGTCAGCATGTCTGTCTCCTGCATCTCTTATGAGCCTTTTTCATTCTTTGTATTCATATTATACCAAAAATGTGAGCATTCTCAAAGAAAAGACTTGCCAACAATATCATGAACTCTGCATTGCTTACATGAGATCCCGTAACAGATTTGATACACTTACGATGTACTTAAGAACCAGTTACATTTAGACCAGTTATTCACTTACTGAAATAGCTATCCTCCACCAGTTATTCGTTTACTGAAATAGCTATCCTCCACCAGTTATTCGTTTACTGAAATAGCTATCCTCCACCAGTTATTCGTTTACTGAAATAGCTATCCTCCACCAGTTATTCGTTTACTGAAATAGCTATCCTCCACCAGTTATTCGCTTACTGAAATTTAAATTTTCTATCCTCCACCAGTTATTCGCTTACTGAAATAGCTATCCTCCACCAGTTATTCGCTTACTGAAATAGCTATCCTCCACCAGTTATTCGCTTACTGAAATAGCTATCCTCCACCAGTTATTCGCTTACTGAAATAGCTATCCTCCACCTGACTAATAGCTATCTCACATATCACATTAGTGAGCAAGTATATCAGTATTATTTTCTCCAGCTGCTAACCTTACGGTTATTTGTTCACTTTAGTTTTGTTAAGTAATTTCTTTAGATGCTTCCATTGAATGAGTTAATGCAGATATATGGTACCGCACAAAAATGGATGAAAATAATAAATACATGTATTTTATGTTGATGATTGAAATTGTGAGAGGATTGGATCAAGTCGCAATTGTTATCAAAGATTGACAGATTGAGAAAATAAGATATAATAATATATTAATGAATGCATCATGTATCTAATATGCAGTGGGTCAAAGCTAAATAAAGGTGATAAAATATTTTATAACGATAGAGCACAATCAGATGCAGATATTCACTTTTTGTTGTAAAAATTGTTTATGAGCGTGTGAATAACTGAAACTAATGTTTATAGATCAATTGGCAAAAATACGAGTACTATAACATAACATCTACTGATTACGAAGATAAGATTACGAACGAAGAACTCAGAGAAAGAACAAAGCAGATACCAGTGGAAAAAGAGCTCAGGAAGAGACGCTGGCGATGGATAGGACATACATTGAGAAGACCGACCGGAAGCATTGCAAGACAGGCACTGTTTTGGAACCCGCAGGGAAAGGGGGGTAGGGGAAGACCCAGACAGACCTGGAGGAGAGCTGGAGAAGAGAGCTGAGGCTGATATTACAAGAATAGGTAAAACATGGAAAGAAAATGAAGGGATGGCAAGAAAGAGGAAGAGCTGGAAGAAGTTTGTTGAAGACCTGTGCTCCGTTGGGAGTTGAAAGATGAAGAAGAGAAGAAACAGCTACTGTAGCACATAGACTCAGTAACAGAAAACGCAACACACGGTGCAAGTAATAACAAATGCAATCAATACACGAACGTTAGAAGAACAATCACAACCCACCTGTCTCAGAACGGATAACATCAGTTCCACACCACCACAGAAAATATTCAAGTTATTCACTTGTATAAAAACACTCACATCTGTACACAGACTCCACATGTGTGCACACAATCTGACAGTTTGAATATTTCTCTCTTAAGCAGCTCTCATCTGCGTTGTAGCTAGCTTCTAACGACTTCAGATTAACACAACAATTCCCTCCCCCTAAAAGTAGATGTAAAACGGTAATTACACACACACACACACACACATACTATTTTTGTGGCTAGATGATATTAATATTATACAGGAAATGTGTCTATTCCTTTTATGTGTAATATTATTTCTAGACTGGTTTCTTATTTCCACAACGATTGAACATAGCGATCATTTCTTGATTACGTTAGCAATAACGGTTTAGCAATGGAACAAGCAATCTTCTCCTTACATTGCCTGTACACTGCACCAGCAAATTATGCCACGTGTGCATATTTGAATCAGATGAATCACTCAGTGGTTACAATAGAAAACAAGTCATTCGTTTCTATTGCTTCTAGTTATTGACGTATTATTTTTAATGTATCATTCATGCTTCTTCCATATCCAATTCTTTATATTCAAACCGTGTCTAATTTGGAAGCTGCTGTGTATTTTACTTCATATCTATATATATATCTTCTATGGGATTGAGTCTGATATTTCTCGATTCTCTGAGTAAAGTTCGTTTCAGGGTTTCTCAAAGCGTAATTGTTTTCTTATAGATATCCCTCTCGTATCGTTAATAAGGCGACATGTAAGCAATTTTCCACACTTTTCTATATCCTGGATAACTCGTTAAATCTCTTCGATATAGAATGCAGAGAATACAATGTGGACCACCATATTTCTTTTATAGAATAACTCAAGTTTTTCGACTATGTACTTTTTTCTCTTTTGTCCTTCTCTGCTTGTTGGTCGTTAGAGGTAGCAGGTTTAACTGATAATAGTGCACGGTTTCTGAGACAGTGCACGTTCGGTCGCTTGATATGCAGTGGTGTTGTGGTTTTAAGATGTATGTAACTCCATCAATCCATCTTATTCTTGGTCTGTCCCTTCCTCTTGATGATTCCATTTTCAGATTGTGCGCTCTTGCAAGTGGTTCATTCTCACCAAGTGGCCAAACCATTTGAGTCTCTGTTTTTCAATGAATCTAATAGCAGGTGTTGTTCCGACTGTTCTTCTAATTTCCGAATTTCTTATATGGTCTCTTCTTGTTTTATTTATCGCTTTCCCCAAGCATCTTATTTCACAGCTGGTAATTTTCCTTTCTTGTTCTTTTGCTAGTGCCAAAGTGCCAATGTTTGGCACTGGTAGCACAGTGTTGGTATGAAGATTGCATTTATAATCTGTCTTTTAGTCTCTTCTGGAATTGCTGGGTGGTACAATATTGAGGTTTCAAGACTATATACAACATCATAAATTGTAGAAAAACATAAGGGGCAAAAGGTTTCCAATCACATTTGATCCACTTAATGAAAACATTATGTCATAAACAGCTAGCAGTTGTTATGGTAACCGACAGGAAACATTAAATCTGTTGAGATGCAAAGGGAAGTAAGACAAATAGTTGTTTACTCTTCCCATAGTTATTTAGCATCAATTTAATATGTACGAACTAGGAGAGAAACTTACAGCAGTAGAAGAAAAAGACAAGCTCATAGAAATATCCAATAATTTCACTCTAAAATTACAGACTCACAGATTTTCTGGAACTATCGATGATATCATCTAAAGCATAGATTCCCAAACATTTTCGACCCACCGCCCACTTTGCACAACATAAACTTTGTAACCCCCTCCACATTATAAGTTTGCCAACGCCCTCCTCCACATATATACATGCTCTATTTTCTCTTTGACATAGAAAATTGATATATATTTATGTCATACATGGTCAGTTTTCAAATGATTATATGCATGAAATAGAATATTGATGAAAAAATGGATCGTGTAAGATGGGCATAAGATGAATTAAAATGCAGAATTCAAATTTTAAAATAAATATTATTAATTTCTTCTTTAAGGAGCCACCGACCCCTAATCACCTGAACACCACCAAATTCTTCTGAACCCACTATCTCTCTCGCCCCCTCCTCCCCTTCATAGAACGCTTCAGCGCCCACTGGGGGCGGTACCGCCCACTTTGGAAAACGCTAATCTAAAGTATTGATGACTTTCATAACCACAAATTTGGGTCAATAATCATTGTCTGCTCTCTCATTGTCTGCTCTCTCGTTGTCTGCTCTCTCGTTGTTTGCTCTCTCATTGTCTGCTCTCTCATTGTCTGCTCTCTCATTGTCTGCTCTTCTCGTTTATCTTCCAAATAAATGTAGAAACCTTAGAAAACATAGCACACGAGATGTCATCGTTTCAGCTATTAACTCTCTATAACAAGCGTAATTGGTTGATTGATTACTAGACTCCACTTCGATGGTACAATATGTGATTCAATCTATTTCTTCTCATAAATGACTCCCAGTTGTCAGTATACTCAACTCCTTTGTTGCAGTCCGTCATTGAACTCCGTTAGTGTCCTGATGTGATTTAACGATGGTGGACATATTTGCAAATTTTGCTTTAAATTTCTACTATATTTTGTCCTTAAACTGGCTTCCCCAGCCTGCTCTTCTTATTGTGAACTGCCATGTGTTCTTTTCTGCCTCCATTGTCTTGCACAGGGGACTTACTCTATCTTCCGTCTCTAGGAACTGGATCTCACCTACACAGAGATGATGAATCTCTAGAACAATACCCCGTTAGCTTCACCAGGACTATTGTCAGTGAAATTTCGTACCAGAAAATCAACATTTCAATTATATTTGCAACTAACTTTGACACTGGAATATGATTTCGTTTTCAAAGCTTCAGAAGACAAGATGAAAACACCAGCCGACTCATTCATTGGCGAATTTAATGGACATAAGAAAACATGCATTGTCAAATACCATTAAAACTCAATCCCAAGTGAAAACATTGGATAAACTAGCTGATGCTACAAATAATAATGAGAGAATTGTAGTATTGTGGACATATAAAGAGGTTAGGAAGGGCTGGAGAAAACCGTTATGAGAGGTTGCATTCCGGAAAACAGGAGAAGAGGAAGACCACGGAGAGGATGGATGCATGATATAATTGACGATTTGAGCAAAACGGCCGCAGAGGTGGTACATCTAGCCTATGAGAGAGAGGAATTCTAAAGAACTGTTAAGGTGGGAGAGCTCTGCTCAGGGCAAGCTATTGATGATGATGATGATACATTCGATAAATATAATTTAAAGTGAATATTAGTGTGTATCGTTTCACTCTCACCCTATCAAGACTATAAACTTTGATGAAATGTTATTTATGTTCATCAACTAATGATACCTACATAGATTGTGTTACGTATGTATATATCAATGAAAACAAGTTATTTATGTTCATCAACTAATGATACCTACATAGATTGTGTTACGTATGTATATATCAATGAAAACAAGTTATTTATGTTCATCAACTAATGATACCTACATAGATTGTGTTACGTATGTATATATCAATGAAAACAAGTTATTTATGTTCATCAACTAATGATACTCACATAGATTGTGTTACGTATGTATATATCAATGAAAACAAGTTATTTATGTTCATCAACTAATGATACCTACATAGATTGTGTTACGTATGTATATATCAATGAAAACAAGTTATTTATGTTCATCAACTAATGATACCTACATAGATTGTGTTACATATGTATATATCAATGAAAACAAGTTATTTATGTTCATCAACTAATGATACCTACATAGATTGTGTTACGTATGTATATATCAATGAAAACAAGTTATTTATGTTCATCAACTAATGATACCTACATAGATTGTGTTACATATGTATATATCAATGAAAACAAGTTATTTATGTTCATCAACTAATGATACCTACATAGATTGTGTTACGTATGTATATATCAATGAAAACAAGTTATTTATGTTCATCAACTAATGATACCTACATAGATTGTGTTACGTATGTATATATCAATGAAAACAAGTTCGTATTCTGTATTGAGGATGTGTAGGAATGACTTCGATTTGAATGGTACAACGCAATAATTTTTTCTTCATTTGACGAGGTTTTCTTGTTTATTAGGGCTCTCTGTGTCGTAGAGATAAGGTACTCGTCTCTCGTGCCAAAGGCACCAAGTTCGTTTCCCCCGTGGAGCCATTGTGATATTTTCCCAGAGATCCCTGATATCAGTGTAGGTGAGATCGAGTTCCTAGTCGGAGACGGACGATAAAACGTAGGTCCCGTGTTTAATATGAGCACGTTAAAGAACTTGGCACTTCAAAATCGAGAAGAGCAGTCTGGAAAGCGGCTGTCCGGGCAAAATTCATTAGAAAAGATTAAAAATAAAATTCCTACAAAAATATCTTCACAATCTTCAAAATTACATCGGGAACCATCGCCAGTGCTACGGAGTTCGTGCACTGCAGCTGATATCTTCCTGTGTAAGAAAGAGACTGGAGCATACATGGTTACTCACCGAAGTGCAATGATGATGGTCCTGTTATCAATCATTCTTGTTTATTAACAAGACATTTCCGTTAATATTTTCAATTACAGACATGGTTTATTATTGTAAGCACACCGATAATTCTTTCGCGTACATTTTTATATTTGGAATATTTTGAAAAGTCTGGATAATAAATATTTAAACGGCGTCTGCGGTAACAGAAAGGTTCAGAGCCGCTATTTTAACTTATCTAAATCTTGTCACGAATACTAGTTACATAACGAATAGCAGTAGCAGTAAAGTAACTGTTACTTTCAATTCAATTTAGTTTAGTCGTTTGATCATCATGACTACACATCGAATCAATAAGTCAATAAGTGCTACGATCTCCTCTTCAGTATGTCTCTCAGCGTGTGGCCACTAACGACATCGGTTCTTTGTTGGTTTACCATTCTTCTTTGACTACCAGCATAGTGCTCTTGTCTAACTACTAGCTACACCCGATTTGACTTAGTATTCTTTCGGTCTCGTTAGTGTTACTTTCAGCTAGTTTATATTCGTTACTTTCTAATCCAGGTAATAAATACTATTCATGTAACAAATGATTGCTATTCGCACATCACTACGTCGTGAAGAGCATAATGGAAAGCGCTGCTCGGCAAAATTCATTAGACAGATATTTTTTTTTAATCCAGCAAAATACCTTCACCATCTTCTAAATTACATCGGGGACCCCCACCGATGCTACGGAGTTCGTGCACTACCGATGATATCTTCCTGTGTAAAAAAGAGATCGGAGCACACATGATTATTCACTTACGTTCAATGATAATGGCCCTATCAATCAATCAATCACTCATCAATCAATCAATCATTCAAAACATCACTACCTCAGATATCTCCACGGAAGCTGGTAAATGTTGATTATTTTCTCAGTTCCAGAACAACACACAGACAACCTACCTGACAGAGGTATCAAAACATGCATATTTCAATAACGCTTTTAAGACGGTAATAAGAACACATCAACTTAATAATCCTGGTGTTGAGATTTGTCATAATATATCAACTTCTTCACAAATACACTTTTTATTTTAAGAAGTATTTACAACGACGTGTGTGTGTATCCTTGACCTCTAATCATGATGTTTTGATTATGACGATATTATGCATATTCTCGGTCTTCTTCTTCTTTTCTATCGCTATTTTGATGATTATACTGTCAGATACATTCTTATGATGAAGTCGACTGTTGTCCGGAGCTCATCTCTGGTGCCATGTAGTTTTGGATGCAGTGTTTTGTTGTAGGGCCAGCATTCCTTTCTAGTGAGGACATACAGGAGACAGTCTTGCAGGACATGTTCTGTGGTTTGATCAGCGATGTCAGTCACACAGAGAGGATGCAGGGCTGTTGCAGAGCGAAGTGGAGCGTACATGACAATTACTTCTAGTACGAGGATGGAGGTTAAGGCCGTTACTTCTGCCCTCCATTGGATTTCTGGGACTTTATTTACTGGAGCAGTTGTTGTATCTGACTCTCAGTCGATGCTGCACAAGATCAGAAGGGCAGTTTTCGGTATGAGTGGATGTCGTCTATAGAAGTCTCTAACCTCCAGCGGCTTACGTGGATATACTGTCCTGGGCATGCGGGTGTTTACGGTAATGAGAGAGTGGACAGGATTGCATCAACAGCATCGATTGTTGGGGAGTTGAAGATGGATAGGGGATATTCTTCGGTCTCTTCGCGACTGTCTGTTGGATGAGGATACTAAAATCGATGTTGAATCGAGCAAGCGATTACCCGTTGTACAAGTAGAACTGGATGCCTAAGGGGCAGAGTGAGAGGTGTGTTTAATCAGCCACGGGATCCATCAGTATGAATACCCTTCGATATATGACCTTGGGAGACCATGTCTGCCCGTGCAATGACGCCAGTTTAGTAGCCAATAAACAATACAATAACAATAGCTACAGGACACAATCTTCCAGTAATATTCTTCCTATATCTAGCCACAGAACACAATCTTCCAGTGACTATCTTCCTATATCTAGCCACAGAACACAATCTTCCAGTGAGATTCTTCCTATAGCCACAGAACACAATCTTCCAGTGATAGTCTTCCTATATCTAGCTACAGAACACAATCTTCTAACAGTGAGAATACAGCATAACTTACCTTTAATAAGACGACTGTTCTCTTCCTTGCTGTATCATCGTGTGGGAGATTTAGCATTGACATAATCTGTACATGACCGACACACAAACTACAGCCCTCGCGTAATCTAACAACTGTTGATATTATTATAACTGTTTACTACCAATCAATGTTAAGGATATGTAACAAGTCCAGTTTTGATTTGTAACAAGTCCAGTTTTGATATGTAACAAGTTCAGTTTTGATATGTAACAAGTTCAGTTTTGATATGTAACAAGCTCAATCAATGTTACTGATATGTAACAAGTCCAATTTTGATATATAAGTCCAATTTTGATATGTAACAAGCTCAGATTACTATCAATCAATGTTACTGATATGTAACAAGCTCAGATTACTATCAATCAATGTTACTAATCTGTAACAAATCCTGCATTCAGAAGTCTTATTGGTAAAAGTGTAGCAGGGAATATGACACCAGGTTTTCCCCATGCTCCTATCATTTAAACAAAGGGATAACAATATACCTGGGCTGTGGAACATATTTACAGACCAGAGATATATTAGCAAGGTAGGTTGTTCTTTAACGGGAGGTTTGAACCTTTGCCCTGTTTTCTTTCTCATGCAGCTAAGTTGAGGTTAATTGTATTCTTTTTTTTTTGAACGTCTGGGTGAGTGTCCGGTCACAAATATAAATTCGGTGGGTTTTTCCTTAACTAGGTTTGAACTTATGCCCTGCCTTTCTTTCTCCTGCAGTCAACTTGAGGTTAATTGTATTCTTGTTTTTCTAGAAATTCCATAGGTCACAAATATCAAATTAGCTGGGATTTTCCCAACCAGCAACTAGATTTGACCCAGAGAATTCTAGGACAATGACTGATTTGGATATAAAGAAAATTGCCAGTGGTTAAATAGAAGGCTTTTTGTAGATTATGGGAGACTTCGCACACACACTTCACAGAGACAGTTGACAGAACACAACATCTTCACACACACTTGGCAGAGACTTGGCAGAGGGACGGTTGGACACACACACTTCACAGACAGAGACGGAGGGACAGAGAGGTACCCAGGAACAGGCAGTTAGGTAGTCCTGAGACAGTAACAGACAGTTAATTGATAGGAGGAAAGATTAACCAGTTCTTGGTAGTCTACAGATAGTGACATCATGCAAGCTAACCAGTGCTTGGTAGTCTACAGATAGGGACATCATTCAAGCTAACCAGTGCTTGGTAGTCTACAGTTGGTGACATCATTCAAGCTAACCAGTGCTTGGTAGTCTACAGTTGGTGACAGCATTCAAGCTAACCAGTGCTTGGTAGTCTACAGTTGGTGACAGCATTCAAGCTAACCAGTGCTTGGTAGTCTACAGATAGTGACATCATTCAAGCTAACCAGTGCTTGGTAGTCTACAGATAGTGACATCATTCAAGCTAAGCCCAGTTGCTTAGTAAGTCATACAGATAGTGACATCATTCAAGCTAACCAGTGCTTGTAGTCTACAGATAGTGACATCATTCAAGCTAACAGTGCTTGTAGTCTACGATAGTGACATCATTCAAGCTAGCCAGTGCTTGGTAGTCTACAGTTGCTGACCACGCCAGAACTTAGTATTATCAACAAGACAGCCCTGAGGGGGTTGACTTTGACCTAAATAGAAAGACAGTTGCAACTAAATAGAAAAAAAGACACAAACAAGAAATATTCAAGGCGGTTCGAACGAAAAGGAGACATTTCAAATAAAAGGGACATACTCAAGGACTTCTGAACAGAAACATTCATGTTCATATTTTTTGGCAGAAGAGATAAGTAGACCATAATATTTAATACGATTATATTTACGGTTGTATTTTTTTGATATAGAGGTGTCTTAATATGATGAGGTAATATACTTATATATATTTGTTTTCAGGAAGATTGGTTTAAATTTAGATATGGAGAAATTGACAAATGCTAAACAGAACCATAAATAATCAACTGATTTGCATGTTTATATATATGAATGTATATTTTTGAATTGAAATAAGCAAATGAATAAATAAAAGTTGAGAATCAGATTGATTCTCACATAGAGGTATAATATCTTTGACGGTCGTTTTAAATTGGATTATATTCTATGTTAGAGTGTGATAGTTGTCGAGTTAGTAGTGTTTATGTTGCAGTGACGAAAGATAAAAGATAATAGGTCAGACCAGAAGCAGTAACTCAGATCATACGATTACATAAATGGTACCGTGACATAGGATAGTCCAGCAGCTCATACTATTACATTATGGCGCCTGTGAACCAGAATTCGAACAGTAGCCAAGCTTAGACTATTACATAAATGTTGCCGTTGACCCAAGGATAGAACACAGGATTACAGTAGCCAAGCCTTGACGGCTACAAAAGGATCTTCGTTTTAACACCGTCGCTATAATAAAATATTCATCTTTCTCACAATTGTTACTGTAATTAACTACACTTCTCAATATTGTTTCTGTAATTAACTAAACTTCTCACAATTGTTACTGTAATTAACTACACTTATCACAATTGTTACTGTAATTAACTAAACTCTCTCACAATTGTTACTGTAATTAACTAAACTTCTCACAATTGTTACTGTAATTAACTAAACTTCTCACAATTGTTACTGTAATTAACTACACTTATCACAATTGTTACTGTAATTAACTAAACTTCTCACAATTGTTACTGTAATTAACTAAACTTCTCACAATTGTTACTGTAATTAACTAAACTTCTCACAATTGTTACTGTAATTAACTACACTTATCACAATTGTTACTGTAATTAACTAAACTTCTCACAATTGTTACTGTAATTAACTAAACTTCTCACAATTGTTACTGTAATTAACTAAACTTCTCACAATTGTTACTGTAATTAACTAAACTTCTCACTATTGTTACTGTAATTAACTAAACTTTCAAATTGTTACTGTAATTAACTAAACTTCTCACTATTGTTACTGTAATTAACCGTACTTCTCACAGTTGTTACTTTTATTTAACAGTCTTAGAGTCACATTCGTGTTTCTCTGTGGCTAAGTGGTTAAACTCTTGCTTTTCTGTTCCTGATGTCATAGGTTCCACTCCAACCGCACCGTTCTGGTCATCAGTACATTTCTGGAAGTCCCTAAGATTGTTAACGGAGCTACGGAGATCATGCTTTCTGCAGTGCTTTTGGCTGGTGGCGTGACATATCTCCGAAGAGATGTCGACCCATAAGTGGAAAACACGATTTAATGAAACCAATCCTTCGCATGTAGACCCCTTTAGACAATCACTGTTATTGACGTTACTGTTATTTAAGAGTGTTTCATCCGTATACATGACTGTTATTTAACATTTCTCCCTCCGTATACGTTATTAAACAAGTCTCTATTGACATGCACTGTTGTAAGTAAGCAGTTCTTTATCACATGCACTTTTGTTGGTTAGATAATTGACAAAATAAGATTAGTGTATAACGTATCTATCTATAAGCCTTACTGTTATTTCAGAGTTCCTCATTCACACATGTTAATGCATGGCCCCCGATAACATAAGGCCGACTAGCTCTGACGGGAAATCGAAAATTCCTGTTTAATGGGTGCTGGTTTTTGTATATGTTTAATAGAACACTGTAAGCTTTTTTTTACAATTTTCTCATTTCCATGAGTCCATAGTTATTTATTGCAGAAAAATATGAATAATACTGATATTCCTTAGCTTTAAACGTAACTTGTAACATAATATAATCTTGATTTAGCTAGTTGTGTTGTTTCTAAACTGAATTTGTCTATATACAATAATACTGGAATGCGAGGTCACGTGACGGTTGTGGTTTTATTGCCTGAAATTTTTACCTGAGCCCGCTAGCCGTGTGTTTCAGCAGGTAATGTGCTTCATTCACATAGTTAATGTTACTTAACAGTCATCCATTCACATAAGTTAATGTTACTTAACAGTCCTTCATTCACATAAGTTAATGTTATTTAATTGTCCTCAATCCACGTTAATGTTTGTAATCTAGAAGTTATCCATCCATACGTTTTTATTATTATTTAATAACTCTTTATCCTCATGCGTTACTGTTATTTAATAGTATTCCAGCTACATGCGTTACTGTTATTTAATAGTATTCCAAGCTACATGCGTTACTGTTATTTAATAGTATTCAGCTTGCATGCGTTACTGTTATTTAATAGTATTCCAGCTACATGCGTTACTGTTATTTAATAGTATTCCAGCTACATGCGTTACTGTTATTTAATAGTATTCCAGCTGCATGCGTTACTGTTATTTAATAGTATTCAAACTACATGCATTATTGTTATTTAATAGTATTCAAACTACATGCGTTACTGTTATTTAATAGTATTCAAACTACATGCTTATGTTATTTAATAGTATTCAAACTACATGCGTACTTTTATTGAAACTACATGCGAATTATCAGCATTCAGACTTTGTCAACCACAGAAACGAATATCCACCAAATTTCAACTCTGAGCATTTATTGAGTGTACCGAGTGCGTGTAGGCGCGTAGCTTCTACTCATAGAATGAGACAAGCTGAAGGTGCAGACAACCAGGAAAATGAAACCCAGATCGCGCGCGTTTCCCGCCATTGTCGACCCTGATCAATATTAAAGTCACGTGGTCTGCGAATGAGGAATGAGGGGAGGGGGTGGATGCTTTAAAATCAAACACTTTATATAAAGGAGGGAGTGCAAACAAGAGAGCGTAAATGAGCAAGAGGAAGATGGAGTGAATGAACAAACGAGCGAGTGTGATTTTTGTGAACAAGAGAAAGAAGTGAGCGAGACGTGAACAGAAAATTATGAATGTAGGAACAGAGAGAGAGAGAAAGATTCAAGGGTGCGAGAGAGAGATTGATTCTAGCGTACGGGAGAGAGAGAGAGAGAGAAAAAGATTCAAGGGTGCGAGAGAGAGAGATTGATTCTAGCGTACGGGAGAGAGAAAGAGAGATTCAAGAGTGCGGGTAGAGAGATCCAAGTGTACGAGAGAGAGAGAGAGAGAGAGAGAGAGTGAGAGAGTGATTCAAGGGTGTGAGAGAGAGAGATAGAGATTCAATGGTGCTAGAGAGAGAGAGAGGTGGGGAATTCAAGGGTGCAGAGAGAGAGAGAGTGAGAGATCCAAGTGTAGAGAGAGAGAGAGAGAGTGAGAGAGTGATTCAAGGGTGCGAGAGAGAGAGAGAGGAGGGTGGGGAATTCAAGGGTGCGAGAGAGAGAGAGAGAGAGATCAGGTAGAGAGAGAGAGAGATGATTCAAGGTGCGAGAGAGAGAGAGAGAGAGAGAGAGGGAAATTCAAGGGTCGAGAGAGAGAGAGAGAGAGAGAGAGGGGGGGAAATTCAAGGGTACGAGAGAGAGATAGATGAAGTGAACACAAACTACACAAACAGCTGTTCTTCACTACTCAATATTCAGAAACTCAAAATTGTTTTTCTATCATTGAAACTGTGTCACTTGTTCTCATATTCTCACTGATGCGTTACTGATGGTGGCTTTCTTGTTGTGTAGTTGGAAAGAAAACAGTGAGACCTCGTTAGGATTCATGCAAACACACAGGACGAACAAAACACAAATCATTGACTAGGTCATTGACTTTCTGAGATAACATACAGAAATGTTGGAGACACAGAACACTACAGACATATTTATGTTGGCAGGTTACATATCATAGACATTCTTCGTCTTCTTCTTCTTGGAAGACTAGGTACAATAAGTGGACAAATAGATACACATACATGAACATAAACTTTTTTTGGAAGAGACTTACAATAAGAACATATAGATATCATACAATACTGCTCCCGAATCTTCTTCTTCTTGGAAGAGACTAGGACAATGAAGAGACAATATAGATATCATACAATACCGAACCATCCAGAAACTTCTTCTTCTTGTTGGAAGAGACTAGGGACAATGAAGAGGACAATATAGATATCATACAATACAGAACCATCCAGAAACTTCTTCTTCTTGTTGGAAGAGACTAGGGACAATGAAGAGGACAATATAGATATCATACAATACCGAACCATCCAGAAACTTCTTCTTCTTGGAAGAGACTAGGTACAATGAAGCGGACAATATAGATATCATACAATACCGAACCATCCAGAAGCTTCTTCTTCTTGGAAGAGACTAGGTACAATGAAGCGGACAATATAGATATCATACAATACCGAACCATCCAGAAACTTCTTCTTCTTGTTGGAAGAGACTAGGGACAATGAAGAGGACAATATAGATATCATACAATACCGAACCATCCAGAAGCTTCTTCTTCTTGGAAGAGACTAGGTACAGTGAAGCGGACAATATAGATATCATACAATACCGAACCATCCAGAAGCTTCTTCTTCGACAGCTCTATATCGACCACATGTTTAACCACTCTTTGCGATTTTATGTGATCCGAGCCTAAGAGCGATTGTACGTGGATTTTTACAAAATGATGATGGCGCCACCCGTTCAGAAAGCAATGGCAAACTACTGAACGTAATAATGTCTAGAAAAATCACAAACAGCGTTAAATAGCTGGGGTTGATTCGCAAAGTTCTGTAAAGGATATACAATTAACTGAACTCTTCTAAGTCATAGACGCCCACTGTGCAGTAATTTGTAATACAGTAAATGATTTGTCTGTGACCACGCACAATTGAAATCCTATGCAATCATTTAAACATGACCCTGTACAAGTAAAACTATATATTCATATGAACATTAATTGTTTGATTTGATCTCATCAATTATGCAACACAAAATGTTCAACTTGCTAATTGATATTTATGAGAGTATATTAACTCTCAAGTACTGCAACGTGCAAACCTGACTTCCATCATGGGGATGCTCAGCAGTAGACGACTAAGATGGTTGGGGCATGTGAGAAGAATGGAAACTTGTCGCATACCAAAGCAAATGTTGTTCTGTAACTTTCAGAGGGAAGAGGCACCAAACCACTGCTCAGATATAAAGATGTCTGCAAAACCTCAATGAACAATTTTTCTATAAGTCCCAGCACATGGGAAAAACTAGCTGATGACAGACTTGTGTGGAAAGCCAAATTGTGAAAGGGCGCAGAATCTTTTGAGAAGAGACTTATGTATGAGCTGAACAACAAGAGAGAAAAGAGAAAACTCAGAAGTTGTTAAGTAAAACACTTGCCAATTGACCGTCTGTAAAGACGAAAAAGGCTATATATATATCCATTGATTTCATGTCGGCAGCACATTATCATACATTATCTGTGTTAGTCAAAGCGTAAGAGCACGCAGGTTGTATATTTATCTCATTTCACGTAAGCAATGTCCTAGTGTGTCAGATGTCCAGTGTGTTTTAGTTGTATGACATTCATTCATTTACCTTGTCAAAGATGGAGATTGTTGACCGGTACTTGCTCGTTTCACTAGATCTATTTGTCAATGACATCTTGTTTACATAGTTAGATAAGAGAATCAAGTAATAGCATGTCCATTGTAGGACATTGCTTTCATCACAGACCACTTGAACAACTCTTGTCTATAGCAAGTTCTCCCGTCTTCTCTAGCATCATGTGCAAGGTTTCTAAGATGTCCTGCTGCCACCTTCGTCTTGGTAGTTCCCTGCCTCGTACATCAGGAACCATGCGTTCCATTACCATGCTCTCCAAACCACTGTGACGTTCAACGTTGCAAAAATATTTCATCTTCTGGGATATAATGTTATTTATGAGCCATGTTCCTCGATATTCAGGTCTTGTAGGATGTCTTTGTTTTTTTCTCTTCTCTGTTCATGATGTTCTAAGAACTTTTCTATAACACCTTGTTTCAAAAGCTTCAATTTTGTTCTTTAATGTTTGTGTTATGGTCTCCGATTCGCATCTATATATTGACACGGAGAATATACATGTTCTCAGAAGTTTTACTTTTGTTTCTTTGCTTGTGTCGTGCCATAGTTTCTTCATGATGACTACCCTTTAAAGATAAGATAATTCGTCTCATAATTAACTAGTCATTTCACCTTCAAACGTTAAATTCTAGTGTTGTCTCTAACACTATCAGCCCTACGGCGTTATAAGATATATATACTCCATGTTTAACTGTCATTTTGTTATTTTTGGGAGGTATCTGACAAAGCAATTTACCTTGTGTCTTGAATGTTGTAAGTTTGAAACCAGACTGCGTCATTTAGTTCACTAGTGCATTTTTTCCGGAGACCTTTTAGGACTTTTGTTGGAGCTACGGAGTTCGTGTTATGTGCAATACTATCGGAAGTTTGCGGGCGATTTCTGCGGAGAGTGGCCGAGCCAAATATGAAAACCTGAGTCAATGAAGTCAATACTCTGCCGTTACATTCTTAATGTCGCCATTAAATCGCTCTCTTAGTTTAGTGAGAATAGTCCGTTCGATTTGTTGTTTGTGATGAAGAAAATGTACATTTCTTTATCTTCTTCTTCTCTTCCCCCATTTTACATCAGGGTATCAGTGGCGTAGAGGCTAAGTGCTCGCCTCTCGTCCCAAAGGTACTCGGTTCGCTCCCTCGTGGAGCCATAAGTATATTGTTCTAGAGACCCCGGATCTTAATGTAGGTGAGATCGAGTTTCTAGTCATATCGGAACCGGACGATAAAATGTACGTCCCGTGTTCAAGTTTAGCACGTAAAAGAACCTTGAAGTTTAAAATCGAGAAAAGCAGGCTGGAAAACCGCTGCCCACGCAAAGTTCATTAGAAAAAATTTAAAAATACACTTCCTACAAATAATTCTCACCATCTTCGAAATTACATCGGACCCTCGCCGCTGCTACGGAGTTCTTGCACTTGCGCTGAGATCTTTATGTGCAAGAAAGAGATCGGAGCACACATGGTTACTCACCGAAGCTGCAGTTCGCGAATTCCGTAGCACCGGCCAGGGTCCCTGATGTCATTTTGAAGACGATAAAGATATTTTTGTAGGAATTTTATTTTCAATCTTTTCTAATGAATTTTATCCGGACAGCTGCTTTCCAGTCTTCCCTTCTCTATTTTGAACTGCTAATTGTTCTTTTACTTGCTCAGATTGAACACGGGACCTACATTTTATCGTCCGTCTCCGATAGGACTAGGAACTCGTTGTTACCTAGACTGGGAGATCAGGATCTCTGGAAAAATATCCAGATGGCTTCACGAGGGACCGAACTTTGTACTTTTTCCACGAGAGACGAGCACTAATTTCTACGCCACCGAGATCCCCCCTAACTTGATTGTGTTGGACAGATGCGTTACCCAATCTCTCAATACTATTCTAAATAGAGAACTGGGCAGACAAATTGACGATAATGTCGGGATGATGGTCACCAGAGCTGATTAAAACACAACTCCACCTCTAGATAGTGTACCAGGTAAGAGACCACAACTCTTAATAAGCGAGTATGGATCGAAGAAGAAATCCAAACATAGAAGAAAACTGGAAATTTTCGAAAGTGGATGTGTCTGGTCGAAAGACACAGGTACCGCAGTCTCAATGCAAACTATGATGCATAGTAGAAAACGTCATTTTCAGTGTACATGAGGAAGGCTAGAAAACTGTTCCTATGTGCTTGTTATAACTTTTGTTTGTTTGTTTTGTAGTGTACTAGAATTTCTTTAAGCCGAGACATACACTTTCAACCGAAGAACTGGGTCTTTTATCAAAACATGTAGGTCAATAAATATTACAAATAGGAATTAATAAATAATAATTCCTCCCGTACCGTTATACGTTACATAGGGCCTGCAAGGAATTTCTCCATACTGCTCTATCCTGGGCAACTCGCTCAATCTCCTCCATGGAACTGAGACCGATATTTCCTGCCTCTCTCAGCAAAGTTCGTTTCAGGGTCTCCTTAGGTCGACTCTTTCTTGAATTAAATAGGAATTAACTGCTTGAATAATGCAGACAAGATATTCGATGTCATGACAATTGTGGCATATCCCTTACAGCACTTTACCATCAACCACAGTAAACAAGTCGTCGAATTTCTAGGCACCACTTATACGTTCAGTAGTTTGCCACTGCTTTCTGAACGGGGACTAATTATTCAATGTCATAATAATTATACGATATTGCCACACATTTTTTTAATCACAAATATGATTACATATATCACACATATATTAGCACACATTGTCTACTACATACTCTCTCTCGCGATCACCGCCCAGACCGATGTACCAGACCTCCCCATAAATTCTGTTCGTGTGGAAATCTGATTCATGCAGCCTTAGCATTGGTGTTTTTACATCACATCTTCAGCACCATTTTGAGCTCTGGTGCTTATCCTTCGGCGATGTGTCCGGCTTCAGCCAGCTTTTACTCGGTTCGCTCTCCGTTCTGTAGCCATCTAGTATTTTTTACGGTGTGGGGTAGCTAGTCCCACGCCCAACCTCCTTAATCGCCTCTTACGACATGCGTGGCAGGTAACAGTGATTCTATTCTTTACACCCCAATTTGGGCCCCGGTAACCACTCTTGCGGTCTACTACATATATTAGCACACATTGTCTATGCCATATTATATGTACGAGATGTCCTTACTTATGCGTTACCTTCTTCATGTCATTTCTTACAGAGAGTGTATATCTCAACCTAAACTTAAGTGTGTCTTATTATTCTGTCACTCTGCAGTTTTTTCACAAGAGTATATATACTATTTATCATCATCAAGTAGCTTGTCCCTTCCGGAACTTGGCTCCCATGACAGCAGTCTTGAAAAACTCTCTGTTCTGTGCAAATTGACCGGCGTCAGCGGCAGTCATTCTCAGATCGTCAATGACATCTTGCACCCATCGTCTTCTAGATCTTTCTCTCATTCTTCTTCCAGGCACCATTCCCTCCAAAATTATCTTTTCTATGCACTCACGTCGTTTGATGTGTTGGAAATGTTTAATGTTCCTTGATTTTTATGCTCTTTAATAGCCAACTCTCTTTAATATCAAGCTGTTGCAGAACAGAAGCATTTGTTCATTTCTCTGTCCATAATATTATACGTATTCTTTTGTAACATTTGCATTCAAAGGCATTAATGATATTCTTCGCTGCTTTGTTAATGGGCCATGTCTCACAACCATATGTTGCCAAGGGCATATATACCATTAGCATATTGAATAATTTCATAGCTCTAGGTCTGATGTTTCCGACAACTCATCTGTCTATCAAGTTTAAAATTATCTGGCAAATACATGTAAACGCAGGCTAACCGTGCGTGCGCACACGCACATACACACTTTTCCATGCACAGAATCATCAATCAAGTCTTAACTTTGCTTCAGAATGGGCTATGCCCAGTCTCATTGGCGACCATGTCACTTCAAACTACTTACTGTCTGATGTTGTTAAATATTTTTTTTTGCTATTGATGTTTATATCGCATGTTGTCTTCTATCTTAGTTTCCATTAATTTTTGTCCTAATGTTGTACCGAAATTTCACAATGTCAAATTCCTAGTAGCATATTCTTTGCCGTAGGTCGCTGTCATCACTGCCCGCCTGGAAGACTCCATCTAACAAGTTCTTCCACTACCTCCGTCGTGTTAAATGTTTCTTTAATTATCTGGTGCCACCGTCGTATGTATCGTCCCTTGCCTCGTCTTCCATGAACCATGTCTTCCATTATTTCTATATATAAAGCATTGTCGCGTTTAACATTATCCAAAGCGTTTCAGTTTGAGACATAATATTCTTATGTGTCGCCAGTGTGATGCCGGGGAGCAAAGAATAGTAACACTGCGACCTACATAACATGTCGTAAGAGGCGACTTAGGTAGGGTCTAGGGAAGCTATCCTAGTAAATAAAAACCGTTGCAGAAATCGGATGTTCTGGCCTACTTGTATGCGCATAACTGGCACAACGTACAATCGCTCTCATGCTCAGATCGCATACAAATAACACAAATTGGTTGAACAAGTGGTCGATATGGAGCGTTGGAAGGAGAAGTAGTTTATGAGCCAATGTTTCTGAATGGTTTGCTAGTGTATGGTATTACAATCTTCTTCTATTAAAATACAACTCAGAGACTGAATTAAGTTTAGAAACAAATTGAAATTGTCACTCAAGCTGCTGTGTCCATATTTTCTCTATTCTTTCTCTTTCAGCATCAGGATATAGGAAGAGTTCTGGCAAGTACGGCCTGCATATGATAGTTCTATGATATTGTTGCGGGTCAACGTTTTGCATGGTCGACTTTTGGCATTGAAATCATGGGATCTGAATAGTGTTATAGAGTACTGTTAGACGGCAATCGTGTTATTTGGGCGAACCTTTTGGTATGTTCTTTCCTGATATGATCTAGCACTGTTGGTGTTTTGGTCTGTTCTTTCCTGATATGATCTAGTTCTGTTGGTGTTTTGGTCTGTTCTTTCCTGATATGATCTAGCACTGTTGGTGTTTTGGTTTGTTCTTTCCTGATATGATCTAGCACTGTTGGTGTTTTGGTCTGTTCTTTCCTGATATGATCTAGCACTGTTGGTGTTTTGGTTTGTTCTTTCCTGATATGATCTAGCACTGTTGGTGTTTTGGTCTGTTCTTTCCTGATATGATCTAGCACTGTTGGTGTTTTGATCGTTCTTTAGTGATATGATCTAGCATGTAGTATTTATGGTCTGTTCTTTCCTGATATGATCAGCATCTGTGTGTTTGATCTGTTCTTGAGTATATGATCAGCACTGTTGGTGTTTTGGTCTGTTCTTTCCTGATATGATCTAGCACTGTTGGTGTTTTGGTCTGTTCTTTCCTGATATGATCTAGCACTGTTGGTGTTTTGGTCTGTTCTTTCCTGATATGATCTAGCACTGTTGGTGTTTTGGTCTGTTCTTTCCTGATATGATCTAGCACTGTCGGTGTTTTGGTTTGTTCTTTCCTGATATGATCTAGCACTGTTGGTGTTTTGTTCTGTTCTTTCCTGATATGATCTAGCACTGTTGGTGTTTTGGTCTGTTCTTTCCTGATATGATCTAGCACTGTTGGTGTTTTGATCTGTTCTTGAGTGATATGATCTAGCACTGTTGGTGTTTTGGTCTGTTCTTTCCTGATATGATCTCACTGTTGGTGTTTTGTCTGTTCTTTGATATGATCTAGCACTGTTGGTGTTTTGGTCTGTTCTTTCCTGATATGATCTAGCACTGTTGGTGTTTTGGTCTGTTCTTTCCTGATATGATCTAGCACTTGTGTTGGTGTTTTGTCGTTTCATGATCTAACACTGTTGGTGTTTTGGTCTGTTCTTTCCTGATATGATCTAGCACTGTTGGTGTTTTGGTCTGTTCTTTCCTGATATGATCTAGCACTGTTGGTGTTTCTACCAAGTCACTTATAGTCTCGGTGTTTTGTTGGTATCATATTTCCTTGTTACTCCGACTATTTTATACTAGAATGTTATCTCTCTTGTTTAGCACTGGTTGCACACAGTTGGGATGAAGATATTATTGTATAAGCTTCGTCTTGTTTGTAAAGTTACCCGTTTACAAATGAATATTGGTATTCTGAACAATCGTTTTGCTTGCTTTGCTGCTACTGTGTGTATTGTGTGAAAGAGTCCAATCAACTATTAGGGCGCTTTGAGTGCAGAGACTTCGATTTTAACTAACTAATTGTGTTTTCTTCAACATGTCTCCAATTAAATAATGTTACCGTTGACACTTTTGTTCCTGTCAGTATATCTTCATTACAGAACAATGCTGTGATCGAGAACAGGTTGTCTATGAACGAAAGCGACATCATTAATGCTCTAAGAGAAATATACGCTCTGAAGATGTCAACGAAGAAGATGTATTCTCTATCTCTGTTGAAAAAGTTTTGCATACCGATACGTTTGGCTAGACGGGGAAACCATGAGAGAGAGACCAGTAATTACATCAACTAACGCAGAACGGGGATAGGGCAGGACAACGGCAGGTGGAACAGGAGAGAATGAGCAGAAGGTGGCGATGGATAGGACACACACTGAGGAAACCCCTGACAGCATCACGAGACAGGCTCTCCGATGGAACCCCAGGGCAATAGAAGTAAGGGAAGACCCAGAAACACATGGAGACGGGAGTTAGAGATGGAACGCAAAAACGGGAGAGAGTGGCGAGATCTGGAAAGATGGCCTTGGATAGGCGGGCTTGGAAGGCCTTGGTTGGGGACCTATGCTTCCCTAGGGGCGAAGGGTGAAGAAGAAGAACGCAGAACGGGAGTTGTTAGTCTAAACACACTGAAATACATGCTGAGGAGATCAGAGCCCGATGTGTTATGAAGATGATCCTCAAATGAACAATGAACAATATCTTCATTAGTCTTTTGTATATGTCTGCAACAGCTTGATATTATAGAAAGCTGGCTATTAAACTACAATCAAGAAATAATGGACACATAGACAATGAGGACTAGGAAGATAATTTGATGGTATGTGTCTGGAAGAAGAATGAGAAGACTGAGATGGGTTAGATGCATTGCGATCTGAGAATGGAGAATGCTGACGCCGTCACGAAGAAGAGTTATTCAGACCTGTCGGAGCCAAGTTCCGAAAGGAAAGCTACTTGATGGATGAGTATGGTGTTGAAGAATGATGATGAGAAGACTAGACGAGATGGGATGATGATGTCATTGACGATCTGAGAATGGAGAATGTGCTTTGACGCGATCGTGCACAGAAAGGAGTATTCAGGACTGCTGTCATGGGAGCAAGTTCCGGAAGGGACAAGCTACTTGATGATGATGATGATATGTGTGTGCTTTATTTTAAAATAACCAACATTGCGTCTAGATGTGAATATGATCAGGAAGAAAGATGATTGTAACTCTCCAACAATCACTTTGACAAAACCTACTATTGAATTGTTTGACTTTCTCAGCTACAGATGCAGGACGAGGTCACCCAGAAGAGCCACCTGAAAAGTAGCAACCTCGGTCACTTCTCTAGTTTGGTGCATGCGGCTGAGCAACTACCTGGAGTTGTTCAAGTACTTCAACCTTTCGTCATGCCTACACGTACCGACAGCCTGGTCGTGGACGTCGTCATGTCTGGGGGGCATGCGTGGGTGAAAGTCATCGCTAGAAAAGCGCAGGCTTTGCATCTTGTTTGGGCAGGTAGGAGACGATAAATAGACAATGGAAATATTCTTATATCATCGTCAAATTTATCATCATTGTCTTCATTGTTATTACCATTATCAGCAACATTACCATTATTGTCGTCATCATCATCAACAATATTGTATTTGTCTTAATCAACAATATCGTCATCTTCATTACCATTATCATCATTAAATGCATCTTTATTATCACCATCAACAACATCGACATCACCATCAACAACAATATTGTATTTGTCTTAATCAACAATATCGTCATCTTCATTACCATTATCATCATTAAATGCATCTTTATTATCACCATCAACGACATCGACATCATCATCGACAACATCATCGTCGAAATTACTAGTAATAGTATCGTCATTATCATAGTAATCGTATAAACTGCATCGTAGTCATTATCATCATCATCAACAATAACAGCATAGGTGACATCATCATCAACAACAACAGCATAGGTGACATCATCATCAACAACATCAGTGTACTCTTAACTGAATCATCATTTTTTAATAAACTAACTACTCAATCGTCATTATACCTACACCACCTACCTATACTTTCGGGGAGGGGGTCTCTGTGGCGTAGAGATTAGGTGCTCGTCTGTCGTGCTAAAGGTACCAGCTTCGCTTCCTCATGGAACCATCTAGATATTTTTCCAGAGATCCCTGATCTCAGTGTAGGTGAGATAGAGTTCCTAGTCCTATTGGAGACGGATGATAAAACGTAGGTCCCATGTTCAATTTGAGCATATAAAAGAACCCTTGGCAGTTCAATATCGAGAAGAGCAGGCTGGAAAGCCGCTGTCCGGCAAAATTCATTAGAAAAGATTAAAAATAAAATTCCTACGTAAATATCTTCACCATCTTCAAAATTACATCGGGGACCTTCGCCGGTGCTAAAGAGTTCGTGCACTGCAGCGGTGATCTACCTGTATAAGAAAGAGATCGGAGCACATATGGTTACTCATCAAAGTGCAATGATGATGGTCCTATCAATCAATCAATCAGTCAACCTACACCATCGTCATTAGAATTAACAGTAAAATCGTCGCCATCATGATCATTTCAGCAACAACATCACCACCATTGATGTCATCTAGCAATATGCCTTCTATGTCATCGTATGTCATCACATGCAATCAGTCTTTCACACTATCATCATAATGTCCAGATATTACTTTGTATGTGTGAGAAATATTGTCAATATGTTTGAAACCTTTTTTTATTTTTTTAACAATGTTCATGTAATAGTGTATTCATGTTCTCTCATTGATTGCTTCGTTGCTCCAGCAATGCACAATTGTTTCATATAAGAAACGCTATCTGTCGCTGTAATTGATTATTTGTTTATTTATTATCTAAAATTCATAGGCGTATACCACAGTATTGTTTTTACAATACACTGGAGTGTTGTCGATAGCGAAGTTGATAACAAGCTGCGTTTAAACACTACGTGACGTGGAAATGCCTGTGTTCGACACCAGCTTGGACCAAAATATTCTCGGTGTGCACACTGTACACGGTTGAACTTCGGTGTGCACACTGTACACGGTTGAACTTCGGTGTGCACACTGTACACGGTTGGACTGCCAGGAAACCCTGATCTTTTACTTGGGAATCTAAACTACAAGCACCTCTGAAGTCAGATTAAGATTCACCTGAATGGCGTGAGATACTAGTGATAAGGAAAGCAATCTTTCACGCAAAAATATAACTCAGATGTGCTGCCATATTAGACGCCATGACTACGGCTGAATTCATAGCGGGCGAAATAAAAAAATACGCGGGTTGACCAACGTGTTTGCTCCTTCTTTATCACTGTCTTTTTTTATCTTTCTGTTTATGTATAGTGTTTATTTTGTTTCTGTCAGTCTGGTAGTCTTCCTTCTTTTGTCTGGGACAACTCGTCCGTGTATTGCCGGAACCCTCAAGTGAAGCAAAGAATAGTAACACTGCTACCTACAGGACATGTCGTAAGAGGCGATTGAGGTAGGGGACTAGGAAGCTACCTAGTAAATAAAAAGAGTCACAGAAATCGGATTGCTGGCTTACCTGTAGGCGCATAACTGGCATAACGTACAATCACTATAAGGCTCAGATCACATACATATTACACAGAGTTGTTAGAAGTGGTCGATATGGAGCGTTCGAAGAAGAAGAAGAAGAAGAAGAAATGATTGACATTTATCTGATTGTTGTAGTCAGAGTTTTTATTAAAGAAAATGTCAAGCTTTCGAGCTTATTTTATTGTGTTGATTATTGGATTAATATAACCATCATTGATGATATTCGATGAATAACCATGTCAGTTCCCATATGTTTCCTACACAACACGATCTCAGCCACATTTACTAACTTTACTGTACTGGTGATCCCTGCATTCATTTACTATATGATGAAATAGTTATAGCAATTTAAACATTGATATTAATTTTGGGTTTACAAGTTCGTTTGTTATATCTTCCACTAATCTTTTTATTTTCAACTTACAAATGTATTTTTATTAATGTTCAATTTGAACTCGAGATGACGTTTTATTATACTTCTTCCATAGGATTAGCGTTTTGTATTATATATCATAAGATTACATAGGATTAAGCGTTTTGTATTATATATCATAAGATCACATAGGATTATGCGTTTTGTATTATATATCATAAGATTAAGAATCAATTACAAAAATAACCTAATCTCTCCACGTTGAAAGTGAACTGAGTACGGGTCTAGAGTGAGACACGCACCGTACTTCAACGATATTGATGACAGGGCGTAGCTGTCGGTAAAAATTGCGTGTTTGAGGGAATTCACGTCATGCTCCAGTAAAGGAACATGTCCGGATGTACGTATAGCTGCCCGTTGAGAGCCGCAGCAGCATAGTTGTTAGTGAACACGCTTCTTAAGCTCGTGATCTCGGTTCAATTCCACAGTGGGCGTGGAATTTTTTTCCGACCGTAGCGGCTCTCAGGTCGACCCAACCTCAATTGGGTAGCAGGAAAAATAGGAAGTAACGGCGTCAGACGTGATGTTGACCACAACACTCATCGTGTGCCGACTGTCATGAAAAACACGTGCCTAACACTATTACCTGATAAACCTCGAGGTATAAAAAGTGTTCCTTTACTTATAGTTGGTCGTAAGAACATTTATCATCTTCATTTCAAAACAGACAGTAAGTAAACAGTAATGTAAATAACCCATTTTCATACCATGTGGTATATTGATAAATACTGTGTTAGGTCTGTAACTTTCATTAACCAACAGTACACTATGGGTGATGGGGTCAACATAGCGCTGAAGATAGTAGTAGACTTTATTATTGATACACAAGTGTCTTATGATAGAAATAATTGACAATCCTAGTATATCTTATTCTTCGTTGGAAGTTTCGTGAAAACAACATGGTTACATTGTGCTCCCATTATGGCCAGACGCCTTATCTGCTCCTTTACAGTCAACACAACCTTTTTCAGCACATTATTTTTTAAATATCAAAGGCGCATGTCATCTTCGATCCCTACTCGCTTAGCAGACTGCAATTATCTACTTGAAGATGGAGTGAAGTTTTAGTCACCTCTGGCTAGGTGACTTTGACGCTGACTTCTGTCGTTTCATTCATTTGTGTCTTAGAACCCTGTTCGGGCTCACTATATAGGATTAGAATCAATACAAGAATAATTTAAACGGACAGTTTGGCTGAGACAGGAACACCAGAAAATCAAATAAACTAATTTATCGCCCACAATGATTTCAAGGAGAACATATATCACTCTTGAGAAATTACAGCAACTGAAGAAATTGTGAGACGGGACAGACAGAACTACGCAAATTATTTTTTTAACGGACGTTTATCTTCTCAATTGCAACATATGGCGGCTATGTGCCTGTGAGTGATGCATGGACACAGGAATTCTATTGAGAAGCATACCGATTCATTTGAATATAAATGTAATAGAAGATACGATAAAATATCATTAGCACATACAAATATAATAAATTCACAATATATGCAAGGATTAAACATTGAAGATGGTTGACTGTTGTAAAATAATGGACAACTAAAAGTGAAGTATTTTGGTTACATAAAACGACATGAAGACCTGGGTAGGAGAATAATGGAAAGATATACAGCAAGAAAAGAATAATGAACATAGTTCTGCAGAAATTCAAAGAAATACAAGACCAATGGTAGGCACTGATAGAAAGACAAAACTTATAAGAAATACAAGACCAATGGTAGCACTGATAGAAAACAAACTTATAAGAAATACAAGACCAATGTAGGACTGATAGAAAGACAAAAAACTTATAAGAAATACAAGACCAATGGTAGGCACTGATAGAAAGACAAAAACTTATAAGAAATACAAGACCAATGGTAGGCACTGATAGAAAGACAAAAAACTTATAAGAAATACAAGACCAATGGTAGGCACTGATAGAAAGACAAAAACTTATAAGAAATACAAGACCAATGGTAGGCACTGATAGAAAGACAAAAACTTATAAGAAATACAAGACCAATGGTAGGCACTGATAGAAAGACAAAAAACTTATAAGAAATACAAGACCAATGGTAGGCACTGATAGAAAGACAAAAAACTTATAAGAAATACAAGACCAATGGTAGGCACTGATAGAAAGACAAAAACTTATAAGAAATACAAGACCAATGGTAGGCACTGATAGAAAGACAAAAAATTATAAGAAATACAAGACCAATGGTAGGCACTGATAGAAAGACAAAAAACTTATAAGAAATACAAGACCAATGGTAGGCACTGATAGAAAGACAAAAAACTTATAAGAAATACAAGACCAATGGTAGGCACTGATAGAAAGACAAAAAACTTATAAGAAATACAAGACCAATGGTAGGCACTGATAGAAAGACAAAAAACTTATAAGAAATACAAGACCAATGGTAGGCACTGATAGAAAGACAAAACTTATAAAAATACAAGACCAATGGTAGGCACTGATAGAAAGACAAAAAACTTATAAGAAATACAAGACCAATGGTAGGCACTGATAGAAAGACAAAAAACTTATAAGAAATACAAGACCAATGGTAGGCACTGATAGAAAGACAAAAAACTTATAAGAAATACAAGACCAATGGTAGGCACTGATAGAAAGACAAAAAACTTATAAGAAATACAAGACCAATGGTAGGCACTGATAGAAAGACAAAAAACTTATAAGAAATACAAGACCAATGGTAGGCACTGATAGAAAGACAAAAAATTATAAGAAATACAAGACCAATGGTAGGCACTGATAGAAAGACAAAAACTTATAAGAAATACAAGACCAATGGTAGGCACTGATAGAAAGACAAAAAACTTATAAGAAATACAAGACCAATGGTAGGCACTGATAGAAAGACAAAAACTTATAAGAAATACAAGACCAATGGTAGGCACTGATAGAAAGACAAAAAACTTATAAGAAATACAAGACCAATGGTAGGCACTGATAGAAAGACAAAAACTTATAAGAAATACAAGACCAATGGTAGGCACTGATAGAAAGACAAAAAATTATAAGAAATACAAGACCAATGGTAGGCACTGATAGAAAGACAAAAAACTTATAAGAAATACAAGACCAATGGTAGGCACTGATAGAAAGACAAAAAACTTATAAGAAATACAAGACCAATGGTAGGCACTGATAGAAAGACAAAAAACTTATAAGAAATACAAGACCAATGGTAGGCACTGATAGAAAGACAAAAAACTTATAAGAAATACAAGACCAATGGTAGGCACTGATAGAAAGACAAAAACTTATAAGAAATACAAGACCAATGGTAGGCACTGATAGAAAGACAAAAACTTATAAGAAATACAAGACCAATGGTAGGCACTGATAGAAAGACAAAAACTTATAAGAAATACAAGACCAATGGTAGGCACTGATAGAAAGACAAAAAACTTATAAGAAATACAAGACCAATGGTAGGCACTGATAGAAAGACAAAAAACTTATAAGAAATACAAGACCAATGGTAGGCACTGATAGAAAGACAAAAAACTTATAAGAAATACAAGACCAATGGTAGGCACTGATAGAAAGACAAAAAACTTATAAGAAATACAAGACCAATGGTAGGCACTGATAGAAAGACAAAAAACTTATAAGAAATACAAGACCAATGGTAGGCACTGATAGAAAGACAAAAAACTTATAAGAAATACAAGACCAATGGTAGGCACTGATAGAAAGACAAAAACTTATAAGAAATACAAGACCAATGGTAGGCACTGATAGAAAGACAAAAAACTTATAAGAAATACAAGACCAATGGTAGGCACTGATAGAAAGACAAAAACTTATAAGAAATACAAGACCAATGGTAGGCACTGATAGAAAGACAAAAAACTTATAAGAAATACAAGACCAATGGTAGGCACTGATAGAAAGACAAAAACTTATAAGAAATACAAGACCAATGGTAGGCACTGATAGAAAGACAAAAAACTTATAAGAAATACAAGACCAATGGTAGGCACTGATAGAAAGACAAAAACTTATAAGAAATACAAGACCAATGGTAGGCACTGATAGAAAGACAAAAACTTATAAGAAATACAAGACCAATGGTAGGCACTGATAGAAAGACAAAAACTTATAAGAAATACAAGACCAATGGTAGGCACTGATAGAAAGACAAAAAACTTATAAGAAATACAAGACCAATGGTAGGCACTGATAGAAAGACAAAAACTTATAAGAAATACAAGACCAATGGTAGGCACTGATAGAAAGACAAAAAACTTATAAGAAATACAAGACCAATGGTAGGCACTGATAGAAAGACAAAAACTTATAAGAAATACAAGACCAATGGTAGGCACTGATAGAAAGACAAAAACTTATAAGAAATACAAGACCAATGGTAGGCACTGATAGAAAGACAAAAAACTTATAAGAAATACAAGACCAATGGTAGGCACTGATAGAAAGACAAAAAACTTATAAGAAATACAAGACCAATGGTAGGCACTGATAGAAAGACAAAAAACTTATAAGAAATACAAGACCAATGGTAGGCACTGATAGAAAGACAAAAAACTTATAAGAAATACAAGACCAATGGTAGGCACTGATAGAAAGACAAAAACTTATAAGAAATACAAGACCAATGGTAGGCACTGATAGAAAGACAAAAAACTTATAAGAAATACAAGACCAATGGTAGGCACTGATAGAAAGACAAAAAACTTATAAGAAATACAAGACCAATGGTAGGCACTGATAGAAAGACAAAAAACTTATAAGAAATACAAGACCAATGGTAGGCACTGATAGAAAGACAAAAAACTTATAAGAAATACAAGACCAATGGTAGGCACTGATAGAAAGACAAAAACTTATAAGAAATACAAGACCAATGGTAGGCACTGATAGAAAGACAAAAACTTATAAGAAATACAAGACCAATGGTAGGCACTGATAGAAAGACAAAAACTTATAAGAAATACAAGACCAATGGTAGGCACTGATAGAAAGACAAAAACTTATAAGAAATACAAGACCAATGGTAGGCACTGATAGAAAGACAAAAAACTTATAAGAAATACAAGACCAATGGTAGGCACTGATAGAAAGACAAAAAACTTATAAGAAATACAAGACCAATGGTAGGCACTGATAGAAAGACAAAAACTTATAAGAAATACAAGACCAATGGTAGGCACTGATAGAAAGACAAAAAATTATAAGAAATACAAGACCAATGGTAGGCACTGATAGAAAGACAAAAAACTTATAAGAAATACAAGACCAATGGTAGGCACTGATAGAAAGACAAAAAACTTATAAGAAATACAAGACCAATGGTAGGCACTGATAGAAAGACAAAAAACTTATAAGAAATACAAGACCAATGGTAGGCACTGATAGAAAGACAAAAACTTATAAGAAATACAAGACCAATGGTAGGCACTGATAGAAAGACAAAAACTTATAAGAAATACAAGACCAATGGTAGGCACTGATAGAAAGACAAAAAACTTATAAGAAATACAAGACCAATGGTAGGCACTGATAGAAAGACAAAAACTTATAAGAAATACAAGACCAATGGTAGGCACTGATAGAAAGACAAAAACTTATAAGAAATACAAGACCAATGGTAGGCACTGAGAAAACAAACTAAGAATAACCAATGTAGGCACAGAAAGAAAAACTTATAAGAAATACAAGACCAATGGTAGGCACTGATAGAAAGACAAAACTTATAAGAAATACAAGACCAATGGTAGGATCTGATAGAAAGACAAAAAACTTATAAGAAATACAAGACCAATGGTAGGCACTGATAGAAAGACAAAAACTTATAATTTTAAGAGTATGTATTTTTCCATAGCAACGTATGGCTGTTGGGCGTGGTTTATTAATACAACAGTTGACAAATATATCAATGTCTTTGAACGCAAGTGCGTACACAGGATACCTTGGCCAAGAAAGAACAAGTATGTTAACTTTGCAACAGTTTAAAATTGAAGAGAAATTGTTGATAAATAAGATACACATGAAAAAAACCATGAAATATTTTGTACATATAAAATTACATAATTCTATAAAAAGATCATTCTTGTCTAGTGATACCAAGTAGACGGGGGAAGAGGTAAACTAAGGAAAAGATGGGTACAGACTGTTGTAGGAGATGTACTATGATTATGGCAGACGTCGGGCACCTCACACAAGACATGTAGGCATTTAGAGCTGATGTCAGGGGAGCCAAGTTAGATGATGATGATGGTGATGGTGATATACGAGGAAAGAGAAAGAGATGATGGTCAATGAGAAGGTGGGAGAAAGATTTTGATAGACAAACTATAAAATGGATTTCATCATATGTTGATCACTTTACAATATGATAGTGATATATGTAGACGAAGTGTGTCATAGAAGTAAAGTTCTGTAGTTGTTGTCAAACCCCCAGCAAGTTTGAGTTCTCACCATTTTTCGTATAGTCCGTGGGGGAGAGTACCCGACTCTCTTGCAGACCCAGAAACCTCCAACAGTTCTGTAAAGGAAATACTGCTGAAAAAGGGGTCTGCCGAAGGATTGACTTAATTGCACTGGGTATTACCCTACATGACTCGGTCCCTCTCTGCAGAAATGGTACGCCTGCTGCCGAATGTATTGACAAAGGCATACTACTAAAGGAATCGTTCAAAAGAGTTAGTATTGTAGAGACATACTACTAAAATGAATTGTCAAAGGTTAAGTGATTGTAGGAAACACATGACAAATGAATGTTCAAAAGGTGAAGATTTGATAGAAACACTATAAATGAATTTCATAATGTTAATATTGTAAAAGACATATATAAGAAAATCGTTCAAAAGTGTTCGTAGTTGTAAGAACACACACAAATTTTGAAGTTCACAAGTTAAGTGTGTAAGAGACACCTCTAAATGAATCCTCAAAACTTAAAGTTCTGTAAGAAAACTACTGAATGGATCTTCAAAGGTTGACTAATTGACTGGATACCCTACATAAATGGTTCTCTCAAAAGGTTAGCAGTATTGAAAGCATCTACTGAATGAATCGTTCAAAAGGTAAAGCATTGTAAGAGACATACTACTGAATGAATCGTTCAAAAGGTTAAGTATTGTAAGAGACACACTACTGAATGGATCGTTCAAAAGGTTAAGTATTGTAAGAGACATACTACTGAATGAATCGTTCAAAAGGTTAAGTATTGTAAGAGACACACTACTAAATGAATCGTTCAAAGAGATTCAGTGTAACCCATTGAGTGCGTTATGTTGTATTTACGCAACTACGTGTGAGTAAATAATACTCACTAAATCCTTGTGCACACACATATCAGTGTTTCGTGTCTAGAGTAGTCGTCTGCGTGTTGCTCTCTCATGAATATGTTAGTTGCACTTTGGGGAAATAATCAACAGGTTTGTCTGTTCACATATGAGTACGGATGCAATCATCTCAGTCAACTGTAAGCAAGCGACAGAAGTATCTAGACTGATGCTCGCAGGATTCCCATGTCTTATTCTGACTTAACCCGGGCTCGTTAAACTGCGAAATAACAAACTTAGAAGCAGACAGATGATTACACAGAAGAGAATACTTCACAGAAAAGCGAGCAAGAATCTTATAACATAATAATTGGTTACTCTATCTTCACAACTTGCTGGGTTATCATCATCATCATCATTCAAAAACTAGTTCAGCCTCCTGATAGTCCTTTGGAATGCATCTCTCTCTCTCTCTCTCTCTCTCTCTCTCTCATAGGCCATATGTTCAGCCTCAACTGCGGTAATATTCAAATCATTTATCACATCCTGAATTCATCTTCCCTGTAGTTTTCTTCATCTTCTATTTTCTGCTCTGTCTCCCTCATTATTTGTCCTCCAGCACTTCATGTCTTTTTATGTGCCCAAAATACTTCACTTTTCTTATTCTTTTATGTAGCATTTCTGCCAGTTTTCTTTGTTTTTTTGTTTCTTCTGGATATATCTATTTGTTATATTCTATATTTTCTTATGTTACACGTGTATTTCAACACTTCTATCAAGAAGTAAATGGTGGAAGAGAAGAAGACGAAGACACGTATATTTCAACACTTCTATCAAGAAGTAAATGGTGGAAGAGAAGAAGACGAAGACACATATATTTCAACACTTCTATCAAGAAGTAAATGATGGAAGAGAAGAAGAAGACACATATATTTCAACACTTCTATCAAGAAGTAAATGATGGAAGAGAAGAAGAAGAAGACACATATATTTCAACACTTCTATCAAGAAGTAAATGATGGAAGAGAAGAAGAGAAGACACGTATATTTCAAACTCTATCAAGAAGTAAATGATGGAAGAGAAGAAGAAGACACATATATTTCAACACTTCTATCAAGAAGTAAATGATGGAAGAGAAGAAGAAGAAGACACATATATTTCAACACTTCTTCAAGAGTAAATGATGGAAGAGAAGAAGAAAAGACACATATTTCAACACTTCTATCAAGAAGTCAAATAGATGGAAGTGAAGAAGAAGAAGACACATACTAATCTTCAACACTTCATTCAAGAAGAAATGATGGAATGAAAGTAGACTGAAGAACAAAATTTTCAACACTGTTCATCAAGAGTAAATGATGAAGAGAAGAAGACAGAAGACTACGTATATTCAGACCATTCTATTCATTAAGCTAGAATATGGAAGAAACAAGACCGTAGAATTCAACACTTCTATCAAGAAGAGAATGATGGCAAGAAAAGAGACGAAGACATCGTATATTGTCATTACAACTTCTATCAATAAGTAAATATGAAGTTAGAAGACGAAGACCATTATTTCAATCACTTCTATCAAGAAAAATGTAAGGAAGACGAAGACACGATATTTCAAACTTCTATCAATTGAATAATGACTGAAGGTACGAAGACATCGTATATTTCAACACTTCTATCAGTTAAGTATAACTGATGTAGAGCAAGACACTATATATTTCAATACTTTATCAAGTAGAATTGATGCAAACGAAGCTATCTTATTTTCACCTTCTATCGAATAAATGATGACAGTATAGTACAGAATATATTTCAACACTTCTATCAAGAAGTAAATGGTGGAAGGAAGAGAAGACACGTATATTTCAAACTTCTATCAAGAAGTAAATGATGGAAGGAAGAGAAGACACATATTTCAACACTTCTATCAAGAAGTAAATGTGGAAGGAAGAAGAAGACACGTATATTTCAACACTTCTATCAAGAAGTAAATGATGGAAGAGAAGAAGAAGAAGACACATATATTTCAACACTTCTATCAAGAAGTAAATGATGGAAAAGAAGAAGAAGACACCTATATTTCAACACTTCTATCAAGAAGTAAATGATGGAAGAGAAGAAGAAGACACGTATATTTCAACACTTCTATCAAGAAGTAAATGATGGAAGAGAAGAAGAAGACACATATATTTCAACACTTCTATCAAGAAGTAAATGATGGAAGAGAAGTAGAAGACACATATATTTCAACACTTCTATCAAGAAGTAAATGATGGAAGAGAAGAAGAAGAAGACACATATATTTCAACACTTCTATCAAGAAGTAAATGATGGAAGAGAAGAAGAAGACACATATATTTCAACACTTCTATCAAGAAGTAAATGATGGAAGGAAGAAGAGAAGACACTATATTTCAACACTTCTATCAAGAAGTAAATGATGGAAGAGAAGTAGAAGAAGACACGTATATTTCAACACTTCTATCAAGAAGTAAATGGTGGAAGAGAAGAAGACAAGACACTATATTTCAACACTTCTATCAAGAAGTAAATGATGGAAGGAAGAGAAGACACTATATTTCAACACTTCTATCAAGAAGTAAATGATGGAAGAGAAGAGAAGAAGACACGTATATTTCAACACTTCTATCAAGAAGTAAATGATGGAAAAGAAGAAGAAGACACCTATATTTCAACACTTCTATCAAGAAGTAAATGATGGAAGAGAAGAAGAAGAAGACACCTATATTTCAACACTTCTATCAAGAAGTAAATGATGGAAGGAAGAAGAAGACACATATATTTCAACACTTCTATCAAGAAGTAAATGATGGAAGAGAAGAAGAAGACACATATATTTCAACACTTCTATCAAGAAGTAAATGATGGAAGAGAAGAAGAAGACACGTATATTTCAACACTTCTATCAAGAAGTAAATGATGGAAGAGAAGAAGAAGACACATATATTTCAACACTTCTATCAAGAAGTAAATGGTGGAAGAGAAGAAGAAGACACATATATTTCAACACTTCTATCAAGAAGTAAATGGTGGAAGAGAAGAAGAAGACACATATATTTCAACACTTCTATCAAGAAGTAAATGATGGAAGAGAAGAAGAAGACACGTATATTTCAACACTTCTATCAAGAAGTAAATGATGGAAGAGAAGAAGAAGACACTATATTTCAACACTTCATCAAGAAGTAAATGATGGAAGAGAAGAAGAAGACACCTATATTTCAACACTTCTATCAAGAAGTAAATGATGGAAGGAAGAAGAAGACACGTATATTTCAACACTTCTATCAAGAAGTAAATGATGGAAGAGAAGAAGAAGACACGTATATTTCAACACTTCTATCAAGAAGTAAATGATGGAAGGAAGAAGAAGACACGTATATTTCAACACTTCTATCAAGAAGTAAATGATGGAAGAGAAGAAGAAGACACGTATATTTCAACACTTCTATCAAGAAGTAAATGGTGGAAGAGAAGAAGAAGAAGAAGACACGTATATTTCAACACTTCTATCAAGAAGTAAATGATGGAAGGAAGAAGAAGACACGTATATTTCAACACTTCTATCAAGAAGTAAATGATGGAAGAGAAGAAGAAGACACGTATATTTCAACACTTCTATCAAGAAGTAAATGATGGAAGAGAAGAAGAAGAAGACACCTATATTTCAACACTTCTATCAAGAAGTAAATGATGGAAGGAAGAAGAAGACACGTATATTTCAACACTTCTATCAAGAAGTAAATGATGGAAGAGAAGAAGAAGACACGTATATTTCAACACTTCTATCAAGAAGTAAATGATGGAAGAGAAGTAGAAGACACATATATTTCAACACTTCTATCAAGAAGTAAATGATGGAAGAGAAGAAGAAGACACGTATATTTCAACACTTCTATCAAGAAGTAAATGGTGGAAGAGAAGAAGAAGACACATATATTTCAACACTTCTATCAAGAAGTAAATGATGGAAGAGAAGTAGAAGACACATATATTTCAACACTTCTATCAAGAAGTAAATGGTGGAAGAGAAGAAGAAGACACATATATTTCAACACTTCTATCAAGAAGTAAATGGTGGAAGAGAAGACGAAGACACGTATATTTCAACACTTCTATCAAGAAGTAAATGGTGAAGAGAAGAGAAGAAGACACATATATTTCAACACTTCTATCAAGAAGTAAATGATGGAAGAGAAGAAGAAGAAGACACATATATTTCAACACTTCTATCAAGAAGTAAATGATGGAAGGAAGACGAAGACACCTATATTTCAACACTTCTATCAAGAAGTAAATGATGGAAGAGAAGAAAACGAAGACACATATATTTCAACACTTCTATCAAGAAGTAAATGATGGAAGAGAAGAACGAAGACAAAACGTATATTTCAACACTTCTATCAAGAAGTAAATGATGGAAGAGAAGAAGAAGACACTATATTTCAACACTTCTATAAAGAAGTAAATGGTGGAAGAGAAGAAGAAGAAGACACCTATATTTCAACACTTCTATCAAGAAGTAAATGGTGGAAGAGAAGAAGAAGACACTATATTTCAACACTTCTATAAAGAAGTAAATGGTGGAAGAGAAGAAGAAGAAGACACCTATATTTCAACACTTCTATCAAGAAGTAAATGATGGAAGAGAAGAAGAAGACACATATATTTCAACACTTCTATCAAGAAGTAAATGATGGAAGAGAAGAGAAGACACTATATTTCAACACTTCTATCAAGAAGTAAATGATGGAAGAGAAGTAGAAGACACATATATTTCAACACTTCTATCAAGAAGTAAATGGTGGAAGAGAAGTAGAAGACACATATATTTCAACACTTCTATCAAGAAGTAAATGGTGGAAGAGAAGAAGACGAAGACACGTATATTTCAACACTTCTATCAAGAAGTAAATGATGGAAGAGAAGAAGACGAAGACACATATATTTCAACACTTCTATCAAGAAGTAAATGATGGAAGAGAAGTAGACGAAGACACTATATTTCAACACTTCTATCAAGAAGTAAATGATGGAAGAGAAGTAGAAGAAGACACATATATTTCAACACTTCTATCAAGAAGTAAATGATGGAAGAGAAGAAGAAGACACATATATTTCAACACTTCTATCAAGAAGTAAATGATGGAAGAGAAGAAGACGAAGACACGTATATTTCAACACTTCTATCAAGAAGTAAATGATGGAAGAGAAGAAGAAGAAGACACATATATTTCAACACTTCTATCAAGAAGTAAATGATGGAAGAGAAGTAAAGAAGACACTATATTTCAACACTTCTATCAAGAAGTAAATGATGGAAGAGAAGAAGAAGACACGTATATTTCAACACTTCTATCAAGAAGTAAATGATGGAAAAGAAGAAGAAGACACCTATATTTCAACACTTCTATCAAGAAGTAAATGATGGAAGAGAAGAAGAAGAAGACACCTATATTTCAACACTTCTATCAAGAAGTAAATGATGGAAGAGAAGAAGAAGACACATATATTTCAACACTTCTATCAAGAAGTAAATGATGGAAGAGAAGTAGAAGAAGACACATATATTTCAACACTTCTATCAAGAAGTAAATGGTGGAAGAGAAGAAGAAGACACATATATTTCAACACTTCTATCAAGAAGTAAATGATGGAAGAGAAGAGAAGACACTATATTTCAACACTTCTATCAAGAAGTAAATGATGGAAGAGAAGAAGAAGAAGACACGTATATTTCAACACTTCTATCAAGAAGTAAATGATGGAAAAGAAGAAGAAGACACCTATATTTCAACACTTCTATCAAGAAGTAAATGATGGAAGAGAAGAAGAGAAGACACTATATTTCAACACTTCTATCAAGAAGTAAATGATGGAAGAGAAGAAGAAGAACACTATATTTCAACACTTCTATCAAGAAGTAAATGATGGAAGAGAAGAAAACGAAGACACATATATTTCAACACTTCTATCAAGAAGTAAATGGTGGAAGAGAAGAAGACGAAGACACGTATATTTCAACACTTCTATCAAGAAGTAAATGATGGAAGAGAAGAAGAAGACACATATATTTCAACACTTCTATCAAGAAGTAAATGGTGGAAGAGAAGAAGAAGACACGTATATTTCAACACTTCTATCAAGAAGTAAATGGTGGAAGAGAAGAAGAAGACACGTATATTTCAACACTTCTATCAAGAAGTAAATGGTGGAAGAGAAAACGAAGACACGTATATTTCAACACTTCTATCAAGAAGTAAATGGTGGAAGAGAAGACGAAGACACGTATATTTCAACACTTCTATCAAGAAGTAAATGGTGGAAGAGAAGACGAAGACACGTATATTTCAACACTTCTATCAAGAAGTAAATGATGGAAGAGAAGACGAAGACACGTATATTTCAACACTTCTATCAAGAAGTAAATGGTGGAAGAGAAGACGAAGACACGTATATTTCAACACTTCTATCAAGAAGTAAATGGTGGAAGAGAAGAAGAAGACACGTATATTTCAACACTTCTATCAAGAAGTAAATGGTGGAAGAGAAGAGAAGACACTATATTTCAACACTTCTATCAAGAAGTAAATGATGGAAGAGAAGAGAAGACACTATATTTCAACACTTCTATAAAGAAGTAAATGGTGGAAGAGAAGAAGAAGAAGACACCTATATTTCAACACTTCTATCAAGAAGTAAATGGTGGAAGAGAAGAAGAAGAAGACACGTATATTTCAACACTTCTATCAAGAAGTAAATGTGGAAGAGAAGATAGACAGAAGACAATATATTTCAACACTTCTATCAAGAAGTAAATGATGGAAAAGAAGAAGAAGACACCTATATTTCAACACTTCTATCAAGAAGTAAATGATGGAAGGAAGAGAAGACACTATATTTCAACACTTCTATCAAGAAGTAAATGATGGAAGAGAAGAGAAGGAAACACATATATTTCAACACTTCTATCAAGAAGTAAATGGTGGAAGAGAAGAAGAAGACACGTATATTTCAACACTTCTATCAAGAAGTAAATGATGGAAAGAGAGAGAAGAAGACACTATATTTCAACACTTCTATCAAGAAGTAAATGATGGAAGAGAAGAAGAAGACACGTATATTTCAACACTTCTATCAAGAAGTAAATGATGGAAAAGAAGAAGAAGACACCTATATTTCAACACTTCTATCAAGAAGTAAATGATGGAAGAGAAGAAGAAGAAGACACTATATTTCAACACTTCTATCAAGAAGTAAATGTGGAAGAGAAGAGAAGACACTATATTTCAACACTTCTATCAAGAAGTAAATGATGGAAGAGAAGAGAAGAAGACACGTATATTTCAACACTTCTATCAAGAAGTAAATGATGGAAAAGAAGAAGAAGACACCTATATTTCAACACTTCTATCAAGAAGTAAATGATGGAAGAGAAGAAGAAGAAGACACCTATATTTCAACACTTCTATCAAGAAGTAAATGATGGAAGAGAAGAAGAAGAAGACACATATATTTCAACACTTCTATCAAGAAGTAAATGATGGAAAAGAAGAAGAAGACACCTATATTTCAACACTTCTATCAAGAAGTAAATGATGGAAGAGAAGAAGAAGACACGTATATTTCAACACTTCTATCAAGAAGTAAATGGTGGAAGAGAAGAAGAAGACACATATATTTCAACACTTCTATCAAGAAGTAAATGATGGAAGAGAAGAAGAAAGACACTATATTTCAACACTTCTATCAAGAAGTAAATGGTGGAAGAGAAGAAGAAGACACATATATTTCAACACTTCTATCAAGAAGTAAATGATGGAAGAGAAGAAGAAGACACGTATATTTCAACACTTCTATCAAGAAGTAAATGATGGAAGAGAAGAAGAAGACACATATATTTCAACACTTCTATCAAGAAGTAAATGGTGGAAGAGAAGAAGACGAAGACACCTATATTTCAACACTTCTATCAAGAAGTAAATGGTGGAAGAGAAGAAGAAGACACATATATTTCAACACTTCTATCAAGAAGTAAATGGTGGAAGAGAGAAGAGAAGACACTATATTTCAACACTTCTATCAAGAAGTAAATGGTGGAAGAGAAGAAGACGAAGACACATATATTTCAACACTTCTATCAAGAAGTAAATGATGGAAGAGAAGACGAAGACACCTATATTTCAACACTTCTATCAAGAAGTAAATGGTGGAAGAGAAGAGAAGACACTATATTTCAACACTTCTATCAAGAAGTAAATGATGGAAGAGAAGAAAACGAAGACACATATATTTCAACACTTCTATCAAGAAGTAAATGATGGAAGAGAAGAAGAAGACACATATATTTCAACACTTCTATCAAGAAGTAAATGATGGAAGAGAAGAAAGAAGACACTATATTTCAACACTTCTATCAAGAAGTAAATGATGGAAGAGAAGAAGAAGAAGACACCTATATTTCAACACTTCTATCAAGAAGTAAATGATGGAAGAGAAGAAGAGAAGACACTATATTTCAACACTTCTATCAAGAAGTAAATGATGGAAGAGAAGAAGAAAGACACTATATTTCAACACTTCTATCAAGAAGTAAATGATGGAAGAGAAGAAGAAGACACATATATTTCAACACTTCTATCAAGAAGTAAATGATGGAAGAGAAGAAGAAGAAGACACTATATTTCAACACTTCTATCAAGAAGTAAAGGGATGGAAGAGAAGTAGAAGAAGACACATATATTTCAACACTTCTATCAAGAAGTAAATGATGGAAGGAAGACGAAGACACATATATTTCAACACTTCTATCAAGAAGTAAATGATGGAAGAGAAGAAGAAGACACATATATTTCAACACTTCTATCGAAGAAATGATGAAGAAGAAGAAGACATATATTTCAACACTCTACAAGAAGAAATGATGGAAGAGAAGAAGAAGACACATATATTTCAACACTTCTATCAAGAAGTAAATGATGGAAGAGAAGAAGAAGACACGTATATTTCAACACTTCTATCAAGAAGTAAATGATGGAAGAAAGTAGAAGAACACAGTATATTTCAACACTTCTATCAAGAAGTAAATGATGGAAGGAAGACGAAGACACATATATTTCAACACTTCTATCAAGAAGTAAATGATGGAAGAGAAGAAGAAGACACATATATTTCAACACTTCTATCAAGAAGTAAATGATGGAAGAGAAGAAGAAGACACATATATTTCAACACTTCTATCAAGAAGTAAATGATGGAAGAGAAGAAGAAGAAGAAGACACATATATTTCAACACTTCTATCAAGAAGTAAATGATGGAAGAGAAGAAGAAGAAGACACATATATTTCAACACTTCTATCAAGAAGTAAATGATGGAAGAGAAGAAGAAGAAGCACTATATTTCAACACTTCTATCAAGAAGTAAATGATGGAAGAGAAGAGAAGACATATATTTCAACACTTCTATCAAGAAGTAAATGTGGAAGAGAAGAAGAAGACACCTATATTTCAACACTTCTATCAAGAAGTAAATGATGGAAGAGAAGAAGAAGACACGTATATTTCAACACTTCTATCAAGAAGTAAATGATGGAAGAGAAGAAGAAGACACATATATTTCAACACTTCTATCAAGAAGTAAATGATGGAAAAGAAGAAGAAGACACCTATATTTCAACACTTCTATCAAGAAGTAAATGATGGAAGAGAAGAAGAAGACACATATATTTCAACACTTCTATCAAGAAGTAAATGATGGAAGAAGAAGAAGAAGACACATATATTTCAACACTTCTATCAAGAAGTAAATGGTGGAAGAGAAGAAGAAGAAGACACATATATTTCAACACTTCTATCAAGAAGTAAATGATGGAAGAGAAGAAGAAGAAGACACCTATATTTCAACACTTCTATCAAGAAGTAAATGATGGAAGAGAAGAAGAAGAAGACACGTATATTTCAACACTTCTATCAAGAAGTAAATGATGGAAGAGAAGAAGAAGACACATATATTTCAACACTTCTATCAAGAAGTAAATGATGGAAGAGAAGAAGAAGACACATATATTTCAACACTTCTATCAAGAAGTAAATGATGGAAGAAGAAGAAGACACATATATTTCAACACTTCTATCAAGAAGTAAATGATGGAAGAGAAGAAGAAGACACATATATTTCAACACTTCTATCAAGAAGTAAATGATGGAAGAGAAGAGAAGAAGACACTATATTTCATCACTTCTATCAAGAAGTAAATGATGGAAGAGAAGAAGAAGAAGACACCTATATTTCAACACTTCTATCAAGAAGTAAATGGTGGAAGAGAAGAAGAAGAGCACGTATATTCAAAAGCATATGTATGTTTTACTGTCCTTACTACCTTGTTAATGAAATATCCAAGTCTTACGTTGCCCCATACGTTGCTACTGAGAATATGCATAATCCTTGTGTTCTAAACTTTGTTGTCCTATCAGTTCCATTCTATACTGTTTTTAGTTGTTTACATTTTTGTAAGACCTTTTTCTTCTTCTTTGATTTTCCTCATCTCATTTCCATTCCTTTTTTGTAGTAAACCGAGATATTCAAAGCATGTCACTTTTTCTATTTTGTCTCTGTTGATAAAAATACATTTTGTCATGTTAGTTTTATCAGTTGTCATTATTTATGAATAGTTAATAAATAGATAAATCTCTGTTATAAATAGTTCATGTCTGTTCACATATTGTATCTATTTTAAATATAAGATGAATTTACAAGAATTCAGATCTGCCATATGTTTCCATTAACGGCAGTACATTGGTTGTCTTTAAGAATAACAGTAATCCCAATGTCTTTCCTGTGATGTCAACGCTCGACTAAGCTTATTCGGTTTGACCAGAGCCAACTATAAACTCCTAGTTAGAGTTGGCTGCGGTTTGACTTATTAAACATTTGTTCTTGTTGTTATTATATCTTGTGATAAGCCGTGCTAGTCTCGACGTTATCACTGACTAAACACGTTTTCTTAAATATTTTAACAATTTTTCAAAATAATTTTTTTTTAAATTACGTATAGTGTGATACCCGCCCGAGTGGTTACCGAGCCCAAATAAGAGGTTAAAGAATAGAACCACTGTTACCTGCCACACATGTCGTAAGAGGCGACTAAGGAAGTTGGTCGACTTAGGAGGTTTGTCGAGAGTCTAGCTACCCCACCCCGTAAAAATACTAGATAGCTACAGAAACCACAACCAAGGAAATGCATAGCTCGCCACTCGAGCAAGAAGAAGGACATCGCAAGGAAGGACTCGTGAAGTGATCCAATGAATCGAAGGAAATCGGGCTGCGGAGACGGAATGTAAGAAAAGGAAGAGAGTTGGTGATCTGGAAAGATGGCCTTGATAGAGGACTGGAAGACCTCGGTTACGACCATGCTTTCCTAGGTGAAGGATAAAGAAGAATAGGGGATACCGATAGAGGGGCTGGTGAGTTGTTGAAGAGCTTCAAAAACGATTTGATCTAGCTGTATTCACATAGTTGCTGGTTTTAGTTGTACACCGTGAGCTTCTGACCGTACACCTGGAGCTTGACCGTACACCGTGGAGCTTTGACCGACACCGTGAGCTTCTGACCGTACACCGTGGAGCTTCTGACCGTACACCGTGAGCTTCTGACCGTACACCGTGAGCTTGACCGTACACCGTGGAGCTTGACCGTACACCGTGGAGCGTCGGGACGAATGGATTAGATCCATGCCGGAGATCCGGTAAGGCCAAGTAGTTTTTCGTCCGGGCATAAAGATAAATCATAATTAAACAGTTTCACAGCTACTGCACTAGCATGTGGCCATTACATTCATAGAATACTCCCACTGATCTACACCACCTAAAAGCACATTACATTCTATAGGAATACTCCCACTGATCTACACCACCTAAAAGTAACATTACATTCTATAGGAATACTCCACTGATCTACACCACCTAAAAGGACATTACATTCTATAGGAATACTCCCACTGATCTACACCACTAAAAGCGACATTACATCCCTATAGAATACTTCCTGACCTACACCACTAAAGGACATTACTAGACACGATAACACCAGTGAGTTTCTTCTATGTACCCCATGTTACCCAAGAAAAGACATTACATTATGTTGGATAGTCCCATGACTCAGAATACCGGATTCCTAAATCTCACTTCTCACCTAAGGACATTTAATTGTATAGAATCATACGTCACACACCAAAGTGCATTACATTCTATAGAATACTCCACTGATCTACACCACAAAGCACATTACATTCTATAGAATACTCCACTGATCTACACCACCTAAAAGTAACATTACATTCTATAGGAATACTCCCACTGATCTACACCACCTAAAAGTAACATTCATTCTATGAATACCCCACGATCTACACCACTAAAAGCGACATTACATTCTATAGAATACTCCCTGACCACACCACATAAAGTGACATTACAGACAATAACGACAGTGGTTTTTATTGTACACCAGTTTACCCCAAGAAAATCCCTTAACATTACGGGTTTTGATAGTCTCCTCATGACTAAGATACGGTGTCCTAACCCTCCACCGTAACGGACTAATTTGATATTGTCTAGAATCAGTACTTTTATCAAGCATTTTCTCAAGGTTTTCCTGCTATATTCTGTCAGTATGAGTCAACCCGGAAGTATTTCATTGGTTCAAGAAATCATGGCATTGACATTTCAACAAACTGTTTCTATAGCAATTGATATGTTTTACACAATCACTTTAGTAGCTCCGTTTCCATAGTACGTAACCATGTACATTTCAGTTAATTTTAAGTATTATTAAATATTCGCTACTTTTGTCAGCAAATATTCGTTACTTAATCGTTACTTAGTCATTGCTGTCTATATTAATAGTACTCAACGAGATATTTCTAAAAATAGTTTCAAAGTACTGTAGTAAGTATAATACTATTATAGACTATTAATATCATACTACCGTTCAGAAAACAACGGCAAACTACTGAACGTATGAGTGGTGCCTAGAAAATGAACAACTCGTTTACTGCGGTTGATGGCGAGGTCCTGTAAAGGATATGTCACGATTTTAAAAAAAATTTCAATTTAATAGTAATTTAATTTAATATCAAACGTAAGTTTGTATAACATTAGCAATAATAAAACAATATAATGTTAGCTAAATTTAGAAAAGGCAAGATTTTAAGAATTTGGTTTGTATAGCCAATATGGCAACTCTGTAGGCAAGCATCCGATTCCGTAATGCGTAATAGCCATAATATTATTCTTGTTTGAAAATAAAGGATGATAATGTTCTAACCGAAACAGCGAGTGACAAATATTAGCTACACATCGAATATGTGGAAAGATAACGAGAAGTGACCACATATACAGATATTAAACATGTCTCGAGTATTTGAAATGTACTGATTATAAGTCACGAAGCGAATGTTTCCAACGTAAAGATTATAACTACATATACAGGTATTAGCCATGGTAGCGACTATTCGAAATATGCTAACTGGTTGCCGCACACAGGAATTCGCTTGTGTAACTGGTATTAAGAACCAGTTTACAAAATACTATCGTTACTGTCTGTAAGTGGGAAGTGAACGTCGAGAGATGGACAAACAACAACCTGTTAGTGGACTATAAGTGTAAGAACCAGTTTACAAAATACTATCGTTACTGTCTGTAAGTGGGAAGTGAACGTCGAGAGATGGACAAACAACAACCTGTTAGTGGACTATAAGTGTAAGAACCAGTTTACAAAATACTATCGTTACTGTCTGTAAGTGGGAAGTGAACGTCGAGAAACTACGGTAACTAGCAGACTGTTTCTACCTGATAGCGTAGTAAGTGGGAAGTGAACGTCGAGAGATGGACAAACAACAACCTGTTAGTGGACTATAAGTGTAAGAACCAGTTTACAAAATACTATCGTTACTGTCTGTAAGTGGGAAGTGAACGTCGAGTGATGGACAAACAACAACCTGTTAGTGGACTATAAGTGCAAGAAACAGTTTAAAAAATACTATCGTTACTGTCTGTAATACCGTTTTTGAGGTCTGTATAGGATTGTGCCGTGAGATTTAATGCTCGCATGGCTAGTGCAGTCGTCGCGAAACTATTCACGTTATGATTTTTGTTTATGACCCCGACATAAAAAAAACGTATTGGCCTTATTGGAGATTGAACCCGAGTCTCCGGCACGGAACCCCCCGCGCTCTAATCCATTCGGCCAGAAGCTCCACTTCAGCAAGAAGCAGTACTTGCTGTAAATCTATTGCAGTCAAACTTGTATGTAGGGACGCACAAACTGTGGACCTCATCATCATGAAGTACCTTATCCCTTCCGGAACTTAGCTTCCATGACAGCAGTCCTGAAAAACTATATTCTATGCAAGTTGACCGGCGTCAGCAGCAGTCATTCTCAGATCGTCATTGATATATCTTGCATCCATCGTCTTCTAGGTCTTCCTCTTATTCTTCTTCCAGACACCATTCCCTCCAAAATTATCTTCTCTTGGCACTCATGTCGCTTGATGTGTCCGAAACATTTCATTTTCCTTGATTTGACGCTCTTTAATAGCCAACTCTCTCCAATATTGAGAGCCGCTGTAGCGTAGTTGTTAGTGAACTCGCTTCGCAAGGCTGGTGGTCTGGGTTCAGCTCCGCAATGTGCGTGGAATTTTTCCCGACCGCGACGGTTTCAGGTCGACCCAGCCTCAACTGGGTACCAGACATGCTCTGGGAAGTAAAGGCGGCCGGCGTGATGCTGACCACATCACCCATCGTGTGCCGACAGTCAATGAAAAATACAGGCCTAACACTGTATTGACCCATATACCACGAGGTATGAAAGGGTTCCTTTACTTTTTTACTATCTCTCCAATATTCAGTTGTAGGACAGAAACATTTGTTCTTTTCTCTGCCCATAATAATCTAAGTACTCTTCTAAGTAAGAGCTGGCGACCTAGGTGTAATCAAATAAAGAATACTTTTCTTGTGGGTGCTATTTGGTACCTTTGTATACATGCAATAACAGGTATTCGAGTAATAAATAGTTGGTATATCCAAACCACTAGTATCTAAACTTGTATCATCTATGATATCAATTTGTTGTTATTCTTCTTGTCGTCCACTGTTTTGTTCTTTTATTGTTCACTGTTAATTGTTTGTTGTTGCACTGTTAATTGTTTGTTGTTGCACTGTTAATTGTTTGTTGTTGCACTGTTAATTGTTTGTTGTGTCTCACTGTTAATTGTTTGTTGTTGCACTGTTAATTGTTTGTTGTGTCTCACTGTTAATTGTTTGTTGTTGCACTGTTAATTGTTTGTTGTGTCTCACTGTTAATTGTTTGTTGTGTCTCACTGTTAATTGTTTGTTGTTGCACTGTTAATTGTTTGTTGTGTCGCACTGTTAATTGTTTGTTGTTGCACTGTTAATTGTTTGTTGTTGCACTGTTAATTGTTTGTTGTTGCACTGTTAATTGTTTGTTGTGTCGCACTGTTAATTGTTTGTTGTTGCACTGTTAATTGTTTGTTGTTGCACTGTTAATTGTTTGTTGTTGCACTGTTAATTGTTTGTTGTGTTCACTGTTAATTGTTTGTTGTTGCACTGTAATTGTTGTTATGTAAATTGTTTGTTCTGTTGCACTGTTAATTGTTTGTTGTTGCACTGTTAATTGTTTGTTGTTGCACTGTTAATTGTTTGTTGTGTCTCACTGTTAATTGTTTGTTGTGTCTCACTGTTAATTGTTTGTTGTCTCATTGTCAGATTTTCTGTGTTTGTCTTGTCCTGTTGTGGTTCAGATTAATTGTTTGATTTTTCACTGTTAATATCTTTTCCATTGTTTTCAGGGTTAATTCCTCTGTGTCTCTGTAAGTTTGTTGCAGAAAACTTTTTGTTGCACTGTAAGTTGTTGGTCTCTTACTGTTAATTTTTTGGTCGACCACTTCATTGTTTGTTTCTCAAATTTCTTCGCACGGTAATTGTTGTTGTCGCACTGGTAATTGTTTGTTGTTGCACTGTTAATTGTTTGTTGTGTCTCACTGTTAATTGTTTGTTGTCGCACTGTTAATTGTTTGTTGTGTCGCACTGTTAATTGTTTGTTGTTGCACTGTTAATTGTTTGTTGTGTCTCACTGTTAATTGTTTGTTGTCGCACTGTTAATTGTTTGTTGTGTCGCACTGTTAATTGTTTGTTGTCGCACTGTTAATTGTTTGTTGTGTCGCACTGTTAATTGTTTGTTGTTGCACTGTTAATTGTTTGTTGTGTCGCACTGTTAATTGTTTGTTGTTGCACTGTTAATTGTTTGTTGTTGCACTGTTAATTGTTGGTTGTGTCGCACTGTTAATTGTTTGTTGTCGCACTGTTAATTGTTTGTTGTGTCTCACTGTTAATTGTTTGTTGTTGCACTGTTAATTGTTTGTTGTGTCTCACTGTTAATTGTTTGTTGTTGCACTGTTAATTGTTTGTTGTTGCACTGGTAATTGTTTGTTGTTGCACTGGTAATTGTTTGTTGTTGCACTGTTAATTGTTTGTTGTGTCTCACTGTTAATTGTTTGTTGTGTCGCACTGTTAATTGTTTGTTGTGTCGCACTGTTAATTGTTTGTTGTTCATTGTCAGGGTTTTCTGTGTTTGTCTTGTCCTGCTCTAGTGGTTTGAGAGATATATATTTTTGATTTTTTGGCAGGATTCTGCTATCATCTTTCCATCGTTTTCATGGTCTTCCTCTCGTCGTCTCTCTGAAGTTCTGTTGCAGAAAACTTTGTATACTGTAGAGTTTGGCTGCATTCTTATTAAGTGGTCGAACCACTTCATTATTTGTTTCTCAATTTAATTCAAGCAAGGTTCTGTCCAAACTTTCTCTCTTATGCTGATGTTGGTCACTCTGTCTTTCCTGGTGTTGTTGGTAACTTGTTAATTTCATAATATCAGTTACAGGGATACAGTCGAGTACTTCTTCCAAATTCTTATCTATGTGGTACTGTTCTGAGTTTTATAACTAATTTTAATATCAGTTACAAGGATACAGTCGAGTACTATAACTATCCAATATCAGATACAAGGATACAGTCGAGTACTATAACTATCCAATATCAGATACAAGGATACAGTCGAGTACTATAACTATCCAATATCAGATACAAGGATACAGTCGAGTACTATAACTATCCAATATCAGATACAAGGATTTAAACAGACATAGCAACTTCTCAATATCAGATAGAATAATTCAAGCTGAACACTATGTTATTGCTGTCATTGAGATTACACCCTGGTTATTTGTATCATACCGCTCGCCCACGTCTGTCAGCCTTCTGTCTATTTTGTCTGAGCTGTATATTAAATGTATATAACTTTCTTCTTTCTCTACCTTTTTGGTTTTGTGTAGATGGGGGGAACAACTGTTTCAGTAATATGAAATTATATTAATGTTACCTCCCATGCTTTTTTTTAATTTTTATTTTTTTATTTAATATAACCAAAAGAAACATAATGAGGATCTGATCCGAATCTTCTGAGCTGTCTGTGTCTACTTCTGAATCAATATCACAGTCTGCTTCACATTCATTTGGATTCTTCTGAATCGTCATTAATATCTTGTCGTGTCAATGCGTCTTTGTAATGCAATTTGTATGACAATATTTCAATGTGCGCATGGAAAAATAAATCAACGAGATATAGTAACTGCACTTCTGACATACTTTCTCAAATATAAATACAACAATATTATCATAATCTGAGCTTAATTATAATGAAATAACACTGGCTACAACTATTGAAAATGTTTGAGGTCGTCTATGATATTTTCTTCTTGAATGGAATGGTAGCATGCGTTACCGGTCAAACGTGGGAGTGAAGGTTTCTTGTGAAAACAAAACAGAATGAAGTTGGATGTTTTAGGGGACAAACAAAACATATGATACTGTGAACATGAAGTTGGATGTTTTAGGGGACAAACAAAACATATGATACTGTGAGCATGAAGTTGGATGTTTTAGGGGACAAACAAAACATATGATACTGTGAACATGAAGTTGGATGTTTTAGGGGACAAACAAAACATATGATACTGTGAGCATGAAGTTGGATGTTTTAGGGAACAAACAAAACATATGGTACTGTGAGCATGAAGTTGGATGTTTTAGGGGACAAACAAAACATATGATACTGTGAGCATGAAGTTGGATGTTTTAGGGGACAAACAAAACATATGATACTGTGAGCATGAAGTTGGATGTTTTAGGGGACAAACAAAACATATGATACTGTGAGCATGAAGTTGGATGTTTTAGGGGACAAACAAAACATATGATACTGTGAGCATGAAGTTGGATGTTTTAGGGGACAAACAAAACATATGATACTGTGAGCATGAAGTTGGATGTTTTAGGGGACAAACAAAACATATGATACTATGAGCATGAAGTTGGATGTTTTAGGGGACAAACAAAACATATGATACTGTGAGCATGAAGTTGGATGTTTTAGGGGACAAACAAAACATATGGTACTGTGAGCATGAAGTTGGATGTTTTAGGGGACAAACAAAACATATGGTACTGTGAGCATGAAGTTGGATGTTTTAGGGAACAAACAAAAACATATGATACTGTGAGCATGAAGTTGGATGTTTTAGGGGACAAACAAAACATATGATACTGTGAGCATGAAGTTGGATGTTTTAGGGAACAAACAAAACATATGATACTGTGAGCATGAAGTTGGATGTTTTAGGGGACAAACAAAACATATGATACTGTGAGCATGAAGTTGGATGTTTTAGGGGACAAACAAAACATATGATACTGTGAGCATGAAGTTGGATGTTTTAGGGGACAAACAAAACATATGATACTGTGAGCATGAAGTTGGATGTTTTAGGGGACAAACAAAACATATGATACTGTGAGCATGAAGTTGGATGTTTTAGGGAACAAACAAAAACTGGGACGCTAAGAAGGCACAATTCGTTTGTAGGGAGCCGCAGTAGCGTACATAGTTCTTGGTGAACTCGCTTCATAGGCGTGTGTAGGGTGCCGCAGTAGCGTACATAGTTCTTGGTGAACTCGCTTCATAGGCGTGTGGTGCGGGTACAATTCTGCAGATGGCATGGAATTTTTGTCCAACCGTAAAATCTCTTAGATCGACCCAGCCTTAATAGAGTACCAGGGGAAGTAAAGGCGGGCCCGCATGATGTTGACCACATCACGCATCGTGTGCCGACGGTAAATAAAATGCGGGCCTAACACAGTATTATTTGAGAACCCAATTGTATTACAAAATGAAGTCATAGGTGAAGTCCAGGATTTTGTATACCTGGGATGTACAGTATCGCAAGATGGAGATTCAGAAAAGGATATCATCGATAAAATCAAGAAGGCAAGACAAACTTTTGCGATGCTCAACAAAATTTGGAAAACAAAAGGACTAAATCTTAGACAAAACTTAAAATATATAGAAGAAATATACTGGGAGTGCTATTATACAGTAGTGAATGCTGGAAAATAACTCAACACATAATACACGAGTTGGAGACATTTCAGAATAAATGTTTAAGAAGAATCCTGCAAATTTTCTGGCCAAATACCATAACAAATGAGGAGCTTTTGAAATGAATAAACTTGCATCCTTGGAGACCATCATTAAGAGACGAAGATGGAGGTGGTTTGGACATGTATGTCGTATGCCAGTAGGGGCATTGGCTAGGACAGCTCTCAAATGGACAGCGGATGGGAAGAGAAGGTCTGGACGTCCAAAGGAAGATAGAGAAGAACGGTGGAGAGAGTTGAAGAAGTGTGGCCGACGTGGGACGTGGTAGAAAGGCAGCAGAACGGCAACAATGAAAGTCTATTGTGGAAACCTTATGTGTCAATAGAGACACGAAGAGGATACAGATAGATAGAACACCGTATTACCCAATATACCTCGAGTTACCAAAAGGTTTCTATACTTGACGTTTATTCCGTCTGTACAAGATAACAGATCAGAAAATTGTTTTTAAAAGACTTATTTAGTAGTAGCGCCAAGTTAATATGTCACATGGTACAGTGACGGATTAGATTATTAGCTTATTCTTCTGCGCTCAGGCATGAGCGGATGACCTGATCACTACTGCACTGTATGTTATAACCAAATTACCGGTCTTCATTTCTGTCGTTCCCACTTCTCCATCTTGTTGTTATTTTCCTATGCCCACCTACGTCAGATGTCAGATTTCTCTCATATCGTTATCTCCTGTTACTGTTTAGCATACTAAAGTTGCAGCTTTTCCTTTGCCCACCTACGTCAGATGTCAGATTTCTCTATATCGTTATCTCCTTGTTACTGTTTAGCAGCAAAGTGTGCAGCTTTCCTTGGTTGCCCACCTACGTCAGATGTCAGATTTCTCTCATATCGTTATCTCCTTGTTACTGTTTAGCATGCTAAAGTTTGTAGCTTTTCCTTGGTTGCCCACCTACGTCAGATGTCAGATTTCTCTCATATCGTTATCTCCTTGTTACTGTTTAGCATGCTAAAGTGTGCAGCTTTTCCTTGGTTGCCCACCTACGTCGATGCAGATTTCTCTCATATCGTTATCTCCTTGTTACTGTTTAGCATGCTAAAGTGTGCAGCTTTTCCTTGGTTGCCCACCTACGTCAGATGTCAGATTTCTCTCATATCGTTATCTCCTTGTTACTGTTTAGCATGCTAAAGTGTGCAGCTTTTCCTTGGTTGCCCACCTACGTCAGATGTCAGATTTCTCTCATATCGTTATCTCCTTGTTACTGTTTAGCATGCTAAAGTGTGCAGCTTTTCCTTGGTTGCCATCCACGTCAGATGTCGATTTCTCCTATCGTTATTCCTGTTACTGTTAGCATGCTAAAGTGTGTAGCTTTTCCTTGGTTGCCCACCTACGTCAGATGTCAGATTTCTCTCATATCGTTATCTCCTTGTTACTGTTTAGCATGCTAAAGTGTACAGCTTTTCCTTGGTTGCCCACCTACGTCAGATGTCAGATTTCTCTCATATCGTTATCTCCTTGTTACTGTTTAGCATGCTAAAGTGTGCAGCTTTTCCTTGTTGCACCTACGTCAGATGTCAGATTTCTCTCATATCGTTATCTCCTTGTTACTGTTTAGCATGCTAAAGTGTGTAGCTTTTCCTTGGTTGCCCACCTACGTCAGATGTCAGATTTCTCTCATATCGTTATCTCCTTGTTACTGTTTAGCATGCTAAAGTGTGCAGCTTTTCTATGGTTGCCCACCTACGTCAGATGTCAGATTTCTCTCATATCGTTATCTCCTTGTTACTGTTTAGCATGCTAAAGTGTGTAGCTTTTCCTTGGTTGCCCACCTACGTCAGATGTCAGATTTCTCTCATATCGTTATCTCCTTGTTACTGTTTAGCATGCTAAAGTGTGCAGCTTTTCCTTGGTTGCCCACCTACGTCAGATGTCAGATTTCTCTCATATCGTTATCTCCTTGTTACTGTTTAGCATGCTAAAGTGTGCAGCTTTTCCTTGGTTGCCCACCTACGTCAGATGTCAGATTTCTCTCATATCGTTATCTCCTTGTTACTGTTTAGCATGCTAAAGTGTGCAGCTTTTCCTTGGTTGCCCACCTACGTCAGATGTCAGATTTCTCTCATATCGTTATCTCCTTGTTACTGTTTAGCATGCTAAAGTGTGTAGCTTTTCCTTGGTTGCCCACCTACGTCAGATGTCAGATTTCTCTCATATCGTTATCTCCTTGTTACTGTTTAGCATGCTAAAGTGTGCAGCTTTTCCTTGGTTGCCCACCTACGTCAGATGTCAGATTTCTCTCATATCGTTATCTCCTTGTTACTGTTTAGCATGCTAAAGTGTGCAGCTTTTCCTTGGTTGCCCACCTACGTCAGATGTCAGATTTCTCTCATATCGTTATCTCCTTGTTACTGTTTAGCATGCTAAAGTGTGCAGCTTTTCCTTAGTATGTTTCGTCTACTACTTTTACTAGTTTATTATCCATTACAGTCTTATGTCTATGTCATACTATCACACACACACGCACGCACGCACTACGCCCGCACGCACACACACACACACACATATATATATATATATAGAGAGAGAGAGAGAGACCTCTACAATCTCCTTATTCAGTGCTGGAGAGAGGAACACTTCCTCAGGACATGAGGGATGCAAAGATAGTGACACTCTATAAAAACAAAGGGGATTGTAACAACTACAGAGGCATCTCCCTTCTAAGCGTAACAGGCAAAGCTTTTGCACTAGTCCTTTCAAAACGACTACAGAAACTGGCGGAGCGTGTTCTTCCAGAGTCACAATGTGGATTCAGAGCTAGACGGTCAACAACTGACATGATATTCACCCTTCGACAGCTACAAGAGAAGTGCAGAGAGCAGAGCTAGCCTCTATTTATTGCTTTCGTGGATCTGACTAAGGCATTTGACACAGTCAGCAGGCCAAGTCTTTATAAAATATTGAAGTATATTGGTTGTCCCCAAAGTTGCTCCAATTGATTGTTTCCTTCCATGAGGGCATGAAAGCCAGCACACAGTTCGATGGCAGCACATCTAATAGTTTTGAAGTTAAGAGTGGAGTCAAGCAGGGCTGTGTCCTTGCCCCCACTCTCTTTGGTATCTTCTTCGCAGTCCTTTTGAACCACGCCTTATGGGACGCTGATGGTGATGTTTTCATCCGCACTAGATCTGATGGTTCACTGTTTAACTTGGCTCGCTTAAGAGCCAAGACAAAAACGACGGAAATACTTCTCAAGGACCTCCTTTTCGCTGACGATGCTGCCTTAGTCGCCCACAGTGAGACTACACTGCAATGTCTAATTAATAATTTGTCAAAGGCATGCGACCTCTTTTCTCTGACAATAAGTGTCTCCAAAACAGTTGTATTATGTCAGGGAGGTAAGACATCAAATATCACTTTAAATGGTAACCATCTAACACCAGTGCAAAAATTCTGCTATCTTGGGTCGACGGTCACTGCCAGCCTTTCTCTTGATGAAGAAATCAACGCTCGTATAGAGAGTGCGGCTACTACATTCGGCATACTATCAAAACGAGCGTGGGACAACAAAAAATTGACATTGCAGACGAAGACTCAAATATATCGAGCCTGTGTAATTAGTTCTTTACTATATGGCTCAGAAACATGGACAGCCTACTCAAGACACGAGAGGAGACTTAACATCTTTCACCTTCGATGTCTCCGCAAGATTATGAACATCAGGTGGTACGACAAGATAACCAACTCTGAAGTACTACAACTTGCAAATCTGCCTTCCATCATGGGCATGCTCAGCAGTAGACGACTAAGATGGTTGGGACATGTGAGAAGAATGGAAACTTATCGCATACCAAAACAAATGTTGTTCTGTGAACTTTCGGAGGAAGAGGCACCAGGGCAGACCACTGCTCAGATATAAAGATGTCTGCAAAACCTCAATGAAAAACTTTTCTATAGATCCCAGCACATGGGAGGGACTAGCTGATGACAGAGTTGTGTGGAAAGCCAAATTACGGAAGGGCGCAGAGTCTTTTGAGAAGAGACTTATGTACGAGCTGAACGACAAGAGAGAAAAGCGAAAACTCAGAAGTTGTCACAGTAAAACACTTGCCTATTGACCGTCTGTAAAGATGAAAAGGGCCATATATATAGAGAGAGAAAGTGATTATTCGTAGAAGAATGAATATAAAGATGAGAGGTTGACAAATATTAGTTCCCATTAGCATATCCCACACAATTGGATGCTCTATCCACACTGAAAGTTCAATCGTAGTGTCAGTATTCAAATTCAAAGAGACTCAAATCTCTATTTCGTCTCTCTAGTCTCAAAGCAATCTGACTGTGTTGTTTCAGCAAAATGTGAGTAAACATTAGTACAAACCTAGGAGATTTGGTCTGTGGTATATTGAGCTATCACTCATGCTGTATTGACCTCTGAACATATTGTTTGAATATTGAGTTTTTCCAGGAATTTCCCCAGAAATAGAAGATTTAGAGAATGATAAGACAACAGAATAAAGTTAACAAAAATAAGAAGTATTATCCCGTTACGTGACAATTTTGTGATGTACAAGGCTCATAACAGACAACTAGAAGGTTTGGAGTTTGCAGATGATATTGCATTTGTTTTAAGTAAAAACAACTCATCGTCATCACATAGCTTGTCCTGAGCAGAACTTTGCCACCCCAACAGTCCTCCGGAATTTCTCTCTCATAATCCAGATGTCCTGCCTCTGCAGCCGTTATGTTCAAACCATCAGTTACATCCTGAATCCATCTTCTCCGTGGTCTTCCTCTTCTTCTCTTTGCCGGTATGCCTCCTTCCATGATGGTCTTCTCTTTCTTATTTGTAGCATCAGCCAGTTTTCTTTGATTTTGAGTTCTTTCTGGATAGATATATTTGTTCTCTTCTCTGTCCAAGATATACGAAGGACTTCTGTAACACTTATATTCCAAAGCACATAACCAACTAAGATATGCAAATAACGACAGACAACTTATCCATGTCCTCACAAGTGGGACTGTAGATAAGCTATGGTAACTGACATATAACGAAGACACATATAACAAGTATTACAGATACCACACCGGAATTTAACATGATTTTAAAAATAGAGTTTACCTACTTGGGTGTCTCTTCTTCTTCTTCTTCTTCTCTGCGTTCGTTCTTTACGAGCAATTTAATCACTCTTTGTGATATGTTTGATCTTTGCCAAGAACGTGTATACGTTGCACATTGGTTTGGTAGGCCCCTAAACGCATAGACTTCTACACGCTTAGGACACATACATCCGATTTCAGCCAAACTTGGGTATCAATTTTGATTGCAGTGAAGATAGCAACAACAACAAAAATATTTAAAGAGTTTTAAAGCCGAAGGATCGACTTCATTGCACCGGGTTTACCCCATATGGCTCGGTCCCTCTCCGCAGAAATGGCACGCTACCTGCCGAGAGTATTGCAAAAGCACGAACTCCGTAGCTCCAGCAACAATCCTAGGGGTCTCTTGAAAAACTGCACTCGTGAACAGAACGGCGCGGTCCGAATTGGAACCCACGACCTTCGACTCAGAACTTGAAGTGATATAATTGTGAATGTAATCGTAGCACACATGGTTAGTCACCAAAATGCAATGATAAGGGTAGTATCACTCACTCAGATAGCCGATGTCCAGTTAGTCTTATATGTGAAACTGGAAAACTGGATCTAATTGACAGTTCAACGCTCAGAGGTCACCCCGAATAAGTTATCCATCCCTTTCAACTATCAGAGAGTGTCAGCAACAGAGCACTTACGCAGTAGATCCGACGAAGACTCTTATTTTTAATTTTACAGATCAGATTCAAGTACCAATCTAGGTTAACTGGGTGAATGGAGAAATGACTGTACCGGGAACTAAACACCGTCCGCTGCTGATTTGTAGATCCAGATGACATTATCGACACTGATTTCTAATATCTGTATCAAGGCCGGCGAGCTTGACTGTCATCAAGAAGGTTAACAGTGACTATCGATCACTTTTATGTACCGGATACGTTTCATTTGTTAGTAACGTTAATCAATACTAGTCAGTTTCAAATTATCTCCCTTGTCCTAAGGGTCCAGTGTTGACGATACTTCTAACATTGATGCTGATCCCGTCTCGACTTTGTTTTCTCACGTACTTTCTATATCATGTTCTTGTTCTTTCTAACCCTTTCCTTGTTTGTAATTGTCGTGGTGGTCTAGTGATTGTTTGGTTTTCATTTCAGTTTCACTGTCTGACATCGATTGATTGATTGATGGATGGATTCATAGGGTCATCATCATTGCACTTTGGTGAATAAAAATGTGTGCTCCGATATCTTGTTAACACTGGAAGATCACAGCTGGAGTACACGAACTCCTTAGCACAGGCGAGAGGCCCCGATGTAATTTTGAAGATGGTGAAGATATTCTGTAAGAATTTTATTTTTAATCTTTTTCTATTGAATGTTGCCCGGGCAGCGGCTTTCCAGCCTGCTTTTCTCGATTTTGAACTGCCAGAAGCTCTTTTATATGCTCAAATTAAACACGGTACCTACATTTTATTTTCTTTCTCCGATAGGATCACATTTTAATATTTCTCACAATTTGTGTCGCACTACTGCAACGATATTTCCTGCTAATTGAGATACATAAGACTCACTTAGACATCGGTAGCGCTGTTTTTTGGTTTTTTTACCAAAGAGGGTCATGGTTTAATCGGCTCTTTCTGATACAGGGACTAGCTGACTCTACAATAGTTCTGTGTGATTGTCTGTGTATATATATTATAAATGCTAACTCTTGGCGTTCTGTCGCATACAAATTTATTTGCCGTTTTTATCTTCTGGTGGGTTATTCTTTCGTTATTAACCATATTTAATTGTTCCAGTTAATGAAAGGGATCTGGGGAAGTGTTCAAGTGTTCGATTGTTAGTATAGTTTGACAGTGCCTCATTGTATGAAATATAGAAACAGAATTGGTTTTTTAAATTTAGTCCCTCACTACAGAGCGTAGAGTATACATACATGTGACGTAATAAAAGTAGGTCAGCGAGATATTGCATGCAGTGTCGTTGCCTGTCACGTGTTGTATTCGCGAATGATTAGATTATTCACATCATCATCTGGAGGTCTCAGTTTATACCACACAATTAACAACCACTCATACCTCAACCATACAACTAATAACCACTCACATCCCAACCACACAGATCCCAATAACCTGAACTATAATCACACCCCACCCCTCCCCCAACAAAACAGGTTTACTGTGAAAATATACATTAACCTTCCACTGCTACTTGTCCATTGATTTCTCCGACTCATTGTTGTCACTACACGAGTCTCAACTCCGCCCTGATCCTAAAATGTCAAGTTTCATTGACATCACAACATCGCCAGCACTCGATTCACGTTTTATTTCGGAGAGAATTATGGTTTCTTATTTTTTTGTTTTGTTATGAACAATATTTCAGCAAAGCCATTCTTTCCGAAAGCATTTTTTGTTGTTATTTTTCTGTGCTTGTCAAAATATATATCATCTGGTCATTTTCTTTTAAATCTCTGATATTTGTTGTCCATATACTCTAGCATTCTTTTGATAATTATCTATTACTTCACAATTTGTTCCGTTAATCTGATGTTTTCTTATATATTTTTTTTATACTTTTGATTTTTCCTCTTTAATTCTTTTCTCTGTTAATTATATTTCCGTGCTCCTTTTTTGTCTTCTATTTTTCTATCCAACTTGTTATTTTTCCTCGTTTATTTCTTGATCCTATTGTTCACTTTCCTCCTTTCTCTCACTTTCCCTTCTCTCTCTTACTTGCAATTTATATCATATTTCTCTTCTTTATTTATATTCTCCCAATCTTCTCCACACTTTCTCTTTCTTCATTCCATCCTGTTTCTTTCTTCATTCCATCCTGTTTCTTTCTTCATTCCATCCTGTTTCTTTCTTCATTCCATCCTGTTTCTTTCTTCATTCCATCCTGTTTCTTTCTTCATTCCATCCTGTTTCTGTTCTTCAACGTTTCTCATTCTTCCCTATATATGTCTTCTTGTCTTGCATCTACATTTGCAGATTTATGTTTCAATTTTCAAACTTATAGCCAATATTCTTGATGTGTAACCCCTATAGTTCGAGATGCCACTTGACAAACCGTTCGGGCAGTATCAATTCTCCGACATGCCACTTCATGCACTAAAATATTCACAATACTCATTAAATACTCTGTTAGTACAATTATTTGTATAATACAGCAGGTGACTTTATAAAACAAAGCTTTAAATTCTGCATATTCTGATATATGAGATAGTGTCCACCGGTGAGAAAGTTATAATATAATTGGTTAGTACACAGCAATTTATTCTAACAAACTATCCATCAAAACTTAGTTTAAATTTGCGTATACTAGAGTATGATATGCAGCAAGTCATAATTAATTGAGATCAGAAGGAAAGTTATTCACTGTTACATAGAACCAATACTGACATACGGAATCGAGTCATGGACGATAAACACACTGTAGGAAAAATCTCTGCCGGCCACAGAGATATGGTTTTACAGAATAATTATGAGAATTCCATGGACTGCTAAAATGACTAATGTGGAGGTGTTGAATGAGTCAAGGTACACAAAATATTATCAATGTATACGAAAGGGACAGTCGTCTTTTTTGGACATTTTATAAGAAGGGTGGCATATAACACATTGTGACAACCGGTAACATCGAGGGGAGACGAGACAGAGAAAATTTTTTTGGACAGCCTATGGAACGGACGAGCGTCAACATCTGAGATTATAGCAAATACCAGGGACAGAGATTTGTGGAGATCCATGATCACTTACGTCAGCCGGCACGGCACCTGATGATGATGATGATACTAGAGTTAATTGACTTTCTTCTCACGGGAGCATAACTTTGCGAATCTCACCACCATTCCTTCCCCCACAAAATGCTGGTCATTTAAAAACAAGTAGTGATTAATTTCTAAAAATATTCGATATTTAACTTGATATGTAAATTCGACATGGATAAGTTATTTGATCTCACCAAGATTGAGGTCAGGGATCACTGAAAATATCCTGAAGCCACACCAGACGCGAACCGTGTACTTTGAAACAAGAGATGATCACTGTATCACAGTGCTAGACATACACTGAATAGACTTTCTTTCAACAAAACTATAGTTATTGTATATTTATCGATATGCTTTTCGTGTTTCCTGCTTGACATATGCAGCTTCCACAAGATATTTCCATTACTGCTGTTCTGCTACCTTTCTATACCACTTGTTTCCCATGTCAGGCCACAATCTTTCTCAGTTCTTCTCAATGTTTCCTATGTACGTCTATGCCTTCTTTTCTCATCCACTGTACATCGGAGAGCTGTCCTAACAAATGTCTCTTCTTTTCTTCTTTTCTTCTTTGCGTTCGTTCTTTACGACCAATTTTAATCACTCTTTGTGATATGTTTGATCTTTGCCAAGAACGTGTATACGTTGCACATTGGTTTGGTAGGCCCCCAAACGCATAGACTTCTACACGTTTAGGACACATGCATCCGATTTCAGGCAATAGCAAATGTCTCTAATAGCATACAATATAATTGCTTATTCCATTCCCATCATCGTCTTTAAATGATGATCTCCAATAATGCACAGTTTGTTCGTTTTTCTAGCTCGTCATTCGCTATCGTATTCGGCCAGAAATTGATTGTTTATGGAAAAATTCATACATTGATTGTTTATGGTATTCATACATTGATTGTTTTGGTATTCATACATTGATTGTTTTTTCATAGTGTATGTATTTACATTGATTGTTTATGGTATTCATACATTGATTGTTTATGGTATTCATACATTGATTGTTTATGGTATGCAAAACATTGATTGTTTATGGTATTCATACATTGATTGTTTATGGTATTCATACATTGATTGTTTATGGTATTCATACATTGATTGTTTATTATTCATATTGATTGTTTAATTCATACATTGATTGTTTGTATGATTTTATGTTTTCACATTGATTGTTTATGGTATGCATACATTGATTGTTTATGGTATTCATACATTGATTGTTTATGGTATTCATAAATTGATTGTTTATGGTATTCATACATTGATTGTTTTTGGTATTCATAAATTGATTGTTTATGGTATTCATTATTATTGATTGTTTATGGTATGCATAATATGGAATGGAATTGATAGGAAAACAAATATCAGAGTACTAAGAGCATGCGTATACACACCGGCAATATATGAGTGTGAAGCATAGACACTTAACAAGACACTGGAAACGCATATATGTGCTTTTGAATAGAAGTGTTACAGTAGAATGTGTGTAATTTATCAAGCAAATCAAGTTTGAATCATGGTACATATTCTGATATATCAAATATGACTTAATATAAGACAATTATAATTAGTTTAACGAAAAAAGAACACCTTCCAGTTCAAATATTATTCCAAACATACAGCACATAAATACGTCGTTTTAGTATGTGTGTATTGTAAGAATATTGTAAGTGGAAGTGTCTGGTCGAATGCAGGTAGAGCACAGCTCCCATGCAGGAGACCCGTGTTCAAGTCACAGTAAGGTCAAGGATTTGTTTCTGTTGTGGACATAAATAAAAAAATTCGAACCTGAACAGCTTCGCGACGACTGTACTAGCCATGCAGCCATTAAATTCACCAGGCGCACGTCCCACCTGTGCTACACCGCCCTAAAATGTGGTACTATAGGCGGTAACGACAGGATTTTTTCTCTTTGAAATTGTAAGTCTGTAGTTTAAGTGATAGTGAGCTGGATCACAACGCAAGAGTATCTGGTTCAAACCTGGTGGCCGACAGTTTGGGAGCAAATTTATTCTCGTTTATTTTACAACACAGTAAAATAGACTTCACCATTCAGAAAGCAATGGCAAACTATACTGAACGTATAAGTGGTGCCTAGAAGATGGACGACTCGTTTAGCTGTGGTTGACGGCGAAGCCCAGTAAAGGATATGCCGCGATTTTCATTTCATTGTAAGATATTGAACTGTTAGAATAACATCAAATGTTAGATAAATAGTAGTCGTTCTAAATGTAGAGCTACTGCCAGACGGATTATGTTGGAGATTCATTTGCAGCCATACCTTCACTGCGGAGGCGTTACAGTATGTGCTCTAATATAGACCATACCAAATATTGCTACAATTTAGCATGCTTCTAATGAATGATAGCTAATTAATCAAGTACGGAGCTCTAGCCTGTATGTTTAGTCTCTTTCTGAAGATGATTTAAGCCATGCTGACATTTGGCAAGGGCACCGATAATCTCGAGTACTCTTACTGGCACGTGAGGTGACATGAAGATTGTGTTAGTATTAAAATGCAGAGGAAGCTCAGATAAGACTGTACTGTGTTCTGTCGTCAGGTGGTACCAAAGTGATCAATAAATAGTGGGCGTGGCTGGGGGAAACAAATATTTTCCTGTGTGTCAGCGTAGACTGGAAAGGATGGCCACAGAAGGGCGTAGATTGTAGAGCAGCGCTGTCCAGCCTGGTGCCCGCGGGCGCCAAGGCGCTGGCGCCCGTGTCATACATTATGGTGTCATATTTTATTGTTCCGGATTTAACGTTAATCAGTTTTCTCAAGAACACACAATTTCTCTGCTTTTTGTATCACTCCCGTGTACACGATCTTCCTGCTTTTGTAGGCTATCTATCTAACTATCTATCTATCTATATATCTATCTGTCTGTCTGTCTGTCTTCTGTCTGTCTGTCTTCTGTCTGTCCGTCCGTCCGTCCGTCCGTCCGTCCGTCCGCCCGCCGTCCGCCCGCCGTCCGCCCCCCGCGCCCGTCCGTCCGCCCGTCCGTCTCCAGTCATCCATTCTGTCTGTCTGTCTGTCTATCTGTCTGCCTGCCGTCTTGTTCGTCCGCTGTCTGTCGGTCTGTCTGTCCGTTTTTTCTCTCTCTGTCTGTCTGATTGTCTGTTTCTCTCTGTCTATATGTATGTCTCTCTCTCTATATATATACATATATATAATATGTGTGTGTGTGTAATCTAGGTCAAGGTCAATTTGGGGAGAGAGATTTGGTGAGTCAGGCTGAGGAATACCTAGAGTGTGCCACACGTCATCCATTTGAGTTCAGCATTCCTCAGGTACATCTTGTTGTAACTACATACAATACTATGTTGTAACTACATACAATACTATGTTCACATTAGTTGTGACACCACTAGCCGGCTTGTTATATTTTAATGAAATGTAACATACTTACACTATCACATGTGTATGATTGTATCCATGCACTTCATTAATTAACATCGAAATGCTAGTTAAAACGATAGAATATATGTTTCTATCATAAGAATGTCTACAGCAGGAGTGAGCAAACTATTTATATCTCACGAAGTAACTATCTTGTAAGAGGCAAGTGGCGCATATGTGACAACTACCAGCAGCATGACGATGGAGGTTATGTCGTGACAAAATCCTAGAGTGGCTACAGACGCAAACATTCACCCATGCATGTAAGCTCAGCGACTCTATGAGCATGATACAGAAGATCAATACTGGTCATATACGAAGGCAGTGGATGCAATTAATACAAAATGCGACAATCCAGACACTTACCTTCATCTTTGTCCAGGTCATTCTGGGGTGAAGGACAATGAGAGAGCGGATGCACTGGTGGGCAATGCTGCGATTGAGAATAGGTCTTCTATGGACAAAGCAACATCATCAACGCTCAAAGAGAAAGCATACGCTCTGAAGATTTCAATGAAGAAGATAAAGGGTATTCTCTATGTCGGTTGCGCAAGATCGAAAGATGTCGGTTATGCATACCGATAGTCGGGCAAGATCGAAACCATGAGAGAAAACCCCAGCAGTAGATACATCAATCAACAGAGAACGGGAGTTGTTATTCTAAACAAACTGAAATACATGCTTGGGATAAGATCGGAGCAATTATGGACATGTGCGATGAAGATGATCCTCAAATGAACAATAAACTATCGTTTAATGTTGCCTTGCTTACATCCAAGGTACCGAAAGCTATGCTGACATAAACATTACTTTTTGTAGGAACACCCATGTCAGACTGCTTGAATCATAGAGAGGAACAACAATTTAACTTCTTGGTCCTCTTTTTGGAGGCTGGGCAAGAGAAGGACAACTTAATCTTGTAAAAAAAAATATTGTGTTGCAGAAACTGAAAGAATAGAGACATTTGTTGCATGGGGTGAAGGTAGCAAGACCAGTCAGTCAACTGTTTTCATGAAGGAGGCAGATCTTCTTCCTCTTCTTAACGTTTGTTCTTTGCAACCAATTTGAAAATTCGTATTGTGGTATATAATTGATCTTTGACAAGAAACGACTGTACCTTGCACCCCGATTCATAGACCACATGCTTGTGTATGGTACGATAGAACGACTGTACCTTGCATCCCGATTCATAGACCACATGCTTGTGTATGGTACGATAGAACGACTGTACCTTGCATCCCGATTCATAGACCACATGCTTGTGTATGGTACGATAGAACGACTGTACCTTGCATCCCGATTCATAGACCACATGCTTGTGTATGGTACGATAGAACGACTGTACCTTGCATCCCGATTCATGGACCACATGCTTGTGTATGGTACGATAGAACGACTGTACCTTGCATCCCGATTCATAGACCACATGCTTGTGTATGGTACGATAGAACGACTGTACCTTGCATCCCGATTCATAGACCACATGCTTGTGTATGGTACGATAGAACGACTGTACCTTGCATCCCGATTCATAGACCACATGCTTGTGTATGGTACGATAGAACGACTGTACCTTGCATCCCGATTCATAGACCACATGCTTGTGTATGGTACGATAGAACGACTGTACCTTGCATCCCGATTCATGGACCACATGCTTGTGTATGGTACGATAGAACGACTGTACCTTGCATCCCGATTCATAGACCACATGCTTGTGTATGGTACGATAGAACGACTGTACCTTGCATCCCGATTCATAGACCACATGCTTGTGTATGGTACGATAGACGTATAGGACAGGGTTTCTGTTTCTCTCCTACGGGAAATATTTTAAGTATCTTCGGAGGGAGATCAAACCCAACAGAAAATCTCCGTCTAGACGGCTAACATTCTATCACGCAATTCACATTTGTTATCGCGTGTATCGATATGTTATCGCGTGTATCGATATGTTATCGCATGTATCGATATGTTATCGCTTTCATTCGAGGGAAAGAGGTTGGGAAAAGAAAACCAGGACGCCCAAAGGAAACATGCAGAAGACCTGGAAAGAGAGCTCTAAGATTGGGGTCTGACGTAGAAAATAATAAGTCGAAAGACGGCAGACGGCAACAATGACAATCTTGTGAGAAAGCGCTATATGTGGGAACGGGACGCAAAGAGGGCTATAAATATATATATATATATATATATATATATATTATTATTTCTATGTTTCTTATTACTTTCTCTTCTCATGCTCCATATTCTATGTGTCAATATGTTCAATGTATATATGGTGGCGTCTGTGGCTTAGGAGTTAGTGACTCGGTCTATTAACCCCGACGTTCTGAGTTCGAATCACGCTGCAGACAGTTTGGTTGCAAATTGTTTGCGTGGATTTTAACAAAGGACGATGGCACCACCCGTTCAGAAAGCAATGGCAAACTACTGAACGTAATAATGCCTAGAAAAATCACAAACAGCGTTAAAAGCTGGGGTTGATTCGCAAAGTCCTGTAAAGGATATGCAATTAACTATATATGGTATATATACTGAAGCACATTAAAAACGCACCACTATGATAAATACTGTTGCTGAGAGGGTGAGCAAAAAAGTGTGGGAATGCATTTTCCCCGTGTTTGTCATGAGGTAGAGAGCGAATGGCTGCTGGAATGCAAAGTGAAAATTTTTAAACCCACGGGTTTGTGTACAGACTACAAGAAAACAATGAAAGTTACACTTGCAACACGATTCCTAACAGCTAGGACCTTGAAAGTGTGTAGGCTTTGTGGCAGTATACTCGGTATAAAAGGCAGTTGAAACAAAACACCCGGTAATCATCTCGAAGGAGTTAGTTCTTATTTTTCATGTTTGTTGGCCTACACGCTCTGATATAACCAATATAAGGTTCGCCTTAGGTTGAAAGTGGCGTGCCTCGGCTTAAGAGGCTTTACTCCCCTACTAAACAAACAAACAACAAACAAAACACCCGGTACATGTGCTTACAATGCCACGACTATCGGAAAATGACCGCCAACGAGCCAATGGTATGTTGTCTACCGGAATGAGCTCGAGGGCAATTGCCAGAAGGATGAATTGCCACCACAGAACTATTGTACGTCTCAATGAACGTTACGGAGCCATTGGCAGTGCCTGGGATAGACATCTGAGTGGCCAACCACGAGTTACTACCCCTGCGCAAGATATCCATATTGTGCTCAGTCACCTAAGGAATCGTTCTCTCCCGGCAAGTCGAACAGCAACAGCAATAGTGGGTAGACGTGTAGACGTGGACAAGTCTCTCGAATGACAGCCATACGACGACTTAGAGATACAGGCCTTACTGCAAGACGACCTTATGTTGTGCCAAACTTGACTCACAGACATAGTCAGCAGCGCCTGCAATGGGCAGAACAACATGTCAGATGGACTAGACTGCAGTGGAATGATGTCCTATTCATAGACGAGAGCAGATTCAACCTATCCTTTGCTGATGGACGTGTGCGGATTTGGCGACGGTGTGGAAAGCGCTTTGCAGATTGCTGTGTTCGTCAACACAACCGATTTGGAGGTGGTAGTATTCACATTTAGGCAGGATTCAGTTTTCACCATCGCTTGCCTCTTCACGTCTTCCGTGCAAATGTTAATGCTGTGACATATCGAGATGAGGTTCTGGATGCATTGGTTGCTCCTGCATTCATAAATTATCCAGACTTGCTTCACACTCTGTTCCTGGATTATACAGGTGGTGCGTTATTAATGCACTTCTGTATATATATATATTAATTTTATTGCTTATCATCTTTTTCAATTCTACTTTTTTTGCATTTATTTTGTTATTCGATTTTAGTCATAGATTTTCATTTTAGGGCCGTTAGAAATTTATTGTCTAATGTTCTGTGCTGTATAAGAAGTGATTTGTTTCATTTCTGTTGTATCCTTTACTTGATAAAGGCTTTTTTGGGCAAAACGTTACTGTGTATTGTTATTGTTTTTGTATTTTGTAAAACTACAGTATTTTGTTTTTACGTGCGTCGCCATATTAATATATAGTGCATTCATCTTGTGTATTGAAGTATTACTCTCTAACCAAATACAACGTATGTTGTATGACCTATTTTATTTCATTGAAATCTTCAGGAGATAAGTATTGATTTTCCCACATATATATTTGCCAGGTCCACTTTGCATTTTACAATCAAGTGACACAGCCAATGGCGGACTGTCTAAAACAGATGGGCATTGTTATTTGGGGCAAGGCTGTGCCTGTCGATGTCAATGTTCAGACCAAATTGGAATCTTATTTAGCAGAAAATAGTTTAAACGAGTTTGATACAGATGATAGTGATAACGAGAGTCTGGGTTGTCGAGACAAAGAAGTTACAATCAAAAAAGATGTCACCGATACCAGCAGTGAACTTTCTTCTTCATTGGGACATTCTTGTAATATTGTATCTTCGGTTGAATCAACACATGATTTAAAAGTTTGTGAGACTTTGAGTGTACTTAAAACTGAACATGATAGTGGTGGATGTGCCAGAACGTCTTTGGAAACCACCATTGCAGTACCAACACATATCTTGTCTATGGAACCTAATGAGTTCATTCATTCAGAATATCAATCCGATGTGTTGTTTCAACATCTTGTTGCTAGCCCGCCAGAGTATGGCAACACTTTGACAGTCGATCAGACAATCAACTCTATCACTCGTGTCAATCTGGACATCACTGCTCTCATTGCTCTTGTCTCATCTGTTACCAACGGCAATTGTCATTATGTCTTCCGTGATAAAGTGCTCACTCTTCAAGCAAAGGAGGAAAGAGACATACATGTGCTGCCAATACTGGAAAAGTACCTGAGAGGTAAGGTTCATATGACCCAACTACTTGGCTAGTTACTATAAAGTAGCACTGTCCAACACAGTGCCCCCGGGCCCATGGTGCCTGAATTTACTCCGTCGGCTTTAGCGATAATCAGATTTTTTAAACACAATTTTTTTTCCTAGTTCTCCCATGAACACAATTTTTTCGCTTTTGTAATCTTATTTTATTTTGTAACTATTCTATTGCCCAATAAACCATACATTAACTATACTAATATTCCGGACTATACTAATATTCCGGATTCGAACCTTCTACTCGCAAGGCAAGGGCGTAACCACTTAGCCTCGTTTACAAGTCTACACGATCATTTCGTTACAATTACCAAAAAATGAAAGCAGAGTAACGAGCATTTGTGGAAAAAGTAACGAGTAGGTATAAATACTTAAAAATAACGGAAACACTGATTTTTAGTTATGATTTTTATGAGCTCGTAAGGATGAATGTTAGAAGCACCCAAAAAATGTAAAATGTTGGTTGAATTGCAATTAAGATTGCAATGTAAATTCAAATATGTTTAAACCTGGATGTACAAACATTTCTGAAGGGATGAGCCAGAAATATCACATCCGACAGAAATGTAATTTACGTTGTGTTTGCAAAAACCTTACATTTTGTATTGCCGATGGAAAGGGGGAAAAAGACTATTTAACAGGTAATTGCCTTGAAGTAAATATATGAAGTACTGATTTATTTTTCTATGTTCCTCGTGGAGCATAGGGCTTCAAGATTTGCTCGTCACTTTTACCGATCTCTGGCTGTTTTTCTTATGGTTCTTCCCAGGATGGTCACAGGAACCTTCAGTTCGTCAAGAATACTCCGTCTCCAGGTCTGTTTAGGAGGTCCCCTTCTCTGTTTTCATTGCGGGTTCCACTTAAGTGCTTGTCTAGTGACACTCGACTATGTCTTCCGTAGGGTATACCAGACCCATCGTTATTTTCTCATATTAACCTGGTTCATCACTGGTTCCTCTCCTGTTATTTTTAATGAATTATGCGCTATGTCGCCACACTTTATTTCTCAAAACCACACTTTATCGCACAATGGCATACGTTATGTCACAATTTCAACATTACGTCACAATGCCACACATTACGTCACAACGCCACACGTTATATCACAATGTCACACATTACGTCACAATGCCACACATTACGTCACAACGCCACACGTTATAACACAATGTCACACATTACGTCACACGTTATATCACAATGTCACACATTACGTCACAATGTCACATTTTATCTCATAATGTCACACATTACGTCACACTGCCACATATTACGTCACAGTGCCACACATTACGTCACAATACCACACATTACGTCACAATACTACACATTACGTCACAATGTCACGTCACAATGTCAGACTTGCTCTCAGTACACGACAACAGATGGGAAAACTTGTCTGTTGTGTATTTCCCGATTTTGTTTGATACCAGATAAGGCGAATCGAATTTTGTCTAGCTAGCAGACAGACAGACAGACACAGTCAAGCAGACAGAATGTAGGAATAAAAAGTAAATTGAAAATAGGACGCACGACTTCCATTTTTGAAATTAAATTGAAAGTGACAGAAGGATTAGGTACAGGAGAAAACAGCGTGGACTATCATTGATTTACGTGAGGTTTGCATTTGTTGAAATTCTAACATGGAGAGGAAAAGAGAGAAATGTAGTGAACAGAGAAGGACATGATAGGGAGAGAGAGAGAGTGAGAGATAGTAAATTGGCAGGTAAACTGAAAGAGTGATAGATGATAAGATTGAGATGTGAGATTGGAAGATGAAAGGGGAATTGGGGAGGTAAAGAAAGAGGGAATAAGTAGATGATAGCAGGAGGTGACAGAAATAGGGAGTGCGAGTTGGGGAAAGAGGGGTTAAGAGGGAATGATAAAGATAAAGTATGTAGGAAGGAAGAGGAAGGCTAGAGGGAGAGGAGATCAAATATGAGATGGAGCAAACGATAGAGTTGATAGAGGGAGTGAAAGGTGAGAAAAGGAATTGGCACAAGGAGTGAGAGATGGCGGTTAAACATTAAAGAGAAGAAAATTTGTGAAATGAGTAATTTCAGCTGTTTTTGTTTTACTAAGACCAACTGGTCAAGACACAGAGAAAGCTTATCATTAATAAAAGAAAGAGACAGTCATCATTTTTCGCACATGTCATGCGGAAGGGAGGTTAGAACACATTGTAACAACCGGTAAGATCGACGGGAGACGAGACAAAGAAAGGCAGAGAGAGAACATTTTGGATAGTCTTACTTCATGACATGGGATCGCATATGCAAGCCGGCACGGCACCTGATGATAATGATGAACACCAACCGTCACCATTTTTGAAACCTGGACAGGACGGCCCCCCCCCCTTCCCGTCCCGACTTTCAATCTCTCTGCTTAAAGCGTTGGTTTTCAACTCTTCCTCATCTGGCGCCCCTCTTTAAGGTGAGACAAGACTCCATTACTCCTCCACTTTTTCTCTCTCTCATTTTCCCCGCCTAATTAAATTTATTTTCTAAAGAACAAAAAAATAAAAAAAACATTTATTACAGTGAGAAATGTAAACATTTTTTAAAAAAAACGTATTTTTAACAAGAAATTTGAAACATGAAAAAAATATTTAAACTTTCAGTTTTAATGACAAAAAACCGAGTTTTGACAGCAAAAAACATGTTAGTATAACAAAGTATTAAAATCCATAACATTTTCATAGAGTTGTCAGGCCTCTTCTGATACTGCCTCATGTCTACCGGGTTGAGAACCCCTGGCGTAAAGAATTCTTTCCCTTCTGTTTATAACGGTACCTGAGAGATAAGGGATGGATGGCCAAACGGGGATGATACTACCTCTCAATCGTGATGACAAGTGTTCGAATCCTGGTAAAATGTGTTATTTTTTGGGGAAGGAGTAATGTTCCCGTCTGCCCAGCGTGTTCGTAGCGCGTTGGACTACGGGTGACTATCCCTCTGTGTGTGCGGGTTCAATTCCGCGGGATGGCAGAAAAAGCCACAGATTCCCCAGATTTACGGTGTTCGTGAGCACCTGGACGACCGAAGAGCTGAAAAGCTCAAGTGCTTCTGGATCTGAAAAAAAAAAAAAATCATTGGTTTTTCTCCTCAATAGTAGTACAGGATCCTCACTTCAACTACTCCGACATCCTACAATTTGACCTCAATCTCCTACTAACATGAGGCCTTAGCTTCCTATTATGAAGTCTATGTCTTCTATCATGCAGCCTCGGCGTTCTGGCATGAAACACCGACCTACTGTCATAAAATCTCGGCATTCTGGCATGGAACATCGATCTCCTGGGATGAAATCTCGCTCCCCTGGGATGAAACCTCGCTCCCCTGGGATGAAACCTCAATCCCCTGGGATGAAATCTCGGCCTTCAGTTATACAACTTTGGATATCTGGCATAAAAGGTGGTTGACCTCCTGGCTTAAAACTTCGACCTCAAGGCAGGAAATTTATAAAAATCGATCTTTCAACGTGAAATTTTGAAACCAGGCTTGCTTTTCCTTCTTCGATATCTACTCATCTATCTGGTCTTCAGTAGCGCCACATATAACAAGGACCGTCACATGGATGTAAAGTAGAGTCTTGGTCGACTCTGGCACATATCCGTAAATATTTGCATCAGAAACTTTGAGATCAACAGACAACAAATGTATGCTAGCGACAACGCACCTTTTCATTTATCTACATTCTAGAACTTTGTGTTCATCAACCTCAATCTAGGAAAACCTTCTAATCAAAAATTGTTAGTTTCAGTTTGAAATATCTTCAGTGAATTCGGACATGTCCATAGATGCTCTGATCTACTTCACAATATCTTCAGTGAACTCCAGACATGTCCATAGATGCTCTGATCTACTTCACAATATCTTCAATGAACTCCGGACATGTCCATAGATACTCTGATCTACTTCACAATATCTTCAATGAACTCCATACATGTCCATAGATACTCTGATCTACTTCACAATATATTCAATGAACTCCATACATGTCCATAGATACTCTGATCTACTTCACAATATCTTCAATGAACTCCGGACATGTCCATAGATGCTCTGATCTACTTCACAATATCTTCAATGAACTCCATACATGTCCATAGATACTCTGATCTACTTCACAATATCTTCAATGAACTCCATACATGTCCATAGATACTCTGATCTACTTCACAATATCTTCAATGAACTCCATACATGTCCATAGATACTCTGATCTACTTCACAATATCTTCAATGAACTCCGGACATGTCCATAGATGCTCTGATCTACTTCACAATATCTTCAATGAACTCCATACATGTCCATAGATACTCTGATCTACTTCACAATATCTTCAATGAACTCCATACATGTCCATAGATACTCTGATCTACTTCACAATATCTTCAGTGAACTCCAGACATGTCCATAGATACTCTGATCTACTTCACAATATCTTCAATGAACTCCAGACATGTCCATAGATGCTCTGATCTACTTCACAATATCTTCAATTAACTCCATACATGTCCATAGATACTCTGATCTACTTCACAATATCTTCAATGAACTCCGGACATGTCCATAGATGCTCTGATCTACTTCACAATATATCAAGCATCGTTCAGAGATTAACTGTACCAGTTCGATGTTGATTGATGAGCCTACTCATGTGCTTGTGGTTTTTCTTTTCTTGCTACTCCAATCTTCGTTCTTGCAATCTTGTAGTTGATGTGGAATGGTTTAAATAAAAATCTTTTTTGTGGCCATACTCTTTGAGGGAGTTGAGAATGTCAGCTCTATCCATTGGCTCATCCCCAATATGGTGACATGAGCCAGCCAGCAATGTCTGCTCTCTCGTTAGGTTTCTCACTGGAAACACCAACTATAGTGACTTGGTTGACAATGACTTTGTTTCTAGTTACTTTGAGCTCACTATTTTTTCTTACAAAAGAACCTTTACGATTTATTATACAGCATAACAGATTAGTTTTTGTAATTTGGTACCAGACTCCCTTCGATTTGTCTATCCCCCAGATGGAAGATGAAATTGGGTGTACACTCTTGCCGTTAATCATAGAGGTGGGAGCTTTAATTTGCGTTCTATGGCCAGATGTCTACAAGAAATAGGCCTAGATGGGGATGATATCAGACTAATAAGTAACATATACTGGGAACAGACAGCAATAATAAAATATGAAAATATCAACTCTCCATACATAGACATAAAGAGAGGAGTGAGACAAGGATGCATTCTGTCACCAAGTCTATTTAACATCTACACAGAGAAAATCTTCAAACAACTAGAGGGAATGCCAGGACTCAAGATCAATGGAAAAATAATAAATAACTTAAGATATGCAGATGACACAGTATTGGTAGCAGAAAATGAACAAGATCTACAAGAACTAGTGGACCAATTGGACAGAACTAGCAAGGAATATGGATTAGACATTAACATACAGAAAACAAAAACTATGGTAATCAACAAGGAAATGGAAAAACCTAAAATGAATATAAAAATACATGGATAATTACTACATCAAGTAAAAAGCTTCTTATATCTCGGTCAGATGATAACAGATGATGGCAGATGTATAACAGAAATTTAAAAAGAGAATAGGAATGGTCAACGAAAATTTCAATAGTATGAGAAAGTTACTGACATCCAAACAAATCACAAACAGGCTAAAAATGAGAATGATCAAATGCTATATATATCCTATATTAATGTATGGCTCGGAAACATGGACAATGAACAAGCAGATATAAGCAGTTAGAAGACAGAATTGATGCATTTGAGATGTGGATATATAGAAGAATAGGCAGAGTTTCATGGACAGAAAAACATACAAATAAACAAGTTTTAGGAAAACTAGGCATGAAGAAACAATTATTAAGAGAAATAAAATTCAGACAAGTAAGTATTTTGGGCACATAAAAAGACATGACAGAATGATAAAACATTTACTAGAGGGGAAAGTTGAGGGGAAGAGCAAGAGGAAGACCGAGAGATAAGTGGGAGGAAACTTTAAGAAATTGACAGGTTACAGTCTGGCAGTGTGCAACGCCAAGGCGAAAGACAGAGGATGCTGGAGATTCATTGCAGCCAACCTTCGATGTGGAGACGGCACCTGATGATGATGAGGGCCAGATGAGTTGCCCTTGTTGTGTTATATCCGTGTTTATGTAGTGTGGTCTTGATATTGTCTATACATCTTTTTATTGGTCTTCCCTTCGTTCTAGTATCCGATCTCTTTTATTGTATGCTGTTATTGGTGGTTGGTTGTATTTCATTCTCGTTAAATGTCTAAACCATCATTTGTTTCTTTCGATGTATTTATGAATTATGCCACTCTGTTTCGATGTCCTCATTTATTTATCTTCTGTGACATGTGATCTTAGGTTGTATTTAACTATCAAAAACACATGTTAATCTTAGTTGTATTAACATCAATGACATGTTTTGTTAATCTTAGTTGTATTTAAATATCAATAAACACATGTTGTTATCTTAGTTTATTTCTAATAATCTTTGTTAACTAGGTGTTTAACATCAATAACACATGTTTGTTAACTAGTTGTATTACTATCAATAGACAATGTTTGTTAATCTTAGGTTGTATTTAACTTATCAATAAGACACATGTTTGATCTTGTTGATTAACTTATTAAGACACATTTTGTAATCGTTATTATCAATAAAACACATGTTTGATCTTAGGTTGTATTTAACTTATCAATAAGACACATGTTTTTTTACTGCTCCGTGTTGTGAAAGCGTTTATTCGTGATTGCTGAACTATATCAATCTAATTAGACAAAGACGTGTTCATCTGTGAGACTGCTGTGTCCAGCTTTCAGTCCATCCTTGATATTCTGGGTGGTCAAGCGGAGAAGAGACGTGCTGCAGAACTAATAGCACGTGCCCGAGTGGTCACAGATCAACCTTCTAAACGGGCCTTAGCGCTGTGCTGTCAAGGAAGGATCAAAGAGAGATCAAAGGTAAATTACCTGTTATGTCCGACGTTTACCTGCTGCTAATCTTCTTGTCGATGTCTGATGAAATCAGAATGTTTATATGTCAACAAAACAGGATTCCGTCTTGGTGAGGCTGTAAGCTAACTAAAGCTTGGAGACACCTCGTTTAACAATTTACTCAAAAACATAAACAACATTTTGAAAATATATCATTTTGATGAATTTATAGCAGTAATTTAAAGTTTACAAACAATTCTTTTCAAACGAATGTCTCTTCTTCTTCTTCTTTGCGTTCATTCTTTACAACCAATTTTAATCACTCTTTGTGATATGTTTGATCTTTGCCAAGAACGTGTATACGTTGCACATTGGTTTGGTAGGCCCCTAAACGCAAAGACTTCTACACGTTTAGGACACGTGCATCCGATTTTAGCCAAACATCCTTAGTCGCCTCTTACGACATGCATGGCAGGTAACAGTGGTTCTATTCTTTACATACTAAATTTGGGCCCCGGTAACCACTCGGGCGCAAACGAATGTATTTACTGAATACATAATTATCTCTTGCTTGGTTTGATCTCTATCATAGATTAGAATATAATAAAACCATAGAAACAGTACTTACAAAATGTTATTTTACAAGTCATTGTAACATATATATATATAATGTATCAGTGGCGTATATTCCATGCGTGCTAGAGGTGCACCCCAAGTGAAACTCAATGTTTGTCTTCTTCATCTTCTAAGTTAGTATGTTTGTTAAAAGGGTATTTACAACAAATTAATTTAAAGATAAATTATTTACCATTTTAAATGTTATTTACAAGACAGTGTTGGTAATATCTTTAAATAATTGATATTCTATTGTTGATATAAGTGAGAAATGTCACCCTTGATTTACAGGAACAACGAGATGTTGGTCTTATATAGTGTAATCTGATTGGTGGAAGTTTGTGAAGAAAGTTCATTGATTGGATCATCATCATTGCACTTCGGTTCATCACCATGTATGCTCCGAACTCTTTCTTACATAGGAAGATCTCAGTGACAGTACACAAACGCCGTATCACCGGCGAGGGTCCCCTATGCTGTTAAAAAACTCGCAATAAAAATATTTTGTCATAGCAACAAAATGAATATATTATATGCCTCATCTCTGGGAGAAAATCGTGTAAGACCACAAACAATGAATGGCACATTTGCACTGAGAGGCACATTTGCAATGAGAGGCACATTTGCAATGAGAGGAAAATGTATTATCGGGAATTATCAAAAAACCAGACAAGTATTGACTACTGGGTCTGAATTGCCGCCCTTGATATTTATATGAGTATTATTTAAGGGGCATAACACGATCATTTTGACTTTATCCGAAGTCTCGAACCATTAACAAGTGTTCTCTTGCACCCTGGAGCATGTAGTCATGCATTAAGTCAAAGTTCAGTAGCAATGTTGAATTAATTGTCAAGTCTCTTGGGACGGGTACACTGAATGATGACTTCATCTGGACACATCGGAATGTAGAGTTATGAGATAAATCTCTGAATATACAGTGAGATAAATGTGTGAATGTAGGTCATGAGATAAATGTGTGATTATGGAGTCATGAGATAAATATGTGAATGTAGGTCATGAGATAAATATCTGAATGTAGGTCATGATATAAATGTGTGAATGTAGAGTCATGATAATGATTAAGTCATGAGTATTGAATGTAGGTCATGAGATAAATATTGAATGAGGTCATGAGATAATGGTGATTTGAGTCATGAGATAAATATGTGATTGTAGAGTCATGAGATAAATATGTGATGTAGAGTCATGATAAATGGATTGTAGTCATGAGATAAATATTGAATGAGTCATGAGATAAATTTGATTGTAGAGTCATGAGATAAATGTGTGATTGTAGAGTCATGAGATAAATATGTGAATGTAGGTCATGAGATAAATATCTGAATGTAGGTCATGAGATAAATATGTGATTGTAGAGTCATGAGTAAATGTGTAGAGTTATAGGGAGATAAATATTGATGTAGAGTCATGAGATAAATATTGATTGTAGAGTCAAATATTTAATGTAGGTCATGAGATAAATATGTATGTAGAGTATGAGATAAATATGTGATTGTAGAGTTATGAGATAAATATTGAATGTAGAGTTATGAGATAAATATGTGATTGTAGAGTTATGAGTAAATATTATGTAGAGTTATGAGATAAATATTGATTGTAGAGTCATGAGTAAATATGTTTGTAGAGTTATGAGATAAATATTTGATTGTAGAGTATGAGATAAATATTTAAATTGTAGAGTTATGAGTTAAATATTTATTGTAGAGTTATGAGTTAAATATTTCAATGTACAGTTCATGGATAAATATTTGAATTGTAGAGTCATGAGATAAATATTGAATGTAGAGTCATGAGATAAATATTTGAATGTAAGTTATGAGTTAAATATTTGAATGTAGAGTTATGGGAGAAATCTGAATATAGAGTGAGATAAATATGTGAAGATGGAGTCATAACATAAATCTGTGAATGTGGAATCATGCAATAAATGTGTTTAAGTAGCGTCATGGGGTAAATGTATGAATCAGGAGTCATGAGATAAATGTATGAATCAGGAGTCATGAGATAAATGTGTGAATCAGAATGTGGAGTCATGGGACAAGTCTCTGAATATAGAGTAAGATAGATATGTGAATCTTCCCATGAGCTTCACTATACAAGTGACTGGATAAGAAAAGGTTTGATTCAATCTAATGATCTTTCACTCAAATTTCTCAACATCTAATGTTATCTATTAAAACAGTCTAGTGTTATCTATTTTTTTAACAATCTAATGTTATCTATTCAAACAATCTAAGTGTTATCTATTAAACAATCTAATGTTATCTATTCAACTAATGTTATTTTTAATGTTATCTATTAAACAATCTAATGTTATCTGTTAAACAATCTGCAAATTGGCTGAGTTATTCCAATATCAAATTTTTAATTCATTATTGATGATTATATGAATAAAGTATCTGATTGTTTTGTCTGTCTTCTTTTGTTTACAGATTATTTTTGGAACAGGTGATTCACTGCAGGCGGTTACCATGACTTCCAATATGGGGTTTGTCAGAGCTGCCAATAGTCAGGTAAGCTTCAACACTCTGCACTTTGTGCGGAAATCAAGTGATGATAATCAAGAAGTTGTCAGTTGATTTTCATCATCACTAACATACGTTTATTTGCATTCTGGTACATCCGATTCCTTCATTCACCCAAGCTGAAAGTGGGTACTTAGGCTTTCTGGCAGAGATAAAGTGATAATTCCAAACTGTCACCAAAGCTAGCAAGTAGACTCTCTGATGTTGTTACTGTGTCATAAAGTTGAAAGAGCACCAAGAACATATTGGAAAGGAGGGGGGTGAGAATTACGTAGATAGTTTTGGATTATATCCAGTTTTTCAATCATTTAGATATTCAGAACTAGAAATACAATCAACTAGACAATCATAGATTGAGAGTCAATCATAGAATATAAGTAGTAGGAAATGGAGGGAGGAAAATAGAAGGAGAAACTACAACTACTACCACCGCTGTTACTAGAACTATTACCACCACTGCTACTACCACCACTACTGTAACTGTTGCTACTACCACTGCTATTAACTCTACTGCCAAATACCACTACTATTAAACCATCTTGTTGATATTAGAACATAGTGCTTCAATTGTCATTTTCCATCAAAGTATATTCTGGATTCTTTCATTTCTACCAATAAAACTTTGATCTCTCTAACCTCCCCTACAGATCCATTCAGAATTAGAAATCTTCACATCTCATGGTATTTCACACTTCTCAGAAAGTAGTGAAGCCTTCACAAGAAGGACCTTATTAAAATCGTTGTCAAACAGACACAAGAAGAATACAGCATCTACACAAACATATTCTTCTTAATGATTCTTACTATAAACCTTATTATCAACATATGTGGCTAAGTAGTTAAGCCATTGTCTAGCGAGTCGAAGGTCATGGGTTCAAATCCGGACTGATCACGAGTGCATTTTTTCCAGAGATCCCTAGGATTGTTGCTGGAGCTACAGAGTTTGTGCAATACTCTCGGCAGGTGGCGTTCCATTTCTGCAGAGAGGACCGAGCCATATGGGGTCAAACCCGTGCAAAAAAGTCAATCCTTTGACTTTAATTAAAATTTCCCCTTTTTTAAAAATGATCAGTATAATCTATCAAGTATCAGTCTAATTTGATAGTCAATATTAGACATAGTTCTATAGATATAAGGAAGACTAGTCAATATTAGACATAGTTCTAAAGATATAAGGAAGACTAGTCAATATTAGACATAGTTCTATAGATATAAGGAAGACTAGTCAATATTAGACATAGTTCTAAAGATATAAGGAAGACTAGTCAATATTAGACATAGTTCTATAGATATAAGGAAGACTAAGTAAAAACTAGTGTAGCATATACATAGAGAACTACCATATACAAATAGTTCTCTTTAGTCTATCATCTACAGGGTGTTGTGTTTTCAGTATTCCTGCATCCTGCCAGGGCATTGACAGAAGAGAAGGAACTTCATGCAACACCGTTGTTAAATGAAGAGCAGTGTGCAGCTTCATTGAGAGATGTCACTTCTCAGAAGTAGCAACACAACCACACTTGTTGACAGCAGAGAAACATGTTCTTCTTGAGCTACATTCTCTGAGAGAATCATAGACTTCACTTTTAAACATAAGAAATACTGATAGCATATGATGAGAGAATCAGAAATGATTAGACATTATGTAAAGAGAATCAGAAATGATTAGACATTATGTAAAGAGAATCAGAAATGATTAGACATTATGTAAAGAGAATCAGAAATGGTTAGACATTATGTAAAGAGAATCAGAAATGATTAGACATTATGTAAAGAGAATCAGAAATGATTAGACATTATATAAAGAGAATCAGAAATGATTAGACATTATGTAAAGAGAATCAGAAATGATTAGACATTATGTAAAGAGAATCAGAAAAAGATTAGACATTATGTAAAGAGAATCAGAAATGATTAGACATTATGTAAAGAGAATCAGAAATGGTTAGACATTATGTAAAGAGAATCAGAAATGGTTAGACATTATGTAAAGAGAATCAGAAATGGTTAGACATTATGTAAAGAGAATCAGAAAAGATTAGACATTTGTAAAGAGAACATATGGTAGACATTATGTAAAGAGAATCAGAAATGGTTAGACATTATGTAAAGAGAATCAGAAATGGTTGGGACATAAATGAGAAAATGGGTTAAACCATGAAAAGAAACAGTTGAACCAGTTGAAAACAAATGGTTGGACCACATAACAAGAGAAACGATTGGACCACATGAAAAAAATGAGAAATGGTTGAACCACATAAAAGAAAATGGTTGGACCACATGAAAAGAGAATCGGTTGAACCACAAACAAATTCATGAAAGCAAAAATGTCATTTTGTTAGTTGATGTATTTATGACTGTGATTGTACAAAAATATAATGTATTCTGACTAGTTTAATAAGAAATTATTGTTATTATATTCCTCTCGTAAAATTATGTTACATATGGCCTGCAAGCAATTTCTCCATACAGCTCTATCCTGGGCAACTCATTCAATCTCCTCTATAAAATTGAGTCCGATATTTCTTCTCTCTCTAAGTTCATTTCAGGGATTCCTATGGAGTCCTTTCATCCTTGAACCCTTTGTCTCCCACTTCGATGACTGCTTCGTGATTCTTTGACCAATTCTTATCAGAGTATGCCGAACATCTCTTCATCTTTTCTTTCTTATAACAGTTGTTACTAGTGGTTGACCAGACATTTCTTTGATTTCATCAACTCTTCCGAATTCATCCCATTTTATTTTCATTATTTTTCACAGACATCTATTTTCAAATACATTTAACTTTCTATATCTTTAGTTATTTTCTAACTTTTTCCATCTTATTACTAAAGATATAGAAAATAATTTTAATAAAGAATTTGAAAGTAGCTGTGTAAAAAAATATCAATGACTATAAAATGGAACAAATTCAGAAGTGATGAAATCAGTGAAATGGCTGGTCAACCACTAACAATAAATCAATCAAATATCATGTGTCTGAACATACAATATCTGAGCATGTTCAGAGATTTTGTCTGTTCTCTGTGGCTGTCAACATTTTCTCATACTTGTTTTCTCTGTTTATTGTCATATTTGTTGACAGTTATCAAACACAATTTGTAATGTTTTTAGTGTTAACCCATTCACTCTGCTAAACTGATATACTGGCTGGCGGTATATTTTAAGTTTTCACAAAGCCAGTACACTTGCTAATTCAGTATACACTGCATTCTACATACTTTTGGATGTAAAACAAAATAATTACAGAACGAAACGGTTAATAACAGTGGTTTTTTCACATCTATTATGTTTCTGAGATCACTGGAATGACCTGGACACGTGGTTCTGACACTCCAGATTACAAGCTGAAATTATAAATTTATATTTTTCTTATTGCTTGGTACACTGACTGACAGCTTGTGTTTTGTCTTAGCTCAAAGCACATACTGAAGCAAGCAAGTTGTGGCAGAATATCATCTTATTGGCTGGTGGTTTCTCAGCTTGAAGTTGACAGTAACTCTCACCATCAGATACAACACATAGTCCATGCCAAGTGAAAAGGACTTATATAACTCATAGAATGCTGTATCCCTATTTGATTCAGTCTTTGTTGTGTTGAAATAAATTTTCATGTACTGAGCCACAGCTCTTTCAACCATAAATGTGTCTTTTTGGTTACATCAAGAAGTTTTGGCATTGTAGAAATAGATGACATACTACTGGAACTATCTCCTAGCATTGTTGTATGTGATTCGTGATATTACAAGTCTGCATTGTTTATATGTGATCTCTGTGATATTACAAGTCTGCATTGTTTATATGTGATCCATTATACTATGCAGTTGAATGGAAGTCATATTTGAATAGATCAAGATCCAAGTTTAACCACACACAAACACTTACAAATAAACAAATATCTGCTTCAATTTTTCTCTGCCAGGTTGTCTTTCAACTGTCTTTTTTAAAATTCAAATTTCCTCCACAGTTCAGTCCATTGCAGTTGTTTTCATATCTAGATCACCTTTGAGTATGTGTCGCATCCTGCCGCCTGCTTTTATCAAGATGTGAATTTTCTAATAATTGCACTTAGTAAGTAAAGGAACCCTTTTTCATACCATGAGGTCTATTGGTGAAGTGTTAGACCCATCTGGCTCCTTTACTTCCCAGTGCTGTTCTGGTACTCAATTGTTGGTGAGTCGATCTGAGAACAATTACAGTGGTAACTCCTCCCCTGGTTTGCCTCACAGCATCAGGAAGAAGATTTATAGAACAGGCTTTTGTGTGTGCCTCATCAGTGTTTTTTGCCACATGTTACCCCCGAGGTCCACCTTTTGCGTGGACACCCTTTTGCTTTGTATACACTGTATCGGAGTAACATTGTTCTTTGAGGCGCTACTGTCTGTTGGTAATCTACTTATGATGGTTGAACCCTTTATTTATTCTTTCTTGATGAAGTTAAGTACTGCTGTTGTAACCACTTTTTTTCTCCTCCTAATTTCACTTCAAAACTGGTTTCTATCTAAGAATATCTGCCAATGTTTAGATTGATAAAAGCAAGTCTGGTTTTGTTCCTTTTCATGATACTCTTATCAGATATTCTTATATTGTGTGACTATGTCTTAGGTATCTGAATGCGACCACTCATACTTATTACTAAACTTTAAATTATCTGGTCCACATACTACCTACTACCACATACTACCTACTATTGATTTAACACTTTTGCTGCCACCGAAGGGAAGACCCAAGTCCCTTTCACTGCCGTGATCGACTTTTGTCGACCGGGAGATACATCTTTTTAAATGGGGAGTTTCACTAGCCGAAAACGGGGTACGCTACGCAGTACTTCCGTATTGTTCAAAAGTGCTCTCCAAAATGATAGATCTAGCATGTGCGCCGTAAACATATAAGTCTGATTTTGAATGATTTTTGTCGCAATTTTCGTAAGTAAACTAAGATTTTCAAAATGGGGGATGATGAATAGTGATGTCCAAAATTACTTATTCTGACTTTTTAGCCAGTGATAGTGATAAAACGAACTCTGAATGTGATACAAATTTGAACTGTGATTCACGTGACGATATTTATAGATCAATAGCAGATACTCCCAGGGGTAGGTGATGGACACCCACCTCAGAAACGGGGGCATATCATACTGTGGATAGGTATTGGGAGCGACACCAATATCAGTTACAGCAATAGCTTGTGGATTATGAAGAATATACTCTACATATAGACAGGTTAGTAGCTCATTAATATATGAACTCTATTCCATAGTTTAAATTTCCTAAGTTTATTTTATGCTTTTGAAATTGTCATGATGAAAACCGAAAAATAGCGTGGCAGTGAACCAGACATGGTTGAAAAATGGGTGGCAGCGAAAGTGTTAAGTGATCTCCATGCACAAACTACTAAACTCTAAATGATGTGTCTATTACTGAGTAATAAACTTTAAACTATCTTGTCCATGTACTAAATATTACAGCTTGAAATTCATTCTTGTACTACTTCTTCAAACGCTCCATATCGACCACTAGTCAACCACTCTGTGATTTGTATGTGATCTGAGTCTAAGAGTGATTGTACGCTGTGTCAGTTATGCGCTTACAAGTAGGCCAGCACATCCGATTTCTTCGCTGCTTTTTATTTACTAGGGTAGCATCCCTAGGGCCTACATCAGTCGCCTCTTACGACATGCATTGTAGGTTGCAGTGGTACTATTCTTTGCTTCCTTTGCGGGCCCGGCACCACACGGGCATTTCTTGTACTAAATACATTAACTTTAATATGTCTGGTCCACTAGGCAATACCCGTTGTCCACAGATCAATGATACTTGTAGTTAAAGTCACACCTGTTTAACCAGCAAGCCATAGAAACCATCAGTATGCATACTCTTCGACATCTGTGAGGAGACTGAGCACCTATGGATCTGCAGGGAGTGTTACAATGTCAGTTCAATAACCAACCAATTGTACCGTCATTTCAATGACTTCACTAAGTTATTTAGCTATCAATTCAGGTAGCAAGGCAGGCTGGCCCTACAATACAATACTACATTTAAAACTACATGGCACCACAGATGAGCTCCAACAAGTCAATGGATTGATTGATAGAACCATCATAATTGCACTTCAGTGAGTAACCAACCATGTGTGCTTCCGATCTCTTTCTTACACAGGAAAATCTTATCTGCAGTGCACAAGCTCCATGGCAACGGTCCCCAATGTACTTTTGAAGAAAGTGAAGATATTTATGTAGGAATTTTATTTTAATCTTTTCTAATGAATTTTGCCCAGGCAGAATGCTTTCCAGCCTGCTCTTCTCAATTTTGAACCGCCAAGGGTTCTTTTACATGCTCAAATTGAACATGGGACCTACATTTTATTGTTTGTCTACAATAGGACTAGGAACTCGATCTCAACTACACTGAGATCAGGGATCTCTGGAAAAATATCCAAATCGCTCCACAGGGGAATGCACCTAACCTCTACGCCACAGAGAGCCCTGACAGTCGATTTTATCACAAGAACACATCTGAGGTATAATCCTTCAAATTGTGGTCGCAAGAAGAAGAAATTCAGTTGGCTATTCTAACTAGAGGTCCCACAGAAGTTAAATCTTGTACTGCATTAATTCCTCTAGTACTAAGGGCAGTTCTATCCTTGCTCCGACCTGAGGGCAGTTCAATCCTTGCTCCGACCTGAAGGAAGTTCAATCCTTGCTCCGACCTGAAGGAAGTTCTATCCTTGCTCCGATCTGAAGGAAGTTCTATCCTTGCTCCGACTTGAGGGAAGTTCTATCCTTGCTCCGACCTGAGGACAGTTCTATCCTTGCTCTGACCTGAGGACAGTTCTATCCTTGCTCTGACCTGAGGTAGCTACAAGATTGAAACAACAGTGTCTTACAATAACTCTTCATTGGTTTAATAAATTATTTCAATGTGAGATTTGGAAAGTAACTAACAACAATGTACACAATCTTTAATGTCAGCAAAATCTTCAATGTCAGCAAAATCCTCAATGTTAACACAATCTTCAATTTTAACAAAGAACAAGTAAACTATAACACAATCTTCAATGTTAACAAACAACTTGTAAAATATAACACAATCTTCAACGTTAACATAGTCTTCAATGTTAACAAACAACTTGTAAAATATAACACTATAACAGGAATACTTGTTTGTACATAGAAATCTAATCTAGCACAACTTTGGTACCAAATTGAAATCTTTCATTTGTAAGTTAAATGTAACCAAGAAGTTAATGTTGAATAATGTAATAAGTTCCAGTAACAACTATATACACGACAAGATAAAGAAAAGAAACAAATATATGGTATATTTTGTGTAGATTGTCAGTAATATTAAAGTGAGTGGCATCAGAGGTTTTCTTTAAGAAATCAGCAATGCCTGAGTTCTTGCCCTTCAGCTAAAGGGTTTAAATACGAAAGACGGACTTCTTTGTACCGAGTTTCCCCCTTATTGCTCCATCCCTGACTGCCGAAATGGCACTTCATCTACCGAGACTTGCAAAAGAAGCACAAACTCCGTAACTCCAGCAAGAATCCTATGAAAAAATTGCACATGTGACTGTCCATATTTGTACACACAACCTTCAGAATGACTTCACCTTAAGAGACTCTCCCTTTAGCTAATCAACATGTATAGTCCTTTCTTTCTTTCTCGAATCCTGTTTGCCTCACAGCGTTAGGTCAGGAAGAGATTTCTAAAACGGGCCATAGTATGCGCTTTGTAAATAGTCTCTTTCGTCGCCTCTGTTATCTCTGAGGTCCATCTTTTGCATGGCCAGCCTTTTGCTTTGTATAGTCCTTTCACAAATTCATGAGCACAGTGTTATACTATTCTCATGCAAACTACATGATGAAAACCAGTTACTTTGACAAGTAGTCTAAGAATGTTTATGATATTAGCACTTACTTTTTTTACTTTTAGGAACCCATTTGATACCAAATGGTATATAGGGTAATATGATGTTAAGCCTGTATATTTCATTGACTGTCGACACACGATGGATGATGTGGTCAACATCTTGCCGACTTATGACATTACGTATGTCTAATCAAACACGAGACAGTTACTGCATGGAACCATTCTTCTACTGTAATTTTCGGTTATCCACAAAAACAGAATGTATGCATACAATCATTTGATTGTAAGTTGTATGATTTTTGTGACGCAGGCGTATCTTTAAATATCCTTGGTTAACATAAGAAATAGGCTCAAGAAGGAGAATAATAATATACTATTTGACTAGCAGATGGACCCGTTCTTCGCACGCAAATTTAGTTGATTTTTAGTTGTAATGTTCAACACTTTTAAAGTTACATTTGTTATCATTTTCCGCTGAATTTCCAAGTCGTTCCTCATTAGTTTCCTCATCTTCTTCTTCTTCGTTCTTTACGACCAATTTGAATCACTCTATGTGATATGTTTGATCATTGCCAAGAACGTGTATACATTGCACATTGGTTTGGTAGGCCCCTAAACGCAGACTTCTGCACGTTTAGGACATGTGCATCCGATGTCAGCCAAACCTCCTTAGTCGCCTCTTACAACATGCGTGGCAGGTAACAGTGGTTCTATTCTTTACACCTCAAATTTGGGCCCCGGTAACCACTCGGGAGAGTTTCCTCATCAATCGCCTGCCTTTACACTCCTCCAACGCTTGTAGTCAAGCCTAATAACTAATCTTTCCTCCTCTGTCCCCATGTTTCCGCCTTCATTTTTCTTTTCTTATCATTCTCCAACCGCATATCCCCAACTTCATTTGTTTCGATAGATCTACGATATTGTATCATTTCCACCTTCGTATTGCAGTTAACAGAAGTTGATGCATGTCTCCCCTTTGATCTTTTAGGCCTCCCTGCACCCTTTCTCAACAGTTTTTCAATAGTTTTATTAGATGGATATGATGAAAAAGCAGTACCAGATGTGATCGTAATTTCACTGATGTCACTGTTAGCAAGTTGCATACACATGGCAGTATGTAAATAAAATGCTTCTGCAAGTGGTCGTCTACGTGGTAGAGAATTATATGGAAGAGGGCTTACTGAAAAACGTCAGTTGACTACATACGATCAAAATGTCCCTCATTCCGATTGCCAGAGAAAAACTGAAACAATAGAATTCAAGTGCCAGAAGTCACATTCAACGTTTCCATCACGGACCACGATGATTTACGATTCAAAGACAGCTGAGATCTCAACGTAAGTGTCGTATGTGTACAGCTGAAGCTTCATACTGTTCAGAAGACATACGGTCGTCAGTTCTATCGTTGCAAATGAAATTTCTGTAATTCTCATAATTTGACACGATGTGGCTGACAATTTCATTGTGAACACAAACAGAAAATTGTTCAGTCCCAAACAGCGTGAGACTGGGCATATTAAAGAGACATGTCACGTCAACTGTACATCAAAATCGGCTGCTTTTCCATTAATAACAATATGTTTTCTCTCCATGTTACATCAATTAAACAAAATAAAACGTTTAAGAAGAGTATTGAATAACCTAATCTAAACTAATAGCTAAACACGTAAAAACAAAGTACTATAGTTTTACAGAAACAGTGACGATAAACAGCAACGTTTCAAACAGATTCCAAAATCTAGCATTGGGCGGCTGAAAAGAAGCAGCTTTATTCACCAGGCCAAAGACTGAATAGGCAAACTTCAGACCTACCAAAAGTTGGCATTCCCTAAAGTCTGTGCCAGAGCAAACCCCTTGGAGAGAGGAGACTGAACCAGAAGTATGTATCCAGACAGAAGTGAAAGGAATATTCGACAAGGATGAGCAGAACAGCATACAACGCAAGACAGTCACTCTCAGTTTACTTGATGAAGAATACCCACATGACCTCTGGGTCCGGGTATACACGGATGAGTCAGCAGAAAATGCAGTGAAGAATGGAGGAGCAGGAGTGTACATAGAATACCCAAACAACGCTAGAGATGCGATTAAAGTACCAACGGGAAATTCTGTCACAACTATGATGCAGAAATTCAGGCAATCAAGGTGGCAACTGAAAAACTGTTGAATACCAGACCCGATCCTCAACCTGTTGTATTTTTAACTGATGCAAAATCAGCACTCCAAGCACTTCAGTCCAGAAAATTGCCAGGTCTACAGACCCTACTGTCTAAATTGTCCAAGCATCGCAGGGTTGTCTTGCAGTGGATACCCTCTCACTGTGGAATACCAGGAAATGAAACAGCAGACCGATTGGCCAAGGAAGGTGCTGCAGGAGAGCAGCCGGATGTGCCAGTTACCTACCACCAAAGAAAAGGATGATTAAATCAATGAGAAAGCCACAAATACCAACACAAGACGATTACTATAATATGAGCAGATTGGAACAAGTTGTGATTCTGCGCCTTAGAACAGGACACAATCGGCTCCAGCCACATGTATACAAAATTCAAGATTGGCAATTCAGCCATGTGTACATGTGGACAGGCAAACCAGACTGCAGAGCACATACTTCAAGACTGCCCCAAATATGATACACTGAGGCAAACTCACTGGCCTAACGAAACAACACTCGACATAAAACTACACGGACCTCTGTGAGCTACAAAAGACAGTGAAGTTCATACAAGAGACAACATTGAATATATAGACATATTTCAAGCGAACGAAAGGAAGGAAGGAAGGAGCAACGTTTCGACCAAAAGGCCTTTATCAAGCAAACAATGCAACAAGAATGACAATTTCGAGAACACTACAAATGGACGATCACATGTAGAAACATTCAAACCTATCTAATGAAAATCTGGGAATAAAACGAATAACGAAATGAGTGCAACACAAAACCGGAAGTGGAAAGAAGAGAAACAATAAACAATATAGTGGATAAATAACATATATATGGAGCAAATACACATATAGATTAAAAGGCATGAGATAAGACAGTACTAAGAAGCATAGGAATGTAATGTGTTGAGTCCAAGAGGTCGCAAGGTGCCATAGAATGAAATAAAATGGTTCTCCAGGGCAAATCGACTGCGATCATCGGAGGAACATGATCGGATGGCTGTGACCTGGACATCGTCAGCTCCTGAATGGCCAGTATCATTGAAATGAGTGGCCACAGGGGTCACTGAGCATTGGCGATTCGTAAGTGTTGGGCGAATAGGTCACTGAGCCTCTTACCGGTTTCACCAATATAGGCCTTGTGGCATCGTTTGCAGGTGATAGCATAGATAATATTGCGGGACTCACACGTGAAACTGTCTTGAATGACATACATAGCTTTTGGAAAAGAGACAGTGCGGGTCTGTATTGCATATGCACATGTATTACAGCGCCGACGGCCACACTGGATGGTGCCAAAGTGACTGGATATTAGGCTTGAGGCGACTGTGTACCAACAAATCCTTGAGGCTTCTGTCCCGTCTGTACGCCACCAAAGGATAGTGTTGGAAGACGATGGAATAAGACCTTTTTCACCAGGGAACTATGAGGGTGGAAAGTTAAGATAAGTTTAACCCTGCCAGAATTGGAGGTTCTATGTTGGTTGGAAGGGGCCTCCTGGCGAGCAATTAGCTGAACCAGATGCATGGCAGATGTAAGCACATTCTCCAGGTATAGGCGCTTGTGGAAGAAATCAAGCATCTTGTGAGCTCTATCGAGAAAATCGTCGTCCTTGCTACAGAGGCGACGAAGGCGTAAGAGTTGAGAGAATGGTAAAGAGTCACGACAAGCCTGGGATGGGAAGAGGTATACAGAAGAAAGCTATGTGTATCAGTAGGCTTGTAGTATACTGATGTAGTGATAGTGGATAGGCTGATGATGATAGTGATGTCAAGAAAATTGACACAAGAGGTAGAGATGTGAGAGGTGAACCGAATAGCAGGATTGAAGACATTAATGAAGCATGACAAATCGGCTTCAGGCATATCGGTAATTCCAATACAATCATCGATGTATCTATGATACATGGACGGAAGGGGGCCATCATAGGAATTCCATACTAAGTGTTCAAGATGACCCATGAATAGACAAGCATAACTGGGTCCCATTTTAGTACCCATGGCGACTCCACTGATCTGTTCAAAGAACTGGTCATTAAACTGAAAGGAGTTGAGAGTGAGAACTAGTTCTGCAAGACGAAGGAGAGTCGAGGTGGAGACAAGAGGGTTAGTTCTCCTGTCGAGAAAAACTGGAGAGCTTGAAGTCCGTCAGAATGAGGTATATAGGTATACAGTGAACAGACATCAAGGAGGAAGAGACGATAAGTCCTGCCAGGCAACAACTTAATAGAAAAAAAAACAGACAAAGTGTGGTTAGTATCTTTCAAGAATGAAGGTAGTGTGGTGACTATAGGATTGAAGATACTGTCAAGGAATTCCGAGATATGTTCCGTAGGACAAGAGCAAGCAGAAACAATAGGCCTACCAGGATTGTGGAGTTTATGAATTTTGAGGAGCATATAGAATGCGGGTTTGCCCAAACAGCTGTCGATGACACATAGTGATGATGCGCCGGTAGGAAGGTCTTTAGAGGCAATTAGGTTCTTGATAACTTTACGGACCTTACTATTGTTAGATAGTGTGGCATCAGAAGAACTAGTTTTGTAGAATAGGGTGTTAAGTAGTTGGTTGTGGCCTTCCTGAAGGTATAGGTCTTTGCTCCATACAACTATGGCACCACCTTTATCAGCGGGTTTGATAACAATGTCATCACGTCGACGGAGGTGTGATAGAGCACGAAACTCGGACGGTGACATGTTAGAACGCCCTAGGCGTTTGGGGTGGAGAAGTCCAATGTCATATGAAATATTCTTGATGTAGAGATCAAGAGCGTTAGAGGCACCAGGTTTAGGAGTCCAATCATGTTTGCGAGTAGAATACTTGGAGAACATACTCGAGTCATAATATTCTAGAGGGTCCTCCTGGTTATGAAAATGGAATTTGAGTCGCAAGCCACGATGGAAATGGTTCACATCTTGAAGAGTAGAGTAGTGGTCAATGGAGGGTCGGAGGAACAAACTTGAGACCCTTACTTAAAACACATCTCTCGCTATCAGATAAGAGAAGGTCTGGAGGGATGCAGACAACCTGGGTGGGAGGAGAAGATAGTCGTGGACAATTGAGAGGAGTGGTAGAAGGTACAGGGTGAAGGTCAAGTTTTTATTGATGGTGCATGCAAATAAATTCATGCAGTTGTCTGTTAAGAACATGGATAGTGAAACGAATAAGGGAGTAGAGGAGCATATTGGTAGAAGTGAGAAGTCGTAGATGTTGTAGAAGGAAGGACTGGGAGGAATCCAAGTCAGTAAGAAGGTGGGAGTGGTTAGTCGCGATAACGCAAGCGTTGTAGCGCACATTTGGTTTCTAACTTTTGTAACCTACGCTGCTCCCTGGGGTATAATAAGCCTGCAGAGAGGTGAAAGTTGGAAGCAAAGCCTTTTGGAATAACCTTAAGACGTTGACATGTGATGAGAACAGAAACGAGTTTTTTTTAAAGTAACCATAGCATAACTGATGGCAGTCAGACGCACATCAGCCGGCAAAAGGAAACCGAGATATAAGATCAAAGAAAATTCAACAAGTGTTGTAGGGAAGGCATAGTAATAGAAATACAAACAAAAGAACAGATATTATATGCTAAAAAAGGTAGGAACGGGAAGTGCACCTACACAACAAATATAACTACTAAATCTTACCTACTACGTCATACGAATAGTTGCAGCAATATGGCAACGATTATCGAAAAGGGTGGAGACTGCAGTAAAACTTGGAAAAATAGCTAAACACGTAAAACAAAGTACTATAGTTTTACAAAATACAGAAACAGTGACGATAAACAGCAACCTTTCGACCAAAAGGCCTTTATCAAGCAAACAATACAACAAGAATGACGAATTTCGAGGAACACTACAAATAGACGATCACATGTAGAAACATTCAAACCTATCTAATGAAAATCTGGGAATAAAAACGAATAGCTAACAAAGATTCTAAACTAACAAAGATTGTCAAATAGGAATGCTTCAATACCAACAATTGGCAAATTCAATAATTGAACTGATTATAAACATCAAATAGTCATCAGATGTGTTAAAATACTAATAAAAACCACAGCAGTACTCCAGATCAAACTTACATCTGACATTTGACAGTTATAACATCATGGCGTATCATGCATGTAACTGTAGTGTGAATAACGGGTACGTCTGCTATTTTTACATGCAAATAAAAAATGTGCGCTCATGAGTGCAAACATATATCAAAATGTGTGCCATGGTGTGCACACATCATTACAGTACTTTCATTTTTTTTTTTACTAAGAAAAGAAACATGCAGGCCAGAATGTCGTTCTCAGAATTCCAGTGAAAGTTGACAAATAGCAATTGGCAAATTGAATTTATTTAGATTATAAGCTTATCGAATAGTGACCAGATGTGTTTAATAAAAAAAAAAAAAAATCCTTTGTCTTACCGTGAATAGAACGCGGGTCTACCGCAAGGTAGACAGTGAACTTATCAATTAGGCCATATGCACCTCTAAGTAAATATGGTTAAAATATGTTATAGTAATAGTTGTCACCCGCTTTAACATATGACTGGCAAGTTAAAACTTGGATACACCTTTTCTGTCGAAGTTTTCATGACCATTTCGTTAAGTTGGAATTTAGATATAAAGATGAACCAATAGACCGGTTTTTATACCTTCCCATCTATGAAAGCTACCCTCTTGCCAAATTTCAAGTCCGTAGGATGTCCAGATATCTTCAGTTAATGTCAACAGACATACATACAATGTAATTCATCTTTTGTTTATATAGATTACTTCATTCAGAATCTGATGAATCGAAGAGGTTAATAACTATTAAAGGTTGGATAAATTGCAAGCCATCTCTCTTCCAGTAATCTTTCTCTTCACGGAGCACATGATCTTCACATTTTTTCCAGTATTCAAGTAAAAGAATTCACATAGCTGGATTTTAATATCACATATTTGAAATGTTGTGTTCTGGACAGCTACTTGTCCTTTCACTCTAGTTCATACAAGTTCCATTTGATTTAGATGTGAATGGTAAGCTGGGAGTTGTAGAGAAGTGTGGTCATGTGCTTGAATCATTTTGTCCATGTGGCTGCAATAACTCTGGTTTCAAATAAGTGTTATCAAATGGAACTTTTTCCTTTAATAACCACATCTTAATTCACTCTTGATGTTTTATGTGGTAGGAATTTTATCTTCTTGTGATACAACATTATGATATGAAGCATTGTCCATTACCAGACACACCGGTCGATCTAGAGTGGGTAGGAGAGTGTTTTCTATCTAGTCTGAAAATGTTTCCATTCATTTCAGTGTGGTAGTCCCTACCATCTATAGAAATTGCTTGAAAAAGTAACTCTGCTTCATTGGAGTCCATTTTCTGCTACCAGCATGGGCTATTACAATGCATTCTCTCTTACTACTAGAAAATTCAATTTTCCTATCTACTGATTGTCATACTTTGTTGAAGGTGTGCATTCACCAATGTTTCATTCAAATAAACTGTAGCATAGTCTTTCAATCTTTGTTGTAGATGTGTGCATTCACCCATGTTTCATCCACATATACTATATCATCTTTCATCCTGTGTTGTAGATGTGGTGTGCATTCACCCATGTTTCATCCACATATACTATATCATAGTGTTTCTTTCTTTGTTCATAAATCTGCCTTAAGAATTTGCTCCAAGCAGCAATCAAGTGCATTTTTCACAAACAATATTTCATCCACCTACAGTTTTTCTGAAAGTGAATCCAATACTTCGCACACCTCCACAAAATAGTTTTTGAAATATCAATATTGCATTCTGATTTCAGTTGCACTTGCAATGAGTAGCAATTTGATTTGCCTTAAAGGATTTTGTAATCTGATATCTAATCACATCTTCATAAACTTCCTTGCTTCATCTGCATTTTTTGTTGATTAAAAGTCTTGTTTTAACCAGCATGTTAAAGATTGCCTATCTAGTCCAACAGTATGGTTCATCCTGCTCACTGATGTCGTGATACAAATAACCTCTCTTGGCTACCTGACAAAAATGTTTTACATTATGCTTGAAACTTTTTGCATCATAATGATTTTACAATGAAAATCCATAATTTGGTTATCACAATAACTGACCATTACTTAATTTTTCTATAGTATTTGCACAAACATAAGTATAGTCGCCTCATATTTTTTCAAAACTCCTCTGGTATAATGCAAATTTTATGTCGGGGACAGTCACGTTCAGTAACAGTTTGAAGTTGAACCAAAATAAAGTCGAACAACATTGTTTTCCTATTAAAAAATAGGTAAACCTGTTGCTACTGTTAAAAAACTATCATACAATTTTGTGAAAGTAAATGTCCTCAAATTCTACCATTTGAGTTTCATGACAAAATTATAGATCATAAAGAAGGAAAATTATTCATACAATATGTTTCATTGGTGAAATAAATATATTATTTAACGTCATGGATGTCTTCAACTAGCATGCCAAATTTTATCCAAGAAGCGATCATATGATTGTACAATTATGAAAATCTAACGATGCTCATGAATTTATGAAAGGACTATAGTGCTATCTGTATGAGCTTGTAACTTGTTGATATGTAGCATTTCATATATGTCCTGGGCATGCAGGTGTTTGCGGTAACTGGAGCGCAGTCAGGCTTGCCTCAACACATTGATTGCTGGGAGTTGAAAATGGATAGAGGGATGTTCTTCGGTCTCTTCGCAACTGCCTCAACAACATCAATTGCTGGGGAGTTGAAAATGGATAGAGGGATGTTCTTCGGTCTCTTCGCAACTGCCTCAACAACATCAATTGCTGGGGAGTTGAAAATGGATAGAGGGATGTTCTTCGGTCTTGAACTGCCTGTTTGAGGACACTGAATTAGATTAAACTAAAATAGATGTTGAACCCATTCAGCAATTTAAACTGTCTGGAGTTACCTGTTGTACAAGTAGAACTGCCTGAGGGGCAGAATGAGGAGCGTGTTTAATCAGCGAGCCAAGGGAACCATCAGTATGCATACCCTTCAACATCTGTTGGGGGAGACCTAGTCACCTATGGGTGCTATGATGTTGAAACAATAACCAATAAGACACTTTGTTGACTTTTGATGCATTTAGTAATATCCTCTCATTTCTCATATATTTCTTTGGTTTCTTTCTTGCTAGCATTTATAGAACTTTTTGTTTCATTTTTGAGCCATAATTTGTTCAGGTATTCTTCATATTTTCCTGTGTGACAGTTTCAAATTGTGCAACTATATTGGACTTTACTTTCTTCTTGCATTCTTTACTGAGCGAAGATGGTTTGGTCAAAACATCAATTTTGTCTGTTCCTGTACTGTACGTTGCAAAAAGGTTTTATTTGAATTATTGTACACAAATTTATAGAACATAACTCTGATCATAAAATTGTTTGAGTTGGTCTTCCTCTGTACAGTCGTAGATGGTGTGGTCTTCACTGCCACATCTTGTGCATTTACGTCTGCCTGGTACCCAGGGATCTGATTTAGGCTGACCTTGTTTCAGTTCATGAAAAAAATATGATCGCTTGCTAGAGCTGGTAGAAAAACTTCCAAGTCTGGAGTGATGGATTATTTTACCCTCAGATTCTAGAATATCTATTTGTGAATCATAATTTTCATCCTCATGATGATTCAAATCTGATTCGTTTCTATCATTGTCATCAGGAAGGGAATTTTTCTGCCAAAATTCATTAATTGGCAAACTTTCTTTTTTTTTTTATGTTTTTAGCAGCTGTATTTGCATTTGAATGACCAAGCTGAACACCAGCATCGGAAGACTTTGCATCTTTCTCGTCAACCCGTTGGACACTTTTAAAAAACATCTCTGGCCATTCTGGTACATCAGAGTTATCTTTGACCACTTCAGAAATAGCACCATCACACATTGGATTAATTTCTTTTCCTGATGTGGTCTCATCTGGTACTTCGTTGAAAATGTTACTTTCATAAGCACTTTGACAGTCTTTGTCTGACAGAGGTAAGGTTACAGTGGAGACGAGACTTTCTGCAATATCCTTCAGAGAACTTGGTTTGTCTGTTACTGGTGCACTAGGATTACCTTCATGATAGTCTAGAGTCAAATGTGCAGGATCAACTGATGTACCAATGCTTATGTGACTAGATTTAAAACAACTTGTAGGCAGAAGCTCTGATAGGCTTTTCCATTTTGCTGAATTTGATTTTGGTACTTCTGAAATGTCAAGTGGGCTGTCTCCACTTCCACTATATCTTAGAAGTGGAGTTGAAGAAAGAAATCTTTTATGTTCTGCAGCTTTATGTTCTGTTTTGGATTTGTTTTCTGTGTTATCAAACACAAAGTCTGTCTCACAATCTTCATTGATGGTATTGACTACAGCTTGAGAAACCAAACTATATTTGTTTAAAGCTTTTAACTCTTGAGATGTGTATCGAATATGGGCCTTTTCATTGTTACTCCTTACAGTTTTCATTGCATCCAAAGAGGATGTTAGATCCGTCTCTGACATGGAGCTTGGCAGATCTGTAGATGAACAAACACTGACAAACATTTCATCACTGTTGCAGCTGGCATCTCTACTGTCTTGCCCTAAACTTTGATCTGTGTAGTTGCCACCAGAACTTGAATCTTCATCAGTTTCTATATTTGAAAAGTATTTCTCTTTCCTTACTTCAACTCCCACATTTTCCAGTTCAGAATTGACAGTAACAGTGTCAACATCTTGTAATGAATTCTTCTTGTATTCAAGGCTTTTGTCAGTCAAATGTCCACTAGACTCTGAGCCATCAGATGAGTATGTTCTATCCACCTGTTCCATTGTGCTACATGAATTAGATCGCATTGTAAACTCTTGAGCATTGACATTCAGCATAATTAAATTTTTCTGTTGTGAATTTTCTATTTCAGTGTCTTTGTCTTCCTCAGAGATGGGCTCCTCGGAGAAACCACTGTCTAGAAGGAATTTCTGATTCAAATGTGGGGAAAGTTTGTAAACAGATTTGGGCAAAAGCTGATTGTTACCTCCCATTTGCATGTGACAACTAATGTTAGTTGTATGAGTATCATGATGATTGAATGAATCTGTAGATGGCTTATGGTAGTTGTCTTGGGCAAGCTGATCCAGCACAGAACAAGCTGAGTGCATCTCAGATGCTTGGTTGATTTCCAGATCTGGCGGAGTAAATGGAACATCACAAAGATAAGCTCTATCATAGAGAGGTTTGAATGAATCTGTAGATGGCTTACAGTAGTTGTTGTCTTGGGCAAGATGATCCAGCACAGAACAAGCTGAGTGCATCTCAGATGCTTGGTTGATTTCCAGATCTGGCGGAGTAAATGGAACATCACAAAGATAAGCTCTATCATAGAGAGGTTTGAATGAATCTGTAGATGGCTTACAGTAGTTGTTGTCTTGGGCAAGATGATCCAGCACAGAACAAGCTGAGTGCATCTCAGATGCTTTGTTGATTTCCAGATCTGGCGGAGTGAATGGAACATCGCAAAGATGAGCTCTATCATAGAGAGGTTTGTCAATGTCTGTGCTCACTGTTCTGTCTACAGGAGCATTTCGAACAGCTGAATCTTTACTTGATAATTCTGAAATAAAGAAACTCGGATCTCAGTCATGGAAGACATTGCCTCAATAATGAGAAATAATGAAAATATAAGATAGCTACATCGCAGCTGTTACAGTGCACTATACGTTCTAACTCAATACTTGAGAGCACTAAGCGCTACTCAAGCACACTAAACACTGCTAGAGTGCACTAAATATTCCTCGAGCACACTAAACAATGCTAGAGTGCACTAAATATTTCGAGCACACGAAACACTGCTAGAGTGCACTAAATATTCCTTGAGCATACTACACACTACTAGAGTGCACTAAACACTACTCAAGTACAATAAACACTTTTTCTCAATACTTACCCACTCTGATGTCTGTCTGTATAGCTACATCTCTCCTAGATGGCTTGATCAGTATGGACATAGGTAAACTTGTTTGAAGTTTTAGTAAAATGTTTAGCAGTTGAAGTCGAACATTTCTGAAAAGAAAATTATCATCATCTGTGAGTTTTTCATCACGCAGCAACTAGAAAATTGATCTCTTAGATTTGTCTTATGACAAATATGTATGAATTATTGAGATAGGAAATCAAAATATAAACATCAAGAATTACTTCTCTTCTTTTTCTTGCGATCGCCCGCTATGAATTCAGGCATAGTCAGGGCACATGGTATGGCACTTCTGATTTTTGCTTGAAGGCCTGCTTTTCTTATTATCAGCGTCCACCGTCATACAGGTGTGCTTTGTCCGACTTCAGAGGTAGCTACTCTTACTTCTTCCTTGAACGCTTCATATCGAGAATTTGTTAACCACTCTGTGTGATTTGTATGTGATCTGAGCATAAGAGCGATTGTACATTGTGCCAGTTATGCGCCTACAAATAGGCCAGCACCTTCGATTTCTGCAATGTTTTTATTTACTAGGGTAGTTTCCCTAGGTCCTACAATCAGTTGCCTCTTACTACATGCCTTGTAGGTTGCAGTGGTACTATTCTTTGCTTCCCTTGTGGACCCGGCACCACACAGGTAACTACTCTTACAAACCCTTTCTTTTAATCCTTTAGCTGCTAAGGACGTGTATAGATATTTTTCCCCCCATTCACTGCCAAAGACGCATTAACACATGTTATTATCTTTCCTCCGTGGGCTAAAGACGTGTTAACACGTTATACATTTCTACTGTCACTGCTTTAGTCGTACATTTACGTTTGTGACCTAGAAACAAAGAGTAGGTATTTTTAGATCCATCTTCAGAAAGTATGTAGCAGCAAATGGGTTGAAGAAAGCATCTGCAAGTTTCAAGATCTTCAAACACCTTTTCATGCAATTCCGTTACTGACAGCCATATCAGACTTGTCTGTTCCTCATATGTTGAACATCTCTGTAAAAGATATTCACAGAAGTCATTTTGTTGCTGTCATCTTCAGTCATCAGCTTGTTGAAAGATGACATCTTAGATTGATGTGGCTACATTTGAATGCTACGACTCGCTATTTTCTGTTAAGCTGTTAATATTGATGATGTTTCTGGTGACCCAGCTATTCTGTTGTATCACTTTATCAAGTAATTTCTTGTAACAAATCTCTTTGCCTCACTTCATCCATCTATCTATCTATCAGCTATTTCTGTTGTACCTTTCAGGGTATACAAAGAGTTCTGACAAGGACCCTTGCATACGCCTCGTGTGTGGCTATCCTAACAACTCTGATATTTCTTAGGTTATCGTTTACGTGAGCGACCTTTGGCTTTGAAACCATTGTATTACAACATAGTAGTGCTCGTTGTGGTGTACTGTTGGACGGTAATCGTTGAACTATTTGGTGTGTTGTTTCTTAATATGCTCTAGCACTAGTGTTGTTCTTGTTTCTACCAAGTCTCTAATAGTTTCACTTTTATATATCTCTCCTTGTTGCTCCTATGTTCCACTGGTAATTTCTCTTTTTCATCTACTGTAAGTGCCCAATTTTCACACACAGGTAGCACGAAACTGGGATGAATAATTTTGCCGTTTCATAGTTGAAAGTAAATAAACAAACATGCTAGCCAATGTTATACAAGTACAAGAAAAATCTATATATATATACCCAACTTTCTTATGTTGTCAGAGTGTGATGATGTTGATTGAATAAGCAAATAAATAAGCAAATAAATAACCTGTTTGTTTGATCATGTAATAATTTCTCTTTGATCTCTTCAATTAAAGAGCAACAACGTTGAGGAAATCTCTGGTTCAGTATCATCCATGTGTTATCAGTGAAGATCTCCACACAGTCACAGTACACATGCTCCAAACTCACACTAGATTCTCGATTTTGTATTCTCTGTAGAAATACAACAGATGGAAATCATTTATGTTTATTACTGCCTTAGAAAACAAATTGTAATTTTAAGTTTCATAATCATATATTGTAGGCATCTGTGGCTTAGAAGGTAGTGAACTCGATCACAACCCAAACGTACTTGGTTCAAACTCTGCTGCTGGCAATTTGGAAGCAAATTTGTACGCATGGATTTTTATGAACTGTAAAAATAGATCTCCCCATTCAGAAAGCAATGGCGCACTACTGCAAGTATACGCAGGGAATAGAAAATCCACAACTCATTCACTGTGGTTGATGGCAAAGTCCTGTCAAGGATATGCCCCGACTTTCATTTTTTCAGTCATATTATAATGATGATAATCATTATTGCAAATATAGTCACTGAAAGCTCAGACAGTCTAGTGGCACTTGCTTTGAAGACACATGGTTCCAGGTTGGAAATTGAGTCTTGAATTGCAAACAGCTCGCAAGTCAATACAACCTCAGTTGAATATCAGAGAAACATTGGAAAGTAAAGACAGCTGAAGTGAGTGATGTTGACTATTAAGAGCTATTGGTGGCAGAAAAATACAGGCCTGACATTGTATTCCACAATAAACCACATAGTATGAAAATGAGTTATGGTATAAGCTAATATTTAAGTCTTCTGATGATGTACATTATCTAAAAGAGGCTGAGCATTTATGGAAATAACCAAGAATGTTGATTCTATATTAATAATAACATTCATAAAAGTTTTTGATAAGATAAAAAAAACTTTTCATGCCATGAGCTATATTAAAGAGTACTCTTCGATATCTGTTGGGGAGACTGAGCATCTATGGGTCTGCCCGGAGTGCAATGACGTCAGTTTAGTAACCAATAACTAATAACAATATTAAAGAATAAAATATTAGGCCCATATTTTAAGCCCAGTTTATCCGTCTAAAATTTTTTGTCCAGCATCTGCCATTGGAGAAAATTCTTAATTTTCGCTGAAACTATTATTTAAATGCTCTGAAGCTGGCATCTATAGCAAGTTACAAGATATTAAGCATCTATAGAGGTGTCATGAAAGCAGTGACAATGCTTCTAACCAGTTTCCTAGCATATGGGAAGAGTAGGTTTGAAGTTCATTTGAGGATCATCTTTATTGTACATGTCCATAATTGCTCTGATTGCCTCCCAAGCATGTACTTCAGACTAACAACTCCCGTTCTGTGTTGGTTGATGTATCTACTGGAATTTCTTTCATGGTTTTCCTGTCTTGTCGCACCTATCAGTATGCATAACTTGCGCAACTGAGATAGAGAATACCTTTTATCTTCGTTGAAATCTTCAGGGCGTATGTTTTCTCTTCAGTTATGGATTCTGTCACTTTTGTCCATAGAAGGCCCATTCTTGATCGCTTTGAAGTATATAGTGGCAACAGACAAAGTTAATAGTAACAAGACAGATGATGACAAAAGGAATTGTGGAGTTCCATGTTTACTAAAACCAGCATACGGTAACAATCATCAACAGTCTACATTGCGTACAAGGGCACATAAGAAAGAAACAAAATATTTCTACTCAATTCGTGATCAATTTGAGTTTTTCTGTCACTGTTTCCTTTATTATTATGGTGGAGTCACCTCACAAGCAAATAATCTCATTCACTTTTAAGGACATAGGAGATAAGATAGTGGTTACATTCTTAGCTACCATGGAAACCACTAAGAGCATGCTGACAATAATGATACTGAAATAGAGAAAATATAAACAGAGATATCAGTTGTAAATATGTTGTCATGTTTACCTTTATGTTGAAGACAACCCAACATTCTAAGGACATCATTGCAAATGTTTGAACAATGGAACAAGAACTGAAAAAGAAAACAAGTCATAGAAATACAACATGTCATACATAAACAGAATATAAATATGAATATAGACAAAACTGGCCACAGTGAGATATGGTTCAGGTAATCTATTGTCCTCTGTTAGACTAAAATTATGCTCGACTGATTCCGCAAAGAAATAAAATAATTTCCCTTTTTAAATAGAATAGTTACTGAAAACCATACTGAAATAATGTGTAATGTAGTTTAGGAGAAACATGTAAAAACAAAGTAATATAGTTTTTACAAAGCACAAAAACAAGATACAGCGAAGTTTCAACCTAAAGGTCTTTATCAAGTAAAGGATATAAACAAAGCAAAGAAATTCAGACTTACACCAGACATAACATATGAAACATCATGTTATATCTTTTACAGGATGTTGTCATCAACCTTGGTAAATGAGTAGTTCATTTTCTAGGTGCCACTTATATGTTCAGTAGTTTGCCATTGTTTTCTGAACAGTGAGGCCTATTTTTACTGTTTGTAAAATTCCATGGAAACAAATTTGCTTCCAAACTGCTCGCAGCGGAGAGTTTGAACCCGGTACTCTTGAGTTGTGATCGAGCTCACTACCACTAAATCACAGACGCCCACACATAACATATACAGTCAGACAATAAATCCCCAACGGCCCTAAAATAAAATGTTGTTCAGAAATGATTAATCTTATTGTCACTGATAACTCATGCAAATAAGTGACTACTGATAGAGACTATTCATACATACTGTTTCTTCTTGCTCTCATCACCAATCAACTTATTTGTATACAAACTGGCACAAAACTGTTATTAGCTCATTATTTCAAATAAAATTATGAAGAGTTACACTGTTGGTTAACCTCACTCTCTGGTTCCTAGTTAACTTGATCCAGTGGTAATGTAACAATGTTAAGCTGTCGCTGGCCATAACATAGGGGCCAGGTTAAAGAGGAGACGTAAGAAGGAAATAGGAATAAACAACTCACAGCAGTTAATACTAGTGCAGCTTTTCTCACCGGACACTATGTGCTTAGAGTCCGTCGAGACAGTTGAGAAAAATGGCAACACCATAAAACAAAATTGTGGAACACAATTTAAATCAGAAGATAGAGATGACACAGACTAGAAAACTGGTTTCTTTCCATAACCCTAGCGAGAACGTATTTCAAGACTGAAAGAGAAACAAGATTAATTAATAGAGAGGAAGTTGATGGTGTAGGACCAGAAGTTGTGTTTTTTCTATGTACAATTTAATCTGCTAACAGTGTAGGATCAGAAGTGCAGAAGTTGGTTTTGCTATGACAATTTAATCTGCTGATGGTGTAGGACCATAAGTTCTGAACTTGTGTTTTGTGCTATAGCTACAGAAAGAATGCATATGATGACTAGAAGATAAACGTATTGGTATTCTCAAGTTCAACAACAGATAAATTAGAATTAGTACTTTAATGAAGCAAAGAATCAGCTGGATTGTATCTAATGAATGGAACATATTTATGCCATATGCCTACAATTCGTACACTCAGGCAGACCGGGCAGGTCAAAAACATATGGATAGATAACATCTCAGGAGTCTGAAGCATGGACTGACAATGTCAAGGAATACACCTGGCACAAGAAGATAGAAAACTAATGTCATCCAAATGTGTTAAGATAAGATAATATTTGATAAGTGCTTTTAGTCTATTGTTCATTGACTTGATGCCTTGTGGTGATTGATGAAATGCCTGTGTTTATATAATGATAATTCTTACATGGTTTTATAATTTTGAAGATGTGCATTGAGAAGGTACAATATAAACTTAAACTTATTTGAGTTACTTTGATTGTAACAGCTAAGTAGTTCTCAATTAAAATGTATGCAGAGAGTGAAAGGGTGCAGTGAACTAGAAATAGATAAGACAACAGATATGCGAAGTACTAACCATGGATAGATGTAGACTGTGTCCAGAGAAGATCAAAATGTCAATCTGGGACAGTAAGACAAGACAAGACAACTGGATACTTATGTGTAGATTTAGTGCGACATTCGTCAGAGTGGTTACTGGGGCCCAAATTTGGGGTGCAAAGAATAGAACTGCTGTTACATGCCACGCACGTCATAAGAGGCAACTAAGGAAGTTTGGCTGAAATCGGATGTATGTGTCCTAAACTTGTAGAAGTCTATGCGTTTAGGGCCTACCAAACCAATGTGCAACGTATACACATTCTTGGCAAAGATCACACATATCACAAAGAGTGATTAAAATTGGTTGTAAAGAACAAACGCAAAGAAGAAGAAGAGTGCGACATTGAACACAACATTTCTCTAACAGACAAAATGTCACAGAGATTATGAAATAAGACTGATAAAAGAAATTTTCTTTAAAACTTATCATTTGAAGTCAAGATAACAACTTGACACAATCTTACCTGACTGGCCACTGTTCTGCATGCAAGAACAAAGCAGACAAAACTTCCACAAATGCACGATGATAACTAGGGCTTCGGATGCTCTGAGGTAACTGTCAAGAGAACAGTAACAGTTTATGTTTCATCAAATAAACCACTTTGTTCATATGACAATTATATAGATCATTAGTTTATAAAGTACTGATCTGTATTGGCAATTATAAGACTTTATTTAAGGCAATATACACAATGAATAATCTATCTATATCCTCACTCTAGTGTCTTATTTGACACATAAGACTTCCACAAGAGATATCCATTATTGACACTCTGCCGCATTTCTACCAATTGTTTCATATAACCTTCTTTCCAGTTCTTCTGTATGTTTCCTTTAAACATCCAGGTCTTCTTTTCCTCACCACTGTCCATCGGAGAGATGTCATAGTCAATACTGGTAAGCAACATACATGCTAAATCCATCTCCGTCTGTGCCTTTCAATAATAGTCTTCAATAATGTACAGTTAGTTCATTTTGAAAGCTCTTTATTTGATATTTGAATTGGTCAGAATTCTTCTACAATTTGCTCATGATGATGTGAGTCATTTTCCAGCATTCACTACTGTATAATAACACTCCAATACTATAAAGTATCTGGCAAAAGATATATGAAAAAAAATCCCTTGCAGACTGTAAGATATGAAGCACCTGTCCCTTCACACTTCTAGACCCAAGTATGCAGGAGGTAGGAGAATCAGTTTCATTCATCACAACACATTTCTAGTTCCAAGTATGCAGGAGGTAGGAGACCCAATTCCTTATGTCACAACCTTTGCAGACAGTAGGCTCTGAAGTGCTTGTAACTTCACAGTCCTAGGCCCACGAATGCAGATCAAATTCCTTTTGTCACTAATGAAACACCATGTGAAGGAAATGAACCACAATCCTTGTGTGACTAATTCAAAAAGTGAATGCCCTATACACTGCACTAATGCATCCTACATTGAACAGACTATGAACATGAGAACTGAGATTGTCTATTTAATTATGACTTGCATTGAACACAATACTACTGGACAATGAATATTTTAATTATGACTTGCAGTGAACACAATACTACTGGACAATATTTTAATTATGACTTGCAGTAAACACAGTACTACTGGACAATGAATATTTTAATTATGACTTGCAGTAAACACAGTACTACTGGACAATGAATATTTTTATGATGCATAACACGTACTACTGACATGAATATTTAATTATGACTAGTAAACACAGTACACTGACAATGAATATTTTAAATGACTTCTAAACACAGTACAATGGACAATAAATGATATCTAACCTTAACAAAGCTGCCTCTCAGTGATTTTAGAACAGTTTCGATGGCACCATCAAAGGCAGCGTCTCTGAAATGTAATTCATATTCACAAGTTCAACGTACAATACAAAAAATATTTCATTTATAAACAAAATAACACAGACATACTTCTTGAAAACCATTTATCATTTGATACAATCAAAGTGTTTTTTTTATGGATGAATGAAACAAGAAATGTTCAGAAATCTGATGTTACCATTGGATGTAAATATGAAGCTATCGTTGAATGGAAGTAGTCAAATGGACAAGTAACACATGAAATGAACAAGTTATTGATTGATTCATTGGACCATTGCACTTCGGTGAGTAAGCATGTGTGCTCCATCTCTTTCTTATTCAGGAATATATTAACGTCAGTACACAAACTCTGTAGCACCAGCGAGGGTCCCCAAATGTAATATTAGAAGATGGTGAAAATATTCTGTAGAAAATTTATTTATTAATCTTTCTAATGAATTTTGCAAGGAACAAGTTATTAAAAACAAAGAAATGTGGTAAACAACCGTTGAAAATAAAAGGTGCAAAAGTTTGAACAATTCTGACTTGGTCACAATATGAAAACATGTCTGTTGTAGATAATGAAATGCAAAATTCAAAAGAACAGCTTCATTGTATCAACATGTAGGAATATTAGGGTTCAGATTTATGCAGATTTCTCTCTGACCATTGTTTAGTAATATACAAACTTGTCTTCAAACAATCTAATCTCAAGAAAATGATTTGTTTCCATGCAAGTAGCAATTAAAACTATCTTTTTTTTTTGTTTGGATCCAGAAGCACTTGAAGCTTTCAGCCCCTAGGCTCGGTGCCATGGACATCGTAACCCTTCGGTTCGGTGCCACGAACACCGTAAATCTGGGGACCTGTGGCTTTTCTGCCAGCCCGCGGAATTGAACCCGCACTCACAGAAGGCTAGTCATCCGTAGTAGAACGCGCTACGAACACGCTGGCTAAAACTATATCTAAAAACCATTCTAAATGTTTATAATATTGTACTTTTCTATAGAAATTTTTTTTTTATATTTTCAATATCAACTTTAGTTTGTGACATAAATATTTATTTTAAAAAAGGGTATAAACGCAAAGGATTGACTTCATTGCGCCTGGGTTCCCCATATGGCTCTGGTTCCCTGTCGACAAAAATCTATCAAGAGTGTTGCACAAACTCTGTAGCTCCAGCAACAATCCTAGGGATCTCATGGAAAAATTGCACCTGTGACTCGGTCTGGAATCGAATCCCCAACCTTCAGAGCGACAGGCAAATGTCTTGACCCAAGAAGGTATCAAATGCAAGATTATGTACCCAAGTACAAGATTACGTAACCAAGTACAAGATTACGTAACCAAGTACAAGATTACGTAACCAAGTACAAGATTATGTAACCACGTACAAGATTACGTACCCAAGTACAAGATTATGTAACCAAGTACAAGATTATGTAACCAAGTACAAGATTAGTACCAAGTACAAGATTACGTAACCAAGTACAAGATTACATATCAAAGTACAACATTACGTACCAAAGTACAACATTACGTACCAAAGTACAAGATTATGTAACCAAGTACAAGATTATGTAACCAAGTACAAGATTATGTAACCAAGTACAACATTATGTAACCAAGTACAACATTACGACCAAGTACAAGATTACGTAACAAAGTACAAGATTACGTAACAAAGTACAAGATTACAACCAAGTACAAGTTATGTAACCAAGTACAACATTATGTACCAAGTACAAAATTACATACCAAGTGTATCAAGTGCACCAAAAGCAATCTGTGTCCAATGGAGTTACGAATCAGTGATTCTAAGATGGCTGTAAAAATGGCTACTAGTCGGTCACAAGGGACATCAATGTCTGAAAGCAAACATGCAGGTCAAACAAATGTAAATAACAACTTCTTTAGCTTGTTTATTGACTTTAAATATGTATTCCACATGTTCTTATTTAATATCTCGATTAAACACAGTTTTAGACAGTAAATTTGGTAGGAAATAGTCGAAAAAAAAGACAACAGAAGTTGTGAGTATAAACTGAATGATGATAATAGGAAAACTAGAACTGTAAAGGAAAGTTAAACATATAAGGCAACAGTAATCATTTTTATTAACTAAATATGCATAAAGAAGAAGTAAGGTACTCTTGTCACTTTTCAAAATAGTCACTATCATGTTCAATGCAGATGTGCCAAGGTTTCCACAATGTCTGAATTCCATAAGAAAAAAAATTATGCACAGCGGTGAATGCATCTTCTTTTTTATCATCATGTCCATAGAGATCAACTTGCAGGGGAGTGTCTCTTTGAGGGGTTCAAAGATATGATAATCATTCAGTGTGAAGTATGACAAATATATAGGATATGGAAGACATGATTTTAATTACTGTTGCAGGAGTTACGTGCTGCAGTGTGATATCATGCTAAAACAACATAAGCAATGAACGAAATGTGATGTTTTGACTCGACTGTAGGTTTCTAAGTGGTTTCGAAACACATCATAGTATGATCTACTGTCCATGGTGAGTCTCTTGAGAATGTAATGTTCCAGAATTTGACCTTTTCTTGTGTGTCTGCTATATGCTGTCCATGTCTCGATGGCATACAACAGTGTAGCCAGATAGTTGCTGCTTCATAACCACCACTGTGAATATGTTGAATAGTACTGGAGATAGTGTGGAGCCCAGGTCTGATGAAACTGTTGTAGGTACAGAGTACCAATTGCAACACTTGAGTGCCACTTTTCTCATGAACAGGGACCTCAGGTGTGACCAACGTATGTCACCTGACAACAAACAATATATGAAACACAAAACATGCTACAACAAGTCAGAACATGTATTAACTGATAAGAAACATATCACCTGATACAGTACATATCATTTACACAAATGAAGCCACAAGACATGTCAAATGATACAACACATTATTTCAATAAAGAATATATTTACCTGGTTAGCCACAAGACATGTCAAATGATACAACACATTATTTCAATAAAGAATATATTTACCTGGTTCAATAACACTGTTGATTAGAATACACACCAGCTCCAGTTCTCCACTGTCTTTACCCAACAGGATCTGACCACAAAGAAAATTAGTTGTAATAAAACAACAAATCATACAAATCTGCAGAACCAAAGATGCAGTAATGTGAAGTCAGTGCTGTACTATGGTTCGGAAACATGGAAGACAACAAAGGAAACCATCAGAAAACTGCAGGTCTTCATAAATGGATGTTTATGTAGAATAGAGGGACTGAGATGGTATGATAAGATTACAAGCGAGGAACTCAGAGAAAGAACAAAGCAGATACCAGTAGAGAAGGAGCTCAGGAAGAGACGCTGGCGATGTATAGGACATACATTGAGAAGACCGACCGGAAGACAGGCACTGTTTTAGAACCCGAGGAGAAGAGGAGTAGGGAAGACCTAGACAGACCTGGAGAAGAGAGCTGGAGGCTGATATTAACCCTTTGGTCCCCAGCACATCAAAAAAATTACCTCCCAAAAAACACTAAAAGGGAATAACTCCTCAAAACGCAACATGTCTTTCTAAAAATTAATAATAATAAAACTATTGCTTGTAGAACATTCAAATAATGAGCAACAATACTGTGAACTGGATAAAGTTTCACAAGAAATTATACCCATAAAGATGTAATTCTGCAGATAAACCTTGATTTCGGCAGCAGTTACTGCGTCCCACTTTGAATCAATTTTCCCAGCTCTTTTCTAACGTTGATCAGCGTACAAATTCAAAATACTGCTCCTCAAAAATTAAGCTGAAATAATCGAATGGTTCTGCACCCTCCTCTAGTGTATGAGAAGGCCCACTCTCTTCCATAAATGGCTCCACAACTAATAGGGAAGTGGTATCACTCCAACCATCCCTGTCAACAACGGGCACAGGGCCGGTCTCCTCGATGTCGGAAGAAAAATCCTCTAAATCTAATTGAACATCGTAGTCGACAGGTTCAGCTTCGTCGTCACTGGACAATTCAACATCACTCTCAGAATCACAAGATCTAATGTAATCCCTATCTCACCTAGCTGCATGAAATGTCCCTCAAACCAAAGTCCTCACTTTAACTATCGGTATTGAAATTAGAAGCCATTTCCCCAAAAAATTTCGAACTACGAGCACAATTTATAAAATTGCAAAAGAAATACTAGCTCCGATCAGTTTCGGCATGAAATAAGGAAAATTTCCTGGGTTGTCCTACTTAAAGGTCACAGTTCAAGCTATATAAAATTTGGACTTCTCGTTTTATTTAGCGAATTCTTCGAAACAATATAAAAAACCAGTATATTTCCGTATCGCGCCCTACGGTAAACCCGTATATTTCCTTATATGGCGGTCAAAGGGTTAAAAGAATAGGTAAAACATGGAAAGAATTAGAAGGGATGGCAAGAGTGAGGAAGAGCTGGAAGAAGTTTGTTGAAGACCTGTGCTCCGTTGGGAGTTGAAAGGTGAAGAAGAAAGATGCAGTGAATGAAGAAGATAACAGAATTTAGCAGCTGGTTTGCAATCATAAGCTGACCAAAATATTTCTCCATCACCATCTAGCAGTTCTGAAAACAATCTGGCGAAGCAAGTGGGGATTGGACAAGGAAGCTACTTATGAGCTGCGGTAGTGACACTGCAAAATGTGCCTAGTATGTGATTTGCTTACACGCTAGGTGAACATCTCAGCGCCTATACTGTACTACTGGCAAACACTTAGAGATCGAATTCCAGCACAGGTATTGAGTAGTTGTAATTGTGACAGCCATTTCGATCAGCGTCGTTGGTTTGGCAAAGTAATGTGGCCCTGATAGATGCCATGGGTTGTAGTGTGAGAATGCATGGTTTTGGTAAGTTCTATAAGTGGTTGTCACATACACATACTTGATGTTTCTGGGATATTTTCCTTTGATTGGGGATATGATAGCAGCCTGGCTGGTTGCGCCAATGTGGCTGACCTCATGTTATTTTTCTCCCCAGTTTTAACAAACATTTATTAGTAAATTCTTAGTCTTCTCCAACTCTTTGTGTCTCTTTATATGCCCAAAATATTTCAATGTACTCATTCTTTTTTGTAGCATCACCCAGTATTTTTTAATTTTGAATTGTTTCTGGTTAGATCGATTTATTCTCCTCTCTGACTATGATATACAGAGGCATCGATCAGTATTCTTTAATTTTGAATTGTTTCTGGTTAGATCGATTTATTCTCCTCTCTGACTATGATATACAGGATTCTTCTGTCATATTCTTTAATTTTGAATTGTTTCTTGTTAGATCGAGCTTTCACCAGTATTCTTAATTAATTGTTTCTGGTTAGATCATTTATCTCTCTACTAGTATAGGAGTCAGTATTAATTTTGATTGTTGTTGATGATTATTCTCTCCTGCTAATATCAGGGCGTCATATTCTTAATTTTGAATTGTTTCAATTTATTCTCCTCTCTGACTATGATAAGATGATCATTTAATTTTGATTGTTCTGGTTGTGTATTCTCTCTCTGACTATGATATCAGAGCTTCATCTAATTGATTTCTGGTTAGTATTATTCTCTCTACTAATTCGAGTATTCTAATTTAATTTTTTGGTTATCATTTATTCTCTCTGCTTGATATATAGCTTCTTAAATTCTTTTTTCAATGTTAACATTGCCTTTGGCTGCTACTGACAACAAAAGTCGTTGTCGGTGGAAACCAAGTCTTTTTCCTGCCACTGTCGACCGACATGTGCCGTTGGCGATGTCTTTTTAAATGGGGAGTATCGCTGTCAAAATGGGGTCCGTGCGCACTACTTTCGCATTGTTCGCGAAGCTTTCCAAAATGGCGGATCTAACATATGCGCATAGCGTCGGTATAAGTCCGTTTTTAAACAATTTTTCGTGAGTAAACAAAGATTTTCAAAATTGGCGACATAGCTCATGAATAGTGATGTCCAAAATGACTCCCTTTCAGACGTTTTAGCCAGTGATAGTGCTAAAACGAACTTTGAATGTGATACGAATTTGAACTGTGATTCACGTACGATGTTTATAGATCGATAGCAGATATTCCACGGTACAGGAGTTGGTGACTGACACCCATCTCAAAAATGGTGGCATATCTTACTGTGGATAGGTATGGGGATATCAGTTACTACAATAGCTTGTGGATTATAAAGAATATACTCAACATATAGAAGGTTAGTAGCTCATTAGTATATGAACACTATTCCATAGTTTAAAAGTCTATTAGTTTATTCATTTATTTTTACGATTTTTGAAATTGTCACCCTGAAAACTGATCATGCCCAAAAAATAGCGTGGCAGTAAGGCAGACTTGGTTGAAAAATGGGTAGCAGCAAAAGTGTTAAATCACTATGTTCTGTATGTGGTTCGAGCCTAACAGTGATTGTATGTTGTGCCAGTTATGCACCTACAAGTAGGCCAGCATATCCGATTTCTGCTACCTCTTTTATTTACTAGGGTAGCTTCCTAGGCCCCTACCTCAGTTGCCTCTTACAACATGCCTTTTAGGTCGCAGTGTTACTATGATTTGCTCCCTTGAGCCCGGCAATACACAGACGACACTTATTTTCAAAAGCCCATATATGTTTTTCCACCGCGTTACTAAATGTCCATGCTTCACATCCATATGTTACCACTGGGAATACACATTGTCTACAAGTCATTAACACATCAACTAACAGACTAAAACCTCAAGTTGTATCTTCAACACAACCAGTTAGAACAGACAACTCAACTGTTGATACAAGAAAACAATATTTACCTCTTCAACTTTCTTCTGGATATCATAATCCTCCATTTCTGTCAGTGGTTTCAATTTCATTTCCTCTCTGTCATTCCAAAATCATAAGTTTGTATCAATACAATCAAAGGAAATTCTCTAGTTCAAACAGCAAATGTCAGATGTGTTTAAAAATGAACAAAAATTCTTTGATTAATCCAAGTTAGGGCGTCATTACATGACAATTTATATTAATTTTAGGAATAGTCTTTCGCTCTGACTTTACAGCATGCAGGTTCAATTTATATTTTACCATGTGGAGATAAATATATAAAGAAAGGGAATACTAGCACAGCCAGGAAAGAGATTTTTTAAAACCACTCTACTGGAGGATAGGAACACATGCCATTATGACAAAAAGTCTTGTTTTCTAACCACTCGACCCCCTCATTAAGTTCATTGTGATGCTCATCCATCACGGGTGATGATGACCACACACAAATTTTCATCCAAGGGAATGTAGTTGCGCTATGTTTGTCTGTGTGTGCGTAGATGACTAGTGAGCCCAATACGGGCTTGAAATGTTCGTGTACAGTGTGGGCAAGGTATACTTGCACTTGTGGGGAAATTTTACTGCCTTTCTGTTTTGACGTCTTTGCTCCATCCGTGCTGTTCTATCTGCCTCGCAGGCCGAGGAACCGTGTCGAAGAAGTGTGTGCCAGGCTGATCTGTCTTGAGCAGCATTCATTTATATGATAGATTTGACCATTAAACCTGCCAAAATTTGTATATGCATGTTCTTCATGCTGTAGTTGCCTAAGAATCGAAGTGAACTGTATTCATGTTCTCGGTGCAAATCTTGGTTCACAAAAATTGGTTAACTTGGTGAAAAGAACGAGCATAACGAAGGTCATTAAGTGAGTATTTCTTTTTTTGGATTGCACTATTATCTATTGCCCATTTATATTATTATATATTTCTTTCATACCGTAATATCTTATATAGGACATACAGGTAGTTTTCCCATACCACTCTATCCTGGACAACTCGTTTAACCCCTTCTATGGGATTGAGATCAACATTTTCAGCCTCTCTGTAAAGTTTGTTTCAGAGTTTCCTAGAGCATCTTTTCTTTTTGAACTCTCGATTCAATGCCTGTTTTGTGATTCTTTGAACATTTCTTCCCAGAATGTGTCCTGCATATCTCCATCGTCTTTTTTTTAAAACAGTTGTTACTAGGATTGACCAGACATGTAATTAATCAACATCGAACTGGCATGTTGAGCTGCTGAATTTATTGAGGCTAGGATGAGAGCACATATGAACATGTCTGGAGTGCTATTATGATTGTCCGCATATAACTGATTAATAATATTTTGGATATATATTTTGTTGATTATGAATCTATATTGTACAGTTATGCTGTAGTGATTTCAAGCGTTTTAGTCAGTTTGGAGTTACCCGTTGTACAAGTCGAACTGGATGCCTGAAAGGCAGAGTGAGAGGTGTGTTTAATCAGCGAGCCATGGGAACCATAAGTATGCATACTCTTCGATATCTGTTGGGGAGACTGAGCACCTATGGGTCTGCCCGGAGTGCAATGATGTCAGTTTAGTAACCAACTTTGCTTATCTTGGCAGCCTCCTATCCAGATCGGCAAACATAGATTCTGAGGTCCACAATAGGATATCCAAAGCCAGTGCTGCGTTCGGAAGGTTACGTGTCACTGTGTGGGAACGGAAGGGGATAAGCATGTCACAAAGCTGAAAGTTTACCAGGCCATAGTGCTAACCACGCTGCTGTACGCAAGCGAGACATGGACAGTGTATAGCAGACACGGAAGAAAATTAAACCATTTCCACACAAGCTGTCTTCGCAGAATACTAAAAATAAACTGGCAGGACAAAATTCCAGACAGCGAAGTTCTCACAAGAGCAAAGATCCCAAGCGTCAACACCCTGTTGCAGAAGGCCCAACTGAGATGGGTCGGTCACGTTGTTCGAATGCCTGATAAACGCATCCCAAAACAGTTGATGTATGGCGAGCTTGAAGGTGGCAGACGTTTAGCTGGTGGACAGAAAACGCTTTAAAGACACTCTTAAAGTGTCTCTGAAATGCTTCGATATAGACAATACGTGCTGGGAATCCCTTGCCAAGATCGCCAAATGTGGCGCTGTAACAACAAAAGAGGAACCCGAATAGCTGAGAATCATCGTATTGTTGAGTCACAGAGAAACGAGCAGCGCGAAAAGACAGAGCACACAACACGCACATGTCTAACCTTGATCATGTATGCCCCACCTGTGGTCACCTCCGCACACACCAGAGAGGTGCAACAGTACACGTCTGAGATTGTTGTCATCATCGCTTGCGATGGACAGCTATTATAGTAACCAATTTCATTTGAAATATTGTGTGTGAAACAGCTATACAGAATGAGAATGCTTGTACAGAACCAGGACTTACCTAAAGGTGTCTTGTATTTGTTCTTGAAAAGCACAAAGCTCAGATGAAGTTTCTTCTTTAATTTGTGTTGTTTCTATCAATGATACAGAATTAATATTTCACTTTCTATAGTCTTTATACATTGTACAAGGTTAGAATGTCACACTAGTAGAATGGTACAAAGGTAGTTTAGTTGTTGGATCAACATCACTGCACATTGAACCAATAGGTCCATAAGTACTCCAATCTCTTCCTCAGTCTGTCTCAGTTTAGTTTAGTAGTTGATATTCAATCTGCATTAACCAATTAGTCATATGCTCCGATCTTCCAGTATGTCTTCAGTTTAGTTTAGTCTGAATCATCATCTGATTGAACCAATTAGTCCATAAGTGCTCCGATCTTCTCAGTATGTCTCTCAGTTTAGTTTAGTCGTGAATCATCATCACTGCACATTGAACCAATTAGTCCATAAGTGCTCCGATCTTCTCAGTATGTCTCTCAGTTTAGTTAGTGAATCATCATCACTGACATTGAACCAATTAGTCCATAGTGCTCCGATCTTCTAGTATGTCTCTCAGTTTAGTTTAGTCTGAATCATCATCACTGCACATTGAACAATTAGTCCATAAGTGCTCCGATCTTCTAGTATGTCTCTCAGTTTAGTTGTCAGATCATCATTCTGCACATTGAACCCATTAGTCCATTTAGTGCTCCGAGTCTCCTCAGTATGTCTCTCAGTTTAGTTGTCAGATCATCATTACTGCACATTGAACCAATTAGTCCATTTGTGCCGAGTCCTCTCATATGTCTCTCAGTTTGTTTAGTTGTCAGATCATCATTACTGCATTGAACAATTAGTCCATTTGTGCGAGTCTCTAGTATGTCTCAGTTTAGTTGTCAGATCATCATTACTGCACATTGAACCAATTAGTCCATTTGGACGAGTCCCTCCTCAGTATGTCTCTAGTTTAGTGTCAGATCATCATTCTGCATGAACCAATTAGTCATTTGTGCACGAGTCCTCCTCAGTATGTCTCTCAGTTTAGTTTAGTTGTCAGATCATCATTCTGCACATTGAACAATTAGTCCATTTGTGCACGAGTTTCCTCCTCAGTATGTCTCTCAGTTTAGTTGTCAGATCATCATTACTGCACATACAATTAGTCCATTTTGCACGAGTCCTCCTCAGTATGTCTCTCGTTTGTTGTCAGATCATCATTACTGCACATTGAACCAATTAGTCCATTTGTCACAGTCCCTCCTCAGTATGTCTCTCAGTTTAGTTTAGTTGTCAGATCATCATTCTGACTTGAACAAATTATCCATTTGACGAGTCTCATATGTCTCAGTTAGTTAGTTGTCGATCACTGCACATTGAACCAATTAGTCCATAAGTGCTCCGATCACTTCCTTAGTATGTCTTCAGTGTGTGGCAACTAACGACACCAGTTCCGTGTTAGTTTACTATTTTTCTTTGTCTACCAGCAAAGTGTTCTTGTCTAGCTACACCACATTTGACTTGGTATTCTTGCAGTCTGGTTAGGGTTGTAGATTCATCACTATTATTTAAATCATTTACACCATCTCTCCCTTAGGAAATTCAGAATATCAGCCTGGTTAACAAAGGTATTGACACAGAGGTAAAATGACAACACAAATGTCAATTAGCACAAAGGTAAAAGATGACACAAAGGTAAAAGATGACACAAAGGTAGAACGGTACATATAAACTACCACTTTTAAACCTCTTGCTTCTAATGAAACATAGGACTAGAACTTACGCTCTCTACTAAATAATACTGAGCAACTCCAGATGACATCTGTCTCTTCATCCCAACAAAATGAATTCATTAACCAAGAACTATTACATACACATAAATTCACAATGACAGAAATACGTAACACATATACCTTCTCAAACTTTTTAATAATTATTAAATTTGTCATAACTACTGTATCACATGCACAAACTCACCAAAAACAACAGAGAAAATAAATAATCAAATCAAACTCACCATGAAAGAATTCTCGTAGATCATCGTGACTGGATCCTTGAGGATTGTGTTTGTAAATCTCTTGTCTAATACATTTGTCAAAGTCAGAAAACACAGCTGCTTCCCCTATTTGCAAATCTGTTTTACCTGAAATAAAACATAAAAACGTAACATATTAACACAAATATAGCTCGATCAACTTGCACATAATATGAGCATACAGTTTTGAAGGTGTTCTATACAGAGAGAAAAAATGGTAAATATTTACTGCGTATCATTTTAACATCCAGTCATAATACTCAATTTCTTATTCTTCCAGACCATCTTCAGTAGTGGTGGTTCTTTTCCTCTTAAAACAGTACCTGTGCTCATGCCCTTCAGCCCAATGCCATGTAGTATCAGTTATCAGAGGACTATCATCATAGCACTCCGGACATGTTCATAGTTGCTCCGATGTCCGCCTCAACAAATCCATCAGTGCCGAGTGGCCCAACACACCAGTTTGATGTTGATTAATCAATCTCTTTGCATATTTGGTATGTCATTCTTTTCGGGCTGTATCAATATTGTAATATTTATGGTGTAGATAGCACTAACGAGCAGGGGTGTCGAAAGATCTTCTTACCACCCCCAAAAATTCGACTGCCCCATCACTAGAGCACGAGGGAGTTCGTTGTGCTTCTCAATTATACAGAAGTCAAAGTAGGGTTCACTGTGCACATTCCCTACAATTAGTTGAGTCTGTTAGTTATGCAGAGTTCTACTGTAATCTAGGTATGTCACAAATGTTCAAGGCAAGGATTATCACATTCTAAGCCCCTGTAACTTCCAGGTTCAATAGGAAACATGTATTCCAACAACAGAGAGTACACAAATATTGTCCGATAGGAAACATGTTTTTACAGACGGGCAACTGGTAAGATTTTACAAACAGAGAAACTCACTTTATATCACATCTATTGAATGATACTTAGAATAGTGTCAGATCTTATTGGTCATAGGTAGCACTGTTAAAGTTAACTCATGCCTCTTCAGTAGTACTACCATACTCAGATTTAGTCTTGCCCCTGCATGACATCTTCACTTCCATCCATGATATTTGAAGCATAACAATTGTTACATAACTTGACAATGGATTCATTACTTTTCCTCTTCTATCTTTAATCTAGAACTGAAGTGGGCAACATTTTATATGTCAGGGGCCGGACCTGAAACATTACTTCATGCAGAGGTTTGGATACTCTTGCATATTGAAGACCCTCTATCTGAAACATTACTTCATGCAGAGGTTTGGATACTTTTGCATATTGAAGACCCTCTATCTGAAACATTACTTCATGCAGAGGTTTGGATACTCTTGCATATTGAAGACCCTCTATCTGAAACATTACTTCATGCAGAGGTTTGGATACTTGCATATTGAAGACCCTCTATCTGAAACATTACTTCATGCAGAGGTTTGGATACTCTTGCATATTGAAGACCCTCTATCTGAAACATTACTTCATGCAGAGGTTTGGATACTCTTGCATATTGAAGACCCTCTATCTGAAACATTACTTCATGCAGAGGTTTGGATACTCTTGCATATTGAAGACCCTCTATCTGAAACATTACTTCATGCAGAGGTTTGGATATCTTGCATATTGAAGACCCTCATCTGAACATTACTTCATGCAGAGGTTTGATACTCTGCATATTGAAGACCCTCTATCTGAAACATTACTTCATGCAGAGGTTTGGATACTCTTGCATTTGAAGACCTCTATCTGAAACATTACTTCATGCAGAGGTTTGGAACTCTGCATATTGAAGACCCTCTATCTGAAACATTACTCATGCAGAGTTTGGATACTCTGCATATGAAGACCCTCTATCTGAAACATTACTTCATGCAGAGGTTTGGATACTTTGCATATTGAAGACCTCTATCTGAAACATTACTCATGCAGAGGTTTGATACTCTTGCATATTGAAGACCTCTATCTGAAACATTACTTCATCAGAGGTTTGATATCTTCATATTGAAGACCCTCTATCTGAAACATTACTTCATGCAGAGGTTTGGATACTCTTGCATATTGAAGACCCTCTATCTGAAACATTACTTCATGCAGAGGTTTGGATACTCTTGCATATTGAAGACCTCTATCTGAAACATTACTTCATGCAGAGGTTTGATACTCTGCATATTGAAGACCCTCTATCTGAAACATTACTTCATGCAGAGGTTTGGATACTCTTGCATATTGAAGACCCTCTATCTGAAACATTACTTCATGCAGAGGTTTGGATACTCTGCATATTGAAGACCCTCTATCTGAAACATTACTTCATGCAGAGGTTTGGATACTCTGCATATTGAAGACCCTATCTGAAACATTACTTCATCAGAGGTTTGATACTTTGCATATTGAAGACCCTCTATCTGAAACATTACTTCATGCAGAGGTTTGGATACTTGCATATTGAAGACCCTCTATCTGAAACATTACTTCATGCAGAGGTTTGGATACTTGCATATGAAGACCTCTATCTGAAACATTACTCATGCAGAGTTTGGATACTTGCATATTGAAGACCCTCTATCTTTTTCTTTTCTTCTTTGAACCCCCAGGAATTATGAGTTTTCCCCCTTTTTTCTATGTATAAGTGGGGAAGAGTACCCGGCTTTCTTTCAGACCCAGAAACCTCCAACTCCAGGCGTGTAGTGCTATGCTTAGTGCTACGGAGACTCCCACTCAGGTAGGGGTCTATTAGTCATCACTGCAGTATTCTCCCATTTCTAGCGTAGTAGAAGCTCTAAAAACATCACTTATTTATCACAATGAGCATGTGATAATAGTCTAGAGAGTCACTTCCACAGTGCTCTAGAATAATCCCCTCATTGACCACTCTTTGTGACCTATGTGTGATTTTCGACAGCGAGCGACAACCTGCATGGACAGAAGTTTGCGTTCACTTGAAACGATCAATTTTCGGCTGTTAATTGGTCTGTTTGATCTGAGCCTGCGAGTGTGTGCATGTTGTAGACATCTTTCTACAAGTGTAGGGCGATCGCGTCCGAAAAGTGCCGGCCCTTGTCAATGTTTGGTTTTGTACAAGAAGACTAGCCCTTGCATTATCGGTCTTGCTTTTCTAACCATGGTGAGTTTGTTCCGGAATGAACATTCTCAGCAGTTTCGAGAAGCATGTCACTTGGAAATTTCTACCCTGCATTTTCCCTGACCCCGGGAAACACTGGACTGAGGCTTCACACAAATAATCCAGAGGGCGTTTCATTCGGCACTAGCAAGCAACTTAAATTTGCGCTCGCCAACATCAAACACCCCAGTTCTTCCGGGGATGTTAGTGTTTTTACCGGCACTAAGATGCAACTTTACACTTTGCACTCATGCAACAGTATCGCGCCCAGTTGTCCCAGGGAGGGCAGTTTCATTTGGCACAAGAGCATGACGTTAGGTTTTGCGCTCAGCCAACCTTACCCAATAGATGTATCCGCGCTTAGCCTCCGATACGGAGATTACTGCAATCTTCCCTTGTGTCATCATGACATGTTACAGTGTTCTCAAAGACATTTGCAGAAAGCTGGCAATTGTGGTATGACCATTGGCTCGTTAATTCATTCTCATTGATTCTTGCCAACAGCTGGCAACTATTTTGCGATCATCGACTCCGGGAGAGTTAGTATCTGCTCACAGGCGACTTATTTCATTTCTTATCGTGCTTTGCATTTATAAATTTTTTTCATTAGACAATGGCCAGGAGATGCATGCAGTCTATCAGGGTTTTTGGACATGTATAACGTGACTGTGCTTACACTACTACCTAAACCTGTAGCTCTCTCTCGATCCCTACCCACTTAGTCAGACCTTATCCTACTGCTATCATTTTACTTGTATGATCAGAGATTTGAAGAAATTATTTTTAAAGCAGACTATTTATCAACTCATTATTATATATTATTTTTCACATTGATTAAAAAATTGTGCTTGTGTGGATTAGAAAAATGTGCTTGTGTTGATGAGAAAAATGTGCTTGTGTGTCTAACTTTCAAACAGTTGTTGTCTGGCTCTGCCACCATACCAGGGGGACCAGCCAATGTATAGAGCTCACATTCTGAACGCCCTCACAGAGTGTGGCGGCAAAGAAGATTCTCATTTAAGGACAGACGGCACCCCTAAACAGAAATATTGATAATTGAGGTTGCGTTTATGATTCTAAATGATCAACTTGATGTTAAAACTCGGGTAAATAATATAAAAAATCCAAGCATGTATATTCTATGAAAAAATTTAATATAGAGGGTTTTTAAGGGAAAAGGCCCAAAAAGTAACCTTGCAAAATACAGGATGATTTAAGTTCTATTCAGGTTAGCACTATAGAACTTTCAGATGTTATAGTACATCTGCATATCTTGAACTGGTAGCAAAAGATTTTAAAAGTATATTAAAATGAGTTTTCCTGAATTTTTAATGCAAATTCAGATTTTTTACCCTAAAAATATGGGGTAAGAGATATTCTTTTGCATGACACACAAAAACTGTTCAATGAATTCTTTTTAAAGTGGTAGGGGGTCATCAAATATGCGTAAGAAAGAAGTGAGCAAATTTATACAGCAATCCTTTGAGTAGTTTTTGAAAAAAGTGTATTTAGCGACATACATTTACGGAAAATAACAATTTTGAGAAAAAGCCAAAAAAACAAACATATTTTCAATTATTGACCAAATTAATTTCTTTAGAATCCCCAGGAGCATACAAACTTGCCTCAGCCAATGCTTTAGATGTCAACGCTAATTGTTTTACATCTTTCTATCTTTTTGTGCCTAAATTCTTTATTAGCAAGGAGGATATGCGGTTTTTACAGGTGACTGCAAAATGCTAAAAATAATGTTTTCCGAAGGAAAAGTTAAATTAAAACAAAAGTATCATATCGGCGCAATTTCACATTATTAACTACAATATTGGCAACATTGGCAGTTATTTTTAAGCTCCTCCTCAAAGCATATGAGATCTTAGGACACCAAGTCCATATAAGATTATGGAAAGATTCATTAGCATTGGGAGAACCACCATGAATGTATTTTATCAACGAAGTCGCAAGATAGCTTGACAAATACATGCATTATGTTGCCAAAAATAAAATTAGGCAGTTTGTTTTTAATCCACTAAAACTTTATCTTTAGGGCACAAGCTACTCAGCCTATTGCAGTTCTCATGGTTATCTTTGTGATGTTTAAATAAGGCTCAAATACTATTTATCCAACCAATGTGCTCCAATTTCCCAGAATTTTTCATACAAGTTACATCATAATGAAGCTGTATGAGTTTAATGGTGCTATTAGTTAATCTATTTGCCCTACCATATTACTATAAACACTTTGCTACCATCTGTTGAAGCAGAGTTATGGTTTTCATTTATAATTAGCTAAAAACGATACATGCCTAGTTAAAAATTTAATTAAAATACAAAACTACATTTTTTTGGCAAACTAAAGATAGCTTCTTGTTCAAAATTGGATGTATTATATAAAATATTAAAAAAACTCAAATTTCATTTTTTAAGAAAAATCGTTAAATGTAGAGTGCGTCTGTCCTTAAACCAATCCATGTCAACTGCTAGATTGCAAGAGCTGGGATTGAAGTGACCAGAAAAGAACAGCACAAAGTATATGAGTAGGCTCATCAATTAAAATCACACTGGTATGGTCAGTTGCTGGACGCTATTGAAGATATTGTGAAGGAGATCAGAGCACCTATGGACATGTCCGGAATGCAATGAGGATATTCCAAATTTAAATAGAAGAACAGTCTCTGGTCCCTAATCTGTTAAAAGTGTAAGATATTACTGTACCTCTGTTATAAAATGAAAAACACAAGACATGCTTACCCCATTCAAATTCCAGAGAATTTTCTTCTGTATCTTCCTCACAGTCTAGTATTTCCTGCTCAAGTCTAGCTCGCATCCGCTGACGTTTCTCTTCATTTTTGTCTTCTTGCATCTTTGACAAGGAGAGGAACCTTGTGAGTTTCAGGGGACTTAAATCAAAAGCTGGAACTCCCACATTCGAGTGTTGACTGTCCTATATAAGCCATGAAAATGATGTTAATAAATACAACAGTACAAAGTAAATAGTTACATATTGTACATGAAGTATATCCTGTATATTGAATATTGACTCAAACTATGCATTATTGATATAATTCATCTTTTTTAAATGCTCCACATCGATCACTTGTTAACCACTGTTTGTTATGTGTATGTGATCTGAGCCTAAGAGCGATTGTATGATGTGCCAGTTAAGCGCTTACAAGTACGCCAGCATTTCCAATTTCTGCGATGCTTTTTATTTACTAGGGTAGCTTTCCTAAGTCCCTACCTCAGTCGCCTCTTGCGACATGCCTTGTAGGTCGCAGTGTTACTATTCTTTGCTTCCCTTGGGGACCCCGGCACCACACGGATGAATGATATAATAAGTTACAAGAGTATATAAGAAAGAGAAGATGGAGATATGTTGGGCATACCTTGATCAGAAATTATCAAAGAATATCAAAGCAGGGGTTGAAGTGGGAGGCAAAGGGTTCAAGAAATAGAAGATGCACTATGGAAACCCTGAAAAAAACTTTGCTGAGAGAGGCAAAAAATACCGGACTCAAGTTGCCCAGGATAGAGAAATTACTCTGCAGGCCTATGTAACGGATAACAGTGCGAGAGGAATATATGTATATATGCATCATTGGAGAGCCTCATTAAAAGTCAACAGTAGATGGGCATGTATGTTGTACGCCAGTTGGGGTATTAGCTAGGACAGCTGATGCAAAAAGAAGACCTAGAGGTCAAAAAGAAGAACTGCGGAAAGATAGTTGAAAGATTGTGACCTGACATGGGGGGAATAATGGCAGAATGTTGATAGAATGGCAACAATGGAAATCTATTGTGGAAGACTTATGTGTCAAACTGAATATGAAGAGGATAATACAAAAACTGACAATACACTGCAACATTTTGACCAAAAGGCCTTTATCAAGTAAAGGATACAACAGAAGTGAAGAATTTCACATCATGAAATCCTTTGCTTGATAAAGGCCTTTGTCAAACGTTGCTGTCATTACTTTTGTATTTTGTAAAACGACAGAACTTTTTACATGTTTCACCATTACTACATAGTTTTACTGCAGTCTTCCTTTATATCGATAATATGAAGAGGATATAGATGGAATTGAGTAACTAGACAGCATTTAAACATTACTATTTGAGACATATGACCTAAACTAAAAACTCACTAAACATCATTATTTGATACACTTGGCTTACCTGTGAGGTGCAGATGGACTGGTCTGGCAACATAAAGTCAGTGGGAGGAAGTAGATGAAGGCTAGGCTCAGAGGACAGTTCAGACAGATCACTTTTTGATATGGACACATCCTCTGTATGAGTTCCTGCATCTCTCATAACATCGACTGCGTCATTAACATCTAAAGTGCTGTTGCTTCCAGGGCAGTGTTCACATGAATCTTGCTCAGCTCTTGCCAAGGCTGTCAAAACATAAATCTACCAATGGTAACCAGTTCTTAACAACAATATCCAAACATAATTTTAACACTAGTTATTACCAAACCTTGCTCCCTATTCCTCAACTTTTCATTGCGTTCAGAATAGTATCAAATTATTCTACAGCTAAAAGAGTGAAATAAGCAAATGATAACATTAAAATCATGGAAAATTTAACTAAACTATGGATGAGGAAATTGTAAGAACAGGGTGATGGCTCTGTTCTTCTTGAATGCTCCATATCGACCACTTGTTAACCACTCTGTGTGAATTGTATGTGATCTGAGCCTGTTATTGTTCGTTGTGCCAGTTATGCGCCTCAAAGTAGGCTAGTACATCTGATTTCTGCAATTATTTTTATTTACTAGGGTAGCTTCCCTAAGTCCTACATCAGTCGCCTCTTATGGCACGCCTTGTAGGTCACAGTGGTACTATTTTTTGCTTTCCTTGCGGGCCCCGGCACCACATGGCCGATGGCTCTGATAAGATTGCATTACTGCAGGATGCTGATTAAGTGAGTAAAGATTTTTTTAAAAGGGAATGACAGACTTGTACTAATAATAATGCAGTGATGAAAACGGATGAGTTAAGTTAAAATGTAACAGATATCAGAATCTCATTCTAAACTGCAGCACAAGGTAACAACACCCTTTACAAGGAGAACAAAGAAAGGATCAGAAAAACAAGAAATAAGTGTAGTGTGATAAGAGCAGCAGAGAAAGAGCATTGAGAATGAATGGTTAATGAAAACACTAAGAAACAAATAAATTGTTGGTAAGAACAATGTGTCTAAAGAATCTAAAGGCAAAGGATTGACTTCACAGCATCGGGTTTCCCCATATGGCTCCATCCCTCTCTGCAGAAATGGCAAGCCACCTACCAAGAGTGTTGCACAAAGTATGAACTCCGTAGCTCCAGCAACAATCCTAAGAATCTCCAGAAAAAATTGCACATGTGACTCGGTCCGGACTCGAACCTACAACCTTCAGATTGCCCGGCAAACGTCTTAAGCACTTCGCCATAGAGACCCCCAAAGAACAATTTGTACTTCAGTTGAATCCAGGATCAGGTGTGATAAACTATAAACATGAATACAAAATTACAACAAAATTGATTCAACAATTAAAGATACAATATTGTACTGTTATAACTAAGAGATACAAACTAACTACAACATATAAATATTACAAATTTAACATGTAACTACTATTAAACAACACCAGATTTAAATACAACACAAAACTCAGAATTGAAAGAAGGTGTACATGATAAACTCATTGTTAACACAAAACAAACAACCTGCAAGTACTGCTTCTTGACTGAGAAACTCCATGCAACTGGGTACAGTAGTCTGAGGCTAAAAAAACAAAATGATTATCAAAGTTAAGTAAACAAAAATGATTATTATCTACTCGCATATATATATATGTCTTAGGTATTCCACATTTTTATTTACCCTCTGGTGTACATATCACTGCAGTTTTCGTGGAGTTAGTTTCCATGCATATCAGATATCCGATCAATCTTCAGCGTCTCTTTTGGATGGTGCTTATATTCTCTTGTTGACACTGTGCAAGTAGTTCTTGGATAGAGACAGTTCTTGGCCAGAACATGTGTAAGATCTTTCACAGACAAGTTTTGTGGAAGGTAGAGAGTTTGGACATATCTTTTTCTGTCCTCCAGCATTTGGATCTGTACAGTTAAGTTGATAGCACACAGCTGTGGTGTCTTGGTTCAGGTGCTGTACTGGGCTGATTTCCAAACCGTCTGAATTGTCATCAATATATTTCATGCCTTACTAAGTCAGCTTCTAATGTCAGATCCAGCTCCTCCTCCTTCGTGGCTGATAACAGGAATGATTTTATCTTCTAGTTTCACTGGTGCTGGGGTGTCCATGTTCAATCATTATTTCTGTTTTTTTCTGATTGATTATCAGTCCTCCAACCATCTGGTTGTACTGGTTAAGGTTATTCATCATTAATACATAACCATATTTATTGCTATCAGTTTCATATTCAATTTATGAAACATGAACAATACTAAATTAAATGCAACATGAAAAATTAAATGGTTCAGCCACATAATCAGAATACCAACTGACAGTGCACCTCAAAGAGCAACGCTGCTCCAATACAGTGGACACAAAACAAAAGGTCATCCACGCAAAAGGTGGATCTCAGAAATAACAGAGTAGGTGAAAAACGCTATTTATGAAGTACACACAAAAGCCTGTTCTATAAATCTCATCTTATCTTGACGCTGTGAGGCAAAAAAGATTTACAGAAAAGAAGAACAATACTTCCGCTATAATTGATCAAACTCCGGAGACATAAATGTTCATTATTTCTCTCAATGTTTTTAATTTCAAGAATATTACGAGAAAGTGGAGGAAACATTATTACAATAGCCCAAATTACCCTCCTCCAATAAACTCTCTCCTATGAAAGTAGCAGACTTCAATATTCAAACTCAATATGTGTAACAACCGGATCAAAAGTCAAGTCGAAGAAGCTCAAGATTGATGAGACAGAGGTCTACCTCTATGGTCATGCACTGCTAAATATTGCAAATCTTGCCATATATTCACAGAGCTGAGCAGGAACCAAATATGGCCACCCGACACTGTAAAAAGAAATATATTCTGCAGTGCAAGACATTTGCAGCATTAGTCTTCATAGAAAACTCAGATCTTCTAACCTGATGATCACTGGCACAAGAAAGGAAAAGAGGAAGATAAAAGTTTAAACCATGAAATAACTTTTCAACATACTCACCAACCCAAGATCCTCTTCCAACATCTCATGAGTGAGAGAATGCCACATGCTATCACTGTGTCTATAATTCATATATAACAAGAAAATAGCATAAATGTTTGTACTGAACTATATGCAATAAATATAGATGACAGAAAGTAAGAAGAAAGGCATCAGACAAAACAGTGACAAGACAGAGGAATTTGAGTATTAAAAAACACAAGTGTCATAACTCAAGCATAAAAGCAATACTAGTAAACGATTAATAATAATTCCTCTCGTATCTTATAAGTTATATAGGGGCTGCAAGAAATTTCTTCATACCGCTCTATCCTGGGCAACTAGATGAATCTCCTCCATGGAACTGAGACATATATCTTGCCTCTCTCAGCAAAGTTTGTTTCAGGGTCTTCTTAGGTCGTCTCTCTTTCTTGAACCCTTTGCATCCCACTTCAATGCCTACTTTGATATTTTTTTATCATTTCTTCTCAAGATGTGTCTAATATATCAAGATCTTCTTCTTTCTTGCAAGTTTCTGTAGCTCTTTAAATTTCTTGTGGTGACGTAGCTTGCCTCACGCACAAGTTCTTTTTCATCCAGGTTTAGAACTGGCATTGGTGGAGTAAAACAGTTGTAGCTACTTAAATGCATAGAAACTTTGTTAACATTAATTGGTACATATTTCTAATGTCAATGTCAGTTAGTGTTAGAGATCACTGACTTACACGGCTTCATCTATCTAGTGCTGCTAATTTTATTTTTGACGTTGATGTCAATAGAAAAAAAGTTAAAAGCAAAGATCCCATTTTACTACATGGAGAATATAGTGTTATGTTCAAATTGTTATTTTAAACCAATGGCACAAGATGGGTGATGTGGTTAACATTGTATTGGCTGCTTTTACTTCAAAAATGTTTCCGTTACCTAATTGGTTTAGTTGATCTGAGAGCAGCACTGTCTTAAAAAACCATACTACCAATGTGAAATTTGATCAAGAGACTATGTATGTTAGAAGCAAGTTCTCTAGCCTCTACACTATTGCGGCTTCAATGATGTCAGTATGTTTAAGAATTCTTATTTTCACTGCAATGTGTATGTTTCCAGAAATTTTGTAATGGTCAAAAATGGCATATTTAAGTGAATAACACCTCCACCTATAGAGGATAAAACAGTTCAACGAGTATCAATATAATAGCTCAACAAAGTCAAATCAAACAGCTTACTTCAGGTAAACCTAGCCACTCACCTAAGGTAAAGCAAACCACTTACCTAAGGTAAATCAAACAGCCTACCTAAGGTAAACCTAGCCACTCACCTAAGGTAAACCTAGCCACTCACCTAAGGTAAATCCAATAGCCTACCTAAGGTAAATCCAATAGCCTACCATAAGTAATCCAATAGCCTACCTAAGGTAAACCAAACTACTCACCTAAGGTAAATCACCACCTGACCATACTTGCTAACTTCATCATACTCCATAAGACACACAAGAACATCCTGCTTCAGTACTTTGACTTCAAACATGGAAACGGCTCTGCTTGTCCATGAACGAGAAAGCTGACAAAGTAGTTAATTTTTCTGCTTAAGAGAAATGTGCTTTGAGATGGCAGTTACATAGAAAGAAAAAAACTGTAGAGCAACAAAAGCTAGACAAGGCTCTGTAACAGAATAACTTAAAAATGATGACAGAATAAAAATAAACCTTCATAAAATCAAACAAAATGTCAATATGTTAGACTACTTGCAAGAAGAAAGACATAAGATAATTGTATATAAAGAAATGGTTATCCTAAATGTACTTTTTTTTCGTTGCCAACTCTCAGATGTCAATATCAGTATATTCATAAAAAGTAGTGGACAATCTAAGGAGGTTGAGATCTCTTGAAAGTTTGACCAGCAATGAAACTGGTGATGGCTATTTTTTGCATTTGTCTACTATTGTTTTTGCGTGAAGGATTGCTTTCCTTATCAGCAATGCCCCTCCAAATACAGATGAGCCTTACTCCAACTTCAGAGCTGTGATAGCCATATAAATCCTCTCTGCTTGCTCCTTGTACACTAGATACCTTTGTAAGAGATGTTTGTAACTTGTTTTGTCAGTGTCCCACTCCTCAGAAGTTCCTAGTATAGCTTCTTGTAAAGATGGTATCTCAACCTGTCGTTGCAATGGTATCTCAACATGTCGTTGCGATGGTATCTCAACCTATTGTTGCAACTGAAGATTATAACTTGCTCTTTTCGGTTTATCTGGTAAAATGCAAAATTTGTCTATTGGTCTTGATTTACCTTGACATGTATTTTCTGTGTGAAAAATGTATTCATCGCTGCATAGTTTATGCTTAGATCAGATAGAAAAATACTTATACAGTTTCTCTATACTGACAAAGAAAACAACAGTTGCACAACATTAATACAGAAAACATCATACTAAGAAACAAAACAAAAGTTTTATCACAGCAAAATAAAACACTAAGAAACAACAATTTCACCAGTGAAAAACAAAAGACCATACTAAAAAATTAAAACAGCAGTTTCACCAGTGATCATCACTACACTTCAAGCTCACCCACTGGTACTCAGTGTTTTGGAGCAGGTGACAAAGGGATTTCATGCTTATTTAGCTCCTGTATTTCGTTGGTTACGCATACATCTTATCCTTTCACACAAGGATCTTTCTGGACTCATCCACACACATTTATATAAAGTTCCTCCAGCCTCAAGATCACATACATATTTATAGCAGAATCATCATGGAAGAGACAATTATGGGAAGACCTTAGTATGTCACTTTGCTGAACTCACATCACAGCACTCTGTACACGCCCATAGGTGTTCAGTCTCCCCAACAGATATTGAAGGGTATGCATATTGATGGTTTCTGTGGCAGGTTAAACACACTCCTCTCTGTTTCTCAAAGCATCTAGCTCTACTTGCACAACATATAATTCTAAAAATCGCTGGATTGATTCAATGTCAATTTTAATGTCCCCATCTAACAGTAAATCTGCTGGAGAATCGACAGTGCACGCACAACTGCGTGAGACCCGCTGGAGCTCATTAAAATACAAAACACTATATATACTAAAGAATAAAACAGCATGAACTTACTGGCTTGATTCCTGCAATACCAAGATGGACAACTTGAGGTTGAATGTAATCAAACAGCTCTCGGTTGATATTTTTCACATGTGCTAGATTGACAATCTCAGTGTAGCCAAGATCAATGTAAAACACATCCACTTTATCAGCATCACTAAAATGATATCAAACATAAAATCTTGGTTAGGTATAGAACATATTCTTTAGTGGTTGACATATTACACAGGAAAACCTGGTTAGAATCAACATCACTCAACTCAGTGTGCATCAGAAATAGATTTGAAAGTATCAGCAAATATTTGTACCTCAATGTTAGTTCCAAATTAATTCAATAAGGACAATATAGACATGTGCACGGTCGGATCTCTGAACGTCTGTCTTGATTCTATGAGAGCCTTCATGCCAAGACAAACCTGCAGTCTTTAAAATGCAAAAACAACACACAGTAACTACTGGACTGACAAACTTCATTACGGAAAACCGTCAACCGACTGTGATGTTTGGCAAAAAGCAGACCTGCATTTAGTATTTCAAAATGAAGATAAAGAATGCATCATGCAGGTGTGTGGAAACCAGTAATGGCTGCCACACACCTTTAAGTCAATCTCTATAAGGATGATTGCTTTTCCCCCTTTCACTAGGATATTTATCAAAGACTTATGGCTACAGAGGCATGTGGACAGTCTTATGTTAACTCTTTAAGTACGCAGTTATTTACTCAGTTGTACACAGTTAATTCAAGGGAGGTAAAAAGCAATATTTTTTTAATCATTGCTTGTCAATAAATAAACATATATATCTTATTATATACTAATTTGAGGCTGTTACTGCCGCCCTCCATTAGCTCTCTGGGACTTCATTTACTGGGGCCGTTGTTGTACCTGACTCTCAGTCGATGCTTCACATGATCCAGAAGGGCAGGTTTCGATGAGTGGATGTCATCTATAAAGTTTCTAACCCCAGAGGCTTACATGGATATACTGTCCTGGGCATGCGGGTGTTTACGGTAATGAGAGAGCGGACAGGCTTGCATCCACAGCATCGATTGTTGGGGAGTTGAAGATGGATAAGGGGGAATTCTTCGGTCTCTACGCAACTGTCTGTTGGATGAGGACACTAAAATCGATGTTGAATCGATCCAGCAATTTAGGCAGTTTGGAGTTACCCGTTGTACAAGTAGAACTGGACGCCTGAGGGGCAGAGTGAGAAGTGTGTTTAATCAGCGAGCCACAGAAACCAACAATATGTATACTCTTCGATATCTGTTGGGGAGACTGAGCACCTATGGGTCTGCCGGGAGTGCAATGATGTCAGTTTAGTAACCAATAATAATTGTAACCAAGTGTACGGCGAATAGCATTAAGCAGAATACACTGTGGTGCAGTGTGCTGCGATTGGTGTGGAAAGAGTTAGCAGGGACATGATTTATCCTAGTTGTTACAGAAGTGAGGCACATTATCATGCTGTGATAATGAATGATGCCTTGTGTATCAAATATGACATAAAAAGGACATAGCTAGATAAGATTTTGTATACAAAATTATTGTAGAAGACAGTGTGCCCATGCATTTGGGAAAAAAAAACGAATCAACCCAAATATACCCAGACTGTCGCTGGGCACAATCAATTTGTAATTGAGTAATTGATTTGATGAGTTTGAGAGATTGAGAAACACTGTGGGAGCTACGGAGAAAGTACTCATTCATTGACACTTTCTGATGTAAGGTATTGTACATCATGGGTTCAACCTGAAAGTAGTAATGTTGGTTCTAGTGATCTCTAACAGTTGTAGCTGTTCCTTCTCCTCATCAAATACAATAGCAGCTCCAATACAACCAAACATTATATATAATAATATAGAACTAATACAACACCTTGAGGAGAAATGATCAACGAATATCAAAGCAGGCATTGAAGTGAGATGCAAAGGGTTCAAGAAAGAGAGGATGACCTAAGGAGACCTGAAACGAACTTTGCTGAGAGAGGCAGGAAATATCGGTCTCAGTTCTATGGAGGAGATTGAGCGTGTTGCCCAGGATAGAGCGGTATGGAGAAATTACTTGCAGGCCCTATGTAGCTATAGAGTACGAGAGGAATTATTATTATAATACAATAACAGATTCTCCTATAACAAATGAAGAAAAAAGGATTGGACTTTATTGCACTGGGTTTTACTATTATATATAGATTGGTCCATTTCCACAGAAGTGGCACACCACCTGCCGAGAGCATTGCACAAAGCACGAACCCCGTAGCTTCGGCAACAATCCTAGTGGTCACACAGAAAAAATGCACTTGTGAAAAGAACAGCACTGTCCGGATTCAAATCCATGACCTAAGGTGTAACCACTTACCCACAGAGACCCACTACAAATTTTTTTTAAATAGGTAAACAAACTATTCTCAATCAAAGAATTTTGAAGAGATCTCTTACATTCTCAAAACCTTTGCTCTGTTCCAGTGGAAATCTGTATTACTTTCATCCTCATATGCCACAGTTATCTCCCCCGGCCCTGTATCGGCTACCATGACACAGTCTCCTAATAATAGAGTGTCAACACTGACGCTGTCTTTTCTTCCAGTCTCATTGTAAAACCTGTCAAGTGTCCTTTGGTATTCTTCAAACTCTTGGAAATCTGTATCTGAAATTCATAAATAATGTATGCACTTGCAAAATTCAAATTACCATGTAACATTTTGTAAATCTAACCAGTACACTAGTAAAAGTATTTCTGAAATGACCTTGTAAAGATTAAATGAACTTGGCTAAGATCAAAGTGTAGTATCTGTATCGCTTGATATCTGCCATGTGGCCCATTATATGGGTTCACAAAAGTATCAGCCTGTGTTACAGAACTAGTGTCCACTTAAGGACAGGAGCCTTCATTAAATGCCACATGGCTACCCTTGTACAAAACTAGGAGTGCCATCAATCGAAGGATTGATAGTTTATAAACGTTTTCACATTCCGTTGTACAGGGTCCACCTGGTATGGCAGATCCGGGGCGGGCCTCTAAAAAAAAAAGGGCAAAAGCACTTGAGCTCCAATTGGTACTGAAGGCTGTGCACATACATTCCGTTCTTGATGATGGCTGTTTATATATCACAATAGAATGATAAAAACGGATTAAGAACGATCGCGAGAGAGAGAGACAGACAGTTTATTCTGATAGTGATATCAAAAATTAATGAGATGATAATTTAGAGATGAATAATTTGAAGTTCAAGCTAGTTTTGTTCAACCTGGTGATCAGAATACAGTACATGAAAGTGTACTAGGGTGTGACACATGTAATATATCAAGTAAATTTAGTAAAGTTAGGTTTCCTGCATATATATATAATAAGCAGGAATATTGGGAGATAATGGGATAAGTCAATAACAAATTATAGAGCACTTAACTTTGCTAAATTATCTTATTTTTAATATCACTCTGATTTGTGCTGTTTTTGCTCAGGAGCACTGGTTTTTTAAGGTTACCAGGGTTCAAACAATGCTATACTGTACAGTTCAACCACATGCTAACCACTTACCTGTTCCCATTCTCATCCAAAAACTGCTAGGGTCTATGACATGTGTCACATAGCCCTTGTGCAGAACCAGGAAGGTATCCATTAGAGTAGAATCCTGTAGATAGTAAAGCCAAATTATAATTAAGTACCAGATTATACAAGGTGCTCCAGATAAAAGTAGCCAGATTGACAAATCAAAAGTTGTCAGTTATGCATTGCGTTTTGTCTATTTACTATTTAAACCAGTTCTGACTAGCGTGTCTTACATCACATTGGTTTATCACCCCTTGACATGTACTTGACCTATATTACGTCATAATTGAACCTTCTCATTTTCATAACTATATGCCAGATTGGTTCCCTCGACAGGATACTTTTATCTTGAACACCCTGTCTATTTAAAATATTATCAGAATTAAAAGTAGAACACTCAGATAGCTCCTGCAAAATGTAAATCTTTAATTGATTATTTCTTACTGAACCAATGTCATAGTACTCCAAGCAGACTCATAGGTGCTCAGTCTTCTCCAACAGATGTCGATTAGTATGCATACTGATGGTTCTTGTTACTCGCCGGTTAAACACTCTCCTCTTTCTGTTCCTCAAGCATCCAGTTCTGCTTGTACAATGTGTAATTCCAAACTCCAAAAATCCTTGGATAGATTCAATATCAATTTTAGTGTCTGCATCCAACATGTGGTCAGCAAGAAAATAAAGGGCATCTTCTCTATCCATCTTTAACTCTCCTACGGTCGATGCGAGTATGTCCGGTTAGTCATTGATGCAAACACCTGCATGTCCAAAACACATCAATAAAAGACACATACTCATAGAGAATTGGTGAGTATACAAGCACTTAGAGAATTGAAGAGTATACAAGCACTTAGAGAACACAAAGATACTAACACAGGCAGAAAAGTTCCTCTATATGCTGTCATCCAATGAGGAACAAATTACATAATCTAGCAATGGGACGATAGAACGCAGCTATATCTATCAGGACAAACAATTTCATATACAATCTCCAGAGCTAGCTGAATTTGATAACACTTGTAAAACATGTGCAAGTACAATCCCCTTGGAGAGAGAAACAAAGACCACCAGTATTATATCCAGACAAAGGTGAAAAAAATATTTGACAACAATAAACAGAACAGCCCACAACATAGGATAGTCACTCTCAGATTCCTGAAAGAATTCCTACAGGTTCTCAGTATACTCAAATGGGTCAGAACAGAATGCAATAAAGAATAGAGGTAGGAGAATCGTATGATAGAATACTCAAACATTCTTAAAAGCATTTGGAGTCTTTCTAATATTTTGAGAGTTTCTATGGTTGTTGCATTCCTGCATTTTGTATTGTTATCCAGATTGAGAGGATTGTCGTCATGATATTGGTTCAGTCGAAAAGAATGAACCGTATGAATCGTGTCCCAAAAGTATGGATTAATCAACAAGTGAAAACTGCGTGTTCAGGCCAACTGGATGCATCTTGCGTTGAATTCTGTTGAGGCCAGAGCGAATCGAGTAGCACCTTTGGATGTGTCTGGAGTGCTATGAATACTATGATGATAGTTCTCATATAACTGATAGATTATCAAGTATCAACAAGGAAATTTTGTAACAAATCTAGTGCAGAAATTCAGGTAATCAATATGGCAACTGAGATCCTGGAGATCATCAATTTCTGTTCCCTTCCAGTGATATTTTTGAGAGATGCAAGATGACCAAGCCTACAGATTCTACTATCTGAACTGTGCCACCAGAGTAAGGTTGCCATGCAATGGATACCGTCAAAATGTAAAACAGAAAAATTAGACAACAGACTAACTGTTTAAGGAAGGGCAACCAAATGTACTGGCTATGTTAACCTGCAGGTAGGCATAATAAAATTAAACTGAAGGCTCATCCCTGGAATGTGATCAATTGTATCATTTTACTGTATCATGCAATGTATGCGTTTGATTATGATTATGTTATTAATAAAGACAGTTTGAGAGAAGAGCAGTACGGGATACTTGTGATAACATGAATGAATGTTGAAGACAATACTTTACTTACTAGAACTTTATTAATAAGCAACAATTAATTTAATTTTAATTTTATGAGCTACATTGTCAGATTGTGATTGACATCGATCGTCCGTTATCACTCCCAGAGAGTATCTTTGTATAATAAAATAATTAATACCATCTAGTATTTCAGTATTCGAGATCAAATACTTGTTTCAATTTGGAATATCTTCCTTCATTGCACTCCGAACATGTCCATAGCCAATGCCATAGGTGCTCCGATCTCCTTCGCAATATCTCCAACAATTGCCAACACCGACCAGTAACTTGACTTAGCAACTCGGACCGTGCGGTTGCCGAACGCCGTACCGTGTACCAGTTCGATTGATGAGCCTACTCATACTTATATTTGTATAAATAAGATACCTGTGTTGGAATTAATTGATATCGAATCGTCAGAGAAGATCCAACAATCATGATCAATTCATGTAAACTTTAGAATTTTAAACAATTATTTACCAAATTATTACAAAAGAAACAATACTGTAAGTTACAATACTGTAACACTAACTGATTATTTTTTAAAAAAATGTGATGGATAATAATTATTAATTAAGTGAGACACAATGACAATGAATCAATGAGTCAATGAATCAACAGCAAATTGAGCAAACGTTGATATCGAACTGCACAAACGTACAAAACCAAATTATATCCGTATAATATAATCAGTCGTCAGAAAGATACCAAACGTTGAAACAAAGATGCACATTAGTAATCTATGTATCGTTTTCAGTTTGTGATCCTTTCTTCGAATTGTGCGGAAATTTCAAGAACTGGTACTTCCGGTTGCTTCACTTAGAGTTGTCTTCATTGTGTTCTATACTTAGCATTGAGGGGAAAAAAATGAAAATCGTGACAAAATCATTTCATTTTATGCCCGTTGGAATATATCTCTATCGGTCTATATGTAGTGTGCTGTGAAATTCGTCACTTCTGTTGTATAGTTTGCTTGATAACGTCCTTTTGGTCGAAACATTGCTGGGTATTGTCATTGTTTTGGTATTTTGTAAAACTACAGTACTTTGTTATTACGTGTTTTCCCATTTTTCATGGTTTTACTGCAGTCTCCCCCTATATCGATATTGGCATATCATTTTACATGACTTGGTCATCGATAACAGTAAACGAGTCGTCGATTTTCTAGGCACTACTTATACGTTCAGTAGTTTGTCGTTGCTTTCGTTACTTACCATTCAATCAATCAAGTGTCATGTCTCCCGGCGTAGGCGATCATGTCTCTTCACAACTCTCTTTGCTTGGTGCATGTAATCAGTTCTGACGTCGATCTTGTGTCGAACCATGCCATGATGTCAGGCCATCCAGCATCTTCTCCCTCTGTCTTCCAAGATCTCTCCTTCCCTGAATTGTACCTGCTGTTACCAAATGTTCTAAACCTTCTCTTCGTATGATATGCCCGAAGAACTTTGATTGTCGGATTCTTATTCATTTGATAAGGTTTCTTTGTGTGCATGCCTGATTTAAAACTTCCTCATTTGTTTTCTTCGCTGTCCATGGAATTTTCAGCATTCTTCTGTAAAACCACATATCTGTGGCTTCCAATGATCGTATTGATTGTTTATTCATTGTCTATAATTCGCTGCCATACAGAAGTATTGGATCAATATAGTACTGGGGTATTCGTTTTGGCAGTGTCATTGGTAGTGAATTCACGCATAGTGTGTTTTTCATTTTCATAAAGATGCTTTCGTTTGAGCATACCGCATTACTTAGCATTTCCGCATTGATAAATTTGATTTGCTGATTTGTGTTAACAGTTCCGTGACATGTGAAATAGAATTACATCAAATTGTTAATTTTGTAACGGTAGAGCTTAGAAATAATGATCAGTCTTAAAGAGTACCAAAAATACTGAAGTGATTGACTAAGAAAGAGTGTACTGAAATCAACATAAAGGTACACTGTTACAATTAGAACTTGGATTTACATAAATTCGAACTGATCACAGTAGGTATACTGTGTATACTATAGAAGATGCGTTGCAGTTAGTCGGTGTAGCACAGTCATAGCTGGATTTGAGCAGACATAATATATTCAATCCCTGGTATAGTACATTCATAAGTCACTCTAGTTGAAAACGGGTAAATCTTCCTGAATTTATAGATATTTGGAATCGGCGATGCAGATATCGTGCAGGATCTCTCTGCTAACACACAGCTAGTTGAACAAGGGACTGAGCGTCTACTGTGCCCTTAGTGGAGGGACTTCGATATTACAATTAACAAAATACTAAGTAGCCCCGGAATAGACAGTATTCCATAAAATTACTAGGGTTTTAAAGCCGAAGGATTGACTTCATTGCACCAGGTTTTACCCCATATGGCTCGGTCCCTCTCTGCAGAAATGGCAGGCCACCCGCCGAGAGTATTGCCAAAGCACGAACTCCGTAGCTCCAGTAACAATCCAAGGGTTTCTGGAAAAAATGCACTCGTGAACAAAACGGCGTGGTCCGGATTCGAACCCACGATCTTCGACTCATAAGGCAAAGGGCTTAACCACTTAACCACAGAGACAAACCCCCCATCCCATCCCATATAAAATTACAAGCATCACATGAATGAAATCATTGTTAACTAACGTAAGAGAGTTCTTCAGTGTTTTGTAGAAACAATTCTGCTGTCTTTTGTTTCTTTTCTCGAATCATGTTTTGCCTAACAGCGTCAGGATAAGAAGAGATTTCTTGAACAGGACTTTGCGTGCGTTGTCTTTTATTATCTGTTATTTCTGTGGTCCATCTTTTTCGTGTATATCTTTTTGTCTGCATCCACTATGTCAGTGTAACATTGTCAGTTGAGGCCGACTGCCTGTTCGTAATCTGCTTATTTGACCAAAAGCACTAAGTTGCTGTTTCTTGATGTAGTTTAGTACTGATGCAATGCACATTATTTTCTTGATGTCTTTATTACGAATTATGTCTTTTCTTGATACTCCCAGCATTCTACGTAAACATTTCATCTCTGTCGTGACTAGTTTTCTTCTATTGTTTGATGTTAGCTTCCAGGTTTGGCACTGATATCATAATATCGGGAAAAGGAGTAAATTGTGCAATGCTTTTTTAGTGTTTATGGTGACATTTTTGCATTTCAAAATTGGTGTCATCATGATGACTTGATTTGCTTTATTGCATATATGTTCAATTTCATTAGTTATTGTTTCATTTGCTGAAAACATGTTCGTCAAGTAAGTGAATTTGTTAACTTGTTTTAATTCATGTTTGTCTATGGTGTTATTTGTAGCGTTTTTCTCTCTTGCGAATGTCATTACATATACTTAGATTTTTGTCTTTGTTGATTTTCATGTTGGAGCCTTTACATGTTAACTGGAGTCTGTTAATGTGTTGGTATAGTTGTTCTGATGATAATATGATTGCCTGATCGTCGGCAAAAAAACGAATTAATTTAGGAGTTCCCCAAGGCCGCTCTCTTCACTGGTGTTAGCTATTTTACCTATTTGATCAACCTGTCGTTTGTTCTAATTATCGAAAAAGGGGGAAGACTAGTAAAACTTGGTAAAATAGCGAAACACGTACAAACAAAGTACTATAGTTTTACAAAATACAGAAACAGTGACGATATACAGCAACGTTTCGACCCAAAGGCCTTTATTAAGCAAAAATTCGTAATTCTTGTTGTATCGTTTGCTTGATCAAGGCCTTTTGGTCGAAACGTTGCTGGATATCGTCACTGTTTCTGTATTTTGTAAAACTATAGTACTTTGTTTTTACTTTGTTCTAATTGTACACTGACTGAAATCGATGGTACAAAGGTAAATACTATAGAAGCCAATTATATAGAGATCGATACATGATGGTCTAAGGCACAGAACCTCCACACATAAACATTCGTTACTACAAAATGTGGTTCGGTGATTAGTTTGTTTATCTGGACTCCGGAATCAGCGACGACTCCACGATCTCTCACAAGATGCAAAACTACACAGGGAAATCAACATGGCCTCAGCAACCTTAACCATGGTATCACAGAGAGTGTCGGAAAATATGCCGACCAACAACACCAAGATTGCAGTGTAGAGAGCTTGCGTTCTGAGCACACTACTTTATGCTAGCTAATCTTGGTCACTACACAACATTGCAGGAGAAAATATTGAATACATTCCACGTGTGTTGCTTAAGGTGCATACTCAGAATCTCCCGGAATGACAGAGTAACAAACAAAGAGGTATTGGTATTATCTGGGATTCCTAGCACAGTCACTCTTATCCACAACGCCGTCTAAAATGGCTGGGTCACCAGACGCGGATGGATGGCGGCCGGATCACCAAAGATATTATATATGGGGAGCTGGCTTCTGGCCAAAAAAAATGATCAACTTTTCCTTCGTCACAAAGGCGTATGCAAATATAATTTGAAGGCTCTTGATAGCAATATACAAGACTGAGAGGAGCTGGCCAGGGGCAGATCCAACTGGAGGCAGGCTCTGAAAACGGGTCTGTGAACTGATGAAGCCAGACTAAGACATCTTTCTGACATAAAGCGTGCGAGTAGAAAGCAAAAATGAAACATATCATAGGCCCTTCATCCATGTCTCTGGAGATTGAAAGCATGCAATAAAATCATCACCAGAAATCTATGGTACAGAAGTCGAAACAGAAGCAGATGCTATACAGACCGAAACAACATAACCAGTGTCAAAGAAGTCGATTCTACTCGTACATACAGAAAACCATCCTCTGTATATGCATGCACGCACACACTCACATACATAAGATAGTTAGTTAATTTGTTCCTTTCGTGCCAAAGGCGGCACATAGGGCAGAGGTTTGAGAGCTCCATGTGATGCGGTTCGTTGCTAGCAGTTGGAGATCTTGTATGGTTTTACATCCCAATAGTTTACTTTCTTTAAGGATTGTTCTTCGAAGAGTGGTCTTAGGTCTTCCCCGTTTTCTTTTCCCAACTGGTGACCATCCGTAGATCACCACAGGAATCTCACAGGACCTAAACAGTTTAACTTGTGTACATATACTAAGGTCTTTTGATTGCCAGATATTTGTTAACTTAGTGAAGGCACTAGCTGCTATAGCAATACGAGAGTTTATTTCTTTCTTCGTATCTCCGTTATTTGACATTATACACAAGATACATACATACATGCATACATACCCAGACAAACAGGAATGCATACACACACACAAACATATATTTGTCATGGACTCATACACTTATAAATTACATAAGCCACATGCTACACATATGCTCGTATATCACATATACACTCCATATGCACATACATCACGCTTCAACTTTCCCATATTTATATACTGCACACACACATATATATACCACACAATATTACATCATTAAAACTACATACGTTACATGCCACAGGCACACACACATAATTATACACACGGATCCAGATAATGAGATGATGCCACAAGATAGGAGAAAACGAAATGGGGGCCAAAAAAAATATCATATTTATTGCTTCCATTGCTTTCCCTAGGGTTCTTACAAAAAAACTCATTCTCATCTTACAATAAGCTTGAAGCTACTTTGTATGATGTTTGCATGTTTGTCATATGTGCATACATGTGTGTATGTATGATGTTTGCATGTTTGTCATATGTGTATACATGTGTGCATGTATGATGTTTGCATGTTTGTTATATGTGTATACATGTGTGTATGTATGATGTTTGCATGTTTGTCATATGTGCATACATGTGTGTATGTATGATGTTTGCATGTTTGTCATATGTGTATACATGTGTGTATGTATGATGTTTGCATGTTTGTCATATGTGTATACATGTTATGTTGATGTTTATGTTGCATATGATCATGTGGTATGTAGATGTTGCATGTTTGTCATATGTGTATACATGTGTGTATGTATGATGTTTGCATGTTTGTTATATGTGTATACATGTGTGTATGTATGATGTTTGCATGTTTGTCATATGTGCATACATGTGTGTATGTATGATGTTTGCATGTTTGTCATATGTGTATACATGTGTGTATGTATGATGTTTGCATGTTTGTTATATGTGTATACATGTGTGTATGTATGATGCTTTCATGTTTGTCAAATGTGCAAAGTCGTATGATGATGTTTGCATGTTTGTCATATGTATACATGTGTATGATATGTTTGCATGTTTGTCATATGTGTATACATGTGTGTATGTATGATGTTTGCATGTTTGTCATATGTGTATACATGTGTGTATGTATGATGTTTGCATGTTTGTCATATGTGTATACATGTGTGTATGTATGATCTTGTCTCGTCTCAAATATATACAAGCTCAATAAGCTTTTAGCATGTGTTTGTGCAAAACACTGTTCTATCAAACCTTACCTGATTATTCTGTGTCTAGCGAAACGAAGCGTTTGTGGTTTGTGAAAGACACTCCTCAGTAAAGTCATTTTTTAAAATGGCTCGCTGGTTGTGTTCGTATGAACACTCGTATTGCTAGGATAGGCAATGGGTGCTGTAAGTAATAAGGGTAAGTGTTTTGTGACCTGACGCATTCAGTGTACTGCTAGGGACTAGTTGTGCACGGTGTGCATATTGCCAGAGTCGTAAATAAACTTGTACTTCTACTGTGTAGTCAAAGTGGCGGACAAGACGATATTCATCCCAAATATTCATGCATGAAAGAGTTTAGAAAAGAACGAGATGGGGGCACAGAGTAAGATGAAGATGAGAGAAAATGAACGAGATGGGGGCACAGAGATAAGAATAGAACGAGATGGGGGCACATAGATAAGAATAGAACGAGATGGGGGCACATAGATAAGAATAGAACGTGATGGGGGCACAGAGATAAGAATAGAACGTGATGGGGGCACAGAGATAAGAATAGAACGAGATGGGGGCACAGAGATAAGAATAGAACGATTCTGGGGCACATAGATAAGAATAGAACGATACAGGGGTACAGAGATAAGAATAGAACGAGATGGAGACACAGAGATAAGAATAGAACGAGAAGAGGGCACAGAGATAAGAATAGATCGAGAAGGGGGCACAGAGATAAGAATAGAACGTGATGGGGGCACAGAGATAAGAATAGAACGAGATGGGGGCACAGAGATAAGAATAGAACTAGATGGGGGCACAGAGATAAGAATAGAACGAGATGGGGGCACATAGATAAGAATAGAATGAGATGGGGCACAGAGATAAGAGGAGAACGAGATGGGGGCACAGAGATAAGAATAGAACGAGATGAGGGCACATAGATAAGAATAGAACGAGATGTGGGCACAGAGATAAGAATAGAACGAGATGGAGACACAGAGATAAGAATAGAACGAAGGGGGCACAGAGATAAGAATAGAACGTGATGGAGACACAGAGATAAGAATAGAACGAGATGAGGGCACATAGATAAGAAGAGAATGAGATGAGGGCACATAGATAAGAATAGAATGAGATGAGGGCACATAGATAAGAATAGAATGAGATGGGGCACAGAGATAAGAGGAGAACGAGATGGGGCACAGAGATAAGAATAGAACGAGATGGGGGCACAGAGATAAGAATAGAACGAGATGGAGACACAGAGATAAGAATAGAACGAGATGGAGACACAGAGATAAGAATAGAACGATACGGGGGCACAGAGATAAGAATAGAACGTGATGGAGACACAGAGATAAGAATAGAACGAGATGGAGACACAGAGATAAGAATAGAACGAATAGCAAGAGATAAGAATAGAACGTGATGGAGACACAGAGATAAGAATAGAACGAGATGGAGACACAGAGATAAGAATAGATCGAGATGTGGGCACAGAGATAAGAATAGAACGAGATGTGGGCACAGAGATAAGAATAGAACATGATGGGGCACAGAGATAAGAATAGAACGAGATGTGGCACAGAGATAAAATAGAACGAGATGTGGGCACAGAGATAAGAATAGAACGAGATGTGGGCACAGAGATAAGAATAGAACGAGAAGAGGGCACAGAGATAAGAATAGAACGAGATGTGGGCACAGAGATAAGAATAGAACGAGATGTGGGCACAGAGATAAGAATAGAGCGTGATGGGGCACAGAGATAAGAATAGAACGAGATGTGGGCACAGAGATAAGAATAGAACGAGAAGAGGGCACAGAGATAAGAATAGAACGAGATGGGGGCACAGAGATAAGAATAGAACGAGATGGGGGCAAATAGATAAGAATAGAACGAGATGTGGGCACAGAGATAAGAATAGAACGAGATGGGGGCAAATAGATAAGAATAGAACGCGATAGGTGTAAAAGTAAAGAGATAAAAATAGAACGAGATGGATGTAAAACTAAAGAGATAAAAATAGAACGAGATGGATGTAAACGTAAAGAGAAGTAGAGAGCGAGATTGATGTAAAAAAGATTAGAAGAGAACAAGATCGATGTTAAGAAATAAGAAAAGATTGAGATGAAGGCAAATATATTAGTAGAAAATGAAATTAGTGCAAGAAGATAGAGAACAAGATGGACGCAAAGAGGTAAGAGAAAAACGACACATACAAAAAGATACGAAAGTATTCAGTTGCAAAGTCAATGAAGTCAGCTTCGGAGGCTGGAAACAAATTAAATTTATTTTTTTAAACACAAAGTTTGGTCAAGAATAGTAACTGTCTAACAGCTTTTACTTTCATCTTTATCCTCCTACACTCTTACTATTTTACGAAGCACTTCCAAGTAATTGTCTGGTGTAAAAATAGAACAAGCTGTCATTGCGAGAGATACCACATGGTCTACTAAGAGTGACCAAAACATGTGATCGATGACAGGGAAATAACTGCAAATTCCGGAAATGGTTCATCTGAAGTAACTCTGCCTCAGCAAATGTCTGAGACAAAAATAAATCAGGGCATGTCTTGAGGGAATTTCATTAGAATAGGTCGAGAAGTAGAAAATGGTATAGAATTGATGCTTGGACCCATATTCATATTGTTAAGCTTGATAGAATATAACTAGCTTTATAACCCTAAAGCTAGTATTGTAGTTTTGGTTCCTTCGTATTAGTTTGTGGTGGTAGTAGTTTGATAATGATTTGTTGTAGTTTTGGTTGATGGTTCTTTTGTTGACATAGTTATTTGATAATATTCAGGATAGTATGTCTCAGGACGATACAATATAGTAAACAACTATGGTTTAGCTACATTCTTATATTTTTTATTGATGTTTTATAGACACAGACGAAACACGTCCTCTCATAGCCAGTGTTTATATTCGTCCCCTATTTACTAACGTTGCTACGCAGTCCTACACAAAGCTACGTCACTGTCTCGTACTAGTGTTGCTATCTGCTAATAGTGAGCGCAGATTTGGTGTGCAAACACTAAGTCTCTATTTATACATTTCTAGAAGCTTATTTATCTAACTACTCGTCTGGTCTGTTAGCTACTGCCTGGGTTTGAGGGACTGGCTGCACGCCTTCTACACTATCACCATTAGTAGTAATGAATATTGCTCAATTAACGATGTGTGTATTATATATTATTACATATATTATATTTATATATATTATTTTTTAAAAATTTTAGACCAACAAAAATATCTTATTAATCTTCAAAATGACATCAGGGACCCTCGCCGGTGCTACGAAGTTCGTGCACTGCATCTTAGATCTTCCTGTGTAAGAAAAAGATCGGAGCACACATGGTTATTCACCGAAGTGCAATGATGATGGTTCTATCAATCAATTAATCAAATATCAATCCACCAATCAATGATGACTTGATAGCTTTCTTTGTGTCTGTTTCACAATTAAAAGCTTGCTGTTGACTGTTCATAGTTCTTACAAAAAACGACAAACGACAAGATGGCTGACATCTTACAGAAACCAACAAACGACAAGATGGCTGACATCTTACAGAAACCGACAAACGACTAGATGGCTGACATCTTACAGAAACCGACAAACAACAAGATGGCTGACATCTTACAGAAACCGACAAACGACAAGATGGCTGACATCTTACAGAAACCGACAAACGACAAGATGGCCGACATCTTACAGAAACCAACAAACGACAAGATGACTGACATCTTACAGAAACCGACAAACGACTAGGTGGCTGACATCTTACAGAAACCGACATACGACTAGATGGCTGACATCTTACAGAAACCAACAACCGACTAGATGACTGACATCTTACAGAAACCAACAACCGACTAGATGACTGACATCTTACAGAAACCAACAACGACAAAATGACTGACATCTTACAGAAACCAACAACGACAAAATGACTGACATCTTACAGAAACCAACAACCGACTAGATGACTGACATCTTACAGAAACCAACAACGACAAAATGACTGACATCTTACAGAAACCAACAACGACAAAATGACTGACATCTTACAGAAACCAACAAAGACAAAATGACTGACATCTTACAGAAACCAACAAAGACAAAATGACTGACATCTTACAGAAACCAACAACGACAAAATGACTGACATCTTACAGAAACCAACAACGACAAAATGACTGACATCTTACAGAAACCAACAAAGACAAAATGACTGACATCTTACAGAAACCAACAACGACAAAATGACTGACATCTTACAGAAACCAACAACGACAAAATGACTGACATCTTACAGAAACCAACAACGACAAAATGACTGACATCTTACAGAAACCAACAACGACAAAATGACTGACATCTTACAGAAACCAACAATGACAAAATGACTGACATCTTACAGAAACCAACAACGACAAAATGACTGACATCTTACAGAAACCAACAAATGACAAAATGACTGACATCTTACAGAAACCAACAACGACAAAATGACTGACATCTTACAGAAACCAACAACGACAAAATGACTGACATCTTACAGAAACCAACAACGACAAAATGACTGACATCTTACAGAAACCAACAAATGACAAAATGACTGACATCTTACAGAAACCAACAACGACAAAATGACTGACATCTTACAGAAACCAACAACGACAAAATGACTGACATCTTACAGAAACCAACAACGACAAAATGACTGATATCTAAGAAACCAACAAAGACAAAATGACTGACATCTTACAGAAACCAACAAAGACAAAATGACTGACATCTTACAGAAACCAACAACGACAAAATGACTGACATCTTACAGAAACCAACAACGACAAAATGACTGACATCTTACAGAAACCAACAACCGACTAGATGACTGACATCTTACAGAAACCAACAACGACAAAATGACTGACATCTTACAGAAACCAACAACGACAAAATGACTGACATCTTACAGAAACCAACAACGACAAAATGACTGACATCTTACAGAAACCGACAAACGACTAGATGACTGACATCTTACAGAAACCGACAAAGACAAAATGACTGACATCTTACAGAAACCAACAAAGACAAAATGACTGACATCTTACAGAAACCAACAAAGACAAAATGACTGACATCTTACAGAAACCAACAACGACAAAATGACTGACATCTTACAGAAACCAACAACGACAAAATGACTGACATCTTACAGAAACCAACAACGACAAAATGACTGACATCTTACAGAAACCAACAACGACAAAATGACTGACATCTTACAGAAACCAACAACGACAAAATGACTGACATCTTACAGAAAACCCAACAACGACAAATGACTGACATCTTACAGAAACCAACAACGACAAAATGACTGACATCTTACAGAAACCAACAACGACAAAATGACTGACATCTTACAGAAACCAACAACGACAAAATGACTGACATCTTACAGAAACCAACAAACGACAAAATGACTGACATCTTACAGAAACCAACAATGACAAAATGACTGACATCTTACAGAAACCAACAACGACAAAATGACTGACATCTTACAGAAACCAACAATGACAAAATGACTGACATCTTACAGAAACCAACAAACGACAAAATGACTGACATCTTACAGAAACCAACAATGACAAAATGACTGACATCTTACAGAAACCAACAAACGACAAAATGACTGACATCTTACAGAAACCAACAATGACAAAATGACTGACATCTTACAGAAACCAACAACGACAAAATGACTGACATCTTACAGAAACCAACAAACGACAAAATGACTGACATCTTACAGAAACCAACAATGACAAAATGACTGACATCTTACAGAAACCAACAACGACAAAATGACTGACATCTTACAGAAACCAACAAACGACAAAATGACTGACATCTTACAGAAACCAACAAACGACAAAATGACTGACATCTTATAGAAACCAACAACCGACTAGATGACTGACATCTTACAGAAACCAACAACGACAAAATGACTGACATCTTACAGAAACCAACAACGACAAAATGACTGACATCTTACAGAAACCAACAACGACAAAATGACTGACATCTTACAGAAACCAACAACGACAAAATGACTGACATCTTACAGAAACCAACAATGACAAAATGACTGACATCTTACAGAAACCAACAACGACAAAATGACTGACATCTTACAGAAACCAACAACGACAAAATGACTGACATCTTACAGAAACAACAACGACAAATGACTGACATCTTACAGAAACCAACAATGACAAAATGACTGACATCTTACAGAAACCAACAATGACAAAATGACTGACATCTTACAGAAACCAACAATGACAAAATGACTGACATCTTACAGAAACCAACAACGACAAAATGACTGACATCTTACAGAAACCAACAAAGACAAAATGACTGACATCTTACAGAAACCAACAACGACAAAATGACTGACATCTTACAGAAACCAACAATGACAAAATGACTGACATCTTACAGAAACCAACAATGACAAAATGACTGACATCTTACAGAAACCAACAACGACAAAATGACTGACATCTTACAGAAACCAACAACGACAAAATGACTGACATCTTACAGAAACCAACAATGACAAAATGACTGACATCTTACAGAAACCAACAACGACAAAATGACTGACATCTTACAGAAACCAACAACGACAAAATGACTGACATCTTAGCTGATATCTCTCTCATTACGTCTTCTTCTTCGAATGCTGCATATCGTTCACTTGTTAATCACTCTTTGAGATTTGTATGTGATCTGAGTCTAGGAGCGATCATGTGCCAGTTACGCTCCTACAAGTAGGCCAGCATATCCGATTACCGCGACGCTTTTTATTTACTAGGGTAGCTTCCCTAGTCGCCTCTTACGACATGCCTTGTAGGTCACAATGTTACTATTCTTGCTCCCCGTGAGCCCCTGCAACACACGCGCAATCTCATTAAACAAATCGTTATTGAGATTTAAGTACTTACTTTTATCTATCACTAAGTTTTATTTCTCTATGCGTCCTAATACGACACTCATACATCCCTTCATATTGTCTTCTCAGCTGACCTGCTCTTCAACGATGCTCAGTGGGTTCTTCCCTGTTTAAGTCCGTAAGTATCAGACCTCAGTTTGATAACTTGCACTGTCTCTGCCTCCAGTCGCTTTCTGGTTCTTTTTTAAAATTGATCTCCAAGGCATATTATGATATGCTACGATTTTCATTCATTTTCATATATATATATATTTCTGTGTATGCGAGTTTGTCATGAGATGAGTTACAACTTATCGTGGAAACACATTATGGAAGTGTAACGATTTTATTTCATTCCATTATTTGGTGATACTTTCGTTTTAATTTTCAGCTTTTGGGGTGTTACAAAAACGCAGACTCAACTTTAGTTAACTAGTCTTGTTATCGTAATGTTAATTGACCTGAGCTAGACGTGCCGATCTCCAGTCGTTGCTTTTAATGTACGTAATTTTAAATCTCCAATGAAGAGCTCCAATGTGTGAGCTACGAATACATGGGCTCAATAGTTAACAATAACGGCGACTGCTCCAAAGAGATCTCAAGAAGATTGCAATAGCAATCAAGAAGTTAAACACTATGAAGAACATGTGGTAAAGCACAAACAACATATTAAAATTAAAAATATTGAGGGTTGCATTTTCCCAGTGGCTACTTATGGTTGTGAATCATGGACCACAACGCAAAAAACAAGAACTAAAATTCAGTCCTTCGAAACTAAATGCTACAGAAAGATCCTACGAATACCATGGACAGAAAAAAGATGTCCACTGATGTCGTGAAAGAATTAAATGTTAAAGAGAATTGGCTGATAAACAACATACTATACAGAAAAATTACATACTTTGGTCACAACAAGCGTCACCATGGCCTGGAGAGAACAATATTAGAGGGCATGGTCCCAGGACGCAGAGGCAGAGCAAGAATAAGATGGCTACAAGATATTAAAACCATGAATAGAACCATCGACGAAGTGGGTGAACTGGCTAGAGACAGAGTAAATTTCAGATGTGCTGCAAAGATGTCCTATAAAGGATACGCACCTTGATGATGATGAATTTAAAATCTAGTGTGGGAACATGTAGCTTAAGCGACGATACACAACCCAAGCGTACCTGGCACAAACTCTGCGGCGGGCATAGGAAACAAATTCGTCCCCGTGGAAAAGAACGATCAAAATAGACCTCACCGTTCAAAAAGCAATGACAAACTACTGAACGTATAAGTGGTGTCTAGAAAATCTACGACTCGTTTGCTGTGATTTATGGCTAAGTCCTGTGCCACGATTTCCAATTTGAAATCAGTTAAAGGCAACTTTATACTCTGGAGAATCGGTTGATTTCTTTGTATGGTACCTTGCGACCACGTGGCTCAATGTATTACATTCCTATGCTTCTTAGTACTTTTTCTTCTCATGCCTTGTAATCTATATGTGCATATGTTGCATGTATTCAAACTATATATTTACTTTATTTTTTATTGTTTCTCTTCTTTTCTATTTCTAGTTTTTATGTTTGTTTTTGTGTTACAATTATTTCGTTATTCGTTTTGTATTCCCAGATTTTCATTAGAAACGTTTGAATATCTCCGTATGTAGTCGTCCACCTGTTATTGCTTTTTTTTAAAAATTCGTCACTCCTGTTGTTCGTTTGCTTGATAACAGCCTTGTTGGTCGAAACGTTGCTTTATATTGTCCTTGTTTTTGTAATTTGTAAAACTTAAGTACTTTGTGATTAAGTGTTTCGCCATGATACTGTTACAAGAAACACCAGAAGATTGGAGGAATGCTACAATTGTCCCCATCTGTACAAAGTATAGAGGAATAGCGCTACTGAGCCACACTGGGAAAATATTCTGCAAAATCTTGAGAAAGGCTCCGCCGCATCACCGAGCCACAGCTTAATGACTCCCAAATGGGATTCAGGAAGAACAAAAGCTGTATAGACACAATATTCGCCCTCAGGCAGTTAGTTGAAAGGACTGTCGAATCCGACAAACACCTACACGTGGCATTTGTAGATCAGGAAAAAGCGTTCGACCGCGTAGATAGGCAGAAGTTGTGGAAAATACTAACAACCTATGGGGTTAATGACCACATAATAAACCTTTGCAAGAGCATTTATACTGACAGCCAATGTACGATTAGAACAAATACAGGATTATCAGAAAAGTTTCACGTAGGGTCAGGAGTAAGACAAGGTTGCGTACTACCCCCGCTGCTGTTCATCACGTATATTGAACACATCTGTAAAATAGCTAACTCCAGCGAAGGAAACAACCTCGGAGAACTCTTTAAATGAATTTCTTTTGCAGACGATCAGGCAATCATATCAACAACAGAAGAACAACTACAACAACACATCAACAGACTCCAGTTAGCATGTAACGAATACAACATGAGAATTAACATCGACAAAACAGAAGTAATGACATTCGCCATAGAGGAAAGCACTACCAATATCTCCATCGACAATCGCCCACTAAACCAAGTAAAAGACTTACATACCTGGGAAGCATTTTTTCAGCAAACGGAAGAATAACTAATGAAATTCAACGCAGATGCAACAAAGCAAATCAAATGATAGAGCAAATGGCGCCAATTTTAAGAAGCAAACACGTCACCATGAACACAAAAAGAGCAATGTTCAACACAATCTTTCTCCCACATTACGTTACCAGCGCCAAACCTGGCAGCTGACAACAAACGATAGCAGAAAACTAGTCACAACAGATATGAAGTGTCTACGCAGAATGCTGGGTGTAACAAGAAGAGACTGGTTTAGAAATGAAGACATCAGGAAAAAGTGGGTACAACATCAGTACTAGACTTCATCAAGAAACAACAAATTAAATGGTTCGGCCACGTAAGCAGATTACCATCAGACAGTGCACCTCAAAGAGCAATGCTGCTCCGATACAATGGACACAAAGCAAAAGGCCGGCCACGCAAAAGATGGATCTCAGAGATAACAGAGGCGACGAAAGAGACTATCTACGAAGTGCATACTAGGGCCCGTTTTAGAAATCTCTTCTTGACCTGACGCTGTGAGGCAAACAGGATTCGAGAAAGAAAGAAACTTACAATTTTGTCGAAAGAAATATTCAAATAACAGAAATTATCAAAGGAGTAAGTGTAGTTGTGATTTGTATTTTTTTTTAAAAATAGAAACTCTCATATTCATAGTCATAATGGCATACATAGCTGCTATCTATCCGAATAAAAACCACGATTTAAATAAAGAAAACAAAGCGGGCAATTTGTACTTTCTTTCTTTTCTCTGATCCTATTTTGCATCACATATGGATCGGACCACCTATGGACATGTCCGGAGTGTTATGATGATAGTTCTTATATAACTGATAAACAAACATTCACACGCAAATGGTGGCCACTTGTTGATAAAAGGTTAAATTTCTAGTCCCTAAATACAAGCGCATATTGATCGCGACAGAACACCCACGACGATGTAGTCGATTCAACCGTAAATTATACAGAGGAGTCGGTCAATAAGAGAAATTAATTTCTAACCGGAGCGAAAAATACGAAGAAAATTCTCTGCCATCTGCACCACCAGCATAATCTGCTGACATTGACGTAGCGTTATTAGATTTGCCTTGATATTAAGAATTGTAGTCGATTCAAGTAACTTCTAACCGATTTTTAAAGAAATGAACAAAATATACCTAGAAAAGTTATTTTTCTTCTTTTGTCGTCTCATTGCTACCAGGTTGTAGTCCATGGTCGTGGTCTTCTGTGTTTGTCTGGCTCTTGTGATGTATTTCTTCCACCCCCATAGTTCACTGGTGAAAAATGTTTTATTCCGTCATCTGTCTATCCTAAGTCAGATCCTGAGACTCGTTCTGTCTTCCCCAACTATCCTTTGGTAGCTTACAGACGGGACAGAAGTCTTAAGGATATGTTGGTACACAGTCGCCTTAAGTCCAATATCCAGACTCATTTTGGCACTGTCCAGTGTGGCCGTCGGCGTTGCAACACGTGTGCTTATGTGATACAGACGCGTACTGTATCTTTCCTTTAGCCACGTTTCTTATTGACGATGGTTTCACATGCGAGTCCGTAATCTTATCTATGGCATTATCTGTAAGCGGTGTAACAAGGCTTATATCGGTGAGACAGGCAAGAGGCTCAGTGACCGATTCGCCCAACACTTGCGCGACATACACCAATGCTCTGTTACCCCTGTAGCCACCCATTTCAATGATACTGGTCATTTAGGAGCTCACGATGTCCAGGTCACAGCCATCCGATCATGTTCCTCGGATGATCGCAGTCGATTTACTCTGGAGAATCGGTTGATTTCTTTGTATGGTACATTGCGACCACGTGGGCTCAACGTAGTACATTTCTATGCTTCTTAGTACTTTCTCTTCCCATGCCTTATAATCTATATGGGTATATGTTGCATGTATTCAAGTTATATATTTACTAGATTTGTCATTGTTTCTTTTCCGTTCTATTTCTAGTTTTTATGTGTGTTTTTGTGTTACATTTATTTCGTTATTAGTTTTTATTCCGAGATTTTCATTAGAAACGTTTGTATTTGGTCGTCCATTTGTTTTTTAAATTTGTCACTTCTGTTGTTCGTTTGCTTGATAAAGGCCTTGTTGGTCGAAACGTTGTTGTATTTGTCATTGTTTTTGTAATTTGTAAAACTACAGTACTTTGTGATTACGTGTTTTGATGCATTTCTGCATTTTTAATTATTGGTTACCTAACTGACGTCATTGTACTCTGGACAGACCCACAGGTGCTCAGTATCTCCCAACAGATATTGAAGAGTATGCATACTGATGGTTCCCGTGGCTCACTTGTTAAACACACTACTCAGTCCCCCTCTCAGGCATCCAGTTCTACTTGTACAATAGGTAACGTCAAACGATTTCATCTTTTGTTGTCATATATACGCTCAATTTTTCCACCGTTTGCTTGGTCTTTCCCATCGCCTTTCGACCCGATGTTCCTCTGTAGAAGACTTTATAGATATTGTGGTCTGGTTGCATCCAAAAATCAAACCATTTCATTCTGTTTTTTTCCATGTAATTCAAGGATTGAGCTTGCTTCAACCTGCCCTCTGATGTTGGCATTTGTGACTGTCTCTTCTTGTGTTGTTAGTGACCATTCGACGAAAACGCATTTCACATGTGATTAGTTTCAATGCATGTGCTTTATTTATTGTCCATGTTTGACGCTGATAGCATGTAGCAGGAGCGGTTCGTCATTAAGGGCCAGTGGGGTCTGGCCCCACCAATAATCGAAAGGGGAAACTTCCCGGAATAGACAAATAATAGTAAATACTCAAACAAACCATGATATTTTCCGAAAATGTGTGTCTGGCCCCACCAAGTAAAATGACTATGAGCCGCCACTGGCATGTAGTATCAATGAAGATGCTTTTAATCATTTGATGTTTAGCTGAAAGAGAGATGTCTGAATATATGAGTTGTTGGGATAGTTGACAGAATTTGGCGTCTGGACTCTAACTTCTATTTCTCTGTCAAGTCTTTCATCTTTTCAAATATGTCTCCTAAGTAGTTAAATTCTTTTACATGTTTGATTGTAGTACAGTTGATATGAAAGTATAACATATAATGTTCCCTGTCTATACTCGTTGTCTCAGTTTATTGTTGTTAATTTAGATCATCCTTCGCCCGAGTGGTTACCGAGGCCCAAATTGGGATGTAAAGAATAGAACCACTGTTACCTGCCACGCATGTCGTAAGAGGCGACTAAGAAGGTTGGGCGTGGGCTGCTACCCCACACCGTAAAAACACTAGATGGCTACAGAACGAAGAGCGAACCAAGTAAACGCTGGCTGAAACCGGACACATCACCGAAGGATAAGCACCAGAGCTCGATGGCTACAGAACGAAGAGCGAACCAAGTAAACGCTGGCTGAAACCGGACACATCACCGAAGGATAAGCACCAGAGCTCCAAATGGTGTTGAAGATGTGACGTAAAACACACCAATTCTAAGGCTGCATGAATCAGATTTCCACATGAATAGAATTTATGGGAGATCTGGCACATCGGTCTGGGGTGTGACCCGAGAGAGAGATCATTCTTTGTGCAGTTATAGTACAAGGATCCAGTATGGTGATGTAGGTTGAGTTCTTGGGTGTTTGATTGATTGACTGATAGAATCATCATCATTGACCTTCCGTGAATAACAGTGTGTGCTTCGATTTGTTTCTTACACAGGAAGATCTCAACGCCAGTGCACGAACTCCGTAGCACCGGTGAGGGTCCCCGATGTAATTTAGAAGATGGTAACAATATTTTGTAGGAATTGAAATAATATCTTTTTCTAATTTGTCTAATAAATTTTGTCTGGGCAGTGGATTTTCAGTCTGCTCTTTTTGATTTTGAACGACAAAGGTTTTTTTAACGTTGTCAACTTAAACACGGGACCTACGTTTTATCGTCCGTTTCCGATAGAACTTGGAACTAAATCTCACACACACACACTGAGATCAGGGATCTCTGGGAAAATATCCCGATAGACAGACCAATAACAAAGTGGAAACTGAGTAAATGATTAGAATCGATGTCACTGTACTCAGGGCGTCACTACAGTGCTCTCTCCCTTACAGCTAGCTAAAAGTTGTCAGCGACAAAACACTTAGATATTATATCAGGCTAAGTTTTCTAACTCCAACTCAGAAAGTAAAGATACCGTTTTCAGAAGAGCAGATGGTAATCGACGCCACATGCATTGCACAGTGCACAGTGCACAGTGCACGTTAGTGATCAAGTCAAACTTACTGCTCCTATACTCCGTCAACTTACTAAATAAAACTAGTTTTACAATTTCAATCATAGAACCGTAGTATTTTAATTTTCTTACTAGAATTTTCTTACTAGAATTTTCTTACTCGAAATTTTCTTACTAGAATTTTCTTACTAGAATTTTCTTACTAGAATTTTCTTACTAGAATTTTCTTACTAGAATCTTCTTACTAAAATTACTTACTAGAATTTCCCAAACAATTGATGCTAAGTCTACAGTATTATTTAATTTACTGGCAGCAGACACTGATAAAAATAAAAGCAGGCCTTCACGCAAAAATCAGTCAGAAGCGCCTAACCAGGCGTCCTAACTACGCCGGAATTAATAGCGGGTGAATAGAAGGAGAAGAATAAGAATGAATTTACTATCAGGAAGGACTTCACAAACCACTATAGAGCAACGTTGAAGTGGACCAGGACAAGGGTGAAGGGAAGAGAGACTATTCAAATAGGAGAAGTCTAAGATACTCAAACGTCAAAGATCTGAGATTGGTGGGATTCACACTTACAAGTAAAGAGCCTCTTAAAACGGAACTTATCCTGTTGAAATGGACACTGAGCAGACTTAAAAAGTTTAGGTCATAGCCTGGGCCTTGAAGGGATGAAATAGATGATGATGCCGTCAGAATGATCTTACACCCCGATAGTAGATGTGGGCCAAAGAGTGTGGATGATGATTAAAAACTATTTTAAACTATTGGAAATAATATAAATAATATATATCCAAACAATAAAACAATATTTTTGCTGTTAAAAGGATAGGGCCGTTAGATTTTAGGGCCGGCCGTTAGGTGAGCAAATAATAGTACCACTGCAACCTACAAGGCATGTCGTAAGAGGCGACTGATGTAGGACCTAGGGATGGATTCATAGTCAATAAAAAAAAACATCGTAGAAATCGGATGTGCTACTTGTAGGCTAATAACTGGAACAACGTAAATCGCTTTTAGGCTCAGATCACATACATTAATTCAAGTGTGATCAATATGGAGCATACGAAGAAGAAGAAGAAGAACTCTGTTTGTGCAAACAAGTCGTATGTTATTTTGTTGAATGTGGCTTTGTTTTTTTTTCGACATTCTAGAATAACCGATCATTGTCAATTTGAACTTTCACTCACAATTGCTTTCACTATTTGCAACATTTTGACGCAAGTTATTAGATGGAAAAGGGTACCTGTTGCAACATTTTGACGCAAGTTATTTGATGGAAAAGGGTACATGTTGCAACATTTTGACGCAAGTTATTTGATGGAAAAGGGTACATGTTGCAACATTTATTATCTACGATATTTTGGCTAGGACATGACATTCAAAATCAATAAAGCTGCAAGCCTTATGGATAAAAAGGTACTATTTTTTTTTTTACTAACAGCGCAGTGTCAATAACATCTTTTATCCCACTGAAACCTCTGGTGCAAATTATGGAAGATCATTGATTAATATGGCATCCTGGGACAATTTTTAGGTAACATCATGGCATTATATCAAGATCACAGTATAGTAAGAACAACATAACCTAGCATGAATTACATTGAGAAACAAAGAATGAAGTGGTTTGGCCACATAATAAGAATGCAACCACACTCCATTGTATATAGAGTCTTCTACAACAAAACACCAGGAAAGAAGGCGAGAAGAAGATCACGAAAAAGATGGTTAGATGGCATAGCAGAATCATGCCAAGATGCTAAAATAACTATCACACAAGCCAATAGAGCAGTGCAAGACAAAAACAGAAAACCACGACATTAGACAACTCGATCACAATGTGACGTCAAAAGACGAAGATATATTTAGGAATTTTAAAAAAATCGTCCTAATGATTTTTTTCCCAGGGCAGCGGGTATGCAGCCTGTTGTTATCGATTTTCAGATACCAAGAATTATTTTACGTGATCAACTTGAACACGGGACTAATGTTTTATCGTCCGTCTCCGATATTGTGTGGAACTCGATTTATTCTACATGAAAATCAGAAATCTGCAAAAATATCCCGATTGCTCCACTCTGATGACGAACCTAGTACCTTTGAAGCGAAAGGCTAGCATGTCATATAAACCCTCCATGTTTAAGAAACATCACTCATATCATCATACACAAGTTGGAGACATTTTTTACAAATGTTTCAAAAGAAAACTGCAAATTTTCTGGCAAAAAACGATGACAAAGGAAAAGCTTTTAAAACCAACAAACATGTGCTTCATTTAACCAAAAAAAACTATCGTTCCTGTCTGTAGTACCACTGTTTAGGGCGTTGTAGACGAGAAGGCAGACAAACTTGCTAAAAGGGAGCAGAATGTGAACAAATAGATAATGAAATCACATACTTTGAAGAAAAAAAGAGCTATCATGGACATTAGAAAAGAACCTACACCATCCAACGATGACTACCACACACTTGACCGACAAGGACAGACTATCATCTTCCGACTCAGAATAGGTCATAACAGATTGAACAAACACCTACACAGGCTGCGATTGTCCCCAACCCTCTGTGCCCCTGTGGCTCCGCTGAACAAACCACAGAACATGTCCTGCAAGACTGCCCCTGTATGTCCTCCCAAGAAAGGAATGCTGGCCCTACAACACAACACTACATTCAAAACTACATGGCACTAGAGATGAGCTCCAGACTACAGTCGATTTCATCATAAGAACGCGTCTAACGGCATAATCATAAAAAAGCATCGCAAAGAAGAAGAAGAAGGGCGTTGTAGGACAGGTGGGACGGGAGCCTGTGGAATATAATGACCGCATGGCTAGTACAGTCGCCTCGAAGCCGTTCATGTTAGGATTTTTCCTTTATGCCTTCAACAGAAAAAAAATCCTTGGCATTACCGTGAATCGAACACGAGTCTCCCGCATGGTAGCAGCGCTCTAATCCATTAGGCCAGACGCTCATCTCGGCCAGAAGTTCCTCTGGGCTTCATTAAAGATCCTTAAAAAATGAAGATGGACATGAATTGGACACATATATCGTATGCCAGTTGTAGCATTGGCTAGCACAATTCTACGATTGACAGCTGAATGGAAAATACCTGGACCACGTATAAGGAAAACATGAAGAAAAAGCGGTGGAAAGATAGTTGAAAAGTTGGGACCTGATTTGAGAAACAATTGGCAGAAAGTCGGCAGAACGACAACAATGGAAATCTCTTGTAGAAGTCGTTTGTGCCAAATCGCTGAAGAAGAAGAAGAAGATATGAAGAGGATATTGATAGAAAGATATATTTTTAAAAGGTGAGAATTTTCTATTAAAAAATGAGTAGATTAAAAACAAAAATCGTTGCTGAAAGTTATACAGAAAAAAATGGGAACAAAATGTTTAAATAATAAAACTACCAGAATGAGTTTAAATGTGATTCAGTGTTATAAACATCAAAAACTGAAATACAAAATATTGCTGTGCAAACCTACAGAAATATAAATAAAAAAATAAAATACAGTTAATGTAATGAAATCTATGATAAACTGGTATATCATATCTCAAGCTAGACAGTGTCCACTTTCAACAAGGAGTTTACAAATCGATGATAACATTAAATAATAAGTAATCAAATATCGGTAAATACCTTTTGATGAATTTCTTTTTCCAATGTCTGGTAACATAAATCTACCCTTTTTCATTTAGATGATTAAAATTTAATCCATAGCTAATTAAAAAAAAAAAACGTGATGGACACGTCTACTCCAGCTGGTGTGACACATGATGATGAGGCATTTAAAAAAAAAAAAACCTGGTTTAAAAGTTGTATCAACGGCCGTGTCTGGCTAGAAGAAAATGGAAGTTTGAAAATTCAAAAATATAATGAAGACAAATTTCGTTAAAGTTATTGGCAAAATAACAAAAACGGAATGTGAATAATACAAAATGGAGTCAGGTAATTAGAGAGAAAGATAGACACATAGAGAAAGTTTCACAGAGTTTTATGATGTATATGAGAGATAGACAGGGAGAGAAGGAGAGGAAGATAAACTCTTGTCTGTTTATTGACAAACATAAAATGGCCCAAAGGTTAAAGATCAGGAAAAGATATGGACTTGAAACTTCTGCACTTTATTACGGTCTAAAAATATCGAAGATAATAATCCATTGCTCCAGGGCGATCTGAGGAAGGTGAGATAAATGAGCTTTCACATAAAAAAATGAAGAATCGTGGAGACTTCTAGAATTGAAATTTCCTCTAGTTATGCAAATTCCTAAAAAAAATCTGAACTAAAAAATAGCACTCAGATTTATGATTGAACCGAAACGGCCTGAGTTCAAAAGCTGCATGCATTGATTTTTAAACCCATCGTAAATATTGTGTGTATAATAACTAATATGTTCCTTCTTTGATTGATGTGTCTTCTCATTTATTAGCCCTCGGTTGTCGTATTAACTCAGTGTTTCTCAAGCCCGATAGTAGCAACGTCCCCATTCGCTTCCCGACCTTTTGGTGGAGATTAATGTTTAGCGCCCACTTGATTACGGCAAAAGGGTGGGAGCCTTCAAAGAGCCAAAAGACAATTAAATATATTGAAACATTCCAAGCAGCTCGCATTCGAAAGATTGACGACGCTCGGAGATTTTACAGCTTTTGAACGTAACTGGGCCCAACACCAATTTTTAAAAAAGTCCCATTTTGACAACTAATATTTAAAACACCCCTTCCCCACTCATACCCTTTTAATACCCCCTTGCCCTTTATCCTGCATACAAGCAAATACATACACACAAATACATACACACAAATACATACACACAAATACATACACACAAAGACATGTTAAAAAAATGTTTACTTACAAATGAAGCTTCCTTGCTCTTGTTGTGACTCTGCCAGTTTGGTAACATATGGTTCTAATATGTAAATAAAAATGTAAGCAGCAAAGTCTACGTACTGTTTTCAAAGTACGTCTTTGCAAGGTGTCTATAAATTGAGTGAGTGGAATTCTCTAAATGGAATAGGTTAGCTTGATAACCCTGCAGTGGAGATTTGAACTCGTCCGTATTCTGGGCATAGTAACCCATCTTGGCCATTGCAGGTGTATCATGTTTCATACTGTGATCAGAATCAATTAAATGGATATATGCAAGGTGTATGTGCTATGAGATATGTTGTTCAAGTCATCAAATTGATTGTCAATGTTCCAAATATGTACGTTTTTATCATAGACAGATAACACTATAGTACAGACAATAAATAATAACAAAACAAGGTTTTAACGATAGATGCACATATATTTACGGAAGTAGGCGTAATTTGAGAATCTGAAGAATTGCTAACAACTAAAGCAAATCTCATAAGAACGATTTTCTGGCCAACACTATGTTACCAGTGTCAAACATGGCCAATAACAGCAGCTAATGAGCGGAAAATCATAACGACAGAGATGAGGTGCCTTAGGAGAGCTGCAGGTGTGACAATAAGAGACACAATTAGAAATGAAGAAATCAGAAGAAGACTGGATGTGAAACCAGTCATGCAATTCATAAAAGAACAACATATTAAATGGTTTGGACACCTGACCAGAATGTCCTGGTATCACCTACCATAGAGAGCCACACAGAAAAAGTATAATGAGTACAAAGCAAGAGGAAGACCACGCAAAAGATGAAGCGACGGCATCAAGAACAGCCTTACGAACATGAATATCAGCTTACAAAGTGCCTTAAAACAAGTACAAACAAGATCAATACGCTTCACCCCCAACATTTCTATAAAGAAGTCAATGGTGGAAGAGTCGCCCGAGTGGTTGCCGGGGCCCAACTTTGGGGTGTAAAGAATAGAACCATTGTTACCTGCCACGCATGTCGTAAGAGACGACTAAGGAGGTTTGGATGAAATCGGATGCGCGTGTCCTAAATTTGTAGAAGTCTATGCGTTTAGGGGACTACCAAACCAATATCAAAAGAATACAAAAACATGCTTCGAGTCCAAATACTTTCTTGATAAAGAAAAGTTTGGTATTTCGTGAAATTTTACGCGCGGAAATTCTCGTCAGTTTGACAAAACTGACACATTTGTTTAAACGTGTATGAAAATACGAAATACTGAAGAGAACCATAATAAATTAGTAAGATGGACATATTCCTGACAATAATATCCCCAACAAATTATTAACAATCAATGAATATTGAACAGAACAACAATATGCATGCTAAAACGCGTCAAAGAACCACAGAACACAAGAAGAGAAGTATAGAAACCAGATAGCAGACGTTAATTAGCAAGACAGTAACAGCTATATCCAGATAATGTTTCAGTCTACCACTATTTAGTTTCGAAAACAAACGATACCACATAGTAAATATAATATAAAACAAACGATACCAAATACTGAATATAATATTTCTTTTTTCGATCCAGAAGCACTTGAGCTGAAAGCTCTTCGGCTCGATGCCACGGACATCGCAACCCTTCGGTTCGGTGCCACGAACAACGTAAATCTGGGGAGCCTTTAGCTTTTCTGCCATTCCGCGGAATTGAACCCGCACTCACAGAGGATTTGTCACCCGTAGCCCAACGCGCTACGAACACGATGAACAGGCGTGCACTAAATATAATATAAAACAAACGATACCACATATTGAATATAATATAAAACAAACGATACCACATACAGAATATAATGTAAAACAAACGATACCACATACAGAATATAATGTAAAACAAACGATACCACATATTGAATATAATATAAAACAAACGATACCACATACAGAATATAATATAAAACAAACGATACCACATACTGAATATAATATAAAACAAACGATACCACATATTGAATATAATATAAAACAAACGATACCACATACATAATATAATATAAAACAAACGATACCACATACTGAATATAATGTAAAACAAACGATACCACATACTGAATATAATGTAAAACAAACAATACCACATATTGAATATAATATAAAATAAACGATACCACATACTGAATATAATATAAAACAAATGATACCACATATTGAATATCATATAAAACAAACGATACCACATACAGAATATAATATAAAACAAACGATACCACATACTGAATATAATATAAAAAAACGATACCATATACTAAATATAATATAAAATAAACGATACCACATACTGAATATAATAAAAAACAAACGATACCAAATACTAAATATAATATAAAACAAACGATACCAAATACTGAATATAATATAAAACAAACGATACCACATACTGAATATGATATAGAAACAACACACATTTTAGAGTGACAGCTGTGCACGCATAAATTATGAACTGTCGACCGGTGTCTGTTGTAACATCTAGAAATCGATGATGTTAAGAATATGATGCCTCCTTTGAGACCAGATATATGGAACAAAATAGCAGCTTGTAAACATGAGAAGATATTGTATGACAGTAGGGAGCAGGACAAGAAGTACAAATAATGTTGTGTTCTATACGAGAAAAGTAAGAATGAATGTAAAGTAGAAATCTACGAACATCATTTTGTTTCAGTTTAAGTTTGGAATATCTTCATTGCACTCCGGACATGTTCATAGGTGCTCCCATCTCCTTCACATTATCTCCAACAGCGTCCAGCGACTGAAGGTACCAGTTCGATGTTGATTGACGAGCTTTCTCATATACCTGTTGTGCTGTTCTTTTCTTGTCACTTCAATCTTCAATCCAAGCTCATGCAATCTAGCAGTTGGCGTGGATTGATTTAAATTAAAATCCTCTTTGCGGCCCTACTCTATAAGGGAGTTCAGAATTTCAGCTCTATCCATTGACTGACCCCCTCCCCCAATCCCACCTGATATGGTAGCTGTGAAGGATCCCTACCTAAACGAACGATCTCCATTGCGAGTCAGAGAATTCCCACGTTAGAGACTGGCTGTTCCTCAGTCATTCAGCTCATCGACACGTGGACACACCTTAAGCTTGGATTGATTCGCCTGCAGCATCGCTCTAAACTCTAAACCATAGATTCCCAAACCTTTTCGGCCCACCGCCCACTTTGCAGAACATAAACTTTGTAACGCCCCCTCCACATTATAAGTTTGACTTCTTCTGCGGCAAAGTGTGTGTGTGTGATCTATTTCATACGTGCGGGCGTGTTAACTGTTTGCTCTTGAACTTTTAAAAAAAAAATTAATTAATCTGTGTAAATTCTAAACGGAGTACATATATATTTATATCATTATTCGGTTGTGTATAAGCAGTGAAAGAACTCAAGGTGTAATTGTGTTACTATCATCATCAATTATATTCTACTACAGTGTAAATAGAAAATAAGATCGTGTTTCTAGTCGACACCAGTTATCGATAAAAATTTTCAATTAACGCCAAACGCTGAAAACTACCACGCGATTCCACCCAACAAAAGAAACACTTCACGCATCACCAGGAAGGTCAAGGTCACGTACGGAACCTGTTAAAAGCGTCAGTGTGTTGTCTGCAAAGGTTCCTGTTATGTGCTGATGAAAAAATACCAGCACACCTTGGGACAAGAGAATTGTCCAGTAATTTTTCGGACAGACACATGCCAGGACAGGTCTATCCTACCGCCATCGCGCCGCTTCTGGAAATGTAAACTTACACACAGCAGGGCAGCCGGAACAATAGTTGTAACGTGACTACAACACACAACTCTTGCCTGTAGTTTAGCTGTAACATGCACAGCGACTACAACGGTTACATCGCCTATTCGGTGGTTAAACCAGGTGAGAGAAACCGATGGGTCTAGCAGCATCGGTAATCTAGGCACTGTCTGCCTGTGCATGCAAAGACTGGATCCGGCTGACTTCGCGGATGAGGCCACTAGTTGGCTCAACGGTTAGAAAGGCGGATCACAGCAGAGAGGTGTGGACCGCATAGAGCACGGCGAGGCACTTTAGAAAGCCCTGGTCATCCACTGCATCTGGCACTATCTCCAGTCGTCTTGACTTGTCTTGCCCCTGGATACAGATAGTCCTGGACTATATAGAGAGTGAGGTTGACGAATAGCGCAACTTTTCCTCACTATAATCCAAATACAGCGCAAGCTACAGTTTCAGACAACTACAACTTGACGAAGGGGGGCTGTCGGAAGCCTTCCATGTCACCAACGGCGTCAAACAGGGCTGTGTACTGGCCCCAACACTCTTCAGCATGATGTTTGCTGCCATGCTCACGGATGTCTTTTGGGAGGGCGACGAACATGGGGTAAAGATTAGATACAGGACAGACGGTAACCTATTCAATCTTCGGAGGTTAAAATCCTCCACCAAGGTAAAAGAATCAACTATCTCCAACCTGTTGTTTGCTGATGACTGTGCCCTCGCTACCAACTCTGAGGAAGAAATGCAGACTTACATGGACAAGTTCTCAATGGCCTGTGATAGGTTTGGCCTCACCATTAACACCAAAAACAGAGGTCATGTTCCAGCCCGCCCGTAGAGAACAGTATTACGATCCAGTCATCAACATTAAACACCAGCGTCTCCAGTCAACGGACAACTTTGCTTATCTTGGCAGCCTCCTATCCAGATCGGCAAACATAGATTCTGAGGTCCACAATAGGATATCCAAAGCCAGTGCTGCGTTCGGAAGGTTACGTGTCACTGTGTGGGAACGGAAGAGGATAAGCATAGTCACAAAGCTGAAAGTTTACCAGGCCATAGTGCTAACAACGCTGCTGTACGCAAGCGAGACATGGACAGTGTATAGCAGACACGCAAGAAAATTAAACCATTTCCACACAAGCTGTCTACGCAGAATACTAAAAATAAACTGGCAGGACAAAATTCCAGACAGCGAAGTCCTCACAAGAGCAAAGATCCCAAGCGTCAACACCCTGTTGCAGAAGGCCCAACTGAGATGGGTCGGTCACGTTGCTCGAATGCCTGATAAACGCATCCCAAAACAGTTGATGTATGGCGAGCTTGAAGGGGCAGACGTTTAGCAGGTGGACAGAAAAACGCTTAAAGACACTCTTAAAGTGTCTCTGAAATGCTTCGATATAGACAATACGTGCTGGGAATCCTTTGCGCAAGATCGCCAAATGTGGCGCTGTAACAACAAAGAGGAACCCGAATAGCTGAGAATCATCGTATTGTTGAGTCACAGAGAAAACGAGCAGCGCGAAAAGACAGAGCACACAACACGCACATGTCTAACCTTGATCATGTATGCCCCACCTGTGGTCGGGGATTCTGTTCTAGGATTGGACTCTACAGTCACCTCCGCACACACCAGAGAGGTGCAACAGTACACGTCTGAGATTGTTGTCATCATCGCTTGCGATGGACGGCTATTATTATTTTATTATTATTATAAGTTTGCCAACGCGCCCCCCCCTCCCACATATATACTTGCTCTATTTTCTCTTTGACATAGAAAATTGATATATATTTATGTAATACATGGTCAATTTTCAAATGATTATACACTGTATGTATAAAATAAAAATTGATGAAAAAAATGAATCGTGTAAGACGGGCATAATTTGAATTAAAATGCAGATTCATATTTTAAATGATTATTCAATCGCAAAATCATGAAAATAATTTATTTTGAAATGTTTATTATTAATTTCTTCTTTAAGGAACCATCGACCCCAAATCGCCTGAACACCCTCCCAAAATCTTCTGAACCCACTAACGTCTCCTAGAGCGCTTCAGCGCCTATTGGGGAGGATTGGGGGAGTACCGCCCACTTTGGTAAGCTCTGCTCTAAACAGAACAACAGTGTCTAAAATGCTTCGTTAGACGTAACCACAAATTACCGAACTCAATTTTTGCTGACAACGGAAGCGAATCATTATTTTTATAGTAGGCTAACCAACTCGGTCACGAAAAATTCAATGAGATCGACCCCAGAGGGCCCAAAAAAATCCATCTTCGCCGAGGTCTTCCTTTTCTCCTCTTTCCGGGATGCCTCTTTCCATAATGGTCTTCTCCAATTCTTCGTGTCTTTTTATATCTGCAAATTACTTAAATGTTCTCATTCTTACTTGAAGCTACAGTCAGTTTTCTTTGATTTTGAGTTCTCTCTGAATGTATCAATTTGTCCTCTTCTCTGTCCATGGTACACGGATGACTCTTCTGTAACACATTCAAAAGAACGTACATTTTTTCCACTTCCTTTATAAGTGTCCATGTTTCCCACTAATATGTTACAACTGGGAGTATGCATGCTCTTAGTATTCTGATCTTTGTTTTTCTATATGCTCCATTTCATACTGTTTTTAGTTGCTTAATTTTTGTGTGAAAAGTCATAGTTGTTCTTCTTTTAATTTTCTTCTTCACATTACCATCTCTTGTTAACAGTGAACCGAGCAGTGGCGGCTCGTGATCATTTTTGTTAGTGGGGCCAGACAACAATTTTCGGAAAAATCATGATTTTAGCTTAGGTTATGTATTAGTATTTACATATTAGTTATTCATGATTTTTGGTAGGCCCGGTCCCACTGGCCCTTAATGATCCCACTGTTCACATTTTCCATTTTTCTCTGATTTATACAAAAATATCCGATGATGATGATATTGTTTTACTGCATTTCCCCATAATTGATGTCATTCTGTCGCTATTCAAACCTCTGATATCTTGTAAATAGTAAGAAAATGTGGAAGAACATGGTTAGGAAGATTCCATATCTTCTCCCCAACGATGACGAAACATGCCAGTTCTAACAGGCAAGGATACCCAACAATGAAAATGAGACATGTATAGGGCTACAGGCCGTTCTCATTTTCCCGTGTCATGTCTTCATTTTTTCACACGACATGGATTGTCCAGGAGGAATTTATTAAAACTTTGAAAATGTTACATATTTTGAGCCTTGAAACTGAACAATCTCCAAATATTATCGTTGGTAAATTTTGCGATGAGTACATTAAATTATAACTGGTTTGTGTTGCATATTACAATGGCTCCTAAAAATGGATTTTGACGTATAAAAAACACGAAATGTTGTAGAAGACCATTATGAAAAAAAGGCATCCGGGCAAGAAGGAGAAAAGAAAGGCGCAGAGAAGATGGACTCAGGATGTATCTGATGATTTGCGCATATCGACAGCAGAGACGAGACATATGGTCTATGAGAGAGAATATCTGAAGGATTGTTGGGGTGGCAAAGTTTTGCTCAAGACAAGCTACTTGATGAACAACATGAAATTAACATCTTCGGAGGTAGCGTGCACACCTTTTCCCTCATAATAATTCTCATTTCCGGATGTAAATAATGCTGATTTCGAGAAGATCTGAAAAACGTGCCAAGAGCTTGTCATGTTCCCCCTGCAGTTTGACTTTTTAATTTTATCTTATGAATTCAATTGTAGTTTAGTTAAGTAGTCAATTCATAATACATTTTGTTACTTTCCTAATTAAATTACACTAACAATTTACTACAATTCATAATACATTTTGTTACTTTCCTAATTAAATTACACTAAAAATTTACTAGAGTTTATTTAAATTTATTCAAAATGGAAATAAATATTCCCCGATAAACTTCATTTCCATACTATGCAAATATTTCCTGACATAGTTGTCCCCAAGATACTGAAGAAAATTGGATAGATGGGAACAAATATAAAATAGTGCACATAATACCTCTGAAGTCGAAGAAGGCATGCCTGGATGGCGTGGGAACACTGATAATAAGGAAAGCAGGCTTTCACGCACAAAATCAGTGAGAAGCTTCGAACGCAAAAGAAGAAGAAGAAGTGCACAGAAATACTTATAACGAGCACTGATAAAAAATGTAAGTATTTTTATTCATACTATTATAGTATAAATACATCTTTCTTGAAAACGATGTTGAAAATAAAACTGATTAAAGACAATTAAATAATCTAAATAAGTTTAGCAACCGTGAATGAATTATATTAATTTAGGAGCTGAGAAATAATAATAATATTTTCTCTCGTACTACGTTATACTTCTTTTCTTCTCGTACCCAATCGCTGACCAGATTGAGAGAGATGGGTGTCCTTATTGGTGCAGTCCGAAAAGTACGACATACAAAATATGCAAGGAGATTGATTAATTGCCGCCCGAGTGGTTACCGGGGTCCAAATTTGGGGTGTAAAGAATAGAACCACTGTTACCTGCCACGCATGTCGTAAGAGGCGACTGAGGAGGTTTGGCTGAAATCGGATGCACGTGTCCTAAACACGTAGAAGTCTTATGCGTTTAGGGGCCTACCAAACCAATGTGCAACGTATACACATTCTTGGTAAAGATCAAACATATCACAAAGAGTGATTAAAATTGGTTGTAAAGAACGAACGCAAAGAAGAAGAAGAAGATCAACATCGAACTGGCGTGTTGGGCCGCTGGACGCTGCTTGATTTGCTGAGGCGGAGATCGGAGCACCTATGGACATGTCCGGAGTGCTATGATGATAGTGCGCATATAACTGATAACCACGTTATACGTTACATAGAGCAATTTCTCTTTACCGCTCTATCCTGGGCCACCCGCTCAATCTCCTCCGTGGAACTGAGGCCGATATTTCTTGCTTCTCTCAGCAAAGTTCGTTTCAGTCTCTCCTAGGTCGTCCTCTTTCTTGAACACGTCAATGCTTGCTTTGATATTCTTTAATCGGAAATTTCGTTTCAGAGTTTCCGTAGGGCGGCCTCTCGTAAGTGAACCCTCCACCTTCCACTTCAGTGCAGGCTGTGTTATTCTTTGATCCTTTCTTCTCAAGGTATGCCCAACATATCTCTATCTTTTCCTTCTTATAATAGCTGTTACTAGTGGTTGACCAGATATTTCTTCTCAAGGTATGCCCAACATATCTCCATCTTCTCCTTCTTATAACAGTTGTTACTAGTGGTTGACCAGACATTTCTTCTCAAGGTATGCCCAACATATCTCCATCTTCTCCTTCTTATAATAGCTGTTACTAGTGGTTGACCAGACATTTCTTCTCAAGGTATGCCCAACATATCTCCATCTTCTCCTTCTTATAATAGCTGTTACTAGTGGTTGATCAGACATTTCTTCTCAAGGTATGCCCAACATATCTCCATCTTTTTAAAAAATCTCCATCTTCTCCTTCTTATAATAGCTGTTACTAGTGGTTGATCAGACATTTCTTCTCAAGGTATGCCCAACATATCTCCATCTTCTCCTTCTTATAATAGCTGTTACTAGTGGTTGATCAGACATTTCTTCTCAAGGTATGCCCAACATATCTCCATCTTTTTAAAAAATCTCCATCTTCTCCTTCTTATAATAGCTGTTACTAGTGGTTGACCAGACATTTCTTCCCAAGGTATGCCCAACATATCTCCATCTTCTCCTTCTTATAATAGCTTTACTAGTGGTTGACCAGACATTTTTCTCAAGGTATGCCCAACATATCTCCATCTTCTTCTTATAATAGCTGTTACTAGTGGTTGACCAGACATTTCTTCTCAAGGTATGCCCAACATATCTCCATCTTTTAAAAATCTCCATTTCTCCTCTTATAATAGTCTGTTACTAGTGGTTGACCAGACATTTCTTCTCAAGGTATGCCCAAAATATCTCCATCTTCTCCTTCTTATAATAGCTGTTACTAGTGGTTGACCAGACATTTCTCTCAAGGTATGCCCAACATATCTCCATCTTCTCCTTCTTATAATAGCTGTTACTAGTGGTTGACCAGACATTTTTTCTCAAGGTATGCCCAACATATCTCCATCTTCTCCTACTTATAATAGCTGTTACTAGTGGTTGACCAGACATTTCTTCTCAAGGTATGCCCAACATATCTCCATCTTCTCCTCTTATAATGCTGTACTAGTGGTTGACCAGACATTTCTTCTCAAAGTATGCCCAACATATCTCCATCTTCTCCTTCTTATAATAGCTGTTACTAGTGGTTGACCAGACATTTCTTCTCAAGGTATGCCCAACATATCTCCATCTTTAAAAATCTCCATCTTCTCTTCTTATAATAGTTGTTACTAGTGGTTGACAGACATTTCTTCTCAAGGTATGCCCAACATATCTCCATCTTCTCCTTCTTATAACAGTGTTACTAGTGGTTGACCAGACATTTCTTCTCAAGGTATGCCCAACATATCTCCATCTTCTCCTTCTTATAATAGCTGTTACTAGTGGTTGACCAGACATTTTTCTCAAGGTATGCCCAACATATCTCCATCTTCTCCTTCTTATAATAGCTGTTACTAGTGGTTGACCAGACATTTCTTCTCAAGGTATGCCCAACATATCTCCATCTTCTCCTTCTTATAATAGCTGTTACTAGTGGTTGACCAGACATTTCTTCTCAAGGTATGCCCAACATATCTCCATCTTCTCCTTCTTATAATAGCTGTTACTAGTGGTTGACCAGACATTTCTTCTCAAGGTATGCCCAACATATCTCCATCTTCTCCTTCTTATAATAGCTGTTACTAGTGGTTGACCAGACATTTCTTCTCAAGGTATGCCCAACATATCTCCATCTTTTCCTTCTTATAATAGTTGTTACTAGTGGTTGACCAGACATTTCTTCCTCAAGGTATGCTCCAACATATCTCCATCTTAAATCTCATCTTCCTTCTTATAATAGTTGTTACTAGTGGTTGACCAGACATTTCTTCTCAAGGTATGCCCAACATATCTCCATCTTCTCCTTCTTATAATAGTTGTTACTAGTGGTTGACCAGACATTTCTTCTCAAGGTATGCCCAACATATCTCCATCTTCTCCTTCTTATAATAGCTGTTACTAGTGGTTGATCAGACATTTCTTCTCAAGGTATGCCCAACATATCTCCATCTTCTCCTTCTTATAATAGTTGTTACTAGTGGTTGACCAGACATTTCTTCTCAAGGTATGCCCAACATATCTCCATCTTCTCCTTCTTATAATAGCTGTTACTAGTGGTTGATCAGACATTTCTTCTCAAGGTATGCCCAACATATCTCCATCTTCTCCTACTTATAATAGTTGTTACTAGTGGTTGACCAGACATTTCTTCTCAAGGTATGCCCAACATATCTCCATCTTCTCCTTTTTATAATAGCTGTTACTAGTGGTTGATCAGACATTTCTTCTCAAGGTATGCCCAACATATCTCCATCTTCTCCTTCTTATAATAGTTGTTACTAGTGGTTGACCAGACATTTCTTCTCAAGGTATGCCCAACATATCTCCATCTTCTCCTTCTTATAATAGCTGTTACTAGTGGTTGATCAGACATTTCTTCTCAAGGTATGCCCAACATATCTCCATCTTCTCCTACTTATAATAGCTGTTACTAGTGGTTGACCAGACATTTCTTCTCAAGGTATGCCCAACATATCTCCATCTTCTCCTTCTTATAATAGTTGTTACTAGTGGTTGACCAGACATTTCTTCTCAAGGTATGCCCAACATATCTCCATCTTCTCCTTCTTATAATAGTTGTTACTAGTGGTTGACAGACATTTCTTCTCAAGGTATGCCCAACATATCTCCATCTTCTCTTTCTATAATAGTTGTTACTAGTGGTTGACCAGACATTTCTTCTCAAGGTATGCCCAACATATCTCCATCTTCTCCTTCTTATAATAGCTGTTACTAGTGGTTGATCAGACATTTCTTCTCAAGGTATGCCCAACATATCTCCATCTTCTCCTTCTTATAATAGTTGTTACTAGTGGTTGACCAGACATTTCTCTCAAGGTATGCCCAACATATCTCCATCTTCTCCTTCTTATAATAGTTGTTACTAGTGGTTGACCAGACATTTCTTCTCAAGGTATGCCCAACATATCTCCATCTTCTCCTTCTTATAATAGCTGTTACTAGTGGTTGATCAGACATTTCTTCTCAAGGTATGCCCAACATATCTCCATCTTCTCCTTCTTATAATAGTTGTTACTAGGGTTGACCAGACATTTCTTCTCAAGGTATGCCCAACATATCTCCATCTTCTCCTTCTTATAATAGCTGTTACTAGTGGTTGATCAGACATTTCTTCTCAAGGTATGCCCAACATATCTCCATCTTCTCCTACTTATAATAGTTGTTACTAGTGGTTGACCAGACATTTCTTCTCAAGGTATGCCCAACATATCACCATCTTCTCCTTCTTATAATAGCTGTTACTAGTGGTTGATCAGACATTTCTTCTCAAGGTATGCCCAACATATCTCCATCTTCTTCCTCTTATAATAGTTGTTACTAGTGGTTGACCAGACATTTCTTCTCAAGGTATGCCCACCATATCTCCATCTTCTCCTACTTATAATAGTTGTTACTAGTGGTTGACCAGACATTTCTTCTCAAGGTATGCCCAACATATCACCATCTTCTCCTTCTTATAATAGTTGTTACTAGTGGTTGATCAGACATTTCTTCTCAAGGTATGCCCAACATATCTCCATCTTCTCCTTCTTATAATAGTTGTTACTAGTGGTTGACCAGACATTTCTTCTCAAGGTATGCCCAACATATCTCCATCTTCTCCTTCTTATAATAGCTGTTACTAGTGGTTGATCAGACATTTCTTCTCAAGGTATGCCCAACATATCTCCATCTTCTCCTACTTATAATAGTTGTTACTAGTGGTTGACCAGACATTTCTTCTCAAGGTATGCCCAACATATCTCCATCTTCTCCTACTTATAATAGTTGTTACTAGTGGTTGACCAGACATTTCTTCTCAAGGTATGCCCAACATATCTCCATCTTCTCCTTCTTATAATAGTTGTTACTAGTGGTTGATCAGACATTTCTTCTCAAGGTATGCCCAACATATCTCCATCTTCTCCTTCTTATAATAGTTGTTACTAGTGGTTGACCAGACATTTCTTCTCAAGGTATGCCCAACATATCTCCATCTTCTTCTTATAATAGCTGTTACTAGTGGTTGACCAGACATTTCTTCTCAAGGTATGCCCAACATATCTCCATCTTCTCCTTCTTATAACAGTGTTACTAGTGGTTGACCAGACATTTCTTCTCAAGGTATGCCCAACATATCTCCATCTTCTCCTTCTTATAATAGCTGTTACTAGTGGTTGATCAGACATTTCTTCTCAAGGTATGCCCAACATATCTCCATCTTCTCCTACTTATAATAGTTGTTACTAGTGGTTGACCAGACATTTCTTCTCAAGGTATGCCCAACATATCTCCATCTTCTCCTTCTTATAATAGCTGTTACTAGTGGTTGATCAGACATTTCTTCTCAAGGTATGCCCAACATATCTCCATCTTCTCCTTCTTATAACAGTGTTACTAGTGGTTGACCAGACATTTCTTCTCAAGGTATGCCCAACATATCTCCATCTTCTCCTTCTTATAATAGTTGTTACTAGTGGTTGACCAGACATTTCTTCTCAAGGTATGCCCAACATATCTCCATCTTCTCCTTCTTATAATAGTTGTTACTAGTGGTTGACCAGACATTTCTTCTCAAGGTATGCCCAACATATCTCCATCTTCTCCTTCTTATAACAGTGTTACTAGTGGTTGACCAGACATTTCTTCTCAAGGTATGCCCAACATATCTCCATCTTCTCCTTCTTATAATAGCTGTTACTAGTGGTTGACCAGACATTTCTTCTCAAGGTATGCCCAACATATCTCCATCTTCTCCTTCTTATAATAGCTGTTACTAGTGGTTGACCAGACATTTCTTCTCAAGGTATGCCCAACATATCTCCATCTTCTCCTTCTTATAATAGTTGTTACTAGTGGTTGATCAGACATTTCTTCTCAAGGTAGGCCCAACATATCTCCATCTTCTCCTTCTTATAATAGTTGTTACTAGTGGTTGATCAGACATTTCTTCTCAAGGTATGCCCAACATATCTCCATCTTCTCCTTCTTATAATAGTTGTTACTAGTGGTTGACAGCATTTTTCTCAAGGTATGCCCAACATATCTCCATCTTCTCCTTCTTATAATAGTTGTTACTAGTGGTTGACCAGACATTTCTTCTCAAGGTATGCCCAACATATCTCCATCTTCTCCTTCTTATAATAGTTGTTACTAGTGGTTGACCAGACATTTCTTCTCAAGGTATGCCCAACATATCTCCATCTTCTCCTTCTTATAATAGCTGTTACTAGTGGTTGACCAGACATTTCTTCTCAAGGTATGCCCAACATATCTCCATCTTCTCCTTCTTATAATAGTTGTTACTAGTGGTTGACCAGCCATTTTTTCTCAAGGTATGCCCAACATATCTCCATCTTCTCCTTCTTATAATAGCTGTTACTAGTGGTTGACCAGACATTTCTTCTCAAGGTATGCCCAACATATCTCCATCTTCTCCTTCTTATAATAGCTGTTACTAGTGGTTGACCAGACATTTCTTCTCAAGGTATGCCCAACATTTCTCCATCTTCTCCTTCTTATAATAGCTGTTACTAGTGGTTGACCAGACATTTCTTCTCAAGGTATGCCCAACATATCTCCATCTTCTCCTACTTATAATAGCTGTTACTAGTGGTTGACCAGACATTTCTTCTCAAGGTATGCCCAACATATCTCCATCTTCTCCTTCTTATAATAGCTGTTACTAGTGGTTGATCAGACATTTCTCTGCTTTCATAATTCCTCCTGAATTCGTTCCATTTTATGGCTTCCTTTCTTGCACGTTTCTGTAGCTCTTTAAATTTCTTGTGGTGGGGTAGCTGGTTTCACGCACAAGTCCTCCTCCTTTTTCATCCGGGCTTGGAACTGGCATTGGCGAGTTAGGTTAAAGTTACGCAAAGAAAATATTAAAGTAACTAGTTATTAGTTTGCCAGTGCTATTTATTAACATAGCATCGTTAATCATTGGCCTCTTTGTCTCAGGAGACAATAGGTCTTGCGTCACGTAGTATGTTCTGCGCGGAATCACAACGTTTCTTGTGGCAACATAGCATCATAATTAACATTGTAAATGATTACCAAAAATGGAACATCATTTCAAAAAAGAACATAAAAGAATATAAAAATGTTTTGGTATCATATGGTAAAGCGTTATCAAAAGTGTTTGTTTTTTTACTCAATTGTCTTCTTGTCAGTCTTAAAAAAATGACCGTCTTAGACATGTTAATATTATAGTGTTAATGGTTACTCAATTTTATCATTTGTTTAATAGTTTGTCCGCTATGAATTCAGGCGTAGTCAGGGCGGCAAATATGGAACCTCTGATGACTTTTGCGTGAAGGCTGTCTTTCCTTGTAAGAATTCAGACGTAGAAAAAACTGCTGCCTTGTAGGTCAGCTGGGGACAGCCAAAGGCTGATGGAGAGCGAACCCAGTAAACAGTGGCTGAAACCGGACACATCACCGAAGGATAAGCACCAGAGCTTCAAATGGCGCTGAAGAGGTGACGAATCACACCCCTTCTTGGTGCAGGATGTTTATATATCACAATAAGAATGATCAAAATGGCCGAAAGAACGATCGAGAAGAAGAAGACGTAGACAGGGCGGCAACTATGGAACCTTTGACTGATTTTTGCGTAAAGGCATGTTTTCCATATCATCAGTATCCCTCGCCATTCAGGCAAGCTTTACTTCGACTACTGAAGTAGTTGTAATTTAGATTTTCAAGTAAAGGTTCAGGAAACCTGTAGTCCAGCAGCGTACAGTCAGCACATCGAAATTATTTTGGCTAAAGTTGGCACCGAACCCTGGAATTAGCACGGCACGCGGTTACTACACTGTAGTTTGTTATTGACTTCGCTATGTGCGTCCCAACCTACTCAAATATCTTAATGGAATATGGATATCTTAGTGGATATAACTGGATTCATAGAGGAACCCATCTTTCCGGTTGATTCTCAATAGAAAATAGATCACAGAAGAAGAGAAGTATCTCTAACTGAAAGCCATGTGCAACACTTTATCTCTAACTGAAAGCCATGTACAACACTTTATCTCTAACTGAAAGCCATGTGCAACACTTTATCTCTAACTGAAAGCCATGTGCAACACTTTATCTCTAACTGAAAGCCATGTCACACTTATTTAATAAAAGTATTAAATTTATCTTAACGAAGCATGACAAACTTATTTACATATAAACCCTTTATTCTAACTGAAAGCATGTTAAAACTTCAGTTAAAAAAATCAACTTTATTAAGAAACCCTTACTACTAACAATTAATTTGATTTCGAAACCATGAACCCTTACTAATAAGTTGTGCAACACTTTATCTCTAACGGAAAGCCATGTGCAACACTTTATCTCTAACTGAAAGCCCTGTGCAACACATTAATAGAAATATTAAATTTATTTAGTACGCATGGCTGACAATTAGGTTGACATAAAAACTTTTTAAAATGAAAGCTATGATTAAAAATTCAGTTGAAAAATCAACTTTATTAGGAAAGCTACTACTAACAATTAATTTGATTTCGAAAACCATGGCTAGCAATTAAGTTGTTGTGTCAACTTTTACTTTGTCAGGTTTAGCACGTAAAAGAACACTTGGGATTTCCAAGTCGAGAAGATCAGGTTTAAAAAGCTGATGTCCAGGAAATATTCATTAGTAGGATTTTTAAATAAAACAATTCCTAGAAAATATTTTTACCAACTTCTTAATTACATCTGGGACCTTCGCAGGTGGTACAGAGTTCGTACATTACCGCTGATTGTCCTGTGTAAGAAGTATATGGGAGAACACATGGTTACTCACCAAAGTGCAATAATGATGATCCTATCAATCAATCAGTCTGTTTCAACTTTAATTTATCTCAGACTGGAGCATTTCAGAGTGGAGAGTCTGGTCGAGTGGATTAGAGCGGAGCTGCCATGCGGGAGACCTGTGTTCATTTCACGTTAAGGCCAAGAATTGTTTTCCTTCTGTGGGAATAAATGAAAAACCTAACCTGAACTGCTTCGCGACGACTGCACTAGCCATGCACCCATTAAATTCCTCTCGTCCCATCTGTTATACACAGCCCTAAACAGCGGTACCACACACAGTAACGACAGTTTGTTTCTTCAGATATGACACCGCCCACGAATCTGAAAGCGTCGATGACAAAATCTGACATGGTGACGTTGCTATACATAGTCATTTGGTACTTTATAGTTCTGAATTCTGGACATCGATGGTGAATGCACTTTTTCACGCAAACAAGTAATATTTTATGACATTAGATGACATTTGGAACACGTGTGATAAATCTATCGAGTTTTCTTTGTTTAAAGGCAAGCTAATTAGTTTAAATACATACATCACGCAAGAAACAGTAGATAAGCCATCAGTTCTTATTTATGCTTGTCTTTGCTTATTTGCATTTGTTTGATATCATATGATATAACGAGATTGTGCGTGATCTCTAATAAAGGTTTCCTTTTAAAGAAAATAAAAATATAAATATGTGGGTGTTTGTGGTGTACAAAACAGTTATTTGTAATGTTGGGACAGAACTCCAGGCGCCCTCACTTGCGCGCGTAATCTCACCACTCCCACGCAGAGATCCGTCGTGTCACTAATCCGCACGCGCAAAAAAGTCAACCGTCTGTTATATAGCCCAGATAGAATATTGTCTAATTTAGTCAAGTTCAACGACCAATTTGCTGTAGTCAGCACAGAAACAAACTTTGTTTCGTTAATTTCAGTGAGTGTTTTAGGGGGAAAGTAATAACAAACGATAATATTTATATTTGATTTGGAGAACTATTGTTAGATAAAGCTGAGAAAAATTTGCTGTGTAATGACAACGAAAATAGGCAATTATCAGTTTAATTAGTTGATAAAAGTTTCAGACAAAAACAAAGTACCATTTTCTTAGGAATCGTCATGAGTACTGCCCATTTGCTTTCGTTGACCGCTGTCGTGATATTCTCATTTTTGGTATCACTGACCAGTGGCGAGAGAACTAGTGACCATTTCTTCAACGTGCCTAAAGTACCACAACTTATATCAATGCTGATGTATGATTCCAATTTATCAGGTAAAGTGAATGTTTCATCACCAACCACATCATCAATATCCCAGTCTTTTTCCTTCTTTCAGTCTTTCTATTACTGTCTTTCTTCTGTTAGTCTTTTCTGTTAGTCTTTCTTTCTGTTAGTCTTCTTCTTATCTTGTTTAGTCTTTCTTTCTGTTAGTCTTTCTTTCTGTTAGTCTTCTTCTTTCTCTTAGTCTTTCTGTTAGTCTTTCTTTCTGTTAGTCTTTCTTTCTGTCTCAGTTCTTTCTTGTCTTCTTCTGTTAGTCTTTCTCTGTTAGTCTTTAGTCTTTCTTTCTGTTAGTCTTTTTCTTCTCTTTAGTCTTTCTTTCTGTTAGTCTTCTTTCTTTATTCTTCTTGTTAGTCTCCTTTTCTTTCTGTTAGTCTTTCTTCTTTTCTTTCTTGTTAGTCTTTCTTTCTGTTAGTCTTTCTTTCTTGTTAGTCTTTCTTTCTGTTAGTCTTCTTTTCTTTCTTGTTAGTCTTTCTTTCTGTTAGTCTTTCTTTCTGTTAGTCTTTCTTCTGTTAGTCTTTCTTTCTGTTTCTTCTTTCTGTTAGTCTTTCTTTCTGTTAGCCTTCTTTTCTTTTAGTCTTCTTCTATCTTCTTTCTGTTAGTCTTTCTTTCTGTTAGTCTTTCTTTCTGTTAGTCTTCTTTCTTTCTCTGTTAGTCTTTCTTTCTGTTAGTCTTTCTTTCTGTTAGTCTTTCTTTCTGTTAGTCTTTCTTTCTGTTAGTCTTTCTTTTCTTTCTTGTAGTCTTTCTTTCTGTTAGTCTTTCTTTCTTTTAGTCTTTCTTTCTGTTAGTCTTTCTTTCTGTTAGTCTTTCTTTCTGTTAGTCTTTCTTTCTGTTAGTCTTTCTTTCTGTTAGTCTTTCTTTCTGTAGTCTTTCTTCTAGTCTTTCTTTTAGTCTTTCTTTCTTTAGTCTTTCTTCTGTAGTCTTTCTTTTTTAGTCTTTCTTCTTTAGTCTTTCTTCTTAGTCTTTCTTCTTTAGTCTTTCTTTCTGTTAGTCTTTCTTTCTTTGTCTTTCTTCTTTAGTCTTTCTTCTGTTAGTCTTTTTCTGTTAGTCTTTCTTTCTTTAGTCTTTCTTTTGTTAGTCTTTCTTTCTTTAGTCTTCTTTCTGTTAGTCTTTCTTCTGTTAGTCTTTCTTTCTGTTGTCTTCTTCTTTAGTCTTTCTTTTTAGTCTTTCTTTCTTTTAGTCTTTCTTTCTTTAGTCTTTGCTTCTTCGTTAGTCTTTCTTTTGTAGTCTTCTTTCAGTCTTCTTCTTTAGTCTTCTTTCTTTCTTTTCTTGTAATCTTCTTCTTTTTCCTCCTAATTTCGTTTTCTTTCTTTCTGCTGTATTTCTTTCTGTCTTGTAATCTTTCTTTTTTTCCCTAAGTTTCGGTTTTTTTTCTTTCAGTATTTCTTTCTGTCTTGTAATCGTTCTTTCAGTATTTCTTCTTTCAGTATTTCTTTCTGTCTTGTAATCTTTTTTTCTAGATTTTCTTTCAGTATTTCTTTCTGTCTTGTAATCTTTCTTTCAAGTATTTTTCTTTTAGTATTTTCTGTCTTGTAATCTTTCTTTTTTTCTAACTTTCAGTATTTCTTTCTGTCTTGCAATCTTTCTTTCTTTCAGTATTTCTTCTTTCAGTATTTATTTATGTCAAAACAGAAAGGCAGTAAAACTTCCCACAAGTGCAAGTATACCTTGCCCACACTGTCTGTACACGAACATTTCAAGACCGTATCGGGCCCACTAGTCATCTACGCACACACAGACAAACATAGCGCAACTACATTTCCTTGGATGAAAATTTGTGTGGTCATCATCACCCGTGATGGACGAGCATCATTTATTTATGTCTTGTCAATCTTTATTTTTTTTTCTTTCAGAACGTCTTTCTAATTTTCAGTTATTCTTCTTTATCGTTCAAATCCTATTTTGTGTCACAGCGTCAGGATAAACAAGATTTATAGAATGAGCTTTCGTGTGTGCTTCGTACATGGTGTCTTTCACTGTCTCTGTTATTTCTGTGATCCACCTTTTTCTTGGTCGACTCCAGTGGCGGCTCGTGATCATTTTTGTTGGTGGGGCCAGACAAATATTTTGGGAAAAATCATGGTTTCGGTTAGGATATATTTTAATGTATAAAATAATAAATACACGTTACACCATATATTTGGTGGGGCCCGGCCCCACTGGCTTTAATTCGGCCGCCACTGGTCGATCTATGCTTGTATCCCTGTATCTGAATGACATTACGGTTTCGTTATATCTACTAGTACATTTACTATTCCTAGTATTATTATCTAATCTATTATACAAACATCTTCTATTGCTCTAGTATTATTTAATCATTATTAATATAACATCTTCCTTTGTCTAGTATTATCTTAATCATTACTCTGTAAATCTTCATTATTTCTAGTATTATTAATCATTATTACTATAGTAACATCTTCACTATTGCTCTAGTATATATTAATCATTATTACTACTAGTAACATCTACTATTGCTCTAGTTTATCTTAATCTTTTTTGTAACATCTTCACTATTTCCTATATTATTATCTTAATCATTATTCTACTAGTAACATCTTCACTATTGCTCCTAGTATTATTATCTTAATCATTATTACTACTAGTAACATCTTCATTATTGCTCCTAGTATTATTATCATAATCATTATTACTACTAGTATATGTGGGCGTCTGTAGCTTAAACGGTAGTGAGATCAATCACAACCCAAGCGTACTTGGTTCAAACTCCGCTGCGGGAAAGTTTGGAAACAATTTTGTTCCCTTGAATTTTTACGAACCGTGACATTAGACATCACCGTTCAGAAAGCAATGACAAACTACTGAACGTATAAGTGGTGCTAGAAAATCCAAGACTCGTTTACTGCTGGTGATGGCTACGTCGTGTAAAAGGATATGTACGATTTTCATTTACTACTATTGATATCTTAAATATTAGTATCATCTATAAATATTAGTTATCTATAAATATAGTATCATCTATAAATATTAGTATCATCTATAAATATTAGTATCATCTAATATTTATCATCTAAAATATTAATTTATCTATAATATTAGTATCATCATAATATTTATCACTATAAATATTAGTATCAGCAATGGGACGGATTACCGAAATGCATAAATGTTCGTCTATCGACTTGAACACAAAGGGTTGTGAGTTCAATCCAACCGCCCGAGTGGCTACCGGGGCCCAAATTTGGGGTGTAAAGAATAGAACCACTGTTACCTGCCACGCATGTCGTAAGAGGCGACTAAGGAGGTTTGGCTGAAATCGTATGCACATGTCCTAAATGTGTAGAAGTCTATGCGTTTAGGGGCCTACCAAACAAATGTGCAACGTATACACGTTCTTGGCAAAGATCAAACATACAAAGAGTGATTAAAATTGATGGTAAAGAACGAACGCAAAGAAGGAAGAAGAAGGATAAGTTCAATCCAACCCTCCACGTTCCACATGTGAGGAAAGGAATTGACACTTCTAACTCATGAATACTAAAGTCTCGAAATGCAACGTGAGTGATATGCACTTAATACCCTAAGATCTGAAAAGGCTATGGGCGTTAAAAAATCACAGGGCGTTCAAGATTAAAACAACCCCATTGACAAATCGAAAGTCGCCAGTTACATATTGCGTGGTGTATATTTACTATTTAAACTGGTCCTGACTAGCTTGCCCTACGTCACATTTGTTCATCGCCCCTTCCCGCACTACAATTACATACCGTAACACAACCTTGACCTATACTACGTCATAACTGAACCTTCTCATTTTCATAAATATATGCCAGATTGGCTCCATTCACAGGCCGCTTTTATCTTGAACAGCCTGTACTATGAATATCACCATCCTCATTATTGCTACTAGTGTTAGTAACATTCTCATTATTAGCACTAGTTTTGGCACTATTATCATTACTAGAACGAGTAATGACATCATTGTCCTAGTGTCAGTACTCTCACCATTATCTCTACCAGCAACAACATTGTCAACATCACCACCATTCACAACATTCGTTACTGTCGCAACATCACCACCATTCACAACATCTTCGTTACTGTCAGCAACATCACCACCATTCACAACATCTTCGTTACTCTCAGCAACATCACCACCATTCACAACATCTCGTACTCAGCAACATCACCACCATTCACAACATCTCGTTACTCTAGCAACATCACCACCATGCAGGTTTGTATATAATTTGCGATTCAGCCTTGTTTATTGTTCAAGTGAAGCACCTACAGATCCGTAGACCAGCACGTCCGGTTTCTGTGCGCATTTCTTTCTGGTTCGCCTTTCTAGGTAGGATAAAAACAAAAACTGGTATAGGATATTTCATTCACCTATGCGAGCCATTGCTCCGTTAGCATTTGACATCATAATCCGTCAAACTACCCTAGTAGGTGGGGGTTAACTTGTGTGTCCTACGGGTCATCAACAGGCTATTCATTTTCACTTTTCGCCCTTCCTAAGAAAAACTAGCCAGAGCACACACACGCATTAGACTTACACCAGCAACAATCTTATTCAAGTCCACGCATATTTGAATGCAAGACAAACAGCGTTGCCCCTGTGCTACAAAAACAGCCCCTTTCCGTCTTGGTATCTAAAGTTGTTTATGATCTGAAAATGGAAGAAAAAAGAATAAGATATTTGACGCTAAATATACTCACTTTTTACCATTGATCTATTCATTTAGTTCTATTTTTACCATGATCTATTCATTTAGGGTGTCTATCACTCACTTTTTACCATTGATCTATTCATTTAGGGGTGTCTACACCACGTTTTTACCATGATCTATTCATTTAGTGTCTATCGCACTTTTACCATTGATTATTCTTTTGAGTGTCATCGCATTTACCATGATCTATTCATTTAGAGGGTGTCTATCACTCACTTTTTACCATTGATCTATTCATTTAGGTGTCTATCGGCACTTTTTACCATTGATCTATTCATTTAGAGGTGTCTATCACTCACTTTTACCATTGATCTATTCATTTGAGTGTCATCCTACTTTACCATTGTTTATTCATTTAGAGGTGTCTATCGGCATTTTACCATTGATCTATTCATTTAGGGTCTACGGACGAGGTTAGATGCTCATTTCAAATGTACTCGGTCACTCCTCGTGGAGCTATCGCGATATTTTTGTCAGAGATCCCTGATCTCAGTGTAGGTGAGATCGAGTTCCTAGTCCTACCGGTGGCGGACGATAAAACGTAGGTCCCGTATTCCAGTTGAGCACGTAAAAGAACCCATGGCAGTTCCAAATCGAGAAGAGCACGATGAAAAGTCACTGCCTGGACAAAATTCTTAATGAAGATTTAAAAATATAATTTCTACACAATATTTTCATCATCTTCTAAATTAGATTGGAGACCCTCGCCGGTGCTATGGAATTCTTGCACTGTCGCTGAGATCGTTCTGAGTAAGAAAGACATTGAAGCACACATGGTTACTCACCGAAGTGCAATAATAATGATGTAACAATAGTTTTATCCGAATTAGTTTAGTTGTAGATTTAAGTAGAGCTTCTCTAAACCGAAACACTGCCCATCAACATAAGAAAGAGTTGTATAAGAAGTACGTCAGTCTCACAAAACAGGAAAAGTAAGACATTAACTCTGAGAGAAGAATTCAGGTGCAATAATTTAATCTGAAGACATCCAGAAGTTCTTAAATAAATATAATCATCTTAAGGCTTACGCAGTTAAAATGTAAATAATGTTGTCTCGGATGAACTGGCTGGAACTGCCTGCAAGCATACCGTCTCTTTGTGTGGTTAATAGTCTATTAAGTCTTCAGAAAGCCAGGCATTTACACGAATTATTCAAATGACGTTTGGAGGAGGAGACTTCATTTATTTACTTAAACGATCTTTTTTAGAAAAATAACCGTCATTTTTGATGAAATGGAATCTGCTGGAAAAAACAAACAAACCAAAATAAAAACTGTTCTTCAGGTTATCGACCGTATGATTGCTTGTCACAACAATGTAGAGTAATAGAAGTAAGATCAAAGTGCCGGCTTGTGTGGGTGTGTTGTACAATTATTGTATATACATACAATAGCGTGGTGCCCACGCCATATTTTACTCCTCTCGTTAATCATAATTTCAAGAGAAAAACAATTGTCTGAATATAAATATGTTTCACTTTGTTTCGTACCACCGTCATGAACACGGCACTCCTACTTTTGAACTCTTGTTTTCTTTTGTAGCTTCTCTACTGTTCCTAAACTCATATTTTACCTTTTTTTACTGGGAAAGCGTCGCATCTCAACTCATTCCTTCAAACAAATAACACATTTGAACCGACTCTGTTTTGAAAGACAGACTACTACGTGATTTTAACTTCTAAAATATGAAGCACTCCGTTTCATTTCAGAATATGATCAGTGTGTTTATTATTTATCAGTGATCTTAGTTATTCTTCTTCTAACTAATCAGTTATCAGTTATATGATAACTATCACTATAGCACTCCGGACATGTCCATAGGTGTTCCGATCTCCGCCTCAGCCAATCCAGCAACGTCCAGCGACCCAACGTGCCAGTTCGATGTTGATTAATCAATCTCTTTGCATATTTACTATGTCGTTCTTTTCGGGCTGCACCAATATTGACACCCATCGCTCTCAATCTGATCAGCGAATGGGATTCACAGCTCTGAAACTCCTCTGTTCGGAAAGACTCTGTCAATGCGTTAAGAATGTCATTTCGATCCATGGCAGCGCCCTCTGATATTGTAGCCAAGCCAGCCAATCTATCCGCTCATTCATTACCCCAACTCCTGCTTCCAAGGAAAAAACGAATGCTTCTAAACTAATATTATAACTTAATCCGTACTAACTACGAAAGTTATGCTCTTCTTCTTCTTCTAACGCTCCATATCAACCACTTGTTAACCACTTTGTGTTATTTGTATGTGATCTGAGCCTAAGAGCAATTATACGTTGTGCCAGTTATGCACATCCGATTTTTGCGATGATTTTTATTTACTAGGATAGTTTCTCTAAGTCCTATATCAGTCGCCTCTTATGACATGCCTTGTAGATCGCAGTGGTACTATTCTTTGCTTCCCTTGCGGACTCCGGCACCAAACGGGCGCGAAAGTTATGCAAAATTATTAATTAGTCTCATATGCCCGTTAAAAACTTGGTTAAATGTCAACAAAACTACACTTTCAATTCTTAATAAGAGATTAAGTATTGTTTTAGTAAATACCAAGACAAATCTATGTGTTTATTTTGTAATGATAGTGTAATCTATTAGTATCTACTCGATCGTATAAAGTAGATGGAGGTAATCTATTAGTATCTACTCGATCGCATAAAGTAGATGGAGGTAATCTATTAGTATCTACTCGATCGCATAAAGTAGATGGAGGTAATCTATTAGTATCTACTCGATCGCATAAAATAGATGGAGGTAATCTATTAGTATCTACTCGATCGCATAAAGTAGATGGAGGTAATCTATTAGTATCTACTCGATCGTATAAAGTAGATGGAGGTAATCTATTAGTATCTACTCGATCGTATAAAGTAGATGGAGGTAATCTATTAGTATCTACTCGATCGTATAAAATAGATGGAGGTAATCTATTAGTATCTACTCGATCGCATAAAGTAGATGGAGGTAATCTATTAGTATCTACTCGATCGCATAAAGTAGATGGATGGTAACCTTAGTCTACTGATCGCATAAAGTAGATGAGGTAATCTAGTATTACTCGATCGCATAAGTAGATAGGTAATCTATAGTATCTACTGATCGTATAAAGTAGATGGAGGTAATCTATTAGTATCTACTCGATCGTATAAAGTAGATGGAGGTAATCTATTAGTCTCTACTCGATCGTATAAAATAGATGGAGGTAATCTATTAGTATCTACTCGATCGTATAAAGTAGATGGAGGTAATCTATTAGTATCTACTCGATCGCATAAAATAGATGGAGGTAATCTATTAGTATCTACTCGATCGCATAAAGTAGATGGAGGTAATCTATTAGTATCTACTCGATCGTATAAAGTAGATGGACGCTGGGTGGAACCTTATCTAGTGATGTATTTCATAAATAAATATAGGAACTGATATTGAACTCGATGCAATTGAAGCTCTACCAGTCTTGAGCAACTTGGATCAAACGCCAACAGAGGCAGTGTTTGATATTTTTTAACGCTTTGGGGTACCGGTCCCACCGACCCTTCATTTTCACAAATATTTATGACACGTACGAGGAGGTAATGGTTCTATTCTTCTCTACCATGTTAACCACTTGGACTACTAATATTGACTTGACTTACTGACTTGTTCCTCTTCGCTCCTCGTGGAGCATAGGAACTCAACAGTTATTCGTCACTTTTACCTGTCTCTGGCTGTTTTCATTACGGCCTCCCAGAATAATCTAGAACCCCTCAGTTCCTCAAGAAGGCTTCATCTCCAGGTCTGTTTAGAATTCTTTTCCGTTTTCCTTGCGGGTATCACAGAAGTGCGTCTCTAGTGACACTCGACTGTGTCTTCTGTAGGGTATGCCCGCACAATCGCCATTATCTCTTAACCTTGGTCCTCATGGGTTACTGTTCGGTTCTTATCCACAGGTCAGTGTTTGCAAATCTGTCATACTATCTCGGTCTAAGAATCCGCTGAAAACATCCGTTGACAAAGGTCTGAGCTTTTTTTTTTATTTAACATGGTGACTCGCCATGTTTTCGAGCAATACAGCAACACATATTTCCCATTTGAGCTGAATATCATGAGCGTTGTTTAGTGGAAAATGCTTCCACACTGTGTGCATAATAGCAACTTATTACTATTAATATTCATTTATTATTATTTGACCGCGCCATTCTGTTCACGAGTGCAGTTTTTTCCAGAGACCCTAGGATTGTTGCTGGAGCTACGGAGTTCGTGCTTTGTGCAACACTCTCGGCAGGTGGCGTGCCATTTCTACGGAGAGGGACCGAGCCGTAGTCAATCCTTCGGCTTTGAAACCCTTTATTATTGTTCATATTATTATTGCAATCACTCCCCCCACACAGCCATCAGTCAGATGCGCACCAATATATAAACATGCTGGATAGCACTAACCATGAGCGTCCTTAAGTTAAGGCAAGGGGATGGTAATGGGGGTGGAGGGGGTGTAGGATAAATGCCATCCCATGGAAAATGGATTTTTAATAAAAGAGTTCTATGCGAATCTGGTTTTCTCCATTTCAGCTTTGTAAATTACCGTCTATAATTTTGTTTTCATTTTGCCCTTCCTGGAAAAAAAGTATGTGAACGCCCATGGCACTGACATAAATATATTGTTTTGTGGGATGGGGGGATGGAGACGAGAGAAAATATATTCTCACTTGCAGACAGTGCTGTAAGGTAAAAGTCATTATTATGTGAAGTGTTTTCATTATTCTGTATAATGACGCTTAACGCAACTGACATTTCACAGATATTCTAGTGCGACAGACACAGACAGACAGACAGACAGACAGACAGACAGACAGATAACAAATAAATAGAGAATTATGAAAATTAATAAGTATTAAGAAGAGAGAGAGAGAGAGAGACGAGAGAGAGAGAAAGAAAGCGATATATATATATATATATATATATATATATATATATATATATATATATATATATATATAAATATATATATAGATAGATAGATAGATAGATAAATAGATAGATAGATAGATAGATATGATAGATAATGATAGTAGATAGATAGATAGATAGATAATAGATAGATAGATAGATAGATGATAGATAGATAGATAGATAGATAGATAGATAGATAGATAGATAGATAGATAGAGATAGATAGATAGATAGAGATAGATGATAAAAAGAGATAATGAATAATATACACTAGATTGATTTCTTCTAGAAAATAACTGTGAACTATGACCCTTGAAAGACAAGAAATGCAGTGGTTTGAACATTTATTGAGAATGACATACAACCATCCACCACTAACAGCATACAATGAAAAGAGATCAGGTATTAGAGCCAAGGGAAGACCAAGAAAAATATGGATAGACAATATCAAAGACTATACTAAATAAACACAGATATAACACAATGTCGACTCATCTGGCCCTGGAACGCAAATTAAAGCTCCCACCCCTACGCTTAACGGCAAGAGTGGACAACCAATTTCATCATCCATCTGGGGAAAGGCAATAAATGTTCAGAAAATACAATTAGTGTCAGCTAATCTCATTAGTGATAACATTGCCAAGAAGTTGACAAAATACTTCTATGGGGAATTTGTGAAAGATTGTTTCGATAAGGGTTTTTAAGCCGAAGGAATGACTTCATTGCACCGGGTTTTACCCCATAAGGCTCGGTCCCTCTCCGCAGAAATGACACGCCACCTGCCGAGAGTGCTGGACAAAGCACAAACTCCGTAGCTCCAGCAACAATCCTAGGAGTCTCTGGAAAAACTGCACTCGTGAACAGAATGGCGCGTTCCAGACTCGAACCCACGACCTTCGACTCACAAGGCAAAGGGTTTCAATGAAAATGATAAACCATATTGTCTTGGTAAAATCATGATGTTTCACCAAGTATGTCTGTCTTTTACGCAGGACGGTTGACAGATGTATAGATGATATGGCATGAAAATGAAAATTGAGGCATACCTTTTACATCCTACCACAGTAACTGAATTGTTGATTTTCTAGAAACCACTTACACGTTCAGTAGTTTGTCATTGCTTTCCAACGAATTCTATTACTACCGTTCGTAAAAGTCCACAGAAATAAATTTGTTTCCAAGTTGCCCGCCGTGGAGTCTGAAATATGTACTCTTTAGTTGTGATCGCATTCATTACCTAAGGCACATACGCCTAGATATGGCATAGGATGAAGAAAAATGCTGAAAGAGCATATGTTAGACTGTGTAGCATTCTCTGTCGCCTCAGACAACAGACTAGACAGACAAAGTACAAATAGTTATCTTTATTAGGGATGTAGATAGTTTCTTTAACATCACAGAGGACATAAAACAAAGAGGATTCAACCACTGTTCATTTCAAGAATTCCTTCAAGATATTGAATTCTAGTATGGCCATCTGCTTTGTTTCAGTAACGTACTCTTGTTAATGTCTAAAGAAAAGGACGAAGCTATTCGATGACTACTGAATGAAATCGAACTGTTTAGCGAAAGAATTATCAGATTTTCTGTAGATCTGTCAACTTTCCTCTCTAGTTGACATGCCTCTCTACCTCTCTTTCTCTAGCCTGTAACGCCCCTGGCGCTTATGGCAGCAACATCTGCACACCATCCTCTATTTTGGCCTTCCTGTGTATTGTGTTCCAGCTGTGTTTCTTTTCTTCTTCTACTGTTCTCCTCCAGGTCGTTTTGTGTCTTTCCCGTTTTTGTTTACGAAAGGTAAAAATATACCTCACCGTTCAGAAAGCAATGACAAAATACTGAACGTATAAGTGGTGCCTAGAAAATCATCGACTCGTTTACTGTGGTTGATGGCTACGCCCTGTAAATGATATGCCCAGATTTTCGACGAATTCAATCTGCAGACACAATCGAATCTCAATCTGCAGACACAATAATATATGATGCACAAACTGTATGGAAACATCAATACAGAAGACGAGATGATATTATAGTGTCAAAAATGAATTAAAAAAAAAGAAGTAAAGAAGAAATTATATAATTTTGTCAGAATAAAATTAGGAAGAGTTGATATCATATTGTCAGAAAGAAAGAAGAAAAAGGGTTTATCTCATATTATCAGAAAGAAAGTAGGAAGAGTTGATGTCATATTATCAGAAAGAAAGAAGAAGAGTGATATCATATTATCAGAAAGAAAGAAGAAGATTGATGTCATATTGTCAGAAAGAAAGAAGAAACAGTTGATATCATATTGTCATAAAGAAATAAGAAAAGTTTATCATATACAGAAAGAAGTAGGAAGAGTTGATGTCTATTATCAGAAAGAAAGAAGGAAGAGCAGATATCAATGCTAGAAATAAGAAAAAGCAACAACATAAATGCATAGATAAGTGATAGCAATTATAGTAAACAAAAAATGTTAATACAGCTAAAAGTACAATGACATTTCTGCAGAGATCCTAACCATCTAGTACATATAACTAGTAGGCATAGTCTGAGAGAATCATTCACTTGAAACAGATGTCAAATGTGAAATGTACTGGAATAGATCAGTCTAGACATTTCAAAGATTTTGAAAAGAGTAATTCTGCAGTATGAAGACATGACATGTTCCAGCAAGACTTTTCAGCGTATAAGGAAGTTCCCTTTTCTACTCGTTTCTTCAATCTTACTCCAGGTTAGGATGAAGAGATTTCAGAACGAGCTTAGTGTCTTTCATAAATAGTGTTTCGTCGTCCATGTTATCACCTTTGCGGACGACCTTTGCTGATCCTTTGTCGGATCAACATTGCTCTTTAGTGACTGTCTGTTGGTAATCTGATGTTGTACCCACTTTGCTTTGTATCATTGTGTCGGATCAACATTGCCTTTGAGTGCACTGTCTGTTGGTAATCTGATGTGTGCCGAACCATTTAATTTGTTGTTCTTGATGAAGTTCACTACTGATATGACCCACTTTTCTCCCCGATGTCTTCATTTCAACCAGTCTCTTCTTGTTACCAGCATTCTGCGTAACATCTATTTTGTGTAACATCTTGTAACATCTCAAACAACTGAGTAACATTTGTCATCATCAAACAAGACATTGTGAGACATTAGTTTCTTGGCCTAAAAGAGTATTTACTTTTTAAAACTATTTCGAAACGTATTTGATTAAGTGAGCTAAAATAAAGATATATTAATAAATAAAATAAAGATATATTAATAAATAAAATAAAGATATATTAATAAATAAAATAGAGATATATTAATAAATAAATAGAGATATTTTAATAAATAAAATAAAGATATATTAATAAATAGAGATATATTAATAAATAAATAAGATATATTAATAAATAAAATAGAGATATATTAATAAATAAAATAAAGATATATTAATAAATAAAATAAAGATATATTAATAAATAAAATAGAGATATATTAATAAATAAATAGAGATATATTAATAAATAAAACAAAGATATATTAATAAATAAAATAAAGATATATTAATAAATAAAATAGAGATATATAATAAAAAAATAGAGATATATTAATAAATAAAATAAAGATGATTATAAATAAAATAGAGATATATTAATAAATAAAATAGAGATATATTAATAAATAAAATAGAGATATATTAATAAATAAATAAAGATATATTAAAATAAAATAAAGATATATTAATAATAAAATAGATATATTAATAAATAAAATAGAGATATATTAATAAATAAAATAAAGATATATTAATAAATAAAATAGAGATATATTAATAAATAAAATATAGATATATTAATAAATAAAATAGAGATATACTAATAAATAAAATAGAGATATATTAATAAATAAAATAGAGATATATTAATAAATAAAATAGAGATATATTAATAAATAAAATAGAGATATATTAATAAATAAAATAAAGATATATTAATAAATAAAATAAAGATATATTAATAAATAAAATAGAGATATATTAATAAATAAAATAGAGATATATTAATAAATAAAATAAAGATATATTAATAAATAAAATAGAGATATATTAATAAATAAATAGAGATATATTAAATAAAAAAGATAATTAATGAATAAAATAGAGATATATTAATAAATAAAATATAGATATATTAATAAATAAAATAGAGATATACTAATAAATAAAATAGAGATATATTAATAAATAAAATAGAGATATATTAATAAATAAAATAGAGATATATTAATAAATAAAATAGAGATATATTAATAAATAAAATAGAGATATATTAATAAATAAAATAGAGATATATTAATAAATAAAATAAAGATATATTAATAAATAAAATAAAGATATATTAATAAATAAAATAAAGATATATTAATAAATAAAATAGAGATATATTAATAAATAAAATAGAGATATATTAATAAATAAAATAGAGATATATTAATAAATAAAATAGAGATATATTAATAAATAAAATAAAGATATATTAATAAATAAAATAAAGATATATTAATAAATAAAATAGAGATATATTAATAAATAAAATAAAGATATATTAATAAATAAAATAGAGATATATTAATAAATAAAATAGAGATATATTAATAAATAAAATATATCGATGCTATTCAAATCAGTTTTATTGAGCTTTTTTTAAACCTTAGTTGGGGATGATGGAGGAGTCTCTACGTAGAGAAGGTGTTAAAGCGTGCTTAGAAATGTGCCTAGCGTCCGTGTGGTGCCGGGGCCCGCAAGGGAAGCAAAGAATAGTACCACTGCGATATACAATGCATGTCATAAGAGGCGACTGGTATAGAGCCTAGGAAGTTACCTAGTAAATAATGCGACGCAGAAATCAGATGTGCTGGCCTACTTTGTAGGCATAGGATTTTCAAGCTATCGCATGCTATAGGGTCGTCAGAGCTGAATAGAGCCAAATGTAAGACTATTTCATGGCTTCCACTGTCTTTATCAGTCTCAATTTAACATAATTTAATTCACTGTCTACTTATAGATGATATTCATTGGCTTCGGTGCTTCCCTGGGGTTCTTAAACTCCTTATCTTCTTCTTGCCTCAATTTAATAGAACAATTATCGTATCCAACTTTCAGTTCACTGATAGGAAAACAAAGACCAGAATATTAAGAGCATGCATATTCCTAGTGACATATTTGAAGTGAAACATGGACATTTAACTAGGTAGTGGAAAACATGAAAAATGAAAATCGTGGCATATCCTAAAGGACGTAGCCATCAACCACAGTAAACGTGCCGTTGATTTTCTAGGCACCACTTATACTTTCAGTAGTTTGCCATTGCTTTCTGAACGGTGAGATCTATTTTTACCTTTTGTAAAATCCCACGGAAACGAATTTGCTTTCAAACTTGCCCGCCGTCGGGTTTGAACCAGGTACGCTTGGTTCGTGATCGAGCTCACTACCGCTTGAGCTCAGACGCTTGATAAGGAAAACATAAATGTCTTTTAAACATAAAAAGTAATGGAACACTTTTGTTTTTACCTCGAGGTATATTGGGTAATACCGTGTAAGACTGTATTTTTATTGGCTTTCGGCACACGATGGGTAATGTGGTTAACATGACACCGGTCGTCTTTAACTTCCCAGCGCTTTACCTGGTACCCACTTGAGGCTGGGTTGACATGAGAGCCGTTACTGTCAGAAAAATATTCCACTCCACTGTGTACAGAATTTTCTCGCATACCATGGACAGAGAAGAAAATATTCCACACCCACTGTGTACAGAATTTTCTCGTATACCATGGACAGAGAAGACAAATATTCACACCCAACTGTGTACATAATTTTCTCCGTATACCATGAACAGAGAAGACAAAAACAGACATATCCAGATGGAACGCAAATTTAAAGAAAATTGGCTTATGCCACAAATATGTATGAGAAAAATGAAGTATTTTGAACATATAATAAGACACGAAGCGCTGGAGAAGACCATTATGGAAGGATGCATCCATGTCAAGAGGAAAAGAGAATACCACGGAAATATTGACATGATGCGTTGAACATGACGACTGCAGAAGTGGGATATGGCCTTTGAGAGAGAGAAATTCCAAAGGATTGTTATGTACGAAAATCAACAAATCTGAGGTGGTCAGACCGGATCAGATCAGATCTGGAGGAAATCGTTTAGGTGGCTGCTGTAATACTGAGTAAATATGCGATTGAATAAAGACAGGTATAGACAATATTACATAAGTATTGCAGAAATTAATGATTAAATATGAAAATAAACAACACTCAACGTTTCGGTGCTAGATCTTTATCAAAAATAAATATGCAAAGAATACTTAATTAATTAAAACATTATACTAACTAATGATGTCAAGAAAATGATACTGGCATACGAACCATGGACAAGTACATGTAGTCTCTGGGCCAGTGTCTCATCAGTGATAAGATGGACAGGAAATACTAGTCAATCAGAATGGGTCAGTGACAGGTTACGTAAGATATTATGTAGACAGATACACAACAAAGCCCACACGTTGGAAGGGCATGAGGGGTGGGGAGAAGAAAGGTGAGCTATAGTGTTCATTTCTGACATGGTATACTAATGTGTGACATACATAAAACATTAGCCTAACTGGCAATTGGAATAAGCAACACTCCAGAGAAGGCGGTACATATGTCAATGACGCCATGGGTGTAACCTAGTGGTCAACAGTATCACACTGTAAGTGTTCCACATATATGTGTACCAGACGATTAAGTGCAGAAGAGAATTGTTAGGAAATGTGTCTGTACATGACACTAGATCATGTTCAAGTAACTCAACAGGAAAGGTTACTCAACCCTCGTTCCCCCATAGCGACTTGAGCACTACTTGGCTAATATGCATCCTATGTGTTCAGGGAACGGACACATACATAATCCAATGTAATAGATAATTTTAAAGAGGGTACTCCAAGAGATGACACTTGTATAATGTAATTGGAAGAACCAAACTTTGAGGAGCAGTCTTCTAGAATCATCAGCAAACATTTTCTTCCAAATATACTGTCAGAGAATGATACGTGTTCTTGGTTTCTGCATAACGTTGCATGAGGTTTATATCGGTGTTTAAGTAGAGCACGTAAAAGATAGCTCTTTGCAGTTGAAAATCGACAAGAGTAGTCTGAAAAGTCCCTGTCCGGACAAACTAAACTAAAAGATATAAAATAAAATTATATATAATTTTTCAATATCTTCAAAATGACATCGAGGACCATCGCCGGAACTAGATAGTTCGTGCTCTGCCGATGACATCTTACTGTGTAAGAAAGAGATCGGAACACACATGGCTATTCAACGAAGTGTAATGATGATGGTCCAATCAACAAATCATATGAGATGTCTAAATTTCGCTAACAGTTTGAAGCCTTTATTTTGCAGTTCTGTGTCTTTCTTTTATGATAGTTTGTTTAACATGATTGTTTTGTTTATATCTACTGCCTTTGTGTGGGAAGTATGTGTGGGTGGTTATTGCTTTTTGTAATTATTGCTATTATAACTATATCGTTTTACATTGAAACAGTATATCGTCTTCGGTTTAATTTGTGTTTTTTTTGGAATGTTTTCATCTGGCTTGTTGCAATCCTGTTCAACTACAAAGTCGTTTTGGTTATATTTGGTCGTAATTGTTTAACATTACCAAATACTCTGATTATTGTGTAATGTCTGAAGATTCCTGAAATAACAGTGAAACACGTCAGATTTTTAGAGGTATTCTTTGGAGGTATGAGTTACACAAGATTACTCCTGGCAGCAATGTAAGACACATACCCTGGGGTATTGTAATTTTCTATAGCGATCAAGTCACTGAGATTGTCGGTTGCAAGTTACAACATACGTTTCTGCACATTGTATTGATTATTTCTCTCTTTAATTAATTTGCTTCAGAATATATACATATATATAACGAATACGAATATCAAAGCAGGCATTGAAGAAGGATGCAAAGGGTTCAAGAAAAGAGGTCGACCTAAGGAGACCCTGAAACGAACTTTGCTGAGAGAGGCAGGAAATATCAGTCTCAGTTCCATGGAGGAGATTGAGCGAGTTGCCCAGGATTGAGCGGTATGGAGAAATTACTTGCAGGCCCTATGTAACGTATAACGGTACGAGAGGAATTATTATTATTATATATATAATGGGCGTATGTAGCTTATGCGGTAGTGAGCTGATCACAACACAGGTGTCTTTCTTCTTTCTTCTCGAATCCTGTATGCCTCACAGCGTCAGGTCAGGAAGAGATTTCTAAAACGGGCCTAGTATGCGCTTCGTAGATAGTCTCTTTCGTCGCCTCTGTTATCTCTGAGGTCCATCTTTTGCTGCCGGCCTTTTGCTTTGTACCCATTGTATCAGCAGCATTGCTCTTTGAGGTGCACTGTCTGTTGGTAATCTGCTTATCTGACCGAACCATTTAATTTGTTGTTTCTTGATGAAGTTCAGTACTGATGTTATACCCACTTTTTCCTGATGTCTTCATTTCTCAACCGGTCTCTTCTTGTACACCCAGCATTCTGCGTAGACACTTCATCTCTGTTGTGACTAGTTTTCTTCATCGTTTGTTGTCAGCGTCCAGGTTTGCCCAGGTTATATATGTTATATATATATAACACAGGTGTGCCTGGTTCAAACCCTGCGGCGAACAGTTTGGAAGCAAATTTGTTCCCGTGGTAACGAACGGTAACAATATACCTCCTAGCTCAGGAAACAATAGCAAACTACTGAACGTATAAGTGGTGCCTAGAAAATTGGCAACTCGTTGACTGTGGTTGAGGACGACACCTTTGTAAAGGACATACATTGATATATTATACGCTTGGACTTCGTTGAGAGAATTTGTTTTAAACCATAATTCTCAAGTTATTTATATTCTGAACAATCCACTCTATGTCTCCTCAACTGAGGCCTATTTCTTTGATATCCATGGACAATTCTCTTCTCCATGTGCTACAGGGCTTACCTCTCTTCTGTTTGCCATGTGTCTTCCAATAAAGTTCTTGCCTCGTAATATTATTGTATGATTCCCTGACAGTGTATCGTATTCATCTCCATCTTCCCCTGTGGATTTCTTCCACATAAATTCTGTCATTGCTTCTATACAATAACTCCTCATTAATAACTACACCTAATAAATATTTTCTCCAGCCTTTTCAAACATTAGGGTATTACGTGTCTGTCACTTCATATCTCTAGTCCCTAGTGTGCAGGAGGGCCAATTCCTTTCCTCACGGGTGGAGTGTGGAGTGTGGGATTGAACTCACAATGCTGTTGAGTCTTAATCGATATAATGCTTGGGCATTAAGCTAATCCGTTCTACAATAACAAAACTATATTTGTTCAATGTGTACACAAGATCTTTATCATGCAACTGTTAATAAAACTTGTAGTTTGTTGATAATCTACTCTGTAGCTCTTCATTTTTGGGAGTTGTACAAGAGTACTGCTTTCACAATGCAGTTGAATATCTTATCTTGGTATTAGCACTAATGGTTTTGAACCTCCAAATATTACTCAGTTTTATATGTTTCTATTCGCGGCTTCCTCATCCATTCTTGAACATCTGCCTCTCTCTTGTATACTCACGTCTTCCACATCCATTCTTGAACATCTGCCTCTGTACTCTCTTGTATACTCACGTCTTCCACATCCATTCTTGAACATCTGCCTCTGTACTCTCTTGTATACTCACGTCTTCCACATCCATTCTTGAACATCTGCCTTTACTGCTCTACTCTTGTTCTCACGTCTTCCTCATCCATTCTTGAACATCTGCCTCTCTCTTGTATACTCACGTCTTCCACATCCATTCTTGAACATCTGCCTCTGTACTCTCTTGTATACTCACGTCTTCCCATCCATTCTTGAACATCTGCCTCTGTACTCTCTTGTATACTCACGTCTTCCTCATCCATTCTTGAACATCTGCCTCTGTACTCTCTTATCTCAGTCTCCATCCATTCTTAACATCTGCCTCTGTACTCTTTATACTCACGTCTTCGACATCCATTCTTGAACATCTGCCTCTGTACTCTCTTGTATACTCACGTCTTCCACATCCATTCTTGAACATCTGCCTCTGTACTCTCTTGTATACTCACGTCTGCCACATCCATTCTTGAACATCTGCCTCTGTACTCTCTTGATACCTTCCCTCATTCTTAATGTTGATTACAAATTATGATATTCTCCGACTTCGATTGCTTGTTCTTATTAACTGGCTTTATGTTCTCTATAGTAGGATTCAAAATATCATCATCATCAAGGTGCGTACCCTTTATAGGACGTTTCTCTCTTTGCAGCACATCTGAAATTCACTCTGTCTCTAGCCAGTTTACCCACTTCGTCGATGGTCATATTCATGATTTCTTTAATATCTTGTAGCCATCTTTTTCTTGGTCTGCCTCTGCGTCCTGGGACCTTACCCTCTAATATTGATCTTTCCAGGCCATCGTGACGTTTAGTGTGACCAAAGTATCTAATTTTTCTGTATAGTATAGTATGTTGTATGCTATATTCAAAATATAGTAGTCCAAAATACTGTGTATACTTTTCGTATTCCTGTCACTTTCCTTTTATAAATTCCACTTTTAGTTTTAGTTCTTGAGTGTACAAGAGATACTCCCATTGTGAAAATAAGACATATGCTTGGCACTCTGTCAATAATTTCCCGTCATGTTACCGTTCAAACCCAAGCAAGGTTATATCGGTTCACCGCGGATCAGATACACTCATTGCACAACAAAGCTAATGTTGTTAAGGGCATGAGAATCAAGTGTGACATGTCACTGGTAGTCCAAGTTAAGAGAACAATTTGGAGGAGACCATAATTGTGAACCTACCGAAAATGGAAAAACATATATGGGCTTTTGAGTTACAGAAGAATATTCCGTATATAATGAACAGAAAAAAGAACAACTAGATCTGTAAAAAAGAACACAATTAAAAACAACTTGCTGATGCTAAAAATAAAAAGGAGAAAATTGAATGTTTTGGACATATAAAGAGACATGGAGTGTTGGAGAAGACCATTATGGAAGGAAGCATCTTGGCAAAGAGTAGAATGAGAAGTCCAGGGAGAAGATGGATTCAGGATATGACTTCAGCATAACGGTCACATAGGTAGGACATCTGATCTGTGACAGAGAAATTCTGATGGACTGTTAAGGTGGCAAAGTTCTGCTCCTGAGAAGTTATAGATTTATGATGTTAAATCATGGTGTAAAACATTCACTAATATATCACGTGATACCAGTACACCTACTGTTAAACCAGTTACCAGTTATCTTCTTCTTTCTTCTTGTGTCGTCACACTGCTACTGGGTTGTTGCTAGTGTCGTCACACTGCTACCGGGTTGTTGCCAGTGTCGTCACACTGCTACCGGGTTGTTGCCAGTGTCGTCACACTGCTACCGAGTTGTTGCCAGTGTCGTTACACTGCTACCGGGTTGTTGCCAGTGTTGTTTTTTGTTTTTGTTTTGCGCTGTTCTGTCTCAAAATAATTCTCATTATCTCGTTCAATATTTTATATTTGAATTTGATATTGTCCAGTCATTCCATATGGTCACATCAAATCAATGTACTTGACCTAAAAGTTATCAGTACTCAACAACATATCATTTATCGTGTTTCTATTGTAGTATGAATGCAATGGATCTCAACACATGGTGTGTTTCCAACTTGATTATACAATAACATGTTATTATCCCATTGTTTGCCGTTGTGATAATACTAATGGTACTTTGTCAATGCTGTTATCAACATAGGACTTGTTTACGTCTTCTATGCTTCCAGTCAACAATGTTCATCGATTTCAATATTTTTGTAGAGCATGCTACAAGTAGGAGACGAAGATTTTGTGGAGCAGTCGAGGAAATGGAAACATAATAGCAGTTACTGTGCACAATCTATTTAGTATAGATGGCTATTAACTGTTATACATTCATCTATCTATTTATTCTCTAATCCTGTTTTCTTTTGGCGTGATGTCGAAAAAAGAGACAACTGGAGCGAGCTTCGTTATGCGCATTGTACAAGTTGGAATTTAGTGCCTCGGATAATCCGTCGATCAATCGTTTACGTGGTTGTCCTCTGGGTCTGTTGCCATTGTATCTGAGTGCTCGTGCACTTTGTGGGAGGCTGTCTTGTGGTAACCTTGATACATGTCCGAACCATGTGACCTGTTTTTTCTGGATATATTGTAGCACCGGCAACGATCCAGCTCTTCTTCCGATTTCGTCGTTTCTGATCTTATCTCTTCTTGTAGCATTTAGACATCGTCGTAAGCACTTCATCTCTTTCGTTTGGATTCTTCTTTTCTTATTTGTTGTCAGTGTCCAGGTCTGACACTGATAGCACAGAGTTGGTAAGAACAAATTTCATACTAGTAAAAATACTATTTGATAACCAGACCTAGCTCTGATGCAGATAAACAGTACAAGGTAGCCACACGTGTTCAAGAAAATAATTATAAAAGATTTAAAGTAATATTATAGTAAGAATTGAATGGATTATCAGACTAAGATATAGAATAGAATGGCAAACACATATCTGTGGATAAGGACATGGCAGGAACCCATTTTGACTCAAGTCAGAAAGAGAAAATGGTGTTGGGTCTGGCATACACAACAGAAGACAATGTTCAGTGTCACTAAACAGATAATGGTGTGGAAATATCACAAGAGACGGAAAGAGGAATGTCATGAACAGACCTTGGAACGGAATCTTCTTGATAAACTGAGACATGCCAGATTATTATGGGAATCTATAAAGAAAACAACCAGACACTGGAGGACAACTACTGATACCCTATGCTCCACGAAGAGGGGAGGGAAAGAAGAAGAAGAAAAGGAAAGTAAGGATAGTACAATTATAGAACTATAGTAACAAAACGAAAACAATGTTATTATAATACAGTGTGTTCAACTTAAAAGCAGCCTATGAATTGAACTAATCTGGCATATATGTATGGAAATGAGAAGGTTCAGTTATGACATAGTATAGGTCAATGTTGTGTGACGGTGTGTAATTGTAGTGCGGGAAGGGGCGATGAACAAATGTGACGAAGGACGAGCTAGTCAGAACCGGTTTAAATAGTAAATAAACACAACGCGATAGGTTATCTGGCAACTTTCGATTTGTCAATGGGGCTGCAATTATCTTGAACACCCTGTAGTATACCTTTCACCATTCCTTATTCGATCCATTTACACAAATACTAAAAGATAGTAATATTGGAAAAATTTAAGTAAGGCAATTGTGGAACTGATTAGTGTAATTTGTAAACGTTCGCCTATCCACTAACAAGAGGGTTGTATCCCACACTCAACGTTCTACATGCGAGGAAAGGAATTGACCCTTCTACCTCCTGCTCACTGGGCATAGACATATATAGTGGAAGGCACTCCATTCAATTAGGTCTCAAATGGCTACGAGAATTTTTTTTAGATGTTAATGTTGAATCTTTTTTTCATACTTAAATAACATCAAAGCAGAAGACATAATTCGAAATGTTAGTTTTTACCACAACCACTAAAATTAATATCTGTTTACATTTTGTGAAAACTTGCAGAGCTCACATAGATACCTTGATGACATATTTCTTCTATGAAACAGCAGCAAGAAATCAACGAACAAAATAAATTAAATAGATTACACCTATGACATGTCAGATGTTAAAATGTAAATAACCTTTAAAATAACACAAACAAGCCAATAAAAGAAGAAACTTTTAAGTATATAATTTCTTTCTGCAGCAGCACTTAAATTTGAATTATAAATCATTACACACAACATTAAAGAAAATAATGAAATGGTTTGAAACAAAATGATAGAAAGAATGTCTTAGAACGCAATGAACAAAGATGAGAATAAACATAGACATCACGCAAGTTTTAAACATCAAGGACCACATTTCATAATTTGTCTTATCGACGTTTAAAATAAATGTTAAATTGCAAATATAATTTGTTATGTTATCGTTCTAGTTCACTTTTAAACGTTATATTTTTTTATGTTTTAGCAAATTTAACAAATCCATTTTTTAAGAACTTGCAGGATCTAAAATATTATAAATAATATATAAATACAGTGGCGGCTCGTCTATAAGGGCCAGTGGGGCCGGACCCCACCAAAAATAATGTATATCGTGTATTTATTACTTATTAAATTAAAATATAGCAATCTAAAAACCATGATTTATCAGAAACAAAATGTCTGGCCCCACCAACAAAAATTATAACGAGCCGCCACTGTATAAATATAAACAAATGTGCTAGCAAAAGCTCTCAAAGTTCAGCCAAAGTTACATAAAATTACATATGTTATAATGATGTTCGAATAGTAAATATCCGTTACTCAAATACCAGATGCTGCTGCATCCTACCTATAGTAATACATAATCTCTGAATATATATTCTTTTAAAATTCACTAAAATCGGTACCTGCTTTGTTCTAATGTGTTTCAGATGAAAATACAATTATCACTTTATATTATCACTTTATCTATTCCTAAACAAATTGTCAATAGATAAAATGGACAATGACCAATGCGCAATCACAAAAAAACTACATGTCAAATGCGCTGCCTGCGAAAAGTTATCAACAACACCAGAAAACACAAGAGTCACTAACATCAGCATAAGAAAGAAAGTTGGCAAATAATCTTGATTGAATTACATTGAGAAACAAAGAATGAAGTGGTTTGGTTACTTAATAAGAATGCATCTAAACTCCCAGTATACAGTCTTCTACAACAGAACATCAGGAAAGAAGGTGAGAGGAAGACCACGAAAAGATGGTTAGATGGCATAGCAGAACCCTGTAAAAGAGCAAAATAGAATCAACACAAGCCACCAGAACACGTAAGACAAAACAGAAAACCACGACACTGGGCAACAACCCGTAGCAGTGTGACGACAAAAGAAGAAGAAAAGAAACAAATTGTCAAAAATACGAAAGTAACTGCAACGCAGGTTGTGACTGTCCCGTAAATCAAACAGTTACTGGAGATAAAATGAAAAGTTAACATACTAATTTAGACAGAAACTAGTAATTCAGAACAAAGCTAGCACTGACAACAAAGAAATAGTACAGAAGCAAAGCTAGCAACTGAAACAAAGCTAGTTACAGAAGCAAAGCTAGCTTAACAAATTTCAGAAAACCAAAGACTAGCAACTGAAACAAGCTAGTTAAGAAGCAAACTTTACACTGAAACAAACTACACTGAAACAAAGCTGTCTGAGAAGCAAACTCTTACACTGTCTGAAAAGAGCAAACTTAAACGCTGTTAAGAGCAAACTTACACTCGCGAGAAGCAAACTCTTAGCCTCTGAAACAAAGTCTAGTCTGAGAAGCAAAGCCTAGCTTACTCAAGCTAGTTCGGTAAAGTAGCAAGACTTCTTACTCGTGGTGGGAAGTCTTCAATGCTGTTTGTAAGAGAAACCTTTCTTACACCTGTCTGGGAGCAACCTCTTTACCACTCGTCTGGTAGAGAGCAAACCTCTTTACCACTCGTCTGGTAGAGAGCAAACCTCTTTATCACTCGTCTGGTAGAGAGCAAACCTCTTTACCGCTCGTCTGGTAGAGAGCAAACCTCTTTACCACTCGTCTGGTAGAGAGCAAACCTCTTTATCACTCGTCTGGTAGAGAGCAAACCTCTTTATCACTCGTCTGGTAGAGAGCAAACCTCTTTACCGCTCGTCTGGTAGAGAGCAAACCTCTTTACCGCTCGTCTGGTAGAGAGCAAACCTCTTTACCGCTCGTCTGGTAGAGAGCAAACCTCTTTATCACTCGTCTGGTATGAGTAAACCTCTTTACCACTCGTCTGGTAGAGAGCAAACTCTTTACCACTCGTCTGGTAGAGAGCAAATCTCTTTATCACTCGTCTGGTAGAGAGCAAACCTCTTTATCACTCGTCTGGTAGAGAGCAAACCTCTTTACCGCTCGTCTGGTAGAGAGCAAACTACTTTACCACTCGTCTGGTAGAGAGCAAACCTCTTTATCACTCGTCTGGTAGAGAGTACAATCACTTTATCACTCGTCTGGTAGAGAGTACAATCACTTTATCACTCGTCTGGTAGAAAGTACAATCCTTTATCACTCGTCTGGTAGAAAGTACAATCCTTTATCACTCGTCTGGTAGAGAGACAATGCTTTACACTCGTCTGGTAGAGAGCACAATGGCTTTACCACTCGTCTGGTAGTGGGTAGACAATATTTAAATATCACAAACGTTCTGCAGGTAGACAACATTTTAATTTCAAGTCCTGGTCTCAGTGTGAACGAGATGGAGTTCTTAGTCATATCTGAGAAAGGCGATTTAAAAAAGTAAAAATTATTTCCTGATCAAGAAGCACTTGAGCTTTCAGCTCTTCGACTCGGTGCCATGGACATTGTAACCCCTTCGGTTCGGTGCCACGAACACTGTAAATCTGGAGAACCTGTGGCTTTTCTGCCAGCCCACGGAATTGAACCCACGCTCATAGGGAGCTTGTCACCCGTCGTCCAATGTGCTACGAACACGCTGGGCAGGCGGGTGCGAGACGGGCGATAAAACGTAGGCCCCGCATTCAATTTTAGCACGTAAAAGAACCATTGGCAGTTAAAATGTCGAGATCAATCTGCCGGAAAAAATTCATTAGCAAAAAAAAATTCCTACAGAATGTCTTTGCAATCTTCAAAATTACATCCAGGATCCTCGCCGGTCCTATGGAGTTTGTGCACTGCAGCCGAGATCTTCCTGTGTAAGAAGGAGATCGGAGCACACATGGTTACTCACCGAAGGGCAATGACGATGGTCCTATCAATCAATCAATCAATCAATCAATCAAACAACATTTTAATTGATAAATATATATATATAAGACAAAGATGAATTGAATTGTATGTCTGTCCCAATTGTTTGGAGATATCTGAACATTCTACGGACTTGAGATTTGGCAAGAATGTAGCTTTAGAGATACGAAGAGGGAAAAATGATCAAACTGAACTATTTGTTCCTTTCTATAACCATATTCTCAACTTAACACACATGGTCATTCTGCGTATAAATCGCCGAAAGTGTCTTTCCATGTTTTCACGACGTTCCAGTCACGTGATCATGTTGTTACTTTCTCGAAACGCGTAATCACAAAGTACGGTAGTTTTACAAAATATAAAAACAATGACAATACACAGCAACGTTTCGACCAACAAGGCCTTTATCAAGCAAACAATACAACAAAGTGACGAATGTCACAGCACACTACATACAGACGTTGACAAAGATTATTATTCTCCGCTCAAGTCCTTAATGCTATGACAACGTCACTATTATTATAACGTATTTTAAACATATTTATTTATAACATGCGCTACATGCGCTCGATTCACGTTCGGGCCAAATGTTTTTTTTTTTAAACACGTCGATAAGTTAATAATCTGAATAAATTTAATTTGACAATTGTTTTTTTTAAACTTTCAATTGTATCATGTTTACTGGAAATGAGGATAGTTTATGTGGGCTCGGAAGATCAGCGTAAAAGGATAACAAATGTAACTTTAAAAGTGATTAAATATTACAACTGGATTTAAACTAAATTCAACTTTCACGGGAACGGGTATTATGTTGTATCAGGTTTTACTAGCAATCGAAATGAGGGACATTTTAAATTGTTATTTGTCAACTTTCATGGGAACGGGAATTCTGCTGAATCAGGTTTGACTGGTCGATGCATAGAGAGAAAACATATTGTTTTTAATGGGGAAGAAGCCGATTTTGAAGCACTGTGTCATGTTTCTTTAAGGGACTTTACATTTAGATGTTAAACTAAATTCCCTGTTAGAAGAACGGGTAAACTGCTTATATATATATATATATATATATATATATATATATATATATATATGTGTGTGTGTGTGTGTGTATGTGTATGTATACAATCCCCTCTTAAGATGGTAGGCAACATTTAAATGTCAAACATCTTCTCTTAAGCAGGTACAGAACATTTCAATTTCAACAGACCCTTCTAAAGCGTGTGGACATTTAAAACTTTACATCGATGCAGGTTTTAATAACGTAACCAATTTTACAATAAAAATATAAATATATGCAACAACAATTACATCATATTTTGTTTGAAACATCACAAAAACTTCACAAAAATGTGTTATATAATAGAATTTGCTGCTAAATTATTCAATGAACATTGAAATGTTCCAACAAAGCTCTCGTTTGTCATCATTTTATAAGCTGTGCCATGACAATAGATGCTGAGATAGAAAATAAAATGACAATACAAAATGTAATATTTGTAAATAAACGCAAGAAACAAAATGTGACAAAATATGTAATATAACAGCAGAAACATAAAAAAAATATGACATGCTGGTATTTTTGACAATTCCAGACATTATTGAACTTAACGAAAACATATCAATGTTCAGGTTCAGTTAGCTCAACACTTTCATATCTCATTCATAATTCAAAGTCCTCGTTCTAATCTAAAATATAATCTTTCAGATGCTCTGGCAGCTAAGATGCCACATTTCCCAGTGTTCACCAGAGCTTTTAAATCATACAATCGTTGCATTTAATAAAGCCATTTTCTCAATAAGAAAATAATTTACATTTGCGCCATTTATATTTAATTTTTGCCAATCCTTTTAGCTTCAGCGGGAAATTATTGTTCATCATAATAATTTCTGTTTTCTTAAGCTCTTTATTATCAAGAAAACAGAAATGTGGAACATTAAATCACTCTGCTGTTAAGTGTCTTTTCTCTTGAATCATTTGCAAAAAAATGTATTGCATTTTAAAATCCGTGTTTAGTTTTAATTGATTGATTGATGGATTGATTGTTAGGACCATCATCATTGTACTTCGATGAGTAACTATGTGTCCTCTGATCTCTTTCTTAGACATGAAGATCTCAGTGGTGGTGCGCGAACTGCGTAGCACGGGTGGGGGTTCCCGATGTAACTTAGAAGATGGCAACAAAATTTTGCAGGAACTTAAAAAAATATTTTAAATGAATTTTGCCCGGGCAGCGCGTTTCCAGCCTGATCTTCTCGATTTTGAATCGCTAAGATCTTTTTTACGTGCTCAACTTGAACACGGTACCTACGTTTTATCGTCCGTCTCCGATAGAAATAGGAACTCGATCTCACCTATGCTGGTATCAGAGATCTCTGGAAAAATATCCCCATGGCTTATTAAAATACTAAACGTATATCTATTTCAGACTTACATGCTGTAAGTTATTGGTTGCATGTTTTCTTATGTGGCTTGCAATCTTAAGTCAACCACAAATTGAATATTAGAAAAAGCTTTGAGACCAATGAAAAAACCTGTAAGTAGCGAAACAAATGAGTATCTTTTAATTCTGGCGACCTTGACTCTGATCAATCAGATTTGATACCATGCTGCTACAGTGTAGCTCAGTAGATATGGTACTAAGATATTCTGTAAACAAATAAAACAGGATTTGTTACAGAACTGCTATGCAAAATGTAATAGTATTAATTCATAGTTTAGCACTAAGTTATATTGTTGTTAATTGCATATCCTTTACAGGACTTTGCGAATCAACCCTAGCTTTTTAACGCTGTTTGTGATTTTTCTAGGTTTGTGAATTTGCCATTGCTTTCTGAACGGGTGATGCCATCGTCCTTCTGTAAAAATCCACGAGAAACAATTTGCAACCATATTTTCCACAGCGTGATTCGAACTGAGAACGTCGGGGTTAATAGACCGAGTCACTATCCCCTAAGCCACAGACACCACCTATTTTAATATTAGGAATCCTAAATTTTAAAAAAACCATCTGAATGTTAGTGATAAGTTGCACCCCTTATGTTATATACTCTTTCTTCTTTTGTGATCACACTGCTATCGGGTTGTTTCACAGTGTCGTGGTCTTTTATTTTTGTGTCTTGGGCAGTTCTAGTGACGTGTGATAGTTATTTTTTGCTTTCTGACAGGTTTCTACTACGTCATCTAACCATCTTTTTCGTTGTCTTTTTCTTGCCTCTTCCCTGAACGTTCGGTTTTAGAGAATTATGAATACAGTGGAGTGTGGTCTATTGTCTATTGCATAGAATCCCAAACTTTTCGGCCCACCGCCCACTTTGCACAACATGAACTTTGTAACGCCCCCCTCCACATTATAACAGTGGGCCAACGCACCCCTTTCACATAGTGAAACACGTACAAACAAAGTACTATAGTTTTACAAAAACAGAAACAGTGACGATAAACAGCAACGTTTCGACCAACAAGGCCTTTATCAACAAACGAACAAACAGGAGTGACAAATTAAAATGAAACACAAATGGACGACCAAATACAAACGTATCTAAGGAAAAGCTGGAATAAAAACGAATAACGAAATAAATGTAACACAAAAACACACATAAAAACTAGAAATAGAACGGAAAAGAAACAATGAAACATCTAGTAAATATATAACTTGAATACATGCAACATATACCCATATAGAGTACAAAGCATAGGAAGAGAAAGTACTAAGAAGCATAAGAATGCAATACGTTGAGCCCGCGTGGCCGCAAGGCACCATACAAAGAAATCAACCGATTCTCCAGAGCAAATCGACCACGATCATCAGAGGAACACGATCGGATGGCCGCGACCTGGACATCGCAAGCCCCCGAATGGCCAGTATCACCGAAATGGGCAGCCACAGGGGCCACAGAGCATTGGCGTATATCGCGCAAGTGTTGGGCGAATCGGTCACCGAGTCTCCTGCCGGCCTCCCCAATATAGGCCCCGCTGCACCGCCCGCAGACAATGGCATAGATAACACCACGGGACCCGCATGTGAAACTGTCATCAACAACGAACGTGGCCCCTGGAAAAGACACCGTGCGGGTCCGCATGACATAAGCACAAGTGTTGCAGCGCCGACGGCCACACTGGACGGTGCCAAAATGACTCTGGATATCAGGCCCGAGGCGACTGTGAACCAACATATCCTTAAGGCCTCTGTCCCGTCTGTACGCCACCAAAGGATAGTGTTGGAAGATTGAACGTGTCTCAGGATCAGACTGAAGAATGGAGAGACGACGGAACAAGACCTTCTCCACAAGGGAACTACGAGGGTGGAAAGTTAAGACAAGTCCCACCCTGTCAGAACTGGAAGCTCCATGCCGGCCAGAGAGAGCCCCCTGGCGAGAAATTCGCTGAACGCGCCGCACAGCAGAAGCAAGCACCCCATCCGGGCACAAGCGCCCACGAAAGAAATCCAGCATCTCGTGAGCTCTATCGAGAAAATCGTCGTCCTAGCTACAGAGGCGAGGAAGGCCAAGAGTTGAGAGAATGGTAAAGAATCACGACAAGCCTGGGAATGGGAAGAGGTATAAAGAAGAAAACTATGTGCATCAGTAGGCTTGTAGTAAACTGATGTAGTGATGGTGGATAGGCTGATAGTGATAGTGATGTCAAGAAAGTTGACACAAGAGGTAGAGATGTGTGATGTAAACCGAATAGCCGGATTGAAGACATTAATGAAATTAATGAAGCGTGACAAATCGGCTTCAGGCATATCACATATATACATACTCTATTTTGTCTTTGACATAGAAAATTGATATATATTTCTGTAATATATCGTCAATTTTCAAATGATTATATACATAAAATAGATGAAAAAATGGATCGTGTAAGATGGGCATAAGATGAATTAAAATGCATAATTCAAATTTTTAATGATTATTCAACCTCAAAATCACGAAGAAAAACTCCCACAAATACTTCTGAACCGACTATTGCCCCATAGAACGCTTCAGTGCCCACTGGGGGGGCGATACCGCCCACTTTAGGAAACGCTGGTCTATTGCTAATTCTCAGGTGAAAGATGTAGTTGGCTGTCTACTCTTGCCGTTAAGCGTAGGGATGGGAGCTTTAATTTGCGTTCTAGGGCTAGATGAGCCGTACTTGTTGTGTTATATCCGTGTTTATGTAGTGTGGTCTTGATATTGTCTATCCATTTTTTTCTTGGTCTTCCCTTAGCTCTAGTACCCGATCTCTTTTTATTGTATGCTGTTATTGGTGGTTGGTTGTATTTCATTCTCATTAAATGTCCAAACCACAGCATTTGTTGTCTTTCGATGTATTCTGTGCATGAAGTTAAGCCCACTCTGCTTCTAATGTCCTCATTTCGTAGTCTGTCTTTCCTGGTGACTCCCACTGCCTTGCCTCAAAGCATTTCATTTCACAATTGGCGAGCTTTCTGTGGTGTGTTGCCGTAAGAGACCAAGTTTGGCACTGGTAACAAAGTGTTGGTATGAAAATACTTTTTATCATCTGTTTTTTCACTTCCATCTTTGGTATCATTCCTTTAGAGTGACCGAACTACTTAATTCATTGTTTCTTAATGTAATTCAAACAAGATTCTGTCCCAACTATCTCGCTGCTATGCTGATGTTGGTCACTCTACCTTTTCTGGTGTTGTGGGTAACGTTTCGTGGGCATCGCATTTCACATGTAGTTGTTTTTTTGCGACTGCGTTTAGCTCATTGTTCATATGTTCTATTGGGAACACTAAATTGAAAAAACTAACGTAAATGGTAATGATAAGTTGGACTTATCTTCTATTAAAAATAAAATTGTATGCAATGAAGTCACATCACGTCACATGTCTAGGCCCTAGTGTACAGTAGGTAGGAGGCTCAATTCCTTTCATCACTTTTGAAACGTCGAATTATGCGATTGAGCCCACAACTCTCTTGTATCCGAGTCGATAGGCTAACGCTTATGCATTACGCTTAATCCGTTTATGTTCCATTGGGAACACCAAATGGAAACAAATTAATATGAATGTTAATAATAATTAGCAGTATAATACTTTACTGTGAACAGATGAAAAAATAGCGACATAATAAAAACGAAACAAATGCTAGACAGATGTAAGGAGATCATAAAACCCATAAACGTAAAAGAACAGAGAAGAAAGATTAGAAACAGACAACCCAGAATCGAACCACTGGTCTGTCTAAACCAGGAAAACATCTTTACCGCCCACAGTGTGGGCTACATAATGCTGTTTGGAACAGAAAATGAAGTTGATTATAATGATTGCAGAAGATGTCGGCACCATTACTACCATCACGTCGGCGACTGGTGTAGGCGATCATTACCATCACGTCGACGACTGGTGTAGGCGATCATTACCATCACGTCGACGACTGGTGTAGGCGATCATTACCATCACGTCGACGACTGGTGTAGGCGATCATTACCATCACGTCGACGACTGGTGTAGGCGATTATTATTTTTATACAGTGTTGTCCATTTTGCTATTGATCATTCCTGTTGTGGACTCTTAACTGTGTCATTATGTTAAAACTGTCTACAATATTCATTGTGTTGTTATTTTCCTTTTTAAAAACAAAGTTATTCTTATTGTTATTGATTGTTGAACTGAATTCATAGCAATCTGAGCAGATTCGTGTGCGTATTGTTGTCCCCCAGCAGATTTATTGGGGTCTCTGTGACAGAGTGGTCAAGTCGTTTGCTTTGCGTTCTGAATGTAGGGTATTCAAATCTGGACCAGGCTGCTCGGTTCACGAGTACATTTTTTTCGAAGATCTCTAGGATCGTTGCTGAATCTACGGTGTTTGTGCTTTGTGCAATACTCTTGATAAGTGGCGTGTCATTTCTGAAGAGAGCGACCGATCCATAATGAAAAATCTGGTACCGTGTTGTAAGTCCGTGACCTTTGACACCTTTTTAAAGCAGAAATCGAATAGAATGCATACCAACAGCTCTATTTACACGCTGGTTAAACACATGGCCGTGACGTATTATGATACAGAGAGGCGACCACATCAGGCGGGGCATAAGCAGCAAAATCAAATTACAATTGAAGGTTATTTTAAGGAAAAACATTTTAGAGGCGGAATTTCGAAGACTTGCATCATAATGAGAAAATAAACCGCACGGTCCTGGTTAAACACACTTCGTATTCTGTCATTAGAGCTTAATGTTATTTTCGTACAAAGTTTGATTCAATATACCATTACTCTCAGTACATAGATTTGTCATTCTTTATTCTCATCCAACAAACTGTTGTTCAGCATCTACATATGTTCTCATTATCAATCACCGACTGCATGTTGATCAAATTCAATTTATTTTGTTCTGCTTTCTGTGACCTAACCAAAAATATGAATTCATTGTGTTTGTTTATTTGTTTATACGATACAATGTTACCTCCAGGTCAGTGCCGGATTAGCTCTCTAGCAGAAGTAGCAAATTCTACGGGCCCCGCGTTTCTGGAGGCCCCGCGCCTAGAGCAGAAAATGGTTAACTTGGAAAACTATCAAACAAGTTTTGGATGACATCTCGAATAACATGGATCAAAAGTTAGAGTGTCGTAATCAGGCGTACGGACTAGCTTTGAAGATGAGTAAGTTGGAAACGGAAATAATGACCATTTTATGGAACGGAATTCTAGAACGCTTGCAAGCGGAGAACGTTCTTTTTCGAAATTAAAGCGTATAAAAAGTGAGTTAAGGAACATGATGGGACAAGATCGTCTAAATAACCTCACCTTAATGAACATTGAATGTAACTTACTTAGAGAAATTGATTGGTCTAGTGTTATCTCTAAATTTGCTCACATTAAATCGAGAAAAGTTTGTTGGTAAAAGTTGTGTTTTATTTTATTATCACACAAAACCTAGGGACTCTTGGTAATATTTACTACAGGCCCCGCGCTGGCTTAATCCGGCACTGCTCCAAGTCATCCGACGACGGTTGAGCTTACCACAAGATAGATATTGCTTCCTTTAATTAAGTGCATGCCCGTTTTTATTTATGCATAGTTTGATGATTTCTTAACACTTTAACAGGGCGAATGTTTTGGATACAGTTTTCTAGAGTTTGATCTGTACTCTTCAGTTGGATGTCTATTTGTTGATGTTGTAAGGATGTTCAGTCTGTATTCTTTGTCTTGAATAATTTACCTGCTTCACTGTAGGTAGGGAATTCAACTGTGAGTAGTCGAATTTGTAGTTTCTCTTAGATGTGCTAGTAGTTTAGAGTTTAGAATTTGCTAAATAACTTTTCACAGGCAACTCAAAAGACTGACTAGTTGGAAGTTTGGCTTCTCGGTATTTTTTTGCTTGTTTGGGGAGCCAGGCCATGGATTGGGGCGATGATTGTTTGCTTCCTGCCATGTATCCGACACATTGTCAGTGCTCCATCATGACTGGTTAAAGGTAATAAGAAGTCTGTATTTAGCGACACGTCTAAGATTCTTGATCATATCATTGGTTTTTTCTAAATCCATTTTTATTTTTATTTGTTGTTTTTCTGTTGCAACATGTTGATCATGGTAAAAGAAAACTGTGTGCATAAATCTAGATTCGAATTGTTCAGCTTTCCTTTATTTTTTTCCCTCCTGTACTTCAATGACAATCTGCGTCTTTCTTGAAATGTTTCATGTCGCTTGTCTTTTGTATTATTTTCATTATCTTTATTAACTGTTCCAATATGAAAATTACATTTCTTCAATTAGAGTTTTTGCCATACTTCCCTGTTTGCATGTGTCCTTTGTCATGTTAAAGAGGGTGATATTTTCATCTTAACTTCTTTGTATTTCTTCTTTCTTTTGATTGTTGAATGCATGTTTTAGCTATTGTGTCTCTTCGTGTTTTCAGCTGTAACACTTTTCTCCATTGTATTTCTTGCTTTGATCATATTGTTATGCAGTATTTCTAATATCTCACTCCAGTATATAATTTGTAATCTTGTCGTTTGCCACGTGAGAATGCCTTCGTTGCAATTTGGAGTATTACTGCACTCACACGTAAATGTTATTTATATTTGTGAAGTTTGTGATATTGTGTCGTGGTTATTAGTCTGCTCTTTCAAGCGGTCATAGTTTTATATATATATATATATTTAAATATATGTATGGGACATGCTATGTTGTCCCATGTTTTCTCTCATTAAGGGGTTATACTACTGACAGTTGGGTCATTATAGCTTATAGATATCGATTTTTCAAATTCATCATATTATGTTAGTATTGCATCTCTACAATCAAATTATGCAAAGAGTTTTTATTTATGAAAAATGCTTCAACATTATTTTTCAACAGCCCTACCCTCTAAAAATTCGCTATAGAAAATGTCTTCAATTATCTTTCTTTTGTCCCTAGATACAATGTATGGCATTCAATTAACCCAATCGAGTCATGTATCATTGTAAAGCTTGATCTGAGTACTAACAGATATATTAGATTTAATTAGGCTAGGCAATGACTGTATGCTGTAACGGACGATTTTCCTGACACTTTAGACTAAATTCACATTATATTTTTAAAACACAGTTTTCTCCCATTTGTAAATTTCGTTAACGTGGTAATGTACGTTTTCCACCATGAAAGAAATCCTCAAGATAGCAATATGAGATTTGACCTGACATATATATATTAATATTGAAGCCCTTAGACAACAGAAAATGCACCTTTCTCTAACAAATAAATTTATATGAATTTTTTTATGAACCAAGGGGTCCTATTTTTGGCCGTGAATTGGGTAGGTCTTATTCGTTGCATCCCCAGAGATCAATTACATGTTACAGAACAATTTAAAGTTGTCAGCGGCCCAGAATATTGGTATATTTAGGTTGTGCAGTCAAAAAAATTGCAATTGTTATTTATTTCACTCTGTTTGGAGACTGTACGACGTTGTTTATAATCCAACATGGCTGCCGTTTCCATGGCAACCCGATAATTTATTAATGCGAAAGATATCTAAATTTTCATTTTAGACCACTCTAGTAGTAATTGCTATGTATCACATAATTTTATTGAGAGATAAGAAAGTTGAGAAATCCTCTACCGTAACCCCTTAAGGTTTGCGGAGTGACTGATACATTGTTATTTTTCGTTAGTTATCTGAATCACAGCCAACTCTAGATAACTAGGCCAGACAACTGACCAAGAAATCCTTGACCTAGATCAGAGAAGGGGGCTGGAAATTATAGAAGTTTGATAGAACACTGCACGCTTTTTTGCAATTTTACTCAATTATGTGAGTCTATGGTTAGCTATTGGTGAGAAATATTCATAATATTGATATTCCTTATTGTTAAACTCAACTTGTTGGATAATATAACTTCGATTTAGCATTTTGTGTTGATTTTAAAATGAATTCGTATATATATATATATATATATATATATATACCAATACTGGAATGCGAGGTCACGTGGTGTAGTTGTGGTCTGATTTGCCATAATTCATAATTAGTCCGAAGGCCCATAAGTTTATAGTTGGTTCTGTCTGTACACTGCTCTTAACCCCTTCGTTCCTCTGAGCCGAACTACTGGCTCGCAATACTTTAAGATGACGCAAATCCAGTATACTGACTAATTCAGTGTACACTGTAATAGAAATGTTTCTTGGGTTAAGAAAACAATTTAGGAGTGAAAGAGTTAAGTGTGTCGATGACAACAATCTGTTACCATATTATTATCTGAAGTGCTCATTGTTTTCAACTCTGTAAAACAAGGGTGGGCAACTTACGGCCCACGAGCAAGAACCGGCAATTTCCACTAGTCTGCATAGAATGAAGATTAACATACACTCAAGACCCTGAGCTAAACAAATCACACAGACATTAAAAACAAATTAAAACTCATCCATAAATAACCAGCATTCACCGCAAAAAAACCCCCAACTAAATAACAAAGTGCTACCTAACAACTCGTGTCTCAGAAGGTAAATTATTTAGTCTAATCTCTGATAGTTTGATTTAGACGATTTGTTCGGAAACAACTTGCACTGAAGACAGTGCTCGTTGCGATCTATGCTGATGAAAAAATGACAGCTTTTTCAACAATCAATATGATTCTGATATCAAAAGAATGTTGTTGCTTTGTTTCTGGTATCGATATAGACACCTCGTGCTAAGAATTTCTTGCGCAACATTGCCAAATGTGACTGTAGGAAATTCAACTATTTAGTTGAAAATACATAGGAAATTCAAATAGTTGAAAATCGTCGCACCGTTGAGGCACTGAGAAAACGAGCTGCGTGAAAAGACACAACACCCACATGTCCAACCCTGATCATGTTCTACCTTTAGTTAGTTAGTTTGTTCCTTTCGTGCCAAAGGCGGCACATAGGGCAGAGGTTTTAGATCTCCATGTGATACGGTTCTTTGCTAGCAGTTGCAGATCTTGTATGGTTTTACATCCCAATAGTTACTTTCTTGTTGGATGGTTCTTCGAAGAGTGGTCTTTGGTCTTCCACGTTTTCTTTTCCCAACTGGTGACCACATAAGGACTTGTCGATTTAGTCTCTTTTCGTCTGATCTAAGCACATGACCTAAATATTTCCACCGTTGTTTCCTTATAATATTTGATATGGGTTGTTGGTGTGTTCTATCTCTCACTGTGTTGTTAGAAACGAAATCACTCCATTTGACTTTTAATAATTTTCGTAGACATTTATTCTCAAAGCTGTCCAGTTTCTTATCAATTTTCTTTGTTGATTTCAACTTTCACAACCGTAGGTCAGTACAGGAATCACACATGACCTAAATAATTTAACTTTTGTGCATATACTAAAGTCTTGAGATTGCCAGATATTCGTTAATTTAGTGAAGGCACTAGCTGCTATAGCAATACGAGAGTTTATTTCTTTCATCGTGTCTCCGTTGTTTGACACTTTACTACCCAAATATGTAAATGTTCAACTTTCTCCAGTGTTTGACCATTTATTACGATGTTGTCTGTCGAGTTTGTGAGGTCCATAATTTTGGTTTTGGCAGAATTGATCTGGAGACCAACCTGTTCTGCAAGTGTGCAAAGATTGCTCGTTAGTTTGTGGGCTGCTTGTGTAGTTGAATTCAATATGGCCACGTCATCGGCAAAGTCAAGATCAAATAGTCTGCTGTTATTAAGCCATTTGATGCCTAGTTGATCATCTTGGGTGCATTTGCGCATGATCCAGTCTATAGCTATCCCAAAAAACATAGGTGACATAACGCAGCCCTGCTTCACACCCGAATTGACTGTGAACCAGTCTGAGTTTCCTGCATCTGTTCTTACACAGCAGGATGCTTCAGAATAGAAGGCTTTTATAATATTGATGTACTTTTCCTGGAAGCCATAGGTCTTAAGAATCTCCCAGAGAGTAGAACGATGAAGACTATCAAACGCTTTCTGAAAGTCTATAAAATTTATCACTAGTGGTGACTGGAATTCAATTGATTCTTCTATAATGGATCTCAGCGTGAAGATATGATCGGTACAAGAACGATGTGGACGAAAGCCAGCTTGTTCTTCTCTTAGCCTTGCGTCGACGGCTTTTTCAGCCTCTCCATCAAAATACTGCAGAATAGCTTGCCAGGTGTTGATAGCAGAGTTATTCCGCGCCAGTTGTTGCAATTTGACAAATCGCCTTTTTGGGGAGCTTGAATATCACTCCGTCTTTCCAATCTTTTGGAAGGGTCTCATTCTGCCAAACATCGTTCATTAAGGTACGTAGGAATCCCATTGATTCCTCGTCAGTTGCTTTTAGCATCTCTCCTGAAATATCGTCGCTACCGCTGGCTTTATTGTTTTTCAGTTTCCTGATGGCTTGTTTAATTTCTTCCATTGAGAAGTCGTCAATGGGTGCATTTAATGATGGCATTTGTATTTCTGTTTCAAAAAACTGGTGTTATCACTGGGTTGGGTCTATTTAATACCTCTTTAAAATGTTCAGCCCATCTTTTCGATTGTGCTTGTTGTGATGGTATAACCTTTGGTAGACACATATTTGATCAAGGAAGGCGTTGTCAATTGGTAGTCAGCTGTCACAAGTTAGTACTACACTATGGTAATGCCAAGCAGAAAACGGAAAGTGAGTAAAGTACTTTATAATTTCCGTGATAGATAGCCTGTCAATTATTTGTCTATTTTCATCTTCTTCTTCCTCGCTTTAGTGCAGGGGTTCTCAACTTTTTTCCCAGTGTTCCCTTGAAGATAAGGCAAGACTTTCACGCTATCCCCTCTATCCTTTTGTTTCCTTACCCCCACCCCACCGAATTAACTGTAATTTCCAAAGAACAAGCGAAATGTTGCTCACTCTGAGCTTTATACCAACACTGTCTACTAAGCATTGGCAGTGATAAATTGTCAATATTAAAAGAAACAAAATTTTGACAAGAAATTGAAGGAAATGAAAAAAACCTAAAAAAAAAAAATATGTAAAAAAAAAAAAAAAAGTTGGATGTTTAGTTTCCAAATGTCTGTGTGATGGTTGACATTGTTTAGCTTAGGTTATATATGTTATATTTGGCCTAATGTTGGACACGACACAACGGAGATAGCCCTTGACATCAAGCTGACAGCGCTGTTTTAAAAAATATCTTGAAGAGTTAAAAATCTTAATCCATGTCAATGGAACTACAAACAACCAAGTGCAAGAATCCAAATAGTTAAGAAGCATATTCACAGAAGATGGAAGATTGGGCAAAGAGATAGAGGATAGAGTGCAAAAAGTAAAAGTTGTGACCTACCACCAGTCCATTGTTAAGACACCCAAACATCTCACTGACACTCATGCCTCCGAAAAGTTACCAATAACACCAGAAAAAACATTCACTAACATAAACATAAGAAAGAAAGTTGGGACAGAAATTTGCTTGAATTACATTGCGAAACAAAGAATGAATTGCTTCGGCGACTTAATAAGAATGCAACCGAACTCCACATTATGCAGTCTTCTACAACAGAACATCAGGAAAGAACGCGAGATAAAGACCCCAAAAAAGATGGTTAGATAGCATAGCAGAATCATGTCAAAAAGCAAACATAACTTATCGCCCAAGCCACTAGAGCAGCGGAAGACAAAAACAGAACGCCACTACATTGGGCAACAACTCGATAGCATTGTTATGACAAAAGAAGAAGAAAATGGAAAAATAACTGATACTCAAACTTGACATGTAAATCAATGCATTTGAAAATAAACTAGATATGTTGAAAGATAACCTACGTGAAGAAAAAGCGACTGTCTTTGTTAGACTATAGGAAGAGAGTGCATCTTATGTTAGTCTTAGTGCTACCCTGACACGGTTAATGATATTCACAACCAGTTCGTGAAGCGTTTCAAAGGTTTTGCAACACAACAATCAACATTTCAGTTTTTCTCACTACTTTTTGATGTCGATCTCAATGTTACATCAGCAGAAACGCAAATAGAAATTATCGACTAGCGAGAGAGTGGTTTATTCTAAAATTAAAGGGGAGCAACTCCAATATACTGAACTTCGATAAACGTTTTTCCCCATGAAACATAATCCAATGATTGTATTGAGTTCCATCAAACAAGTGGTCTCATTGTTTAGCAGTATTACTGTCTGTTAACAGTTTTTTTTAAGTGCTTGGTTATTTGGTTATTTGCTAATGAACTGACGCTACAGCACTCCAGGAAGACCCATATGTACTGAGTCTCTTCCAACAGATATCGAAGGTTATGCATACTGATGGTTCCTGTTGATCGCTAGTTAAACATCTCTTTCTACCCCACAAGCATCCAGCTCTATATGTACAAAGTATCATTTTAAACTCAATAAATCGCTGGATTGATTCAACGTCAATTTTAGTGTCCGCATCTAACAGTAGGTGACCAAGAGACCGAAGAACGTCCCCCTTATTTATTATAAACTCCCCAACAATCGATGCATTCGATGCAAGCCAATCCTCTCTCTTGTTTCCGCGAACATCAGCATAGCAAGCGAGAACTATAGATCCACGTGAGTCTTTGGAGGTTGAAAACCTCTGCTCTATAGACGACATCCATTCATACCGCAACCTTCCATTATGAATCTTCCGAAACATTGACTGTGAGTCAGAAACAACAACGGCCCGCAGTAAGAAGGAGTTTAAATAAAGGTTCTAAATAAAGACTGATGTACCAGATCTCTCCATAAATTCATTCATGTGGAAATCTGATTCCTGCAGCCTTAGTATGAGTGGGTTACGTCACACATTCAGCGTCATTTGGAGCTCTGGTGCTTATCCTTCGGCGATATGTCCGGATTCAGCCAGCGTTTACTGGGTTCGCTCTCTGTTAGCCTTTAGCTGTCCTCAGCCGTCCTGCAAGGCAGCAGGTTGACTTCTACACATTTGGGACACGTGCATCCGATTTCAGCCTAACCCCCCTAATCGCCTCTTACGACATGCGTGGCAGGTAACAGTGGTTCTATTCTTCACACCCCAAATTTGGGCCCCGTAACCACTCGAGTGGAGCAACTATCTAAGAAACACTGCGCATTTGCAGTTTGCCAGATACCACCATATTTATACAGACTTGCTAGACAAGATCAAATACATCATTCTGTTTGTTTGTCTTAGTTTTTATCAACCAATTTAACCACGCTTTATGATTCGTGTTGCTTGCGCCGCGGTCGTAAGTTTCACCCTCGCTAGACATCCACGGCATGTAAAACAGGCACATCCGAATGTTGGCCAAAGTGAATTCATATTATCTAACAAGACAACAAATTTGTACAGACGGGTAACTAAGATTTACAAACAGAAAAACTTCACAACAAAGTACCACATCTGAAGTTATACTGTAGCATAGCATAAACTATGATTGATCATAGGGAGACCATCAGGGCTGACTGCTGCCACCACATCGTTAAGAGTTCTCGTTAAATATATAGTATACCCTTTTATAATTTATAGATAATATATCTTCTCTTTATCTCTCGTTATCTTCCCCTTTCAAGCATCCTGTCCTCTCTTATTGTATCCTCCTTCCAGTATCCTGTCCTCTCTTATTGTATCCTCCTTCCAGTCTTCCACTTCCCTCAATAATATTAATTCCATAGTTTATGAGAAAGCGTTTGTTTTCTATCATTCAAATTTCAATGTATTCACTTCTCTAATCTATAGTCTCCTATCCCAGCTTAGACAGTGGCTGTTACATCCATCACAATACGTGTCCTGGTTTTTCAATCTTAAATAGACATAGGAGAGAACAAGACAGATTCCAGTGAACGAACAGGTTAAAAAAGACTCTGGCGCTGGATAGGACACACTTTGCGAAAACCGGAGGGAATATAACAAGAAGGGTCCTTGCCTGGAACCCGCAGGGACAGCTAAAAAAGGGAGACCAAGAAATACATGGAGACAAGATTTGGAGACGGAGAGGAACAATATAAAGAAGAGTTGGAGGGAGCTGCAGATAAGAAGACTTGGTATGAGTTGGTTGAAAGCCTATGCCCAATCCGGGGAAAAAAGGCAAAGAGAGATAGAGAGAGAAATAGACATAGCTTCATATTTGTGGCAGGAGAGATGTAATGTTTTACCAGCTATCTAACCCTTCGTAGTTACTAGCGACTTTTAAAATGTTTACATCCTTGGTAAACATCCTTGAGAGTCGCTGAAGGGTAGTTGTTAGGGAACTCGCTTCGCAAGGCTGGTGGTCTGGGTTCAGCTCCGCAATGCGCGTGGAATTTTTCCGACCACGACGGCTCTCAGGTCGACCCAGCCTCAACTGGGTACCAGACATGCTCTGGGAAGTAAAGGCGGCCGGCGTGATGCTGACCACATAACCCATCGTGTGCCGACGGTCAATGAAAAATACAGGTCTAACACTGTATTGACCCATATACTACGAGGTATGAAAGGATTCCTTTACTCCTTTACATCCTTAGTGTGGCAGGAGAGATGTAACGTTTTAACAGATATCTAACCCTTGGTAGTTACTAGCGACTTTTTAAAATGTTTACATCCTTGGTGTGGGACGGACCGTTAGAGCATTGAATGATAATTGTTTCTCTATTTCTAAGCATACATTTTACTCAATCAATCAAGTGCCATGCCTGCCGGCGTAGGCAATCATGTCTCTCCACAGCTCTCTCTGCTTGGTGCATGTAATCGTTCTGACGTCGATCTTATGTCGAACCATGCTGTCAGGTCATCCATTTTACTATAAGATGTTAATGTGTTTTTTACAGATCAACTTCAAACAGACTCATAAATCTTCATTACTTCAGATTAGTTCTTTTGTTATATAGTTTACTGGCCAATTTCAATTTATTGTTGCTTCTCTACGTAATCTTATTAGCAATCATGAGGAACTATAGACTTTACAAGCAACATCAGCTTTTAAAAGTCTAAATAAAATGTGGAATTCCAAGTTATATAGTTTTTAAATTAAATTACAAATTTTTAATATTGTATAAATTCTAACAAATGCCAGCGAGAGTTGAAAATGACTAAAGATATAGAAAGTAAGTTGAATGCATTTAAAAATAGTTTTCCTGCAAAAATATTGAACATAAAATAGTACGATTTCAGAAGTGATGAAATCAGAGAAATGTCTGGTTACCCACTAATAACAACTGTTATAAGAAAGAGAAGATGGAGATATGTTGGGCATACCTTGAGAAGAAATGTCTGGTCAACCACTAGTAACAGCTATTATAAGAAGGAGAAGATGGAGATATGTTGGGCATACCTTGAGAAGAAATATCTGATCAACCACTTCACATTAGAGAAAGATGGAATATGTTGGCATACTAAAGCTGGTCAACCACTAACAGCATAAGAGAAGATGGAGATATGTTGGGCATACCTTGAGAAGAAATGTCTGGTCAACCACTAGTAACAGCTATTATAGAAGGGATGGAGAAGGGAATGAGAAATGCAACAATAAGCTATTATAGAGAAGATGGGTATGTTGAGCATACCTTGAGAAGAAATGATAAAAGAATAACAAAGCATGCACTGAAGTAAAGGGGGTGGGGGTGGAGGGTTCACTTACGCGAGGACGACCTAGGGAAACTCTGAAACGAAATTTAATGAGAGAGACGAGAATTATAGGACTCAATTCCATGGAATAGATAGAGCGAGTTGCCCAGGATAGATGCGGTGTGGAGAAATTACTTGTATATGGTTTTCAAGAGGTTTGATTGATTGATTAGATTGATAGGACCATCATCATTGCACTTCGGTGAGTAGCCATGTGCGATCCGATCTCTTTCCGATCACATGAAGGTCTCAGCTGTAGTGCACGAACTCCGTAGATCCGGCGAGGGTCCCTGATGTGATTTTGAAGATGGTGAAGAAATTTTTGTAGGAATTTAATTTTTAATACTTTCTAATGAATTTTGCACGGGCAGCGGCATTTCAGCCTGCTCTTTTCTATTTTTAACTGCCAAGGGTTTTGTCCCTGGTCAAATTAAACACAAGAACTATGCGTTTTATCGTCCATCTCCGATATGACTATGAACTCGACCTACGCGGAGATCAGGTATCTCTAGAAAAATATCCAGATGGCTGCTCCACGAGGGAGCAAGCCTGGTACCGTTGACACAAGAAGCGAGCACCTAGCATCTACGCCACAGATACTCCCAGGTACAAGAGGAATATATATACCAATTATAATTTTTTTTTTGGCGCTTCTAACTTTATTGTTTTCAGAACATTTGTTAATGTAGTCTTTACAGCCGTCGTCTGCGTAGCTAAGAATAGAATCACTGTCTCTATCAACGCATGTCGTAAAATGTAATGAAGAGAAGTAGAATGTAGGACCAGATTTGTTACCTCAAATTGTAAAAAAAAAGGAAACAGCTACGGAAATAGAGACAGAAGAACCCAAACTGCTCACGAAAATCCGGATGCCATATTGGTAGGGGACTGAACAACTGTGAATGATTGCCATATTGGTAGGGGACTGAACAACTGTGAATGATTGCCATATTGGTAGGGGACTGAACAACTGTGAATGATTGCCATATTGGTAGGGGACTGAACAACTGTGAATGATTGCCATATTGGTAAGGGACTGAACAACTGTGAATGATTGCCATATTGGGAGGGACTGAACAACTGTGAATGATTGCCATATTGGTAGGGGACTGAACAACTGTGAATGATTGCCATATTGGTAGGGGACTGAACAACTTTGATTGCTTTTCAGGAACATATGTAATGTAGTTTGCCATATTGGTAGACTGAAAATGAATCACTGCCTATCAGGACTGAAACACTGTGAATATGCCATATTTAACGAAAAGTGAAGAATTTGGGAGGACTGCAATTGATGTTACCCACATTGTAAACGAAAACAAGATCTATGGAGGAAATAAAACAGAAGAGCCAAGGACTGACAACGAATGGGTTTCCATATTGGTAGGGGACTGAACAACTGTGAATGATTGAGGACAGGGTAAAATCCTAAAACAAACTTTTGAAGCAGAGCTCAAAGATAAACATATGACAAGGTTTGAGATATAAAGAAAAGCATAATATCGAATTGAGTTGTAATTTTTCTTTATTTTCGTCTTATATGCCCTTGAGCATGACAAGAATTGATGATTATGAATGTCTGGAACTGTTGGTATACATAAACTAGTATCCTATGTTTCCTTTACAGCTGGATCTGTGAATGATGTCTTCTAATTACATATGCCACATTTCCTGTATCTTGCTGTCGAGACTGACAATTAAACCTATTATTTTTCTTACTTTATTTGTTCTACATTTTTTCTGTGTAATATATCGTGAATATAAACAATTTATTTTTCTGTTTTTGTTTACTTAACTTCTGCTATATTGATATTTGAAGATTGATTGTTTAATAATATTTGTGTTCTTAGCCTTTAATTGTCTTAGTATTTTGTTTCTTCTATTTATTTTGTTCTTTATTTAAGCTAGTTTTTGCCCTGACGTTATAGAAATAATTGGGTAATCAATTGTAATTTTGTTGACCTGTCTCGAATTTTAATTATTGCTTTGTCTTATTCTTTTTCAACAACAAAATAAAAACAAGCAAATTTTATTACATTTTTGGACAGAACAAAACGCAAACAATGTTTGTTTTCTAAGATTTATTTGTCTGAAGAATGGTGTTCAGTCAAGGTTAACAACCTGTGTTTGTCTAGAGTCTTCATTCACAAATAAAATAATTTATGATCTGTGTTATATTTGAAATTTATTTTCTCCGTAGTCGCAAGCAGATGATGATTATTATTATATGTTGTACGTGTAGTACTTCATGGCGAAGTGGTTAAGACGTTTGCATGTCGTTCTGAAGATTGTGAGTTCGAATCCGATCCGAGTCACATGTGCAATTTTTCATGAGATCCCTATGATTATTGCTGTAGCTACGGAGATAGTGCTTTGTGCAGCCCTCTCGGCAGATAGCGTGCTATCTCTGCCAAAGGGACGGAGCCATATGGGGAAACACGGCGCAATAAAGTAAATCCTCGCCTTTAGATACTTTTTAAAAATGTTGTACGTGCTAGGAATCCATTTTGTTGTCGAAAAATAGGGACTAATGTTTTTATATGTCGTCTCACTCACGATGTTGTGTTTCTCTCTCTTGCGTTCCCGGATGTTGTGTTTAGTAATTTTTATGAAGGTAATTATTTTGTGTCTTCATCATCATCATCATCGTCACCATCATCATTAATCACCGTTGCGTACAAGTGCACATAAGGTACAGGCAAATAATTCCCACTTAATTTAATCTTGTATCTCATTGACGGCCTCTGTGGCATAGTGGTTAAGAAGTCCGTCTTGGGTTATGAAGGTTGTGGATTCGAATCCGGACCAAGTCATAACCGCAATTCTGAAAATCCATGAGATTAATGCTGGAGTCACGTAGTTTGTGTTTTGTGTAATACTCCCGGCAGGTGGCGTGCCTTCTGCCGAGAAGAACGTCGTCATATGGGGGAAACCCACCCGCGTGCCCAGCGTGTTCGTAGCGCGTTGGACTACGGGTGACTAGTCCTCTGTGAGTGCGGGTTCAACTCCGCGACTGGCAGAAAAGCTACAGGTTCCCCAGATTTACGGTGTTCGCGGCACCGAACCGAAGGGTTACGATGTCCATGACACCGAGCCGAAGAGCTTTCAGCTCAAGTGCTTCTGGATCGGGAAAAAAAAAATGTGGGAAACCTGGTGCAATGAATTCGCTCCTTCTCCTTTAGGCCCATTTATATTGTATATCTTTCTTTCTATCTCAAACCTAGACATGCTATATCATCTGCTTCTTCACGAGCAGTTTAATTTTTTGTTTTACTGCTTTTGTAGCTGTTTGCTTTTTTCACTTTGTGGACTCACCGTCCCTACATCTTACCCTTCTTAATCGACTATTACGATATGCATTGAGAGTAGACAGTGATTCTATTTTTAACTATCCCTGCCAAGATACAGTACGCGCGTTTTATGTTGCTTAGTTTGCTGTAATGTTTTTTTTTGTTTTTGCATTTTTGTTTATTATTTGTGAGTTTATGTACGCATTCATTAATGTATTATGATATTTGTGAGTTTATGTACGCATTCATTAATGTATTATGATATTTGATTCATTCAAAATTAATTTTTTTTTTCGTAAAGATACTCCAGTGTGATACTCTCTTGTGTGATACTCTCTTGTGTGATACTCTCTTGTGTGATACTCTCTTGTGTGATACTCTCTTGTGTGATACTCTCTTGTGTGATACTCTCTTGTGTGATACTCTCTTGTGTGATACTCTCTTGTGTGATACTCTCTTGTGTGATACTCTCTTGTGTGATACTCTCTTGTGTGATACTCTCTTGTGTGATACTCTCTTGTGTGATACTCTCTTGTATGATACTCTCTTGTATTGTGAGATTGAAAAATGTTCGTGTCTAAGTCTGCATGTTTCAGATAGACTGATCTAAGTGCACACATTATCAGGTTTTAATTGCTGAATTGACATCACATCACTTCGGGCAGATCCATATCTGCTCAATCTTCCCCAGCAGATGTTGAAAAGTATACATACTGATGGTTCTCTCTCTCTTGCGATCACCGCCCAGACCGATGTACCAGACCTCCCCATAAATTCTATTCATGTGGAAATCTGCTTCATACAGCCTTAGCATTGGTGTGGTTTACGTCACATCTTCAGCACCATTTGGAGCTCTGGTGCTTATCCTTCGGCGATATGTCCGGTTTCAGCCAGCGTTTGACTTGGTTCGCTCACCGTTCTGTAGCCATCTAGTGTTTTTTATGGTGTGGGGTATCTAGCCCCACGACCAACCTTCTTAGTCGCCTCTTACGACATGCGTGGCAGATAACAGTGGTTCTATTCTTTACACCCCAATTTGGGCCCCGGTAACCACTCGGGCAATACTGATGGTTCATGTAACACGCTATTTAAACACACTTCTTTCTCTGCCCCTCAAGCATCCAGCTCTACTTGCACAATATATAATTCCAAATTCCTTAATTCGTTATTGAAATGATCAGAACAGATCGCTAAAGATTTTCTCAATACAAGAACTGAGCACGTAGTAAACCTACGCTTATTGATTATCTGTATTGAATTGTTCTATAAATAGATCTCTCAAACGTATATAGTGTTCAGAAATAGCCCTCCGCGTCACAAATCAGCAATAAACTGTGTCCTTTTAATCTATCATCATACAAAAATAGATAATTGGGACAAGCCCTAACTACCGCCCACATTCAATATATTTGGTTTCGCTTGACAAGGCTATCCCGAGACATAATTAGCAGATATATAGAGCAGAACTAATTAAAAGCGTGGATCAGACACCACATTTTCCCCGCAAATGCGAGCGACTTCGGATATGGGCGGTTACAATGTTCCTTATAGACGTGTATGTCATTATTTCATTCAAATATCGTATGTAATTGAAATGAGAATATAAAACTGAGTATAAAATAACTAATTTAAGAACAGCATATGTCAGTAGTCTTATACTAATGATCTCTGTGGGGTGGAAGGGGGAATATCTCTGTGGTGTAAAAGTTAGATGCTCGACTCACGTTTCAAAGGTACTCGGTTAGTTCCATCGTATAGTCATTGGGATATTTTTCCAGAGATCCCTGATTTAAGTGTAGGTGAGATCCAGTGGCGGCTCATGATCATTTCTCTTGGTGGGGCCAGACACACATTTTAAGAAAAATCATGGGTTTTGAAGTATCTACTATTATTTGTCTATTCGGGGAATTTATTCCCCTTTCGATTATTGGTGGGGCAGAGCCCAACTGGCCCTTAATGACGAGCCGCCCCTGTTGAGATCGATAGCACTAGGAACTCGATCTAGTAATACGGACGATAAAACGTAGATTCCATCTTCAAGTTGAGCACATGAAAGAACCATTCGTTTTTCAAAATCGGGAAAAGCAGGCCGGAAAGCTGCTAGCAGGGAAAAGCAGTCTGGAAAGCTGCTAGCCGGGAAAAGCAGTCTGGAAAGCTGCTAGCCGGGAAAAGCAGTCTGGAAAGCTGCTAGCCGGGAAAAGCAGTCTGGAAAGCTGCTAGCCGGGAAAAGCAGTCTGGAAAGCTGCTAGCCGGGAAAAATTCATTAGCAAAATTAAAATAAAATTCCTACAGAATATTTTCAATATCTTCTAAATGACATCGGGGACCCTCGTCTATGTTACGGAGTTCGTGCTCTGCCGTTAAGATCGTCCAGTGTAAGAACGAGATTGGAGCACACATCGTTACTCACCGAAGTGCAATGATGATAGTCCTATCAATCAATCGATTATTACTAATGATAACATCAAACTGTATTCTTTGTACGAAATTATTTCTGTCTTTTTTTATATTCGTTTACACCTACATGTCCCAATATAATCAAAAAGACTTCTCCTTCTTATGGCAAAACGTGGTATTCCTCGGCTTAAAGATACTTTAATCACTTAAAAATATCAAACAAATACACAAACATCATACGCAGTGGCGGCTCGTCATTAAGGGCCACTGGAGCCGAGCCCCACCAAAATAATGTGTAACGTGTATTTATTATTTTATAAATAAAAACATATCAACCCAAAGCCATGATTTTTACGATAAGTTTTGCCTGGCCCCACCAACAAAAATGATCACGAAGCCGCCACTGATCATACTCCAGTGAGAAGAAAGACATGAGTACAGACAAAATATTCATGAATTATTATCATTGCTAGAAGTCGTGGGTGTAACATTATTAGCAATGATAAACATAGATAAAAGGTGTTGAGTTACGTAACGACAAATTACAATATGAATAAATAAAACTAAAATACTTGGCTTGTGCTTAAAGCGAAAATAATGGTTTTTAAAAAAAGATTTCTGGGAAAGGGTAATAACCCTGAAGCGATTATTAAGCAAAAACAAAATACAATAAAACCACAATCGAATACAACAAGCCAGAGAGAAATACATAAAATGAGTTCATGTAGGCCAACATCAATAAAAGAGATTAGCTCACGGGCTTGTGGATTGTCAGGACTTCTTTCAGTTACTGAACGATACAGAGATTGCAATCAATAGCATCAAAAGTTGAACTCCAGATAAGCTATTATAAGACAAATATAATTGATTGATTGATTGATTGATTGATAGGACCATCATCCTTGCACTTCAGTGAGTAACCATGTGTGCTTCGATCTCTTTCTTACACATGAAGATATCAGCTGCAGTGCAGAACTCCGAGCATATGCGAGGATCCCAATGTAATTTTGAATATATTTATGTAGGAATTTTATTTGTAATATTTTCTAATGAATTTTGCATGGTAGCGACTTTCCAGCATGTTCTTTTCGATTTTGTACTGCCAAGCGTTCATTTACGTGTTAAAATTGAACACGGAACCTACGTGTTATCGTCAGTATCCGATAGGACTAGGAACTCGATATCACCTATACTGAGATCAGAGATCTCTGGAAAAATATCCATATGACTCTACGAGGAGCGAACCTAGTACCTTTGTCACGACAGACGAGCACCTAACCTCTACACCACAGAGACCACCCCCATATAATAAAGACACATATAATGTATCCAAGACACATATAATGTATCCAAGACATATAATGTATCCAAGACATATAATGTATCCAAGACACATATAATGTATCTAAGACACATATAATGAAGACACATAAGTCAAATAATACAGATACAACACAGGAATCCAAATATACAAAACAATAACAGAGCATGTTTTATTTCGGGTAAAAATTTTGACTGTAATGAGATATTAACAAAAACATTATTATACTACGAGTTTTCAAATCAACATCAGCTTTTGAAAGTCCCAAACAAATATGGAACTCCAAGCTATACAGCTTTAAAACTAAATTACGAATTTTAACAGCAACATTAAGTTAGATCGCATACTATCGAGGAATTAATTTCTTTGCCTGTCAGCGCTATGTAAAAGTAAAGGAACCCTTTCATACCTTGTTGTATATAGGGCAATACAGTGTTAGGCCTGTATTTTTCATTGACCGTCGGCACACGATGGATGATGTGGTCAGCATCACGCCGGCCGCCTTTACTTTCCCAGAGCATGTCTGATACCCAGTTGAGGCTGGGTCGATCTGAGAGCCGTCGCGGTTGGGAAAAATTCCACGCCATAATTTAAACTTCGTAGCAAAAGGAATTTTGAACTTGACGTGATTCAAGCACGAAGTTTATTAAGCAAGTAAATAATTGACTCATGTGTCTTAAGATCTTTGACCACATTTTTATAGATTTCGAAAATAATAATAAGTGAGCGTGTAATAATTAATAACCTATACAGAAAATCAACAACTCGTTTACTGTGGTTAATTACGACGTCCTTAAATGATATGCCACGATTTTCATTCATACAGTAAATAGGTGTCTGACATACGTATAGTTCAACTTCTTAGTGTATAGTTGAACTAATCCTTATTATGGGTATGGTAGATTGATTACTCGTGTTTGATGAAGAGAACTCATCGATGACTTGTGATAAAATCCTAAAATGTTTAACATATAATAAACCAGATTTAATTGTGTAGATGCCATGTGGAATAGGTTATACTATACTGTCGTCCAAGCCCGACATAAAATTATGCAGTATCTACTGTTCACAAGTCCAACGACCATGTTTGACATAATGAGACATAACTGTAAATGTTAATCTCAATGTTGGCCGCATTGTCTAACCAAATTATTTGAGGTAATTGTACCCAGTATCGAGGCACTATGTGTAACGATTATTCATGTATCGATTCCCTATAATCAATTGTGTACATATTTGATGGGATTGTTCTGTTTCTTTGTAGCTGTAATTTTCACTTCACCTGCTTCATGTTATAGTTTTTTACTTTCCAATTTTGAACTGCAATTAACATTCTATTTACAGTCCTCTAACTCGTTTCTATTGATATTGAGAAAATAAAAACTATGACAATTAGCAGAATAAAATAAATATTAACATTAGGTAAACAAATCATTCAAAGGTTGCCGGTGCAGGTAAGCAGTTTGTGTGTAATATCAAGGATACTAAATATATCTATAGCGTGTGTTCTGTGTCGGACTCTGCATCCAATAAAGTTGGGATAGGCTAGTTTTTCTTAGGATGGTAACAATGTAAAATTAGTAGATTGCTGATGCCTTATAGAACACACAAACCAACTCCATCTGCAAGTGGTGTAGTCCGGAAAACTTTGGCAGCGTGTTCAAAAGCTAAAGGGGCTCTGACTCGCCTAGAAAGATAGAATCTCCTATGTTCATTTTATTTGTATATATAGGAAGGCGAACCTGAGTTTTTTAAAATGACGAAACTGGGCGTGCTGGTATACAGGTCTATAGGAGCCTAACTAGCATAACAAACGTATCTTCTAAGATACAAATCACAAACCTACCATAAAGACTGGTTAAACAAGTGGTTCACGAACAGCGAACGAAGAAGAGGAAGGAGGTTTTAGTTTAGTTTAGTCGTCGGATCATCATCACTGCACTCGAACCAATTAGTCCATAAGTGATCCGAGAAGAAGGACGATACTAAATAACTGATCTTAAGGGATGTGAGATATAATTTAGAAGACTATCTCCACAGTCTAGAAGAGAGCGGTGCTTTATCTGTGGCTCAAATATCACGACTATAGAACGTATGTCTCTGAACATGGCAATGGCTTGGTCGAAGACTCAGGGCTCCACCCATTCCTTCATTCTTAGTTTCTCAATGAGCATGCTCAGAAAGGTCTGGTTGTGTGCGTGTGCAGTGACTCTGGATATTTTTCCAGATATACTTGATCTCAGTGTAGGTGAGATCGACTTCCTAGTCCTATCGGAGACAGACGATAAAACGTAGGTCCCGTATTCAATTTGAACACGTAAAAGAACCCTTGACAGATCAAAATCGAGAATTGAATGCTGGAAAGCAGGCTGGAAAGCAGGCTGGAAAGCAGGCTGGAAAGCAGGCTGGACAAAATTCATTAGAAAAGATTTAAAAATAAAATTCCTACAAAAACATCTTCACCATCTTCAAAATTACATCACGGACCCTCGCCGGTGCTACGGAAGTTCGTGCACTGCAGCTGAGATCTTCCTGTGTAAGAAAGAGATTGGAGCACGCATGGTTATTCACCGAAGTGCAATGACGATTGTCCTATCAATCAATCATAGTGACTGGATTATGTGCTGAGTTTGTGACAACAAAGAGTCACCTTCACCTTGGTACATAGACGTGCGTGAATCATCGGAAATGAACGAGCAGGAAGTCTTACTGGTACGGCTACAGCGTCAGACGGTATAGCAATAAACAAGACTTAATACTTGAAAGCCACGCATTAGGTAAACGGGACCGACAGAGGCTTTAAATGGTGACTTATTTTCTTAGGGAGCATTTTTGTCAGAAAAGAAATAGCTAAACAAAATCTAACCTGGATGCCTTAAAGCAAATCAAATCATAGGTCAAATGGCACCAATTTTCAAATGCAAGCATGTCACCATGAACACTAAAAGTGCACTGTTCATAAAATACGATATGCATACTGCGAAGATGGAAGACATTATGTATTGTTGTATCTTTAACCAAACAGTATATGTAGTAGGCGGCAGTAGCACAGTGAAGATTTCATATATTGTTGTAGTAATTAGAAGCCGGCAGTAGCGCAGTGAAGATTTCATATATTGTTGTAGTATAGGTAGGAAGCCGGCAGTAACGCAGTGAAGATTTCATATATTGTTGTAGTAATTAGAAGCCGACAGTAGCGCAGTGAAGATTTCATATATTGTTATAGTAGAAGCCTTGGCAGTAGCGCAGTGAAGATTTCATATATTGTTATACAGGGTGTTCAACTTAAAAGCAGCCCCAGTGATAAATAGAAATTTGCCAGGTACGCATTGCATCTCGTCTATTTACTATTTAAACCGGTTCTGACTAGCTCGTCCTACGTCACATTTGTTCATTGCCCCTTCCCGTACTACAATTACACACCATTACACAACCTTGACCTATACTACGTCATAACTGAACCTTCTCATTTCCATACATATATGTCAGATTAGCTCCATTGATAGGCTGCTTTTAAATTGAACACCCTGTAGTATAGGTAGAAGCCTTGGCAGTAACGCAGTGAAGATTTCATATATTGTTGTAGTATATGTAGAAGCCGGCAGTACCGCAGTGAAGATTTCATATATTGTTATAGTATATGTAGAAGCCGGCAGTAGCGCAGTGAAGATTTCATATATTGTTGTAGTATATGTAGAAGCCGGCAGTACCGCAGTGAAGATTTCATATATTGTTATAGTATATGTAGAAGCCGGCAGTACCGCAGTGAAGATTTCATATATTGTTATAGTATATGTAGAAGCCGGCAGTACCGCAGTGAAGATTTCATATATTGTTATAGTAATTAGAAGCCGACAGTAGCGCAGTGAAGATTTCATATATTGTTGTAGTAATTAGAAGCCGACAGTAGCACAGTGAAGATTTCATATATTGTTATAGTATATGTAGAAGCCTTAGACCCCCATGAGGCCATTACCTTGTAGTGGTGGCGGGGGGCTTACGTACCTCAATGATCCAGAAAGCTATGCCGGCAGGAACGTTCTGTTCCTGGAAGGGTTACCCATGCCGGACAGGTCCAAGGTGAGAGGTCAGACTAAATGTGGCCTCCTGGTCCTCCAGGTTGGAGGGTTGGGCGCAGCTAATCAACTCTGCCCCATAAAAAAGAAAAATGTTACAGAAACTTCGAAAGGAAAAAAATGTTCTCGATGTCCAGCGGTCTTGAGATAGAGTACCACTGTCAGCATGAACAGTATGGGTAAAAGCCGCAAGGAAGCCCACGCTGGGAATTCAAGTCTGCTGGATGTCAAATCTAAACTAAGAATAAGATTCTGGAACGTCAGAACAATGTTCGAGACCACAAAGACAGCACAGGTGGTAAAAGAGATGCAACACTATAAATTACACATTCTAGGGGTCAGCGAAGTAGATGGACAGGCTTTGGACAGACGACAACTAGAACAGGGAAACCATCTTGTACTCAGGAAGAGACGACGGAATCATTCAGCAGGAGTTGACTAATAATAAGGAAAGGATTGAATAAACATCTCTTAGAGTGGCACCCGATTAATGAAAGATTGTTGAAAGCTCGATTTAATGGGAAAGCTAACTATCATTCAGTGCTATGCACCCACTAACGAAGTCGAAGAAGAGGACAAAAACACATTTTATAGAAGGTTACAGGAAATAGTGGACAAGGTTCCAGCTCAGGACGTTTTGTGCATAATGGGAGACCTAAACGCAAAAGTTGGCAACAATAACAGACACAGAGAAGCAATAATGGGGAAAGAAGGATGTGGCACTGCAAATGAAAATGGAGAAATGTTGAGCAATTTTTGTCTAGAAAACAGACTGATCATAGGAGGCACATTGTTTCCACACAGGACCATACACAAGTACACATGGATATCCCCAAATGGAAGAGATGAAAACCAGATCGACCACTTTATGATCAACAGTAAATGGCGAAAGACATTACTTGATGGGGAAAAGAGGAGCTGACTGGGGCGACCCCCCCTTTGTCGTTGCCAGATCAGGCTCAAACTCAAAAAACATATATAAACCAAGACAAGAACAGAATACTTTAATGTTAATTTTTAAAAGATAGAGATTGCTACAAAATATAATGGAACTAAAGAACAGATTTAAATCCTGTCAGAGCAGTCGGGCAACACCAACTGAAAATCCAAGAAAATGGAATCATAAAAAGCACATATAAAATAGTTAGAGTAGGAGGGGAACCAGTAAAGGACAAATAAAGGGGAAAGTGGCCAGACCTGGGAATACACCCAAAAGGAAAGGGGGAAAAAAAATCTCATTGCATTAGATCAGAAGTAAAAAATAAGGCAAGAAAAGAATATCAGAAATAAAAAAAAATGGTAAAAAGTGCTAGAACAGACAAGAAAAATTTAGGGAAAGACGCAGAAATAGCAGAAAAGGCTCAAAGTCATGATCTGCACAATTACAAGATTACCAAACAATTATGGGAGGTAAAAGACACAACCTAACATGACGAAACAGTCTAGGACAACTGTTGACAACAGGGCAGGAGCAGGATATGAGATGGACATCCCACTTTGAAGATGTGCAAAAGACCTGACCCTGCATCCACCGGATATTCCACCGGCCCACAGGATATTGATATCAACCTCAAATTGCCAGAAAAGCAAGAAATAGTAAAAGCTTTGGATCCTGAGAAACAACAAAGCCCCGGGAAATGATGAAATGAAGCAGAGCTTTTCAAGATCGACCCCACAGCTGCAAACATATTAGAGCCACTGTTTGCAGATATCGGGGAGAAAGAAAATTGCCAAGGTTTGGGACTAGGGTACTGTAGTAAAAACCCCCAAGAAAGGAGATCTAACAGTTCTAACGGGAGAGGAATCACGTTGCTTTTAATCCCAAGTAAGATATTCTGCAAAATTATCATAAGGGAATACAAGAAGTGATAAGTGTCTACGAATGGAGAACAGGATTTAGGAAAGGGGGGAAAAATGAAATATATTTACCTGCGTAACATTTTAGAACAATGAGCGAGTGGCAAAGGACTAAAACATCAACTTCATGATTTTGAAAAGGATTGACAGCGTCCACGAGACGCCTATGGAAGATACTAAGACAATCCGTACCGCAAAAACTTTTAACATCATAGTCGCTTCATAAAGATTTCTCCTGCAACCTAAAGAATTCCCAACAAAACATTCCCAGTAAAATCTTGTAAACGGGGGCGTAATGTCCTCTTTTTGTTTAGTATTATAATTGATCAAAAAAAAAAACCAAAAACAACAAGCACCGAGGGAAAAAGATGGACCCCTTTGATATGCTTGAGGATCTGGGCTTTTTCAGATGATATAGCCCTTGCACACAAACATGAACATATACAAGAGAAAAGTACAATACTTACAGCAGGCAAAGACAGAGGCCTCAAAACAAACACAGGAAAACAAAAAATTTTGACAAACAGGAAAACCAACAACCAGAATGTTAGAAAATGAAACACTGGGGAAAAGGGTTGAGCAGTTTAATATCTTGAGGTACTGACACTAAAAGGGGGAAAAGGAAGATATAAAATCACGTCTAAGTGGGAACCGCTTTTTCCGAATGAACCCGTATGGAAGTCCAAAATCTACAAAGGGCCACAAAGCTTAAACTCTATAAAAGCATTGTTTTTCCCGTTTTGCCTAGGATGGAATGTTTGGGGGAGACCAAAGGAGATACTACAGGTATCAGTTTTCCACCCTTTTTCCCGAATCTTGGGAATCTTTTGTCCAGTAAAAATATCCAATAACCAACTACTCCAAGATACAAGACAAAAAGGAAGAAACATCTCAAAAAAAAAGATGGAAATGGCATGTTATGAGAATGAGACAAAAAATGCCCAAAAGGGAGCCTCATTAACACCAGAAGGAAAGAGAAAGAAAGGCAGACCCCGGACAACATGGAGGCGCATGATGGAAGAGGAACTGGACGCCGCATCTCTGACGTGGGGCTCTGCGCTGAAGGTTGCACGGGACAGGAAACGGGGAAATCCTTTCTGAAACCCCAGTCACTAGGCATGACGGGATTGGGGAAAGAAAGCCTTTTGGGATTGGGAGTAAGATTTTTATATTGTTTTGTAATTGAAACCCTCAGAACCAGTGAAGATTTAATATTGTTGTAGTGTATTTGGAAACCCGGGGTAGCCAGTGGGCAGTCACTTTTCCCAGAAAGTTGGTGGTGCCGATGTGTTTTTAATGAGAGTTTTTCCCAAAAACAAGACCTCAAGTCAACAGGCAATTAGTCCCCAGAGAAAACTCTAAGTAAAAAACATCCCGTAATGTTGACCATATTACCTATCGGGGACTGGTTAAAAAAAAATAGGGCTTTTTTTTCTCCCAAAATACAAATGAAAAAGATTCTTTATCATTATGATTATTTTGTTTTCTAGCTTTTGTTTTTTTGTTTATTGTCAAGAAACATTGACATCTTTTTTATCCCATTGCAATATTTATTTCACAAAAAGAAAATTGAATTTTTGGGGGCAAAATGCCCGACAAATTTAGAACGTCATGGATAAAAAAGAAGAGATATAGACATCTTAATATACATGAAAATTTTAATAATAAACAAAACATATCCGTCTGGAAAACTGAACGATTTTGATTAATTAAACATTACATTTGTTTCGAAAAAAAAACCAGTAAATTTAGGGCATGATTCTGGAGACAAAGAGAACGATCAAGACGACGAAGGAAAAAAGATATTAAAGAAAATTTTTGTTATTGGGCCCCCAATGGGGGCCGCGACGGTGGACCCAGTACGTGAGCGAGGGTCAGAATCTCATCCTTCGGAAGATCTGCTGGAGCTTTGTTTTACTGTGTAAAGTGTGCCTGTTGGCTTTGAAACGGCTTCCACCTTCTGACTTTGATCTTAGCCACATTTTTTTCCCATGGCAGTGTCGAAAGGGCAGACCCTTTACTTTTTGAGGGGTTTTCCCTTTTTTCCCATCGTTCTTTCGGATGAGAGCAGCTCGGAGCTTCTTTTTTTGTAAAGAGTGTGCTATTTCCGTTTATGGGCCCCCACCTTTTGGGCCCGCGATCAAGTTTTGGGACTCACGAAGGCTCCCCTTTTGGCCGCGATCGGTTGGGCCTCAGAAGGCTCCCACCTTTTGGGCCCCGGATCAAGCGTTGGGCTCTACTGAAGGCCCCCACCTTCTGTCAGCAATCAAGTGTTGGACTCTGCATTTTGATTATAACTAAAAGGCGGAGTGAAGAACATGCCAGAGATCTGACTAGAATTAACAGTTTTCAGATTTTGTGATAAAAAAAGGTTTTTGCTAAAAACTGCTACGTGGTGATGAATATTCATAATCCATTTGAGTCATGTTTGTGAACTGGATTATTCTAATGTACGCATGTTTGATTCTCATTTTTTACCATAGTTTTTAATTATGATTAAATGTTCCCGCTCCCTGAACACAGGGAAGAAAATCATTTAGTCGATTTCATTTATCCCCTTGAAATTTGTTAAAAATTTAAATAAGTGTTTGAAGATAAACAAAACTGATTGAATTTATATCTGCAATCATTGAGTCCTAAGCTCAGCCCCTTTCATTACCCTGAACAAACAGAGGGGTGGAATACTTCAAAAACTTCGAAAAGATTCTTTTTACCCTGACTAAAAAACCGTGTATTAAGTTTATTCTGGATTGATTAGAGCGGCTCGCGGGAAATGAACACTCTACCTTTGAAATCTATCTAGCATATTGTCCATCTACTTTCAATCAGTTATTACAAATACGTACATTTAGATTTGATTTGTGATTCAAGCATTAGAAATAGACTTTTTGATTTGATTCGGATTCATGGCTCTGTAGAAAATCTTTTTTTAGTTTTGATTCTGTGTTTTTATTGCTACTGTAGAAATAGTACATGGATTTGATTCTGTGATTGATGTCTACAAAAAAACATCAACAAAATTATCGGCCATAAATTTTAAATTTTTTTCAAAATTGAGGATCTCTATTAATGTTACTTTAAAAAAAATTACAACTTTTCTAAAAAAAAAAAACCTTTTTTTTGGGGAACCCCCCATGACATTGATTTTGAAATGTTCTGTCTGTTGTGAATTTGACTTTTCCCAAAAAAAGATTTATAGAATATTTTTTTATGTTTTCATAAATAGTGTAATTCACTGCCTCTGTTATTTCTCTGGTTCATCTTTTGCTTTGATCCACTGCCCAGTACAACATTGCTCTTTAAAAACCCACTGCCTGTTGGTAATCTGGTTATGTCCCGAACATTTAATTTTTGTTTCTTAATGATTTTTAGTATTGAGGTTGTGCTTCTTTTGTCCTGATGTTTTTTTTAAATCGATCTTTTCTTGATACTCCCGAGTCGGTAGGCCTTTCTCTTTGTGACTAATTTTATTCTATCTTTTGATGATGCCCCCCGGGTTTTGCCCGATAATGTTGACAAGCCTTTTAGTTTCATGGTGAATGCTGCATTTCAAAATTTGTCTTTTTAAAAACTATGACTTGTTTTTTTTTATTGCATCTGTTTTATTTCGTTAGTTACCCTTTTTATTCGCTTTAAATTAGTCTTATTAGCAGTCTGTATCATGAACATTTCTTTTGTAAAACTATACCCCGTTATACCCTAGAATACACGAGATTACGGTTTTTTTTATGATAAAAAACGAACCGTAAAAACCCTATAAGATAAGGCCATAAGGGGGACAAATTCTTTTTACTACCTTGCATTAGCATCTAGATATCAGTTCCCGTTCGATTATTTTTTCCCCTCACTAACCGGTGAGACCAGGCCCCCGAATAGAGTTGGGAGTTATAATTTAAAAGGTGACCCCAGTTCAACCTTTTAGAGCAATCTCTAACCATTGATTAAAGTTTACAGTAAACATTGTTTTCTTTACATGCTCAGCTGTTGTCTTGTCATTTGTCGTAAATCAAGTTATTATCGATTTTGATTAGAAAAATATGTAGCAATGGTGAAACACGTAAAATCAAATTCGTAGTTTTAATAATACAAAAAAATAACTGTACAAAACGTTTCTATCAAAATGCCTTTACCCCAAAATCTAATTAACTCATTGCTACATGTTTTATTTTTTTCTTTCCACCATTTACTTATTTATAAGGGTTTTTGGGGGGGGGGGTATAGTGATCTTGGGGTTTTGTTTTAAGGCACTGTGAAAAGGATATTCTTTTTCAAAAGACTGTTCTTGATGAACTTTCCCATTCTTGCGTGGTTTTCCCTCTTGCCTGTACTGTTCCCTTTTTCTGTGGCCTCTGTGGTAGGTGATACCGGGGTATTCTGGTCGGGTGCCCAAACCATTTAATCTGTTGTTCATTTATAATTGCATTACTGGTTTTAATCCAGTCTTCTTCTGATTTCTTCATTTCAAGTTCTTATTGTCACACCTGCGCTCTTCTAAGACATTCATCTCTGTCGTTATGATTTTCCGCTCATTATGATGTTATTGTTTTTGACACTGGTAAACATAGTGTTGGCCAGATAGTCTTCTTTAAGTTTGCTTTATTTTTTAGCGTTATCTTTTTTGGAACAGTATTTTAACCGTCCAAACCGGTTGTTTTACGAAACGATAATACTATTCGCCATTTTCTGCAATATTCACGAGTTGGGTTAGATTTGGTTGAAAAAAAGGCTTTTTGGGTCGAAACGTTGCTGTATATCGTTATTTTTTTATGTTTTTTGAAAAACTACATCTTTTTTTTTATGTTTCAAATCAAGTTGTAATTTTCCCATGTCGAAAGGTTTCTAGAAATCAAAAAAATGTTTAAATTTTTTGAATCATACCATTTTTACTATAAAGATAGGATTGTGGTTCAAGGCTGCGAAATTAATCAAACGTGACATGAATCGGGAAATTCACAAGAACGAACGGGATTGGTATAAAAGACACTCAAAATTTCAACGAGCATACAAAGGGGCCAACCCGGTTTTGAAGATGTCTTGTGGGCGTTCTGATGGGTTGACAATTGGGGTTCGTTTTTTTTCCAAGTTTACAAGAAAAAATTTGAAACAAACACATAAGAAAACACCCCTATATAGAATGGAACACAGGGTTTTATTCGTCAAAATTTCCCCAAATTTTTCGGCCCACTGTCCATTTTGCCCAAATAAACTTTTCCCCCCTAGATTAAACAGTTTGCCAACGCCCCCCCCTATATAAAATGCTTTTTTTAAATATTTATTTTAATTTCTATTTGGGGCCACCCTAACCCATGCACCACCCAAATTCTTCTGAACCCACATCCCCCCCTAGAACGCCAGCGCCCACTTAAAAATTTTCCCCCACGGAAAACGCGGGTCTAGAGTGTTTCCCCAAAATTTTTTTAAACCACCCCCCTTTCCCAAAAATAAACTTTGTAACCCCCCCCCACATTATAACATTTTTTCCCCGCCCCCCCATATATACTTTATTATCTCTTTGACAAAAAAAAATTGATATATTTTTTGCATACAGGGCCCAAATTTTTCAAATGATTATATGCATGAAACTGAAAATTGATGAAAAATGGATCAAGACGGGCATAAGATAAATTTAAAAATGCAGAATTCAAATTTTTATGATTATTAAATTAAAATCACGAAAATAATTTATTATAAAATATATATTATTAATTTCTTCTTTAAGGAGTCCCAAACCCTAATAGCCAAAAACCCACCAAATTTTTTGACCCCCTATCGCCTCCCCAGAACGAATCAAACACACTTTAAGGGGGAGGGAAAAAACCCGGTCTAATTCCCATTTAAATTAAATTTTTTTCCAAAAAAAGCATAAAAGTAATGCTACATAAAGGAGGGGTGAAGACAGAGACCAACACCAACGTTTTTATGTGTTGGGGATCTGACTGATTGATTGATTGATAGGGAATCATCATTGCATGTGAGAAACGCCTTTTTCACACCGAAGAATATGATAACTCCGAAACCGACAAGGGCCCCCGATGAATTTTTAAAAATGGAGACGATGTGAAATTTTTAATTCTTTCTAATGGATTTTGTCTGGGTAGCAGCTTTTTCAACATGCTCTTCTCGATTTTTTAACTGCCAAGGGTTCTTTTACGTTCTAAATTTAACATGGGAATGTATTATCGGAAAATATAACAAAATAATAACAATGATTATAACAATGATAAAACAATTTAATGGGAATTAAAATGTTGACCTTTCTCCCGTCAAAAAGGGAAAAAATGGTTGCACAATAAAACAAGGTTGTAAAGAGGAAAACCGTGAAAGTGAGTCTAGGAAAAAAATAAACGGGCGTGTTTCGAAAATTGATTAAATTAGGGCGCCTTAAAAATTTTGATTGCGCTATGGGGCCTGCGGACGTCGAGGGAAGCGCTGCAGTAGACCCTTCCATATGTCCCCTTCCGGCCCCTCTCTCCCAAAACAGTATCACCAATCTCTGTCACCAGCCTGTCTTATTTGTTTTAGTGATGCTAGCTTTTCAGACACCATCGTCTTTTTTACAAATCAAAGTAAGAACACCCCATTCGTCCGGGTCGTCCAGGGACTATAATGGGGTATTGAAATGTTGGGAATGTGGATAGACGTTTTTAAAAAAATAATTGTTACAAGGAGCGTTGTTATTTTCATTTTTTGGGGAATCCTGTGTTACACCATGGTCTTTTTTTTAAACATGTATATTACAGTATTACTTAAACAAGGATAAATATAAATGAATAAATATAAAAAATGAAAAGATAAAACTGTTGAGCACCTATAGATCTGTTAGAAATGTATCAACTCCTGTTCTGTATAAAAACAAAAAAAACAATACCTAATTTAATGACAAAAGTGAAGATCTTTTTTAAATAAAAAAATTTAAATTTTTTGTTGCAACATCAAAATAAATGAAACAATAAAAACAATTCAAAGGGTATAAATACAACTTGTATAAATAAACTGTCGGGAAAAAAATAATAAAATATAAAAACAAGTAAAGCAGAATCAGAGAACAACATACACTCGTTACAACACATCACCCGACTTCGGAAAGCAAAATTTTTTCCCAAAAACAATCAATTTTGATGAAATAAAATGGGAAAAAAATAATAAAATATACAAGACAAGACTAAAGCAGAGATACAGAGAACAAATACACTGTTACAACACATCACCTGACTTGGAGAAAGCAAAATTTCCTTTCTAAAGACAATCAATTCTTGATGAAAAAATGATGAGAATCCCATGGACTGCTAAAATGACTAATATGGAAGGTTTAACAAGGGCAAGACAAGAAAGCTTATCATCAATATAATAAAGAGCAATCATCATTTTTAACGGGAACGGGAAAAGGGTGCTTGAACACCCGTGACAACCGGTAAAATCGAGGGGGCGGGGCAGATGTGACATGGAGAGAAAAGTTTGGGCAACATGACTTCAGGGGCGGAAGAGCGGCAACATGTGACACCAGGGACAGAGGTTTTGGGGTATCCATTTCCTTCCAGCCCACGCACCCGAAAAAAATTGATAGTAATAAATAAATCTACAATAAGGAATATCAACAGATATCATAAACGATGAAGAGTCAGTCCCCGTTAATTTGCCGTTTTGATAAACGAAGAAGAGATTGGCATCTATGACAAGAAACAAAAAAATAGGAAAAAATAAAGTGTTGAAAAAAAACAAAATCTTGACAGCTTAATATCTTGGGACAGACAAAAGTAACAACATTTCTTCCCAAAAGTCCTTGAACGGAAGACATTTCGCTCAGCACGGGAAAACCCCATTGGTGGTCTCTTTAAAACCCGATTTTTTTAAACGAAAATGTTGACAAGTGACTCATTTTTTTATTTTGTCATAGAAAGTGTTGATGAACAAAGAAAAAGAGGTCATATTTTGTCAGGGAACGTGTTGTTGAAGAAGAAAAGGTATATTTTTTTTGGCGGGTTTTTGAAGAAGAAAGTGCATTTTTGTCAGGGGAAAATGTTGTTAAGAAGAAAGGAGGTTATTTTTTGGAACGTGTTGTTGAAGAAGAAAATATTTTGTGGGAAAGTGTTGTTGGAAGAAAGGGTGTCATATTTTTGTGGGAAAGTGTTTTTGGGAAAAAAGTGTCAATTTTTTTCAGGAAAGGTTGTTAAGAAGAAAATAGTGTCATATTTTTTTCAGGGGAAAGTGTTGTTGAAGAAGAAAGTGTCATATTTTTTTAGGGGTGTTGAAGAAGAAAGTGTTATTTTTTTGGGGGAAAATGTTGTTGAAGAAGAAAGGTATATTTTTTTCAGGAAAATGTTGTTGAAGAAAAAAGTGAGGTATATTTTTTTAGGGGAAAATTTTTTGAAGAAGAAAGTGTCATATTTTTGTCATAGAAAATGTTGATGAAGAAGAAAGGGGGCTTTTTCCTCAGAATTGTTAAACAAAAAAGTTACTAAAAGAATTCATGTTTCAGATTTTGGGAATAGAAAATGATAAGTAAAAAATATTGCTCAGAATTTTTTAATAAAAAATGATAAGGAAAACTATTGCTCAAATTTTGTAAAAAAGTGATAAGTAAATATTATTGCTCGATTTTTGTAATAGAAAGTGATAAGTAAAAACTATTTTCGATTTTTTTAATAGAAAATGATAAGGAAAATAGTGGGTTTTTTTTTAATGAAAAGTCCAAGACATATCAAGTTTTTTGGGAAAATCCGCGCTTATCTGAATTTCTTTCTCCCTTTACCAAGTCTGGAACTTTTTAGTTTGGGGGAGCAGATTACGAACAGAGCTGCAGTTGTAGTCATGATCAAAAGTTTGTCATGAGAAGAACTGCTACTTTAATAGTCCTTTGTAATTTCCTCTCTCTTTTTCTCTTCTCTCTCTCTCTTTCTTTCTCTCTTCCCCTTCTTTCTCTTTTTTCTCTCTTTTCTTTTTCTCTTTTCTCTTTCTCTTTCTCTCTCTCTTTTTTTCTCTTTCTCTTTTTTTCTCTCTTTTTTTTCTCTTTTCTTTCTTCTTTTTCCCCTTTCCTTTCTCTTTTTCTCTCTTTCTTCTCTCTCTCTCTCTCTTTCCTCTTTTTTTCCTCTCTTTTTTTTCCCCCTTTTTCTCTTTTCCTTTTTCCCTCTTTTTCCTCTCTTTCTTTCTCTTTTTCTCTCTTTTTCTTTTCTCTCTTCTCTCTCTTTTCTTTTTCCTCTTCTTTTTCTCTCTTTTTTTCTCTTTCTCTCTCTCCTCCTTTTTCCCCTTTTCCCTTTTTTCTCTTCTCTCTTTCTTTCTCTCTCTCTCTTCTTTCTCTTTTTCTCTCTCTTCTTTTTTCTTCTTTTTCTCTCTTTCCTCTTTTTTTCTTCTCTCTCTTTTTCCTCTTTCTCTTTTTCTTCCTCTTTTCTCTTTTTTCCTTCTCTCTTTTTTTTCTCTTCTCTCTCTTCTCTCTCTCTCTCTTTTTTCTCTTCTCCCTCTTTTCTTCTTCTTTTCCTCTTCTTTTTCTTTTTCTCTTTCCTTTTTCTCCTCTCCTTTCCCCTTTTTTTCCCTCATGGGCCCAAATTTTCCCCCTCAGTAAAAATCTTTTGAATCCATCTTTTCCGTGGTTTTTCCCCTTCTCCCCCAGTACAATTGGAGTAAGTTGGGATATCTTCCTTCTCCCCCCAGTACAATTGGAGTAAGTTGGGATATCTTCCTCTTCTCCCCTTTGCCAGTGCAATTGGAGTACGTTGGGATATCTTCCTATTCTTCGAGCACTCCATATCGACCACTCGTTAAACCACTCTCTGGATTTGTATGTGATCTGAACCTAAGAGCGATTGTATGTTGTGAAAGTTATGCGCCTATAAGTAGGCCAGCACAGCCGATTTCTGCGACGCTTTTTATTTACTAGGCTAGCTTCTCTAGTCGCCTCTTACGACATCGGTAGGTCTCAGTGTTACTATTTTTTGCTCCCTTTCAAGCCCCGACAACACAGACGCGTTGGGATATAGAAAAGACATCTATGATCATTCAACAAAGTTTGATACCTCCCCCCCTTTCCCCCACCCAAGCCATAAATCAACAGGAAATGTAGAAGTTCTAATAACACATACAAGAGCAAGTATTACAGAAAAATAGGACATTTGCATGTTTAGGCTGCTAACACTACCACTTTGATGGCGGTCGTTCAACACACACGACACACTTCACACAACAACAACCTCTTCAACGGAAGTCGTGACAGTACAAACTATGTAACCAATGGAAACGGATAGCTCTCCTTCAGGCATGAAACACTGACATTTATACTGAAATACCATACATCAGGCAAGTCTGGGGGGGTGACAAGACTGGAGCACGAGAGATATGGCAAGTTTAAACAAGAGAGAGAAAAAAGAGATTGATAAACATTGACAGTGCTTAGAACGAAACAAGATCTCCTACATGAATGATCGTTTCCTTTTTGTTTCTCTTCATTTCCATTAGAACTTTCTCGTATGTAGTGAGACAGAAAGCTAATTAGATGACAAGCATGTAGACATTCACTGAAGTAGACAGACAGACAGGATGAGCGGACAGATGGACAGACAGGACAGACGGATGGACGGACGGATAGACAGAGACAGACAGAGACAGAGACAGACAGACAAACAGATAGATAGGAAATATACAGACAGACGGACGGACGGACGGACGGACGGACGGACGGATGGACGGATAGATAGATAGATAGATAGATAGATAGATAGATAGATAGATAGATAGATAGATAGATAGATAGATAGAGATAGATAGATAGATAGATAGATAGATAGATAGATAGATAGATAGATAGATAGATAGATAGATAGATAGATAGATAGATAGATAGATAGATAGATAGATAGATAGATAGATAGATAGATAGATAGATAGATAGATAGATAGATAGATAGATAGATAGATAGATAGATAGATAGATAGATAGATAGATAGATAGATAGATAGATAGATAGATAGATAGATAGATAGATAGATAGATAGATAGATAGATAGATAGATAGATAGATAGATAGATAGATAGATAGATAGATAGATGAAAAGATAGATAGATAGATAGATAGATAGATAGATAGATAGATAGATAGATAGATAGATAGATAGATAGATAGATAGATAGATAGATAGATAGATAGATAGATAGATAGATAGATAGATAGATAGATAGATAGATAGATAGATAGATAGATAGATAGATAGATAGATGGATGGATGGATAGATGGATAGATGGATGGATAGATGGATAGATGGATGGATGGATAGATGGATAGATGGATAGATGGATAGATGGATAGATGGGTAGATGGATAGATAGATGGATAGATGGATAGATGGATAGATGGATAGATGGATAGATGGATAGATGGATAGATGGATAGATGGATAGATGGATAGATGGATAGATGGATAGATGGATAGATGGATAGATGGATAGATGGATAGATGGATAGATGGATAGATGGATAGATGGATAGATGGATAGATGGATAGATGGATAGATGGATAGATGGATAGATGGATAGATGGATAGATGGATAGATGGATAGATGGATAGATGGATAGATGGATAGATGGATAGATGGATAGATGGATAGATGGATAGATGGATAGATGGATAGATGGATAGATGGATAGATGGATAGATGGATAGATGGATAGATGGATAGATGGATAGATGGATAGATGATAGATGGATAGATGATGATAGATAGATAGATAGATAGATAGATAGATAGATAGATAGATAGATAGATAGATAGATAGATAGATAGATAGATAGATAGATAGATAGATAGATAGATAGATAGATAGATGATAGATAGATAGATAGATAGATAGATAGATAGATAGATAGATAGATAGATAGATAGATAGATAGAAGATAGATAGATAGATAGATAGATAGATAGATAGATAGATAGATAGATAGATAGATAGATAGATAGATAGATAGATAGATAGATAGATAGAAGATAGATAGATAGATAGATGAATGTACTAACAGACAGACAACAAATATATTAAAATAGATACATATTACGCAAGAAGCATACACATAGTTGGATAAAGGGAGAGAAAAGATAGAGAGAAGAAAGGAGTGAAAGCGATAGATAGAATATGTACATATAAATATACATTAGCAAAACATAAACTAGTATTGTACACTAAGCAAGGCTATTCTTCCAACTACTGTAATGTTCTCACTAGGTTATAGTATTTGTGTATATATTAGAACTCTGTCACACTCCAGAATACAAACTGAACACATATTTTTAGATGTTACAGCAACATCACACATACACTAACGTAACATGAAGCTCTTCGATTTTTTATTGTGGTTGTAAATTTTCCTCGACGACGTTCTTTACAAGATAACATGTTAGTTGATATCATACATCCTTCCTTCCTCCCTTCGTTCCATCCTTCCTTTCGTTCTCTTCAAGTATTGTCGATATATTCAATGTTCTCTTGTTAAACTTCACAGTGTATGGTAGCTCACACAGGTCCGTGTATGGTAGCTCACACAGGTCCGTGTATGGTAGCTCACACAGGTCAGTGTATGGTAGTTCACACAGGTCCGTGTATGGTAGTTCACACAGGTCCGTGTATGGTAGCTCACACAGGTCCGTGTATGTAGCTCACAGGTCCGTGTATGGTAGCTCACAAAGGTCCGTGTATGGTAGCTCACACAGGTCCGTGTATGGTAGCTCCCAAAGGTCCGTGTATGGTAGCTCACACAGGTCCGTGTATGGTAGCTCACACAGGTCCGTGTATGTTTTCTTCCAGTGTTGTTTCGTTAGGCCAGTGGGGTTTGCCCAGTATATCACATTCGGGCAGTCTTGAATTATGTGCTCTGCAGACTATGGGTGCCTTCATCTTCTTTTTTTAACGCTCCATATCAACCTTGTTAACCACTCTGTGTGATTTGTATGTGATCTGAGCCTGAGCGATTGTACGTTGTGCCAGTTATGCGACTACAGTAGACCAGCACATCAGATTTCTGCGCTGTTTTTATTTACTAGGGTAGTATCCCTAGGGCCTACATCAGTCGCCTCTTACGACATGCATTGTAGGTTGCAGTGGTACTATTATTTGCTTCCATTGCGAGCCCCGGCAGCACACGGGCGCTAGGGGTGCCTCATCACATGTACACATTTCTGAATTGCCAATTTTGTGGATGCATAGTCGTTTGTATCATTTTTTGATGTGCAGAATGACAACTTGTTCTAATTTGCTCCTATATTTATTTAGTCTTCATGTGTTAGTATTGGTGTCTCTCTTATTTAACTAGGTGACTCGTCAGCTTTTCAAACCATGTAACAAGAAACTTTATGATTGACTTAATCATGTTTCTTTTTGGTAATGGGTAACTGTACATCCAGTTGGTCTTCTACATCAGCTTTCTTGACCAGTCGGTCTTCTGTCTTATTTCCTGGTATTCCACAGTGAGTCAGTATCCACTGTAAGACGGGGGTCTCTGTGGCTGAGTGGTTAAGCCCTTTGCCTTGCGAGTCGAAGGTCGTGGGTTGAATCCGACCGCGGCCTTCTGTTCATAGTGCAGTTTTTCCAGAGACCCCTAGGATTGTTGCCGGAGTCACGGAGTTCATACTTTGTACAATAGTATCGGCAGGTGGCGTGATATTTCTGCGGAGAGGGACCGAGCCATATGGGGTAGAACCCGGTGCAATGAAGTCAATCCTTCGGTTTTTAAACCCTTTTTTAAAACTATAAGACAGCCTAACTGGTTGTACAATTCAGACAACTTTCTTGCAACCATCTCTTGCTACTTGACATTATATTTATATAGTTTACGAAAGTATAATTGTTTATTTACCACAAGGGACGGGATCACTCTGTTCATTCAGTGAATTAACAGAACAACTTTATTGGGTCGTCGAGTCAGTCTATGCGTGCGTACATGACTTATGAACACGATACGGGTCTGGGAGGTGCTTAGACAGCGACGTAATTGATTGATTGATAAATAAATAGATAGTAAACAAATATTAAGGGCCTCCGGAAAAAAATAATAATTTACCAATTACAGAATGCGAACCTCAAGCTTAAGCGGCAACTCTCCAAAAGAGCTAGCTGTCTGCGCTTGGGAAAAAAACCCTTGTCTGCAGTGCTAGACAATGGGTGCTCTAAGAAATAAGGTTGTGGTTTGAATCCTGTGTTTGGTAAAAAATATTTCCGGAGGTCATTAATACATGTTTACTGTCTATTTACTTTTCATATCCATTGACTTCGGTGATTCCCCTATTTTTTCTGATGTCCGCCTTATTATTATTATGTGTCAGTGTTTATACTAAAAGTTTGAAGTGAAATCTTGAAATTCTTTGGCTGGGGGAGGGGGCGTTGCTTATTTTTACTGTAAACCAGTGGCGGCTCGTCATTAAGGGCCAGTGGGCCGGGCCCCACCAAAAATAAGGTGTAACGTGTACTTATTTTTTTATACATTAAAATATAACCTAACTGAAACCATGAATTTTCCGAAAATTTCTGCCTGGCCCCATCAACAAAAATGATTACGAGCCGCCACTGCTGTACACCCATCACATATGGGAATATAAAACGTACAGAAACACATTTAAAACAAATTTTATTTGGATTGTTATCACATAATCTAGCAATATCAGTTCAATATCAACTGAGAATGTATTTTGAACGTACGATAAAGATCGGTGCAACTTGTAGTTTGAATACGCGTTGAGGTCAAATTAAATATGCACATTTTGTACAATTTTTAAATGAAATAAATATTACAGTAATAATCGTGGATGATGTATTTTAATTAGAAATATTATCTAGACATGCTAAGTACTTTTTAAAACAAATGTATACTGTGCATCGAATTATGTAAGCACATTTGCACTGATAATTCGTATAAACCTTGTCTATATTATTTGTCAACTCGGAGATGAGAGACTTGGTTGGGAGAATTGGCGATTCTGGTACATCTATAATGTATTCATTCCGTAATGTCCCTTACGAAACTTCGCTTTTATGACAGGTCTTTGAAGGGTGTATATTTATGTTTGTATATTATATGTTTGTTCAACAGTGCATATGTATATATGCACGTTGTATGATCACGCAACAACGCAGACGTTTATATGTATGTTTGTTGTATGATGATCGTGCAACGGTTCATGCGTTTATATGTGTGTTGTATGATCGTGCAACACTGAAAATGTTTATATATGTATTGATGATCGTTCAACACCGCATATGTAAATTGAATGTTCGTTCAACAGTGCCATATGTTTATATATGTATCGTGCTTCAAGCAACAGTATCCAAATTTATATGTATGCTGTATGTTCACGTGGCAGCACTCATTTTTATATGCGTGTTCTTTTATTAGTACGACAAAGCTCATATTCATACACGAGCGTATACAATACTTTTATTAATACGTAAGTTGTATGTTTGCTAAACAGTTCTAAGGCTCATGTGTGTATGTTCCATGTTTGTGCAACATTTTCTATACATAGATTCTAAAAAAAGATTCCATAAGCAGCAATAAAAACAGAACGATCTTTAGGGAAATCAATTTTAACATTTGTTAATCAGTAAATCACAGCAAATCGCTGCAATTTAGATTTCCATTGTATCCTCTGATAAAACGGCTTTAATGTGATTGTTATGTACACTAAAAAATAATCGATTTATTGTGTAGATTTGATCATTCCACAGGGTTAATGAGACGACATATTTGATCAAGTTTATGTGTTTAATTACCAATCGTTGGTTATGATTGCAGAAATTAGAAGAAAAACATTCAAATTCCAATTTTATTAAAAGAGAGTGGAAAAACAAGTAAAATATTAATACTGTAATTTTAATATATACAAATCTGCTATTAGAAAATTGGAAACAAAACGTTCGTCAGTGTGTTTATCATTACCATCATTATTCAGTAGCGTGTCATGTGTATTCAGTAGCGTGTCATGTGTATTCAGTAGCGTGTCATGTGTTTTCAGTAGCGTGTCATGTGTATTCAGTAGCGTGTCATGTGTATTCAGTAGCGTGTCATGTGTATTCAGTAGCGTGTCATGTGTATTCAGTAGCGTGTCATGTGTATTCAGTAGCGTGTCATGTGTATTCAGTAGCGTGTCATGTGTATTCAGTAGCGTGTCATGTGTATTCAGTAGCGTGTCATGTGTATTCAGTAGCGTGTCATGTGTATTCAGTAGCGTGTCATGTGTATTCAGTAGGTCGTGATTCAGTAGCGTGTTATGTGTATTCAGTAGCGACGGGATCAAGAACAGCCTTACAAAAATGAATATCAGCTTACATATATATGGCCTTTTTAGCCTTTACAGACGATCAATTGGCAAGTGTTTTACTGTGACAACTTCTGAGTTTTAGCTTTTCTCTCTTGTCGTTCAGCTCATGCATAAGTCTCTTCTCAAAAAAATCTGCGCCCTTTCGCAATTTGGCTATCCACACAACTCTGTCATCAGCTAGTTTTTCCCATGTGCTGGAACCTATAGAAAAGTTTTTCATTGAGGCTTTGGAGACATCTTTATAGCTGAGCAGTGGTCTGCCCTGGTGCCTCTTCCTCCGAAAGTTCACAGAACAACATTTGTTTTGGTATGCGTCAAGTTTCCATTCTTCTCAGCTTACAAAATTCCTTAAAAACACACACAAGATCACTACGCCCCCTCCCGAACACTTCCATAAAGAAGTAAATGGTGGAAGAATAATAAGGGTGGCATGTGTAGAACTTTGCTACAGAAACAGTCATTCGACATTTCTCTCTATTCTATGTCGCTGTTACCGTCATGTTCACCGTCATCTGTCATATCTAGTTGTCTATTTTAGTCTTTGTTTTCCTCTTTGCTTCCATCCAAGACTGTCTTTCTAAACCGTTTTGTGTCTCTATATATTCAAGATGTGTAAATTTAATCTGATTTCTTACAGCGCTTTGTTCTGAAATTCTGAAAGTAGGCTGGGGATTCTATAGACCAAAGAAATTAAGGCCGCTTGACCGAGGCTGTCGCCAAGCATGTGCAACTCGTCTGTGTTCTTTTCTCCCCAACAGAAAAAAAGCTTTTGACTTTATCGAAGATTTGAACACGGAATGTTTCCATCAGGAAACCCTACCATGTTTAACAATTCGGACGCCCACTCTCGTAAATTTAATGTAAGCACAGTTCCATATTGGGTTGGCGGGTTTTTTTACGACCGCAGTGGCTCTCAAATATACTCAAACTTAATTGGGAACCAGGAAGGCGCGGGTAAATAAAGGTGGCTGACGTGATGTTGACCACATTACCCATCGTGTGCCGATGGTCAATGAAAAATATGAGTCTTACACCGTATTCCCCAATACACCTCAGGATTTGAAAAATGGTTCCTTTACTTTACTTACTTACAATGTCTTATACATGCGTTTCCATATTGTTATAATAAACACATCATTTAATAAATATCTTTTCTATATTTTCATTACCAGGTAATCCAAATGAAGACAGGACACATCTTTCAGAATTGCTTCCAGCAGCGTCTCCCAACTTTGGGCTTTCCACTGAGGAGAATGAATTTGATAATACTCTTGATGACTTTATGGACGATACTAATGGTGTAGATGATGATGATGATGATGCTGTGCCTGTTATAAACTACACTGATAATGTTATGGAACCGACTATTATGAAGAGGCAGAGATATCATAACAACAAGCAAAGTAAGTTATTGCTTATTCTTATTTTTATATTTTTTCCAAAGGTATCTATCTAAACGTACGTGAGATGAGCTCTTATCGGAGACGTACGATAAAACGTAGGCTCCGTATTCAAGCTCACCACACACACACAAACTAATGGCAGTTGAAAATCGAAAAGAGTAGGCTGCAAAATATCCATCTGTCTAAAATTCATTTTAAATATTTTATTTAAAATTCTACAAACATTTTTTTCATCTTCAAATTTACATCACGGACTATCGCTGGTGACTTCGAGACCTTCCTGTGCAAGACAGAGGTCCGACCTTCCTGTGCAAGAAAGAGGTCCGACCTTCAGTGCCAGAAAGAGGTTGGAGTACACATGACTATTTATTATCATCAATCATCGTTGAACTCTATGGTACTCAAGACAGAGACAACAAATGTTCACCTAATTTGATCTTCATAATTATTCACCGAGGTTTCAAGGGTGATGGTCATATCTATTAATCTATTCTCGCTTTTTAGTCAATTTTTTAATACTAGTTTTACTACCCAGATTTGCATGATTTACGTGTAGAATTTTGTTTCTGATTGTAACGTCTTTCATTTCGCCCTAGGCTCAATTGTGTCTTCTTCTTCTTCTTTTGTCGTCACACTGCTACCGGGTTGTTGCTCTATGTCGTGGTTTTCAGTATTTATCTTGCGATGCACTAGTGGCTTGGATGAGTGTTTTTTTTTTTGCTTTCTGACAGGATTCTGCTATGCCACCTAACCATCTCAATTGGGTCATTATCATCATGGGCGTGTCCTTTATAGGATGTTGCTCTCTTTGCAATGCATCTGAAATTCACTCTGTCTCTAGTCAGTTCACCTACTTTGCCGATGGTCATATTCATGGTTTCTTTAATATCTTGTAGCTATCTTCTTCTTGGTCTGCCTCTGCGTTCTGGGACCCTGCCCTCTAATATTGTTCTATCCAGGCCATCGTGACGCTTGATGGGACCAAAGTATCTAATTTTTCTGTATAGTATGTTGTTTATTAGCCAATTGTCTTTAACATTCAGTTCTTTCAGGACATCAGTGTTCTTCCTTTTTCTGTCCCTGGTATTCGTAGGAACTTTCTGTAGTATTAAGTTTCGAAAAACTGAATTTTCGTTCTTGTTTTTTGTGTGTAATGGTCCATGATTCAAAACCATAAGTAGCCACTGGAAAAATGCATGTTCTCGGTATTTTTAATTTTAATATTTGCTGGTGCTTTGCCACATGTTCTTCATTGTGTTTAATTTCTTGATTGCTATTGCCAAACTTCTTGAGATCTCTTTGACCCTTTGAATCTCTAACCATTCAGCTATTTCACCTCCTATTTTGATGGTTCCTTGTTATGTTATGTTATGTTATGTTATGTTGTGCGATCGACGTCATGGCACATTGGGCATTCCCATTCGTGCTCTGTCCTCCGCTGCAGCAACCATCCCAAAGTCCATTTTCTCACCGTACCCATGAGAAGTTGATTACTATATTTTCTCTTTCTACCACGAAGACCTCACTGTCTGGCATGTCCAAACTTAACGCCTAATTCTCAAACTCGTTCCAGTGTCTGAGACTTGCCCATGTCACATAATTGAAAGCGTACCGCATTGATGATATCGGCTCTGTCCAAACTTCTGCCCGCTTGAGTCGGGCATTGTTTGCAAGAAAGTCAGCACGCTCGTTATCCTGCACTCCAGCATTTCCAGGTATGTACAGCAAAGTCATTTTCTTGAGATGTGATCTCCGAATGCTGTCCACCCATTCCACACGCATACTTCCAGTTTCAATCATTTGAAGCATATTCATCGAGTCTGATATGATAATCGTATGGGCTACCTGTTGCTCAGCCACCCATGACGGAGCCCTGTAGGCAGCAGTGATCTCCAAAGTCATGCTCGATGTCGTTGTATCGAAAGTGCCGCAGTCCTCATGAAGTGTGCTACCGTTTCGCTGTGCTGAATAAGCCCGCGATGATTTGGTTCCGCGTCTGACAGAGCCATCGGTTGTAGATAATGGTTGCTTGTAGTTGTATAGAGATTCTATGAGTTGTATTATGTGTGTTGAAAAGTGCATGTCTTTCTGGTGGTGTATATGGTCGAAAACCTTGCTATAGTCTATGAAACATGCATGCAGGTACGTGTTGTATTCTCTGCATTTCTCGATAATGAGTCTCATGCTGTAAATATGGTCTCTAGTGCCTCTACCTCTTCTGAAACCTACTTGTGCTTCGTGTATTTTGTCTTCTAATTTTTGTACCATCCTTTTCATGATAATTCTTAGTAGGATTTTGCTGGCATGACTTATAAGGGCAATAGTTCTGTAATTAGTGTATAGTTTCAGGTTCCCCTTCTTTGGAATAGGTATTAATACTGAGGCGTCTTTGGCCTAGGGTTAGTGACTCTGTCTATTAACCCCGACGTTCTGAGTTCGAATCACGCTGCGGACAGTTTGCTTGCAAATTGTTTCCGTTGATTTTAACAAAGGACGATGGCGCCACCCGTTCAGAAAGCAATGGCAAACTACTGAACGTATAAGTGGTGCCTAGAAAATCAACGACTTGTTTACTGTGGTTGATGGCTACGTCCTTTGGGATATGCCACGATTTTCATTAATACTGATCTTTCCCATTCCTTCTCAATTGGTTACCATTGAAAAATCGAGAACAAAATGTTACCGACATGTCGTTGACCACATCACCCACTGTGTCCGGTGGGTCAAAGAAATAATACGTGTCTATCGCCTCAAGGTATCTTCTTCTTCCTAGATATCTGGTCATGAGCTAAATCCTCTGTGGACCACAAACTGGACAGTCAGCTTGTGATTTGTCAGCTTACCCCAAAGCTTAGCTACCAGGTCGACTGTGTTTGGTCAAATGTTGTTTTTCAGCTTACACAGGAGAAGACAGTCTTGCAGGACAAGCTCCGGTGTCTTTTTTGCATGTTAATAATGGCAGAGAGTTGTTTACCTTAATCCTAGTCTATTTTTAAGTGTCTGTTGAGTCAGCAGTGTCCAGTACGTAGACGAAATTTAATCACCTGGTCTAATCTGCTGAGGTCTTTGGGGGAAGTCTTTTCCATGATCAAATCCAGTGTTAATCTTCTAATATACTGCAGATTTCTCCTTTTGAGAACTTTGATCTCTAGAAAAAGAGGAACTGTATAGCAACAGTCCTGATTTAACTTTAGGTCATGGTTATCTTAATGTTTAGAATTTCTAGAGTTTTAAAAAACGTAAATTGTGTGATAACAATCCGTAAATGAAATATGTCAGCTTGATAACCATGTAATGCAGATTTGGACTAATACTGTATATATTATGGGTAAGGCAAGTTGATTATGCGTTAGATTCTTGTTTATACAGAAATGTTTACTAATGTCCATTCTGCAGCTATAATCTGGTGCATACATGTGTATCATATATTTATTTTTTATTACAGATCACGGAAAGAGAAGCAGCTTGAGTGATTTGATCAGGAGATTGATGGCGCTGAAAGGGAATTCATTCACAGACGGACGAATAACTATGATGAGATTTGGAACAGGCAGAAGAAGATAGCTTATCTTCTCTTAGATCTACCTAATGGATATTCGTTGAGAAATTGTTTGAATAATCAGAGTAGGACATTGAACACACATTTTTATATCTAACACTTCTGTGCACAACAATCGTAAGATGTATTTGAAATGCAACATCACATGCTCAAGACACATAACTCGGTGTTCTTCATATACAACCTCACAGGCTCAGACACATAACTCGGTGTTCTTCAAATATAGTCTCACAGACTCAGACACATAACTCAGTGTTCTTCAAATACAGTCTCACAGGCTCAGACACATAACTCGGTGTTCTTCAAATACAGTCTCACAGACTCAGACACATAACTCGGTGTTCTTCAAATACAGTCTCACAGACTCAGACATATAACTCGGTGTTCTCCAAATACAGTCTCACAGGCTCAGATACATAACTCGGTGTTCTTCAAATACAGTCTCACAGGCTCAGATACATAACTCTGTGTTCTTCAAATACAGTCTTACAGGCTCAGATACATAACTCGGTGTTCTTCAAATACAGTCTCACAGACTCAGACATATAACTCGGTGTTCTCCAAATACAGCCTCACAGGCTCAGATACATATATCTATATTCTTCAAATGCAGCCTCACAGGCTCAGATACATGTATCTATATTCTTCAAATGCAGCCTCACAGGCTCAGATACATATATCTTTATTATGCAAATGTAACCTCACAGGCTCAGATACATATATCTATATTCTTCAAATAAAACCCTCACAAGCTAAGACACATATTCTCGTCTTTCTTCAAATGTAACCTCACAGGCTAAGACACATATCTAGTCTTTCTTCAAATAAAACCCTCACAGGCTAAGACACATATCTCGTCTTTCTTCAAATGAAACCCTCACAAGCTAAGACACATAGTTCATAGTTCATAAGTACGGTTCCAACTTCACTGCAACGGGTCACCCCATAATTGCTCCGTTCCTGTGCCAATGAAAATCACACGAAATACTAACAACTGTGAAATGTTTCCTGTGTGAACTAATTCCAGAATGAAACAGCCGTGTACCGCCACAATAAGAAACCTGCACCGCATAAAATGCATATGGCCGTCGCTAATGTAGCAACACAAAACTGTTCATCACTTGAATTGCAATTCTTGTCGAAGGGAACATCAATCATGACAAAATCCAGTTTTCTGCACTCGCAATATAACTGCATACGGCAGATTGAGCTTGTTAGTCATAACCGCTGTCCGCCATTTTCTGAATACACACAACAAACGCACGGTTGACACAGCAAAAAGCATTCAATGTAACAGTCATAGCTCACAGCGTTGCTCAAGCACTAAACTCAGTAGCTCGGCAAACGAAACCGGAAAATACCCGACCAAACATGGCGAAAATGCGCTAGCAAAGTCGTGTTCAGAATCAAACAGTTCAGATTCGAATGGTCCTCCCGCATTCCGCCATTGCTGGCCAGGTTTTCATATCTCGCCTTTCTTCAAATAAAACCCTCACAGACCCAAACACATATATCTATATTGTTTATTTGCACTCACAAGCTCAGACACATATATCTCTATTCCTCAAATTCAGACTCACAAACTTGGGCATACATCGTGATATTCCTCAAGTTCAACCATGCACATATAATCATCTCTGTCTATAACTTCAAATTATTAATATATTTATCTCGTACTGGTATAAGTTAGATAAAGCATGCAAGTGCTTTCTCCATACCGCTCCATCCTAGACAATACGTTCAATCTCTTCTATGCGATTAGGTCCGATATTTCCCTCTTCTCTCAGTAAACTATGTCTCACAGTTTCCTTATGTCGTTCTTTCTCTCTTGCATTCTTTTTTCCTTCTACATCAAAACTTGCATTGTTATTCTTTGATTCTCAGAGTATGCTCAAATTATCTCCATCTTCTCCCTGTTGTAAAAGTTGTTACTAGTGATTGGCTAAATGTTTCCATCACTTCTGAATTCGCCTCGTTGTATGTTTATTATTTTTCGCAGATATCTATTTTCAAATGCATTCAATTTACTTTTTATATATTTAGTTATTTTCCAACTCTCGTTGGCATAAGTTAGGATTGATACACCATTGGGATTGAAAATTTGTAATTTAGTTTTAAAATATAGAACTAAGAGTTCTGTAGTTTATTTAGACTCAAAAGCTGTTGTTGTTTTGACAATTCGTAGCATAATTTATTTTTATTTTTCTTTCTATTTCCCGTGCAATCAAAAACATTATCCAAATATGTGAACTGCTGTTTTATTTTATTTTCATTTTGGACTCGAGCGTGATATTTGCATTACTTGTAGTTGTCTTCATTATATTTATCTTTTCATATCTTAATTGCAGTTCAACGTTGAAGATATGGATGACAAGTTTCTTTTCTTTGCACACCTTGGTTGAGACATCCTTCACAGCCTTACAAACAAATATTGGGACATCCTTCACAGCCTCACACACACATAGTGTGACATCCATCCCAGCCTCACACACACATAGTGTGACATCCTTCCCAGCCTCACACACACATAGTGTGACATCCTTCCCAGTCTCACACACACATAGTGTGACATCCTTCCCAGCATCACACACACATAGTGTGACATCCTTCCCAGCCTCACACACACATAGTGTGACATCCTTCACAGCATCACACACACATAGTGTGACATCCTTCACAGCATCACACACACACACATAGTGTGACATTTTTTCCCAGTCTCGCACACAAATATTATGACATCCTTCACAGCCTCACAAACAGATATTATGTCACAACATCACAAACAAATAGCGTGACATCCTTCACAGCCTCAAACACAGACATTGGGATGTTCTTCACAGCCACGCACACAAATATTATGATATTCTTCACAGCCTCACAAACAGATATTATGTCCTCCATCACAGCCTCACAAACAGATATTATGACATCCTTCACAGCCTCACAAACACATGTTATGACATTCTTCACAGCCTCACAAACAGATATTATGTCACAGCCTCACAAACAGATATTATGTCACAGTCTCACAAACAGATATTATGTCACAGCCTCACAAACAGATATTATGTCACAGCCTCACAAACATATATTATGCCACAGCCTCATAAACAGATATTATGTCACAGCCTCACAAACAGATATTATGTCACAGTCTCACAAACAGATATTATGTCACAGCCTCACAAACATATATTATGTCACAGTCTCACAAACATATATTATGTCACAGTCTCACAAACAGATATTATGTCACAGCCTCACAAACATATATTATGTCACAGCCTCACAAACATATATTATGTCACAGTCTTACAAACAGATATTATGTCACAGCCTCACAAACAGATATTATGTCACAGTCTTACAAACAGATATTATGTCAGTCTTACAAACAGATATTATGTCACAGCCTCACAAACAGATATTATGTCACAGTCTTACAAACAGATATTATGTCACAGTCTTACAAACAGATATTATGTCACAGTCTTACAAACAGATATTATGTCACAGTCTCACAAACAGATATTATGTCACAGTCTCACAAACAGATATTATGTCACAGTCTTACAAACAGATATTATGTCACAGTCTTACAAACAGATATTATGTCACAGCCTCACAAACATATATTATGTCACAGTCTTACAAACAGATATTATGTCACAGTCTTACAAACAGATATTATGTCACAGTCTCACAAACAGATATTATGTCACAGCCTCACAAACATATATTATGTCACAGCCTCACAAACAGATATTATGTCATAGCCTCACAAACAGATATTATGTCACAGTCTTACAAACAGATATTATGTCACAGTCTCACAAACAGATATTATGTCACAGCCTCACAAACATATATTATGTCACAGTCTCACAAACAGATATTACTGTCATGCTCACAAACATATATAATGTCACAGTCTCACAAACAGTTTTGTCTACTCTAATACAGGTAATGTCCAACTCAAATAATAATATCACAGTTCACAAACAGAATTTGTCACAGCTCACAAACATATTTATGTTACAGTCGCAAACAGATATTATTTCACAGGCTACAAACGATATTATGGTTCAGCTCACAAACAGATTTGTTTACAGTTCACATTGATATTTGTCACAGTCTCACAAACAGATATTATTCAAGCTCACAACTATTATGTCACAGTCTAAACAGATTTATGTCATAGCTCACAAAATATAAGTACGTTGCACAAACAGATTTATTCAGCCTACAAACATATATTATGTGACAGTCATACAACAGATATATGTCACAGCCTCACAAACAGATATTATTCACAGGGCTTCACAAACATATATTATGTCAGTCTTACAAACAGATATTATGTCCAGCCTACAAACAGAAATGCAGTCTTACAAACAGATATTATGTCAGTCTTACAACAGATATTATGTCACAGCTCACAATGATATTATGTCACAGTCTTTCAAACAGATTTATGTCACAGCCCACAAATCAGATATTATGTCACAGTCTTACAAAGATATTATGTCATTTAAACAGATATTATGTCGCTGTCAGATATTATGTCACAGTCTTACAAACAGATATTATGTCACAGTCTTACAAACAGATATTGTACAGCTCACAAACAGATATTATTCACAGCCTCACAAACATATATTATGTCACAGCCTACAAACAGATATTATGTACAGTTTACAAACAGATATTAGTCACAGCTCACAAACAAGATATTATGTCAAGTCTAAAAACAGATTATGTACAGGTTTAAAATCGATGTTATATAGTCTCACAAAAAGATGTTATGCACAGCTTCCAACATATATTATGTCCCGCCTCACACAGATATTATGTCACAGCTCACAAACAGATATTATGTCTAATCAAAACAGATTTATGTCACAGTCTCACAAAGATATTTGTCACAGCTCACAAAATATATTATGTAAGTCTAACAAACAGATATTATGTCATAGCCTCACAAACATATATAATGTCACAGTCTCACAAACAGATATTATGTCACAGCCTCACAAACAGATATTATGTCACAACCTCACAAACATATATTATGTCACAGTCTCACAAACAGATATTATGTCACAGTCTCACAAACATATATTATGTCACAGCCTCACAAACAGATATTATGTCACAGCCTCACAAACAGATATTATGTCACAGCCTCACAAACAGATATTATGTCACAGTCTCACAAACAGATATTATGTCACAGTCTCACAAACAGATATTATGTCACAGCCTCACAAACATATATTATGTCACAGTCTCACAAACAGATATTATGTCATAGCCTCACAAACATATATAATGTCACAGTCTCACAAACAGATATTATGTCATAGCCTCACAAACAGATATTATGTCACAGCCTCACAAACATATATTATGTCACAGTCTCACAAACAGATATTATGTCATAGCCTCACAAACATATATTATGTCACAGTCTTACAAACAGATATTATGTCACAGCCTCACAAACAGATATTATGTCACAACCTCACAAACATATATTGTGATATCATTTCAATCAAACACATTCATGTACTTTGAATCACTCAAAACTGAAAGAAAAAAAACGATGTCTATCTAATATGGTAATCTCAATCAAATAAAAAAATATATTATGAAAATTTGGTTTCGTGTTGTTTGCATTTTATGTTACATCGCATGTAGTACCATGGTCTTTGAATGTCATCATTGTGCTAAGATACATCAATGGTTCATGTATACTGTTGTTGTTTATTTGTTTGTTGTTTGTGCTTGTTCTTATCAACCAAATTAACCACTATTTGTGATCTGTGTGATTTGCGCCGAGAATGTGAGTACGTTGTACCCTGTTTTATCCATACGACATGTAGAAAACAAATAAACAGTGTACAGGTATTAGAGCTCTGAAAAACAAATAGACAAACACAGGATTCGAACCACTTACCCTCATTTCTTACGACACCCATCGTCTAGCCTAGCAATACGAGCGTCCTTACGAACATAACCAGCGAGCCATTCTAAAAAATGAATCACTGAGGAGTTTCTTGCTCAAACGCTTCGTTATAACTAGACACATAATAATCAGGTAAGGTTCGATCGAACAGTGTTTGCACAAACACATGCTATAAGCGTTATTTTGCTTGTATATATTTGAGACGAGACAATATCATGTATACACACGTGTATACAGATATAACAAACATGTATACATCATTCAAAGTAGCTTCAAATTTATTATAAAATGAGAACAATGAGTTTTTTTACAAGAACCCCAGAGGAAGCAACGGAAGCAACGAATATGATCAACAAATAAACAGTGTACAGGTATTAAGAGCTTCCGATGTTAAGATATTAAGAGAGTGAACTATAGGCTTCCAACATTGTGATATTTTCTTCTGCTTCTTCTCCTCCGTTTGCTTACAGACTTCCATGTTGTTTATGTTAACAAAGGTAGCATCTCTATATAGAATGGTGTATACTTCAAAGTAAAATATGCTGGAAATTAACTAAAATAATTTGTCAAAAGTCCTAACTTTAGTTATTTTAAAAATTCATTATTAATAAGGATAGTAACAGAAAAGTAACAGGATAATATTAATGTCTCTGCATTTAATTCAACTCCCATATGTGCTCAGTCCATTTAAGATAACTAATCGTGCCAGCGTCTTACATGGTAGCTTAACTACCAGAATATGACAAGCCATCTGGCAAACCGCACTGGCAGTACTAAATATCCGACAAGTTACCTCACGAACCAAAACACGAGTTAACAAACAAATTATTTACAATATCCATTTCACTATTGAAAGAACAATACTAGAGGGCAGGGTCCCAGGACGCAGAGGCAGATCAAGAAGAAGATGGCTACAAGATATTAAAGAAACCATGAACATGACCATCGACGAAGTGGGTGAACTGGCAAGAAACAGAATGAATTTCAGATGTGCTGCAAAGAGAGCAACGTCTTATAAAGGATACGCACCTTGATGATGATAATGATCCATTTCATTGCTATTTTGCTTCGTTTCGTTTTCTTCAATACTGTTGTCCCTCACATCGTCAGAATAAACTCTAGTGTTTAACATGCGATATGTTTTAATGAATTTTGTTAGAGCACCTTTGTTTACAAATTGTGTTCAACAGTACGTAGAAACATGCTTTTAGCTTGCTTCTATTGGAAGTTAAACAATATTTTTAATGTTTTCTCGAAATATGCTTACCATCGCCCGAGTGGTTACCGGGGTCCAAATAAGGGGTGTAAAGAATAGAACCACTGTTACCTGCCAAGCATGTCGTAAGAGGCGTCTAATGAGGTTTGGCTGAAATCGGATGCACGTGTCCTAAATGTGTAGAAGTCTATGCGTTTAGGGGCCAACCAAACCAATGTGCAACGTAAACAGGTTCTTGGCAAAGATCAAACATATCACAAAGAATGATTAAAGTTGGTCGTAAAGAACGAACGCAAAAAAAAAGAAGATGCTTACCATTTTTCATCTCAATAGACTAGGGAATCTACTGTTCCATGAATTGAACATCGTAAGTATGATGAGAAAATGCAGATGACAGCAAATGTGATATATCAGCAGCCAAGTATCAATAAAATTGCACTATTTTGTATAGAAAACATGAAATACTAAAACACAAAAGCAGAAATTCACTTGAACAGAGGACATAAAATATAACAACACTTAAAGCTTCAATCCATCAAATCTTGACAATTCTCTCGAGACAAAGAGACATCAATCATATCGTGTGTATGTGTGTATATATATTGTTGTCGGACAATCTCACGTGTATCATAATGTAGAATATGTATTTATGTTAACAAAAATGTAGAGCACTATTTATTATGTGCTCTCTATTCAAGTCAAGGTCAGCTGTTAACTCATTCCGTACTAACTTCCGCAGGACGCGAAACGATTATTTACTAAAATAACCCAATTGACGCACATTGCGCCAAGCATGGTTTCGTTTACAATAAGTGCAAAACTTACATAAACCCATTCTGATCAAACTTCCTATTATTATTTTATCTACAGCAAATCTATTTATTTCTTCATCGTGATCCGATCGAGTGTTTAGTTAAATTTGTTAATTTGATAAAATGTGTATTTATAGAATGAAAAACTCGACCACAGTGAGTTTTTTTTCAAATTAATAGTGAATGTGTTAACTATTGTGCAGCTACTTCTCTACAGAACACAATGACAGAATATTCGCAAACAGGTTTAAAACTTAAAGAAAAACAAATGAAATTATCAAAGGTCATTAACTTCGAGAGCAGTAATGTAGAAATCATGACCATTTGGTTCCACTTAATTCAAGTGGAATATTTGCAAATGAGCATCCTGCCACATTTCAGAAAGGATAAAATAATTTACCGTCCCTGAATCGAAAGTTGACTGCAATCGATGTCCTGTTCTTTATTGGTGATAATAGCTGTCCATCTCAAGTGATGATGACAATAAAATCAGAGGGTGTTGTCTCTCTCTGGTGTGTGTGGAGGTGACTGTAGAGTACAATCCTGTGAAATAATACCCTATCACAGGTGGGGTATACATGATCGGGGTTGGGTATTTGGGTGCTGTGTGTTCTGTTTTTTTCCGCGCAGTTCGTTTTCTCTGTGACTGAGCAGTAAGACAATTCTCAACTATGCGAGTTTCTCTAATGCTCTTGTAGTGCCACAAGGGATTTCCAGCCCACCGTGTCTATATTGGTTTTTTTAGAGACAATTAAAAAAGTGTGTCTTTGAAACGGTTTTTTATGGTCCGCTATTTGATTGCTTGCCTCCATCAAACTCGTCATAAATCAGTTGTTTTGGATTCCATTTATTAGGTATCCGAACACTGTGACCAGTACATTCCACCTGAACCGTCTGCAACATAGTAGGGATAATTGGACTTTTGGCTCCCACGAGGACTACCGTATTTGAAATTTTACCATTTTATTTTGAGCAGCCTGCGGATGCAACTTGTTTGAAAGTGGACTAGTTTTCTTTTTTGTCTACTACTAGTACACTTAGATTGGCTTCTGTTTATTCAACTTATGATAGTATCCTCTTATTTGAAGCGATGATCTCCTCTTAATTGCCCCTCTTAACTATTTTCCTTTTACTCGTAGTATGGTCTTCAGCAGTATCCGGTCTACTTAACATTGTTATCTAATTGATCTTGTTTGTACTGTATATATTTCAATAATAATCTCTGTTATTTGCAATGTTTCCAGACCTTCTCTATTTGTATTTGTGAGATCAGGGACAACAACATTATAAATATCATCATCAGGTGCCGTGCCGGCTGGCGTATGTAATCATGGATCTTCACAAATCTCTGTCCCTGGTGTTTGGTATCATTTCAGATGTTGACGCTCTTCCATATCAGAAAGTCAGGCTATCAAACGTTTTCCTCTGTCTTCCCTGTCTTCCCCTGTCTTCCCTCGATTTTACCGGTTGTCACAATGTGGTATAAGCCTCCCATTCTCATTACATGTTCGAAAGTTGATGATTGCCTCTTTTAATATTGATAATAAGCTTTCTACTGTGACTTGGCTTCATTCAAAACCTCCACAGTTGTCATTTAAGCAGTCCATAAGATTCTCATAATTTTTCTATAAAACCACATATTTGTGGCCTCCATGAGATTCGCATAATTTTTCTATAAAACCACATATTTGTGGCCTCCATGAATTTATTTTTTCTATAACCACATTTTGTGGTCAGATATTTCAACTTTTGTTGAAAACTTGTTCATGACTCACATCCACACGTCAGTATTGACTCTATGTAGCAGTGAATAGCTATCATTATTCTGACTTTAATTGACAGTGATATGTTGCATTTAATATATAATTCATACTTTGGTTATTTGTATCTGCTAAAAGCGTAATAAACAGTGATATCTAGGAGTTTATAGAGTGGATACACAAGTGACATTATTTAGACAAACACACCAACTATAGTTCATACATAATTAAACAACGTGGCGTAAGTTCATGGTGGTAACTATGGTAAATAGTATGCCACATCATTCATGTTGTCATGGTTACAAGTGCTTCACGACGATAATTTATATATCTCTTTGTTTCACATTAATTCTGATCTGTAAATCTTCTTTTCGTAGTGGTCAGTATGATCTGATATAATCCCAAACATATTACCATCATTCATTGATTGAAAGATGATATCGCTACTTTATGAAATGTGAACTGTTATTAAAATTGTCTCACGTCAGATTATTTCTTGACAAAGTTATCGACATTTTCTACAAGAGTAAAATATCAAATGTCAACACGCGTTTGCTGTCTGCTAAAGCTAACCTCCACAATTTCGATTTATGTGTGTGTTTTCCTCTAGTACGGCTATACGTTACAAAAGCAATTTCGTAGTACCGTTCTATCCTGGATTTCGTAGTACCATTCAACCTCTTCTATGAAATTGAACTCGATATTTCTTGCTTCTCCCAGTAAAGTTCGACACACAGTTTCTCTATGGCGTTTTTTCTTTCTTGAATCCTTTTCTGCAATTTCAATGCCTATTTTGTGCCTCTTTGGTCATTTATTTTCAGAGTATATCCAACACATCTCCATCTTCTCTTTCTTATAACAGTTGCTACTACTGATTGTCCAGACATTTCTATGATTTCATCATTTCTTCTAAATTCGTTACACTTTATGTTGGGGTTTTTATTTTGGCAGACATCTATTGTCAAATGCATTCAACTTACCTTCTATAAATTTAGTCACTTTCCAACACTCACTGGCATAATTTAGTTTTAAAACTATATAACTTGCAGTTCCATATTTTATTTAGACTTTTAAAAGCTGATGTTATCATGAAAAATTTGTAGCATGGTTTCTGTTTGTATTGTACGTGCAATCAAAATTGTTACACAAATGGATGAACTTCTCTGTCATTATTTTTTCATTCTGGATTCCGGCGTGAAATCTGTGTTACTGGTTAAGCGGTTGTCTTGGGCTCAAAAGGTCGGGGGTTCGAATCCGGACCGCGCCTTTCTATTCACGAATGTATTTTTGATCAAAGTCACTTAGGACTGTTGCCGCAGCTACGTAGTTCTTGTTCTGTGCAATACTCTCTTCAGGTTTCGTACCATTTCTGCGGAAAGGGACTGAGCCATATGGAAACGCCCAGTTTAATAACGACAATTCTTCGTCTGCAGACTCTTCACATCTGCATTACTTTTCCCATGTGACTTCATTCTATTTGTCTTATCTGCAGTCCAACTTTTCATGCTATGGATAACATTTTACGTCCATTAATTTAAGATGAGATCCAATTCCGATTACTAGTTGATTGCTATTACATGACCATAGAGTATTTCGGACAGACCAATAAAGGCGTAATCTCTAGACATACAAGTGCCACAGTTTAGAGTGGTACACAACTTTTCGTAGAGGGGCAATGAAATGCGAGTCGGTCATAATTTTCTAATTTTATGTTGATTTTCTCATCTTAGGTTGATTTTCTCATCTTAGGTTGATTTTCTCATCTTAGGTTGATTTTCTCATCTTATGTTCATTTTCTCTTATGTTGATTTTCTCTTATGTTGATTTTCTCTTATGTTGATTTTCTCTTATGTTGATTTTCTCATCTTATGTTGATTTTCTCATCTTATGTTGAGTTTCTCATCTTAGGTTGATTTTCTCATCTTAGGTTGATTTTCTCATCTTATGTTGAGTTTCTCATCTTAGGTTGATTTTCTCATCTGATGTTGAGTTTCTCATCTTAGGTTGATTTTCTCGTCTTAGGTTGATTTTCTCATCTTAGGTTGATTTTCTCATCTTAGGTTGATTTTCTCATCTTAGGTTGATTTTTTCATCTTATGTTGATTTTTCATCTTAGTTGATTTTTCTCCTCTTAGGTTGATTTTCTCATCTTATGTTGATTTTCTCTTATGTTGATTTTCTCATCTTATGTTGATTTTCTCCTCTTAGGTTGATTTTCTCATCTTATGTTGATTTTCTCATCTTATGTTGAGTTTCTCATCTTAGGTTGATTTTCTCATCTTAGGTTGATTTTCTCATCTTATGTTGAGTTTCTCATCTTAGGTTGATATTCTCATCTTAGGTTGATTTTCTCATCTTAGTTCGATTTTCTCATCTTAGGTTGATTTTCTCTCTTATGTTGATTTTTCATCTTATGTTGATTTTTCCTCTAGGTTGATTTTCTAATCTAGGTTGAATTTCTCATCTTAGTTTTATTCTCTCTCTAGTTGATTTTCTAATTTGAATGACTTGATTATTTAAAGTCACATTTTTGCTGTACAGTAGAACCCGGTTATGTCGCCGGCCTAGGGGTTTGCCAAAAAGCGTCAGGATAACCGATGATCGAGATAAACGAAAACCAATATGGCGGCAAAATATTAACATGTGCTTGAAATTTCTTTATGTACATGATGTGCGTTAATAAATGAGAATGTACATCCACGTGTTATTTGTTTGCAGCAACAGTTAGCTTTGCAGCAAGGATGTCCACCTTCTCCATCAGCAAGGGACCATTGACGGGAAGGTTTGTTGCTCGCGTATTTGTGAACCATTGAAACACTGCATCGTCGACATCTTTGTGCTCAGCCACTCTAAGTTTTTTACTTGCTGGATCAAAGACAGACTTCTCGTACATTTGCTTTATCACGTCTGCCTTTTTTTTCCATCCAGAAATGGTGTTTGCTGGAATGCCATGCTGACGACTGAGGTCTGCCGGTTTTGTTCCTTTTTCTAGCTGCAGTATGATTTCATACTTTTTCTCTATTGACTGATTCTCCAGTTTTCTCTTAACACCTCCAGACATTTTTAGAATGGAAAAAATAAACAGAATAGCTACAGCATATTATCCTTCAGACAAAGAACTCACGTGAACTCAGCACATGCGCAGTGAACCAAGTACGGTAAATTAAAAATCAAAATACCGTGTTCTTGCAAAATGGGATCTCCATTCCCACGAAAGAAACTTACATGAGTCAACACCTGCCAATATTGGACTGTATATATTACTGTAGCATAAGTTAACACCATGGTAAATGGGGATCGAGATAACCAACGTTAAGTGGCAAATTTGGCCCTCTTTTTGTGCTCGAGATATTAGGGTTCGGCGACATAAAAGAATCGAGATATCCGATGAGAAAATGCTAAGACAAAGAGAGAATTTGGCGGTTCCACTTCAAAGCGTCGACTTAATAGGGTTGGCGAGTTAACCGAGGTCGAGATAAGTGGGTTCTACTGTAGTTTGTTTTAATAACTTTTCATTTCCTTTTTCAATAAGAACATTATAATTTTTACTGTGCACAATATCATATCAAAAGTTAACATAAAGTAGAATTGGCTGATAAACAACATACTATACAGAAAAATTACATACTTTGGTCACATCAAGCGTCACGATGGCCTGGAAAGAACAATACTAGAGGCAGGGTCCCAGGACGCAGAGGCAGACCAAGAAGAAGATGGCTACAAGATATTAAAGAAACCATGAACATGACCATCGACGAAGTGGGTGAACTGGCAAGAGACAGAGTGAGTTTCAGATGTGCTGCAAAGAGAGCAACGTCCTATAAAGGATACGCGCCTTGATGATGAGAATATCGTATGAATATTGGTTATTGGCTAAACTGACGTAAATCCCCCACCCTCGGAGCCATAGGTGCTCAGTATCCCCCAACAGATATCAAAGAGTATGCATACTGATGGTTCCTGTGGCTCGCTGATTAAATACATTCCTCACTCTGTCCCCCAGGTATCCAGTTCTACTTGTGCAACGAGTATCCCCAAACTGCTTAAATTGCTGGATCGATTCAACATCTATTTTAGTCTTCATCCAACAGGCAGTCGCAAAGAGACCGAAAAATCCCTTAATCCATCTTCAGCTCGCTAATAATCGATGCTGTTGATGCAAGTCTGTCCGCTCTCATTAACGCAGACACCCGTATGCCGATGACAGTATATCCACGTAAGCCTCTGGAGGTTAGAAACTTCTATAGACGACATCCACTCATGCCGAAACATGCACTTTCGTATCTTGTGAAGCATCGACCGAGAGTTAGATACAACAACAATTGCAGTAAACGAAGTCCCAGAGATCCACTGGAAAGCAGCTGTAACGGCCTCAACCTCCATCCTCATACTACAGGGTGTTCAACTTAAAAGCAGCCTGTGAATGGAGCTAATCTGGCATATATGTATGGAAATGGGAAGGTTCAGTTATGACGTAGTATAGGTCAAGGTTGTGTGATGGTGTGTAATTGTAGAGCAGGAAGGGGCGATGAACAAATGTGACGTAGACAAGCTAGTCAGAACCGGTTTAAATAGTAAATATACGAGATGCAATGCGTACCTGGCAAATTTCTATTTATCACTGGGGCTGCTTTTAAGTTCAACATCCTGTATACGTAGTTGTCCTGTACGCTCCTCTTCGCTCGGTACCAACCCTACCATGCGCAATAGCCAAAAAAAAACCGTCTGATTTCTCACCACGATGAACTGACCCATCGGTATATACAACAACATCATCGTCGGAATAAATAATACAAAGTGTAATATCATATTTATAAATAACACCAAGTACAATATCATATTTATAAATAACACCAAGTACAATATCATATTTATAAATAACACCAAGTACAATATCATATTTATAAATAACACCAATTACAATATCATTTTATAAATAACACCTCATGCAATATCGTATGAATAACTAACACCAAGTACAATATCATATTTATAAATGACACCAATTACAATATCATTTTTATAAATAACACCTCATGCAATATCTAATGAATAAATAACACCAAGTACAATATCATATTTATAAATGACACCAATTACAATATCATATTTATAAATGACACAAAGTACAATATCGTATGAATAAATGACACCAAGTACAATATCATATTTATAAATGACACAAAGTACAATATCGTATGAATAAATGACACCAAGTACAATATCGTATGAATAAATAACACAACCAAGTACAATATCATATTTATAAATGACACCAAGTACAATATCATATTTATATATGACACCAAGTACAATATCATATTTATAAATGACACCAAGTACAATATCGTATGAATAAATGACACCAAGTACAATATTGTATTTATAAATAACATCAAGTTATTGTATCAATTATTAACACCATTTTCATATATCGCAGATACTCGTTTATATATAATCCTGCACATTAATCATGCACATTAATCATGCACCTTTATGCATGCACATTAATCATGCACATTAATCATGCACTTTTATGCATGCACATTAAACATGCACATTAATCATGCACATTAATCATGCACATTACATTTATTTATTAGTCTCTCCAGATCTAATATAAATGACCTCAGTCCACAAAACTAACATTTCTATCACGAGAATTATGATTTCCACGTCAACATTCTTTTCAGCAGAATTAATCTTCGCTATATTTTATGTTTATCCTTTACCCGGTATGATCTTCTCAATCGCCATGAGAACTGAGGAGTCGACATATCGATCAGAATTTCTCACAAGGGACCTTATTAGATAATGTGAAATGTTTTTCAAGACCACTAAAGTGGAATTATATGATGTTTTATTTGCATATATTCATACTTAATCAGGATTTTATGTAGAAATGCTTGTTCAATCTAGTATTATCTCATCGATGATTGATTAATTGATTGATACGCCCATCATCACTTGTTCAATCTAGTATTATTTCATCGATGATTGAATGATTGATTGATTGATTGATTGATTGATTGATATGACCATCATCATTGTGCTTCCAAGAATAACCATGTATCCTTCCATCACTTTCTTACTCAGGAAGGTCGCAGTTTGTTCTTCTTTGAACGCTCCATATCACTTGTTAACCACTCTGTGTGATTTGTATGTTACCCGAGCCTAAGAGTGATTGTACGTTGTGCCAGTTATGCGCCTATAAGTAGGCCAGCACATCCGATTTATGCGATGCTTTTTATTTACTAAGGTACCTTCCCTATGTCCTAACTCAGTCGCCTCTTATGACATGCCTTGTAGTGGTACTATTCTTTGCTTCCCTTGTGGGCGCCGGCGCCTAACGGGCGAAAGATCTCAGCGATATAGCAAGGACTCCGTCAGTACTGGCTGTGCTTATTGGTGCACTTTTTAGGATTTTATAAAAATGTGTAAGAATTGTATTTTAATTGTAACAAATTAATATGAACAGACAACAATTTTCAAGCATACTCTTGTCGATTTTCAATTGCAAATACATATTCAATTTAAACACATATCCTGCGTTTTATTGTCCGTCTCCGATAGAAATAGGTACGCCATCTCACCTATATTGAGATCATGGACCCCTGGAAAATACCGATCGCACCACCCAGGAAACGAACCTCGTTTTATGTTAGCAAGAGGTGAACAACTATACCCACGCAAGAGCAAGATTGTGTATTATGACCCTTATTTTATGTTTTGTCATTTAACAGTTCTTTATTTTGTTCTTTTCTTTTGTTTTATAACTTTTCCAAAAAATAAAGATATTAAAACAATTTTATGATCTAATGATTTTGCTCATAAATTCCCTCCCGGCAACGCGGGTATCTACGATGACATTTTGTTAATTTCTAAAGACAATTGTGCACAGAAACGTCAGTATATTAATCAAGCAATAACGGTCTTCAGTTAACTCTGAATCAAGAGTTGATCTCGAAGTTTACTTCCAAAGACTTTCCGGTGTCTGTTTATGCCACTAAGGATGTCGTAGTTTTCATTCATAGTTGTCTTTATCCTAGATGAATTGCGCTCTGGAACTAACGATTCACATTTAGGGCAAGAATAGAATTTTATGTGGATGAGAATCGTCCTTCCACTTTCACCCTTGGTTAGTATGAAATGATCCTCAACCTATAACAAACGATGGTAACATTCGGAATATTGGGTGTGTTGTACGCATACAAGAAATAATTGTTAATGCTTCTCAACTAAACTCAAACTTACTTTGAAAGCAAAATCATGGGAAATAATTAGTTAATACCAATTACGTCCCCTAAGGAAAAGTAGTTCCGTCAGTAACTAACTTGTTAGAATTTTAGCTCGTTAGAGTATCTTTTGAACCCTCAAGCTACATTCTTGGTTATGTCGTGTAGATATAATTAGTATCAGGAATCGGGGGACTTGGAGAATCAAACTCAACGCATATAATTAGAGTAAACTCGAAGAATGAAAGGGAGGCATATAATTAAAGTAAACTTGAAGAATGAAAGGGAGCCATATAATTAAAGTAAACTTGAAGAATGAAAGGGAGGCATATAATTAGAGTAAACTCGAAGAATGAAAGGGAGGCATATAATTAAAGTAAACTCGAAGAATGAAATGGAGCCATATAATTAAAGTAAACTCGAAGAATGAAAGGGAGGCATATAATTAAAGTAAACTCAGAAGAATGAAAGAGAGGCATATAATTAAAGCAAACTTGAAGAATGATAGGGAGCCATATAATTAAAGTAAACTCGAAGAATGAAAGGAAGCCATATAATTAAAGTAAACTCGAAGAATGAAATGAGCCATATAATTAAAGTAAACTCGAAGAATGAAAGGTGCCATATAATTAAAGTAAACTCGAAGAATGAAAGGGAGGCATATAATTAAAGTAAACTCGAAGAATGAAAGGGAGCCATATAATTAAAGTAAACTTGAAGAATGAAAGGGAGCCATATAATTAAAGTAAACTCGAAGAATGAAATGAGTCATATAATTAAAGTAAACTCGAAGAATGAAAGAGAGCCATATAATTAAAGTAAACTCGAAGAATGAAAGAGAGCCATATAATTAAAGTAAACTCGAAGAATGAAAGGGAGCCATATAATTAAAGTAAACTCGAAGAATGAAAGGGAGGCATATAATTAAAGTAAACTCGAAGAATGAAAGGGAGCCATATAATTAAAGTAAACTCGAAGAATGAAATGGAGCCATATAATTAAAGTAAACTCAGAAGAATGAAATAGAGGCATATAATTAAAGTAAACTCGAAGAATGAAAGGAGCCATAATTAAAGTAAACTCGAAGAATGAAATGGAGCCATATAATTAAAGTAAACTCAGAAGAATGAAGAGGCCATATAATTAAAGTAAACTCGAAGAATGAAAGGGAGCCATATAATTAAAGTAAACTCGAAGAATGAAATGGAGTCATATTATTAAAGTAAACTCGAAGAATGAAAGAGAGGCATATAATTAGAGTAAACTCGAAGAATGAAAGGGAGGCATATAATTAAAGTAAACTTGAAGAATGAAAGGGAGCCATATAATTAAAGTAAACTCGAAGAATAAAAGGGAGGCATATAATTAAAGTAAACTCGAAGAATGAAAAAGAGCCATATAATTAAAGTAAACTCGAAGAATGAAATGGAGCCATATAATTAAAGTAAACTCAGAAGAATGAAAGAGAGGCATATAATTAAAGTAAACTCGAAGAATGAAAGGAGCCATATAATTAAGTAAACTCGAAGAAAGAAATGGAGCCATATAATTAAAGTAAACTCGAAGAATAAAGAGGCATATAATTAAAGTAAACTCTGAAGAATGAAAGGAGCCAATAATTAAAGTAAACTCGAAGAATGAAAGGGAGCCATATAATTAAAGTAACCTCGAAGAATGAAAGAGAGCCATATAATTAAAGTAAATTCGAAGAATGAAAGGAAGCCATATAATTAAAGTAAACTTGAAGAATGAAAGAGAGCCATATAATTAAAGTAAACTCGAAGAATGAAAGGGAGCCATATAAATAAAGTAAACTTGAAGAATGAAAGAGAGCCATATAATTAAAGTAAACTCAGAAGAATGAAAGAGAGGCATATAATTAAAGTAAACTCGAAGAATGAAAGGGAGCCTTTATAATTAAAGTAAACTCGAAGAATGAAAGGGAGGCATATAATTAAAGTAAACTCGAAGAATGAAAGGGAGCCATATAATTAAAGTAAACTCGAAGAATGAAAGGGAGGCATATAATTAAAGTAAACTCGAAGAATGAAAGGGAGCCATATAATTAAAGTAAACTCGAAGAATGAAATGGAGCCATATAATTAAAGTAAACTCAGAAGAATGAAAGAGAGGCATATAATTAAAGTAAACTCGAAGAATGAAAGGGAGCCATATAATTAAAGTAAACTCGAAGAATGAAATGGAGCCATATAATTAAAATAAACTCAGAAGAATGAAAGAGAGGCATATAATTAAAGTAAACTCGAAGAATGAAATGGAGCCATATAATTAAAGTAAACTCGAAGAATGAAAGAGAGGCATATAATTAAAGTAAACTCGAAGAATGAAAGGGAGCCATATAATTAAAGTAAACTCGAAGAATGAAATGGAGCCATATAATTAAAATAAACTCAGAAGAATGAAAGAGAGGCATATAATTAAAGTAAACTCGAAGAATGAAATGGAGCCATATAATTAAAGTAAACTCGAAGAATGAAAGGGAGCCATATAATTAAAGTAAACTCGAAGAATGAAAGGAGCATATCACTAAAGTAAACTCGAAGAATGAAATGGAGCCATATTATTAAAGTAAACTCGAAGAATGAAAGGGAGGCATATAATTAGAGTAAACTCGAAGAATGAAAGGGAGGCATATAATTAAAGTAAACTTGAAGAATGAAATGGAGCCATATAATTAAAGTAAACTCGAAGAATGAAAGGGAGGCATATAATTAAAGTAAACTCAGAGGAATGAAAGAGAGGCATATAATTAAAGCAAACTTGAAGAATGAAAGGACCATATAATTAAAGTAAATTCGAAGAATGAAAGGAAGCCATATAATTAAAGTAAACTCAGAAGAATGAAAGAGGCATATAATTAAAGTAAACTTGAAGAATGAAAGGAGCCATTAATTAAAGTAAACTCGAAGAATGAAATGGAGCCATATAATTAAAGTAAACTCGAAGAATGAAAGAGAGCCATATAATTAAAGTAAACCCCGAAGAATGAAAGGGAGCCATATAATTAAAGTAAACTCGAAGAATAAAAATGGAGCCATTTTATTAAAGTAAACTCGAAGAATGAAGAAGGCATATAATTAGAGTAAACTCGAAGAATGAAAGGGAGGCATATAATTAAAGTAAACTCGAAGAATGAAATGGAGCCATATAATTAAAGTAAACTCGAAGAATGAAAGGGAGGCATATAATTAAAGTAAACTCAGAGGAATGAAAGAGAGGCATATAATTAAAGCAAACTTGAAGAATGAAAGGAGCCATATAATTAAAGTAAACTGAAGAAAGAAAGGAAGCCATATAATTAAAGTAAACTCGAAGAATGAAAGAGAGGCATATAATTAAAGTAAACTTGAAGAATGAAAGGGAGCCATATAATTAAAGTAAACTCGAAGAATGAAATGAGCCATATAATTAAAGTAAACTCGAAGAATGAAATGGAGCCATATAATTAAAGTAAACTCGAAGAATGAAAGGGAGGCATATAATTAAAGTAAACTGGAAGAATGAAAGAGAGGCATATAATTAAAGTAAACTCGAAGAATGAAAGGGAGCCATATAATTAAAGTAAACTCGAAGAATGAAATGGAGCCATATAATTAAAGTAAACTCGGAAGAAATGAAAGGAGCCATAAAATTTTAAAGTAAACTCAGAGGAATGAAGAGAGGCATATAATTAAAGCAAACTTGAAGAATGAAGGAGCCATATAATTAAAGTAAATTCGAAGAATGAAAAGGAACCATATAATTAAAGTAAACTCAGAAGAATGAAAGAGAGGCATATAATTAAAGTAAACTTGAAGAATGAAAGGGAGCCATATAATTAAAGTAAACTCGAAGAATGAAATGGAGCCATATAATTAAAGTAAACTCGAAGAATGAAAGAGAGCCATATAATTAAAGTAAACTCGAAGAATGAAAGGGAGCCATATAATTAAAGTAAACTCGAAGAATGAAATGGAGCCATATTATTAAAGTAAACTCGAAGAATGAAAGAGAGGCATATAATTAGAGTAAACTCGAAGAATGAAAGGGAGGCATATAATTAAAGTAAACTTGAAGAATGAAAGGGAGCCATATAATTAAAGTAAACTCGAAGAATGAAAGGGAGGCATATATTAAGACTCAGAGGAATGAAAGAGGCATATAATTAAGCCTAAATAGGCAGATCCGATTAGCGATGTTTTATTAAAGACTTCCTATTCAACTCATCCCTCTTAGTAGACCTTTATGGTACCTATTCTTTGCTTCCTTGTGGGCCGGCGAACGTGAAATCTCACGATATAGCAAGGACTCGTCATAGTGTGTATTGTACTTTTAATTTATAAAAATGTAAAATATATTTTAATTGTAACAAATTAATATGAACAGACTACAATTTTCAAGCATACTCTTGTCGATTTCAATTGAAATACATATTCAATTAAACATATCCTCGTTTTATGTCGATCTCATAGAAATGGAGTGCATCACTAATTGGATCATGGACCACTGGAAAATCGTCGCCCCCGAAACGAACTCGTTTATGTTAGAAGAGTGCACTATACCATCAAAAAGTATATGACCTATTTTATGTTTGTCATTAACAGTTTTTATTTGTTCTTCTTTGTTATAACTTTCAAATAAAGATTTAAAACATTTGATCAAAGATTTCATAAATTCTCGGGCAACGCCGTATACTAATCTTTTAATTTCTAAAGACAATTGTGCACGAAAAACGTCAGTTTTAATCAAAGCAATAAAGTTGCTTCGTTAACTCTGAATCAAATTGATCTCGAATTTATTCAAAGCTAACGTGTCTGATGTTATGCCCTAAGATGTGAGTTTTCATTCATAATTTCTTTATTAGATAATGCTCTGAAGAATGATTACATTTAGGGCAGAATAAATTAGAAGAATCTCCTTCACTTACCTTTGAGATGAAATGACCAAACTATAACAACATGTAACATTCGAATATTAGGTTTTGTACAGATAGCAAGAAAAAATTTTAATTCTTCTCAACTAAACTCTAAACTTATTTTGAAAAGCAATATCATGATAATTAGTTAATACAATTCGTCCTAAGGAAAGGTAGTTCCGTCAGTAACTTAACTTGTTAAAAGCTCGATTAGAGTATTTGAACCTCAGCTATTCGATGTCATTAGATATAAAGTATCAGAATCAGGACAGAATCAACTCAGAGCCATATAATTAGAGTAAACTCGAAGAATGAAAGGGAGGCATATAATTAAAGTAAACTTGAAGAATGAAAGGGAGCCATATAATTAAAGTAAACTCGAAGAATGAAAGAGAGCCATATAATTAAAGTAAACTTGAAGAATGAAAGGGAGGCATATAATTAGAGTAAACTCGAAGAATGAAAGGGGGGCATATAATTAAAGAAAAGCTTGAAGAATGAAAGGAGGCATATAATTAAAGTAAACTCGAAGAATAAAAGGAGCATATAATTAAAGTAAACTCAGAAGAATGAAAGAGAGGCATATAATTAAAGCAAACTTGAAGAATGAAAGGGAGCCATATAATTAAAGTAAACTCGAAGAATGAAAGGAAGCCATATAATTAAAGTAAACTCGACGAATGAAAGGGAGCCATATAATTAAAGTAAACTCAGAAGAATGAAAGAGAGGCATATAATTAAAGTAAACTTGAAGAATGAAAGGGAGCCATATAATTAAAGTAAACTCGAAGAATGAAATGAGCCATATAATTAAAGTAAACTCGAAGAATGAAAGGGAGCCATATAATTAAAGTAAACTTGAAGAATGAAAGGGAGCCATATAATTAAAGTAAACTCGAAGAATGAAATGAGTCATATAATTAAAGTAAACTCGAAGAATGAAAGAGAGCCATATAATTAAAGTAAACTCGAAGAATGAAAGAGAGCCATATAATTAAAGTAAACTCGAAGAATGAAAGGGAGGCATATAATTAAAGTAAACTCGAAGAATGAAAGGGAGCCATATAATTAAAGTAAACTCGAAGAATGAAATGGAGCCATATAATTAAAGTAAACTCGAAGAATGAAATGGAGCCATATAATTAAAGTAAACTCAGAAGAATGAAAGAGAGCCATATAATTAAAGTAAACTCGAAGAATGAAAGAGAGCCATATAATTAAAGTAAACTCAGAAGAATGAAAGAGAGGCATATAATTAAAGTAAACTCGAAGAATGAAAGGGAGTCATATAATTAAAGTAAACTCGAAGAATGAAAGGGAGGCATATAATTAAAGTAAACTCGAAGAATGAAAAAGAGCCATATAATTAAAGTAAACTCGAAGAATGAAATGGAGCCATATAATTAAAGTAAACTCAGAAGAATGAAAGAGAGGCATATAATTAAAGTAAACTCGAAGAATGAAAGGGAGCCATATAATTAAAGTAAACTCGAAGAATGAAATGGAGCCATATAATTAAAGTAAACTTGAAGAATGAAATGGAGCCATATAATTAAAGTAAACTCGAAGAATGAAAGGGAGCCATATAATTAAAGTAAACTCGAAGAATGAAAGGAGCCATATAATTAAAGTAAACTTGAAGAATGAAAGGAGCATATAATTAAAGTAAACTCAGAAGAATGAAAGGGAGCCATATAATTAAAGTAAACTCGAAGAATGAAATAGAGGAATATAATTAAAGTAAACTCGAAGAATGAAAGGGAGGCATATAATTAAAGTAAACTCGAAGAATGAAAGGGAGCCATATAATTAAAGTAAACTCGAAGAATGAAAGAGAGCCATATAATTAAAGTAAACTCGAAGAATGAAATAGAGGCATATAATTAAAGAGAACTAACGAAATGAGAGGGGACTCCAAAAAGTAAGAGAACAAATAAAAGAACTCACATAATTATATGGATGCGACAGAGTTATAGGGAACCTAAAGAATTGAAGAGAACGTATTGAAATGGCAGAATTAAAGGGAATCTATGCATGCTCCTTTAATAAAAAAAATTGTATGTAGCAATTACTAAATATTGTTATATACCCCGCCAATGACAGTTCCAAATTCGGACAATGCCGGTTCCAAGCCCGGATGAAAAAAGAAGGACTTGTGCGTAGGTCAGCAACCTCATCACATGAGATTCTAGAGCTACAGAAACTTGTAGAAAGGACGCCATATTGTTAAACAACCCTGAACCGAGTTTTGGCAGAGAATGGCCAAAAATGTCGAACTCAATACCGTGGAAGAGATTGAGCGAGTTGCCCAGGACATAGCGATATGGAGAAATTACTTGCAGGCCCTATGAAACGTGTAACGGTAAGAGAGGCATATGTATAATATATATATATATATATATATATATATATATATATGTACAATAATAATAATTCCTAATTGTACCTACTGTGTTAACCTGTTGCGCCCTTATCCACTATCACATAGCTGAACATGTACCATATAGTGATCTCAATTATATTAAGAACCTCCAGTCTCCAGATAGGTATTATTGATACATGGGATGAGAGAAGTATTATTGGTATGTGAAATGAGATAAGTATTATTGGTATGTCTTCTTCTTCTTCTTCTTTCTCGAATCCTGTATGCCTCACAGCGTCAGGTCAGGAAGAGATTTCTAAAACGGGCCTAGTATGCGCTTCGTAGATAGTCTCTTTCGTCGCCTCTGTTATCTCTGAGGTCCATCTTTTGCGTGGCCGGCCTTTGCTTTGTACCCATTGTATCCGAGCAGCATTGCTCTTTGGGGTGCACTGTCTGGTGGTAATCTGCTTACGTGGCCGAACCATTTAATTTGTTGTTTCTTGATGAAGTCTAGTATTGATGTTGTACCCACTTTTTCCTGATGTCTTCATTTCTCAACCGGTCTCTTCTTGTTACACCCAAGTATTGATATGTGTTATTGGTATGTGAGATGAGATAAGTATTACTGGTATATGAGAAAAGATAAGTATTATTGGTATATGAGATGAGATAAGTATTATTGTTACGTGAGATGAGAGAAGTATTATTGGTATGTGAGATAAGTATTATTGGTATGTGAGATAAGATAAGTATTATTGGTATGTGAGATGAGAGAAGTATTACTGGTATGTGAGATGAGATACACACAACAATGAGATATGCATTTATGCGGTGCAGGTTGCTTTTTGTGGCGGTACGACTGTGTCATTCTGGAATTAGTTCACACAGGAGACAGTTGTTAGCATTGCGTGTGATTTTCGTTGGCACAGGAACGGAGCAATTATGGGGTGACCCCAGACCCCATTGCAGTGAAGTTGGAACCGTGCATATGAACTATATGAACTATCTGAGATAAGTATTATTGGTGTGTAAGATGAGATAAGTATTACTGGTACGTGGGATGTGATAAGTATTACTGGTACGTGGGTTGAGAGTTTAAGACAAGTGAAGTGAATGTTGACCACAAATAAGCTAAATAAATAACACCAAAAAATATGGGTTTTTTCCTTGTCTTCAGTGCGTGGGAGATGTATACGTTAAACAGACGGAAGTCGGTGTTTTTGTTGTCAAGGAAGTATTATGTTACCAAGCTATGGTCATTAAATAAATCACAATTTAAAGATTTGTAGAAGTCAATATTTCAATAGGAATAAAGAGCGTTGAATGGTCTGTAGCACTTTCAGTGGATTGTGTGGGTTTACATTCGTATCTTCTCGTAGATATGTGAACAAATATGTCTGTCTATAGATTTCATATGGGCTAAATTAAAAAAAAAAATATTAAAGTGTTTATTGATTCCTCTTCTTCTTCTTTTGTCGTTACACTGCTACCGGGCTGTTGCCCAGTGTCATGGTTTTCTGTTTTTGTCTTGCGCTGTTCTGGTGGCTTGTGTGATTGTTATCTTTGCTCTTTCACAGGATTCTGCTACGCCATCTAACCATCTTTTACGTGGTCTTCCTCTTGCCTTCTTTCCCGATGTTCTGTTGTAGAAGACTCTGTATACTGTGGAGTTTGATGCATTCTTATTAAGTGGCCAAACCACTTCATTCTTTGTTTCTCAATGTAATTCAAGCACGGTTTGTGCCAACTTTCTTTCTTATGCTGATGTTAGTGATTCTGTCTTTTCTTGTGTTGTTGGTAACTTTTCGCAGGCAACGCATTTCACATGTAGTTATTTTTTGTGACTGCGCTTTGCTCAATGTCCATGTTTGGCTCTGGTAAAACAAAGTAGGTATAAAATGCTGTTGATCATCTGTTGCTTAGCTGCCTGTGAAATTTTTGTGTGCCTTAACAGTGGGGCTAGCTTGTAGGTTACAGCATTTGCTTTTTGCACTCTATCCTCTCTCTATCCAGTTTTCCGTCTTCTGTGAATATGCTTCCTACGTATTTGAATTCTTTCACTTGGTTTATTTTAGTGCCATTGACATGGATGTCTAGATTATTATGTTTTCTTTCAATATTCATTATTTTTGTTTTAGTGTTGTTGATTTTCATGTCATGATTTTTACAATTTTTGTTCAAGGTGTCAATATGATGTTGTAGATCTTGTTCATTTTGATGTATCAGGCACTGATCATCTGCAAACAGCAGTTCATTTATTTCATCATTATCTGAATTTGACTCTTGAGTTATTTTATCCATATATGCAATAAAAAGTAGTGGTGAGAGGACACAACCTTGTCTAACACCTGATGTAATGGAGAACCAGTCAGTCATTCCTTCTGTTGTTCTTACTGTACTCTGGCTATCTTGATATAAGGCCATGATATTACCTAATAGTTGTCCCTTGACCCATATTCTTCAAGGATCTTCCATAGTTTGCACCTGTTTACTCTATCAAATGCCTTTTCTTGGTCTATAAATATAAGCTGTTTACTTTGATTGTATTCAATTGTTTGTTCTCAGATCTGTCTTAGTGTAAATATTGCGTCTGTGCAGCTCTTACCCTCCTAAACCCAAACTGGCTATTGCTTAACTGGGGCTCTAATATATGTCTTGCTCTTCGCTCCAATATTTTTGCAAACATTTTTCCTATTTGGCTCAAAGAGAATACCCTGTATGTTTCACACTCTCTTTTGTCTCCTTTGTTCTTTCATATTGGGACTATAATAGCTCTCTGCCAGTCATCTGGAGCCTCTTGTGCCTCCCAGGTTATGTTAAAAATTCTGATCAGCGATGTTACTGCTGTTGTCTTACACCCAAGTAACATTTCTGTTGTTATACCATCTATCCCTGCTGCCGTCCGTCTTTTGCTTTGATTTAGTGCCATTTCAACTTTGGATTCTAAAATGTTCAATTGTTGGTATTTTCCATGTTTCATTTGAAATGTTTCTGTACCTTGTGTTTCGCAGTTTAACAGTTCCGTAAAATATTCTTTCCATCTGTCTTTAATATCTTTGATGTTGGTAAGAGGTTTTCTAGACTTGTTATTTATAATGGTGACTGGATTGAATTGTTCTTCTCTTAGCCTCATTGCCTGATGCTTCTGTAAAATTTTCTTGGTGCCTTAGTTCATAGTTCCCCTAAATGTTCTCCATACTTTGCCCAAAATTCTGATTTAGATGACTTTGCTTTATTTTTACTATCCATTCTTGCTGTTCTGTATTTGGTGTAGTCTTCATCTAATTTTGACATCTGTAAAAACACTTTTTCTTTTCTTGTATAGACCTTTTAACTTCGTCATTCCACCATGCTGTGTGCTTTCTGTGCTTATTTAACTTTCTAAGTCCACAATTTTCTTTCACTATATCCATGATATTTGTTTTGAAGATTTGCCATTCTTTATTTATGTTGCATACTCCCTCTAGGGTGTTAAAAGCTGATGTAACTGCTCCTTCAATTTGATTCTTAGTTTCATTATTATTTAGCTTTTCAATATCTATTATTGCAATTTGTTGAGTTGTACTCCTGTTTTGTTTTCTAATTGGTTTTTGTAGAAACAGTACCACTGGTCTATGATCAGAGTCTAATATTGCATTTGGGATGGCTCTAGCGTTTTGTATTCTCCATCTTTCACTCTTTTTGCTAGTATAAAGTCGATCTGTGATGCTTGATTAATATTATTCCATTTATACCAGGTTAATATCTGGCTCCTCCTATGTTGGTAAAATGTATTGGTGATAAATAGATAATGTTCTGCACATATATTAAGTAGGTGTTTCCCGTTGCTGTTGCATTTCGTTGTTGTGTCGCTGAATGGTCCTAGATGTGTCTCCCATGGTGTTCTTCGCTCGCCGACTCTTCCGTTAAAATCTCCCATAATATATATGCTGTCAGTGTTGTTGACAATGTTTTCACTTAATTCGTCGAAAAATGTGGTTCTTTCTTCTTCACTATATGAGTCATTGCATGGTGCATAAATCTGTATGTAAGTTACTTTCCTCTTCACTATACGAGTCATTGCATGGTGCATAAATCTGTATGTAAGTTACTTTCCTCTTCACTATACGAGTCATTGCATGGTGCATAAATCTGTATGTAAGTTACTTTCTTCTTCACTATACGAGTCATTGCATGATGCATAAATCTGTATGTAAGTTACTTTCCTCTTCACTATACGAGTCATTGCATGGTGCATAAATCTGTATGTAAGTTACGTCCCTCTTACCTTGCGCTGTTCTGATACGGATGATTCTTTCTGATGTATACTCTATTTCTAATATAAATTTGGCTGCAGTAGGGGCAATAATGAACCCTACTCCATGTTTGTTGTTTTCGCCTGGTTGTGTTCCTCGCCATGTAAATATGAAATCTTTATGTATTTTCTTAATACCCTGTCCTTTTCTTCTAGTGTCGCTACTCCATGATTGTGATTTTATGTTGGATCATATATTCTAGTATCTTTGTTGTTTTATCTTGTTGCTGTTTGTTGATTGTTGGTTTTATAAAGGGGATTAAAGCCTCTTTAATCTGAGGAACGTCCTTTCAACCTCAGGACGAACATTGTTTTTGTTATATCAGAGCGTGTATCAACATAAATAACACAACACTGATACTAGTCCATCGAATCAAGTACCTGGGAACACTCATGACATGAGAAGACAGGTGTAAAATAGAGATTAGAAGTAGAACAGTTCTAGCGAAAGCAATTTTTATGAAAATGAAAAATATACTATGCGTGAATTCACTACCAATGCCACTACGAAAACGAATACTCCAGTGCTATATTGATCCAATACTTTTGTATAGCAGCGAATCATGGACAATGAATAAACAATCAATACGATCATTGGAAGCCACAGAGATGTGGTTTTATAGAAGAATGCTGAAAATTCCATGGACAGCGAAGAAAATTTATGACGAGGTTTTAAATCAGACCTGCACACAAAGAAGCCTTATCAAAAGAATAAGAATCCGACAATCAAAGTTCTTCGGGCATATAATGCGAAGAGAAGGTTTAGAACATTTGGTAACAACAGGTAAAATTCAGGAAAGAAGAGATCGCGGAAGACAGAGGAGAAGATGCTGGATGGCCTGACATCATGGTTCGACACAAGATTGAAGTCAGAACTGATTACATGCACCAAGCAGAGAGAGTTGTAGAGAGACATGATCGCCTACGCCGGCAGGTATGGCACTTGATTGATTGATTGTAGGCCAACTTCTTCTTTTGTCGCCACACAGGCCAACAAACATGAAAAATAAGAATGAACTCCTATCGGAGAATCTAATAACTTGTGCCGTTTCGTTACTCTAGTAATGTGTGACTGTGTGCCGTTTCGTTACTCTAGTAATGTGTGACTGTGTGCCGTTTCGTTACTCTAGTAATGTGTGACTGTGTGCCGTTTCGTTACTCTAGTAATGTGTGACTGTGTGCCGTTTCGTTACTCTAGTAATGTGTGACCGTGCCGTTTCGTTACTCTAGTAATCTGTGACTGTGTGCCGTTTCGTTACTCTAGTAATGTGTGACTGTGTGCCGTTTCGTTACTCTAGTAATGTGTGACTGTGTGCCGTTTCGTTACTCTAGTAATGTGTGACTGTGTGCCGTTTCGTTACTCTAGTAATGTGTGACCATGTGCCGTTTCGTTACTCTAGTAATGTGTGACTGTGTGCCGTTTCGTTACTCTAGTAATGTGTGACCGTGCCGTTTCGTTACTCTAGTAATGTGTGACTGTGTGCCGTTTCGTTACTCTAGTAATGTGTGACTGTGTGCCGTTTCGTTACTCTACTAACGTGTGACCATGTGGCTTCTGGAAAGATCCAAGTATAGAATATTTTTTCACTTTTGGGCAACTCAAAGGGTAGTGTTCTGTCAAATTATCTAAATTTTGATTGAGCTTGTATGAATTGGTCACTTAATTTCAGGTTCTGCAGCTTTTCAGCTTTATACAGTCTAACTAGATGTTAACCCTAAGGCTAAATTGCTAGTATGATGATATGTGTCAAGCAAATTACTAACATTAACATGGCACAGGAACTATCTTATCTTCAAGAATGTCAATGCTCATTAAGAGAAACAGACAAACGTTCAGGAAAGAATTTTGGCTGCTTTATGCTAAATTTAGTTCCATGTGTTTTTTAAAACTTGTCCTTGTACATTGTCAATCGTTGTGCAATATGCAAGACTGGAGATTATCAACGCTTCAGATTGAAATACTTATTCATAAACTATCGAAATAAGTATTTGTTAGCAGGAAACCACATTGTCATTTTACACATTCACTCCGTCTTTTCTCTTTACCTCTGGACACAGTTATATTGTAATGTATACTAAATTAGTCAGTATACAGGCTTTGCGTTATCTTCAAAAATACTACGTGCCAGTATATCGGTTCAGAAGGATGAAAGAGTTAAATCTCTGATTTTCAATAGTAATTTCACACTCAATCACATGAGATAACAGCTGTTTTAAAAATCAATCTAGCTGCATTAGCTAAACACGTAAAAACAAAGTACTATAGTTTTACAAAATACAGAAACAGGGACGATAAACAGCAATTTTTCGACCAAAAGGCCTTTATCAAGCAAACAATGCAACAAGAATGACGAATTTCGAGGAACACTACAAATGGACGATTACATGTGGAAACATAAACCTATCTAATGAAAATCTGGGAATAAAAACGAACAACGAAATGAGTGCAACACAAAACCGGAAGTGGAAAGAAGAGAAACAATAAACAATATAGTGGATAAATAACACATATAAGGAGCAAACACACATATAGATTACAAGGCACGAGATAAGACAGTACTCAGAAGCATAGGAATGTAATACGTTGAGTTCAAGAGGTCGCAAGGTGCCATAGAATGAAATAAAACGGTTCTCCAGGGCGAATCGACTGCGATCATCGGAGGAACATGATCGGATGGCTGTGACCTGGACATCGTCAGCTCCTGAATGGCCAGTATCATTGAAATGAGTGGCCACAGGAGTCACGGCGCATTGGCGAATATTGCGTAAGTGTTGGGCGAATCGGTCACTGAGCCTCTTACCGGTTTCACCAATATAGGCCTTGTTGCATCGTTTGCAGGTGATGGCATAGATGATATTGCGGGACTCACACGTGAAGCTGTCTTGAATGACATACGTAGCTTTGGAAAAGAGACAGTGCGGGTCTGTATTACATATGCACATGTATTACAGCGCCGACGGCCACACTGGATGGTGCCAAAGTGACTGGATATTAGGCTTGAGGCGACTGTGTACCAACAAATCCTTGAGGCTTCTGTCCCGTCTGTATGCCACCAAAGGATAGTGTTGGAAGACTGAACGTGTTTCAGGATCAGACTGAAGAGTAGGGAGATGATGGAATAAGACCTTCTTCACCAGGGAACTATGAGGGTGGAAAGTTAAGATAAGTTTAACCCTGTCAGAATTGGAGGTTCTATGTATGTTGGAAAGGGCCTTCTGGCGAGCAATTAGCTGAACCCGATGCATGGCAGATGTAAGCACATTCTCAGGGTTTAGGCGCTGGCGAAAGAAATCAAGCATCTCGTGAGCTCTATCGAGAAAATCGTTGTCCTCGCTACAGAGGCGACGAAGGCGTAAGACTTGAGAGAAAGGTAAAGAGTCACGACAATCCTGGGGATGGGAAGAGGTGTACAGAAGAAAGTTTGTGTATCAGTAAGCTTGTAGTATACTGATGTAGTGATGGTAGATAGGCTGATGGTGATAGTGATGTCAAGAAAATTGACACAAGAGGTAGAGATGTGAGAGGTGAACCGAATAGCAGGATTGAAGACATTAATGAAGTTAATGAAGCGTGACACATCGGCTTCAGGCATATCGGTAATACCAATACAATCATCGATGTATCTATGATACACGTACGGAAGGGGGCCATCATAGGTGTTCCATACTAAGTGTTCAAGATGACCCATGAATAGACAAGCATAACTGGGTCCCATTTTGGTACCCATAGCGACCCCACTAATCTGTCTAGCTGCATTGCATAGTCGATTCTTTGAGGTTAGATTTCTTGGCAACATCATACAAATGTCAGTCTTGAACTTGACTTTAAAGGAAGACATATATATATATATAAAATGGTCTTCTTCTTTTTCTTTGCGTTCATTCTTTACGACCAATTTTAAACACTCTTTGTGATATGTTTGATCTTTGCCAAGAACGTGTATACGTTGCACATTGGTTTGTAGGCCCCTAAACGCATAGACTTCTACACGTTTAGGATACGTGCATCCGATTTCAGCCAAACCTCCTCGGTCGCCTCTTACGACATGCGTGGCAGGTAACAGTGGTTCTATTCTTTACACCCCAAATTTGGGCCTGGTAACCACTCAGGCAGATAAAATGGTCTAAATGCGAAGGATTGATTTTATTGCACTGGGTTTTACCCCATATGGTTTCGTCCCTGTCGGCAGAAATTACTTGCAGACGTAACATATTACTCGTAACATATAACGGTACGAGAGAAATATATATATTAAAATCAATATTCCAAACAAATATGACTTGTTTATGTATTTTGTTAACAGTTTGATTCTGCCAGTCAGAAATCTTTTAAAGTCTTTTTGACCTTTGAACAATTTGCAAAAAGCAAATGCTGTAACCTACCTGCTAGCCCCATTGTTAAGGCACCTAAAAATCTCACTGACAGCTAAACAACTAATAATCAACAGCATTTTATACATACTTTGTGTTACCAGAGCCAAACATGGACAATGAACAAAGTGCAGTCTCAAATAATAACTAAGTGTGAAATGCGGTGTCTGCGAAATGTTACCAACATCAGAACAGACAGTCACCAACATTAGCATAACAAAGTTGGCACAACACCTTGCTTGAATTACAATAAGAAACAAAGAATTAATCAGAATGCATCCAAACTCCACAGTATACAGAGTCTTCTACAACAGAACATCAGAAAAGAAGGCGAGAGGAAGACCACGAAAAGAATGGTTTCAGATAGAATAGCAGAATCCTGTTAAAGCGCAAAAATAACAATCACCCAAACTGCCAGAACAGCGCAAGTCAAAAACAAAAAAGGCACGACACTGGCCACTGTGACGACAAAAGAAGAATAAGAACAACCAAAAAACGATGACATTTAGCACATTAAATGACAACGTTTGCTGTCCGCACAAAATATGAAGCGAGTTATTTGTTGCCTGACTATACAAGGACATTCCACATTAAGAATGAATATCAACATGGGTTTTTCCATATTGTTGGACGCAGATGGAAAATTATGGGGTGTATCAAGTTAATTATCCGACAACGGCAAGCAGAAAATAACGCACTTAAAATAAGTAGAAGTATTTTGCCTCGCCACCTTTCACAATGACTCTCTTTCTCTCTCTTAACAAAACCAAATTACAACATTTAAATTGCGTTAAATTATTGTGCACGCCTGACATTTTCTTATCCAGATTATATTTCCTGTGGCATTTTTCGCATGGCAAAATCGTCTCATAATGCTCTTTAAAAATTGGTTATACGATATTCTTTATTTACACGCATGGTATCAAATTATGCTGAGATTTTCTTTCTTGAAAAAAACATGATTTTTCTCATTTTTTTGTGCAGATAAAAATGTAATGTCTAGAAAATTAGAAGTAATTAACAATTTTGTAAAAGTTGCACTAAAATGTCAGTATTCTTCTAATAAATTTTAGTATTCATCTAAAACAATGTCAGTATTCATCTAAATAATGTCAGTATTAAGCTAATAAAATGTCAGTATTCATCTAAATAATGTCAGTATTAAGCTAATAAAATGTCAGTATTCATCTAAATAATGTCAGTATTAAGCTAATAAAATGTCAGTATTCATCTAAATAATGTCAGTATTAAGCTAATAAAATGTCAGTATTCATCTAAACAATGCTAGTATTCATCTAAATAATGTCAGTATTCATCTAAATAATGTTAGTATTCATCTAAATAATGTCAGTATTCATCTAAATAATGTCAGTATTCATCTAAATAATGTCAGTATTCATCTAAATAATGTCAGTATTCATCTAAATAATGTCAGTATTCATCTAAAAATGTCAGTATTCATCTAAATAATGTCAGTATTAAAAGAGAAACATCTAACCGAATGGATTAATGGCGCGGCTCCCATGCGGGAGACCCGCGTTCAATTCACGGTTAGGCCTATAATTTTTTTTCTATTGTGATCATAAATGAAAATTCCTAACCTGAACAGCTTCGTGGCGACTGCACTAGCCATGAGACCATTAACTTTATCAGGCTCACGTCCCATCTGGCCTACGCGTCCTAAAAGCGGTACTATATGCAGTTTTTTTAATTTTCTTAATTTAAAAAAAAATTATTCTCATATTACATTCATGTAACGAAATGTCAGTATTCATCTAGAAAAAAGTCAGTATTCATCTAGAAAAAAGTAAGTATTCATCTAACTTAATGTCAGTATTCATCTAAAGGAAGTATTCTTAATGTCCATATTCTCTAAATTTAAATATTATTAGACAACATAATTACAACTTTTAATCTTTTAAATATTAATCTATTATTAAATCAACAAAGAATATTATATATATATATATATATATATATATATGTTAATGATAGCAATTTATGAAATTCCCGGCACTCTAAAACCCATCAAACAAACAAAAATACCAGGACAGCTCTTCTAATGAGAACAACAAAATTTGAGAATACAGGATCAAGCGAAAGCCGACACTTCTGTAAAATCTGTTACTGTCTAGCTATGAGGAAAAGACGACATAAAGATGTAGTTGCAGCTTTAAAAATGTCAATATTGATTTCAATAATTTTACGTCACATGTCTGGACCATACTCATAATTATAATTGCTTTCATCGTTCTAGAAGAGAAATGTGCAAGGTACTATTTCATTTACATTTAACTCATTCCCTACCATTGGCCAGTACAGTGGCTTACAGATGAGTGGCATTCATACCACCAGCCGCTATAGTGGTTTTTTAACATAGTTCATTTGCTTTAACGGGAAGAGATTTATGGAGCACAAGAACCGATCTGTTCAACACAAACTCATTTGTCAAAAACATATTGTATACTCACGTTGCAAAATGTAGATAAAAAAGCGAAAATACAAAGAGTTGTGAAGGCAACAAACCCACAGTAAACACCCACAAGATCACACCAGCAGAGTAAACAGAAAATAGCACACAACAATCTTTCACCTCAGAACAGGGCACTGACGGCTCAGCTATCACATGCACAGAATAAAGCCTGCTCAGATTGCACAGTGTGTATGTCAGACAGAAACACAGACTCTAGAGCACATCATGCAGTCCTGTCCATCATACATACACCAAGGAAATGAAACATGGCTCCGTAAACGAAGCTTGCAGTTTTGGGGGATTTTTTCCCGATCCAGAAGCACTTGAGCTTTTCAGCTCTTCGGCTCGGTGCCATCGACATTGTAACCCTTCGGTTCGGTGCCACGAACACCGTAAATCTGGGGAATCTGTGGCTTTTTCTGCCATCCCGCGGAATTGAACCCGCGCACACAGAGGATAGTCACCCGTAGTCCAACGCGCTACGAACACGCTGGGCAGACGGGCAAGCTTGCAGATAAAGTTATGGGAAATCACGAGAACTCCAACTCTCTTCTTCTTCTTCAGCGATCTCTGGTCATGCGCTTAATTTACTTTGGACCACAAACTGGGCAGACAGCTTCAGGTCTGTCAGGTTTCCCAAAGCTTAGTTTTCAGGTCGACTGGGTGTGGCCACATGTTGCTTCTCAGCTCACACAGAAGAGGACAGTCTTGCAGGATATGCTCTGGTGTCTGTTCTGCCTGCTGACACTGGCAGAGAGCTGTTTGACTTATTCCTAGTCTGTATAAGTGTTTGTTGAGTCTGCAGTGTCCGGTGCGTAGTCGAAATATAATGACCTGGTCTGTTCTGCTTAGGTCTTTGAGGAGTCTTTTCCATAATCATATCCAGTGTTTGTCTTCCAGTCTACTGCAGATTTTCTCTGTATGAGGGTTTTGACCTCTTGAAAAGACAAGGGTTGGTAAATTTGCTCTTTGGCACTGCCCTCCTTAGCTAAGACATCAGCACTCTCATTGCCTGCAATGCCACAGTGAGATGGAATCCACTGCAAGTGAATTTCTGCCTTTTCTGAAAGCTGAGCAAGTTCTCTTTGTAGTTTTTGTACTGTGCTGTCAGTGGATTTAGCCTCCAGGGCTTGTATAGCTGACAATGAGTCTGTAAGAAATACCATCTTGCTTGCAGCTGCTTGCAGCTTATTCATGTGCTGTGCTGCCATCAGAAGGGCTATGAGTTCTGCTTTGTAGTTGGAACATATTCTTCCAGTAGGAGCCGCTAGAGACACAGTGGTAGCATCTGGGTGCTAATGTACACTCCTGCTCCACCATTCATGGTTGCCTCCATTGCCGATCCATCTGTGTAAATTCTTATCCAGCTGTCTTCTGGAAACATGTAATGGAGATGTTCCATTGTAATTGCTTTTTCACTAGATTAGGCTCGGCATCTTTGCTTAATAATTTAGGGATGGAGGTTGAGAAGTTTAGTGGTACTGAGTCTGGTTCCCAGTGATCAAAAAGCAATTCTTCAGGTATGGAATTATGATTTAGTAGTTCCAAGTATGACTTTCCTATTTCTTTTGCTTTGTGGTTTAGACTTGTGCGCTTTAGTCTGTTCTTTGTTCTAGCTGCCATTTTTTCATTCAGTGGATGGTGAGGCATTCTTTGATCCTTTCAGTCTGTAGAATCACTTTTCTCCTTCTTCTGTCTTCCAAGGGCTGGATGTTGGCTGCCTTTTCCATTTCTACAATTGTGTAGATTTCATGGCTCCCAAAATAGTACGCAGACACCTGTTTTGTGTTTTCCAGTATCGATTTGTTTGAATGGGCTGCTGATATCCATGTCGATGATGCATATTCCAGGGTCGGTCTAACTGCACCAGTGTACACCTGACTCAGGATTCGAATATCAGCTCCCCAGGTAGTTCCAGCCAGCTTCCGCATCACACTTTGTTTCCTCATAGCCTTTCTGTTTGTTTCCATTATGTGATGTTTCCATGTCAGACGACTGTCACGCTTAACTCCCAAAAAGGTTGGAGTATGGGAACGGGGAACGATATCATCGTTAAATTTCAGTCTGAAGTGTTCTTCCTTTGTTGACAATGAGAAAAGCGTTGCTACAGTTTTGCTCCGGTTTATTTCTAGACCCCATTTACTTGCCCACATTATGACGCTGTTCAGGCTGGCCTGGAGTTTAAAGATGGCAGGACCCAGAAACTCGGAAGTGTACCACACAGCTAGATCATCAGCATGGAGAGTGTGATACATGTCTGGGCAGAGTTTGTGGCAGATCATTAATATATACCAGGAAAAGCAATGGGGACAGTACGCTGTCCTGTGGGACTCCTGCTCTTAATTTGAATCTGGGACTGTGCACTCCATCCAATTTTACAGATGCTTTTCTATGGGTAAGAAAGTCTTTTATCCAATAGTACATTCTACCCGTATTCCACTGCGTAAGAGCTTGAGTAGCAAACCATCTTTCCAGACTTTGTCGAAGGCCTTAGACATGTCGAAGAACACAGTGAGGGTTTTCTTCTTTCTTGAAGCCATTTTCTATGTCCTGTGCGAGGTATGCCACTTGGTCATCAGTGCTTCTATGCTGCCTGTAGCCTGTCTGGGCTGGATCCAGTTTATGGTTGGATTCTAAAACCACTGGAGTCTAGTGGTTATCACTCTCTCCAGCAGTTTTGCAGTGCAACTTAGCAAACTTATAGGTCTGTAGCTCTGCGGATCCTTTTTGTCTTTTCCACTTTTGAAAATTGGGTGGATTGTGGCATTTTTCCAGATGTCTGGGACTCTTCCCTGTCTCCAACTATTGTTAAAAATCTGGAGTAGAAGACTCTGTGCTATTGGGCCTATTTGTTTGAGCATGTCGTTTGATACTCCATCTGGTCCCGGGCCTTTTTACGATTGAGCTTTTCAGTGCTCTCTGCAGCTCAGTCAGTGTGATGTCTACCTCCATACAGGGTTCACTTGTTGCTTTTTGAATGTAGCATTTATCTCACTTCTGACTTCTTTCCCTTGCTCCTGACTTATTGAGCATGAGCTTTCTTGCTTGTAACACTGGGCCATCAGGGTGGCTGCTCGCTTTCCTGTGAGAAGTTGTTCTCCTTGCTGGAGAACTGTTTTCCCTCTAGATGGGTTGTCATCGTTCAGGGCTTTTGTAAGTCTCACAACTTTGAGTATCTTTTCCATGTTCAAAGAGGCTGTCTTTTCTTTCCAGGATTTTCTACACTGCTGGTTTCTTTCTCTAACATAAAGGGCCCTTGCTCTATTGTGTTGCATTACATTTGGTCCGTTGGTGCGAGTTCCATTGTATTTCTGGCACTGCAAAGCGAGCTATGGAGAACTTCCATCTCTGGTGTCCAATATGGCTTGTAGTTTTTTCTCCTCCCTCTGGGTATAGCCTTTTTGCAGCATCTAAAATGGCTTTATTGAATGAACGTGCATCTCTGTCCACTTTTCCTGATTGATTAATTTCTTTACAGTACTTGTCTGCTAGTTCTTGGAATAGCTTCCAGTCTGCCTTTTGTAATTCCAACTAGGGGCAGAGTTTGTAAGTTCCTCCTTGTTAATGTTATTTATGAGGAGTTTCACTGGTCTATGGTCACTACCTCCAATCTGGTCGCAGACTTGCCTTTCGGTTATCCTGTGAATGTCGTCTGTAGCAAAAGCCAGATCTGGGGTGCTTGTTGTGCGCCACCGTCGTGAGTAACATGGGTGAGGATCATCTGGGTGGTTGAGAATGGTGAGACTGTTGGTGATCAGCCATTCTTCAAGGCTTTCACCTCGAGGATCTAGCGTGTCATAGCCCCAGCTTGGTGAGTGGCTGTTGAAGTCTCCTACTATAAGCAAGTTGTCATCTTGAACTTTGATAGCTTCCAGCTCAGTTTGAATGGAGGGTGGTGAGTATATATTGTATAGTGTCATCTTAGTGTTGTTGATAAGGAGTTGAACAGCTATGAATTCTGTGCTCATCTGATTGGACCTGTGAAGTTCAACTGCCGGTATGGAATTACGAACTAGTGTTACTACTCCAACCTTATGTCTATTTTCTCTATCCTGACGGAAGGTTTCAAATCCTCTAATGCTGAATCTATTTCCCGGATTAAGGTGCGTCTCTTGGATACAGCAGATGTCAATCTTTTCTGCTCGCAGACGTTCCTCTAGCTCTCGTTTTTTGTTGGTTACACCTTCTGCATTCCATTGCATAATTGTGAGGGGTGAAAGTTTGTCCTTGCTGCCAGTAGTAATACCCTGTCCTCTCCTGGCTTTGCAAGAATCAACAGGGCCGCCAGTAGCTAAGGGTGGACCCCTTCGAGGCAGGGGGTTCGGTCCCACCACCACCTGGCTGTTTCCCATGGTGGTGGCACCACAGTTATATAAATATTTGCGCATGGCCATTTGAGTTGTTCGTATGTGTCGATTCCTCCCCGCCAATAATGGCTGACACATTCCGTTTCTGAGGACATCTTTTTTTGAGGTTGTTCTCTAGACAGTTGCAGTCCCTGCTGACGAGATCTGTCTTCCCGGGTTTGTCTGGAGTCATCCTACTCTAGATGACTTCAGCCTTCTGTTGCCGGGCTCACCAACCCAGGCTTTTTTGCAGGGTGTGCTTCCTGGACACTGTAGTTTAATCCCTTATGCTTAAGGGAAAGTGTCATTGAAGTAGAAGACAAGACAAGAAAAAGGATGTCCTCCTCAGAGAGAGAGAGGACAAGTGCTATTTGTCCCATAGCTGGGGATGGGTTGGTTGCAGCCAGAGCATTTACCACTTGCCGGTGGGTTCTGCACTGTCACCTTATGAGGCCCCATCCTGCTCCCCGCCTTTGGTCTGGCCTTTCACCTTCAGTCTGTTCGGCTTGGTTAGACCTGCCAGGAGTTAGACTCCCGCCGACATAGCCTGAAGGATCCTAAAGGCACACAAACCCTCCAACCACGATAAGGTAGGCAATATGGAGGAACTCCAACTGACATGCAGCTTCATAGAAGCAACCAATCTCATGGTTAAGACGAGCACATCAACCATGTATTACCGGGGCTTGCAAGGGGAGACAAGAATAGTAACACTGTGACATACAAGGCATGTCGTAAGAGGCGACTGAGGTAGGAACCTAGGAAACTACCCTAGTAAATAAAAAGCGTCGCAAAAATAGGATATGCTGCCTACTTGTAGGCGATTAACTGAGACGGCGTACACTCGATCTTAGGCTCAGATCACATACAAATCACAGAGTGGTTTAACAAGTGATCGATGTAGAGCGTTCGAAGAAGAAGAAGATAAGCACACGAAACCGAACGCAAAGAAATCAACGAAGAAGTATATGAGAAATTAGCCAAGAAATTAGTGGCCAGAAATGCTAGCTGGAAACAAATAACATTCTTTCTGATACCCTAGGTAACTACCGACCAATGAATTAGCCAAGAAGTATATGAGAAATAAACGAAGAAGTATATGAGAAATAAACGAAGAAGTATATGAGAAATTAGCCAAGAAATTAGTGGCCAGAAAGGTAATTGCTAGCTGGAAACAAATAACATTCTTTCTGATACCCTAGGTAACTACCGACCAATGAATTAGGCTTGGGATAATAATGACAGGTTTGTTTGTTGTGTTTACTAGTGCTTTCTATCAAGGAGAGTATCAACGAGAGACCGGTTTAGAAATGGAGACCAGGTAAATAAGAGGTTACAACATCAGTTCGTAACTTCATCAAGAAACAACAAATTAAGTGGTTGGGTCACATAAACATATCACCAGCAGATAGTGCGTCTCAAAGAACAATGCTACTCTGTAACAGTGGATACAACGTTAAAGGCCTTCCACGCAATAAGTGGACATCAGAAATAACAGAAACGAGGAAAAACGCTATTTATGAAGCACAAACTAAATCATGTTATGGTTCGGTCATATCAGGGGAAAAGGTGATTACAATATCAGTACTGAACTTCGTCAAGAAACAACAAATTAATGGTTCGGTCACATAAGCAGATTAACAAACAGAAAGTGCGTCTCAAAGAGCAATGCTTCAGAGGATACAAAGTTGAAGGCCGTCCACGCAAAAAGTGGATCTCAGAAATAACAGAGGCGGGGAAAAACACTATTTATGAAGCACAGACTAAATCCCGTTCTATAAATCTCTTCTTATCCTCAAGCTGTGAGACAAAACACGATTAGAGAAAAAAAAGACAAAGAAGATTAGGTCTTCTAATCAAAGGATATAGTATAATCCCTTTTATACTTGTTCTCTGCCTATTTATTGATTATGTTAATTTGCTCCAGCGATTCCCCTGGGGTTAGTAAACGTCAGTATTCTCTTCTAATATAAACCTGATTATGTTGCCGGGGTTATTGACTTGGGGGCACGTGTAACAAAGTGAACTTTTTAATATTGATACTTTCTGTGCTCAAATATGGGAACAGTACTTGTCTTGTAAACTGAATATCAGCTTGTTTGAGAGAACCGTTGTACTACATATAGGAACATGGACGACAGTCCCTGCTCGCGTATACCAGGCATTACAACAGTCTCCCCCACCCACCCTCCTATCGTGAGCGTCTGTGGCTTAGCGGTAGTGAACTCGTTCACAACCCAAGAGTACCTGGTTCAAACTCCGCGACGAGCAATTTGGAAGCAAATTTGTTTCCGTGGATTTTTACGAACTGTTAAAAAATGACCTCACCGTTCAGAAAGCAATAACAAACTGCTGAATGTACAAGTGATGCCTAGAAGAAAATAAACTGCTCATTTACTGTGGTTGTTGGCGACGTCCCGTAAATGATATGCCATAGTTTTCATTTTCATCGTCTGTAGCTCAAGCTTTAGTGTACTCAATCACAAACGCAAGCGCACCTGGTTCACATTCTACGGTGGGCAAGTTTGGAAGTAAATTCGTTTCCGTGGGATATTTTACAAAAGGTAAAAAGAGACCTCACCGTTCAGAAAGCAATGGCAAACTACTGAACGTATAAGTGGTGCCTAGAACATCAACGACTCATTTACTGTGGTTGATGTTGACGCCCTGTGAAGGAAATGTCACGACTTCCTTCCTATCACCCGTGTCTTTAACATCTACACAGCAAAATGTAGACACATTTGAGCTAACACGGTGGAAAAACGACGTTTCCAGATCACATCTTAATATACAGGGTATTAAAGATAAAAGCAGCCCGAGTAACAAATCCAAAGTTGTCAGTTACTTATTGCGTTGTGTCTATTTACTATTTAAACCGGTTCTGACTAACTCGTCCTACGTCACATTTGTTCATCGCCATTTCCCGCACTACAATTACACACCATTACACAACCTTGACTTATACTACGTCATAACTGAACCTTCTCATTTTCATAAACATATGCCAGATTAGCTCATGTGATGACAATGCTTCCTTAACGACGAGGCTGCTTTTATCTTGAACACTCTGTATAAGACTAGATCGGAATGGAAAGAAATGATCCAAAATATTCAAGTGATACTACATGCTGCTGGAGTGCAGGGTAACGAGCGTGCAGACTTTCTTGCAAACAATGCCCCGTCTCAAACGGGCAGAAGTATGGACAGAGCCGATATCATCAATGCGGTACGCTCTCAATTATGTGACATGGGCACGTCTCAGACACTGGAACGAGTTCGAGAATTAGGCGTTAAGTGTGGACATGCCAGACAGTGTCGTCTTCGTGGTAGAGAGAGAAGATATAGTAATCAACTTCTCATGAGTACGGTGAGCAAATGGACTTTAGGATGGCTGCTGCAGCGGAGGACAGAGCATGCATGGGAATGTCCAATGTGCCGTGACGTCGATCGCATAACATAACATACTACATCACTTTGGTGTAAGTAGTCTCGCTCTCAGATCAGTTCTGAGAAGTAGTTATGTTGTGCTATTTAAATAATTTTTTAGCCAAGGCTGACTTATACGGTGTCTTTCCGAACAGAGGAGTTTCAGGGCTGTGAATCCCACTCGCTGACCAAATTAAAAGAGATACTGGTACAGCCCAAAAAGAACGACATACCAAATATGCAAAGAGATTGATTAATCAACATCGAACTGGCGTGTTGGGCCGCTGGACGCTGCTAGATTTGTTGATGCTGAGATTGAAACACCTATGGACGTCTCCATAGTGCTATATGATAGTCCTCGTATAACTGATAACTGATCCGGTGTCAAACATCGTTACAGGCTGCCGTTTCTTGAGATAACCTGTGATCGTAATCTGTCTTTCAAGCATAATTTTGAGTAAAAGATATAGTATTGCAGGTATGTACCTTAAAGCTCTCAATGTTATGGTATACCCACATTCTGAGTATTCTGCAAATTTGGGGTAATTATATACTAATGTTTAATTAATTATGTCTGAGCAGGGAATTTTCAGTTTACTCGTATCAATGTCTCAACTGTCAAACTTTATTTTACCTGCTCAACTTCAACACGGTACCTCCGATATGACTGCGAACATGGCTACACCTACATTGCGATCAGAGATGACAGAAAAATAGCCAAATCGCTTCATTTTAGAAACGAACATAGTTCTTTTGGAGTGAGAGGTGAGTACCTTATCTGTGCGCCACGCCCGTCTGCCCAGCTTGTTCGTAGCGCGTTGGACTACAGGTGACTATTCCTCTGTGTGTGCGGGTTCAATTCCGCGGGATGGCAGAAAAAGCCACAGATTCCCCAGATTTACGGTGTTCGTGGTACCGAACCGAAGGGTTACGATGTCCATGGCACCGAGTCGAAGAGCTGAAAAATTCCAGTGCTTCTAGATCGGAAAAAAAAAATCTGTGCGCCACATAAATTGTATGCACATCTTATGCAACCAGAAATAGCTGATTCTGACACTATATTTTACAAGTTACTCTATCTTTGTCTCATGCTCGTTTTCCGTGCTGACTGTTGTGAACGAACTTTGACCTCTAACCTTTCTATCCCTACTCCTGTTGGCCAGCTCTATTGTTGATATTTGCTCATGCCCTGAGGTTAAACTACCCAACACTTTCTTTCATTCTCACTGTGCTCTATTTTGTATGTGTGTGACATATTAAAGCCCAGGCCATTACATTGATGAAGTAATATGATTAAATGGGTGTGTGAAAAACGAAGGATTAGTCTCATCGCACCGGGTTTTACCCCATATGGTTCAGTCTCTCTCCGCAGAAATGGCACGCTACACTTGTGAACAGAACGGAGCGGTCCGGATTCCAATCCACGACCTTCGACTAGCAAGGCAAAGGCTTAACCACAGAGGCCCCCTAGTAATTTGATGTAATCTCCAAACGGTTTCACGTAACTCTAGAACAGGGAACCCAAAATGTTTATGATATAATCTAGAAGGTTGATACAATTTAAATAAATTAACCAGTTTATTCAAAATGTAGAGTTAGTTTCATATTTATTTATGTTTTCTAATTTTATTTATTTATATTCGTATGGGCGTAGGATAATAATCAAGGATGTCACATAGTAGTCTCTTTCACAAAGTTTGAAAACCCTGCTGTAGAAATATCCTGAATATTTGTTGTAGAATAAATTTAAACCTGAGGTGGGCAACCTTTTATATGCCAAATGTCGGACCTGAAATATTTCAGTATGCAGAGGGCAAGATACTCTCGCACATTGAAGACCTCATATGAACTACTTAATTTGCATGCGCTAAGCTAATAATCTAAACGGGTGGCTTCAGTGGCCTAGGGTATAATGATTCGGTCTATTAACCCCGACGTTCTGAGTTCGAATCACGCTGCGAATAATTTAGTTTTAAATTATTTCGCTTGGATTTTTACAAAAAGGGCGATGGCACCACCCGTTTAGTAAGCAATGGCAAACTACTGAACGTAATAATATCTAGAAAAATCACAAACAGCGTTAAAAAACTGGGGTTGATTCGCAAAGTCATGTAAAGGATATGCAATTTAAAAAAAAAAGCTAATACAATGCAGAAATCATATTACTGGGGGAAAGTACAGGACATGAATGAAAGAGAGAGAGAGAGAGAGAGAGAGAGAGAGAGACATAGAAGGAAGGAGAGATGAAGAAAGAAATAGAAATTTAGAATAAATTATGAGGTAAATTAAATGTATAATGGCCAATAACAGCATCCAATGAGCGGAAAATCCTAACCACGGAGATGAGGTATCTTAGAAGAGCTGTAGGTCTGATAATAAGAGATAAAATTAGAAATGAAGAAATCAGAAGAAGACTGGATGTGAAACCAGTCATGCAATTTATAAAAGAACAGCAGATTAAATGGTTTGGACACCTGACAAGAATGCCCTGGTATCGTCTACCACAGAAAGCCACACAGAAAAAAGTATAACGAGTAAAAGGAAGACCACGAACTAGATGGAGCGACTGCATCAAGAATAGCCGTAAAATAATGAATAACAGCTTACAAAGTGCCAGAAAACAAGCACACACAAGATCACTACATCCCCTCACCCCTTCCCCCCTCCCCCTCTAAAAGTTTCTATAAAGAAGTAAATGGTGAAAGCGAAGAATACATTTTTAAACGAGAAGGTTACTGATTTTATGAGAAGATTGTGTTTGAACTTCCCACAAGTTCCTTTCTAAATCTGCTGTTATTTGCTATCTGCAACGCACAATATCATGCAAATGTGTATCTTTACACACAAAAACAAGACTTCTACAATTACGATATTTATCTCAACTTTGTGTTACCGGTACCAAAATTAGAGAACTTGCAGCACATGAATAACGAAATGTTAGAACAAGAGAGATGAAATGTCTGAGAATAATAGTGTTAGTAACAAGGAAAGACAAGATAAATAACGAGACGCTATTAGATACTTGGAATGAACAATCCTATTGATAGAGCAAATTAAGTAACAGCAAACCACGTGGTTCGACCAAGTAACATAATTACCATTCAACAGTTACACCACAACGAGCACTACTTTTAATGTGCAGAGGTTTAAATGACAAGGGTCTCCCCCGCAAACGGTGGGAAACAGTAATATCAAAGGTGAAAGAAAACATGATATACGAGGCGCACTTGGGTGAACTTAGCAGAACTATTCGCCTACTCTGAACGCTGACGTGCACTACATGAACAGAGAAAAGAAAGACACGAAAAGAATGTGCACTGGATTCTCAAAAGTAACACAGAATTATCGCGATACAAAATAAAGAAATAATCCACAGTCCACCTTCGATAGAAAGTACGCCATTCTTTATCGACTTTCCGTTTCTGGCTTGACATTGTGTGTTTTTTTTTTTTTCTTTTTTTTTTTCTTTCGTCCGCTTTCAACTCAGACGAAGTTCCATCTCTGAAACTGATTTTTGCGTGAAAATCTGTTTTTCCAATTTCTTACAATGGCAGCAGCGTGCACATTGTAAATTACTTACACTGGCAGCCGTGTGCTCAATGTACTCGTAATTAGTATTCCCTCGCCATACAGGCAGATTTTCTCCGACTTCAGAGGTACTCACGTTATCGTCCTGAGTAAGACCAGGGACTCGAACAAATGCCGGACAGTAGGTTCGAACCCGAGCTATGAGGCGTCTCACAGCTAGCAGGCCGAGCTACTATCAACTACTCTAGGCAGACCCCCTACATTGTGTAACTTGTGACAAATGCTTATCAATTTATTTTTTACGTCTTCTTTATGCAGGCTGTGGTATGAGTGAATGTCTTCTGTTGAGGTTTCTAACCATGAGAGGCTTACTTGAATCTAGTGTCCAGGGCATGCCGGTGTTTGCGGTGATAAGAGAGCGGGCAAGTTTGCATCAACAGCATTGATCGCCTGGAAGCTGAGGATATATAAGGGGGACCTTCTTCGGTCTCTTCACTACAGCATGTTGAATAAGGAAATTAAAATAGATGTTGAACCCATCCAGCGATTTAAGGATTTTAAAGTTACCCGTTGCATAAGTAGAACTGGGTGTCTGAGGGGCAGAGTGGGGAGTGAGATTAACCAGCAAACCATAAGAGTCATGAGTATGCATACCCTTCGACATCTGTTGGAGAGACTGAGCACCTATGGATCTGCCCGGGGTGCTATAGCGTTGGTTCAGTAAAAAATAGCAAATAGCCTCGTATTGCGTTGGGCGACAGACAGCAGCTTATAAGAGCTCCTCAGTTGTACTGGGACTCTATCGCTTGACTTCAACCATGGGGAAACATATAAATGCTGCAGCACTGAGATGCTGCTAGTCTCGTCTGTGACGAGCCAATATCATACAATGATCACCTGCGTTTACATTACTCGTACTTCTCATATAGGTTGTCTCATATATAAGGTTTTCTGCCCATTGGAAATCATGTCTATCGTAGTCTATATGTTGTGTGCTATGAAATTCGTCACTCCTGTTATATCGTTTGCTTGATAAAGGTCTTTTGGTCGAAACGTTGCTGTGTATTGTCATTGTTTTTTGTATTTTGTAAATCTACAGTACTTTGTTAATACCTGTTTCGCTACTTCTCATAGATAGCTTTCCTTTCGATCCCTACTCAATTTGCCAGACAACCATGCAACAAAAGTCAATTCTAGAAATGATTTCTTATCCTGGCGCTGTGAGGCAAAACACGATTAGAAAATAGAAAGAAGAAAGAAAAAGATTGACAAATATGCGTTGACAAAAGCTACAAAATATACATTGAGATAATATGTGAATATTTGTGTAAGTTTATAGTACTATGCAAATAAATGTAGTTTTATTTTTTTTAAAAACTAAATGTAAATATTACTTTTGTGCCATCATTTAAATTTACTTTCTTAATTCTATAACCTGTAAACCAGTTCAACGCGGCGCCCGCGGACGACATGGCGGCCGTGTGATACATCCTTGGCGCCATATTTTACTCCGTCGGATATAACGCGAATCAGATTTTTCACAAAAAAGTATTTTTGAATACTTTTCGGGTTTTTGTTCGTAAGCACAATATTGAAACAAAAATTAAACTCAGTCAGAATTACGTTTTCATCTGTTATTGTTTTTATTAATATTACTATTAACATTACTTTATTATTGTTATTGTTAGTATCAGTGGCGGCTCGTGCTCATTTTTGTTGGTGGGGCCAGGCAAAAATTTCGTAAAATCATGATTTTGGGTTAGGTATATTTTAATTTACACAATAATAAATACAGGTTATACATTATTTTTGGTGGGCCCGGCCCACTATTCCTTAATGACGAGCCGCCACTGGTTAGTATTATTATTGCAACTGCCACACGGCACCCGCGCCTCCACAGTCATGAGTCAGATGTGCTTAAAATATATGATCGATAAATAGACAGTATACACGTATTAGGAGCTTCTGAAGAAAAAAAAAATGACCAAACACAGGATTCGAACCACTTACCCTTATTTCTTACAACACCCATTGCCTTGAATAGTAATACGAGCGTTCTTACGAACACAACCAGAGAGCCATTCTTAAAAACGCTCGTATTACTGGACTAGGCAATGGGTGCCGTAAGAAATAAGGGTAAGTGGTTCGAGTTCTGTGTTTGGTCATTTGTTTTTTAATTCTAGACTATATTTATTGATCATATTCATTGCTTCCGTTGCTTCCCCTGGAGTTCTTACCAAATAAAAACTTCTTATTCTCATCCCTAATATATATATATATTTTTTCCGATCCAGAAGCATTTGAGCTTTTTCAGCTCTTCGGCTCGGTGCCATGGCCATCGTAACCCTTCGGTTCGGTGCCACGAACACCGCAAATCTGGGGATTCTGTGGCTTTTTCTGCCATCCCGCGGAATTGAACCCGCACACACAGAGGGATAATCACCCGTAATCCAACGCGCTATAAACACGCTGGGCAGACGGGCATCCCTAATATATAAGAACGTTCTTCTTCTTCTTCTTCTTCGCGTTCGTTCTTTATGACCAATTTTAATCACTCTTTGTGATATGTTTGATCTTTGCCAAGAACGAGTATACGTTGCATATTGGTTTGATAGGCCCCTAAACGCATAGACTTCTACACACTTAGGACACATGCATCCGATTTCAGTCAAACCTCCTTAGTCGCCTCTTACGACATGCGTGGCAGGTAACAGTGGTTCTATTCTTTACACCCCAAATTTGGGCCCCGGTAACCACTCGGGCGAATATAAGAACGTTGAATAACACTGCCATAGAACGTCACGCTGCACTTGATCTTAACGGTAGGTATGGGGTGATCGTCAAAATCCTGACCTGGGAACCCACTTCAATATGTTTGGACCACGGCCTACTCCTCCTCACCAGATAAAACCCAGTACTGTTGTTATGCTTTGTTTGGTATCACACACATGTCCAGTGTTGTCAGGTAAAACAGTGATATTTAAAAACACAAAATTAGCCACCACAATCAGTTTTAATTCAAACAAAGAGAAACCAAATTTGTATAATGTACAGTAAATAACCCGTCCTTCGTTATAAGTATAATTATTGCTGAGTTATATTAAATATGATAACTGATAGCCTCTAAAGTTCTGATATTAATGAGCCATTTTCGCACAAAATATATTAATTTTAAACGAACTGTGATTGAAGGCGATAAAAGGATTTCAAACCGACCAGGCCATCTTGACAGTGTTGCTAAACCGGGACAGAATTTCAAACCGATCAGGACACATAGTATCGCTAAACCGGGACTGGATTTCAAACCAATCCGGGTACTGTTATAGTGTTGCTATACCTGGACAGGATTTCAAACCCATCAAGCAACCGTGATCGTGTTGCTATACCGAGAGGATTTTAAACCGATCAAGCAACAGTGATAGTGTTGTTGTACCGGGACAGAATTTCTAGCAACCGTGATAGTGTTGTTGTACCGGGACAGAATTTCAAGCAACCGTGATAGTGTTGCTATACCGAGACAGAATTTTAAACCGGTCAGAACACGGTGATAGTGTTGCTATACTGGGACAGGCTTTCAAACCGATCAAACAACCGTGATAGTGTTGTTATACCGGGACAAGATTCCCAAAGATATCAGAACATCGTGATAGTGCTGCTAAACGGGGTAATCCAAGTTGAACAGGTATGTAGAGGACGTCTATTTATCGCTACACTCTATTTAGTTAATTCTTCTTGTATAACAATTGTAACCCAGGCATACCTGGTTCAAACCCCACGGTGGGCAAATTTGGAAGCAAATTCGTTTCTGTGGGATTTTTACAAAAGGTAAAAATAGACCTCACCGTTCAGAAAGCAATGACAAACTACTGAACGTATAAGTGGTGCCTAGAAAATCAACGACTAGTTTACTGTGGTTGATTGCTACGTCCTTTATACTAGGATATGCCACGATTTTCATAACAATTGTGACGTGCAGTAATTGACAAAGACGAACAATATCGATTTATCCATAAGGAACTCAAAAATTAAAATAAAATTGTTTGGTGCTGCAAATAAGAAATGAGAAAAACAAAGTATTTTCGACACACTGAAAGACATGAGAGGCCGGAGAAGCTAAGCATGGAGATGGCATCGTGACAACGAGAGGGAGAAATACAACAATGATGGATTGAAGTTGTGATAGACGATTTTAATAAGTCCGTCAGCAACGAATGCTGGACATCTGGGCTATAAAAGAAAATAAAAATTGACAAACTGTTATGATGACAAAATTCTTCTCAGAAACAAACTAATGGTTGACAATGATGATTATGCTTACAGTATTTTTTTTCTTTCGTCCGCTTTCAACTCAGACGAAGTTTCATCTCTGAAACTGATTTTTGCGTGAAAATCCGTTTTTCCAATTTCTTACAATGGCAGCAGCGTGCACATTGTAAATTACTTTACACTGGCAGCCGTGTGCTCAATGTACTCGTAATTAGTATTCCCTCGCCATACAGGCAGATTTTCTCCGACTTCAGAGGTACTCACTTTATCGTCCTGAGTAAGACCAAGGGACTCGAACAAATGCCGGATAGTGGGTTCGAACCCGAGCTATGAGGCGTCTCACAGTTAGCAGGCCGAGCTACTATCAACTACTCTAGGCAGTTCCCCCTCCGCTTACAGTATAAAATGAAGGCGGTGTGTTCATAAATGTAAGAATAACATCCAAAATGGGCTTTTTGCACTCTTATTCTTCAAGCGCTCCATATCGACCACTTGTTAACCACTCTGTGTGATTTGTATGTGATCTGATCCTAAGAGCGATTGCACGTTGTGCCAGTTATGCGTCTACAAGTAGCCAAGTACATCTGATTTATGTGATGCTTTTTATTTACTAGGTAGCTTCCTAGTAATATAAAACATGCCTTGCAGTTCGCAGTGGTACTATCTTTGCTCCCTTGCGAGCCCTACCAATACATAGCGAATTCTCTGTAATTAGTTGATTCTTTTCGTTCATGTTTGTTGGCCTACATCAGTGCTGTCCAACGTTTCTAAATATTGAAGTACATCTGACTAGTGACTGTGAGGGATGGACAGCCGTATGGCAATTACAGCAATAATAATAATAATAATAGTAAGGTACAATTAACAGTAACATTACTTCTGAAGTCGGAATAAGGTTCTCCTGAACCACGATGAGCACTGGTGATAAGGAAAGCAAGCTTTCACGTAAAATCAGCTAGAGTAGAAATATTAGCCGCCCTGACAATGAAAAAAATATATAAATATATTAAATATGTAACAATTATTTTGCTTTCCTGTTTGTGTGGTGCCGGAGCCTGCAAGGAAAGCAAAGAATAGTACCACTGCGACCTACAAGGCATGTAATAAGAGGTGGCTGATGTAGGACCTAGGAAGCTACCCTAGTAAATAAAAAGCATCGCAGAAATCGGATGTGCTGGTCTACTTGTAAACGCATAACTGGCACAACGTAAAATCGCTCTTAGGCTCAGATCACATACAAATCACACAGAGTGGTTAACAAGTGGTCGATATGGGCGTTCGAAGAAGAAGAAGAATTAGAATAAGAGGAAAAAACTGAAACCTACTGTTATTTAGAGAAAACTGAAACCTACTGTTATTTAGAGAAAACTGAAACCTACTGTTATTTAGAGAAAACTGAAACCTACTGTTATTTAGAAAAACTAAAACCTCTGTTATTTAGAAAAGACGAAACCTACTGTTATTTGAGAAAACTGAAATATTTATTTAGAGAAAACTGAAACCTACTGTTATTTAGAGAAAACTGAAACCTACTGTTATTTAGAGAAAACTGAAACCTACTGTTATTTAGAAAAAACTGAAACCTACTGTTATTTAGAGATACTTTTTTTTTCTTGAAATTCTAATTAACCTTTTCCCTCATCTGAGCCGATTTACTGGCTAGTGGTAATTTTTACGGTAACACAAAGCGTGTCCACTGACTAATTCTGTATACATTGTAATATATATATATATATATATGCTTCCGGAAGGAAACTATTACTGAGGGAAAGGGTCAACGTTAAAGCCGGCAGAGTAAAATAGGGCGCCATGGATGTATCATACGGGCGCCGCTTTGGACAGCCTAGTTTACACGATCTGATATAACTAATAAATACTACACAAGACGACTACTATAATAGTAACAGATTGGAACAAGTTGTCATTCTGCGCCTTGGAACAGGACACAATCGACCCTGCAACCACATGTATACAAAATTCAAGATATGGCAATTCAGCCATATGTAGGCCTATGTGTGGACATGCACGTCAGACTACAGAGCACACACTTTAAGTCTGCCCTGAATATGCTATACTGAGGCAAACTCACTAGCCTAACGAAACAACACACATCATAAAACTACACAGGCCACTGTCTGTTTCTTTTTTTTCTCCAATTCTGTTTTGCCTCACAGCGTCAGGATAAGAAGAGATTTCTGATGAAGCACACACAAAAGCCCGTTCTAAAAATCTCTTCGTGTATAAACTTCAAAAGACAGTGAAGCTTATACAATATATATATAGGCAATATATGGACAACGTATATATGGACAACGTTGAATGGACAACGTTGAATGAATATATAGGCAATATTTCAAGCGAACGAAAGGAAGCAGGAAGGAAGACTGAAAAAGAGTACCTGGGTTTTTAAAAAAAAAGTCTTTAATTCCCTATATAGCTAACAAGAAAATCTTATTTAACTAAACAACTAACGTCAGCTACCACTTCCAGCTGGCAGGATTGATAACACTAGCATTATGTAGCCAACAGATAATTACATGTTTTAATCTTAGAAAAGAGATGACACTACATATTGTTATTTATAGGGATAATAGAACAGCAGAGACAGATGGTGTTGTTGCGATCAACAAGACAGATAAGAACAGGATAATGAGAATCTTGAAAGAATTGATAAACTGTTCTAGAGACCGGAAATTGTGGAGAGCAATCATGTTACACACGCCATCGGCAAGACACCAGAGAAGGATATTAACAGATTTTAGCGGTAAAGAGGTCAAGTGTTATAAATGATTGTCGCGAAGGCCTGTATCGTTGTCATGTCCATCTTGAAACTTGGGAATACGGTCACTCGTGTAGAATATACTATAGAAATAGTGGAGTTCCGTTAGCAGGTCATGTATTAAAAACAAATCTCAGGAGGCACAGTTTGTGTGGCTCCCTAACGAGTAGCATGCTCTGAAGATTTATAAAATGTCTTTGAAAATCTGAAATCAAAATAATTTTCAAGGAGAAATAAAACATAGTGTAGAACTATATCCACTATTATTTCCTTGCTCGATATACTGGGGGACGACACAACAGCGCACAAATTCTTCAACGACTGGAGCTCATTTCATAGTTTACTAAACATAACAAACATGGAGACAAAGAGCATTCAATATTATAGTCGGTTCATCATCATCATCAAGGTGCGTATCCTTTATAGGACGTTGCTCTCTTTGCAGCACATCTGAAATTCACTCTGTCTCTTGCAGTTCACCCACTTCGTCGATGTTCATGTTCATGGTTTCTTTAATATCTTGTAGCCATCTTCTTCTTGGTCTGCCTCTGCGTCCTGGGACCCTGCCTTCTAGTATTGTTCTTTCCAGGCCATCGTGACGCTTGATGTGACCAAAGTATGTAATTTTTCTGTATAGTATGTTGTTTATCAGCCAATTCTCTTTAACATTTAGTTCTTTCAGGACATCGGTGTTCTTTCTTTTTCTGTCCATGGTATTCGTAGGATCTTTCTGTAGCATTTAGTTTCGAAGGACTGGATTTTCGTTCTTAATTATAGTCGTTTACAAAGTATAAATTACAAATAACATTTTTGTAAACTTGCGCATATTGTTTGTCTGTTTGAGTACACCTCTTCTTCTTATTCCTCTGCGATCAACCTAGCTATGCAACTTCTCCGGTATGTGTCATAAACAGGGCGGTGCGCTTGATGTTTTCATCAGTTCCCCATAGCTTGGTCTGAAGGGTTGTTTCTGTTGGTCAGATTTCCATTCTCACGCTGCTCAGACTGGGGAAGTCTTGCTGGATGTGCTCTGCGGACTGCTTTGATGCTCCACAGGTTTCAGGCAACCGAGTCCCTGAGATACATTTTATGGAGGTGTGCTATGAGACCACAGTGCCCCGTTCTAAGTCTGAAGACTGTGGTCTGCGCTTTTCTGTTTTGTGTATTTATACTGTTGAGTAGGCCTCAAAACAAAAATAAATTGTTGGTAAGAATAATTTGTAATCACTATCATTATACTTCTTCTTCTTTTGTCGTCACTGCTACCGGGTTGTTGCCCAGTGTTGTGGTTTTCTGTTTTTGTCTTGCGCTGTTCTGGTGGCTTGACTGATTGTTATTTTTCCTCTTTGCAAACTATCATGAGACTATGGTAGTTTAAATATGAAAAGAAAACAACTTTAAAAAAGGCAAACATTTATATATAAATAAATACAATTATAAATAACACGAAGAAAAAATATCATTATAATGAAGACAGGAACACAATTATGGGGTCTATGTGCCGAAGTGGTTAACACGTTTGCTGTGCATTCTGAATTTTGTGAGTTCGAATCTAGATCGCATCGTTCAGTTCACATGTGCATTTTTTCCGGAGACTACTATGATTATTGCTGGAACTACAAAGTTAGTGTTTTGGTTCAGCGTCATATAGGGAAACCTGATGCCATGAAGTGAATACTTCGCATATAGACAACTTGAATTGTTGACACTTGGCTTGGATTGCTAGGGAGTTGAAGATGCATAAGGGGGACATCCCTCATCCCTTGACCGCCAGTTAGATGGGAACACTAAACTTGATACTGAATCTATCCAACGATTTAAGGAGTTTGGAATTACACGTTGCAAAAGCAGAACTGGATACATGAATGAGGAGTGTGTTTAACCAGCGAGCCAGAGGAACCTTAGTATATATACCTTTTGACATCTGCTATGGAAGACTGAGCACTTATATGCCTTTCTGGTGTGCTATGACGTCAGTTGAGTAGCCAATATATAACCAACTACTTTTATTTATTTAATTCTTCTATTAGCAGAACTGACTCCACTGCACTCAGGGAAGGCTCATATGGGCTCAGTCTGGTTTAGTAGATAACCACTCATGCATGCTGATAGTTCTTATAGTTAGCCGGTTAAGAATACATCTTATCCGTCTTGGCAAAGGTTTCTATACCAACTCATGTATATGTGGTTTTGAAATACGGTACTACTTTCTTGCTCCAAAAGTACTTTGTTCGTTCGCGTCCCAAATCTATCTATATTCTCTTTTTGTCTCATTTGACACACAAGGCTTCCACAAGAGATTTCCATTGCTGCCGTTCTACCACTTTCTAACAATTGTTTCCCATGACAGGTCACAATCACGTCCAGATTGGAGCGATCGAACTGTTTTCTATTGAACACTGATCACATTGTAGATGATAATGAACTCCTAGTTCTATTGGAGAAGGACGATCAAACATTGGATCCGCTGTTCACGCTGAACGCGCAGGTCATAAAACCATTGACAGTTGAAAATCGATAATAGTTGGATGAAAAGCCAGGTAAAAAAAATTAATACCAGTTAAAATAAAAACCTGGGGGTAACAAGACGAAACCGGTTTAGAAATAAAAACATCAGAAAAAAGTGGGTACAACATCAGTACTGAACATCAAGTAAAACAACAAATTTAATGCAGTACTGAACGTCAAGAAACAACAAATTTAATTATTCGGCCACATAAGCAGATTATCAACAGACAGTACGCTTCCAAGTTGCAATGCTTTTCTATAGAATGAATACAAAGCAAAAGGCCGTCCAAGCAAAAGGTGAAAACAAGAAATAACAGAGGCGGTGTAAAACACTATTTATGAAGTGCACTTAAAAACTAGTTCTAAAACTTATAACAGAGGCGGTTAAACACTATTTATGATGCACTTAAACTAGTTCTAAATCGTTTCTTGTTATGACGCTGTGAGACACAACAGGATTAGAGAAAAGAAAAAAGAAAAGAAAAATACAAACGTTTACCAATTTTCAAAATACTAAAAATTACGCCGGAGACGCTATTTAGTGTTTCTGATTTCATGCACTCTCGCCGAGATCTTTGGTGAAACACATAAAAGCAAAGTACTGTAGGTTTACAAAATACAAAAACAATAACAATACGCAGCAACGTTTCGACCAAAAGGCCTTTATCCTTTTTCTTCTCGTTCACCCGCTATGAATTCATGTGTAGTTAGGACGTCCAGTATGATAACTTTTGCGTGAAGGTTTGCTTTCCTTTTCATCAGTTTCCCTCGCCATTCAGGCGAGCCTTATCCGACTTCAGAGGTACGTGAAAAGTGACAAAAGCCTTTTGATCGAAACTTTGCCGCGTATTGTTATTGTTTTTTTTGTATTTTGTAAACCTACAGTACTCTGTTTTTTTGTGTTTCGCCGTTGCTACATAGTTTTACTGCAGTCTTCCCTCATATTGCTGAGATCTTTATATGAAAGAAAGAGATGGAAGCACACACCGATATTCACCGACGTGCGGTGATGATGGTCCAATCAATCAATGAATTAATCATGTACTATTTGAAACAAATTTCTATTTTGAGGAAGACATGCTCGATATTGACCAAGTCAACATCACACAAAAATATATCACAGAAGTTAATACGTCAAACAACATCCGTATCAAATGTTCTCATTATAGATATAATTTAAGCCAAAATCTAATTTCGCTCATTACCGTTTAGCTCTGCTTTATAAGATAAAACATATCTCCACAAGAGACCATGAAGACTTTATATCATTATAACTGTGATCTACTCATGTCAAAGCTAACAACGAACCATATATTAGAGTCGGGTACAATAACGACATTAGCGAGGGATGTCTCAGAAATACAAAGCAGTTTCTTCAATCTTCATCCTCATGCTGGAAGTGGCTGTCATCAAAAATCAGCTTTATTCAAAACCACTACTTACTTGTATTCCAGTTCTGACAGTATCTGTTATTAACATTAGCCGTACTATATTACCCAAGAGATGTATGTCGTATATGTATGTTCTTCTTTCACGCAGTGTCATGTGATTAGAATAGAAGAGAATAAGAAGTTTTAATAACCCCAGGGGAAGCACCGAAGCCACTGAATATGATTAATAAATAGACGGTGAACAAGTATTAGAAGCTTCCTGAACAAAACAAATTAGCAAACAAAGGATTCGAAAGACAAAACTTTATTTCTTACGGTAGCTATGACAACATGTATGGGCTGTTTCTAAGAATACAAGCAGCTAGCTCTCCACAAAAAAATAAGCTTTACAACAGTGTCTTTCATAAACAATGTCGTCTGTTGATTAGAACAAATTAATATTGTCCAGTAAACCCCCTTCCCGCCCCTCACCCAAAAACCACAACACCGTACACACAGTGAAAACAATTACAAAAGCTGGTTTCTGAATACAAAGAATATTAAGATTATATCCACTGACAAAACAAGATTCCAATCCACCATTCATCATCAAATAGCTTGTCCTGAGCAGAATTTTGCCACCCCAACAGTCCTCCGGAATTTCTCTCTCTTATAGGCCAGATGTCCTGCCTCTGCAGCTGTCATGTTCAAACCATCAGTTCATCCTGAATTCATCTTCTCCGTGGTCTTCCTCTTCTTCTCTTTGCCGGTATGCCCCCTTCTATGATGGTCTTCTCCAGCCCTTCATGTCTTTTTATATGTCCAAAATATCTCAATTTTCTCTTTCTTATTTGTAGCATCAGCCAGTTTTCTTTGATTTTGAGTTCTTTCTGGATAGATCTATTCATGTTATCTTCTCTGTACAAGATATACGAAGGACTCTTCTGTAACACTTATATTCAAAAGCGCATATATGTTTTTCCACTGCTCTATTAAATGTCCATACTTTACACCCATACATTGCCACTGGGAATATGTATGCTCTTAGTATTCTGATCTTTGTTTTCTTATCAGTTCCGTTCCATACTGTTTTGAGTTGTTTAATTTTTTGTAAAGCCACCATTACCATCAATAATTAATAAATTTAAAATATTACAAATTTGGGATATCTTAGCTCCATAATTAACAACAATGGAAAGTGTACAAAAAGACACCAGAAGAAGATAAAACATGGGAATTCAGAAACTTAATAATATGAAAAACATTCAGCGTAGACACTTTATCTCTTTCTCTCAACCAATTTTCTTCTATCGTTTTAATCTTTAGATTATTATACTATAGGAATGTATTGTTCTATTCTTCATTGCCTACTACCAAGTCTTGAACAAATATAGTTCGAGTACCACTTATATAGGTCTGTCCGAAGTGCTGGATCGTCGGTTCAGTAACTACTAGTAATAACGAATAGAGTGCCACACTGCCCATTCAAGTTTCATGTCAGTTTCTTGATCAGAGGACCCCATATTATCTTCAGCATTCCATCATGATTTCATCGTTTATGCCGTCTATAAATATATTTTATACACAACTATAGCGAAGTGGAGCATACAGGACAACTACTTCCAGTATGAGGATGGAGGTTGAGACCGCTACTGCTGCCCTCCATTGGCTCTCTGGGACACAGTTTACTGAGGATGTTTTTGTTTCTTACTCTCAGTCGATGCTTCGGAAGATCCAGAATGGCAGGCTGCGATATGAGTGGATATTGTCTATCTGTTCCCATACAGGATTCGAGAAAGAAAGAAAGATTGTCTATAGAGGTTTCCAACCTCCAGAGACTGATGTGGACACTCATCTATTGCCCTGGGCATACGTGTGTTTCGCGGCAACGAGAGAGTGGACAGGCTTGTACCGAAAGCGTCGGTTGTTGGGGAGTTTAGGCTGGATGGGGGGATGTTCTTCGTATCTTGGCGACCTACTTTTGGCTGAGGACACAAAGTGATGTTGAATCATTCCAGTGGTTTAAAGAGTTTGGAATTACATTTTGTACAAGTAGAATTGGATGCTTGAGGGGCAGAGGGAGGAGCGTGTGTAACCAGCGAGCCACAGGAACCATTTGTATGCATACCCTTGAACATCTGTTATGGGAGATTGAGCACTTAGTAACCAATAACACAACTACTTGTCAGACCATTTATTCAGTCCGCACATATTTATTCTCCAATAAAGTTGCTCCAATTGATTGTCTCCTTCCATGATGGCATAAAAGTCAGCATACAGTTCGATGGCAGCACACCTGATAGTTTCGAGGTTAAGAGTGGAGTCAAGCAGGGCTGTGTCCTTGCTCCCACTCTCTTTGGCATCTTCTTCGCAGTCCTTTTGAATCACACCTTAGGGACGCTGATGTTTTCATCCGCACTAGATCTGATGGTTCACTCTTTAACTTGGCTCACTTAAGAGCCAAGACAAAAACGACAGAAATTCTTCTCAAGGACCTCCTTTTAGCTGACGATGCTGCCTTAGTCGCTCATAGTGAGGCTACACTGCAATGCCTAATCAATAATTTGTCAAAGGCTTGCGAAATATTTTCTTAGACTATAAGTGTTTTATGTCAGAGAAGTACACAACAAATATCACTTTAAATGGCAACCATCTAACACCAGTTCAAAATTCTGCTATCTTGGGTCCATGGTCACTGCCAGCCTTTCTCTTGGTGATGGAATCAACGCTCGTATAGGGAGTGCGGCTACCACACTTGGCAAACTGTTAAAGTGAGCGTGGGACAACACAAAACTGATATTGCAGACGAAGATTCAAATATATCGAGCCTGTGTAATTAGCTCTTTACTATATGGCTCAGAAACATGGATAGCCTACTCAAGACACGAGGGAAACTTAACATCTTTCACCTTCGATGTCTCCGCAAGATTATGAACATTAGGTGTTACGACAAGATAACCAACTCTGAAGTACTGCAACGTACAAACCTGCCTACCATCATGGGCATGCTCAACAGTAGACGACTAAGATGGTTGGAGCATGTGAGAAGAATGGAAACTTGTCGCATACCAAAACAAATGTTGTTCTGTCAACTTTCAGAGGGAAGAGGCACCAAGGCAGACCACTGCTCAGATATAAAGATGTCTGCAAAGCCTCAATGAAAAACTTTTCTATAGGTTCCAGCACATGGGAAAAACTAGCTGATGACAGACTTGTGTGAAAAGCCATATTGCGAAAGGGCCCAGTCTTTTGAGAAGAGACTTATGTATGAGCTGAACGACAAGAGAGAAAAGCGAAAACTCAGACGTTGTCACAGTAAAACACTTGCCAATTGTAATTGACCGCCTGTAAAGACGGAAAAGGTCATATATATATACATATTTATTTTTATTAGATTCGTTTTAACATTGATAGCCTAGCCGGATCAGCGTTTTGCTACCTACTGTCGCAATAAAAAATATGGATGCATATTTCGATTCGGTGACTAAACAAATTAAATAGCGAGTCGAATAGTAGACTAGACTAGACCTTGAGGTGTGTGAAATACTGAACAAATCTTGTTTTATTCGGTGCATTCGTCTAAGAAATGTAGTCTAGATGATTTCACTTACAAAAACTATTTGCTAGGATATATTTACGGGCAAATTCATTCCTCTAACTACAAACTCTACTTACTATGAGTATGATGACCTAGACTCCAACAACTTTTGAGCAGGTAATTGTTATTCAATTGTAGCGCAGCATGGGTCGGGCTTGTCCACGACCACGTCGTCAGTTCATTTGTTAGATTAGTATCATAAACAATTAGACACTAGAGTAGAGTAACTGAGACTGTCATAGTCAGAATTATGAATATCGTGGATAGCAACAATGCACTATAGTATACTTTGCCAAGTATATATAATATTTTCGCATTCATTCTCGTTTACCACCCATAATCCATGTTCTTGATCAGATTATTATTATTTGATTTTTGTTTATTAATTTATTTTATCAGCTTCAAATTAATTTAATGAGGTTCAAGTTCAGTCGCTCATGTCACAGTCACTGGATGAGTCAGCATGATATCAGTAATGAAATGACTGAGGAACGATGCCACCTAAACAATTAATACATTCATTATGATTCATTATTCATTGAGATTGACTATTGTAATTGATACTCAAAATAACAACAAATATTTGAAAAATGAAAGTTACTAAATGCTATATAATATACTATATAGAAATTGAAGCAGTTGTGGAGAGATCTCAGGCAATGAAATACCTGGGGTTGCAGATTGATCGAACGCAGACCATGTGATAATGTTGTAGGCTAGAAAGGGTATGATTGCATGAGGCAACTTGTGAGCAGCACCATCCTTCTCTCTTATACCAGGGTCTGATCCTTTCTGTGATTGAGTATGCTCTAGCATTCCCGACTCTCAGCCATACGCAGATGGAAAGACTGGAAAGAATACTTATACAGAATGCGGCCATGCACATCATACTTAGGTGCACTAAAGACATGTCATACAGGGAAATGCATTACCTTCTTGATTATCCTACTATGGAAGATAGATCAAGGCTGTGCACATGCATACCTTCGAGTGAATGCTGAAACACAACCTCCACTGCACATGGAAATAGAGTAAAAAGAAGTAGTTTTAAATAGAAGAAACTCTTGGATTGGTCAGACCGAAGGCTGTATTCAACAGGTGTGCTCACTTGACGACATTGAACCTGGTGAAGAATGGATACAAATGCCAACAGGAATCAATACATTATTTTCAGTATGTATCAGACTTGATAAAGAGTGCAGACAAGGGAACCCAGTGGTCGTGGAGACAGAAGTTCAAGCGTTAATTTCTGAGAACTCGTTTGAGAGCGATGTATTCATTTACACAAATTGATCAGTGATATTACCACTCTTCTTACATATTGACATATCTAAGTTTACAAGATGCCCAATTTTCTGACCTTAGGTTTTGTGAATGTGAAAATGTTTTTATTCATCCAACTTTTATATGAAGACAATATTTTCTTCCTAAATTTAAATTTTATTTGATAAAGTGATATCTCCCTTTGTTTATTACTTTTGTGACGGTCACTTCTTTTCTGATATTCTTGTTAGTGTCTTTGATTTTCTTGCAACAGATTGTTGGTAGGCTTAAACGCAATATTTGATGTCAATGGAGATCAAGGAAGTTTTGTTCAATAACAGTTCATTGAAAAAGAAATCAGTTTTTCTGTTCAAGAGCCCAAAAGAAAATGAGGTTGATAGGTTTGCAGAGGTAAGTTAATATCACATGATACAGGGTATAATGTTCATGAGACTAGATCTGATTCATTGATAGGTAAGTTTAGTTAAAGTTTATCTGCAGATTTAACATTAAATAATATATATATGTTTAATTGTTAGACTGAAAATTTACATTTAGTTGACACAAAACAGATTTTATTGTCAAACTCTGAAAATCAGTGTAGTTGAGTGGTTTTTCCTAGAAAGTATTAGTAATTATTAAAAACACCTGTATGTTGCCGGACTCAAGATGAGCAAAGAATAGTAACACTGCAACCTACAAGGCATGTCGTAAGCTGCCACTACGGTAGAGACTAAGGAAGACTTGGAAAGTAAATAAAAAGCATCACAGAAATTGAATGTGCTGGCTTACTTGTAGGCGCATAACTGAGACGGCGTACACTCTATCGTAGGCGTAGATCATATACAAATCACAATATGGAGGATCTTTTTTGCCTTAGCAGCAGTTCCTACCTCTCTACACAGCTGGCAAATCCAAGGGAACAACAAGACTGATACAGCTTGATAATGTCGAAGAATATGTGGAATAAAAGTGAATAACATAGTTTGCTGAAGAAAATTAGAATGTAACCATTTGTCCCATTTAATCAACAGAGTTTAGAAGAGGTTGGTCTATCTTGTGTGACAATACCGGTTCTTTCATTTCGGTTCATCAACCAGTCAGTTTTACGAAGTCATCTTTCTGCCATTCACCTTTTTTCGGCCATTATCTTTACCAGTGTCCGAGCAGTGGAAGCTGTTGTTACTATTGCTAAAGGTACTAGAATATACTACATAAAAGTAAATTATCTATCTTTTCTTGCATGTCTTATTGCTTATATTGTTGAGCTTAAGGAGGCTCAGAATATATGCAAATTAAGGTTTGATAGACTGACAGCAGAAGCAGCTAACAAACAGGACAGCAGATAAATGGGACCAAAATAAAAGAAATGAGATTAAACAACAGATAAAATTATCCCATTATGATTGATGGTAAAATAATTGAAGTAGACAGTTTTACATATTTTACTAGTAATAGTAAACCTGTATATATGTGCTTTTGAAATTTATCAACCCTAGTCTTTTCAAGAGGTCAAAACTCTCATACAGAGAAAATCTGTAGCAGACTAGAAGACAAACACTAGATATAATTATGAAAAAAGACTTGTCAAAGATCTCATCAGAACAGACCGGGTCATTATATTTTGCCTATGTACAGGACACTGCAGACTCAACAGATACTTGCATAGACTAGGAATAAGTCAAACAGCTCTCTGCTAGTGTCAGCAGGTGGAACAGACATAAGAGCATGTCTTGCAAGACTGTCCTCTCCTGGGTAAGCTGAGAAGCAACATGAAACCCCACCCAGTTGACCTAAAAACTAAGCTTTGGGGAGACCTGTAGCTGACTGCCCAGTTTGTGGTCCACAGTAAACTAGGTGCATGATCAGAGATCACTGAAGAATAAGAATAACACAAGTGTTACAGTAGAGTCCTTAGTATACTATGGACAGAGAAAAGAATAAATAGATCTATCCAGAAGGAACTCATAATTAAAGAAAACTGGCTGATGCTACAAATAATAAAATTGGGGTATCTTCGACATATACAAAAAAGACATGAAAGGATTGGAAAAAACCTTTATGGACGGATGCAAAGAGAAGAGGAAGACCATCAAGAAGATGAATTCAGGATTTAACTGATGAGTTGAGCATGATTGCTGAAGAGGTGGGATATCTGGCCAATGAGAGAGAGAAATTTTGATCATATTGGAGTTTTTGATACCACTCGCATCTCTGTTTGAACTTCTTAACATGGAAAACTGATCGCAGAAGAAAGTAGAAAACATAACATTTATAATATTGTTTATTTAGAAAATATTTTGTGTTTCATTGAAACAGAAACAAACAACAAAATTCTTTGCAAAAGTAGGATTAAAAAAGATAATTATTTAATGAGATCAAGAAATGGACAGATCATCTATATTTGACTCATAAAGAGACATGGCACAACTGAAAGCCATTCTAAAAGGAAAAGATGTGAGCAAGAGAAAGGCAATGATTTAAGTGTAATGTAAGCTTACAGACCAAGCTATGGGGAACTCTCGAAGAACTGGCATGCAGCTTCATAGAGGCAACCCATCTCATGATTTAGACGGCACATAACCGAACGCAAAGAAGAAGAAGAAGAAGTGTAATGCAACCATTAATAAGTGTAATACAACCATTAAGAGATAAAATTATATTTTATTTCAGGTGCCATCTTCACACCAAAGTTTGGTAGTAATGAACTTCAACATCCATGGTGGTGTCCTCTTTTAAACTGTTCTTTATTCAACAGTTTAAAAGAGGACACCACCATGGTAATGTTGAAGATTCATTACTACCAAACTTTGGTGTGAAGATGGCACCTGAAATAAAATATAATTTTTTGTCATCCTCTCGCAGTCATTGCATCTAATATTGCGCCTCTGACTGATTTTTGCATTAAGGCTTGCTTTTCTATCACCAGTGGCCTTCACCATTCAAGCGAGCCTTACTCCGACATCAGAGGTACTTGTAATTTACATCCCCAAGAAAAGGATCATGGTCTTCTGTGATTTAAACGCATACTATGTGCACACCAAGAATGTTTGACTAAGCTGGCCTTGAAACAATGGAATTTCTACGGCACTTGGTCACTAACACAAAGTGTTATCATCGTCGCTAGAAAACAGATGGTAGAATAATATTTTGCCTAAATACATTGATATATAGAATGCAGCATTTTACAACTATATGTTCATGAAAACTAATTTGTCATTCAATTATTTTCTCCCTCACAGAGCTTGAAAACGAGAACATTTTCCAAATTCAAAGTTTTGTTGTTGGGAATACTACATCTGATGCTGGTATGTGTCCGTCTTGTAAATGATGTCCTATATAATGTCATTTATTGATTATCTAGAGTAGTGGTGGGATGAAGAAGTAAAATAAAGACTTTTTTTCATACCATGTGGTATAGTGGGGAATAGTCTTAGGCCCATATTTGTATTTCACTAAAGTCATATGATAGATGTTATGGTCAGTTTAATGCTGGCTGTTTATACTTCCCAGTGTTTTACTAGTACCCAGTTGAGGCTGAGTTGACCTGAGAGTCATTTGTAGTTGTGAAAACATCACCCCGACAGTTAATTTGTAACATGAGACCACAATCTCGAAAGCAGCACAGTTACTACAGTGCTGCTATGGCTCTTGGTGGGTAGAGATTACATATAATTCAAAGTCAGAATTGAAATTAATTAAAAAATGCCAGCCTGTGGTACAAAATGAATAACTTCTTCTGCGGGACACTCTTAGTGGTCAATTTGAATATGTTTAAAGAAAACTATAGTCAGTCTGAGTTTGTTTAAATGGATATACTGTGAGTCTGAATGGGGCACAGAAAGGATATAATGAGTCCAAATTTACAACTCTTGCAGCTAAAATGAATATTTTGAGATCCATTATCCTTCACATTAGTCTACTTTATCGTGGTTAAAGGGTTTGTGTGTCTTGATCATCCTTCAAGCTATGTTGGTGGGAGTCTTAACTTCTGGCAGGTCTAACCAAGCCAAACAGACTGAAGGTGAAAGGCCAGACCAAATAGCGGGGAACATGATATGACCCTATAAGTTGACAGCGCAGAACCCACTGGTGAGTGGTAAATGCTCTTACTGCAACCATCCCATCCACAAGCCTGGTTTGGTGAGCCCAGCAGCAGAAGGCACATGTCAGAGTAGGACAACTCAAGACAAACCCGGAAAGACAGTAGTTGACTGCAACTGTCTAGAGAGCATATTCAAAAAAGGTGTCCTAGAAATAGAAAGTATCAGTCATTATTGGCGGGGAGGAACCGACACATACAAATGGCTGATATCCAGTACAGCTAACCTTTGATACTGAGATGACACCTGATCTGATGCTTAGATTCCATGGAAAAAAAATATAGGAAGGTTATTGTCAATGAAACTGTTAGGTTTGGTAATAGTAATCCTCTTGTGGTATTCTAGCTCTAGTGTCTGTTAAATACAAAATATCTGCTTTTTTGTTCCTATTTCAGCAAAGAAGTCAGGTTTTAGCCCTAAAGGAGAAAACTGTGGCAGTGCTAAAGCATTAGCAGAGTATATCTTACAAGAAGGTGAGACTTACAAATAAATAGCAACATTTATATTCCTTGAACCGTCCTTGTCGTGCCTGGGCCCACAAGGAAGCAAAGAATAGTACCACTGTGACCTACAAGGTATGTCATAAGAGGTGAGGCGGCTGATGGTAGGACCTAGGGAAGCTACCCCAGTAAATAAAAAGCATCACAGAAATCGGATGTGCTGGCCTACTTGTAGGAGCATAACTGTCATAGCACAATCCCTCTTAGGCTCAGCTTACATACAAATCACACTCTGGGTTCAATTCCACAGTAGACGTGGATTATTTTTTCGACCGTAACGGCTCTCAGGTTGACTCATCCTTAATTGGGTACAAGGAAAGACTGATGGTGTTATGTTGATGACATCACCCATTGTGCGCCAATGCTCAGTGAAAAATATGGGTCTAACACTGTATTATCCAATATATCTCGATGTATATAAAGGGTTTCTTTGCTCTATGTTAGAAGTAAAATAAATGTATTTTCAATTTGTCTACAGTTGGTGCTGAGAAAGGCAAGCCATTATTATATCCATGCTCTAACCTACACCATGACACACTTCAAGATGATCTTACAAGCCATGGTTAGTTTATTTGTTTAGCTTGTTAAAACCTGCAGTTTTGTTTTTTTGTAGCACTTTGTTATTATTTTGGGTGGAGGTGGTGGGGGTTGGGACATGAAGGTAAGATACCCATCTCTTTACTCCAATAGGACTCAGTTTGTTCCCCTCGTGGGACAATCATGATATTTGTTAGGTGATCCATGATCTTATTGTGGGTGAGATCTAGTTCCTAGTCCTATCGGAGGCTGATAATAAAACCTAGGTTCCATGTTCATGTTGAGCACTTAAAAGAACATTTTGCCACTGACAATTTATAAAATAGGCTATAAAGCTACTGCCTTGGGGCAACATTCATTAAAAAAATTAAATATAAATTACAACACAATTTATATTCTCACCATCTTTAAAATGACACCAGGGACTCTAGTCAGTGCTAGGTAGTTTGTACATTACTAAGTAAAACATTTGAGAAACAAATGCACTAAATAAATACTAAACAGGTGTATGAAGTTCTCTGTAAACATATAAACAAAACGACAGAGAAGAAAACTTATAAAGAGACAACCTGGAATTGAGCACTGATCCTCCCGAACAGCAGTTAACAATTTGTTAATAGATTCAGTCAACAAAGTATTTCCATGAAAATGTGCGATCATTTTCTGAATAATGTCACAACTAAAGAAACCGAGACCATGTTCTTTTAGATACATTTATGTGTATAATTTCTTAGACGGTATAACACAGTGGTCGCTAGATGGATTGGGACACAATTGTACAGTGTTTAATTTCTGGAACTGTTGATTCTCAGCGTACCCAATTGTGGCAAGCATACTTTTTTAAGTTAGAAGAAAATTCAGACTACACAGGATTCATACCCCTGCTTGTTTAAAACTTTACCTTTTACAACCCACTCCCTGATTTTAAATAATTGGAGACATTTTACATTACAACAGTTTACCTGCAGACATCGTGGACGTTTCATGCATTTACTAACAAGGAATTAGCTTTATTCATATATTTTTCATATCCCTGATGCTTGAAAAAGACTTCTCCCTTGAAACATGTTACTCTTACATTTGTAAGACTGCCCTTCTGGGTGTTGCCGGGCCCACAGGGAAGCAAAGAATAGTAACACTGTGACCTACAAGGCATGTTGTAAGAGGCAACAGAGGTAGGCGCCTAGGAAGCTACCCTAGTAAATAAAAAGCGTCACAAAAATCGGATCTGCTGGCCTACTTGTAGGCACATAACTGGCACAACGCACAATCTCTCTTAGGCTCAGATCACATAAAAATCACAAAGAGTGGTTAACAAGTGGTCGATATGGAGCGTTCGAAGAAGAAGAAGTAAAACTGCCACATAGTAAATTTATCCTATGCTTGTATCTTTGAGCTGTTTTCAAATGTTCACTGGAAATATGCAATGGAGACTAGTATTTTTCAAATAACAGCATATGATTAGAAGCAGGTCTTCTAAAAAGTTATAGAAAATGTGGATTGGTTGAGAATATTACACATTTTATGTTTTATTATTGTCAGATATTTCATGAACTCCTATTTTAACCAAGTCTCATGAGTGACACTAGTCCACAGACAGTGTGTAATGCGTTACACAGAAAATAGATGGATTTCATGTACTAGACAAGTCTTGTGGTACTATTTGACGGTAACATTTGAAGTTTTATTCATTACAGGGTTGGATGTGGACTGGCAACCCTACACTGTTAGAAAGCAAACAGAGACGGACAAAACACAAACTGCACATGAAGATCTGGATGTCATATTGGTAGAAGATGGAACAACTGTCAATAATTGAGAGCATGATGCAAACCTACGAGACTAGATTTGAGGTAGAGAGAAATGCACAAGATTGAATTGAGTGGCGTTTGTCTCTGCCTTATGTGCAGTGCGAGGTTGGACATGGACTGGCAACCCTACACTGTTAGAAAGCAAACAGAAACAGAGACAGACAAAACACAAACTGCCCATGAAGATCCAGATGCCATATTGGTAGAAGATGGAACAACTGTCAATAATTAAGAGAAAGGTTCAAACCTACGAGACTAGATTTGAGGTAGAGAAATGTACAAGATTGAATTGAGTGGAAATTGTTTGTCTTCGTCTTATGTGCACTTGGGCACAATGAGGACTAATGAGCTTCTCTCTTCTATAATTCAATGAGTCATCCAACAATTATCACGTGGATTGATTGGAGTGTGTTACTATGCTACGGTGCTTCACATGTTAACCGTCAGACAGTTTATATATTCTCTATAATAAGTAATACCTATTTTCTTATATGATATATCTATACTATATTTTAATTATTAGTTTTTCAACTGTATTTTATCTATATATCTCACAGGGCTTCAAGTCACAGAGGTTGTTTCCTATGAAACTTGTCCTAATGAAAACATGACAGAAGCATTACAACAGGCATTACATATACAGGTTTGTAAAATGACAGTAATTAAACAAACACACAAACAAAAGTATGCAGTTTGAAAAGTGCAAATATTGACAATATATAAAGTATTCAACTCTTAGTAGATGAGCTCAAAAGCCATATTAATTTAGATGATGACAGCTGTATCAACGATTTGATTATTAAAATGTATTGCTTATACCTGAAACACAATTTATTTATAGCAGAAAAATTAATCAAGAAGTTTTGCTCCTTTTGCTTGCAATGATAATTCATGTTTATGTTTTTTAAATGACATGCGTAACGTTTTATAGACAAGAAACTTTTTAAAATATATATATATATATATAAAATGATAAACATTTTTCACTGAAATCTTTTGTAATGAATCCTACAGTACTGTTTGAATGAATCCTACAGTACTGTTTGAATAAATCCTGGAGTATCATTTGAATAAATCCTACGGTATTGTTTGAAAATCAAGTCTGCCATGTAAACTGTGATCTTCTTTGCGTTCGTTCTTTACGACCAATTTTAATCACTCTGTGATACGTTTGATCTTTGCCAAGAACGTGTATACGTTGCACATTGGTCTGGTAGGCCCCTAAGCGCATAGACTTCTACACGTTTAGGACATGTGCATTCGATTTCAGCCAAACCTGCTTAGTCGCCTGTTACGACATGTGTGGCAGGTAACAGTTGTTCTATTCTTTACACCCCAAATTTGGGCCCGGTAACCACACGGGCGATAAACTGATGAGAGTGATGTTTTTTATATTCATATACTTTTACAATTTTCACTATAATTTTTTAATTTGTATTTATTTTATTAAAATCCTATTGTACATTTTTTAATGCGCGTTATTAATATTAGCACCATTTGGAACAATAACTTCTGTCAGTCCTTAGAAACTAGATATATGATCCATTGTTTTGTTGACAGGGATTGCCAGATTATGCTGTCTTCTTCAGTCCATCAGGATTCCAGTACACCCAATCAGCTGTTGCAAGAGATTTATTGCAATTGGACAAAATCAAGGTGAGTTTACGGAATGGAACATATGTCACAAATAATTCTTTCTTCCTCTTTTCTCTAATCCTGTTTTGCCTCACAGCGTCAGGATAAGAAGAGATTTCTCTCGCGATCATCTTTAGACTGATATACCAGATTTCCCCATAAACCTCATTCATGAGGAAATCTGATTCATGCAGTCTTAGCATGTATGGGTTTCGTCACATCTTCAGCGTCATTTGGAGCTCTGGTGCTTATCCTTCGAAGATGTGTCCGGTTTTAACCAGCGTTTACTGTGTTCCACCTCCGCCAGCCTTTGGCTGTCCCAGCCGACCTGCAAGGCAGCAGGTTGCTATTTTCTTTTAGGGTAGCTACCCTTAGACAACCTTCCCTCCCGGGATGTCGAGCTTCATCTGCCTAGGTTACCAGTCTTTTTTTTTTGACTACTTGGTTTGCCTGCCGTCCAGCTTTGTGTATGGTTTGCTTCGCTGGACTTTGATTTTCCCCAATCAAACTACAAGACAGTAGTAGAAGAGATTTCTAGAACTGGCCTTTGTTTGTGCCTCATAAAGTGTTTTTCACTGCCTCTGTAATCTCTGAAGTCCACCTTTTGCGTAGGCGGCTTTTTGTTTTGTATCCACTGTATCGGAGTAACATTTCTCTTTGGGGTGATCTGTTTGTTGGTAATCTGTTTATGTGGCCGAACCATTTAATTTGTTGTGTCTTGATGAAGTTCAGTACTGATGTTGTACCCATTTTTTCCTGTCTTCATTTCTAAACTGGACTCTTCTTGATACTCTCAACATTCTGCATGGAAACTTCATTTCTGTTGTAGTTTTGTCAATGAGGCTCATGTTTACAAAGTGACAGGAACAAATGATATCCCAAACTACACAGTTTTGACTTTCATCTCCTTTATGTATGCAGTATTTCTGAGCAGGAGGTGTCTATTGTATGTGGTCACTACCTGAACTATGGGAGACACTGAAAGAGAGATCTCACTGAAAGTAAGATTCTTACTTTGATTGTATTCAGTTGTTAGATTTTCTCTGAATTCACATGAGAATCAGATACGATCAATGAAAGAATCTTATAGACCAAGAGAAGGCATTTCATAGAATAAACAGGTGCAAATTATGGAAGATCCTTGAAGAATATTGCATCTAGGGACAACTATTAGGTAACATCATGGCCTTATATCAAGATAGCCAGAGCCCCTAGAGTGGGAAAAATTATTATTAGTATATGATAATGAATTGTCTAAGCAACATCGGCTTTCAAAGGTCTAAATACAATATGGAGCTGCGAGTTAAACAGTTTTAAAACTAAATTAAGAATTTTCAATTCCAATGTTATATCAATCCTGACATATGCCAGCGAGAGTTGAAAAATGACTAATGATATAGAAAGCAAGTTGCATGCATTTGAAAATTGATGTCTGCGAAAAATAATTAACATAAAATGGGATGAATTTAGGAGCAGTGATGAAATCAGAGTAATGTCTGGTTAACCACTAGTAACAACTGTGAGAAGATGGAGATATGTTGGGCATACCTTAATTAGAAGAAATGATCAAAGAATACCAAAGCAGGCATTGCTATGGGGGCAAAGGTTAACGAAAGAGAGGATGCTTTAGGGAACCCTGAGATGAACTTTGCCGAGAGAGGCAAGAAATCTCTCTCTCTCTTTAGCCTGTTACGCCCCTGGCGTTTAGGGCAGCAACAAACGTACACCATTCTTCCCTGTTCATGGCCTTCCTCTGTATTGTGTTCCAACTATGATTCATTTCCTTCAGCTCTTGCTCTATCGTTCTCCTCCAAGTCGTCTTGGGTCTTCCACGCTTTCGCCTACCCTCTGAGTCCATCTCAGTGCAGTTTTCGTGTCGGAGCCAGTCTCCATGCGCATCACATGTCCAATCCATCTCCAGCGTCGTCTTCGGATGATAGTGCCCATATTCTCTTGTTGGCATCGTGCAAGCAATTCTTGATTCGAGATAGTAGTCGGCCAGTACACGCGTAAGATTTTTCGCAGACAAGTTGTATGAAAGGCGGAGAGTCTGGACATATCCTGTTCTGTCATTCTCCAGCATTCCGATCCGTACAGCAAAGTTGACAGCACACAGCTGTTATAGATACTAGTCTTGGTTCTGATGCTGTATTGGGCAGATTTTCAGGCGGTCTGAAGGGTCATGAATGCACTTCGTGCTTTACTCAGTCTGTTTTTAATGTCAGATCCAGCGCCTCCTTCATTGCTAATAACACTTCCAAGGTATGTGAATGCGGTTGTATCTCGGAGGGTTTTACCTTCTAGTTTGACTGGTGCTGGGGTTGCTATGTTCAGAGTCATTACTTCAGTTTTCTTCTGATTTATTTTCAGCCCAACCATCTCACTATATTGGTTAAGGCGGCAGGTCTTTTCCTGGATATCTCTATGTGTATGAGATAGGAGTGCGATGTCATCTGCAAAATCTAGGTCTTCCAGCGTGGATGTGAGCGTCCATCTAATACCTCTTGCCTTATCTTCCGTTGTTTTACGCATCACCCAATCTATGACAGTGTTGAATAATAGGGCTGACATAACACATCCTTGTCGCACGCCTGTTTTACTTCAAACTTTAGTTCTGAAGTTTCAACACTGCATGCAAACTTGCTGTAGCAGCTTTTTATAATATTTATAAAACACAGTGGGATTCCATACCATCTTAAGATACGCCATAGACTTTCGCGGTGTATGCTATCAAAAGCCTTTTCAAAATCTACAAAGTTGATATAGAGTTTGCTTTGCCATTCTGTGCATTGTTCTATGATATTTCTAAGAGCAAATATTTGGCCTATACAGTCACTACCTGAACTATGGGAGACACTGAAAGAGAGATCTCACTGAAAGTAAGATTCTTACTTTGATTGTATTCAGTTGTTAGATTTTCTCTGAATTCACATGAGAATCAGATACGATCAATGAAAGAATCTTATAGACCAAGAGAAGGCATTTCATAGAATAAACAGGTGCAAATTATGGAAGATCCTTGAAGAATATTGCATCTAGGGACAACTATTAGGTAACATCATGGCCTTATATCAAGATAGCCAGAGCCCCTAGAGTGGGAAAAATTATTATTAGTATATGATAATGAATTGTCTAAGCAACATCGGCTTTCAAAGGTCTAAATACAATATGGAGCTCAGAGTTAAACAGTTTTAAAACTAAATTAAGAATTTTCAATTCCAATGTTATATCAATCCTGACATATGCCAGCGAGAGTTGAAAAATGACTAATGATATAGAAAGCAAGTTGCATGCATTTGAAAATTGATGTCTGCGAAAAATAATTAACATAAAATGGGATGAATTTAGGAGCAGTGATGAAATCAGAGTAATGTCTGGTTAACCACTAGTAACAACTGTGAGAAGATGGAGATATGTTGGGCATACCTTAATTAGAAGAAATGATCAAAGAATACCAAAGCAGGCATTGCTATGGGGGGCAAAAGGTTAACGAAAGAGAGGATGCTTTAGGGAACCCTGAGATGAACTTTGCCGAGAGAGGCAAGAAATATTGGACTCAATTCCAGGGAAGGGATCAAGCGAATTGCCCAGGACAGAGCAGTATGGAGAAATTACTTGCAGACACTATATATCATATAATGGTACAAGGAGAATATATTAGTATATGGCAAACAGATCAGTGTCATCTATTTGGGAAGTAAATTGTTGTTTTTTTTTTTCTTTTCCAGATCATAGCTTTGGGACCATCCACGTATAAATTTTTATGTGACTGTGGATTCACTCCCTTTGGCATGGCAGAGAAGCCAGAGCCACAAAGCTTGCTCCAGCTTCTAACATAACATTTTCTTTCTTAACATCTTGCAGAGTTGTGTTATTTTAACATTCTGAACAGATTAGGATAATACTAGAATACTTGTATACACTTGTCTGTGGTTTTCTATCATTTTATTGTAATAACTGAAGATAGTAATATGAAACAGAATTCAAGAAGAGAATATGAATGGCCAAAAATTCAGTAAAAAACATAATTAAGATTCTCATATAAAGAAATTTTGAAAATTTAGAGGGATCAAGCATTATTGATATATATATATATATATCAATGTTGTTGATCGTGCAGAAATATGGACACTAAATATGGATTTGAAGGACAGTGAAGGATATGTGCATGACTCCATAGAAAATGCCATGATGTAGTAAATAGAGACAGCCAGATAGAGATAGGGAGCTGTGCATGACTCCAATAAAAATAGGGCATACTGAATTAAGTAGAGAGAGGGAATTGTGCATGACTTCATTTAAATTATGTTATAATGAAGTAATTAAAGAGAGAGAGATAGATAGTGGGAACTGTGCATGAATCCAGTGAAAATATGTAATAATGAAAAAAGTAAAGAGGGAGCAAGGGAACTGTGCGTGGCACCATGTAAATTATGTTATAATTAAGCAACTAGAGAACAGTAAATAAACAAAGAAAAAGATGGTTAATAGTTTCATTAATATGAACAGAGTGTTGCTCATCACTTGGTGGATGAACAACAATATGGAGAAGTGTATTCATAATTTAATGATTTCTTTTTTAACCGGGCCAGCGAGATGCTAGATTTCTTCCGCAGCCACCTATACCTTGACAGAGTTCTTGCATCTGCTATGCTTCGGTTTCTAAAATTTCTTGCTTAGATGTCATAACCAAACAGCATAGAACTCCCTCCTCTGATAGTTTGAAACTTTTATTGACTTTTTATCCTAGTGGTTCAATGGTAAAACAAAACTATTCCATCATCTTTCATTTCTCAAATCTGATCCTGAGGTGTATTCAATCTTTCAAAATTATCCTTTCATAGCTTATGGATGGGATAAGAACCTCAAAGATATCTTTATACACAGTCATCTTAAAACCAATGTTCTGGATTACTTTGGCACCATCCAGTGAGGCCGCAGGCGACGCGATACATGTGTGTTTTACATCGTTTCCTAAAGCCAGGTTTGCAGATGACGCTGTCTGGAATGTTCAAACTTAACACCTTATTCTCGTACTCGTTCTAGTGTCTGTGACTCACCCATATCATACAAATGAGAGCGTACCACATTGATGATATCGGCTCTGTCCATACTTTTACCCGCTTGAGTCAGGATATTGTTTGCAAGAAAGTCAGTATGTTCGTTTTACATCTTTATATGGTGCCTTGCAGTCTCAGTAAATTACATTCCTATTTGTTTTTGTACAATTTGTTCTCATGCTTCCTAGTGTATGTGTAAAAAATATCTAAATTCATTAATTTTTCACATTTATTTTGTTTTTAGTCACGTTTTCATTATCTTGGGCAGTTAGGAATTGAGTCATTGTTATTATCATGTCTATAATGTGTTTCATACAGAATCATAGCTTTTATATCGGTGTTGTTCTAGTCTCCTGTGCATGATAATAGCCTTTTGGTCAAAATGTCAGTGTCTAGTTTTTGTACTTCGTAAAACTACCTCTGTATTTTTCCTTAACTAATCCGGTGCCGGTTCATAAAGTCTATTGAAGATATCCTTAGGTAGACCAAACATACACATACAAATAATTGTAAAGGTCAAAGTAGACTTTTGTTCAGCATACCTTAAGATCAGAAGGTAGTAGATATTTTTACAGGGGAAAGGTTGTTAGAGAGCACACAGAATGATAAAATGCTGGACAGTATAAATGGAGGAATGTCTGTAAATTATTTGATTTGAAATGGATAGTATCCTAAAGCCAGGTTTGTTGTTAACATTGGTTTTACATTTGAGTCCTATAACTTTGTTGATGCCATCATTTGCAAACTTTTTAATGAGGATTATGTAGATGAAACTGGTAAAAAGCATAGTGACAATTTTGACCAGCATCTACATGATATTGGACAGTATAAATGGAAGAATGTAAGTAATTTAATTGATTGGGAATAATAGGGAATGAAAGTTATGAATAAAAGGTTTACAAAGACCAAACAGCACAACACTATGATTGTGCGATTCTGCTGACTGCACCACTTTTTAAAAATCAAATTAGATAATAATAACAGGGTCTTTTGGTGGATAACAAAGACACCAGTTCTGAACTGCTAGACTGCTTGTTCCCTCATTGTGCACCTACATTCAAATCTTTATCATCTATAGTTTGAAGGTCTTATATTTTACTTGAAAGTATTTTCTTAAATCTTGTACTTTGTAAAGGTGAAATAGTCTTGACCAGCTGGCAATTCATATCTGCAGCTAAACATAATAAGTAAACAAAGTGCAATCTGGCAGGTGTAACCATCAGTAAATGAGCACTAACTTATTACCATGAGAACCTGTAAGGATGCCAGATTAGTTGTGAGAAGTGAGAAACTAAAATTGATTTATCAAAATAAGAGAAGGAAGAATAGACAAACATTCCAGAATAAAATTTACCAAAATGTCTTCTGTTTATGTGTGACAGGGGCCATCATGTCAAGGTTGGTCATGTCTTATTTTGTTTGAAGTCAGAAATAATCCAAAAAGAGGACATAGTAAAAGTAAACTAAAGAACCTGTTTGTAAACCATGTGGTATGTTAGAGAATACAGTGTAAGGCCCATATTTGTTTTTGAATGATGGCAAACAATGGATGATGCAGTCACTGCACACTGGTCACCTTTACTATCAGAGTTTTTAAATTAAGAAAATATCAACCTACAACCCATTTACAGGCAAAAAATCTCATGCTAACTGAGGATCGAACCAAGACTACCAGTCTAGGAAACAAATACACTAACCACAGTGTTAGCTGTGGCTCAAAGATAGGATATAACAGTTTACAGTATAACAGATAATAGTATTACATTAAGCTGTATTGGTGTACGCTAGTAGTTCTGTTTCATAACACAATTAAAAATGGATACCTCATGATTTCTTGGTTTTCATTTATTTCTGTATTTACGTTAGTCATATTTAATAACCAATAGATTCCTCATTTTTATTATTTTTTTAAATATAAATTTTAAGGACTAACAGAAGTTGGCAACTTTTTTTTATATCATAACTCTTACATTCCTGTAGATTTTTAAAAATGTTGATATTAGAGATCAAATTTGAGAGATATAAGTATTAAGTAGACCAAATCCTAAAACAAGTGTATAACTTCAAGTACCTATCAAATATAGTTAGTTAGTTTGTTCCTTTCGTGCCAAAGGCGGCACAGAGATTTTAGATCTCCATGTGATGCGGTTCATTGCTAGCAGTTGGAGATCTTGTATGGTTTTACATCCCAATAGTTTACTTTCTTGTTGGATAGTTCTTCGAAGAGTGGTCTTTGGTCTTCCACGTTTTATTTTCCCAACCGGTGACCACATAAGGACGTGTCGATTTAGTCTCTTTTCGTCTGATCTAAGAACATGACCTAAATATTTCCACCTTCGTTTCCTTATAATATTTGATACGGGTTGTTGGTGTGTTCTATCTCTCACTGTTTTATTGGAAACGAAATCACTCCATTTTACTTTTAATAATTTTCGGAGACATTTATTCTCAAAGCTGTCCAGTTTCTTATCAATTTTCTTTGTTGATTTCAACTTTCACAACCGTAGGTCAGTACAGGAATCACACATGACCTAAATAATTTAACTTTTGTGCATATACTAAGGTCTTGAGATTGCCAGATATTCGTTAATTTAGTGAAGACACTAGCTGCTATAGCAGTACGAGAGTTTATTTCTTTCATCGTGTCTCCATTGTTTGACACTTTACTACCCAAATATGTAAAATGTTCAACTTTCTCCAGTGTTTGGCCATTTATTACGATGTTGTCTGTCGAGTTTGTGAGGTCCATAATTTTGGTCTTGGCAGAATTAATCTGGAGACCAACCTGTTCATTAAGTGTGCAAAGATTGCACGTTAGTTTTATGATATCAAATATAATATCAGCTAAAAACTTTTAATGAAATATTTCACAAAGCAAACCAATTTATTGAGCAGATGGTACCAATTTTTTTTATTCCTCTTGTACTGTTATACATTACATAGGGTCTGCAAGCAATTTCTTCATACTGTTCTATCCTGGGAAATTTGTTCAATCCTGGGCAATTGCTCAATCTCTTCTATGGAAAGGAGTCTGATATCTCTCACCTCTCTCTCTCTGTAAGTTTGATGCCAACAAGGTTGAACAACAAATATGTGTCTTTCTTTTTTTCTCTCCAATCTTGTTTTGCCTCACAGCATCAGGATAAGAAGAGATTTATAGAACAGGCTTTTGTGTGTGCTTCATAAACAGTGCTTTTCTATCGCCTCTGTTATCTATGATGTCCACCTTTTGCATGGACGGCCTTTTATAAATATGGAAAGATAAATATGTAACACAATTTGTTCTTTTACCCCTGTGTTACCAATGCCAGACATGGATAATAACAGTAAAAGTCAAAAGAAAAATTACAAGGGCAATAATAAGATTTTTGAGAATACGTAATATATCAAGAAGAGAAAAAGTCAGAAAAGATACAATCAGGTCCAAAGTAGATGTAACAGCAACAAGAGAATCCTAAAATGAAATGGTAAACTCTGTTTAACTTCTATTTCTAGCATAAACAATGAGAATATGTGTTCATTATCATTTACACTTCACTTCTAAGTAGGCTCCAACTAATATAAAAGTCAAATAGGAACGGAAAGTAATGGAAAAAAGAATATTACAAGTATTTCAAACAATGATATGTCCCTTTGGTGAGCCAGGCTAATGTTTAAAATGATGGTGTGTAGCAAATCAATTAAGAGGATAAAATAATTCAATTTGTGACATTCAAGATTATACTAAATTGTTCATGTCGAGTTTGTTATGAAACATTGAAGTGCCTTTATATAATTTGTTTACAAACTTGTTCGTTTTTACATTATGAAAAAATTGTTCTTTATGAAAGCTGATTATTTAATCTGTTATTTGATAATAGTTTGGTTTTTTTTGTGTGTGTTAATAGTTAATAAATGCACAGTTGTTTGTTTTGTTGATTGTTGCTAAAATTTTCATTTTATTTGTTTGAAGAACTGATGTTTTTATTTTCTTAAAAAGAACATGTTTTGTTTAAATTGCTTGTTAAGTCTCTTTAAGCAGAATTTTTGCTAACACTTTTGGTGATATTTTTCATATCTTCTGCTACGGTTATGGTTTTTAAAATTTGTTATTGTATTAAACATTTTTTGATGACATTTTATGTCAAATTTGACCAAAAATTGATTTTAGAATTGATCACATTACTGTTTTATTGATCACGTTACTATTAGTTGCCACACACTGAGAGACATGAGGAGGAGATCAGAGCATTTATGGACTAATTGGTTTGATGTGCTGCAATGATAGATACTTACTTATTCCTCTCCACTCCTTGTGGACCTCAACAGTTGTACGCCATTTTTCCCGGTTTCTGGCTGTTTTCTTTATGGCCTACCAGGATAGTCTAGCAACCTTCAGTTCCTCAAGGAGACTTGGTCTCCAGGTCTGTTTAGGATATCCCATCTTTCATTTTCCTTTTGGGTTCCATTCAAGTGCTTGTCTAGTGACGCTCTCCAGTGTCTTCCTTATGGTATGACCAACCCACCACCATTTTCTCATCTTAACCTGAGTCATAGTTTCTTGTCCTCTTCTTATCCACAGGTCTGTATCTGCTGTGAGGATGATCCTACGACTAAGATAAATTATTTGATTGTCAAAGTATATTGCTTTGTGCTTGCAAATGAATTTTCAAAGTAACCAAATGTAATGATGTTTATTTATTTGTTAGCAACTCTGCTGTCTTGAGATTTGATACACCTAAAGGAGAACTAAGTTTGACTGACTTGATGGCAACAAAAATATTGTTTTCACTGGGGCTGTGATGTGTTTCATATATGATCGCAGTTATGTACCCAGTGTTGTTTTTATATTCTTTCCTTGATAAAGGCATTTTGGTTAAAATGTCATTATTTTGTGTTCTGTAAAACTACCTTACCAAACACAAAATGTTTTGGGCATGTTTCCGCTGTAAATCCAGATTGTTGATGTTTCCAGTGTAAATCCAAATTATTCATGTTTCGGTGTAAATCCAAATTGTTGATGTTTCCAGTGTAACCAATTATTTGTTTCGTGGTAAATCCAAATTATTCATGTGTCCGTGTAAACTAACTTGTTATGTTTCCAGTATAAAACTACCATATTCATGTGTCCAGTGTAAAACTACCTTATTCATGTTTCAGGTGTAAAACTACCTTATTTGTGTCTCTGTATTTCACCTGTGAAAATAAATAGCTGATTACGGTTTTAAGGATTATTTCTTGCATTGGCCTATGGGTTTGTAGATGTCTAACTGGCATAACAAACTCTCGCTCTAAGATGTAAATCATATGAAAATGAAAATCGTGGCATATCCTTTACAGGATGTAGCCATCAACAACAGTAAACGAGTCGTCGATTTTCTGGGCACCACTTACACATTCAGTAGTTTGCATGGTTGATTTAGAGCAAACAACAAAAGTTTCCTGCAAATACTGTAACAGAAGGTATTTTTAGTATTTGCAATACATTGGCTTCCCATTTTTGGAAGACTATCCCAGCTCAGGACCACTCCATCATGTGCAGTAACATCACTCACTATTCCCACATCTTGTAACCTCAAAGAATTGATGATATAGAAAGTAAATGTGCTACCTGAAATGATAAAGGGAACAAAATCTTTGCAGTCAGTTTCAACATGTCATAGAAGTTTATACGGTATACTTGAATAGTATAGTTACCTTTGGATGAACTTATTAGAACACATACATGTTGTCATCATTGCTTATGATAGACAGTTATTACTAGAGCAATAAATTGTATGTTGTTAAGGAATAAATGTTACATCTTCTTCTGGGGACTGCCTGAGTAGTTGATAGTAGCTCGGCCTGCTAGCTGTGAGACGCCTCATAGCTCGGGTTCGCTCCTACTGTCCGGCATTTGTTCAAGTCCCCTGGTCTTACTCAGGACAATAATGTGAGTACCTCTGAAGTCGGAGAAAATCTGCCTGTATGGCGAGGGAATACTAATTACGAGTACATTGAGCACACAGCTGCCAGTGTAAAGTAATTTACAATGTGCACGCTGCTGCCATTGTAAGAAATTGGAAAAACGGATTTTCACACAAAAATCAGTTTCAGAGATGAAACTTCGTCTGAGTTGAAAGCGGATGAAAGAAAAAAAAACATCTTCTAACACTCCATATAGAATACTTGTTAAACCACTCTGTGATTTACATATAATCTGAGCCTAAGAGTGATTCTATGTTGTGCCAGTTATGTGCCTACATGTAGGTCAGCACATCTGATTTCTGCGATGTTTTTTATTTACTAGGGTCGATTTCCTAGGCCCCTACCTCAGTCACCTCTTATGACATGCCTTGTAGGTCGAGTGTTACTATTCTTTAGAGCCCGACACACACGAGCAAAGTGTTACATCTTGTTATTATTTAGATAGTTTTTACATTAACTTTCATGAAACGTATGTGCATTTACAGCGTTATTACTATTACATGTGAACGACTTTTGTGATCTAAGGTAAGGTACAAGAAATCAGTCTTGTAGCTTATTCTCAGTATCTGTGTATGCAATATTCTTGTGGGGAATGTTTCACTGACACTTTACGTCTTCAGTAATTTATCTTGAGTTTGCCGATAGCAAAGTTGGAAACACACTGTGACTACGCTGTGGAAATTCCTGGTTCGAGACCAGCTTGGGTCACAATTTCTTAGGGGCACACATTTATCAGTTGAACTACAAGAAACTCTGATCCTTGACTTGGAGATCTAAATTACAAGTACCTCTGAATGTGAAGGCACACTGGTGATAAGAAAAGCAAGTCTTCATGCAAAAATCAGAAAGAAATGTTATATTAGGCTCCATGACTATGCATGAATTCATAACTGGTGAACAAAAGATTTTAACACAATCTTGATTTGGCACATCTTGTCCTTATATTCTTCTAATGATTCAACCAGATAATGCTTATTTATCCTGGCCACACTGTATGTGATATGCAATATATGTTTAACAGATAATTGTAAATTTGATTTAGAGGGCATATTCTAAGCCACCAGTTGCTTTTGAAGGGGCTTTAATATAAGATCCTAAACACTGCTGGATCATTTTGATAATGAAAAATAAAGATAAGTTACAGATTATCAGTGATATTTGTTTCATTTGATGTTGCCTAGTCTTGTGTTTATTTACGTTTATTGTTGTAGATTCCTTTCATACACTTTGTTTCTTACTTGCTCGAGTGGTTACTGGGGCCCAAATTTGGGGTGTAAAGAATAGAACCACTGTTACCTGCCACGCATGTCGTAAGAGGCGACTAAGGAGGTTTGACTGAAATCGGATGCATGTGTCCGCTAGGAATGCTAACCCGAAACAAATGCTTGCAGAAACGGATGCACCAGGCCGTAAGGCGATAACATGGTGCAACGACCCCTCACAATGAGGAATGGGATACGGATTCTACGGTCGCCAATCTGCCTCGGAGATTTAGCCACACAGTAAGAATGTCAGATCTACCATCACGAGGGTGGCCAAAACTACTTGGAAAGAGATCGCACAAATGGGGAAGCAGAAATCATAGGAATTATATCCTACAGAACTGCCCCAGTATGCAGACTTGAGAAGAAAGAGGTGGCCCACTTACACTAACGTCCAAGACAAACTGTATGGCGTGGCTGATAATCTAAGGCAGACGGCTGCCTTTATTAGAGAATCCGAAATCCCAATCTAGTGAGAATGCAGAAGAAGAAGTTTCTTACTCATAGGTATTTTTCTAATTGAATTAAAAAAGAATTAAATAAACAGAATTCTTGTTTACATTTGTTTGTATATGGTATCAACATCGGCCTGTTTGTCTCCGGAGACAATGGGTTTTGAGCCACATAGTGTGTTGTGTGCTGAGTCACATCATTTGTTGTGGCTGTAGTGACTTATTCTGGAGTGGTATTCCTTGCCAGTTTGCTGCAGGTGAAACTAGTGACTGGAGCTGATGTAGAAGATGGTTTCTCTACCTTCTCTTTTGCCTCGAAATGCGTTTCTCTTCAATTTCTTGAGTGATATATGGTAAGTATGTCATTGTCAGGACACATACAGATCTTGTGAGATGAGAGTCATGGCAGCTGCAAATGTCCAGCAATGGCTGTTTGTCCTGTACCAGGCGCTTGTCCTTTCAACCATTGAATATGCACTGACCATCGTTACTGCTAGTAAGACTCAAATTGAAAAATTTTGAGATAATACAGAATGAAGCTAATGCACATCATCCTGGGTTGCACTTGATACACCCTGCATGTTAATGACGTTTTTCCCTTGATTTTTCAACTGAGTATAGAATCAATATAGCTTAAAGCATGCGCGTATCTCAAAATAAGTGCTCGAAAGACAACCACTGGACGAGGGTCTCAACATCAAAATAGGGTATCGGATAAAGCGAGGTAAATTGTTGTGTTTCAGCACAATAGCGAAGACATTGCCAAACTAAGTGGGAGCATGGAGACATATTTGCTTTACTGAACCGTACGGTTGAAGACTTTAGATATCAAATCAGCATGCTTCATTACACATTTAATGTCCTGATGGATAAACTGGATCCAAGTGAACAGCTTTTGGGGGCAAGCAATTCTCTCTGGTATCCAGAATAGACCATCTCTGTTTATGAGAAAAAATGTCTTGGTGGGATCAATGACAGCAAGACAAAGTTTTCTTGTCCAAGTAGCTAGCTGTCTCAGGGAGATGATCATACAGAACAGCAATGTGAATGCACCTTCTCATTCACCGTTTGATGATGTCACATATACTGTGTTCATAGTACTATTACCCTGTAGTTGTTACAATCTCCGCTGTCGTCAGTTGGTCTGTACAAAGTAACAATGTTTGCATTCCTCATGTCTTGACGTAACTTTTTAACAGATTTCCATCATTATTTTAATTTCCCTCTAAAAGAGTTTATATATGAGTTCAGTAACTCGCAACATATGATTAAGACATTTGCAACATGAATAGAAACTTCAACTTTCCAATTATCTTTTATTAATTTTTGTGGCGTTCTTTCATTTTCTTAGAAAACGAGTATATTTTAATGACCATTTGCTAATATTAATCTTCTTCTTCTTTGCGTTTGTTCTTTACGACCAATTTTAATCACTCTTTGTGATATGCTTTGATCTTTGCCAAGAACGTGTATACGTTGCACATTGGTTTGGTAGGTCCTTAAAAGCGTAGACTTCTACACGTTTAGGACACGTGCATCCGATTTCAGCCAAACCTCCTTAGTCACATCTTACGACATGCGTGGCAGGCAACAGTGGTTCTATTCTTTACACCCAAATTTGGGCCCCAGTAACCACTCGGGCGACTAATATTAATATAATCAACAATGTATACAAATCAAATTATTTGGCCCCAAAAGTCAGAAAAAAGGGTAACCTCTCTCATGGTTATGGTGGAGGCGGATATTGAACAACACTTGCTTCTCCTTCTTTATCGGGGTCTAGAGCTGAGCGTGGTGTACTACGGCCTTGGTCTTCTAACAGTTAGGGGGGCATCGTTTGATAAGTTGGATATGATACAAAATGAGGCGTATTCTCGGTTGCACACTATATTTGCTTTATGTGAGGCGTATACTCGGTTGCACTCTATATTTACTTTATGTGAGACGTATACTGGTTGCACACTGTATTTACTTTATGTGAGGCGATACTCGGTTGCACACGTATTACTTATGTGATAGTTACTATTTTCTATGTGAGCGATACTCGGTTGCACACTTATTTACTTTATGTAGGCGTATACTCGGTTGCACACTGTATTTACTTTATGTAGGCGTATACTCGTTGCACACTGTATTTACTTTATGTGAGGCGTATACTCGGTTGCACACTATATTTACTTTATGTGAGACGTATACTCGGTTGCACTCTATATTTACTTATGTGAGACGATACCGTTGCACACTATTTACTTTATGATGCAAAATGATATATACCTTAAGCTTGCTAACGATGACAATTAGACGCAAAGTCGCGAACGTAAAAGCTTATCTGAGAGTATCTGTACACACGAATCGTCCTCTATAAAACGACTTAAACTAACACGCAGGCATGTGTTTGAAAAGACTGATGAATCTAGATGGCCGAATCCGAAGATACTTTTAAACTGACATGTACTCTAGACGAGCTGAAGCACGGAGAAGAATGTGTGCCAGTATCAGAAGACCTAATTGAATACATCAATCTTGTCATTACACTTGAACGTTGATATAGAGAATATGTCTCTGGTGATGTTGAAATTAGCGCACTCCTGGGTCAGCACTCCCATTCAGATATCATTATTTACATTGATCGTTCTATATCAGGAGCACATCCAGATCAAGGTGCGCTAGCACAAAGAAATGGGAAGACAATTAATGAGAACTGTCATGTGGCGCCTTCGAAACAACAACATCAAGCTTGACTATAAAGCTCTCTGCTTCCTGCATGGCTCTGGCTGAACAACAAGCCAGACATTTGATTATCAAACTCCACGAATATGCTTTAAAAGACTGAGTCCTGAAGTCTTCATGCGGAATGGGTGGACATCATTCAGCGGTCACATCTCAAGAGCCTGACTTAACTGTAGACATCTGAAATTCTGGTCAATGAATGTGCTGACTGGTTTGTAAATTATGCACATATTTAAACTGGCAGAAGTATTGACAGAACTGATGACATTAGTGTAATAATATATCCAGTTATTGAATGTGGGCGAGTCTCGGACACTGGAACAATTGCGAAAATTAGGAGTTAAGTCTGGACATGCTAGACAGTGTATTCTCTTTGTAAATAGAAAAGATATAATCCACTTTCCATGGGTACAGTAAGCGAGACTTTGGGAGGCTGCAGAGCCGAGGATACATGGGAAGTCCCATTATGCTATGTCGATAATAAACATTCGTATTGTTGTATAATTATACATAGAGGCATACACACAGAGGCGATTACGTCAGTTTAGTAACTGTGTCTTTAATATGTACCTACATTTATTTTCGTTTCATATTTACATAGTTACTTCCCCTGTGCATGGAGGATCCGAACCCCCGAGACCCACATTCATAAGATAATACGATTGGCAGAGGACCGGTTCATGTCGTCTGGCCAGTGTCGACATGAATTTGTTACTGTACATTCATTCATGCGCTGCATAATACGTTGCCAAGGTAATGCTGTAGTTATTAATTGTCTAAATTCTGTACAATATTCAATATATAACGGATATGGTGGCGTTCATCGTACAACTGTAACGGTTCTTAGGATTCGACTGCTAGAGTTCACCGGTTGAAGCTGAAAGACGAGTTGAGCACAAAGCCGTAATGGCGGCGGTCGAGGTTCGCATCCTTCACCTATTTTCTACAGCGGAACAAAGCGTCTCTTCTTAGATCTGTCGTTATGTATGAATACTGCATGCAAAAACTTCCCAGACTAAGTATACAATACGTTATGGTTGTAAATGGAACGTTTACAAAAGGCCGAGTGTACGACTGTACGTTGATTGTTTTGCTGATAGTAAGTTCGTTGTCTGTAACGGTTGTTATATCCTAATAAATTATTAGAAATGAGCTGTGAGAGTCGTTAGAAGGGGAATAACAGCGGGAACAAAGTAGATTGTATTATTTATCAAATGAACTAAATGTGAACAATGCACATAAAATACGAACTGCATTGTACTTTTGCATTGATATAATAATACATAAAGTATAAAGTATGATAAAGTATAAACTTATTGAATAAACGCTCGGAGTAAATTAGTACATCCAAGAAGACTGAAGAGAATTATTATTTATTGCATTTGAATATTACTATATTAGTTAAATATTAATACTAGTAATACTAAATAGTAACATTTAGTGTTACAACTGTAGTGTAGAACTACGAAAATAACAAAATAAAAAAGCTTTCCATATTAATAAACTAGCTGGTCTTTGATTTGTCTGATTTGAAAAGGAAAAAATAACTTTGGGACTGGTGGTACAGTTTAAAAAAAAAAAAAAGTTAAGGTTCATGAAAGGTCAATATTTGTCCCCCTCTTATGTCCATATAATTGTTATAAATTAAATATTAAGACCAAGAAGTAATCATATTACTTTTGTGATATAGTACATCTTTATCAAAGGAGATGTAAGGTGCCTCATTTCTTATGGAGTAGGCGTGGGCAAAGTGAAGTACCCATTTAGCCTTCTCCCCCGCAGGGTAACGTGAAGCCATGGGAGCAGGTGGTGGATGAGTGTGGGAGCACCAACAGAGTATAAAGGGTTGTGGTATCAAAACTCATGTATTAAAAATGTATCAAATTTTATAAGAAAGCGCCGCTGGAACTACATCGGCCACACACTTAGAATGGATGAGAGAAGACTCCTTACCAATCCCTCATATGGACACCAGAGGGAAAAGAAAACGAGGAAGACCAAGAGAGACTCTGCACCAGAGAACCATCACCAGAGAAGGCTCAACGATGGGCCTAGTAAACATTAAAGACTTAAAACAAATAGCAACGAACGTCATTGCATGGAGAGCTGCAATGACCCTTGCCTCTCCCGCACACAGGCCCATGAGAGGAAAGACATCAACAATAAATTTTATCAAAACTCATGACAGTAGGCAGAGGATCTCTGTAATAGAGACAATGGCTACGGTCATGGACCAGTATGGTCACTGCCAGGAAGGAAAGCAATGGCAAACTACCTTCCAAGAAGATGATTAGAAACCATAACAGTAATAGGGAATACAGCAAAATGGAAACAAGTTCCGTTGGTCAAGCCGCCAGGCTAGGAGGCTCTTATAAATACACTGGGAAAGAGCCCAGCATGGGGAATAGTACTAACAAATCTGATGGCAGCTAAGTCCCTGGGTTTGTTGTCAAAGGAAGACTCCCATGTCGGACTTAAAGGGCTGAAAAAGAAAATTAAATGAGAAATGTAAGAAAAATGAATGAGGGGGAACATCAAATAGTTGAGAATGAAATAGAAAGGCTGAATATCAACATATTGGGAATCTCTGAGCAAAGGTGGAGTAGACAAGGCTATTTTAACACACAAACATGTCATTTTCATATACTTTGGAGGAGAAAAACAAGGAAGGTGTTAGCTATATATGTACAAAAACAAACATCTCATATACTCCTAGGATACAATCCTATAAACGAAAGAGTCATTAGTGTAAGACAAAGGGAAATAAAGAAATATCACACTTGTACAAATATATGCACCAAAAACAGATGCAGAAGAAGAAGAAATATATTAATTTTATAAAATTCTCCAGAATACAATTAGAAAAAGTCACATCTTAGTAATAATGAGAGACATCAATGCTGAAGTGAACAAAGAAAGAACAATAGAAGAAAAACAGACAGTAGGAAAACACAGCATAGGAAGTAGAAATGAGGCAAGGGACAAACTGATCACTTTATTTTGCCAAAAATGGTATGGTAATAGCAAATACAATGTTCCAGTAACATCCTAGAAGATTATTTACCTGGACGTCACTGTACGGTACTACCAAAAATCAAATAGACTATATAATAATATAACAGAGATGGAGAACAAATATAATGACAACCAAAACCCTATCTAGCACAGACCGTGGAAGTGATCACGAACTGTTAATGGTGATGCTAAAACTTTTACTCTGAAAATTAGAGAAGAAACTGAAACCAGTACGATTTGATGCTAATAAAATACAAGAGGAACATGGAGTAGAAGTGAAGAACAGATCTGAAATACTGATGACAGTCCAGGAAGAGATGACACCGGATGAGTTACAAATCGGAGATTCCATTGTATCAGCAAAGATAGCCAAAAGAAAAGATGAAAGAATGTGTTGATTGCAAATAATACACCAGAGTAATAAATAGAAAGAGGAAAAACAGGAACAGTAAATAAAGCAAATAGGATAAGTCTAGCAAAAATATAACAGCAGAAATAGCAAAGAAAAGATAAAAATAGCACCTATAAGACCGTTGTGCAAGGTTAGAAGAACACCAGAAAAAATGGAGAGCAGGAAATGTTCAAAGAAATGAAAAGCAATGGCCGTAACTTTTTTTTACCAAAAGCTAAAAGCAATAAAATACAGTGTGAGAAGAGCCATAACAGAACAAGAAGGAATTCTCAGCAGATGGAAAGAATATTGCAGCTAAATGTGTATGAACAGAGGTGAAAAGGACAATAGAGCAAACATAGAAATAATCCCAGGAAAAGAGCCGGAACCGTCACGAGAGGAAGTTGAATGGGCAATACAAAATTTGAAGATAGGAAAATCACCAGGATGTGATAATATTTCAGCAGAGTTTATCAAAGCTGGAGGTTAACAATGTATAAAAATATATAATTCAATACGTAAAAAGGTATGGGAAACAGGAATATGGTCAAATGAATGGAATTACTGTATTATATTGTGCTGCTAATTTCACAAATTATTATATTTATATTGGCAATTTTTGTTTGTTCACCAGGCTGACTATTCTGAATTTTCCTAGCAGTTGTATTATTCAGTACAAAAGCAAAGAAATGGCAGTAGAAAGGGAGGCAAGTAAGGATGAGATGAGCTCATTTGCTAGTCTGCTCAAGACTTTCTTGCCAGATCATAGTGATCTCCCTTTGATGGGAAGCACTGAAGAACTTCTTCAGCATGTGAAAGGAAGTATGCATGAGAATGCAAGCGCAGCTGCGAAGCAGGCTGGTGTGTTAAGTCTGTCACAATTGAAAAGTTCCTTACTGGGACACAGCAGTAGTCTTTTGGAGGGTGTGGGTAAGATTCAGCGTGATACCAAGGACAAACTTACAGTCAACAGTCATGGTAATGCAAATGAGCAGAATTCTGGTACCGTTCTTAATAACATACATGCTCAACTTCTAGGTAGTAGTTGTACTACAAATAAACAACAGGCAGGTAGTAGTCTTCATGATACACTAGGGCTGCTTGTAGGTAATACCCAGTCCAAAGTAGCTGAACAGCCAACAGCTGACAACAAAAGTAATGCAGTAGAACAACAGGAAAACAAAATTTGCACCCTGTCTCACTTGATTACGACAGTGATGCAACACTGGATGTACCAAGTTTTACCGAAAGCAATGCATCCATTTTGCCAACTGAAAACACCTGCGGTAAGGAATATGCTTCTGCAAATTCTGTTTCCGATGCTTTCCCTCTCGATGTGAAACATTATGCTTGCTTTGTTTGCGATGAAACATTCCCGGAAGTAGTCTCATATTCTTTTCACATGACAAGCCACTATCACATAAAAGGTAGCATGCGGTGTATTGACTGTAATGAAACATTAGACAACAAAGCTTTATATATTGCTCACCGCAAGCTGTCCACATACGAACTATGGACTGACAGAGCCAAAGTCAGCAGAGCCCCAAGTGTCGAAACAGAGGAATCTGGAGATGACACTTCATTAAGGAAGATGTTGAAGAAGAGAGGTTAGTTATTTGTCTGTTTGTTGTTCATTGGAAATGTCCATAAATATATGTAGATGTGTGTGTTGGTAAATAGTCTATTTTGTCTACTTTAAAATAAATTCTGTTGCCTGTTAAATATATCGTTTTGTCCATTTCTAAAGACTGTTTTGATTCTCCCCTCTTATAAAATAAGAGCTAAAAATATCATAGATCGGCAGCACAAAATTTTCACTTGAGAGTCCAGAAAATATTTGTTGTTCTTCTTCTTTAGCGATCTTGTGTCATGCAGTTAATTCACTGTGGATGACTAATTTGGCAGTCAGCTTGAGGTCTATTAGGTTTCCTTACCTCTCAAGTCGCAAGGCCCGCCTGCATTGCAGGGACACCAGTCAAATGGTAAAGCAGGCTTTCATGTAAAAATCAGTCAAAGTGCCATACCAGGCATCATGGCTAATGCTCAAATTCACAGCGGGCAACGCGAAAGAAGAAGGTTCCTCAAAGTTAAGTTTTCAGGTTGACTCGTTTTAGCCATTTGTTGCTTATCAGCTTCACCAGGAGAGGACAGTGTTGCAAGACATGCTGTTGTCTGTTTTGCCTGTTGGCACTGACAGAGAGAGGTTTAACTTATTCCTCATACTCCTATTTTTAGCTTTAACCTGGGACTGTTCACCTTGTCTAGTTTAAAAAAGAGGTGTACCTGAGAATAAGGAAGTCTTTTATCCAATGGTACATTCTGCACCGTATTTCATTGCATAAGAGTTTGAACAGCAGACCATCTTTCCATATGTTAGTGAAGACTTTGGTCATGCCAAAGAAGACTGAGGGTTTTCTTCTTCTTGGAAGCCATTTCCATATCCTGTGTCAAGTATGCCACTTGATCATCAGTACTCCTGTGCTGTTTTTTAGCAAATCTGTGCTGTATTAACATTTATAGTTGAATCCTAAAAACCATATTAGTGTAGTGACTATCACTATATCAGTTTTGCAGTGCAACTTAGCAGATTTATAGGTCTCTAGCTGTGTGGGTTCTTCTTATCTTTGCTACTTTTAAAAATGTGATGGATTGTGGCATTTTTCAAGATGTCTGGAACTCTCCCAAGTCTCCAACTACTTTTAATGTTATATAAGGGACTGTTCTGTTAACCTATGTGCTTGAGCATGTCATTTGAGACCATGTCTGGTCCTGGGTATTTTTAAGATTTGAAATTGTTCAGTGCTGTATGCGCTCAGTAAGTAGGATATCTACCTCCATACAAGATTCATTTAAAAACAAATGTAGAATTGATCTAATTTCTGACTTCTTTCTTTTGCTTCTGAGTGGAGCTTTCTTGTAATTCAAGGTGACTGCTGATTTTCCTGTGAATAGTTCTATTTGCTAAAGAACTGTTATCCCACTAAATTGATTATTGTAATGCAGCGTCTTAGTCAGTCTTCACATCCTCTGAGTATCCTTTTTCGATGTTAAAATTGACTATTTTCTTCCTAGCATTTCCTACACGGTTTCTTTCTCTGTGATATAAAGGGTTCTTTCTCTATTGGACTACTTCATATTTTGGTCAGTTGGTTTGAGTTCCATGATATTTCTGACACTGCAAAGGTAGCTTCCAGCTCTGGTGTTCAATATGACTTGTAGTTATGTCTCCTCCTTGTGGGAATATCCTATTTTGCAGCACTGAGAATGACATTATTGAATGCACATGTCTCTGTCCACTTTTCCTGAAAGATTTCCTTCTTTGTAGTAGTACATGTCTGCTAATTGTGAAATAACATTTATTGTTTGAAATAATATGTTTAGTTTGTTGTTAAATAAATGTTTAGTTTGTTGTAAATAATTTGTTTATTTGTTTTAAACATATGTTTAGTTTGTTGTTAAATAATATGTTTAGTCTGTTGTCAGACAATCTGTTTAGTCTGTTGTCAGACAATCTGTTTAGTCTGTTGTCAGACAATCTGTTTAGTTTGTTGTGAAATAACATGTTTAGTTTGTTTTAAATAACATGTTTAGTTTGTTGTGAAATAAATGTTTGGTCTGTTGTGAAATAATATGTTTAGTTTGTTGTGAAATAATATGTTTAGTTTGTTGTGAAATAATATGTTTAATTTGTTGTGAAATAATATGTTTAGTTTGTTGTGAAATAATATGTTAAGTTTGTTGTTAAATAAATGTTTTGGTCTGTTGTGAAATAACATGTTTAGTTTGTTGTGAAATAATATGTTTAGTTTGTTGTTAAATAAATGTTTGGACTGTTGTGAAATAACATGTTTAGTTTGTTGTAAAATAATGTTTAGCTTGTTGTCAGACAATCTGTTTAGTCTGCCTTATCTGTAGATTGTTGTTAAACTCCGTCATGGACTTGCCCAAAACTGCGCTAATTAAGAAGATGGGTTTCTGACAGGACATTAGTAATTTTTGTATCTAAGGATTTTATTGTTAAAACCACAAAACAGTCAGATGGCCTGCATGGATACCACAAGGACAGTCTTTCAATCATGCCAAAACAGAACAACTGACTACAAGGAATACTGGAGAGAAAACTAGGCATGTTAAAAGTGATATGCTGTACTCAACATACTAGAGTACAAAAATAGCCACTCAGAGGGTCCTTATGCATACTTTCTATTTTCATGCTTAACAGTTGTCTATTTTATGTGCAAAACTTTGAATATTGTGCTTTTTTGTTCTTACAGGTATCTTCTAGTGTCATTTCCTTTTTTGTGTCTTTATTTCTATTGGGCAATTTATGTTTGATATTTGAAAATAATTACTAAGTGCTTACTTATCAGTGCATGAAATTATTTTTGCCTTTTATAATTTAATTTTCATTAACATTCTATTTCAGATCAAGATGAAAATTATATTTGTAACACATGCGGAAAAAATATCCCAAAGTACTCAGCATTCCTGAAACATGCCCGTACACACAAAGGTGTGTTAGCCTTCTCATGTGCAGTGTGTCATGAGCGCTTCCGTGCTCCTTGTTTGCTGCGATACCATATTGACCTACATCATTCACATGTTCTGCCGTTCCAGTGCAGGCGTTGCTTCGAAGATTTAAACTAAAATGTTCCTTGTCAACCCATCTCAGATACTGTGATGTTGATCCTGGCAGTCTTCCTTTTGCTGAAGAGATGCAGTTTATTGATCAGCTCAGCCAACAAAGGTATCCACATTTCTTATTTTTATCTTATGGATTTCAATTTTATTTTTAAAGTTATGAAGTATTTGCTTGTGGGTACAGTTCTTGAATTTCTTATTCTCTATGGAACTTATTGGCATGTAACTTATCACTAATATTTACATTAGTTTATTGAACTAAGTATTGTCAGTGGAACATAATGCAGAAATTGCTTCTAACAGTGTCAGTTTGTCATTGTAGTTTCTATAGCAAAGCAATTGTTATGAATTTGGGTTTTTTGTCCTAACACAACCCTCTATAGTACCCTATACCCTGGTAGAATATTGTCCATAAGTACATACACTTCTACTGTACCACATCTACTGAGTTATACAGTAACATGATGTCAAATCTGATTGATCTGAAGGGATGGCTGTTAAAGCAGACTTATACCCATATTTCAAATCATCATCAAATAGCTTGTCCTGAGCAGAACTTAGCCACCCTAACAATTCTTTGGAATTTATCTCTCTTAAAGGCCAGATGTCCCGCCTCTGCTGCTGCTGTCATGGTCAAACCATCAGTTACATCCTGAATCCATCTTCTTCTTGGTCTTCCTCTTTGATGGGATTCGTCCTTCCATGATGGTCCTCTCCAACCCTTCATGTCTCTTTATATGTCCAAAATACTTAAATTTTCTCATTATTTTTTGTACCATCAGCCACTTTTCTTTTTATTTTCTCAGTATATCAAATACAGTTGTATTATAATTAAATGAGCTTCCATCCTCCCTGATCTTGCTTGTGAGGATTTACTGTTTTGGACATGCATTATTTTGCAACAATAATAGAGCTATCAGGCAGAATCTGAGAGCACTTAAGGTGCCAGTATTAGAGATGGATAAGGTTGTGGCTTACAACTGCTAAATGATTGCCTTTTGCATGATTACACAGCAATTGGTGAGACAAGACGTACAGTGTTCCGTTTGAATTTTGGCACAAACATGACATAGTATGAGCATAAAACATGCAAGACTTGACAAGAAGTATGCAACTAGTTAGTTACATAAGTCAATAGTTTAATACCCTTTAGAGAGATGCAGTAGTGTAGTTCTTAGCAAACTTGCTTCTCTGGTGCGTAGTCTGGGTTCAATTCGACAATGGGCTTGGAATATTTTTCAGAGTGTAACGACTCTCAGGTCCACCCATTCTGAATTGGGTATCAGAAAAAGCAATGGGAAGTAAAGGCGACCGGCACGATGTTGACCACACCACCCATCGTGTACAGGCGGTCAATTAAAAATTCCAACATCTTATTACCCAATATACCTCAAGGTACGAAAAAGAGTTCCTTATACATACCTTTTGACATCCGCTCGGGAAGGTTGAACATCTAAGTGTTGTTTTCTTACAGTTGTTTCAAGTTGTTCACCATCCTCATCTAATCTCATGTTGTACCTCTTGTACCGTTGTGATGTCAAGGTGAAGTATAGGGTGCGGTAGAAGGCTCTCTTATGTGCTTCATATATATAGAGGTGTTCATGGTCTATTCTATTCCATCAGTCCACCATTTACATTACATTGCTCTCCTTTTCCTGTTTCCATTTACTATGTGTATCAGTCCCTGTTGTGGTACACTATTTGAAGACAGTAATTTTAATATGGCTGAACTATTGAATCTCAGGATCAATTCTATTGCTGCTTTTACACCTACTTTGGACCAGATTGTAATATTTCTGGTTTTCCCATTTCTTGATAAGTTGAATGTTCACATAAAAAATCTCAATTCTGTTGAAATTTTTGTTTCTGCCATTGGTAGCATAGAGTTGAGAAAACTATTATGTTATAAAGTGCTCTTTTTATGTCTATTGACATATATTTGTTCTTTAGTATTGGTACCATCTGTCAAATAAGTTTTTGTTTTTACATAAGTTGCATCTATTAACCAATAATAAAATGATTTGACGAAACTTCACATTTTTATACTTAAGATTGTTAATATTGATCTCAGAATGTGTGAGTTATTTGATTTCTTATTTTATACTTTCAGAAAATACCAAGGACTTGAAGGTGAAGCTGATGGCATGTCTCAGTACTCCTGCCCAATCTGTACAGTTATGTTTGATTCTCCTGAGGATCTTAAGAGCCACATGATTTACCATGATGAGACAAAACCTTTCAAATGTGAAAAATGTGGTCGTGGTTTCCGCAGCAGACATGTACTTCGAAAACATGCTTCTGTGCATGAGACAAAACATGAATGTCGTTGTGAAATCTGTGGTGTACAGCTGCTAACTCTCAGTGGCTACAATGCACACCTGCGGGGTCATCGAAATCAGGAACAAATTCAAGCAAAGTTCTTTCCAGATTCAGTTAAGGAGATCAAGGAGGACACTACACATTCAGACGCATTACATGTTTTGGAAAAAATTAAATGTTCCATGGGAAAAAAACCAGAAACACTAACATTAGAAAGCACTTCAGAGCTAATGGATACAGAATCTAAAGCCACTGTGAGTAAAAAGCTCAAAAATTACAAGTGCCCTATATGTGGAATGTTATTTTTCAGCGGTGGAGTCAAATTTCAAATTCATGCCCGTAAGGAGCACAAAGATGCCACATTTGAAAAATGCAAACTGTGCAGCAAAAGTTTTGTTGGCAAAGACAATTTAGAAAAACATGTTAAGCTACACAGAATGTTTGCAGATTCGTATTCATGTGATGAATGCGGTAAGACCTTCCGCCGTAAATTTGCAATGCAAGTTCACAAGAAAATGCATACTTTCAAGAAATTTGTCAAGTGCGATATTTGTGGCCAAGAATTTCGTTTTGTATCAGAAGTAGACAAACATAAAAATGTGAAGCATAGATACGACAGATTAATCAACATTTACAAGTGTAGTATCTGCGGTCAACGATTTCCAATGTTGAGTCATCTTAGTGTCCATTGTTACTGTCACAATCTGCCAGGTGCGAAACCATTTGAGTGTGATCTGTGTAAAGTCTCATACCATACAAGTGTTGAGCTGAAGAAACATATATTTGAGACACATGATAAACTAATGAAAAAACTCTGCGACAATTCATATATGTCTGAAACTGATGAAACTTTCCCTGACATGGTTCCAAACAGTGATGGTGATAAGGCTACAGCACACCAAACTGATTCCGAGAAGATAAAGAATGTTCAAAGTAAAATGAAAGATACACCATCCAGTTTGAAGTCTGACTTGCAATCTCTCAACCAGGTTGAATCAAAAGATGGCAAAAAATGTAGTGATGGCATGTTAACTAAAGAAAATATCAAATCAGAATTATCAGATTCAGAGGAGAAAGCTGGCAAAGAATATGCTTTTCCAAGTAATGTCAAGGGGAAAATTTCCAATGATGTAGGGTCTCCAAGTTATGTAGAAGGGAAAATTTTCCCTGATGAAATGGATTTACTAAAATCTATGGAGGGGAAACGTCCCCATGAAGAAATGACATTACCAAGTAATGTGGAAGCTTACAATTTAGCTACAAGACAGTTCTACCACCAATCAAAGTTTCTGAAACGTTATATTTGTGAAATATGTCAGAAAGCATTTTCATCCAATTCAGATTTGAAAACTCACAGAAGAACACACAGTGGAGAGACACCGTTCAAGTGTGACTTCTGTGACCGTAGCTTTAAACAGCGAGGTCACCGCAAACTGCACATCCAGGTTGTTCACACAAAGGAAATGCCATACAAGTGCGATCAGTGTGATTCTGCCTTTCCTACACGTTATCGTTTTCAAATTCATGTCAAACGTCATTCAGGGGTCAGGGAGCACCAATGTGCACACTGTGACAAAGGCTTCTATACGCTAGGCAAACTTAATGAACATAGAAAGAAAAGGCACCCCGAAGAATGGAAAAAGAACAGGATGAGAAAGATGAAATGAATGAATAAGATTTTTTTATTAATTTTTAACTAGCTACCTGTGTCCAGGTGTGTTGCATAAGCCGTTATATTTTGTTTGCTACATAATCCACCATTTTTTATTTCGAGCTACTATATTGAGATTATGCACAAGTGTTAATCCCAGGGTTAGACCACTATCCAAAACCCTCAAGCATTTTATTTAACGTAGTACATTCTGGACACTAACAACTTGGAATCTTGTCATTGACCTGGTCAACACTTAGGATCAAGTGGTTGTACATGAGTGACCACATTTGATGATTACCATTGTGGCTACACATGCTTAGAACTCAGTACTGCATACTAAGCTGTGAAGAATAACTTTAACCGGTGCAGTCCCTAAGCTATCTGACTGACCTGACTGTGCACATAGAAATCCCAAAGAGGGATGTAGGACAGCGTTTGAGAGGAAGATGAGACAATTTGATTATTTTTTTTAATCTCTGTGCCATTTATTTATAAAACTGCATATTTGGAGATACCCCAACACCCACAATAGTGGCAGGGAATGCAAAGTTTGCTTCCTATCTTTCACTGAGAGCTAGATATGAAGGTAATCTGGGGGAAATACCTAGGGACATTCTGATGCTCATGTCTCCATATAAACATGCTGCAGAATATCAGAAAAATCACACCGGAACCCTAGATTTACTCAATACAAAGTGTAAAAGTTGACTGCTAGAGAGTAACCAACTTCTAGCTCTACTTATCAAAAATGACAACACTAGTGCTGTTGTTTCTTGGGACTAATTATCGTAGATATCTGATCTAAATGTGACAAAAACAAAGATAATAACAACTGATCAAATAAACACAACATATCTATTTATCAATGGAAAGAAATTAGAGAGAATGAACTTTTTACAATTTCTTGGTTCATTGATAACAAGCAATGGAGTTGGGGTGCATGTAATTTAAAAACAATCAAACATTTTGCTACAAAAACTCAAGCAACTGAAATGTTTATGAAGTGGAACAGACAGTGTTATTCAAATCAATTCTAAAATCCTGAATATTCCGGATAGCAATGTTAAATCAAATGGAAAACATGCTTTTATGCTTTCAAATGTAAATGTTATAGAAGAGTTCCCATAGTTACATAGATCGAAATAAGCAAACAGATGTATCCAACAAGAACTAAATTGAAGACAATTGGTTGATGATAAGAATCTACTGGATAATGTTGATCTGACCTAATTGTGGATCAGCATTTGTACAGATAATCATTTATTTCCTGGTGGAAAATAAGGTTCCAACTGTTCCACCGCTTTTTTCTATTTGTGGCAGTTTTCTTGAAGTTCTTCTTGACGTTCAACACAAGACCTTCTCAGGACTACTCACACCAGAACACACTATTCATCAAATAGTTCTTTTTAGGACTAGTCCCATGCCATACCAAGAAAGAAGGCCAATACTTTCTGATATAACCAGAAAAAGACATTCGTCTTAGGTTAAAAGAGCATGCCGCGGCCACATAGAGACTTAATCAACCACTTAACAAACACATAAAATTCTTCTTGACGATTTTGTTACTTTGACTGCCATCTCGGATAGACAATCTCTGGTTATTGGTTACTGAATCAATGTCATAGCACTCTGGACGACCTATAGGTGCTCATTCTCCCACACCAGATGTCAAAGTGTATGTATACTGATGGTTCAAGTGGTTGCTGGTTAAACACACTCTCACTCTGTCCCTCAGGCACCCAGTTCTGTTGTACAACATGTAATGCCAAGTCCGTAGTCTAATACAGGCATAACCAGTTGAAGGAACAGAAGAACAAGTAATTGCTGATGAAAGTGTGCGGCTACCATAACCCAGAGAGCTGCAAGATCATGCTTGCAATGCTGTAATCTCTTAAGCGTCATAGTGTTCCTTTGCAGCAGTTGCTGTATTTATCTGTTTCTTTGGATTTCTCTCCTTTTTCTACCTTCAAAATCTGGAAGATCCAGCTTTATGCTGTCTTCTTCAATTGATTCCTCAGTCGCCCAAACTGAAAATAGGTTACTGGTCTTTCTGAGTTGGGGGAAAATTTGAAATTGTCACTGGGGCTACTTTTCAGGTACTTCTTCGATTGATACTTTCGGAAAGCTAAAATGAAATAAGTAACTATAAATGGATAATGATTGCATAGATCTCAGTTCTTTCCAGTAACATACTGACTTGTGTTCTACCCAAATGAAATCTCAACGAGAATGAATATCAACAGTTTCAGACTGACTTTTCTACCCAAATGAAATCTCAATGAGATTAAATATCAAGTTTCAGACTGACTTTTCTACCCAAATGAAATCTCAATGAGATTGAATATCAAGTTTCAGACTGACTTTTCTACCCAAATGAAATCTCGACGAGGTTAAATGTCACTCATTTAATTAATGTTTTATATATCTTCCTTAATTTTAACAAAAACATTTTTATCGGAGGGACCAGAGAGGGATTGTTTTAAAGAAAACAATTCAAATGCTTCTTCATTAATGTGAAGCATGAATTTTCTGTTGAGATTACTCATAATTGATTACACCATACAGGAATGTATATTCAGTTCCTGATTTGTATACTTTTTGAGTGGTATAAATTTTCAGTTTATTCATGTAGGTTGCAATATTTAAGTTTCTCTAAAGTGGAGGTAAGAATCTTGCCTCTAGTTCCAAATGTAATTGGCTCGATCCCTGCTGTTGCGATAGGGATATTTTTCCATTGGTCCCTGATCTCAATGTAGTTGAGATCAAATATCCTGTCAGATATGGATGATAAAACATAGGTCCCGTGTTCAAGAACCCTTGGCAGTTGAAAAATCGATAAAAGTAGGCTGCAAAGATGCTGCATGGAAAAATTAATTAAAAGATAAAAATTCCTGATAAACATTTTTTTTACCATCTTTAAATTTTAATAAAGGACCCTTGCAGGTGCTGCAGAGTTTGTGCACATCCTCTGAGATCTTCATTGTAAGAAAGAGATCGGAGCACACATGTTTATTCCCGAGTGCAATGATGATGTCCCTATTAATCAATCAATATTTAAGTTAGCAAACTATATAATATAATTATTTTTACAAAGGACATGTTATATAACCATGTTACATGTACATACTTTTTTATTGTTGCTGGCATGATGTAGTATATGTATCATTGTAATAATATTTTAGCAAGTAACTACCTCATGTTTAACTTTTCCATGGGAGCCTGCACTTGATACAGTTTTGTGTATATTTTATTGGAGTATCATGGCTAGGTTCAGTTGCTTTATTTTGAAGACAACATTTTGATCTAAATTTGGGTTGGGAGAGGAGGAGCTAAGAGATTGTAGCCATGATACTGAGATATCTGAGCTGATGATAATTTTTCAATGTCAGTATTCACTGTCATATCATGACATTGTCATGATGTTATTTTATTATATGTTCATTACTTGTGTTTCTATGTGTGAATGGAAAAGGGCAAATCAGGGAGAACATGAAAGCTTAGCTGAGAAAAACAGTATTCAGGGGGAACTTGAAAACATAGCTGAGAAAAACAGTATTCAGGGAAAGCATGAAAACATAGCAGTGAAAACAGTATATGAATGTCAGAAATTCTCAAGAAAGTTGCAAAGATAGTTTATCACCAAAACCACTATGTATAATTCATGATATTATGTGCTGGACACTTTGTTGTTAAGTGGTTAAGCCATTGTCTTGCAGTGCATAGGTCATCGGTTAACTCTGTGGCTGAGCCCTTTGCCTTGCGAGTTGAAGGTCGTGGGTTCAAATCCGGACCGCGCCGTTCTGTTCACAAGTGCAGTTTTTTCCAGAGACCCTAGGATTGTTGCTGGAGCTATGGAGTTCGTGCTTTGTGCAATACTCTCGGCAGCTGGCGTGCCATTTCTGCTGAGAGGGACCGAGCCATATGGGGTAAAACCGGTGCAATGAAGTCAATCCTTCGGCTTTAAAACCCTTTAATCTTGACTATGTCGTTCTGTTCCCGAATGCATTTTTCCAGATATTTCTAGAATTGTTGCAGAAGCCACAGAGTTCATGCTTTGTGCAATACTCTCGACAGGTGGCATGCCATTTCTGTGGAAAGGATCAAGCCATATGGGTTAAACCTGCTACAGTGAAGTCAATCCTTCTTCGTTAGACCCTTTTTAGTGCTTAACAACTCAATTAAAACCTTACTTTCTTGGCAAAGAAAGACACCATCAACAATTTCTTTTAATGCAACATAAATTATTTTAAAAAAATAATGGAAAGAGTGATCCTCTAGAGATTACCAGTTTGCACTGTTTTTTCTGTACCAGCAGTGGACTTATTTTGGACAGGGTATGTCTTTATTGCTTTCTTTCCAATCTTAGAAGGCTGTTTGACTAAATGTGATGGGGTATGAATTGCCAAGATCTGCCAGTCTTATACTCCAGAAAGAACTTGTCTATGGCTCTCTTACAATCACTAAGGCATCTGAAGATTATAGTGTTTTATTCCCTTCTACCAACAAGGTGGAGATATGAAGCAGACTTTTTGACATAGGAGAATCGTAGTTGAATACTAAATAATACAGTTGACTGTTTTAAGTATGAGATGAATAAAGAACAGTTTTGCAGAGTGCAACATCGTGGTAAGGGACTAGGGAAATGATAGCAGCTGACATTCTATGTCGAAATGACATCCAATCAATCAAGTAGTGTGTTATATTATCTCTTCTGTTTTCAGATTTGTGGCCATAGTCGATCTGTAGGCCATAGTCAATCTGTAGGCCTGATGGACGTGAAAAGTCAAATCAATTTTTTCAGTTCAGGGCGGCAGCTCCTGCCTTCTTTCTATACACTTTGGACAATCAAGGATCTTGATTTCAGGCATTCTCATGGATCATTAGAGGTATTCACAGGTGAAAGCGGGTGATCTCTTTGTGTCCTTGCAGATGGTAGATTAGATCAGATCTGGCACCCATGTCCATACTTTTCTTCCACTTTGAAATACATTGATTGTGGATTCTGATTTTAGATTCCCTGTAGGATAGTGGAAGACTTAGCTGCTTAATTCTGCCACTAGCTATGGTCAGGACATCATCTCTTTCATTTCCGGTGATTCTACCTACAGTTAGGTGGTATCCATTGAAGGTCAACAACTAAGCATTTAAATATATTGAAAAGCTTCTGTTTTTTTGTCCATATAGCAAGTGTTTGGTTCTTCTCTTCTGTATTGATTCTAGTAGAAAACTAGTTACTCAAATATGGCTGGTTATCTTTGTTACTGGTTTCTGTTATGATCTTGTAAAAATGATCTGTGCTAAAGCTTTCACTCTAAAGTTAGAAGATATTTTCTCACTTATTGATTGTAGTAAATTGATATAATATACTTCTGATGTATGTGATTTCTTCTAGATTCTTATTCTTCTCTCACATCATCAGTTATGCTTGATCATCAAGATTGTCATAAGATGCTGTGATCTAGTACTGCAAGGTTTCCAACAGTTCATACCTATATATTATATGTTATAAAGTTACCTTTTATCTCTATCATATCAGTTATTGATTGATTAGGTGCCATCTCCACATTGAAGGTAGACTGCAATGAATGTCCAACACCTTTCTATTTCTTGCCAAGGTGTTACATTCTGCCATAAGTTATTATGGTGACTCATTTTCTGTTTTGCATTTTTGGCATAGTCTCAAAAATTTCACTGAAACTCATTTTTTTACAAGACCTTTATCAAATCATTTTGGTATGATGGTCTTTTGATGGAAGCGTTGATTGTGTCTGTTGTACATTGTGAAATTATCTTAATTTACTTGATGTTTTGATATTTCATTGTTTGGTATATCATTTTTGCTGCGGTCTTCCCCGTTAATGAATATGGTGTGATTGTTATTAATTTTAATGTAACTATTCTTTTTGATCCAGTCTGTGGGTGTTTAACAGTTGCTTGTATTTATTCCCCAGTAGTTAGTTACTTTTGTGTCTCCTTGTGTTTTTACTTGCTAAGAAATAATAGAACCAATGCATTCTATCCAACAGGCTACAAAGTAGGGTTGTTCGTAGTATAAGCAACATCATTTTCTCATGTGTCATTCTGGCTGGTTGGTTTCTGTGACTTAGTGGTAGTGAGCTCGATCACAACCCAAGAGTAGCAGTTCAAACTCTGTGGTGGCCAGTTTAGAAACAAATTTGCGTGTGTGCATTTTTTCGAACGGTCAAAATAGATCTCACAGTTCAGAAAGCAATGATAAACTGCTGAACGTAGAAGTGGTGCCTAGAAAATCAACAACTATTTGACTGGTTGATGGTGACATCCTGTAAGGATATGCCAAGATTATTCACAAGATTTTCATAACTGTGCAACATTAACTGACTGACAAAGCATTTCATAGACGGCTTATTCGACTGACAAAGGGAAATGTAAAAACAAAATACTGTAGTTGTACAATAACCATACATAGCAACTTTTCACTGAAAAGGCCTTTATCAAGCAAAGGATACAACAGAAGTGAACCAAATTCACTTCTTACATGGCACACAACATATAGAATCAGACACTAAAATCCTAACGGCCCTAAAATGTAAAATGTAAATACACAACAAATATAACTACTAAATCTAACCTAACTATGTCACGGCAAATAGTTGCAGCAAAATGGAGAGTAGTATATAAAGGCCTTTTGGTCAAAACGTTGTTGTGTATTGTTATTGTTTTGGTAAAACTACAGTACTTTGTTTTTAAGTGACTGACAAAGCAAGAAAGGATGACAATTGCTGAAATCAAAGCCAGACGATGAAGAAGTGCATATAATCCATATAAATACAAGTATAAATGAGTCTGCTGTGTCCTACAATCATATCCAATAACATATACCCAATGTTTTATTAATCAATAGTACATTCTATTTACAATAACTATTTGTGACCTCACCACACAGAATTATAAAATTGTGTGTGCTTTACTTTTGAGACCATATTTTTGTATAGCTGTCATGTGGTAGACATTGAAAATCAAATACTTGTGATCATGATATAGTTTGAATACCCTTCACTCCTTTGTTTAAGAACCATTGCCCACCATCATAAGCTGATATTGTTTGTTTCTATGTTCATAAAAAACATTTTGATCAAAATGTTGACTCTCTGCATATGTATAACTGTATAGTAACCATCATTTATATTATATCTTTGTTCACCCTAATTGTTTTACTGACAATAATTTTATTTTATGATCAGGTTTTTATGAATTTCAATTTTTACTTGCTGTCTGTGTCAATCAAATTAATAAGCATTCTCTGTACAGAGATCCCCCTTTTTAAAAAAATTATTTTTCTGTTTAATACAAAGACTAAAGTTGTCTCATCATGCCTCTCTACCGTACTCTTTCTTCATTGGCTTTCTTTAGATCAGCATATACCTGAACCTTGCTGCTTGTGCAATGGTATTTCATGCACTTGTTATTCTTCTTCTTCTTTGGATTTTGCTTCCAATATTTTCTAGAAGAACTTGATATGTTATATTGTGACCACACCAATCTACATTTTGTTTACTAAAGGATGATCAAAAAGTATCTGCGCATTTAATGATTATAGAACAGAAGGTACACAAAATAGTTGAAATCACTTAATGTAATTAAAATAATAACAGATGGCGTGTCCCCTGGTGGTCTGCTGCCAAGTTAGTCATACTGGTAGTTCATCAGGAAGGTATCACAACAGGTTGATGTCTCATATGGCATGGCCCGTACAGCTTGTAAGAAATGTCTAGGCCTACACCATTACAAAATTACAGCTGTGGTGCGGTGCATGAATTAAGACCCGATGGAAGTATTAAAAAAGTAACATATTGCAGAGGGTTTTTATACTTTTTGTCACCAAGAAGGATAGGGAGGATATATTGGACATCACATTCTTCACAGATGATACATACTTTCATTTGTCAGGATACTTAACGAATCATGTGGGGGATCTGGCCAAGAAGGATAGGGAGGTTATATTGGACATCACATTCTTCACAGATGATACATACTTTCATTTGTCAGGATACTTAACAAATCATGTGGGGGATCTGGCCAAATGGATTAGAGTGTTGGCTCCCATCCAGGAGAACCAGGTTCAATCCCTGATAAGGCCAAGGAGTTTTTTATGTCGAGAACAGAAAGAAAAAATAAGAATCTGAAGAGTTTCGCTGTGACTGCGCTAGCCTTGTGGCCATTAAATTTGATTTGCTCATGGATTCCATGAGATTATGCTTTGAGCAATACTCTCGGCAGGTGGCGGCTATTTATGCAGAGAGGGACTCAGCCATATGTGGTAAAACCTGGTGAAATGAAGTCAATCCTTTGACTTTAGAACCTTAGATATAGATGCATAGTTGGACCAATGTTTTTTCTGTGGCTATCAAAAAGTCAGTAGTACTAAGACAATATTCTGTATTCTTTCAGCAGGATAACACAACAGCTCATGCTCGCAGATATCTCTGGCACACTTAGTTCATGTGGGGTGCGATAAAAAATGCAGTTCATAGTTCATATGTACAGTTCCAGCTTTACTGCAACGGGTCACCCATAATTGCTCCGTTCCTGTGCCAATGAAAATCACATGGAATGCTAACAACTGTTTCCTGACTGAACTAATTCCAGAATGAAACGGTTGTACCGTCACAAAAAGCAACCTGCACCGCATAATTGCATATGGCTGTCGCTAAAGTGTCAACACAAAACTGTTCATCGCTTGAATTGAAATTCTTGTTGAAGGGAACATCAATCACAACAAAAGTCAGCTTTCTGCACATGCAATATCACTGCATACGGCAGATTGAGTCGGTTTGTCATAACCACTGTCCAGCATTTTCTGATACCCACAACAAACAAACAGTTGACACAGCAAAAAGCATTCCATGTAACACTTATAGCTCACAGCATTGCTCAAGCACTAACTCAGTAGCTCGGCAAACAAAACCGAAAAATACCTGACCAAACATGGTGGAAATGCAATAGCAAAGTTATGTCCAACATCAAACAGTCCTGATTCTGAATGGCCATTCGCCATTGCTGACCAGAAAAAAATGCAGTGTATTGGACAATCCCCACACAATTGATGATGTGAAGATTGTCATCACAGATCACAGAAAACAGATGGAATGTGGACAATGTACTTTTTCACAGAGTGTTCAAGAATATGGTCTAAAGGCGAAGGATTGACTTAATTGAACATGGTTTTCCCTTAAAGATCAGTCCCTTTCTGCACAAATGGCATGCAGCATGCTGTGGTTTTTGCACAAAGCACATACTCCCTTTCTGCATAAATGACATGCAGCTTGCTGTGGTTGTTGCACAAAGCACAAACTGTGTAGCTCCAACAACAATCCAAGGGATCTCTGAAAAAAATGCTCAGGTAAAATGAAAAGTACTGCTCGGATTCAAATCTATCATCTTCAGAAAGCAATGCAGATTTATTAACCACTGTCACAGAGACCCTCCTCAAGAACATAGTTTGATGTATCAAAAAATGTCTACAACCTAGCAGAGCACACTTTAAACATTGTTTATAATTACATGCTCAGTGATTCTTCTTCAGCGATCTCTGGTCATGCGCTTAATTTACTGTGGACCACAAACTGGGCGGTCAGCTTCAGGTTTGTCAGGTTTTCCCAAAGCTTAGTTTTCAGGTTGACTGGGTGTGGCCACATGTTGCTTCTCAGCTCACCCAGGAGAGGACAGTCTTGCAGGATTTGCTTTGGGTGAGGGGTGAAAGTTTGTTCTTGCTGCCAGTATTAATACCCTGTCCTCCCCTGGCTTTGCAAGAATCAAAAGGGCTGCCAGTAGCTAAGGGTGGACCCCTTCGAGGCAGGGGGTCCAGTCCCACCACCTGGCTATTTCCCATGATGGTGGCATCACAGTTATATAAATATTTGCGCATGGCCATTGAGTTATTCGTATGTATCGATTCCTCCCTGCCAATAATGGCTGACACATTCCGTTTATGAGGACATCTTTTTTTTAAGGTTGTGATATATTCAATAAGTACACACATACTTTTTCATCACCTTCATGTACTTTTCAATAGTTGTCAATTTTCTTCTATATGCTGTCCAGTATCTGTCCAGCTCACTAGTTTCATTCTATACCCCTTACCAGATCTGAAGTCTGATATTTGCTTTCATATTTTCTAAGCTCACTAGTTTTATTCTATAACCCTTACCAGATCTGAAGTCTGATATTTGCTTTCATATTTTCTTAGCTCACTAGTTTCATTCTATAACCCTTACCAGATCTGAAGTCTGATATTTGCTTTCATATTTTCTTATTCAAAGTCTGTGTAGTTTATTATCAATTTTACTTGAGGATATTAATACATGTTTTTTGTGGAAAGATCATTTAGCTATTGCAATCTTAGATTTAATATCTGTTTTAAATCTAACATAAAATCTGTATAAACTTGACTTGGATATAGAAATCTTGACACTTGTTTGATGGATGTTCTTTTCTTTGAGAGTCTCTGTGGTGTGGAGTTATGGTTCTTGCCTTGTGTTTCAAAACTACTTGGCTCATTCCCATTTAAAATGATTAGACTATTTTACCAGTGGCCCCTGATTTTAATATAGCTGAGATCAAGTTCCTAGTTCTATCGAAGATGGAGGATAAAATGTAGGTTAGGCATGTGAAAGAACCCTTGACAATAAACAATCAGTAAGGGTAGACTGGAAAGCTGCTGCATGAGAATACAAATAATTTGTAACAATTAAAATAAAATTTCTACAAACTTTCATCATGCTCAAAATTATATCTGGAACTTTCATCGAGTTCGTTCACTACCACTGAGATCTTCATGTGTAAGATAGAGATCGAAGAACACTTAGTTATAAAATTATATCTGGGATTCTCATCGAGTTTGTTCACTACCACTAAGATCTTGTGTAAGAAAGAGATCAGAGAACACATTATTATTCACAGAAGTGTAATGATCATGATCTAAATCAATCAGTTTATATTCTTTTGTTTGTTATCAATAACTTTTTGTTTTTTTTGTAAATAAATAAAAAAAAATTAAGATGCTAATTAAAAAAATGAACTTGGACATAATTTTATTGATATTGTGTAAACCAAATTAAATGTGCAGAACTATAAATGATGAACAGGCATCTAGAAGTTTAGATAGAAACCAACGAGGTATGAACTTATAGAAGAGTGCAATGTATTTTGTGGAAACTACTGAAACACATCAATTTGGTACAATTTGAGATGAATAGATCATTTATTAGCAGAGATAGCAAAACATAGGCAAGTCATTTTAGACACATCACGCCCGAGTGATTACCGGGGTCCAAATTGGGGTGTAAAGAATAGAACCACTGTTACCTGCCATGTATGTCGTAAGAGGCGACTAAGAAGGTGGGGCTAGCTACCCCACTCCGTAAAAAACACTAGAAGACTACAGAACGGAGAGCGAACCGCGTAAATGCTGGCTGAAACCGGACACATTGCCGAAGGATGGGCACCAGGGCTCCAGATAGTGCTGAAGATGTGACGTAAAACACACCAATGCTAAGGCTGCACGAATCAGATTTCCACATGAATAGAATTTATGGGGAGATCTGGTACATCGGTTTGGGTGGTGATCACGAGAGACACATCAAGAAACATAACACTTAAACATTCATACCAGAAAGAAAGATTGATGGCAAGAGGAAGATGAAATTATAAATGGGAAGGAAACATCAAGAGAAAGACATAACGGGATGTGCTATTATGATACAAAAAAATAAAAAGGAACCCTTTTAATACCTCGAAGTATATTGGGTAACACAGTGTTAGGCTTGTATTTTTCATTGCCCTTTGGCACATGATTGGTAATGTGGTCAATCAAAGGTCGCCTTTACTTTCCAGTGTTTATCCTGGTACTCAATTAAGGCTGGGTCGGCCTGAGAGCTGCTACGGTCGGTAAAATATTCCATGCCCACTGTGGAATTGAACCTGGATCATATGCATAAGAAGCGAGATCACTAACAACAACACTACTGTGACTCTCTGCTATTATGATACAAGACAGAAAATTCATCTACATTCTACTTTAAATAAAGAGATGAACCTCTACTTCATCTTCTGCCTTAACTTTCTACAAGAAAGTAGTCATAGATCATTCTGTTTTATAGTGTCTTGTAGGAAATCATTCAACTCATTCACTTTTCTTAGTCTGTGAGTATTCTTTGCAGAGTATTCCACAACTGGTTCATAGTTGTAATTTCAGTTCATAGTTTTATAACAAGTGGGCATTGTATGGCTTCACTTTCATTGTTCATCTTGTACCCTTATCATAGCTATGTGACACTTAATCTGAACTCAGTGTGTTATTAGCTTAGGAACTCAAATTTTATATATATATATTTGTTTGCAAGTTATGTTCAATTGTGATGTTAGTTACTTAATGCCAGTTCAACCAAAATCCATTTAAAGAACCACTCATATTTATTGCATTTTATTTTTAGACACTTCATTTTGTAATTTGTGGATTTATTTGCAAGCTGTAGAACTGTTTTTGGACCTATTAACACCACACTGTAGAAGTGTCGACACTGTAGAACTGTTGACACTGTAGAACTGAATCGACACTGTAGAGTTGATGACACTGTGAACTGTCGACACTGTAGAGTTGATGACACTGTCTTACACTGTAGATTGATGACACTTAGAACTGTTAACTGTAGAGTTAATGACACTTAGAACTGTCAACACTGTAGAGTTAATGACCTTAGAACTGAAGTTGATGCACTGTAGAACTGTTAGCACTGTGGAGTTGATGACACTTTAGAACAGCGACACTGTAGAGTTTATTAGAACATGTCAGAACTGTGGGATGAGACTGTAAACTGTTAACACTGTAGAGTTGATGACACTGTAGAACTGTGGATACTGTAAAACTGTTAACACTGTAGAGTTGATGACACTGTAGAACTGTCAACACTGTAGAACTGTCAACACTGTAGAGTTAATGACACTGTAGAGTTGCTGACACTGTAGAGTTGCTGACACTGTAGTTGTTGACACTTGTTAGAACTATTGAGGCACTGCTTGCTAACATCCAATAGCACACACACTATCCATAAATGTAGAGGTTTATCAACAATATAAATCACTGAATTTAAGAATTGTTACTGACATTTAGTTCAAATAGTATTTGATATTTGAATGACAAAGTTTTACCTATGTCAATAAAAATGTGCAAATTAATTTTGATTAGTCTCTAGATGAGTGAGTGATGAATTATTCTTGAAATGTCTTTGTTAGTGTCAGTATGTTTGAGTTTTCTAAAGATAATATTGGGTTGTGCGTCTGTAGCTTAAGCTCGATCACAACCCAAGCGTACCTGGTTCAAACTCCGTGATAGGCAGTTTGGAAGCAACTTTGTTCTCATGGACTTTTATGAACGCTAAAAACAGACCCCACCGTTCAGAAAGCAATGGCAAACTACTGAATGTATAAGTGGTGCCTATAAAATCGACAACTCGTTTACTGTGGTTGATGAAAAGTCCTGTAAAGGATATGCCACAATTTTCATTCAAAGGCAATATATTTCTGGTACAGCTTATAGAATGTCTAAAGAATATATTTCTGGTACAGCTTATAGAATGTCTAAAGATAATATATTTCTGGTACAGCTTAATGGATGTCCTAAAGATAATATATTTCTGGTACAGCTTATTGGATGTTCTAAAGATAATATATTTCTGGTACAGCTTATAGGATGTTCTAAAGATAATATATTTCTGGTACAGCTTATAGGATGTTCTAAAGACAATATATTTCTGGTACAGCTTATAAGATTCCAACTGCACAAAATTTCACTGGTCTAAAACCTCTGCTATGGATGTTGCTAAAGGAATAAACTAAATAACTTACAGCTTATACGATGTTCTAAAGATAATATATTTCTGGTACAGCTTATAGGATGTTCTAAAGCAATATATTTCTGGTACAGCTTATGGCTGTTCTAAAGATAATATATTTCTGGTACAGCTTATAGGATGTTCTAAAGATAATATATTTCTGGTACAGCTTATTGTATCTAAAGACAATATATTTCTGTACACTTATTGGATGTTCTAAAGACAATATATTTCTGGTACAGCTTATAGGATGTCTAAGATAATATATTTCTGTACAGCTTATTGGATGTTCTAAAGACATATAAAATTTGCTGTACAACATAATGTCTAAGATAATATATTACAAGGTGCAGCTATAGGATGTCTAAGAATAATATATTTCTGGTACAAGCTATAGGATGTTCTAAAGACAATATATTTCTGGTACACTTATTGGATGTTCTAAGATATATATTTCTGGTGCACTTATTGATGTTCTAAATTATTATATTTCTGGTACAGTTTATTGTATTCCTAAAGACAATTATATTTTTACAGCTTATGGATAAGCACTAAAGACAATATATTTCTGGTATAATAGGATGTTCTAAAAGATAATATATTTCTGGACAGTTATGGATGATTCTCAAGATAATATATTTCTGTACGCTTATGGATGTCCTAAAATAATATATTTCTGAGTACAATTATAATGATGTCTAAAGGTAATTTTATTCCTGACGTAACACTTAGTGTGTCCAAAAGATAATATGATTTCTGGTACACTTATTCAGAGCAATAAGCGTTATTCTAAAGACAATATTTTCTGGTACAGCCATAAGAGTTAATGAGCTATACTAAAGATAATATATTTCTTACAGCTTTGGGATATTCTAGTAATATATTTCGTACAGCATAGGATGTTCCTGAAGATAATATTTTCTGGTTTACGCTTTTGGATGTTCTAGATAATTATTTTGACTCTTTATAGGATGTTCTCAAGATAATATATTTCTGGTCAGCCTTTTGGCTGTTCTAAAGACTAATATATTTCTGGTGCATCTTATAGGATGTCCTAAAGACAATATATTTCTGGTATAACTTATAGGATGTTCTAAAGATAATATATTTCTGGTACAGCTTATTGGATGTTCTAAAGACAATATATTTCTGGTATAACTTATAGGATGTTCTAAAGATAATATATTTCTGGTACAGCTTATTGAATGTCCTAAAGATAATATATTTCTGGTACAGCTTATTGGATGTTCTAAAGATAATATATTTCTGGTACAGCTTATAGGATGTTCTAAAGACAATATATTTCTTGTACAGCTTATTGGGTGTTCTAAAGATAATATATTTCTGGTACAGCTTATAGGATATCCTAAAGATAATATATTTCTGGTACAGCTTATTGGATGTTCTAAAGATAATATATTTCTGGTACAGCTTATAGGATGTCCTAAAGATAATATATTTCTGGTACAGCTTATAGGATGTTCTAAAGATAATATATTTCTGGTACAGCTTATTGGGTGTTCTAAAGATAATATATTTCTGGTACAGCTTATAGGATGTCCTAAAGATAATATATTTCTGGTACAGCTTATAGGATGTCCTAAAGATAATATATTTCTGGTACAGCTTATTGGGTGTTCTAAAGATAATATATTTCTGGTACAGCTTATAGGATGTTCTAAAGATAATATATTTCTGGTACAGCTTATTGGATGTTCTAAAGATAATATATTTCTGGTACAACTTATAGGATGTCCTAAAGATAATATATTTCTGGTACAGCTTATTGAATGTTCTAAAGATAATATATTTCTGGTACAGCTTATTGGATGTTCTAAAGATAATATATTTCTGGTACAGCTTATAGGATGTCCTAAAGATAATATATTTCTGGTACAGCTTATTGAATGCCCTAAAGATAATATATTTCTGGTACAGCTTATTGGGTGTTCTAAAGATAATATATTTCTGGTATAGCTTATAGGATGTCCTAAAGATAATATATTTCTGTTACAGCTTATTGAATGTCCTAAAGATAATATATTTCTGGTACAGCTTATTGGATGTCCTAAAGATAATATATTTCTGGTACAGGTTATTGGATGTCCTAAAGATAATATATTTCTGGTACAGCTTATTGGATATTTTAAAGATAATATATTTCTGGTACAGCTTATAGGATGTTCTAAAGATAATATATTTCTGGTACAGCTTATAGGATGTTCTAAAGATAATATATTTCTGGTACAGCTTATAGGATGTTCTAAAGATAATATATTTCTGGTACAGCTTATTGCTATCCTTATTCAATACATATTTGTATCCACTCTGCCCGTTTGGTGCCAGGGCCGAAGCGACTGATGTAGGACCTAGGAAGCTACCCTAGTAAATAAAAAGCATCACAGAAATCACATGTCCTAGCCTACTTGTAGGTGCATAATTGGCACACCGTACAATCGATCTTAGACTCAGATCACATACAAATCGCACAGAGTCGTTAACAAGTGGTTGATATTTAGCGTTTGAAGAAGTATCCATTCAATCTCTCATCCAAGCTGATACACTTCCATTACTTTGATTTTCCTTTGATTTTTGTTTTAGTTCACTCATTCTCTCTTTCACACTATTATGTTATTTAAATTTATTGTCTTTCATTTTTCTACCTATTTATCTCTCTGTATATTCACCACTATTGCCAGTTCTATTTATTCACAAACGATGGATCAAAGCAAAACAAAAAAATAAAACCAATCAAATACAGGAATTGAAAGTGCATGCAAATATAGAGAACCAGATTAAGAAGTGACAAGTGGACCAGTTATTGATTTGATTCTCAAGCATTATCGAGTGATAAATCTTACTTTGATATCGTTTGCTGAGTGGATTTAGCATTTCTATAAATAGAAAGCTTGGCTGGAGGAGAAATTCATGCATTATGTTATATTAGTTGTTTGTAAGTTATACTCCACAGTGACGTAACACCTTGTGGACCAAAAAGCCACACGACATGGCTTTGGTTTAGATGCCTTTTTAGCAGGAGCCACACTAAAGGGCGTTTTTATTCTAAAAACAAATGGCTTGTAAAAACATGGTTTTTGACCTGGTCCACTAAGAGTTAATGAGCAACTACAAGATAATGGGGAGTATCCAATTCTTCACACACTTTGGGATACTTCTTCTTTTTGTCGTCACATTGCTACCGGGTTGTTGCCCAGTGTCATGGTTTTCTGTTTTTGTCTTGCGCTGTTCTGGTGGCTTGTGTGATTGTTATCTTTGCTCTTTCAAAGGATTCTGCTACGCCATCTAACCATCTTTTCCGTGGTCTTCCTCTTGCCTTCTTTCCCGATGTTCTGTTGTAGAAGACTCTGTATACTGTGGAGTTTGGATGCATTCTTATTAAGTGGCCAAACCACTTCATTCTTTGTTTATCTATGTAATTCAAGCACGGTTTTGTGCCAACTTTCTTTCTTATGCTGATGTTGGTGATTCTGTCTTTTCATACTTTGGGATACATTCTATTAAAATAACATTTCCTGTAGTCTTTTCAGACCAAAAGGTATGAATTCACATTTCTAGGCCCTAGTGTGCAGGAGGGTCAATTCCTTCCCTCATGCATGGAACGTAAAGTGTGGGTTTAAACCCACAACCCTCTTGTGTCGATAGGTAAATATTTATGCATTACGCTAATCCGTCTCTAATGTGAATATTGAAACTGTATACATTATTATATATGTAAAGGGAACTGATATGTAAAGAAGAAACCGATTGAGAAATGAAGACGTCAGGAAAAAAGTGGGTACAACATCAGTACTAGACTTCATCAGGAAACAACAAATTAAATGGTTCGGCTACATAAGCAGATTACCAACAGACAGTGCACCTCAAAGAGCAATGCTGCTCCAATACAATGGGTAGAAAGCAAAAGGCCAGCCATGCAAAAGATGGACCTCAGAGATAACAAGTGCATACAAGGGCCTGTTTTAGAAATCTCTTCTTGACCTGACGCTGTGTGAGGCAAACAGGATTGGAGAAAGAAAGGGAACTGTCACTTGTATTACAATGCATGTTCTAAGACATGGCTGAGGGAGTTGTATGGGGCTGGCTACCCCATCCTATATAAAACCTATGCTAAAATTGGTATGAAGATAAGTATCTTACTTGGGTCACCAATAGCAAAGTTTATAACACACTGCGCTGGTGACCACACAGTGTGGGATCTCTAGGGTTTAAAGCCAGCTTGGGTAAAATATTGTTGGTGTGCACATAGCACACAGTTGGACTACAGGAGACCTTGATACTTTACTTAAGGATCTTCTTGACGCTCCATATTGACCAATTGTCAACCACTCTGTGTGATTTGTATGTGATCTGAGCCTAATAGCGATTGTATGTTGTGCCAGTTATTCGCCTACAAGTAGGCCAGCACATCCAATTTCTGTGCTGCTTTTTATTTACTAGGGTAGCATTCCTAGGGCCTACATCAAGTCAGCTCTTACGACATGCATTATAGGTCATAGTGGTACTATTCTTTGCTTCCCGTGCGGGTCCCGGTACCACACGGGCGACTTGAGGATCTAAATTACAAGTACCTATGAAGTTGGAGTAAGACTCACCTGAAGGGACAATGCTGATAAAGAAAGCAAGCCTTCATGTAAAAATCAGTCAGGTGCTGTGACCGCCTTAAATTAATAGCGGGTAAACAGAAGAAAAAAAGTATGGAGATCCGCCTGTTACCAAGATAACTGTAGCTTAGATGCCAACAGTTACAAAATAGATCGGTCGGAGAGTTCACAAAGCAATTTTTCAGAGAGGATGACAGTTCTGGATAAAGATATCTCAACAAGATGCCAGAATGTCAACACAGTGGCATGCCAACTGACCATCATTACTGAAGCACCCAAACATCAGCAGGCAAACTACAGGCAGATTAAACATAGTCTATTCATATCAACTCTCTACTACTAATGTCAAACATGTATACTTATTAACAGTATTAAAATTTAGGTTGTTTAATTTAATCCATACCATTAGCCACTATAGTGGCAAACAAATATGTGGAAACCATGTCATTAGTCAGAGCCGCAGTAGCGTATTTGCTAGTGAACTCGCTCTTAAACTAGTAGTCCAGGTTCATTTCCACAGTGGACGTGGAATATTTTTCTGACCGTGATGGCTCACAGATCAAGCCAGGCTCAATTGGGTACCAGGAAAAACACTGAGAAGTAAAGGTGGCCAGCGTGTGCAGAAGTTCTATGAAAAATATGGCCTAACACCATATGACCCAATATACCTTGAGGTATGAAAGGGTTCCTTTACGTTACTTTTTCCATAATTAGCTGCTATAATGGCTTTTTACAAAGAGTACTTTCTTCTGCTTAGCACTAAACTTTGCAAGTATTCATCATAGCTATAGATTAGTTAGTCTTTCCTCTTGGGCCTGTGGGCGGCGCATAGGGCAGAGGTCATAGCTCTCCATGTCTCGAGGTTCGTTGCTATTTGTTTTAAGTCTTTAATGTTTACTAGGCCCATCGTTGAGCCTTCTCTGGTGATGGTTCTACGCAGAGTCTCTCTTGGTCTTCCTCGTTTTCTTTTCCCTCTGGTGTCCATATGAGGGATTGGTAAGGGAGTCTTCTCTCATCCATTCTAAGTGTGAGGCGATGTAGTTCCAGCGGCGCTTTCTTATAAAATTTGATACATTTTCTTGCTTGGTCTCTTGTCTTATTTGTGTATTGGGTCTGAAATCTGACCATTTGAGCTATAGATAGTCAATCATATATATATATATATATATATAGTAAATTGGATGATATATATATTAAAGTGATGCCTACTTGCAAACAATCTAAATACAACTCTTTGTGATAAAAATTATGCGGTCCCAAATAAATTGTGGACAAACTTTGCAATATTTAGGCTATCGAAAGAGTTAATAATAATTCAGGGAGTTGGAGACGGAATGCACGAAAATGGGGAGAAAGTGGAGAGATCTGGAAAAGATAGCCTTGTATAGTTGGGCTTGGAAGGCCTTGGTTGTGGACCTATGCCTCCCTTGGGGGCGAAGGGTAAAGAAGAAGTAATATTTCAGGCTGTTTCAACAGTACTCAATTGTAGTAATAATTCTGGCTGTTTCAACAGTACTCAATTGTGTCATAATTTGGCTGTTTCAACAGCACTCAATTGTTGTCATAATTTAGGCTGTTTCAACTGTACTCAATTGTTGTCATAATTTAGGCTGTTTACTGTACTCAATTGTAAGTCATATTTAGGCTGTTTCAACATACTCAATTGTTAGTCATAATTCAGGCTGTTTCAACAGACTCAAGTTGTCATAATTTAGGCTGTTTCAACTGTACTCAATTGTTGTCATAATTCAGGCTGTTTCTTCGTCTTCTTCTTTGCGTTCGTTCTTTACGATCAATTTTAATCAATCTTTGTGATATGTTTGATCTTTGCCAACGTGTATCGTTGCACATTGGTTTGTAGCCCTAACGCATAGACTTCTACGTTAGGACATGTGCATCGATTTCAGCCTAACCTCCTTAGTGCCTTCGACATGCATGGCAGGTAACAGTGGTTCATTCTTTACACCAAATTTGGGCCGGTAACCACTGGATAATATTAAATAATCAACAATGTTCACGAATCAAATTATTTGGCCCCAAAAGTCAGAAAAAGGGGTAACCTCTCTCAAGGTTATGGTGGAGGCGGATATTGAACAACGCTTGCTTCTCTGGTAACCGCTCGGGCGCTGTTTCAACAGTACTCAATTGTAGTAATAATTAACATAATTTAAAAAGTACTATTATACTATAATAGTTCAGTTAATATAAAAGAAAATACTCAGTTGTAATAATTCAGCTTGTTTAAAAAGTACTAAGTTGTAGTAATTGAAGTTTTAAACAAAATGTTCTCAATTATTCGAGTAGGTCTGCTGTTTCACTGTTCGGACAAGCTGCAAATAAACTTAGATATATTTAGGCATTGAGTTATGACACAAGAAACTAACACTCTAATTTTGTTCCTTTTTTTCTGCGTAAAATGTATTTGTTTGTATGGATACATTAAATAATGCATTAATAAGCATGCTGTAGACCAGTCTAATGTGGCGAAGCGGAGCCATTGCACTCATGTGATACATCTCTAGCGCCATATTAGACTCAGAATTCTAACACAAATCAGAATTTCAAGAAGAAAAATGTATTTTTGAATGTTTATTCTTTTGGTAAGCACAATATTGGAATAGAAGAAATTAAACAAAATATTATTATTATTATTGCAACTGCCACACAGCGCTAGACCTCGACAGTCACTAGTCAGATGCGCCTTAATATATACAAACTTTGAATAGTACAGCACTGCTGTAAATGAATTAATAATTAGTTCACTTTTGTTTTCTCTCCATAGGTATATGTACAGATGAAGTTGTAGTTTCCTTATTGTTCAACAACATTTGATGAATGATAGTTATAGAAATAAATGAATGCGTCTTTATCACAAGCTAATAAAGTATACAAGAATAAATGGAGAACTAGTAGTAATCAGAATGTGTTAACATAAATTTAGAGCTAATTCTACCATGAATCAAATCTTGATGTAGCTCATAACCAAATGGACAGCTCATAACCAAATGGACAGCTCATAGCCAAATGGACAGCTCATAACCAAATGGACAGCTCATAGCCAAATGGACAGCTCATAGCCAAATGGACAGCTCATAACCAAATGGACAGCTCATAACCAAATGGACAGCTCATAACCAAACGGGCAGCTCATGGTCAAACGGGCAGTCTATAGCAAAACGGGCAGCTCATAGCCAAATGGACAGCTCATAATTAAACGATCAGCTCATGGTTAAATGGCAGTTGATAGCGAAAAGGGTAGGTCATAGTCAAATGGGCAGTTTATAGCCAAATGGGCAGCTCATTGGCACACGGGTAGCTAATATCCAAACAGGCAGATAAAGCCTGCGACTCTTGATAATTAAGTGTTCAAATTTATTTTGGTATTTAACGTTTAGTGCAAGCAGTGGAATACCACGGTTATAATTTTATGAGAGCATTGTACAAGGCCTTTTGAGGGTGGAAATTTTGAGGCTCGACTGGCATTACAAATATCCTATATTTTTTATTTTAAACTGGAATGTATTCTATAATATTTCAAAATGTGCAGAATTGAAAGACCAATTCTCATATCTATATTAGAATCTCATCTATATTAGAATCAAAAGACCAATTCTCATATCTATATTAGAATCTCATCTATATTAGAATCAAAAAGACCAATTCTAGAATGTTAAGTAGCGAATTATTAAAAGTAATATCAATGCATAAATAATAGGACAAAACAATATTTAAACTATTAAAAGTGGCAGAAACTGAATTCTTTTTCGTATTTACCATAATATTTTTAGTTCTACACAAGTCTGGGACTCGAGTGAAAAGGTTTTTTTAAAACATATATCCATATATAAATGTGGGAAAAAAGTTCCAATGGGTTCTGGTCATAAATAAAGTGTCTATGTTCTTTTGAAATGTTGCTGTCATAAACCAGAGATTTTCTTATCCTGATTCTGTGAGGCAACCCAAATAATGAAAGAAATGAACTCCATTCTAATGGACAAACTAATATACATGTTAATTGTAAGAACTAAAAGTGATGAAACTAAAAATACAACAGATAAGTGATTGATTTGAATTAACTTTTGTTGATAACTACAATCATTCAATCAATCAGGGAAGATGTACATTTTGTGAAGGTTGCAAACTTGACATGCAACACAAAAACAATATATAAAGTTTAGAATAGTAAGATTATGTACTTCAAATAAAAACCTACTGATCAGGAAAAGAATTAACAAAGCATCTGACTAAGAAAATTGATAACAAGTTTGCAAATAAATAAGAAATTTAAGAAAAATGAAAAAAAAATCATTAGTCTAATATGTTTCTGTTTGTCTAATAATAATGTTTCTGTTTGTCTAATAATAATGTTTGTGGTGTCATTTTTTAAAATTTGTATATAGTTCTTATAATACTAGTCTCTTGATATTTTAGAGGCAGTCTGCTGTCATGTTTTTTTAAATGCAAGTGATGTGAAGTACAATTTTCTGTAAATATGAGCAGCCTTACAATGGAGATCCAAGTGGTGGCAATGGCACTGTTGTGGTTGAGTACATAGGAATTCACAAATACTAGGTTTATACTGAGCGACTATGATTATACTCAAGCAAACTCAGGCTGGCTGTATGAGGCAGGAATAGCTTGTCACATTGAGCTTATCCTGAATGACCCAGTTAACCTTTATTTGTGCAACAGGGCATATGAGAGAATTGAAGTGGGAGGCAAAGGCTTCAAGAACGCTCAAAAGAAACCCTGAAACGAACTTTGCTGAGAGAGGCAAGAAATATTGAATTCAATTCCATGGAAGAGATTGAGCGAGTTACCCAGGACAGAGCAGTATGGAGAAATTACTTGCAGGCGCTATGTAGCAATTACTTGCTGGACCTATCCGATGCTGTAACAATGCTCCTCACTAATCGCTAATATGGTATGATGTTCTGCAGTCAATACTTTGTCTTTAGAAATCCAACTCAAAAGTAATTGCGTCCGTTACAACAAAAACATTTTGTTCTGAAAGAATGAATCTGTACTTAATTGTCTGAGGTACAGTAAACAGTTAAAGACCTACAATAATGATTATAAAAATTACTAACTTTCACACACAAAACATGAAAACACAAGTTAGTTTTAAAGCGCGATTCCATCTGTATGAAAGACAAAAATGTCCACTTGTTTGCTCCTTGGAAGTAACACCAATTAGATATAAGTCTGATACATAGACCACATGCTTGTATTTCATAACATCTATGCCAGCTATCATCCATTTATAGTGATGTCATTGGAATGCCATCCTATTAAGAAGAGAATGAGAAGAAATATTTGAGTTGAGAATGAATAACAAATATTATAAAATTCTAAAGTTGTTTTTTTTGGGGTGCACAAAAATCTAATAAAGTTTTTTAAAATAATATACAAGGTCTTGCTATTAATCTTTCTTATGTTCTACATTTCATGTAATCTAGTTTATTACACATTTATTTATACAGATCTGTGGTCTGTTTTGTCGAATATAAAGAGAAAAGAAGGGAAAAATGCTGCCACCCATTTGAAAAACAACAAGATCAAGCATACCAGCAATAGAAATCAATTGGCTTAAGAAATATTCACCAATAGGACGTAAGAATGCAAAGGTTTCATAGTCAAATTACTCTAAATTTACTTTACTCCGTTCTGACTACTATATATAAATATTCCTCTCGTAAAAGTGTAAGTTACATAAGGCCTGCAAGTAAGTTATCTATACCGCTCTCCTGGGCAACTCACTCAATCTCTTCCATGGAATTGAGTCAGATATTTATTGCTTCTCTCAGCAAAATTCCTTTTAGGGTTTCTATTGAGCATCCTGTATTTCTTGAACCCTTTGCCTCCCGCTTCAATACCTCCTTTGGTATTCATTGATCACTTCTTCTCAAAGTGTGCCTGACATGTCTCCATCTTATAACAGTTGTTACTAGTGGTTCACCAGATGTTTCTCTGGCACATGACTATGCTGAATTCATAGCAAGCGAACAAACAAACTAGGTACATCAACATTGTATTGTATTCTTTTATCTCTGTAATTTCTTTCTTTTCTTTTCTCTAATCCTGTTTGCCTCACAGCGTCAGGTCAAGAAGAGATTACTAAAATGGGCCCTTGTGTGCACTTCGTAGATAGTGTCTTTCATCCCTCTGTTATGTCTGAGGTCCATCTTTTGCATGGTCAGCCTTTTACTTTGTACACATTGTATCGGAGCAGCATTGCTCTTTGAGATGCACTGTCTGTTGGTAATCTGCTTATGTGACCGAACCATTTAATTTGTTGTTTCTTGATGAAGTCTAGTACTGATGTTGTACCCACTTTTTCCTGATGTCATCATTTCTCAACCGGTCTCATCTTGTTACCCCCCAGCATTCTGCACAACTACTGATCTTTAAGTGATTATATTGAGAGTTTACCTCATTTCTGTAAGTCTCGGTGCCATCAAACTCTGCTAGAACATGAAGTCTAAAATTATAATCCAGTCCCATATTATCATAGGTTGTAGGATCTTGAATAGAACGATCATCTGAAAGATATAAATATTGTTGATGACAGTTTGAAGATCAGAGAATTATAGTGAAATAGTCTTACCTACATCATTCTTATTGGTGTGAGTCAACCATATGACCAATTAGATCTGATACCATGCTACACTATTACTTCAGATGTGGTAGTTTAAAGTGGTGGCTTTTCTGTTTGTAATATCTTACTGTTACCCATTTGTAAAAATGTGTGTACTGTTAGGTAATATGCTTACACTTCAGCTGAAATTCAGATGTGTCTATATTACAAGTTGTAGGAGCCTACTGCGGGCGCATCGTATTCACATTCACTGCGCAAATCATACAGATCACATAGTTGTTGACTTGACTGATAAAACAACCACAAACACCATTCTTGTTCTTGGTGAAACATAAAGACTGGAACTGTCATTTCTTACTGATTTCTATTCTGGTTTACTTTTCTACTATTCTTTGTCAGGTATTTTCAGGTTCCCTGCTCTTTTTCAATGTTGGGTCTTGTCCAGTGCATATCTGGCTGTACTGGTAAGTTGCTTCCTGAGTTCCTTACAACCTTGTATTTTTTTTTATCTATAGCTGTATTGGTTGTTGCTTTCTTTCCTTCAACAAGTTTATATTTTTTTATGTTTTAAACAATCCTTTATAATGATATGAGCTGGACATTTATTATTAACCTATAGATCTGCCCAGAGTGCTATGAGTCAGTTCAGTAACCAATAACCAATTTTTTGGGTTAAAACAGTGTCTAATTTTATAGTCTAGAATATAACCAAAAATGTTAATGAAGCTGAAATAATTAGGTGAAGGTAGAAAAATATGTAACAACTGATGAGTTAATATGTCAAGATAAACAAAATGAATTAAATTAAAACAATGATTGCATAAAGTATAAGAAAAACATCACAACTTGTGAATAAAGATAATAAATAAAACTTAAATCTCAACAGTGATTGAGGCAATGGACAATAAAAGATGACACTAAATAACAGATAAAAATAGAATTCATTTTCAGTGTATTGCTGAATCGAATAAGAAAAATAAGTGATTTTACCTCCAATAAGCATAGACTCATCATTAGTGATGCTCATCCGCTGAGTGTAGACATACTCAGGACATGATAATCTACTGAGTCTATTTCTCAAATTTGTTTCTGCTCCTTGATTGCAAGAGTTAACCTCACTTTCACTGTTGTCATGGAGCTTAGATTTTCTCACACTTTATTATAAATGTTAACCTTGTCCATAAAACCATGTTTTTGAACAGTTTTTGTTCTTGTTTCACTTTCATTCTCCAAGTCTAAACTCGGACATGATGTATATTTATTTGAGTCTTCACTAAACACAGAGTCCATGTTTTTAGAGTTCAGATTACCGTAATCTACAATTTCACTTGTAGAAGAGCGCCTTTTTCGTAACTTCCAAGGAACATGATTAGTTTGGGATGAAGATGACATTAAATGATATAAAGTGACTGCAGGTGGCAGTGATCTGCTCTTCTTCACCATTTCATCTACTTCATCCACTAAATCTAAATCATATTTAGCAGGAGTTTTTGTGCTAAATCTATGATTAAAGTTACCTATCTCATTTTCATAAACTTTCTTATATTTTTGTGTTTTCTCAATATAAGACACATCTTTGATATCTGAAGCTGATTTGACAAGAGTATTCCTTTTTTTTGCTTGAGATGTTTCTGAGGCATTTATCTTCACTTCAAAAAGAGACTCATTTTGTTTTGAGTCATTTAGAAGATTTCTTTCCTGATGTGATTTTGAGATCATGTCAACTGAATCTGGCAACGATGACTTATTTTGAACATCAAAGGCGTAATTTGTTCTCTGTGTCGGGTGGTGAATGTGTCCATTTGTATTAGCATGTGCAGTTGCATGCGATATATCTGAAAAAAAAAAAAAAAATGTTGCATTACAGCTTTGTTGCCACTCTAATTATTGTATTTGTTTTTGGTTGCAAGCATTCTATTTGTAAGACCTGCAATTTAATCAGTTGGAAATAAGGGAACACTAGAAGTACATGAACAAGAACTGCTTGCACAATGTGAACAAGAGAAAAGAGCACTATCATCCTAACGAGATACTGCAGATGGACCAGACATGTAATACGCATTGAGATTAACTCTGTCATGAAAACTTCACTGAGATAGACAGCAGAGTTAAATGTAAACATGACAGACCTAAAACAAGCTGGAGGAGAACAGTAAGAACTGAAAGAAATGAATCACAGATGGAACACAATACAGAGGACGGACAAGAATAGTAAAAAATGGTGTGCATTTGTTGCAGCCCTAATTGTCAGTGGCATAGCGGACTAAAGAGAGGAGGGGCACATGATGGAGAACCTTTAAAGCAGATTCAAAGACGTGTAACGGACTATATTTGATCAATATAAGGGAAGACTGCAGTAAAAATATGTAACAATGGTGAAATACATAAAAAAGTACTATAGTTTTACAAAGTACAAAAAACAGTATACACCGTTGTTTCAATCTCAAGGCCTTTATTAATCAAAGGATACAACAGAAATTAAGACTTCTTATATTGCAGACATTACATATAAAGTCAGACAATAAATCTCCAAATGGCTGCACAAATTTTGAGATAGAAAAAAGACACAAGATCGAACTGAGTAGACATTGTTTGTCTCTGCCTTAAGTGCCCTTGTATGCAACAAGAACTGATGATGATTGTAGTGTGTGAATATTTGTGAGAGATGTTTGTTAATACTTCAGAACATCACTTTTATTATTTTACAATATCACTTTCAATCTCTTTTCTTGTCTAACTTTTAATCAAGTTTTCTGAGAAGCTACAGTTTGTGTTGCTAGGTCAAATGCAATTTGAAGATTGTTGTGATATACCCATGCTTTTATTGAATAAGTGCAGGCAGGAAGTAGGATGGCTACAATCATAAAGAAATAAACTAACTGTTTAATATCTTGTGAACTGCATAAGATATCATACTTATTTCTGTCACCACAATTCTGAAAGTAAGATTTCAGGGAATTGGTAAATATAATTCTGAAAGTAAGATCACCCAGAGTAGGAAAAGATAATTATAAAAGTAAGATTACAGTAGTAGGAGAATATAGTTCTGAAAATAAGATTACAGGAGTAGGAAAAGATAATTGTGAAAGTAATATTACCCACAGAAGGAGACGATAATTGTGAAAGTGGTATTACCCAGAGTAAGAGAAGATAATTATGAAAGTAATATTACCCAGAGTAGAAGAAGATAATTCTGAAAGTAAGATGTCAAGGAGTGGGATAACAATTTTGCAAATAAGATTTCACAGTGAAGAAAAAGAAAGTGAATGTAAAAAACAAAATAACTCTTACACACCATTTGATTTTGATGCTTTCAAATAGTGTATCATTCCTTCAAGTTTTCTAATGGTTTCCTGAAATAGAAAGCATGCATTGAGCTCAGATATTCATCCTAATTTAGAAACTGTACAACAATAATAGAGCAGAAGAAGTGGTAAAACAATGAAGATTAGATTTTCTATTTTTATATCAATGTTTAAAACAGTCATCATATTTTATATTTTGGTATAATTTATATGGGGTTTCTCAATGTCCATAACATTCTTCTTCAAACGCTCCATATCGACCACTTGTTAACCACTCTTTAAGATTTGCATGTGATCTAAGCCTAAGAGTAATTGTACATTGTGCAAATTATGCTCATACAAGTAGGCTAACACATCCAATCTCTGCGAAGCTTTTATTTAATAGGGTTGCTTCCTTAGGTCCTACGTCAATTACCACTTATGACTTGTAGGTCGCAGTGTTACTATTATTTGCTACCCTTGCGGAACCTGGCAACACACAGGTGATCCCATTTTAAAATTGGAAAACATGTAAAAACAAAGTACTGTAGTTTTACAAAGTACAAAAACAATATACAAAACTATATATAAAACTACAGTACTTTGTTTCTAGGTGTTTCACCATTGCTAATAGTTTTACTGCAGTCTTCCCTTATTTGAATAATATTACAATAGTGAGTTATTTCTTGATGTCTCAGTATAACTTCTAGTACATACAGCTTGTTGGGACAGTGTGTTCTCCAGCCAAATGTCTTTCTCATCTGCACTTGTATTTCTGTATATGTGAAGCTCTGCGTCTTTCTCTGATGATTCTTTCACTTGATTAACTCGGGCTGAAGGATTCAGGATAAGTTATTAGTTAGTGTTGTTGGATAAGATTAATATGAGTTGTTGTTAGATAAGGTAGCTAAGAGTTACTATTTCTAGATAAGTTAACTATGAGTTAATGCTGTTAGACAAGATTACTTTGAGTTATTATTGTTAGATAAGATTAGAACCATTAGTATGCATACTCTTTTATATCTATTTGGGGAGACTGAGCACCTATGGGTCTGCCTGGAGTGCAATGACGTCAATTTAGTAACCAATAACCAATAAGATAAGATTAATGTTTAATTCTCAAGGTTGACATTTTTCTCACTTATAAATGTCACCCCACCCCTCAGCTATTGCTGCTTTAAAGAGTTTTAAGAATCTCAGGGAAAGCACTAGAACCAATGAATATGATCATGTAAGAATCTCAGGGAAAGCACTAGAACCAATGAATATGATCATGTAAGAATCTCAGAGAAAGCACTAGAACCAATGAATATGATCATGTAAGAATCTCAGAGAAAGCACTAGAACCAACGAATATGATCATGTAAGAATCTCAGGGAAAGCACTAGAACCAATGAATATGATCATGTAAGAATCTCAGGGAAAGCACTAGAACCAATGAATATGATCATGTAAGAATCACAGAGAAAGCACTAGAATTTATGAATATGATCATGTAAGAATTTCAGGGAAAGCACTAGAACCAATGAATATGATCATGTAAGAATCTCAGAGAAAGCACTAGAACCAATGAATACGATCATGTAAGAATCTCAGGGAAAGCACTAGAACCAATGAATATGATCATGTAAGAATCTCAGAGAAAGCACTAGAACCAATGAATATGATCATGTAAGAATCTCAGAGAAAGCACTAGAACCAATGAATATGATCATGTAAGAATCTCAGAGAAAGCACTGGAACCAATGAATATGATCATGTAAGAATCTCAGAGAAAGCGCTAGAACCAATGAATATGATCATGTAAGAATCTCAGAGAAAGCACTAGAACCAATGAATATGATCAATAAATAGACAGTGAACAAGTATTAGGGTTTCTGGAAAAACAAAATTTACCAAACACAGGATTCAAACCACGAAACCTTATTTTTTATGGCACACATTAATTCCAAGAGAAAACAAAAACAGACTCGCAAGAAAAAGTCCAAACTATCTGGCCAGAGAATTCCACATGCAACATTCAGACATCTTAGAAACTGACCCAGAAATGTGGGAAGTCATAACACCAGAGCCATGAACATGCTGCCAAAACATGGTCCAAATACACCTAGAAGTCCCAGGAATGATCTAAGAAAAAATACAAATGGAGACAGAGCAAAGAATCAGGTCCCTCCTAATGCTACAAGAGCAATATCCCATCAGCACATGGACATGCATGTTCACAGATGGCTCAGCTACAGATGCTATCAGGAAGGGAGACAGCGTAATCTACATCACTCACCCCCAAGGAAACACAGAAACACACTCTCTGGCAGAAGGAGAAACATGCACCAACTTTAGAGCAGAAGCAACAGCCCTCCTTGCAGCCACACAGATTCTCAATGACCAGAAGGTGTCAGCAAAAAATATTGCAGTCTTTAGCGATTCAAGATCCGTTCTTCAGGCCATCTCATGTCCCAAACAAAACAATCTCATTCAGGATACATGGCAAAAACTCAACTTGCTTTAACAAAAATCAGAACTAGTTTTACAGTGGATACCGGCACACTGTGGCATACTAGGAGATAAAAAGACTGACAAACTTGCCACACTGGTGGAGAAAGCTTAACACAACACCCCCAACACAAAGCTTTACAGAAGCAAAGACTCTCCTGAAACAATCCAGGAAATTGATGTGAAGAAAAACAAACGGAGAACACAACCCAGAGAACGACAGTATAAATACACTAAACAGAAAAGCACAGACCCCAGTCTTCGGGCTCAGAATGGGACACTGCAGTCTCAGAGCACACCTCCACAGAATGGATCTCAGGGACTCGGCTGCCTGCACATGTGTAGCACCTAAGCAGTCCCCAGAGCACATCCTGCAAGACTGCCCCACTCTGAGTAGTGGAGAATGGAGATCTGGCCAACAGAAACAACCCTACAAGACAATCTATGGGAGATCGGTGAAGACCTCAAACATACCGCCCTGGTTATGACACATACCGGAGTAGTCGCATAGCAAAAGTTGATTGCAGGAAAAAGAAATGACACCCATTGCCTAGCCCTACAGATGAGCGTTTCAAGCACACCTTCAGCTAGCTCTCAATAAGAAAAAAGATCTTCATTAACTTGTGTTTTTCGTAAACAGTTTTCTGAACACAGAATAGTCAGATCAGATTCAATCAAACAGCGTAAAACTTACTAAGGCACCAATTATCTATCTCACGTTAACTAGATGAGAAGCTAGGGTACATGATTACAGCATTACATTCTAAATTGCTAATTTGATTTCAGCATAAGTAACACGAATATTCTTGAAGTTTAAAAGTAAGTATATACTAATGAGTAAATGGACATAAATCAGCTCTGACAGCTTTTCTTATGATAAATTAGATTGTGTAACCATGCTAAAGTATAACTTAGTATGGGGTTTCTGTGCATAAATTAGATTGTGTAACCATGCTAAAGCATAACTTAGTATGGGGTTTCTGTGCATAAATTAGATTGTGTAACCATGCTAAAGTATAACTTAGTATGGGGTTTCTGTGCATAAATTAGATTGTGTAACCATGCTAAAGTATAACTTAGTATGGGGTTTCTGTGCATAAATTAGATTGTGTAACCATGCTAAAGCATAACTTAGTATGGGGTTTCTGTGCATAAATTAGATTGTGTAACCATGCTAAAGCATAACTTAGTATGGGGTTTCTGTGCATAAATTAGATTGTGTAACCATGCTAAAGTATAACTTAGTATGGGGTTTCTGTGCATAAATTAGATTGTGTAACCATGCTAAAGCATAACTTAGTATGGGGTTTCTGTGCATAAATTAGATTGTGTAACCATGCTAAAGCATAACTTAGTATGGGGTTTCTGTGCATAAATTAGATTGTGTAACCATGCTAAAGTATAACTTAGTATGGGGTTTCTGTGCATAAATTAGATTGTGTAACCATGCTAAAGCATAACTTAGTATGGGGTTTCTGTGCATAAATTAGATTGTGTAACCATGCTAAAGTATAACTTAGTATGGGGTTTCTGTGCATAAATTAGATTGTGTAACCATGCTAAAGCATAACTTAGTATGGGGTTTCTGTGCATAAATTAGATTGTGTAACCATGCTAAAGCATAACTTAGTATGGGGTTTCTGTGCATAAATTAGATTGTGTAACCATGCTAAAGTATAACTTAGTATGGGGTTTCTGTGCATAAATTAGATTGTGTAACCATGCTAAAGCATAACTTAGTATGGGGTTTCTGAGCATAAATTAGATTGTGTAACCATGCTAAAGCATAACTTAGTATGGGGTTTCTGTGCATAAATTAGATTGTGTAACCATGCTAAAGCATAACTTAGTTTGGGGTTTCTGTGCCTAAATTAGATTGTGTAACCATGCTAAAGTATAACTTAGTATGGGGTTTCTGTGCCAAAGTGGTTAAACCATAGCCTTTCATTCGGAAGGTAGTAGGTTCAAATCCGGATCATGTCATTCTGTTCAATAGTGAATTTTCCTAGAGATCCCAGTATTGTTGCCGGAGCTACGGAGTTTGTGCTTTGTGCAATACTCTCAGCAGGTGGTGATCCACTTCTGCGGAGAGGGACTGAGCTATATGGGGAGATCCGGTGAAATGTAGTCAATACTTTGCTTCTATACTATTTTTTAGACATAAAGGAATAAGAAAAAGAGAATGAGCTAATAAAATTTGTTTAAAAATTGATTTTGCAACACTATGAATGTATTTGTACAGTATTTATGTAAATGTGTTCTGTTTACTTCTGCACAAGACAGGAACTCTCCACAATCGAAGCATAACAATGTAGGTTACTGCATAGATTGCCTGCGGATGGAAGTCAATAAAATGGAAAGCCAGTTCCACACCAAAAGTTGCAAGAACTACCACTGTGTCAAAGATCTGTAATAAATAGTTGCAAGAGTGATTGATTTTCTATGATATAAACATCAATTATTATGCAACTGAGAATAGTAATTTATAAATACAGCTGCATAAATTATAAATTACAAGTTTTAAAGATGTTTTTAATACATTAGTCTTTCTTTTTGCTTGCTTGAAATATTGACCACAATATTTATCTTGTGAAAATTTCACTGTTTTGTAGTTTGGTCAGTGTAGCTTTATTTTTAGTTTTGCTTCACTGGGTCAGTGAATATCTTCTTTCTTCATCACACTGTTACCGGGTTGTTGCCCAGTGTCAAGGTTTTCTGTTTTTGTCTTGTGCTGCTCTAGTGACTTGAGTGATAGTTATTTTTGCTCTTTGACAGGAAATCTGCTATGCCACAAATCCATACTTTTCGTGTTCTTCCGCTCTCCTTCATTCCTTATGTTCTTTTCTAGAAGACTCACTGTACAGTGGAGTTTGGTTGCATTCTTATTAAGAGGCAAAAACCACTTCATTTCTTTGTTTTTCAAATGTTATTTAAGCAAGGTTCTGTCTCACAACTTTATTTCTTATGTGGATGTTGGTGACTTGTCTTTTATCGTGTTGTTGGTAGCTTTTCATAGTCATCGCATTATTGAGTATGTTTCAGTATATTATGTTCTGGGGAGACTTGAAATATGTTCTCTGTGGCATTGGGTGCCTGTCGACATGAAGATATGACTAAATTGTCATTCTTCAATTCTTGTATACATGTGGCTGTAGTGTCAATGAAGTTCTGTTTTGAGGTGCATTTAAAAAAATGTTTTTAAACTATATTTTCAAATAAAATTCAAAAAGGACTTTTCAGTTCTTTTTCTTCTTGCAATGATTTCAGTAACCAACTTGTATCTTCTAATATGATGAACTGAAGTCTGTGTACATCTCCATACAGCTTGTTTGAAATGACATAGGCGTTGACCATGTGTGTTCCTCTGTTCATTGTATGTTGAACACAATTTAATTTGTTTTTTTTAGTTAAAGTTCAGTATTGATGTTGTATCCACTTTTTTCCTGATATGCCTTAATTTATAAATTAGTCTCTTCTTGATACCCCTAACATTCTGCGTAGACACTTCATCTTTGTCGTGACTAGTTTTTTTCTATCATTCGATGTCAGCATCCGGGTTTGGCACTGATAGCGTAATGTTTGGAGAAAGGTTGTGTTGCACAAAGCTTCTTTAGTATTTATTGTATCATATTTGCAGTTAACAATTGGGTCCATTTGTCCTAGTATTTGATTTGCTTTATTGCATCTATGCTGAAATTTGTTAGTAATTCTTCCATTTATTGAAAAAATGCTCCCTAGGTATGTAAAGCCTTTGAGAAGATGATTGTTAGAAATGGAAAATATGTTACTGCTGAAAAATATTCTGCGACATCATCAAAGTTTTACTTGTTGAAGACTTTGAAAGCACATACTTTTATAGTGTGAACATTAATGAGATATGGATTAAATGAGATGGGGCACACTAAAGTTACTCCACTATTTGATCTTGGATGATGAAATTGATATTGATGAGGACGGAGAGTTGTAACACCTTTAAGTCAATCTAGAACAAGTAGATATGAGCAGTTGTGAGGCTGAATAAGCAGTGTGTATAATCAATGAGTTACAGGTATCATCAGCACACATAATGTCCATTATTTGCTGAAAGGGACTGAGCATCAATGCTATGCTAAATCAAATTTAGCTTTAGCACAATATTTAGCAGATATGTTTTTACACCCTCTTTCTCTCTCTATCACACATGCACTCATGCATCCACATGTGCAGACACACATACATACGCACATGTTTGGACGTGCCAGACAGTGTTGTCTTTGTGGCAGAGAGAGAGTGGGTATACTAATCAACTTCTCACGGGAACAGTGAGCAAATGGACTTTGGGATGGCTGCTGCAGAGGAGGACAGAGCACACATGGGAAAGCCCAATGTGCCATGACGTCGATCGCATAACATAACATAACATATCTTCACTCATACACATAATGCACTTTTATATGGTTGATTGCAAAATTATTTAACAGTTAAATGTATAAAAACGGAACTGATGCACTTAAGTAGATAGAAGTGTATGTGATAAAAACAAGAGATAACATACCTGCCAAGGTTGGCCGAGAAACTTTCTTCTCAACGCGCAAACTTTGAGAGAAATCTGAAATAAATAAGACAGTAAAATGGGATTGCATCTGGTAATGACAATTTTATGTTTTCAAAGTAATAAAACATTTAATAACAGTTAGTATTGTGCTTTATTTTCTTAACTTTATTCTTTATTTTGCACTGTCTATATTATTCATTGATGGTTCAGAATCAACATACATTATATAATATATGCATAATACCAATTATATAAATTGTATAGGAAATTTTTGTCCAGTTACTAGTTACAAATGCAAATCCATAAATGAGAACAAGGGAAGGCGATTGAAGAGAGGTCGATCCTGGATGGCCGAGGATGTTATTAAACAGATCTGTACTCTAGATGAGCTGAGGCACGGTGACGAATGGATGCCTATATCAGAGGATATGACTGCTTACGCCAGGGTTATCAGGACACTTGGACGCCGCTGTAGAGAATGGGCCCCGGGCGTCGTCAATGCGGAAATTCTTGCACTCGTGGATCAGCACTCCCACCCAGGTGATATCATTATCTACACCGATGGCTCTGTCAAGCGTGGAACCAGATCATCGTGGGCTTACTCAGCACAACGAAGCGGTCGCACACTTCATGAGGACTGCGGGGCTTTTGAGACAACGACATCGAGCATGACTATGGAGATCACCGCTGCCTCCAGGGCTCTGTCATGTGTGGCTGAGCAACAGGTTAACCATACGATCATCATATCAGACTCGATTTCCAACTGATTGAATCTGGAAGTATGCGTGTGGAATGGGTGGACATCATTCGGAGATCACATCTCAAGAAAATGACTTGGCTGTACACGCCTGGACATGCTGGAGTGCGGGGTAACGAGCGTGCTGACTCTCTTGCAAACAGTGCCCCGATTCAAGTGGGCAGAAGCATGGACAGAGCCGATATCATCAATGCGGTACGCTCTCAATTGTGTGACATGGGCGTCTCAGACACTGGAACGCGTTCGAGAATTAGGCGTTAAGTTTGGACATGCCAGACAGTGTCGTCTTCGTGGTAGAGAGAGAAGATATAGTAATCAACTTCTCATGGGTACTGTGAGCAAATGGACTTTGTGATGGCTGCTGCAACGGAAAACAGAGCACGAATGGGAAAGCCCAATGTGCCATGACGTCGATCGCATAACATAACATAACATACCTCCAGAAAGAAGAGACCTGCTATATTATATACTTGAGTAGTGGAAAACTTGGACTAGAATATGTACGGCATATGTATTCTCAATGGAAACATAGCTGCCGCCCCTTCATTTAATTTATGTGGCTAAGGAGTTTAAATGTTCGCATTGTCATTCTGAAGGTAGTGGTTCGAATTTTTAACCCCGATTGTACTTTATCCAATCTAGACTTGTTGTCAGCTCAGTTCGTGCAATGCTCTCGACAGGTGAAATGTCATTTCTGCTGAGAGGGATCAAGTCATATGAGGCTACTTGATATATAGGATACAAACCAAAAGGTCATCCATACAGAAGGTGGACCTCAGAAATAACAACAATCGACTTCCGATCAAGATGGCATGACACGATGTGTGTGAATTTCATTCAGCCTCTAATCGAAGTTGATTTTGACTTTTCTTTGAATGGAATTTGTATGTTATAGCATGCATGTGATAGACTTGTGCACCATGACACCCATCTATGGGATTATCAGTGTATGTTATAGCATGTATGTGACAGAGTAGTGCACTATGGCACCCATCTAGGGGATTATCAATGTATGTTATATCATGTATGTGATAGAAAAGTGCACCGTGGCACCCATCTAGGGGATTATCAATGTATATTATAGCATGTATGTGACAGACTAGTGCACTGTGTGACCCATCTAGGGGATTATCAATGTATGTTTAGCATGTATGTGATAGACTAGTGCACTGTGTGACCCATCTAGGGGATTATCAATGTATGTTATAGCATGCATGTGATAGACTAATGCACCGTGTGACCCATCTAGGGGATTATCAAGTCACTGTGACAGACCTAGCAAGCCGACAGTGGTATAAACTAATTTATGCTCATATACTTATGAATAGATTTAAAGAACTGGTAAACACTGATTACATGTTTCATATTTGATAATTCAAATATAAGGGTTATTGGTTACTAAGCACTCAGGGCAGACCCATGGGTGCTCAGTTTCCTCCAACAGATATCAAAGAGTGTGCATACTCATGATTCCTGTGGCTCGCTGGTTAAGCACACTTCTCACTCTGCCCCTTATGCATCCAGTTCTACCCATACAACGGATAAGTCCAAAGTGTCTAAATCGGTGGGTCGATTCAATATTTATTCCAGTGTCTACACCCAACAGACAGTCGCGAGGAGACCGAAGAACATCCCCCTATCCATCAACAACTCCCCAACAATCGATGATGTTGATGGAAGCCTGCCCATTCTCTCATTGCTGGAAACACCCACATGCACAGAACAGTAGATCGACGTAAGTCTCGGGAGGTTAGAAACTAAACTTCTATAGATAACATCCACTCTATCAATGTAAGTTTAAGTTTAAGTTGTAGAACTTTGTTGAGACAAATGCAAAGATATTGTTGTTGTTAATCTCTCGTATGATCACATTTTATTCTGCATGTATTTTCAACAGATGTAAAACAAAGCGTTTTAAAACAAAGATTTAAAAGTTAATATTCTTGGCAACCTTATGTCAATCAAGTGCCATGCCTGCCGGCGTAGGCGATCATGTCTCTCCACAACTCTCTTTGCTCGGTGCATGTAATCAGTTCTGACGTCGATATTTTGTCGAACCATGATATCAGGCCATCAACATCTTCTCCCTCTGTCTTCCACGATCTCTCCTTCCCTGAATTTTACCTGTAGTCACCAAATGTTCTAAACCTTCTCTTCGCATTATATGCCCGAAGAACCTTGATTGTCGGATTCTTATTATTTTGATAAGGTTTCTTTGTGTGCAGGCCTGATTTAAAACCTCCTCGTTTGTTTTCTTTGCTGTCCATGGAATTCTCAACATTCTTCTGTAAAACCACATCTCTGTGGCTTCCAATGATCGTATTGATTGTTTGTTCAGTGTCCATGATTCGCTGCCATACATAAGAATTGGTTCAATATAGCATTGGAATACTCGTTTTCGCAGTGTCATTGGTAGTGAGTTCACGCATAGTGTGTTCTTCATTTTCATAAAGCTGCTTTCGTTTGAGCTATTCTACTCCTAATCTCTGTTGTACATCTTCCATCTGGTGTTAAGAATGTTCCTAGATACTTGAATCGATGGACTTGTTTCAGTGTTGTGTTATTTATTTTGATATTGCATGTTGGTGTTTCTTGTTTCTTGGAGACAACCATAACCTCTGTTTTTTTTTATATTCATGCTTAATCCTTTCTTTTCACTTTCTCTCACTAGTATGTCTATCAAGTCTTGCAGATCGTGTTCATTTGTAGCCATGAGAATTGTGTCATCAGCGTACCTTAGGTTGTTTATATTTTGTCCACCGACTGCTATTCCTGTCTTTTCTTCTATAGATCTCATGATGTTTCGCTATATAAGTTGAATAGGTCTGGTGAGAGTACGCACCCTTGTCGTACTCCTAACTGTATCGCCTGATAGATTCCAATCTTACTCTCTAGTCTAATGGCTGCGGTTTGTTGCCAGTACAAATTCTTGATCAGTCTAAGATCTTTACAATCAATATTTATACTTTCTAACATGCTGATTATTTCTCCATGTTTTACTTTATCGAAAGCTTTCGCGTAGTCTATGAAACATAGGTATAAGTCCAACTTCATTTCTATCGATCTTTCCATTATTGTTCTTATTGTATATATTGCGTTGTTTGTTCCTCTGCGTTCAACAAAGCCACATTGTTCTTCCTTAACTTCTGGTCTTATTTTGTTTCGTACCCTTATGTACATGCCGCTAATTCTAGTTTATACTTCGTTGTATATTACATACCTCCAGAAAGAAGAGCCCTGCTATACCAATACTTGAATAGTGGAAAACTTGGACTAGAATATGTACGGCATAAGTATTCTCAATGGAAACATAGCTGCCGCCTCCTTCATTTGATGTTATGTTGGTGCTGTTGACATTCGATGTGGCTTTCGCATTTTGCGGCACTAAGAAAAATTGTATAAAATGTTAGTTAAACAGTTTTGTTGTTTGAAGTCTTAATAATTGCTAATTTCAAGTAAATATTGAAAACGGACCCCATGTAGTAAATAATGCTATAAAATTTAATAGCAATTTAAATTTAAATTGCAGTCATTCTTTTTGTCTGGACTTGATAAAACTAAATTGTAATAGATTTGTTAAAATTGATTATCGATTTATCGAGCGACGTTATATCCTACGAGCAGACACAAAGTACTGAATTTACTCACCAGGTGCCCATTCTTATTCGCACAACGTATGACCTTTATTTTAGTAAAGCACTATATCAGCAATTGTCGCGACTTCATTCAGTAGAAGGTCACTGAGATATACAAGTACCAAGAGGTCGCTGAGCAGTCCAAGTACCCAGAAGTCGATGAACAGTTCAAGTACCCAGAAGTCGTTGAGCAGTCCAAGTACCAGGAGGTCGTTGAGCAGTCCAAGCATGTACCAGAAGGTCGCTGAGCAGTCCAAGTATCGAGTGTTGTGTCTCAATCCAGAAGAAATCGCTGGGAAGTTCAAGCACCAATTTTCAATACTCCGACTATATATAATTTTGATGCAAACCTAACTGCTCCACCATTACATTTGTTTGAACTGTTGCCCTAGATTAGAGGTTTCCTTGGATTATAAGACTGCACTGTCGTAATTTAATTTATTCAAAATAGATGAGACTGCAGTAAAACTATTTGATTGGCAAAACACGTAATCACAAAGTACTGTAGTTTTACAAATTACATAATTTAATTTAGCAATTCCGCAGACAAACTGCATCATCATTGTGTTACACGTTATTATGTTCCACACTCTTATTTTTGTTGTCTATGTAATTTTGACTGGGTGATGCGAAAATGTTGCAGGGCGAAACTGGCATCGATTGGGTAGAAAATAGTCAACTAGAAGATTTGGATTTTGCAGATGATATTGCCTTGTTAAGTAGAAACAACCAAGATATGCAAAGAAAACAGACAACTTGTCATCCATAGCATCAAAAGTTGGACTGCAGATAAGCTATGAAAAACAAATAAATGAAGACACCTATGGCAGGTAATGCAGATATCACACTGGAATCTAAAATGATAAAAATAACAGAGCAGTTCACCTATTTGGGTAGCAATTTTCATTGCACAGGAAAGTTAAAAAGAAATTATGATACGAATAGGCAAGGCAACATCAGCTTTTAAAAGTCTAAATAAAATATGGAACTGCAAGTTATATAGTATTAAAACTAAATTACGAATTTTCAATTCAAATGTTGTATCAATCCTAACATATGTCAGCGAGAGTTGAAAATGACTAAAGATATAGAAAGCAAGTTGAATGCATTTGAAAATAGATGTCTGCGAAAAATAATGAATATAAAATGGAACGAATTCAGGAGAAGTGATGAAATCAGAGACATGTCTGGTCAACCACTAGTGACAACTGTTATACGAAAGAGAAGATGGAGATATGTTGGGCACACCTTGGGGAGAAATGATCAACGAATATCAAAGCAGGCATTGAAGTGGAATGCAAAGGGTTCAAGAAAGAGAGGTCGACCTAAGGAGACCCTGAAGCGAACTTTGCTGAGAGAGGCAGGAAAGATCGGTCTCAGTTCCATGGAGGGATTGAGCGAGTTGCCCAGGATAGAGCGGTATGGAGAAATTACTTGCAGGCCCTATGTAACGTATAACGGTACGAGAGGAATTATTATTATTATGTAACTTTATATATTTCAATTGTATACAAAGTAAACAGATTATATGTCAGTACATATCATTGTTTAACTATATGATGTATTTGTTCATCGTTCATTTGAGGATCATCGCACTTCGGATATGTCTATTTTATTTCCTGATCCAGAAACACTTGAGCTTTCAGCTCTTCGGCTCGGTGCCATGGACATCGTAACCCTTCGGTTCGGTGCCACGAACACCGTAAATCTGGAGAACCTGTGGCTTTTCTACCAGCTCGCGGAATTGAACCCGCACTCACAGGGAGTTTGTCACCCGTCGTCCAACGCGCTACGAACACACTGGGCAGGCGGGTTGACATGTCCAGAATTGCCCAATCGCCCCACACGCATGTGGGGTGATCAGACAATTGTAGACTAATAATTCCCGTTCTGTGCTGGTTGATGTATCTACTTTGGGTTCTCTCATGTTTTTCCCGTCTTGCCACACCTATCGATACGCATAACTTGGGTAACATTTATCTTTGTTGAAATCTTCAGAGCGTGTGTTTTCTCTTACTGCAAGATTTATTTGTTTGCAAATAAGTTAGAGTGAAATTCCGATAGACTAATATTGTGGATAAGTTCTTTGCCAACATGTTACTGTATATTTATTTATATTTATTGTTACTTTCGATTACATTTTCTATTCTATCTTGTCGCTCATTCTACATCGTGAATCCGAACTCAAGACGATTGTTCAGATAAGAGACTGATCAAAAACAGCTTTTGCTATGCTTTTATTCTCACATAGAACATAAACTTCTAAAGATGATAACCTTTGATACTTGCTGCTTGAGTTCTATACAGCTGCCATTTTTCTCCTCACCTGTAATGAGCTTATATGTGATCAAGATCTCCCCTGTGATGGCTAGTCCTGATAACAGTATCAATGTAACAACTATGATCTCCAGTACAATACTGTTGTTTATGAAGTTGCACTTTAATGGCCTGAAACATTTAAAATGCAAGTTACGTGGTTGATTTAATATGCCGTACATAATTAGATAAAAATAGATCCTTTCATGCATTATTGGTTATTGGTTACTAAACTGACGTCATTGCACTCCGAGCAGACCCATAAGTGCTCAGTCTCCCCCAACAGATATCGAAGAATATGTATACTGATGGTTCCCGTGGCTCGCTGATTAAACACACCTCTCACTCTGCCTCTCAGGCATCCAGTTCGACTTGTAACAACGGGTAACTCCAAACTGCCTAAATCGCTTGATCAATTCAACATCGATTTTAGTGTCCTCATCCAACAGACAGTCGCGAAGAGACCGAAGAACATCCCCTTATCTATCTTCAACTCCCCAACAGTCGATGCTGTTGATGCAAGCCTGTCCGCTCTCTGATTACCGTAAACACCCGCATGCCTAGGACAGTATATCCACGTAAGCCTCTGGAGGTTAGAAACTTCTATAGACGACATTCACCCATACCGAAAGATCCTTCTGGATCTTGTGAAGCATCGACTGAGAGTCAGATACAACCACGGCCCCAGTAAATGAAGTCCCAGAAAACCAATGGAGGGCAGCAATAACGGCCTCAACCTCCATCCTCATACTAGAAGTAGTCCTGTACGCTCCACTTCACTCTGCAACAACCCTACCTTTCATGCGTTAACTTTAGTATAAACGAGTAGGTCTATCTTTTTTTTAAAAATTTAGTCATTTCAACGTTAATTACAATGTACTGGTTTTAATAGTTAGACTGCTATAGTTGTCGTCTTTTTTTGACAGCCCGTCCGCTTTCGGATATCATCTTCTTCTTCGTTCTCCGTGTTTGTTTTCTTTAGTCTATGACAGTTTCTCATATGTCAATACATGTGGTTGTTTTTTGAAGTGAGAATCTTAGTTTTCTTGTTCTGCCTATGTTTTTCTTTCTTTTTTTCTTCTTGTTTTGTGTTTGTTTGTGTTCTTCATGGTCATTATTGTTGTTCTTCTTCTTTTCCTACTTCTCTCTGCCTCGTTTTTCCTCATTGTCTTTTTACCTCCTCCTTAGCAGCTTCTTCTTCTTCTTGTGCATCACTCTTTGTAATTTTGGGATTTAAATTAGTGAGCGTAGTTAGGAACATTGTGTCGTTGCTTAAAGTAGTCATTTTGCGATATGTTACACAATTCGGCACAGCACATTTGATTTGAGCGTCATTTTTTGGTGTTTAGATTTTCTCTAAATAGCGATTGATAATTTTCCCAGTATCTACAAGGCAGCACATGTGATTCTACTCGGAATGTGGTCCATAGTTCAATCTAGGTCATTGACTTGTTGTTTCTGGAAATTGTTCCTGCTATGGATCACATTAACAGTCGTTGTGGACATCTTTTTCTTCTTCTTTGCGTTCGTTCTTTACGACCAATTTTAATCACTCTTTGTGATATGTTTGATCTTTGCCAAGAACGTGTATATGTTGCACATTGGTTTGGTAGGCCCCTAAACGCATAGACTTCTACACACTTAGGACAGGTGCATCCGATTTCAGCCAAATTGTGGACATTAATCGCATGCGTCCAAGACAAGCATATCATTACTGGAAGGAATGACCTAGATCTCTGTCGAAAATATGCGCAGGACGTCATCGTAGTTAGATGAAAGAAATAAAAATGTACAGTTATCAGTTATCAGCTATATGAGAACTATCATCATAGCACTCCGGACATGTCCATCGATGCTCCGATCTCCGCCTCAGCAAATCCAGCAGAGTCCAGCGAGCCAACACGCCAGTTCGATGTTGATTAATCAATCTCTTTGCATATTTAGTATGTCGTTCTTTTCGGGCTGAACAATATTGACACCCATCTCTTTCAATCTGGTCAGCGAGTGGGATTCACAGCCCTGAAACTCCTCTGTTCGGAAAGACTCTCTCAATGCGTGAAGAATGTCACTTCGATCCATTGCAGCTCCCTCTGATATTGTAGCCAAGCCAGCCAATCTATCAGCTCGTTCATTACCCCTAACTCCTGCAGAACTGTATAGAGGAACACAAATGTGTCCTGTGATATCCTGGGACACGAGTTTGCATCCTGCTTACATAAATACTTCGATGAATTGATATAAAATGACTTTTGCTACCTATCGACCGGTTGTTCCTTTCAAGAATACAATTCTCTTAAATAATATCTGGTATGACCTGTATTGATACATATGTCGAATAAAATTCTGTAGGAAACTGATTAAAATAAAATAAAATCGTGAAGTGGTCAGGAAGATTCAATGAAGTTTTGGTTTCATATTTAGGGAAAAAAATATTCTTGACACTCTTCTCCCACTTCATCATATTAATCTCTCAAACTTACTTTTGAATACGCCTTATCTTTTGAGAGCTGCAGTAGCGTAGTTGTTAGTGAACTAGCTACTTAGGCTAGTGGTTCAACTCCACAAGTGGGTGCGGAATTTTTATCCGACCGTAAGGACTCCCAGGGTCCAGTCGATTCAGTCTCAATTGGGTACCAGGATAAGCAATGGGACGTAAAGGTGGCCGGTGTGATGTTGACCACATAACCTATCCTGTGCCGACGGTCAATGAAAAATACGAGCCTAACACCGTATTGTCCTATATACTACGAGGTATAAAAGTGTTTCTTTGCTTTGAAAAAATATAACTTTTAACGCCTTATCTTGGAGTCTCTAATGACGGAATGGTCAAGCGATGTATTTTGTGTTCTGAAGGTCGTGAGTTCGAACCCAGACCACGTCGTTCGTTCACACGTGCATTTTTGTCTTGAGAACGCTAGGATTATTGTAGAGCTATTGAGTTCCTGCTTTGTACAATACTCTCTGCAGGTTGCGTACTATTTCTGCAGGAAAAGAAAGCTGTATGGGGAAACTTGGTTCAATGGAGTCAAATCTTCGTTGTTAAACCTGTTTTAAAATACTTCTCTCAAAACGTTTTTTTCCAATCTGTGACTACTTTAGACAACATGGTGCTTATTTTCATTTCATTATAACAGCCAGCACTATACGGTTTCTGTTCTTAATCCGCTTCAACTTATTGTTATATATACTTTATCCAGTAGTAGGGATAAGAGAGCAAATCTCTAGTGCATATATAATAGTTCACACTTAAACAATATTAAAGGACAAACACGTTATGTTATGTAACAGCTTGCGTCTTCATTGACCGCTCTTGCAATCGATACTGATAACTTTTAAAGTCAGCGATAAAGCTATGCAGAAAAAGTGCAACATTTCAGTTATTCGTACACTTTACACACATTAACACACTTTCACAAACAATAATTACAAAATGCTTACATAAAATAGGCTATAAATATTATATATATATATATATATACATTCGAAATGAAAATCGTGGCATATCCTAAAGGACGTAGCCATCAACCACAGTCGTTGATTTTCTAGGTACCACTTATACGCTCAGTAGTTTGCCATTGCTTTCTGAATGGTGAGGTCTATTTTTACCTCTTGTAGAAATCCCACGGAAACGAATTTGCTTCCAAACTTGCCCACCGTGGGGTTTAAACCATTGGTTCGGGATCAAGCTAACTGCCGCTTGAGCTACAAACGCTAACTATATATATATAGAATAGACACGAAGGGTTGGAGAAAATCATCCTGGAAGGAGGCCGGTAATAGAGAAGAAGAGAGGAATTAAGATGTAACTGATTGTTTGACCATGACGGCTGCAGAGTCGGGACATCTGGCATATGAGAGAGAAGAAATTCCAATGGACTATTATGGTGGCACAAGTTCTGCACAGAACAAGCTATTTGATGATGATGTATATATATATACGCTCACACTTAAACCAGCGATAATAATAGAGCAAAATAAAAAAGCTGTATTAAATTCGTCTTCTATTCTTCCCAAGACATTCATTCTCATTTGGTTTCAGGATACAAAAAGAATATATATCTATCATTAACAATAAACAGGGTCGTACCACGCTATGATAAAGAGAGGTGGTCGCATCATGCGGCACCGTAAGGATGGGTGGGTGGGGGCGTGGCATAACAGCGAAATCAAAATCACAATTGAAGTTTATTTTAAAGAAAAAACATTTAAGGGCGGCATTTCGAAGACTTGCATCATACTAAGAAAATATACCGCACAGCCCTGACAATAAGTATGCTTGAAGACAAACAGAAGTCACTTTTGGCAGCAGTGAAATAACGTAAACTTCTCTGGTTTGGACATATGGTGATGTTGGACTCACTTTCATGGATAATTTGTACAGGGGACAGTTGAAGATGGAAAAAGACAATGAGGACAAAAAATCCTGGATTGATAACATAAAGAACTGTTCATTGACCACATTTGTAAAATAGCTAACACCAGCGAAGGAAACAACCTCGAGAACTCTTAAATGAATTTCTTTGCAGACGATCAGGCAATCATATCAACAACAGAAGAACAGCTACAACAACACATCAACAGACTCCAGTTAGCATGTAACGAATACAACATGAGATTAACATCGACAAAACAGAAGTAATGAATTCGCCAGAGAGGAAAACACTACCAACATCTCTGAATGATCATTTTTCCCTAAATCCAGAAAGATTTCTAAATACCTGGGGAACCCATTTTTCAAGCAATGCCGAAGATACAACTGAAATTATATATAGATGACACAAGCTAAATCATAAGGGATAAGAGAAGAAGAGAGAATTAAGATGCAAACATTTTTTCACCATGAGCCAAAATCGGCAATGGTTCAACACAATCGTGTTCTCCAACAACATTATATGATGTTACTATATAGCTCATAACCTGGCGATGACAATACAAAGATAAAAAAACTGTATTAAATCGATTATTCTTCCAAGAATTCATTCTCTTTGGTTTCAGGATACAAAAAGAAACATCAGAAAAAAGTAAACATCAGTACTGACTTCATAAGAAACAAGCAACTAAAGGGGTTGGTCATGTAAGCAGAATTACATGAAGTTTATTTTAAAGAAATTTGCGCATCGAATGACTTCATCGGTACTAAGAAAATACCGCACACTGCAAAAGAGGGCTCAGAGACAAACAGAAGCCCTGACAGAAATAACTATTCTACGAGGCATATTAGGACCAGTTTTAGGAAATTTTACTGACCTGACGCTTGAAGATGGAAAGACATGGGGACAGAAATGGGATTGATAAAGAAAGAACTGTTCAGTGATGAACTCCAAATTTGTTGGAAAAGTTTAAGACAGAACTATGGCGAGCTTTTTTGTCATGATATTTTCATCGTGACGCCCCTGGGACCCGGTGGGTTATGAGTTTTATGAGTTCTTATTTTTCTCTTTCTTGCTTATATTACCAATACGCCCTAATCTAGCCACTAGACTAAAAAAGGACTCGAACTTAATATGAACGTATGTTTTTGTTTTCAGTTTGGAATATCTTCATTGCTCTCCGGATATGTCCATAGGTGCTTCGATCTTCTCCGCAACATCCCCAACAGTCTACAGCATAGATTCCCAAACTTTTTCGGCCCACCGCCCATTTTGCACAACATAAACTTTGTAACGCCCCTCCACATTATAACATTGCCAACGCGCCCCTCTCCATATATACACGCTCTATTTTCTCTTTGACATAAAAAATTGATATATATTTATGTAATACATCAATTTTCAAATGATTATATGAATGAAATAGAAAATTGATGAGAAAATGGATCGTGTAAGACGGGCATAAGATTAATTAAAATGCAGAATTCAAATTTGAAATGATTGTTCAATCGCAAAATCACGGAAATAATTTATTTTAAAATAGTTATTATTAATTTCTTCTTTAATGAGACGCCGACCCCTAATCGCCTGAACACCCCAAAATTCTTTTGAACCCACTATCGCCCCTAGAATTCTTCAGCGTCCACTGGGCGGGGAGGGGCGGGTGAGGTAACGCCCACTTTGAGAAACGCTGGTCTACAACGACTAACCTTGTGTTGATTCAGTTCATTACCTGAGCCCCAAAACCAGCTTCACCTTCTAGACCCAGTGTTTCCCAATCTTTTTGTGCCATGCCCCACCAAAGCCTTTCAAAAATTCGTATTCCCCTTCCTATGTAACATATACAAAAATTTTATTTTCTAAAAATTGAATTTTTCACTGAAGAAACTTAAATGATAGGTTTTAGGAAGAAATCATTAGAAATTGTTGAGGAAAAACAGTAAGTAAATTTTCAAAACATATAATGGAGAACTGAAATTCAAGTACGATATAATTTTAATGATATATTTTTCTATATTATTTTAATTATTAGTAACTATTTATTACTTACACTTAGTGAGATCCTTGCGATTGATAGTGCTGCAAAAAATTTTATGTTAGATTCCAATTTAGTTAGCTTCAGTCTCAAGTCTCCCATTGTGTTATATTCAACCAATTTCTTTTTTAGCAGCAAATCAGTTATGACACTAAAACCACATTCAGTTAAATATGAAGATAGAAATGGTAATAAGTTTTCTTGCACATTTGGTTGAATTTGTATATTTGATTTATGTGTCCTCACAAAGCCATGCCGTCGCTCCTTTTATATTAAATGAAGTTTTAACTGACTCATCATTTTGCATATCTGCGAGTTCTTCTTGATACTGCATATTTGAAATAGATAAATCCACTAACATTGACTGCAATCAATTTGTTTCAAATCAGAAAATCTTTCTTTTAAATCAGCCGATAGAATTTTCAAATGATCGACAATAACAAGTATCAGTATAGCGGTATCAGTCACTTCACATTTCTGGAGCCAATGAAACTTTTCAAAATGTTTGTTGCAAATATATTTCTGACATAGTTCAATAAAGGTAATAAAACCAAACATCTTAGCTTTTCCATCAACAAGATTTTTATTTTTCCTTGAAGGTGGTTATTTAATATATTTTGTTTTTCATTCAAAGATATCGGCTTAACTCACAAATGCTTTACTATCGACCGTTAACAGATATTTTATTTCAGATTTGTCGCTTAAAAAATCACTTAAAGAGTATCAAATCGCTTAAAAAGTATCAAATAGTTCCATAAATATTGTCAAGCAGTTCCCTTTCAAGAGCCATCTTACTTCAGTGTGAAGTAAAAGTCTCACATGATCTGTATTTTGTTCTTCACAAAATAGCATGAAGAGACGCTCACATTTGGCATTAGATTTAATAGCATTGATACACTTTATAACTGAATTTAGTACTTCGTTTAGAACAAGTAAAATATTTTTAACTACCAAATTTCCCTGTTAATAACACAATGCACAAAAGCATTTCTGGATTCTCATCTTTCAGCAATTTTAAGCAGCCATTTTTCTTGCCTATCATATTATTAGTACCATCTGCGACACAAGATATTATATTTTTCATTGATATATTTATGACATATAAGTAATTTTTTAGCTTATTATATACAGATTATAAATTCAATCTTTATACCAACACTGTGCTACCAGAGCCAAACATGGGCACTGACAAAAGAACAAGAAAGGAAAATTACCACATGCGAAATGAGATGCCTGAGGAAAGCAGTAAATAAAACAAGAAGAGACCATATAAGAAATGAGGAAATTAGAAGAACAGTCGGAACAACACCTGCTATTAGATTTATTGACAAACAGAGACTCAAATGGTTTGGCCACTTGGTCAGAATGAACCGAATACACCAGTTGCAAGAGCGTACAACCTGAAAATGGAATCATCAAGAGGAAAGGGCAGACCAAGAAAAGATGGGTTGATGGAGTTACAGACATCTTAAAACTCCACAATACCACACCATATCAAGCGACCGAGAGAGCATTATCTCGGAAACCGATCATCAGTTAAACCTGCTACGCCTAGCGGCAAAAAAGCAGAGAAGGACAAAAGAAAAGAAAAGAAGATATACACCTTTGGAGGTAGGAATGCTTTCTAATGATTTACAGAACAACATTTTTCAGAAAAATCCCCATTATCAATATATCTTGCGTAAGTTATCAATACTACTTATCAACACTGTCTCTCAAATTTGATTCATCAATTTGCACTGATAATTTTCTTGTTTTCAGCTTTTCAACAAGTTGTATTTCAATATCTCCATTCATTTTGTCTATTCTATTGCTAACAGTATTGTTAATGAGTGGCACAGCTTTCATCTCTTGGTCATCTTTTTCCAGAACCGTTTTAAGAAATGTTGATATTGATGGTTTGATTAAATTCTCTCCTATAGTATGATTTTTTCCACATTTAGCAATGAGTAAGGAAATTTGATAACTAGCCACAAGAGTACGATTGACAGTTGCAGTATGAGCAGTAACAGGGACTTTAATGTTGCTCTTTTTTCAAAATTTGTCTTTAAAGTTTGAAAGTAATTCAAATTTGACATAATATGAGCACTATGTTTCACCTTCAAATGATCTTCAAGACGAAATATTCACAAAACAGATGAGACTGCAGTAAAACTATTTGATTGGCAAAACACGTAATCACAAAGTACTGTAGTTTTACAAATTACAAAAACAATGACAAAATACAGCAACGTTTCGACCAACAAGGCCTTTATCAAGCAAACGAACAACAGAAGTGACAAAAATTTAAAAAACAAACGGACGACCAAAAACAAACGTTTCTAATGAAAATCTGGAAAATTTGAGCTGCACAGTGAGTATCTATTACTCTGGTAATCAGACTAATGGCCCATAACTTGTATTTGAATCAAACCACCTTGATGTTTCTTAGTCTCTTTTCCCATCGTACCTAACATTCCAAGTCCCAAAACAAACTTCAGACCTGCTTTCTATGGTGGAAATCTGATATTCGTGACTCTGTCCAATACTATTACATACTCAAGATTGCACTACATAAACTCATTTTGGACTTCAGGACAAGTTTGGCAAATGACAGACACTTCACAGTTTTCTTTTTTATATGACTCGATTTTAACACTATAACATATGCTTTTCCTCTTTCAAAGTTTTGTTAAAAGGAGATAAAAATGTACCTAGATATAAGTACTTTCCATTCATTAAAGATTTTTAAAACTTGAGTAAAGTGATTGTGAAGCAGCAGTCGTTTTTGTAAACAGACATCCAAAAGTCAGTATATCGGTTTTGTAACATCATGAACATTAATTAAACTCTGAACGAGTCCATTGCCCCCTAAACGATGAAAATGCCCCAGTGGGCGTACGCCCCACGTTGGGAAACAGGGTTCTAGATCATACTCAACGAAATCACTCAGAATACACGAAATAGTAATTTTGTGACTCACGTAAGACTAGTCATCAACAGAAGAACAGCTACAACAACACATCAACAGACTCCAGTTAGCATGTAACGAATACAACATGAGAATTAACATCGACAAAACAGAAGTAATGACATTCGCCAGAGAGGGAAAACACTACCAACATCTCCATCGATAATCATCTACTAAATCAAGTAAAAGATTTCACATACCTGGGGAGCATTTTTTCAGCAAATGGAAGAATAACTAATGAAATTCAACACAGATGCAACAAAGCAAATCAAATGATAGGCAAATGGCGCCAATTTTAAGATGCAAACACGTCACATGAACACAAAAAGAGCAATGTTCAACACAATCTTTCTTCCCACATTATGTTACCAGTGCCAAACCTGGACGCTGACAACAAACGATAGAAGAAAACTAGTCACAACAGAGATGAAGTGTCTACGCAGAATGCTGGGTGTAACAAGAAGAGACCGGTTGAGAAATGAAGACATCAGGAAAAAGTGGGTACAACATCAGTACTAGACTTCATCAAGAAACAACAAATTAAATGGTTCGGTCACGTAAGCAGATTACCATCAGACAGTGCACCTCAAAGAGCAATGCTGCTCCGATACAATGGGTACAAAGCAAAAGGTCGGCCACACAAAGATGGATCTCAGAGATAACAGAGGCGACGAAAGAGACTATCTACGAAGCGCATACTAGGGCCCGTTTTAGAAATCTCTTCTTGACCTGACGCCGTGAGGCAACAGGATTCGAGAAAGAAAGAAAGAAATAGACTAGTGTTTTAGTCACCGTCAATACGTCTATGGTCATGTTACTTGTTGTCCGACTAAATGCATCACTGGCTTCCTTGATCATTCCGCCACACGAGCTTGCAGAGATGATCCACGCGGGTGGTGTAGATCCCTATGTCGTCCTCGTTACAGATGTTATTGATGATGACCTTGACCTCTGCGACCACTGCCACGGTATTCTACTCTTTGTACCCGTTGTCAAATTTGATGATGGTCGAAAAGGTGATAACGAATATTGAAGGCACCGGTATTGTTTCCTCCACAAGGTCATGTTCGTGAGCCAGTGTACTAGTTGAACAGTGTCCTCAGCCACAGCCAACTCTATCTGGGCCTGATAACTGAGGCGGAACCCTAGACCTAGTTTAAGTTGGGGCTGGAATATATATATGTTTGATAGAACACTGCACGCTTTTTTCAATTTTACTCAATTCTGTGAGTCTATGGTTATTTATTGATGAAAAATATTCATAATATTGATATTCCTTATTGCTAAACTTAACTTGTTACATAATATAACTTTAATTTGGCATTTTGTGTTGATTTTAAAATGAATTCGTGTGTATATAACAATACTGGAATGCGAGGTCACGTGGCCGATTGGGGTATGAATTTCCATAATTTTTACCTGAGTTCGCAGGCCCAGTAGTTTATAGTTGGCTATATCTCAGCACAGCCAACCCACAATTCCCACTTTTGATACTGAGCATCTCGTTCAGTTGGATGATACCTTTTAGCACTTATTTTGAAATATGCACTACTTTGACTATCTTGATTCTTTACTAAATGATTTGGAAATTAAGGGGAAACCTCATCACCCCGCAGAGTGTATTAATAGTGCAGCCCAGGATGATATGCATAGCCTCAATCTGTATTCTCTCCAGTCATCTAAACCAATCCACATCAACAACTAAATTACAAGACCTTGGATTGAAGATTGATGTGGCTAGAGAAGAGCAGCACAACAGACGTATGAGTTGGCTCGTCATTCATCATCGACCTAGCACAGTTAGTTAATGAAAGTTGTAGTAGTTATTGCAAAGGAGAAATGGAACACATATGGACATGTCCGGAGTGTAATCAAGATTTTCAATATAAGGAAGACTGCAGTAAAACTATGAAGCAATGGCGAAACACGTAAAATCAAAGTAGTTTTACAAAGTACAGTAATAATACACAGCGAAGTTTCAACCAAAGGGCCATTATCAAGCAAAGGATACACCAAAGGATGCTTCGGCTTAAAGGATATTCATTGGATATTATCCAAACATATAATTCGTTTTCTATCTATCTATATTCTCTTTGTGTTCCGACTGACACATAAGACTTCCACAAGAGACCTCCACTGTTGCCGTTCTGCTGCCTTTCTACCAACCGTCTCCAACGTCAGGCCACACTCCTTCAACTCTCTCTTCACCGTTCTTCTCCATGTTTCCTTTAGATGTCAGACGTTCTCTTCCCATCCGCTTCCATCTGAGAGCTGTCCTAGCCAATGCTCCCACTGGCATACGTCGTATTAGTAGTATTAAAATGTACATATAAATATACAATTAATGTATGCATTATTCTCATCAAATACCGCTTCTATGTGTTTCAGTTTCAGTTTGGAATATCTTCATTGCACTCCGGACATGTCCATAGGTGCTCCTGTCTCCTTCGCAATATTTTCAACTTTTATGTGTTTGTTTCTGTAAGTTTGTATTAATAATCGCTTGCATACTCAAGGGGTTGGAACGATGAAGTCAAATGGTTTGGAAAAAAAGTAATTCAACTTTGAACTAAGCAATCAGAACCACTAAAACATAAATATAATACTTTTTTCATGACAACGTGGCAGAAATGAGTTTGAAAATGTATATTTCTTAATTTACTTACATTATTTAGTTGTTTTCACCCTCAAAATGTATGATACGCCCTTTCTTGCTATTTACCATTCCACAAAGAATGTATTTCCAAGAAATTTGTGACTCTCTTACATCCCTTAGTAGTAGTGTAACAAATCGACAAATGATTACAATGCAACACATTTGGTAATGTCTTCTAGTGATTGCAATTTTCCCCAAAACCTAATCAGCACGCTATCTCACGTAATCATGTCTCATGGCCTCGACTCTTGCCAGATATAATCATAATGTAACTATGACCTGGGTGTTGTTACTCTTATTAGTTAGGGCAGGTGTTTTCACATAGTTAAGATAACTAGCAATTATTAAGATAAAGCCAGTCAAGTAATAGGCACATACTGGTTAGCGTCACGAATTTGCCCAGTGACCATACTAATCGTCTCTGTATCGTTCCGATTTTAGTATATGCACTGTGTTTACAGAAAGAACTCAAAATCAAAGAAAACTGGTCGATGTTACAAATAAAAAAGATAAAATTGAGTTATTTTATGAAGGCTGGAGAAGACCATCAAGGAAGGAGACATACCGGCAAAGAGAAGAAGAGGATGATCACGGAGAAGATGGATTCAGGATGTAACTGATGGTTTGAACATGACGGCTGCAGAGGCAGGACATCTGGTCTATGAAGAGAGAAATTCCGGAGGATTGTTGTGGTGGCAAAGTTCTGCTCAGGACAAGCTATGTGATGATGATGACTGTGTTAACAGTACGCTTCTCGGCATTTTGGCTAAGATCGAAGTGTAGTGCTCACTTGATCACGGCCAAAGGGTGATATCCTTCATAGAGCCCAATAGGCAGCTAAACACAATTTAATAATTTCGAGCAGCTCTCGTTCGAAAGAATGACGACGCTCTAAGTATTAAATGTTGAAAACGTAAGTGGGTACCACGCTCTGCGGCACTGCGGGTAGGGATCCAACACTAATTTAAAATAAGTGATAAAAAAAGATCGCGACCAAAGGGTGGGATCCCTTATAGAGCCAATCATCATCATCAAGGTGCGTATCATTTATAGGACATTGCTCTCTTTGCAGCACATCTGAAATTCACTCTGTCTCTTGCAAGTTCATCCACTTCGTCGATGGTCATGTTCATGGTTTCTTTAATATCTTGTAGCCACTTCTTCTTGGTCTGCCTCCGTCATGGGACCCTGTCCTCTAATATTGTTCTTTCCAGGCCATCGTGACGCTTAATGTGACCAAAGTATCTACTTTTCCTGTATAGTATGTTGTTTATTAGCCAATTCTCTTTAACATTTAGTTCTTTCAGGACATCAGTGTTCTTTCTTTTTCTGTCCATAGTATTCGTAGGATCTTTCTGTAGCATTTAGTATCGAAGGACTGGGTTTTCGTTCTTGTTGTTTGTGTAATGGTCCATGATTCACAACCATAAGTAGCCACTGGGAAAATGCATGCTCTCAATATTTTTAATTTTAGTATTTTGCTGATGCTTTGCCACATGTTCTTCATTGTGTTTATCTTCTTGAGAGCCAATAGGCAACTAAATACATTTAAGCAAATCATGAGCAGCTCTCATTCAAAAGAATAACGGTGCTCGGAGTTTTTTACAAATGGATCCACCCGCTGCTGCATTACCGGGTAAGGGCCAAGTTAAAAAAGAACAATAGAAAAGAATACTAGTTAACCACCGGCTTAGATAATTGATTGGGTAGACTATATTGATTGTAATGTCTTTTATAAATAGATGTACTAGCTCAAGTTCTATAAATATAAATGTAGATGTGCGCAATTAATTTGATCTTGTCATATATTATCTTATCATGTTTCCATGTGTCATGACGCGTCGTGGGGAGTTGTAGATTTCTATTCTGGGACAAGTGTGTTACATTTGCAGCTGTTCGTCCATGTTGTCGTGGTTCTCTGTTATGTTACCCATCGGGTTCTAAGTCTTCATCGCGACTTAAGGCTGGTGTTGTCGGTATTGCGTGATGGTAGTAGATGGCATGATGCAGAGACAGACCAAGAAGAAGATAGCTACAAGATATTAAAGAAACCATGAATATGACCATCGACGAAGTGGTGAACTGGCTAGAGACAGAGTGAATTTCAGATGCGCTGCAAAGAGAGCAACCTCCTATAAAGGATACGCACCTTGATAATGATAGATCATGTATCGTTCCTATTATACGAGGAACGAGAGAACTACTTATCTACTGTCTTCATCACGCCTTAAGGCTGGTGGTGTTGGATGTTATAAGTGTGTGATGGTAGTGGATCATGTCTCCTTCCTAGTAGACGAAGACATGAGGGAACTACTTATATACTGTCTTCATACGCCTTAAGGCTGGTGGTGTTGGATGTTATAAGTGTGTGATGGTAGTGGATCATGTCTCCTTCCTAGTAGACGAAGACATGAGGGAACTACTTATATACTGTCTTCATACGCCTTAAGGCTGGTGGTGTTGGATGTTATAAGTGTGTGATGGTAGTGGATCATGTCTCCTTCCTAGTAGACGAAGACATGAAGGAACTACTTATATACTGTCTTCATCACGCCTTAAGGCTGGTGGTGTCGGATGTTATAAGTGTGTGATGGTAGTGGATCATGTCTCCTTCCTAGTAGACGAGGACATGAGGGAACTACTTATATACTGTCTTCATCACGCCTTAAGGCTGGTGGTGTTGGATGTTATAAGTGTGTGATGGTAGTGGATCATGTCTCCTTCCTAGTAGACGAAGACATGAAGGAACTACTTATATACTGTCTTCATCACGCCTTAAGGCTGGTGGTGTTGGATGTTATAAGTGTGTGATGGTAGTGGATCATGTCTCCTTCCTAGTAGACGAGGACATGAGGGAACTACTTATATACTGCTTCAGAATGGCTGGCAGTGTTGATTGTTATAAGGTGTGTGATGTGAGTGGATCATGTCTCCTTCTAGTAGACGAGGACATGAGGAACTACTTATTACTGTCTTCATACGCCTTAAGGCTGGTGGTGTTGGATGTTATAAGTGTGTGATGGTAGTGGATCATGTCTCCTTCCTAGTAGACGAAGACATGAGGGAACTACTTATATACTGTCTTCATACGCCTTAAGGCTGGTAGTGTTGGATGTTATAAGTGTGTGATGGTAGTGGATCATGTCTCCTTCCTAGTAGACGAAGACATGAGGGAACCACTTATATACTGTCTTCCAATTTGTTGAATGCAGTGTCATTCTAACGATATTTATAATAATCTCATTCTATACTCTATCCCGTCTTGAAATATTGTCGGCACTTTTTTTTTTACTAGGGTAGTTTATTTAGGTCGCCACCTCAGTCACCACTAACAACAAGCATTGTAGTTCGCAGTGTTACTATTCTTTGCTCCTCTTGAGAGCACCAGCAACCCACGGGTGATATGTATACATAAAATCAATGATGAATTAAAGAGAGAAAACGATAAACGAAGCATGGAAACAAAAGCAACAAACAGTTTGATGTTTCTGTTGCTGTACATTTGTAAGGAAGTCTTCTTTGGTGTAAAGTTAAAAATGTTTACCATTTGGTAAATTGATAACGATTTGTGCAGGACGTCATTGACGATCTGAGAATGACTGTTGCTGACGCCGGCCAACTTGCACAGAACAGAGTTTTTCAGGAATGCTGTCATGGGAGCCAAGTTCCGGAAGGGACAAGCTACTTGATGATAATGATGATTGGTAGATAGTGTGTTTATGTGTTTAAACAACACTGAATTATAAATCAGCATCATCAAGTGCCATGCCAAAGGCGCAGGTTATCATTTTCTCCTACACTTCTCTGTCTCTTGTTATAGCTATGTGTTCTGATACGGTTTTCGCGAGGTGTCTTGATGTCCAGAGACTGTCAGAATCTTTTCCTCTATCAACCTCTATATTTCTTCACATGTGTCTTGTCCGTTGTCAGAACATATTCAAGTTTTTCCTCTTCTAATAAAATTTTCAAAGAATGTTGATTTTTTAAATTCGAATTTCTCTACCTGAATTCTATAATGTGACGTCTTTTTTCAGCCTTGCCTGTGAGATATCAATCTCTTTCACTTCTTCTTCTACTGTTATTTGTCAGATGTTCTCTGGTATCCTCACTTTGTTTTTACTTCTTACGTTCAGTTTAGCTGTCTGATATAATAATAATTCCTCTCGTATCGTTGTACGTTACATAGGGCCTGCAAGTAATTTCTCCATACCACTCTATCCTGGGCAACTCGCTCAATTTCTTCCATGGAACTGAAACCGATATTTCCTGCCTCTCTCAGCAAAATTCGTTTCAGGGTCTCCTTGGGTCGATATCTCTTTCTTGAACCCTTTGCATCCCACTTCAATGTCTGCTTTGATATTCGTTGATCATTTCTCCTCAAGGTGTGCCCAACATATCTCCATCTTCTCCATCTGTCTGATATACTGTGGTTTTATTCATGGCTATGTACTTAATCCATCGTCTCTCTTTTTAACTTTCGACAAAAATTGGTTTTTATTTTGTTCTATTCCACAATTATATTTTTGTTTAAAGGGTTTTAACCCCTTGAACCCTTGTCGCATGTACCTTAAAAATCTCTTCCACGGAGCTCCTGAGAAAAAACAGCCCATATCAGAGTCATATTAAAACACGATATATTAGCACACTTAAGTGATCTATAATTTGTTATTGACTTACTCGATCATCACCGTTATTTACTTATTATCTTTTTGCAGAATACTAAACTTTAACTTTTATTTGATTTAATATGTGGGCATGGTCACGAATACTCCTGTGTCTGTAGATTATTCTCCAGATTGAACATATATAGCTCGAATATTAATCTATTAAAACATTTCTTCCTTGTCTAAGTGATTATCTAACTACTTTCTATATCCTTGTCAGAATAATCCCATTCTCAGTCTAATTTATCTTTAGATTCATTCAAAACAACTTCAACAGCTTGCTCTGTTGTTATACTTTTAGAGTGACCATTTCCGAAAAATTTCGAACATCTTTTCAACCTAAAAATACTTAACTAATTACCTTATCAGTACCAAAATAAAATCACACAACAGCGTCCGTCATCTTGCAGAACCACATAGAATATGTGCATTGTGTTTGACGTCACATTTGTACGCAATTTATTATCAAATACCGAAAAATAATGAAAAAAATAATATCAGACCGTTATATCGGGAGCTTGGGGCATGCAACGCTTATATTCAATCCCGAATTATCGGGAGCCCGGGTTCTAGGGTTAAAGACGAAATAATGAATTCATTGCTCCGGGTTTTTACAAATATGGCTCGGTCCCTCTCCGCAGAAACGACACGTCACCTGTCGAGAATATTGCAAAAATTACGAACACCGTATCTCCGGGAGCAATCCTAGGTTCGCTGGTAAAAATGCATTCGCTGTCCGGATTCGAACCAACGAAATTCGGATATCAAGGCAAGGGATTAACCACTTAGACAACAGAGACTATCTATTTTTCTTATAATGACTAAACATCTGATACGATATAACGGTGGACACATCTATTGATGAAAATGTAGTGAAGTTATTGTTTTTAGAAAAAAGGGCCAAAGATTGAGCAAATTTAATGTTGAACAGGATGATGTATACGCTGTTATCTAAAGATACAATCAATCAAATAAGTATCTGAAGGATATACATTTTATCTGATCAACTCTTGAATAGCAAGGGTACAGCAATCACATTGAATATCAATCATGATGGCGCCAGTTTGATTAAGTGGTTATCAAGCTTTATTCAATATCTCTTTGTTCAGAAAAACATTAATAGAAATATAGTTACCGTATGATATACTTTAGCAGAGAAATGTGCAGCTCTAACCTATACACATGTTCCCCCTTTCCATTATGCATTAAGTTAAAACAGTTAATTGCATATCCTTTACAGGACTTTGCGAATCAACTCCACACTTTTTATCCCTGTTTGTGATTTTTCTAGGCATTATTACGATGTTCAGTAGTTTGCCATTGCTTTCTGAACGGGTGGTGCTATCGTCTTTTTGTAGAAATCCACGCGAAACAATTTGCAACCAAACTCTCTGCAGCGTGATTCGAACTCAGAACGTCGGGGTTAATAGACCGAGTCACTATCCCCTAAGCCACAGACGCCACACATTATGCATTAACAGAGCACATAAAAAAGTCATTGGCAGTTCAAAATCCAATGAGCAAGCTGGAGTGTCGCTGTCTTTGTGGATTATTTAATTAATGTCTGTCAATGTTCAAAGAACTGGTAGAACTAACACATATTCTATTCATTGACTTACCAGTTTTATTTACTGAATGTCTTCATTTTCTTTTATATATAGGCACATGAGAGGGATCTTACCCATCGGATAAATGTCATGTCGGGGTATCTGTATGTGCTTGTTCGTTGTAACATTCTTTCATAAAATGAGTTCCATTTACTCAGCATTGGAGGAAGTCTTTTCAAGAAGAAGTCTATTGGGATGATCTTGTTTCATTCTTTTTCACCTTTCACAAACTTCAAAGTCGGCTTTGTCCTTCGCAGTTCAAGAAGATCCCATTTGTGTGTATTTCACATGCAGCAGTTGATGTTTACCTGTATGCTACTGTCTCCATCTTGTCCTTCAGTATTGAAACCTTCTTTCAAGTACGTTCTTCTTGGGTGTTCTATCTTTTCGTATGGTTAATACAATGAGCTTGTTTTTGTTGTAATTTATGTAATAATTGTCTTCTCTTTCCTAATCGTTTGTAGTATCACTGTATCTTTCTGACCATATTACATCGTTAGATGACCCCCGTATGCAGATCAGAGAAGAAAGGTGGCCCATTTACACCAGCAACAAAGACAAACTGTATGACTTGGCTTACAATCTGAGGCAGTCGGTGGCTTTTATCATATAATCCGAAATCCCAATCTAGTGAGAACGCAGAAGAATAAGATGATGAATCACGAAACACAATATATATCTACGATTCATAACGGTAGAATATGACTTACCTCTCTGTATCCATTCTCATCAATGTTATTCACATATCACTCATCAATGTTATCCACATATCAACGTACTTGACTTGGTTAATACTTTTATCACAATCTTGTTATAGTGTATCCAGAGCACCCCTCTACCGATGAATGTGTACATTGTTTTAACACTGATACGAAGCGTATAAGATTGTTATTGTTCAATAGTAGTTAAATTTACACCAGAATGAAACATTAAAGTGCAGCGTTCAATGACAAGCAAGTTTACTCGTAGACGAGTGCCACCAGATGATGTTGAATTCATGTTGCTTTCACAATAAATCGATATATGTGAGTTATTCTCTTTGTTCCCATACACAAAATTCATATTACTATTATGTTGTAATCTTGTCTCATGAGATCTGTCTTTACTTCCTGATAGACTCACTGTAACGAGAAAAGATATGAACATGTTCTGCTCATAATATAAAAATGTAACACATAATTCTATGTTGGCTAAGTCAATAACTTAATTGTATTCTACGTCATCCTAGTCTTATGTGTTAGTATGTTGACCTACACGCCCTGATATATATCTCCAAACTAGATTCTTAGGTTAAATAAGACGTGCGTCGGTTTAATGAAACTTTGATTCTCTAATAATAATAATAATAATAATGATAGCCGCCCATCGCAAGCGATGATGACAACAGCCTCAGACTGTGCTGTTGCACCTCTCTGGTGTGTGTGGAGGTGATTGTAGAGTCCAGTCCTAGAACATAAGCCAGTACCTATAATGGTCCTAGAACATAACGGGCATACATGATCAAGGTTAAACACGTGAGTGTTGTGTATTCTGTCTTTCAGCGCAACTCGTTTCCTCTGTGCCTAAACGGCATGACGATTCTCGTCTATGCGGGTTTCTCTTGTATTGTTACAGCGTTACATTTGCCGACCTTGCTCAAGGAATTCCCAGCACGTGATGTCTATATCGATGCATTTCAGAGACACTTTAAGAGTGTCTTTAAATCGTTTTTTTTCTGTCCACTAGCTGAACGTCTGCACCCTTCAAGCTCGCCATACACCAACTGTTTGGGATGCGTTTATCAGGCATCCGAGCAACGTCAATACAATCACTCACTTGGGCCTTCTGTAACATGGTGTAGATGCTTGGGATCTTTGCTCTTATGAGGACTTCGGTATCTTTGAATTTAAAAATCGACATAACTAATAAACAACAAGAATATCCACCAAGTTTTACAAAAACTTGAGTATCAGACAGCATTTAACAATATACGAGTACTAAACATACGTTTTCCCTTGGATGAAAATTGTGTGGTCATCATCACCCGTGATGGACGAGCATCATCAAACCTACATTATGTTGTTATTGGCTGTTTATGTTTGTTCTTATCTAAAGTTGAAACACGTGAAGTCAAGTACTTTATGTCTGTAGCTCAAGCGGTAGTGAGCTCGATCATAACCCAATCATACCTGGTTCAAACACCGTGGCAGGCAGTTTGGAAGCAAGTTCGTTTCCGTGCTATTTTTAAGAAAATCAAACCTCACCGTTCAGAAAGCAATGGCAAACTACTGAACGTATAAGTGGTGCCTAAAAAATTCGTTTACTGTGGTTGATGGCTACGTCCTGTAAAAAGTATGCAGCGATTTAAAAAAAAATATATAAATAACAATGAACACGATTCGTAGATGTAATGGACAACCACAAGCTGACAATAACAAGAAATTAAGGAAACATTGAATACGACTATGGAGGAATAGGAACAAATGGCAAGTTAGAGATTCAGTCTTTCAGACAGTATGAAATTAGATAAAAGTTCTGCAAGGGGCATGTTACTTGAAGTAAACTAATAAAGTTAGTGGTAATTTTGTTTACTTTACTATATTTAACCAATGCTAATCTCAGTCTGAACATTGAAATACACGAGATGCATATTTGAAGAGCATTTCAAACTTTCTTCCTTTTCTGCAATCTCTGGTCATGAGCTTGACTCACTGTGGACCACAAACTGGGCAGTCAGCTTCAGGCTTATCAGGTTTCCCCAAAGCTTAGTTTTCAGGTCGATTGATTATAACTTTGAATATGTATATTTGAGACCTTTATATATGAAACAGTGTGATTTTTATATATGAAAAATTTGTGAGAGGTAGTGAGCTTGATCACAATCCAAGCGAACCAGGTTCAAGTTTCGCAGCGGGCAAGTTTGTAAGCATATTTGTTTCCTTGGATTTTTACGAACGATAAAATTATACCTCACCGTTCAGAAGGCAATGGCACACTACTGAACGTATAAATGGTGCCTAAAAAATCGACGACTTGTTTGTTGTTGTTGATGTCTAAGTCATGTTAAGGAAATGCCACCATTTTCATATATGAAACAGCAACTGCAGTGCAAGGAACTGCATCACTACTGTTTGAATATACATATTTGATACCGTTATATATGAAACAGCAACTGCAGTGCAATGAACTGCATCACTACTGTTTGAATATACATATTTGATACCGTTATATATGAAACAGCAACTGTAGTGCAAGGAACTGCATCACTACTGTTTGAATATACATATTTGATACCGTTATATATGAAACAGCAACTGCAGTGCAAGGAACTGCATCACTACTGTTTGAATATACATATTTGATACCGTTATATATGAAACAGCAACTGTAGTGCAAGGAACTGCATCACTACTGTTTGAATATACATATTTGATACCGTTATATATGAAACAGCAACTGTAGTGCAAGGAACTGCATCACTACTGTTTGAATATACATATTTGATACCGTTATATATGAAACAGCAAATGCAGTGAAAGGAACCACATCACTACTGTTTGATTATGCAACTATCCATATGTCAAACGAGGAATATGTAGTTACATAATTTTGTAGTATCATTCTTGTATTTTAAATGTATACTATCTGTTTCATGACTGTATATCATCTTATCGACCATGGTGCGGGGCCGCAAGGAAGCAAAGAATAGTCCACTGCGATCTACAAGGTATGTCGTAAAGCGACTGATGTGACCTAGAAGCTACCTATTAAATAAAAAGCGTCTCAGAAATCGGATGTGCTGGCCTACTTGTAGACGCATAACTGGTAACATACAATCGCTTTTAGCTCAGATCAATGCAAATCACACAGAGTGGTTAACAAGTGGTCGATATGGGGTTCAAGAAGAAAATATCATCTTATAGTACCATATGTCTGATATTTATTATGTTAACGTATGAACAGAAACTGCGTCTGTCGTTGTATCTGATGCACTTAGACAATGTTTATGGAAAGGGCGTGCTGAGACGACTCTATAAATATGGCAACTTTTTCTGGTGTACTTTGCTCTTGGTTGTTGAACACGCTAACAAATGTTTGCTCACTGCAAGTAGTTATCGTCGTTCTGACATGTCAATGATTCGATTCTGAGTTTCTTCTTACTTTCTTCATGTTGTTTAATGTATATATTTTTTTAGAAATTAACAAGCCTGTCTATAATTTGAATACATTGATATTCATATCTCACAAATTCTGCGATTTTATAACTATTCAGATGAAATATATTATTATAAATGCAAATTTCAAGAAAAGTCACAATATGTCAAGAATGACACATTGTAGAAAATCAAATGAAACAGGATGTATCTTGAGAATAGAGAACAATCATCTATAGTTACATACATACATCAGCGACATTTAAATTACGTATGATTTACTATTGCGTGGAAGACCAAGCGGTAATGGATAAACAATATCCTACCTCATATGTTCACAACAACAAAAGCGACACACCTTCCTGAGATCTGATAACTTTATCTATACATGCCAGATCGCAGTGATGAATGACAGTATAGTGTAAGCTAACCACCTGTCACCCTTTTGTACACGTACAGTCATATACACTATATATATATATATTTATATTTATACTATGATAAACTTTTAATTTCTGATATTACATCAACTTCTTTCTTCTTTTCTTCTTATTGATTGAAGTATTGTTTATGTATGTGTCTCTTGTATAAACTTCATTATCATTTGTTTCAGTTTCAGTTTTGGAATATCTTCATTTCAATCCAGACATGTCCATAGGTGCTCCGATCTCCTTCGCAATATCACCAACTACGTCCAGCTCGATGTACCAGTTCGATGTTAATAGATGAACATCCTCATATACCTGTTGTGCTGTTCTTTTATGGCCGCTCCAATCTTCAATCCAAAGTCTTGCAATCTAGCAGTTGATTATCATTTGTATCTCACTCAAAGGTGAATGTAATTCTCCTTCGAATATTGTTTCACTTGGCCAATGAATTTGTCTTAATGATAATTAGTTATGTAACAAAAATAGTACCATTTTGAAAGGATGTACACTTATCTAACATGTACTAAATATACACCGTTATAAAATGATTTCAGGTTTTGTATCCTGTTGTTAGGAATTCGATTATCGCCTGCTTATTTCAAGATGAAACATTCTCTTGTTCTTAGCGTTGAATCTGTTTAACAATATCACGACATTATCACATTTAAGCTAACACATATTACACCAGTATAGTGTAACTTCAACCTGTAGTACATTGTCCTATGAGAAATCTGGTGAGTTACAGTAGCAAGTCACGTTAGTTTAGTAGTAATATTCGTGCCAATTTGTCACAAATAAGTCCATGGCGCGCACCGATGCTTACTCACTGTAGAAGTAACAAGGTCGATGTAAACATAACACACCAGCTGGTGAAAATCTCATTTAGGATTGTTGGTTGATCAATACTGAACCGAAACAATGACCTCGTGATATCCACGTCCATAGGAATTTTTCTCATCGAAAGGTGAGGGGTGGGGATATACAGGTGAGATGGGGATGGAGGGAGGGGGTATTTTTCTGTAATTGATAATCATATTGTCAATATAAAAATAAGACTGCAGTAAAACTATGCAGCAAAGGCGAAACACATAAAAACAAAGTAATAATAATTTTACAAAGTACAAAAACAATGTACAGTGACGTTTCGATCAAAAGGCCTGTATCAAGAAAAGGATAGGGTCAAAGGTGCAAGGAAGCGGCGCGCCAGAATTAGGGAGGTGGCCCTAATCCCCTGCTCTCACATCCATGTGGGGACTCTGGTAGCAGACGGTGGTTCCGGCCTGGCCAAGAGGGCAGGTGCTGTGGGAGAGCTACTCTGGGGCAAATAGAGATGCAAAGATAGTCATGCCTGATGGGATTCGCACGCAACTCGACGAGCGAATTCCCAGAGTGACTATTAATGCTCGCCTCTCCCGTACGATGGGAAAGCTAGAACGATGATACATGTGGAACCTTGCGGGGTGGAGCTCGGAGCCCGCGCTTTCTCTCTCTTGATGCACTTTTTTTGAGCCGATGAGCATGCCCGGTGATGAGCCCCGCTTATGTGTCCGCAAGATAATCTACATAGGTCAAAAGTCTTGCCCCATCACAGAGAGGCACGAATCAAAACCATCGAGGGACATTGACCGCGTGAGGCGAAACTCGGAGCCCGCGCACACTCTCTCGGGATCCGTCTCTCTAGAGCCGATGAGTGTGCTGGGTGCCGATCTGAGTTGCACGTGGACATCATGGGACGAAAATCGGATTCTCCCCCTCGAAGTCGGACAGCCCAGAGATTGCGGAAATGGTGAGGTAGGCACCAGGACAGTTCAAACGCGCATACGGACGTTGCAGGTGGCCACATGTGGCGAAAATGAGCACGGAAAGTCGACGTGACGGGCATCGGGCAGAGCTAACGCACGCTGGCAAGTCATAGTGGGCCTCATCGAAGGGCAGGTCGGCACGGCAAGAGGGTGTGCTTCCCACCCACATGAGTAGAACAACTGGAAAGCCCAGCAGAGGCAAGACCAGTGCAAGCGCGGCAGCGGCAAGCGCGGCAGCGGCAAGCAGGGTGTGCGTCCCACCAAAATGTGCAGAATTACTGGAAAGCCCAGCTGAGGTAGAGCCAGTACGCGTTTCCGCTCGCAGGGAACTACTGCTGCCTTATAGTTGATTGGGACAATCAAAGTCTAGCGGAGCAAACCGCAAACAAACCTGAACGGGTGGCAAACCAAGGTGTTCATTAAAACGACCGGTTTTGCTAGGCAAATGACGTTCATAAGCCCGGGAGGGCAGGCCGTCTAAGGGTCGCTGCCCTGAAAGAAAATAGCAACCCACTGCCTTGTGGGTTACGGCTGGGGACAGTCAAAGGCTAGCGGAGAGCGAACCGCACACAATAGCTGGCTTAAATCGAACACCCCACCGAAGGATAAGCAACTGTGCTCAAAATGGTGCTGAAGGTTGGTGCACGTACAGTACGTTCTGATGTCTGACAGTTTATATATCACAATAAGAATGATAAAAACTAGCCTAGAACGATCGAAAGAAGAAGAAGAAGAAAAGGATATTGATAATGGCCAAAATAGGGATGGGCAGGGTGTATTTTTCACAAATCATCATTAAGACAGTGCACCTCAAAGAACAATGCTGCTCCGATACAATGGGTACAAAGCAAAAGGCAGGCCACGCAAAGATGGACCTCAGAGATAACAGAGGCGACGAAAGAGACTATCTACGAAGCGCATACTAAGGCCCGTTTAAGATATATCTTCCTGACCTGACGCCGTGAGGCAAACAGGATTCGAGAAAGAAAGAGAAAGATCATAAAGATGTGTCATCCTGGATGGCATTGACGTTCAACGATCTCTTCAAACGTCTGTCTTAAGTAGTAACTAACAGTTCCGTTGTTGACTATTTTTCATGTGACGAAGTTACGAAACACGTAATAACAAAGTACTGTAGTTTTATAAAATACAAAAACAATGACAATATACAGCAACGTTTCGACCAAAAGGCCTTTATCAAGCAAACAATACAAAAGGAGTGACGAATTTCACAGAACAATACATATAGACTACAACAGAGACATTCCAACGGTTCTAAAATTGAAATCTTTGATTAAAAACGAATAACGAAATAAATGGAAAAAAGCTAGAAGTGGAAAAAGAAGAGAAACAATAAAAAATCTAGTAAATATATAACTTATATACAATTAACATATAACATATCGAATATGGAGTATGAGAAAAGAAAGTACTAAGAAGCATAGGAATGTACAGCGTTGAGTTCATGAGGTCGCAAGTTAATAGGTAACATATAACGAAATAAAACGATTCTCTAGAGCACATCGACTTCGATTATTAGAGGAACATGATCGGATGGATGTGATTTAGACGGCGCGAGCTCCCAAATGGTCAGTTCCATTGACTACATGGGTTACAGAGCATAGGCGCATATAGCGCAAGTGTTGGCCGAAACGATCACTAAGCATTTTGGCTGTTTTCTCTTGTCACGAAGTTAGGTTATCTATAATTTTTTCTTCTATAAAACGTTATCAATATTCTCATCGCCTACTGTGACCATTCATTTTGCCTGTTTCGCCGATATATGCCTTGTCACGAAGTTAGGCTATCTATAATTTTTTCTTCTATAAAACGTTATCAATATTCCCATCGCCTACTTTGACCATTCATTTTGCCAATTGTCATCATGTGTTCCTCTGTTTATGTAATTCAAACATTTTCATTTTCTTCATTTTATTTAATTTCATGGAATACAAATGTCAGTCTTCTTGGAAAAAGTCCATATCGACAAATTAATAATAATTCCTCTCGTACCGTTATACGTTACATAGGTCCTGCAAGTAATTTCTCCATACTGCTCTATCCTGGGCAACTCGCTCAATCTCCTCCATGGAACTGAGACCGATATTTCCTGCCTCTCTCAGCAAAGTTCGTTTCAGGGTCTCCTTAGGTCGACCTCTTTCTTGAACCCTTTGCATCCCACTTCAATGCCTGCTTTGATATTCGTTGATCACTTCTCCTCAAGGTGTGCCCAACATATCTCCATCTTCTCTTTCTTATAACAGTTGTCACTAGTGGTTGACCAGACATGTCTCTGATTTCATCACTTCTCCTGAATTAATTCCATTTTATATTCATTATTTTTCGCAGACATCTATTTTCAAATGCATTCAACTTGCTTTCTATATTTTTTAGTCATTTTCCAACTCTCGCTAGCATATGTTAGGATTGATACAATATTTGAATTGAAAATTCGTAATTTAGTTTTAATACTATATAACTTGCAGTTCCATATTTTATTTAGACTTTAAAAGCTGATATTGCATCGACAAATTACACAGTGTAAAATGTTTTGTGTCGGTTGTGACTTTGAATACACAAGAAGAGTTGTAATAATTTTCTTCTTCTTCTTTTGTCTTCCCGCTTTTATCGGGTTGCTGCCAGTGCCGTAGTTTTCTGGCCCAGTGCCGTAGTTTTCTGGGTTGCTGCCCAGTGCCGTAGTTTTCTGGGTTCTGCCAGTGCCGTGTTTTCGTGCTGCCATCCCGTAGTTTTCTGGGTTGCTGCCCAGTGCCGTAGTTTTCTGATTTGTTTGCTTGTTTTGCGCTGCTCTAAGGACTTGGGTGATAGTCATTTTTGATTTTGAATAGGATTCGGCTAATTCTGATAATTTATCATCACTAAAAGTCGTCAATCGCAAACAATGATGACAACAGACTCAGACGTGTACTGTTACGTCTCTCTAGTGTGCGCATAGTTGACTTATAGAGTTTAATCCTGGAACATAATCCCCTAATACAGATGGGGTATACTATCTCAGAATTGGACATGTGGGTGTTGAGTGTTATGTCTTTTCCATCAGCTCGTTTTATTTATGCTTCAACAGTACGACTATTAGCAACTATGCAATTTAAAAAAAAAATGTTACTATTGAAATGAAAATCGTGGCATCGTTACAAGACGTAGCCATCAACCACAGTAAACTAGTCGTCGATTTTCAAGGCACCACTTATACGTTCAATAGTTTGCCATTGCTTTCTGAACGATGATGTCTATTTTTTACCGTTTGTAACAATCTACGTGAACAAACTTTCTTCCAAACTGCCCGCCGTGAAATTTAAACCTGATACACTTGAGTTGTGATCGAGTTCACTATCGCTTACGCCACAGTGAAAAAGTACTTTCAGCTTATATAACATAATTCAGTGGAAAGGAAGAAAAACATAGCTCAGTCGAGTTAGAAACGGTTTGACGTTATAAAGTCCAGATATTAGAAATCGAATGTAATGAAACGAAATCGATGTCCCAACATTTTTCAGAGTGAAATTACCATGGACACGATGATTGGATGGATGAATGTGGTTGAAAGCACCAATCAACATGACGTGTCGTAGGTGGTTTGTTTCAGGCAATAATGTCCCATCTCAGATGACAGGGACGTAACCGAGGCAAACAGTAAATTATATCTAGTAGGATTGTCTTCTCTCTTCTTGTCTTCCACCGTTTACTTCTTTATACAAGTGTGGGGGTTGGGGGAGGAGATGTGGTGATCTTGTGTGTGCTTGTTTTAAGGCACTTTGTAAGCTGTTATTCATTTTCGTACGGCTGTTCTTAATGCAGTCGCTCCATCTTTTGTGTGGTCTTCCTCTTGCTTTGTACTCGTTATACTTTTTCTGTGTGGCTCTCTGTGGTAGGCGATACCAGGGCATTCTTGTCAGGTGTTCAAACCATGTAATCTGTTGTTCTTTTATGAATTGCATGACTGGTTTCACATCTAGTCTCCTGATTTCTTCATTTCTAATTTTGTCTCTTATTGCCACTAATAGATCCGTGACAAGACGCACCTTTAGTATAATGGGGCGTAGCAGTCTTATTTTATCTTATCTTAACCACTTTTGCCATCAAGCACCGTGGGAGAGTTAGTTTTCTATCTTGTGCCAGGTGTGTTGCGCTTGACGTTGTCAGTCCATGCTTTCGCAGGGACTCTGAGATGTTATCTATCCATCGTATTCTTAGCCTGCCTCGTGCTCTGCGCCCTGAGTGTCGATTATTGTAGGCACTTGATGGTAGTAAATGGCGTAGCAGTAACTTTCTAAATGTGTTTATGATACGCAAAATTTCTTTTTTATGATGCACATCAATTCGTTTGGAAAAAAACCAGACCGACTTTAAGAAAATGTGCAGCTAAGTGTTTATATATAAGATACTTACTATAACATTCTTGTTGCTGTGATTGAGATTTTGCACGCTAGTCTGTTTTGACATGTTTATATGACACATCTGTGTCATAATAGTTTAACACATGTAAGTTCGACACAGCAAGGAAATAGTCAAAACAAGTAAAAGACTTCACATACCTGGGGAGCATTTTTTCAGCAAACGGAAGAATAACTAATGAAATTCAACACAGATGCAACAAAGCAAATCAAATGATAGGACAAATGGCGCCAATTTTAAAATGCAAACACGTCACCATGAACACAAAAAGAGCAATGTTCAACACAATCTTTCTCTCCACATTATGTTACCAGTGCCAAACCTGGTCACTGACAACAAACGATAGAAGAAAACTAGTCACGACAGAGATGAAGTGTCTACGCAGAATGCTGGGTGTAACAAGAAGAGACCGGTTGAGAAATGAAGACATCAGGAAAAAAGTGGGTACTACATCAGTACTAAACTTCATCAAGAAACAACAAATTAAATGGTTCGGCCACATAAGCAGATTACCAACAGACAGTGCACCTCAAAGAGCAATGCTGCTCCGATACAATGGATACAAAGCAAAAGACCGGCCACGCAAAAGATGGACCTCAGAGATAACAGAGGCAACGAAAGACACTATCTACGAAGCGCATACAAGGGCCCGTTTTAGAAATCTCTTCTTGACCTGACGCTGTGAGGCAAACATGGTTGGAGAAAAGAAGAAAGAATGACACAGTTGTAGTTGAAACATCTTCGATACTGATGTGTTTAAAACATCTTTGATACTCATGTGTTTAAAACATCTTTGATTTTGATGTGTTTAAAACATCTTTGATACTGATGTGTTTAAAACATCTTTGATATTGATGTGTTTAAAACATCTTTTATACTGATGTGTTTAAAACATCTTTGATACTGATGTATTTAAAACATCTTTGATACTGATGTGTTTAAAACATCTTCGATACTGACGTGTTTAAAACATCTTTGATACTGACGTGTTTAAAACATCTTTGATACTGATGTGTTTAAAACACCTTCCAACAACAGCGACAACCTAGAAGCACACACACACTCTGGATCAGTACCAAACCATGCTCAGGGTTACATCAGTAACCAACCCATGCTCAGGGTTACATCAGTACCAAACCATGCTCAGGGTTACATCAGTACCAAACCATGCTCAGGGTTACATCAGTAACCAACCCATGCTCAGGGTTACATCAGTACCAAACCATGCTCAGGGTTACATCAGTAACCAAACCATGCTCAGGGTTACATCAGTACCAAACCATGCTCAGGGCTACATCAGTACCAAACCATGCTCAGGGTTACATCAGTAACCAACCCATGCTCAGGGTTACATCAGTACCAAACCATGCTCAGGGTTACATCAGTACCAAACCATGCTCAGGGTTACATCAGTACCAAACCATGCTCAGGGTTACATCAGTAACCAACCCATGCTCAGGGTTACATCAGTACCAAACCATGCTCAGGGTTACATCAGTACCAAACTATGCTCAGGGTTACATCAGTACCAAACCATGCTCAGGGTTACATCAGTACCAAACCATGCTCAGGGTTACATCAGTACCAAACCATGCTCAGGGTTACATCAGTAACCAAACCATGCTCAGGGTTACATCAGTACCAAACCATGCTCAGGGTTACATCAGTACCAAACCATGCTCAGGGTTACATCAGTACCAAACCATGCTCAGGGTTACATCAGTATCAAACCTATGCTCAGGGTTACATCAGTACCAAACCATGCTCAGGGTTACATCAGTACCAAACCATGCTCAGGGTTACATCAGTAACCAAACCATGCTCAGGGTTACATCAGTACCAAACCATACTCAGGGTTACATCAGTACCAAACCATGCTCAGGGTTACATCAGTACCAAACCATGCTCAGGGTTACATCAGTTACCAAACCATGCTCAGGGTTACATCAGTTATCAAACCATGCTCAGGGTTACATCAGTTACCAAACCATGCTCAGGGTTACATCCGTATCAACACTAACATTACGTCCGTGGGTTAAAAAGGATTTGTTTGAAACACACTTAACAAGGATGTGTTTAACATAGGTAGCTACATGTTCCGTCTCCCCTCAATATCTATATTCTCTCTCTTTCTCTCTCTCTCTCTCTCTCTCTCACACACACACACACACACACTTTCTCTCTCTTTCTCTGTGACAACGTAACAACAACATTTAGCTAGTTCATTGAATATAATATTATGCTTTACCAAATCTCATTGTGTGTAATTGTTTGAACTTTTTCTCTCTGAAAATGTCAGCTGTGCAGTAAGAAATGAAAATTAACCTTACTGTACTTGCTCAAATATGTTAAAGGAAGGATTTAGATCCAACAGTCAAGTTTGAAAAACCACATGACATGGATGTAGTGTTACTTTCTTTTTTTTTTTTTTTTTTTTTAAAATTGTTGACAAAATCAGTTTAAATTGCTTGAATAGTTCACACATAAAAAAGTAGTAAAGGAACCTTTTTATACCTGAGGTATGTTTTTTTTTTCTCCAGAAGCACTTGAGCTGAACGCTCTTCGGCTCGTTGTCATGGACATCGTAACCCTTCGGCTCGGTGCCACGAACACCGTTAATCTGGGAAACCTGTAACTTTTCTGCCAGTCCGCGGAGTTGAACCCGCACTTACAGAGGACTAGTCACCCGTAGTCCAACGGGCTACGAACACGCTGGGCACGCGGGCGCCTGAAGGTATATAGGGTAATACGGAGTTATGCCCATAGTTTTCATTGACCGTCGGCACACGATAGTGATGTGGTCAGCATCATGTCGGCCGCTTTTACTCCCATTGGTTTTCCTAGTACCCAATTAAGGCTGGGTCGATCTGAGAGCTGTTACAGTCGGAAAAATGTCACGCCCACACGGAATTAATCCGGACCACTAGTCTGAGAAGTGAGTTCTCTAACAACCGCCTGTGGCTGTCATTTCACACTTAAGAACAATCTGCTTTCACAAATGTAATATACATATATGAATGGAGTAAATTAGATATATAATACAGTTGGTGAAGTAATATGATCATATATACGAGGTAAATCTAGATCTATAATAAGTTTATGAGGTATAATATAGCTAAGTTATGAGGATAAATACTAGATCTATAATACAGTTTGAGGTAGTAAATCTAATCATATAATTAGAGGTGAGTAATTAGATCATATAATACGTTGCAGAGGTGATAAATCTAGATCATATAATACAGTTGCATGGTGTGATAAATTAGTCATAAATACAGTTGTTATGAGTGTGAAGTAAATACTAGATCATATAATACAGGTGGCTATGAGTGTGAAGTAAATACTAGATCATATAATACAGTTGGTTATGAGTGTGAAGTAAATACTAGATCATATAATACAGTTGGCTATGAGTGTGAAGTAAATACTAGATCATATAATACAGTTGGCTATGAGTGTGAAGTAAATACTAGATCATATAATACAGTTGGCTATGAGTGTGAAGTAAATACTAGATCATATAATACAGTTGGTTATGAGTGTGAAGTAAATACTAGATCATATAATACAGTTGCTATGAGTGTTAAGTAAATATAGATCATATAATACAGTTGCTGATGGTGTGAAGTAAATCTAGATCATATAATACAGTTGGTTATGAGTGTGAGTAATCTAGATCATAATACAGTTGGCTACTGAGTGGTGTAAATACTAGATCCCTCAATAGAGTGGATGTCGTCTACTGACGTTAAGCCTCAAAGCTTATGTTGATACTGATCTGAAATGATGTTTGCCCAATGAGAGGGGCAGCTTCGTGTTGCCGCAACAGAGGGGCAGTGCATGGTGTTGCCAATAGGCCAGCTATCAAGCATTGAATGACGGTAGAAAAGAATGGACTTCGGTATCTTGACTGCCTGTTGATGAACACTAAAATAGATGTTGCATCAATCCAGTGATTTAAGCAGTTTGGAGTTACTCGTTGTACACGTAGAACTGAATATCTGAGGGTCAGGTTAAAGAATGTGTTTAACCAGCGAGCCACAGGAACCATCATACCTTTCGACATCTGTTACGGGAGACTGCACATCTATATGTTTGTCTGGAATGCAAGGACGTCGGTTGAATAACCTGAAAAGGTGATGCTACAAAGCCTGGTAAAGCAGAGTTAACCTCTATTTAATTAAAGCACGAAATTGTTTTAGTTAGATCAGGGTGTGTTGACCCCACTGACATGCAAAGATAAGAATGAACTCATTGAAGAGAATTCAACCATTTATATATTTCTACATTAAATTTTTATTTTTATTGCTCAGTTTCATCTGTACACACTCTACCACTGACAAGCCTGACCACTAAATGCAAATTTACATCAAAGCCCACCACTTTAAAAGTTATCAGTAAAAACTAAAAAAGTGAACAATAAGCTAAGTCACAAGTTCAAGAACCCTTATATATACATATCATAGCAAATGACGTTGTAAAGTCTACACATTTTAATACAGGATACATCATGCGTGAAAACACTGACACATAATACAAATATGCAACACAGGAAGCTAGAAATACTTCAACAAATTTTGAACGCCAAAACCAGTTTTCTTCCTCAATAATGAAATCAAGGATACGTTTAAGATGATGATTTACGTGTCAGATATATCTTTCTGCTAAAGACTACTTCTGAATACAATAAACAGCGAAACTCTTGTGGTTAGTTCACATTTCTAATAGACGAGTGGTCGCGAATCAAAGCATCAGTTGGAGTCTGCTGTTTTCAGACTGAAATAGTTTTCATGTTGTTCCAGACTTACTAAGGTAGTAGGTCCCAGATCAGCACCGAGATGTTAAACTTTTCGTTCTCAAGATTTAACGTCAGTTAACCCCCATGAGGCCATTACCTTGTAGTGGTGGGGAAGTGTTGTACCTCAGGGACTCGGAGAGCTATGCCGGCAGGGTTACCCAAGCCGGGAAGGTCGAAGGAGAGAGGGCAGACTAAATGTGGTCTCCTGGTCCTCCAGGTTGGGGGTTGTGCGATGGGCTAACTACCCATCCATTTAAAAAAACAGTAGTTACAGAAACCAAAAACAAATTGACTTGGCGAGTCACTAGGGCAAATACAAATAAGATCCAGACCTTTGTCAACGGATGTTTGCGGCGGATTCTCAGATTGAAATGGTATGATAGAGTTACAAACACGGATCTGTGGATAGGAACAGGGCAGGAACCTATGATGACACAGGTCAAGAGGAGAAGATGGCGATGGATAGGCCATACCTTGCGGAAGACACAGTCGAGTGTCACTAGACAGGTGCTCGAGTGGAACCCGCAGGGAAAACGAAAAGAGGACGCCCTAAGCAGACTTGGAGACGAGGTCTTACTGAGGAGCTGAAGAGTGCTCAATTGACCTGGGAGACCATAAAAATAACAGCCAGAGACCGAGAAGAGTGGCGAACAACTGTTGAGGCCCTATGCTCCACGAGGAGCGGAGAGGATTAATGATGATGATGAACCCAACGGGACTGCAGAGCTGATATATCGGTTCAGAGTAATGTTTATGATGTTGCAAAACCGATATATCGGCTTTTGGCCGTATATTGATTAAAAGGAATGTGTTGAACAACTCCTTTACTGAAGTTTTAAAAAATCTTTAGAAACGGAAAGCACTCATATTTCGGTACAGATGTGTCCGCTGTTGGATATTATTCATCCACTTTGACTAAAATTCGAATGTGCTCGTCCGACATAATGTGGGGGCATAACGGGGCCGAAGTGTACTCACGTTCTCAGTGCAAACTACGAAGATCACAAAGAGTGGATAACTTGGATGATATCATTCATTGTTCATTTCAGGATCATCTTCCTGGCACATCGGACATGTTCATAATTGCTCCAATCTCCTCCCAAGCATGTATCTCAGTTTGTTTAGACTAACAACTCTCGTTCTGCATTGATTAATGTATCTACTGGGGTTTTTCTCGTGGTTTTCCCACTTGGATGACAATAACGTACCAATGCAAACAAACAAACAAACAAACAAACAAACAAACAGAGATAACAAAAGAAAGGTGTGATGTTTTTTGTAATGCTGCTGTCCGGAAGGGAGACATGGAACTTTAAATGTTGACGTGTTTCATGGAGACAAGCAATTCTTTGTGTCGTGTAGGTACGGTTCTGTCTTCTTGCTCCAAAAGTAGTAGGTTCGTGTACGTTGTGATGTGATTGGATTATTTTTCTAGCGGAGGTCGACATTACAACTTTCATACCCTGTACAAGTTTAACATCTTAACGGAGGGTGGCATTACAACATTCATACACCCTGTACAAGTTTAACATCTTAACGGAGGGTGACATTACAACTTCATACACCCTGTACAAATTTAACATCTTAACGGAGGTCGACATTACAACTTTCATACCCTGTACAAGTTTAACATCTTAACGGAGGGTGACATTACAACTTTCATACCCTGTACAAGTTTAACATTTTAACGGAGGGTGACATTACAACTTTCATACCCTGTACAAGTTTAACATCTTAACGGAGGGTGACATTACAACTTTCATACCCTGTACAAGTTTAACATCTTAACGGAGGATGAAATTACAACTTTCATACCCTGTACAAGTTTAACATCTTAACGGAGGGTGACATTACAACTTTCATACCCTGTACAAGTTTAACATCTTAACGGAGGGTGACATTACAACATTCATACCCTGTACAAGTTTAACATCTTAACGGAGGGTGACATTACAACTTTCATACCCTGTACAAGTTTAACATCTTAACGGATGTTGACATTACAACTTTCATACACCCTGTACAAGTTTAACATCTTAACGGAGGGTGACATTACAACATTCATACACCCTGTACAAGTTTAACATTTTAACGGAGGGTGACATTACAACATTCATACACCCTGTACAAGTTTAACATCTTAACGGAGGGTGACATTACAACATTCATACACCCTGTACAAGTTTAACATCTTAACGGAGGGTGCCATTACAACATTCATACACCCTGTACAAGTTTAACATCTTAACGGAGGGTGACATTACAACATTCATACACCCTGTACAAGTTTAACATGTAATAAATACATGACAGAGAGCCGCGGTAGCGTAGTTGTTAGTGAACTCGCTTCTCAAGGATTTTGGTCCGGGTTCAACTCCCGCAGTGTTGGTGGAATTTTTCCGACCGCGATGGCTCTCAGGTCAACCCAGCCTCAACTGGATACCAGACATGCTCTGGGAAAGTAAGGCGGCCGGCGTGATGCTGACCACATCACCCATCGTGTTCCAAAAATGAATGAATAATACAGGCCTAACACTGTATTGTGAAGTCGGTGTTGCTGTATGGCTCGGAAACTTGGCGAGTCACTAGGCAAATACAAATAAGATCCAGACCTTGTCAACGGATGTTTGCGGCGGATTCTCAGATTGAGATGGTATGATAGAGTTACAAACACGGATCTGTGGATAAGAACAGGGCAGGAACCTATGATGACACAGGTCAAGAGGAGAAGATGGCGATGGATAGGCCATACCTTGCGGAAGACACAGTCAGTGTCACTAGACAGGTGCTCGAGTGAACCGCAGGAAAGCGAAAAAGAGGACGCCTAAGCAGACTTGAGACGAGGTCTTACTGAGGAGCTGAAGAGTGCTCAATTGACCTGGGAGAACATAAAGAACAGCCAGAGACCGAGAAGAGTGGCGAACAACTGTTGAGGCCTATGCTCCACGAGGAGCGGAGAGGATTAATGATGATGATGATGAACACTGTATTGCCCTATATAGCACAAGGTATGAAAGCCCTTTACTTTTTTACTTTTAAATACATGACAGTAGAAAATCAAGAAGAGTAGGATGAAAAACCGCTGCCCAAGCACAATTTCGTAACAATAAAAAAAAATGGTTGTAAATTTGTTAAAATCCTCAAATATACATCGGGACCCTCGGTATGCTACGAGTCTCTGCATTGCCGCTGAGACCCTTCTGTGTAAGAGAGAGATAGGAAACAAACATGCTTATTAACCGAACTGCCAAAGACATTCTTATTAACTGAAGTGCAATAAACGGATATTAACCGAAGTGCAATAAACTGAAATTAACCGAAGTGCCAAAGACATTCTGTATTAACGAAGTGCAAACGGGAAATTAACCGAAGTGCAATAAATGGGAAATTAACCAAGTGCAATAATGGGAAATTAACTGAAGTGCAACTAAATGGATATTAACCGAAGTGCAATAAATGCGATATTAACCGAGTGCAATGAATTTGTTTTTTTTCCGAAGTGCAGTAATACTGGCCTTATGAACCAATGAAACTTTCATCCAATCAAGTGGTTGTTTCCTAACATTCTGCACCGCAACTCCTGAAAAGTGACCGCACATGTGGGAGGCTTCTTTGTCGCATTGTCAATGCAGGATTATAAGATTCAAGCTATTGTTCTTTATGCTTTTGTTTACAACAGTCGAACTTTGACCTCTTTCAGATTTATCACTAAGTACCAAAAAGCTTTATGAATTATTAGTACATTCTTAACTCCCCAAAAAATTCCTTCCGTATTTGTTTTTACACTTGCGTAACAAATAATTTGAATAATATGATCCGGTTTGGTTGTCATGTGGGGGCGTCCACCCTAAAATAAAATACAGATAACATCTCTGATTTCAAGAAGAATGTGCTATTTCACACATCGTGCTTCTTTGTTCTGATTGGTCAAACTTAAGTACTTCACAGAGAAATCAGACAAAGCAAATATTTTCTAAAAAATCTGATCACTAGTGCAAGCAAGTTGATAACATACAGGATACTGAAGTTGTTGTTAACTCCGCTTGATCCTGTGTCCATGACCCATGATTGCCAATATTATTTATAAATAGAGAACATAACAAATCAAACAATATATGTCAATATGTTCAATTGTAACCATAAATGTGAGAACAAATAGATCTATCCAGAAAAAACCCCCAAAAAACTCAAAATCAAAGAAAACTAGCTGATGCTACAAATAAAAATGAGAAAATTGACAAGTTGAACATATAAAGAGACACTGGAGGCTGGAGAAGATCATCATGGAAGGAGGCATCCCAGCAAAGAGGTGAAGAGGAAGACCGCGGAGAAGAGGGATTCAGGATGTAACTGATGGGTTGAGCATGACGGCTGCAAAGGCGGAACATTTGGCCTATGAGAGAGAGAAATTCGAAAGGACTGTAAAGTGGCAAAGTTCTGCTCATGGAAACAACTACAGTCAGGGTCTGTATCACATAAGCACATGTATGGCATCGCCCATGACCACAACAGGCGGTGCAAAATGACTCTCGACATTGGATTTAAGGTGACTGTGTACCAACATATCCTTAAGACTTCTGTCCCATCTGTAAGCCACCAGATGATAGTTTTGGAAGACTGAACTTGTCTCAGGATTCAATTTTAGAATAGACAGATGACGGAATAAAACTTTTTTTTCACCAGTTAACTATGAGGAAGGATAGTAGAGATATTTTATCATTCATGTACATGGCAATTCAACTTTAGCTTTTGTAATCATATATCACTCGATTGTTATATTTTTCTTGTGTCATGTTGGCTGGCGTAGGTGTCGATTACACATACCTGTACAACTTCTAGTGGGCGTCTGTAGCTTAAGTGGTAGTGAACTCGATAACAAGCTAAGTATACCTGGTTCACCTTCTGGCGGGATATTTGGAAGCAAATTTGTTCCTGAGGAATTGTTCGCACAGTAAAAACAGACCACACAGTTCAGAAAGCAATGACAAACTACTGAACGTATAAGTGGTGCCTAGAAAATCAACGACTCGTTTACTGTGGTTGATGGCTACGTTCTGCAAAGGATATGTCACGATTTTCATTTTCATACAACGTCTAATCCTTTCATTCAAATTTTTTTTCACTTCTTTTACTTCCAAGTTTTTGCAATTCATAAGTAACTTCGACAATTGCCAGACATATCTATATGTTTACAAGAACATACAAACTTCTATCCGACCTTGTTCTTCTAAACACTAAACATTCAATCGTTCTCTCTCTCTCTCATTTGTCATGCTGGGTGGCGTAGTCGTTGATACACATAACCAACGTCTTATTCATTCGTAAACTAGATCTATTATATACCTTTTTTACAGGTTCTAAAACATATGTGATGTAGAGATACATTGTTCACCTCTCGTTCACAACGTGCTCAGTTTGTTTCCCTAGCAAATCAATCGATATTATTTCCAATGATCCTTGATCTCAGTGTAGGGGAGACCAAGTTCATAGTCCTATTGGAGGTATGGGATAATGAGTAGGTAGGCACGTGTGCTCAAAGTGAGCTTGTAAAAGAACGCTTCTTTCTTGTGTCATCACACTGCTACTGGACTGTAACCTAGTCTCGTGGTCTCCTGTGTTTGTTTTGTTCTTATCACTTGACTGATGACGAGTGATAGATTTCTGCATCTTTTAAAAACGTAACCATTGTTAGTTAAAAATCCACAACAGAATGTAAAGCTGCTATCCAAATAAAATTCATTCGAAATCCAAAAAAAAAATATACACATTGCCATTATCTTCAAATTAAACCCGGACCCTCGCTACTGATATGGAGTTCTGCACTTGACACCTTCACGTGTAAGAAAGAAATCAGAGCACACATAGTTATTCACGAAAATGTATTGATGTATCTGAAATAAATAAATCGCCCGTGTTTCTGGGGCTCGTAAGGGGAGCAAAGACTAGTACTGCTGCGATCTACATGGCATGTAGTAAAAGGCGACTAAATAAGGAGCCTAGGGAAGCTACCTTAGTAATTAAAAATCGTTGCGGAAATCGGATGTGCTGCCCTACTTGAAGACGCATAACTGGCACATCATACAATTGCTCTTAGGCTCAGATCACATACACATCACATAGAATGGTTTAATAATTGGTCGATATGGAGCGTTTAAAGAAGAAAATCATGAAATAAATATTATAAAGTTACAAATGTTGTTCTGTGAACTTTCGGAGAGGAAGAGGCACCAGGGCAGACCACTACTCAGATATAAAGATGTCTGCAAAGTCTCAATGAAAACTTTTCTATAGGTCCCAGCACATGGGAAGGACTAGCTGATGACAGAGTTGTGTGGAAAGCCAACTTAGGAAAGGGCGCAGAATCTTTGGAGAAGAGACTTATGTATGAACTGAACGACAAAAGAGAAAATCGAAAACTCAGAAGTTGTTACAGTAAAACACTTGTAATTGATCGTCTGTAAAGATGGAAAAGGTCATATAAGTTAATTACCTCAGAATTCGGAGAAGACTATACAACGGTGGACACTGATAATAAGAAAACCGCCGAGTGGTTACCGAGGCCCAAATTGGGGTGTAAAGAATAGAACCACTGTTACCTGCCACGCATGTCGTAAGAGGCGACTAAGGAGGTTGAAAGTGTGACTAGCTACCCCACTTCGTAAAAAACAATAGATGGCTACAGAACGGAGAGCGAACCGTGTAAACGCTGGTTGAAACCGGACACATCGCCGAAGGATAAGCACCAGAGCTCCAGAAGGGGCTGAAGATGTGACGTAAAACACACCAATACTAAGGCTGCATGAATCAGATTTTCACATGAATATAATTTATGGGGAGGTCTGGTACATTGGTCTGGGCGGTGATCGTGAGAGAGATTTAAGAAAAACATACATTCACGCAAAAATCAGCCACAAACGCCCAGACTACGCCTGCATTCTTATCGGACGAACGCAAGAAGAAGATAAAGTTCATATGACCAACATTATTTCTCTCGGTCCACTTCTATCTATCGTGGCATATCCTACTTACAGAACGTAGCCATCAGCAACAGTAAACTAGTCGTCGATTTTCCAGGCATCACTTATACGTTTAGTAGTTTGCCATTGATTTCTGAACAGTGAGATCTATTTTTACAGTTCGTAAAAATCCAAGAGATTCTTCTAAGTGTAGATCTTCTATCTAATTACAAATTATTTCAACTTTTACCACGAGGCACATTTCGTTTCATTTCAAGAATTAAATTAATAACAGCCTATTCGTGACCTATAATAAACATAAAATGGAACGAATTCAGGAGAAGTGATGAAATCAGAGAAATGTCTGGTCAACCACTAGTGACAACTGTTATAAGAAAAAGAAGATGGAGATATGTTGGGCACACCTTGAGGAGAAATGATCAACGAATATCAAAGCAGGCAATGAAGTGGGATGCAAAGTGTTCAAGAAAAAGAAGACGACATAAGAAGACCCTGAAACAAACTTTGCTGAGAGATGCAAGAAATATCGGTCTCAGTTCCATGGAGGAGATTGAGCGAGTTGCCCAGGATAGAGCGGTACGGAGAAATTACTTGCATGCCCTATGTAACGTATAACGATACGAGAGGAAATATTATTATTATTATTATAGTTATAATACCATTAGTTATAATTATCATTACTTTTAGTTTTTATATATTCGTATTGCTAGGCTAGGCGGTGAGTGTCGTAAGAAATTAGGGTAAGTGGTTCGAATCCTGTGTTTGTCTGTTTGGTTTTTCGGAAGCTCTTAATACTTATACACTGTTTATTTGTTGAGCTTGTTGTGTTGTAATTTACACGCGAAGTTGATGTTGTTATGTAGTAATTTACACGTGAAGTTGATCTTATTATGTAGTAATTTACACGTGAAGTTGGTCTTCATATGTAGTAATTTACACGTGAAGTTGATCTTGTTATGTCGTAATTTACAACATAAGTTGGTCTTGTTTGGTCAGAATTTACAACATAATTTGTTCTTGATATGTCGCAATATACAGTTGAAGTTAATGATCACCAACATAATTCTTTATCAGTTACAAAACAAACATTGAAACATTGGTCCACAGTCTTCCACATAAACATTAACCTCAGGAGAACACACTGAAGAAAAAAAATATATTTAATTGATTTTTATTTTATTTTCCGTCATCGAGAACTCAACATTGGCATCAAAAATACAATTGACAAAATAATAGGGTTATTACAGTAAATAAATAGTTTATTCAGATCTATTGAGTGTCCTAAAAATACTGTGCAGTAAAAATGCTGCTTTTTTTTCTCCAACAGGTGTTGAAAGAATCTTCCACCTGCGTTAAGAATGGTAATTTGTCACAAGAACGCCGTTGTAAACACTATAACATTGATATACATGTGACAAGGATCGTAACAACTGCCAGAGAGGGTATTCCGTGTGAATCAAGTGTTTCGTAACAGCAGAGAACCTTCAGGACAAGTTTGTGAGGCAATTTTCCGACACACGAGTTTTCCCAAAATTAATACGATAATAAACCTTATTTACGAATTTTGTGAAACTAAAAGTGCCCAAGATGTGAACAATCGGATAGCACCTCCATTTCTGAAAACAGTGTTTTAAATTTACAGGACAAGATTATGCAAATGATATTTAAGTTTCTGAGAAGTTTGTGCTAAGATCAATACGTGTCAACGCGTAAAGTTCATAGAAATGTTTATCATTTTTCAAATATTCCCATGAAGGACCTAAGCAGGACAGACCAGGTCATTATATTTCAACTACGCACCGGACACTGCAGACTCAACAAAAACTTATATAGACTAGGAATAAGTCAAACAGCTCTCTGTCAGTGTCAGCAGGCGGAACAGACACCGAAGCATATCCTTAAAGACTTTCCTCTCCTGGTCGAGCTGAAAAGCAACATGTGGCCCCAACTAGTCGACCTGAAAACTAATCTTTGGGGAAACCTGACAGACCTGAAGCTGACGACCCAGTTTGTGGTCCACAGTAAATTAAGTGTATGACCAGAGATCGCTGAAGAAGAAGAAGATATAAATGTTAAGGAAAGGTTAAACTTTCATCCACACAAATGTTTCCGTAGTGCATCATCTGAAAAACAGATCACAAATCCTGCTTCAACTGCTGCAACTAGTTTCAAGACATCCTTGTTGATGAAGACGTTGGCATTAAGGACATCACTTTTTGTTTTCACAGATAAGATAGTGGAGTGATATCCTTCACCTTTCTGGATAGGTAAACAGTTACAGTACTATTCTATGAAGTACTGAAAAATTCAGTCAGAGAACACTGCTATATGAAGTACTAACAAGTACATTCGCAATCAGAGAATACGGCTATATGAAGTACTAGCAAGTACATTCACAATCAGAGAAACAGCTATATGAAGTACTATCTCAATTGGATCTGAATCCTCGTTCACCAGACTGACTCAAACTGACGTCATCTGAGTATGCTTTGATCAGAAGGTCTACGAAAATATCCACACACATTTCATAGTAATCCGCCGAGTGGTTACTGGCCCAAATTTGGGGTGTAAAGAATAGAACCACTCCCCGCATGTCGAAGAGCAACAAGGGTTGACTGAATTCGATGCACGTGTCCTAAACGTGTAGAAGTTTACGCGTTTAGGGGCCTACCAAACCAATGTGCAACGTATATACGTTCTTGGAAAAGATCAAACGTATCACAAAGTGATTGAAATTGGTAATAAAGAACGAAAGCAAAGAAGAAGAAGATGAGTTAAAGGCAGCAATCATCAACCACAGTTGTCACGTAATCTATTTATATACCCTTCGTGCCTGGTTTGACACATACGGCTTCCATACAAATTTGTTATTGTTATCGTACTGTTGCCTTCTTGTCAATTGTTTTCAATGTCAGTTCACAATATTTCAACTCTCTTTCATCTATTCTTCTTCATATTTCATTTGGACGTCCAGATCTTCTCTTCCCATCCGCTGTCAATCTGAGATCTATCCTAGCTAATGTTCCTACTGGCATACGACATGCTCAGTGCATATCCTTCTTTATCTTTGAATAATTATCTGTAATGTATTATATATATATATTTTAAAAGCTCTACGTTTGCTATCGTACTTGTCCAGAAAATGTGCATGATTCTTAATAAATTAGTCACAATATACCCTGCAGAAAGTCTTCGACAATATACAAAAACCGTGTGCAAACATGTTTTGACGCACGTAGGGGACACTTCCAAAATTTGCTGTCGACAAAAAAATATTTCAGTATCATTTTTCAGTGTACAGTAACTTTTGGAACAACCTTTATAAACAAAGTTACATAAAAAATAAATTGTAACCTTCAGAAGAAAATATAACATGGGTTATCTCCCTGAACATTATTATGTAAAATACATTGATTTTTATTTATCACATTTTCATAGTAAAATAGTCATGATTGAAACAAAACAAGTATATGAAATAAGTTGTGAAACTAGTCAACAAATCACTCATAGAAAACAACTCAAATTATGGAAATGCTTGTGTTTGCGATAACATAAATTAATCTCTGATTTATTTTAGCAAATAAATAGAAACAAAATCATGATCTTGGAGAACTCGTAGACACCAGATATAATCTTCTGTTTGTGTCTCTCCACTCTACCCTGTTAGACATTTCAGAGACTTGTACAATCGTCTTTGTCTTCCTCTAATCTTTTTTTTTCTCTCAGGTCAGGATAAGAAAAGATTTTTAGAATGGGTTTTGTGCAATATAAGTGCATGGTATTTGTCACTGTCTCTGTTATTTCTGTGATTCCCATTTTGCGTGATCAACCTTTCGTCCTGTATTCACAGAGCCCAAATAGCATTGCTTTTTGAGGAGAACTGTATGTTGTTATGTGGTCGAACCGTTTAATGTGTTGTTTCTTGATAAAGCCCAGCACCCACATTTTCCTGATATATCTTTATATGATATGTAACATGTTTATTTTAGTTCGTTCTATCAACATTAAATCCCACAGGCTCTCGTCCTATATGTCCTACACCGCCTAAAAAGCGATACTACATGCAGTAATGACACTTTTATCCACTTCGTTAATCGCTATTTGTGATCTGTATGGTTTGCTCCGAGAACGTGAGTACGTTTCTTTCCTCTATCCCTCTCCATTAGACCCATTCAGCCCGTAGGACAGGTACATCCAAATTTCGTCCAAAGAGTATAAAATATCCCGTGTAAGATTCTCGTAGATTTTACTTGAAACAAAAAAAGTATTAATTAATGTTTAGTTGCATCTGTTTTCTGATTTTTCAAATATTTGATTGATCATGAAAACAATCAGGACATACTATCGATATTTGTTACTTTGATGTGTTTTCTTTCATTTCATTAATGATAACGTGTAGTGTTCTTTAATTAATGTATATCTGCTATTTGTGTGTGTGTGTAGTTTATCATATATATCTACGCTACACGTGTGTCAATTAAGCACTATGTCAGCACACAACATTTATCACATAAGTATCTAGTCCAGTGATGGGCAAAGTACGGCCCGCGGGCCAAGTGCGCCCTTCTGGGTAGTCAATCCGGCCCGCGACATGGTTTTGAATAACCCTATAAATAAAATACTGACTGACGACCATTTAGCTTCACTAATGCGAATCAGCTCATCCCAGTTTCTACCACATTATGAACAATTTTTAGAAGCTCAGTCACAGTTTCATCTGTCACATACGCCTTCATACTCATCTAAAGAATAATCAATTTATGTAACTTTTTTTGTAGCATATTATAATATAAGTTGTGTATGATTTAAAAATCAAAAATAAAGTTTAACACTTAAAAAAATCTGTTTTGGTCTTTTTTCCGGCCCGCCTGGATATTTTTTAATTTTATCTGGCCCTCCTCTTGGAAAGTTTGCCCATCACTGATCTAGTCTATGTATATATATTTCATTACATGAGCACCGTAACTTCGTATATCTAATCGTTACAGGGCATCTTGCCTACTCCGACTTCAGATGTGGACAGAGTATAAATGCAATCTTCATACTAACACTATGCTACCAGTGCCAAACATGAGCACTGACAAAAGAACAAGAAATGAAAATTAGCACCTGTGAAATGAGAAACAGATACTCAAAGGGTTTGGTCACCTAATGAGAATGAACCCGATTACACAAGTTGCAAGAGCGTACAACCTGAAAATGGAACATCAAGAGGAAGGGACAGACCAAGAAAAAGATGGATTGATGGAGTTACCGACATCTTACAATTCTACAATACCACATCATATCAAGCGACCCAGCGTACACTATCTCGGAAACCGATCATCAGTTAAACCTGCGACGAATAACGTCACAAAGCAAGAAGAACAAAAGAAAAGAAAGAAAGGCATTTGATTGTGTGGAACATCGATACTTGTGAATTGTACAAGTATAACTAGATCCTTGAGAGGCAGAGAGAGAGAGAGAGAGAGAGAGAGAGAGAGAGAGAGAGAGAGCAGTGTGTTTAGCTAGCTAGCTACATGAACTATTAGAATGCATATTCGTCGACATATATCAAGTCAGGGAAAATCTGCTCGGAATAAAATGGCATCGTATGCATTATTTTCTATCCTTTCGTTTAACTGCCTTCCAAATACCAAATATTAATTTCTCTAGTATTGCTAGTAGCAGATCTCGTAGTAATAATCTTGTATCTACTGCGCCGCTGTCCAACGCGGCTTTTCGAGGGCGCCATGGCGCCTATGACAAACATTCATGACTCCCTATTTTACTCTGAATGATTTAACGCTAATAATATTTCAAGAAAACACAATTTTTATGAACACGATCTTCCAACTTTTGCAATCTTGTTTTAGAACCTTTCAATTAGAACCATTTAATGACAAGGCACTTACACAGTCGCTCCAAGACTAGCAGAGTATTTCCCAATTTCGAAATTTTGGTAATATTTTCATCTGTTTAGTCAAGGAAATTGACCACTTCTACAGCTATACATTTGTTGGTAATATTTTCATCTGTTTAGTCAAGGAAATTGACCACTTCTACAGCTATACATTTGTTGGTAATATTTTCATCTGTTTAGTCAAGGAAATTGACCACTTCTACAGCTATACATTTGTTGGTAATATTTTCATCTGTTTAGTCAAGGAAATTGACCACTTCTACAGCTATACATTTGTTGGTAATATTTTCATCTGTTTAGTCAAGGAAATTGACCACTTCTACAGCTATACATTTGTTGGTAATATTTTCATCTGTTTAGTCAAGGAAATTGACCACTTCTACAGCTATACATTTGTTGGTAATATTTTCATCTGTTTAGTCAAGGAAATTGACCACTTCTACAGCTATACATTTGTTGGTAATATTTTCATCTGTTTAGTCAAGGAAATTGACCACTTCTACAGCTATACATTTGTTGGTAATATTTTCATCTGTTTAGTCAAGGAAATTGACCACTTCTACAGCTATACATTTGTTGGTAATATTTTCATCTGTTTAGTCAAGGAAATTGACCACTTCTACAGCTATACATTTGTTGGTAATATTTTCATCTGTTTAGTCAAGATAATTGACCACTTCTACAGCTATACATTTGTTGGTAATATTTTCATCTGTTTAGTCAAGGAAATTGACCACTTCTACAGCTATACATTTGTGTTTAAATTGAGTAGATGTTCGCTATTCTATGCTTATGTTTCTGAGTGATACTGATGATAGGAATCTCTAGACTATATTGAAAACACATGAAACTCAACAATGTACAAATACTATAAAATACTTGTCCCAATCGTCAATGAAGATCACAATTTGGAAGAAAAGAACTCCCCAATAAAAGTATATTAAGTTGAAATAAATAAAAAAGTTAATACATTGCATACATTAATAACCAGCAACTAGTATGAGATGCGAACACGGGTTATTCTGCATCTGATGTGGAGATATAAGTTATAACAACCACCTCCACCATCTCATCAGTTTCAGTAATACAATCTCTAGCTGAGTTCGGATGTACTGTTGACATTAGCTACAGTAATACAATCTCTAGCTGAGTTCTGATGTACTAGTGACATTAGCTACAGTAATACAATCTCTAGCTGAGTTCGGATGTACTAGTGACATTAGCTGCAGTAATACAATCTCTAGTTGAGTTCAGATGTACTGGTGACATTAGCTACAGTAATACAAATTCTAGCTGAGTTCAGATGTACTGGTGACATTAGCTACAGTAATACAATCTCTAGCTGAGTTCAGATGTACTGGTGACAATAGCTGCAGTAATACAATCTCTAGCTGAGTTGGGATGCACTGGTGCTACACAGATACCATAGTCTCTCTGTACCAGGATGTACTGGGGAGAGAGAGATAGCATAATCTGCCTGTACTAGGATGTACTGGGGAGACAGAGATATCATCCTCTCACTGTAACATTATGTACTGGGGAAACAAAGATAGCATAATCTCACTGTACGAGGCATCTCACTGTAGCATGATGTACTGGGGAGACAGAGATAGCATAGTTTCACTGTACTAGGATGTACTGGGGAGACATATAGCATAGTCTCACTGTACTACGATGTACTGGGGAGACACATATAGCATACTCTCACTGTAACATTATGTACTGGGGAGACAAAGATAGCATAGTCTCGCAGTACTAGGATATACTGGGGAGACACAAATAGTATAGTCTCACTGTACGAGAATGTACTGGGGAGACACAAATAGCATAATCTCGCTGTACTAGGATGTACTGGGGAGACACATATAGCATAGTCTCGCTGTACTAGGATGTACTGGGGAGACACAGATAGCATGGTCTCGCTGTACTAGGATGTACTTGGAAGACACATGTATATGACATCCTCACTGTATGAACCATCTGAATGTACAATCTCTATCCGAACTCGCATGTAGCATGTACTGAGACGACTCGACTCAGATATCACAGTATAGCTGTAAACAGCACCAAAAAGTACTTACACTTAAATAATTAAAAATTAATAAGAGAAAACCACGGGATTATTACTAACGTGAACGAAGAAAAAGAATACCAAAACCAGTCCATGTTTTGTTTATAACCAGAGTGCCCACATAATGATGACGTTTCTAACTACAAAATTCAACTATGGTTAAATGAAACCACCGACAGGAATGTGCTCAGTCCTTCAGAAATCAGCCAAGAACAGGTCATGTGTGTTCATGTTTGTACTTGAACGCTTGGTGATGTCAAGAAAATTAACAATTGATAAATGTTATACAAGGCACTGTGGAAAAAAAACCGAAATAGATAGTTAATAGACAGTGATCATAGACACATGTATAAATATAATATATACAGGTATTATTTTCTCAATCATCATGAAAAAATAGCTTGTCCTGAGCAGAACTCTGACACCTCAACAGTCTTTCGAATTTTCCCTCTCTCGTAGGCGAGATGTCCAGCCTCATGTTCAAACCTTCAGCTACATCCTGAAAATATCTTCTCAGTGGTCTTCATCTTTTTCTCTTTTAGGTATGCCTCCTTCCATGATAGTTTTCTCCAGCCTTCGTGTATTTTTAAATGTCAAAAATATCTCAATTTTCTTTCTTATTTGTAGCATTAGCCAGTTTTCTTTGATTTTGAGTTCTTTCCAGATAGATCTATTTGTTCTCTTCTCTGTCCAAGATATACAAGGACTCTCATGTAACACTTATATTCAAAAGCACATATATGTTTTTCCACTGCATTGTTAAATGTCCATGCTTCCCACCCATACGTTGCCACTGGGAATAAGCATGCTCTTAGTATTCTTAGCTTTGTTAGGCTCATATTTTCTAATCATAACTAACACACAATTTATTTGAACTAAAGTCGTAAATGTATGTTATTTAATCATCAATCATTCTATCCCTACCTTAGTTTGCAGTACTGACAGTCATTTCTGACATGTTTTCATATATCCTGTCTCTCTGCTTCTTCTTCTTTTTCAAACATTTCATATCGACCACTTGTTAACACGTGTATGTGATCCGAACGTAAGAGCGATTGTACGTTGTGCCAGTTATGCGCCTACAAGTATCATCCGATTTCTGCAACGCCGTTTTATTTACTAGGATAGCTCTCTATGCCCCTACCTCAGTCGCCTCTTACGACATGCCTTGTAGATCGCAGTGTTACCATTCTTTGCTATCCTTGCAATCCCCGACACCCCACGGGCGGTCTCTCTGCAATCGTATGGCACTATTCTTGGTAGATATAACTTTCCCCAAATCTAGTCATATTTCTCAATGTCTATGTGTATACATTTCCATAATAGTGTATCCGTCCAGCCGATTATGTATATATCGTTACTGAACTGATTTTACATCATTACGAGCAGTCATGTAGATGTTCAATTATACAGTATTACGAGCAGTCCCGTAGATGTTCAATTATACATCATTACGAGAGGCCCGTAGATGTTCAATTATACATCATTACGAGAGGCCCGTAGATGCTCAATTTTAAAATATTACGAGAGGCCCGTAGATGCTCAATTTTACAGTATTTCGAGCAGTCCCTAGATGCTCAATTTACCACATTACGTTCAGTCCTGTAGATGGCTCAATATTACCACATTACGTACAGTCTTGTAGATGATTCAATGTTACCACATTCGACAGTCTGTAGATGGCTCAATGTTACCACATTACATGCAGTTCTGTAGATGCTCAATGTTACCACATTACGTGCAGTCCTGTAGATGACTCAATGTTACCACATTACGTGCAGTCCTGTAGATGCTCAATGTTACCACATTACGTGCAGTCCTGTAGATGCTCAATGTTACCACATTACGTGCAGTCCTGTAGATGCTCAGTGTTACCACATTACATCAGTCCTGTAGATGCTCAATGTTACCACATTACGTGCAGTCCTGTAGATGCTCAGTGTTCCACATTACGTGAGTCCTGTAGATGCTCAGTGTTACCACATTACGTGCAGTCCTGTAGATGCTCAGTGTTACCACATTACGTGCAGTCCTGTAGATGCTCAGTGTTACCACATTACGTGCAGTCCTGTAGATGCTCAGTGTTACCACATTACGTACAGTCCTGTAGATGCTCAGTGTTACCACATTACGTGCAGTCCTGTAGATGCTCAATGTTACCACATTACGTGCAGTCCTGTAGATGCTCAATGTTACCACATTACGTGCAGTCCTGTAGATGCTCAATGTTACCACATTACGTGCAGTCTTGTAGATGCTCAGTCTCCCTCAATATTTGTCGAAGGTTCCAAAGGTGAAGGACTGACTTTATTGCACCTGGTTTCCCCATATGGTTCCTTGCCTGTCGGCAGAGATAGCATGCCACCTGTCCAGAACATTGCACCAAGCACGAACTCCGTGACTCCAGCAACAATTCTAGGCACCCCATGAAAAAATATCCCATGTGTCTCGATCCAGATTTCAACCCAGAACCTTCAGTACAGCAGGCAAACGACTTAACCACTACGTCATTGAGACCCCCTCTCCCAACAGATTTCGAAGGGTATACTGATGATTCCTTTAGCTCCAGTAAACATCGTTCTCTGTGTGTCTATATATCTATATATGTCGGTGTATCGAACATTCTTCAAATACACTCATCTATTTCTCTCTCTCTTTCTCTTTTTTATATGTATTCATACCTTCAGTTAAATCTATTTCTCCAATTCTATCTGTTTCTCTCTCAGCATATCCATATATTTCTTTGTTTATCTATATATTTGTTGTATGTTTTTTCTATCTCTCTGAAGGTGTATTCATTTATTTATAGAAGTAGCGAAATATAAATTGGCTGATGCTACAAATAAGAAAGAGACAATTGAGATATTTTGGACATATAAAAAGACATGAAGGGCTGAGAAGACCATCGTGGAAGAAGGCATACGGCAAAGAGAAGAAGAGGAAGACCACAGAGAAGATGGATATAAGATGTAACTGATCGTTTGAACTTGACGGCTGCAGAGGCAGGACATCTGGCATATGAGAGAGAACTTCCGGAGGACTGTTGGGGTGGCAAAGTTCTGCTCAGGACAAGCTATTTGATGATGAGCGATATATAACAATTGTTTTCTTTTTGTGCAGGTGTTTATATATCAATCAATCAATCAACCAATACACTATTTGTACAATTTATATACCAGTCTATGCCCGCCTGCCCAGCGTGTTCGTAGCGCGTTGGACTGCTGGTGACTAGCCCTCTGTGTGTTCAGGGCGGCGGCCTTCAGATTCCGTTCGCGCTGATGCATGGGGCAGACAGCCTGTGGTCAATTCCGCGGCTGGCAGAAAGCCACATGTTCCCCAGATTCATAGTGTTCGTGGCACCGAATCGAAGGGTTACGATGTCCATGGCACTGAGCCGAAGAGCTGAAAGCTCAAGTGCTTCTGGATCGAAAAAAAAAATATACCAGTCTATACACAATTTGTAATACTAGATAGTATTTGCTAAAAATATTATCCGTGTTGTATTCTTATATTTCGAGTGTCATTTGATCCCAGTTTCAGTAACTTTCTAATTTACGAATAACTAAATAATTTAACTAGAACTCCAGATATTAACATGTTCCTTACGACAATGTCTACATTGCAAGGGTTTCAGATGAAAATAAATTGTAAGTGGTGTATGTGCAGTTTTGATGTTCCATATAACAACATCATGAGCTGAAATTGACAAATTATTTAAGTTTTACATCTTACAAATAGTTGAACTTACTCGTAAGGTAGACCTTTCTGAACACCTGTGTTGATGCTGCTTATTCCACCGGACATAACTGTGGAGCAGAGAGACAGGTGTACATAGATATGAACTACATTTGACAGCAGGTGGGACAATAATAAATCAATTAAATTGTTAATATAAATATATATATATATTGTTTATATAATACTGAATCGACGTCATGGATTTCAAGCAAATCAGTAAGGGCCTAATCTCTGTTAGTAAATATCGAAGCAGGATGGTAAAACCAGATCGGACTACGACGCTGTAGTACATTTTTAAGTAACCAATGAGCTCCCTGCCTCACAATATGATAAGAAATATTTCCGGTAAAATTTGCTTTATGTTTAAAAAGAAAAAAAACAATTGTTTGCCCGTTATGAAGTTAGGCTTTAGTCATGATATCTAATATCTGACTAAATTTTGCATGAAGGTTTGCTTTTCTTATCACCAGTGTCACTCTCAATTCAGGATAGCTTTACTCCGAGTTAAGAAGTAATTGATAGATTTAGGGTCTTTAAGTAAAGATCTTTAAGTAAAAGATCTTTTAAAAATCTTAGAAAAGATCTTTAAGTAAAAGATCTTTAAGTCTCTGTAATCCAACCGCATTCAGTACACACACAAAATTATTTCCCAAGCTTGCCTCATATCCAGGAAATTTCACAGCACGTAATCACCAGCGCAGTGTGTTATACACAACGATATATGCGGACCCTATTTGTTTTATTCAATAATAATGTGTTATTTGTTCTTGTAAACGAAATCGAATATAGCAAAATGACTTCCGTGCTGGTTTTTTCTGTCTTCTCTCATACCTTTATAATTTACATATCACTTAATCTCCTCCTATATGTAATTGAATCCAATATTTCTGTAGTCTTACAGTAAAGTTTGCTGCTAATTTCTCTGCGGTGTCCTTTCCTTCTTGAGCCATTTGTATCCTCTTTCAACGACCTCTTTGTTATTATTGACCCTTTCTTTTTAGAGTATACACAACATGTTTCCATCTTCTTCTTCTTCTTCAGCGAACGCTCATTATCGACCACTTACTCGTTAAACCACACTTTGTGGTTTGTATGTGAACTGAGCCTAAGAGCGATTTACGTTGTGCCAAGTTATACGCCTATGGTGACTAGACCAGCACATCGGATTTAGTGCCAACATTTTATTTACTAGGGTAGCTTTCCTTAGAACTGTTGGTTTGCCACTTGGACGTCATCTTGTTAGAGAAGGATGATCGGCGTCCGAAAAGTATCGCCCTTAGCCAATGCTTGGGTTTGTACCAGTCAAGCCTTTGCATTATCGGCCTTACTTTTCTATCAACGATGAGTTTGTTCCTGAGTAGGACTATTCTCTGCCGTTTCGGGGCGCGTGTCGCACTTGGCAATTTGCAATTTCTACTCTGCATTTTTCATGTCCCCGGTAAACACTGGACTGGGGCTGCGCACAGATATTCAAGAGGGTCGTTTCAATCGGCGCTAGCAACGCAACTGAAATATTGCGCTCGCCAACATCACCCACCTCAGTTCTTCCTGGGATGTTAGCTGTTAATGCAGCAGTACTTTGTTGGTAGTCACAGGGAGGGCAGTTTCAGACGACTCATACGCAGCTATTTCTTACGTTTCAGCAACTATTTTGAGAACTTTTCATCGGACTTCGACCAGGAGATACGTGATATTTTTTCAGGGTTTTTGGTCCTGCATTACCTTTCGGTACTTGCACTACTATCACTACCTGTAGCTCTCCCTCGATCCCTACCCGCTTAACCAGACTGGATCCACTGTCTGTTTCCAGGGTCACAACGAGGAGATGGGGTATGATCTTGAATAGTGCCAGCTCACTAAACCTGGCGCGACGTTGTCCCTAGAACTGCTCCTTTGACCCAGTTTCCATCTTCTAAAAGTATTACAGACTTGAAGAATAAATGTGTTCGTGAATTAGTGATTGTTTAATTTAGTGTACAGAAAATGAATATCTATTAAATCATGTGATCTGATCCCTTCCTCAAGTATGCCAATCAGCCTGTGACGACTAATGACACCAGTTACTTGTTGGTTTAATATTCATCGTTGGCGTTTATCTCTTGTCTTTATACAAGCGGGTTTATTTAATATTCTTGTAGTCTGTTAGGGTTTTAGAATCACCATCATTATTTGAATAAATTGCACGGCCGTATCTCTTTAAAAAAAATCATAATATGAGCTTGGTTTATCCACATTTCGTTTTCCACAATGTCAATGACCACACTCTTCGCGACTCTCTGTTGGGTGAGGACACTAAAATCGATGTTGAATCGATCAAACGATTTAAGCAATTTGGAGTTACCCGTTGTTGAAGTCGAACTGGATGTCTGAGAGGCAGAGTGAGAGGTGTGTTTAATCAGAGAGCCACAGGAACCATCAGTATGCATACTCTTCGATATCTGTTGGGGAGACTGAGCATCTATGGGTCTGCCCGGAATGCAATGACGTCAGTTTAGTAACCAATAACCAATAACCAATGACCACACGTAGATCATCCAGTTCTTTTACTTTTACTCCTATGTGTCCTGGCACAAAAAGTATCTTTGTCAATCTAGACTATCTCAGAGACTCAACCAGTGTCTTCTAGACCAGCCCGAGTCGATCTTCATAAGCATACTCATTGAGTAAATGTGAAAGTATGTTTGTAATTGAAGTCATGTCGTTGCAATGGCGGCTCGTCATTAAGGGCAGTGGTCCGGCCCCACCAAAATAATGTATAACGTGTATTTATTATTTTATAAATTAAAATATAGCTACCAAAACCATGATTTATCCGGAAAATGTATCTGGCCCCGCCAACAAAAATGATCACGAGCCGCCACTGTGTCGTTGGTTTAGTTACTGTCATGATCTCCATAGACCGACTACTTGTAGTCACGACAAAACACCAACTGTCTCTCTTGAGAATTAACTAACATAAATGCAAAAAATAACCTGAAAATACACACTACAATAGGTACGGCTGATAACGGGTGACGGATTAACGTAATGCGTAAGCGTTCGTCTATCGACTCGGATACAAGAGGGTTCTGGGTTCAATCCCACATTCGAGGTTCCACATGTGAGGAAAGGAATTCCGTCCTACCTCCTGTATACTAGGTACTAGAAATGTGAAATGACATGCACTTCACATACTAAGGTCTGAAAACGCTACCGGAATCTTTAAAAAACAGCTGCCATCAGGGTACATCACGTAACATTAGTGTTATTTTTATATTTTCGATTGAATCATGTTCTTTCTCCGCATGTAAAGTTTAATGCACTTTATCATCATCATCGTTAGGTGTTGTTCCCACATTGAAGGTTTGTTGCAATTGTCCTCTAACATTCACTGTTTCTTGCTTTGATGTTGAAATTGTCCTCTAACATTCACTGTCTCTTGCTTTGATGTTGCAATTGTCCTCTAACATTCACTGTCTCTAGTTTTGATGTTGCAATTGTCTTCTAACATTCACTGTCTCTTGCTTTGATGTTGCAATTGTCTAACATTCACTGTCTCTTGCTTTGATGTTGCAATTGTCCTCTAACATTCACTGTTTCTTGATTTGATGTTGCAATTGTCCTCTAACATTCACTGTCTCTTGCTTTGATGTTGCAATTGTCCTCTAACATTCACTGTCTCTTGCTTTGATGTTGCAATTGTCCTCTAACATTCACTGTCTCTAGCTTTGATGTTGCAATTGTCTTCTAACATTCACTGTTTCTTGCTTTGATGTTGCAATTGTCTAACATTCACTGTCTCTTGCTTTGATGTTGCAATTGTCTTCTAACATTCACTGTTTCTTGATTTGATGTTGCAATTGTCCTCTAACATTCACTGTCTCTTGCTTTGATGTTGCAATTGTCCTCTAACATTCACTGTCTCTTGCTTTGATGTTGCAATTGTCTAACATTCACTGTCTCTTGCTTTGATGTTGCAATTGTCCTCTAACATTCACTGTCTCTTGCTTTGATGTTGCAATTGTCTAACATTCACTGTCTCTTGCTTTGATGTTGCAATTGTCCTCTAACATTCACTGTCTCTTGCTTTGATGTTGCAATTGTCCTCTAACATTCACTGTCTCTTGCTTTGATGTTGCAATTGTCCTCTAACATTCACTGTCTCTTGCTTTGATGTTGCAATTGTCCTCTAACATTCACTGTCTCTTGCTTTGATGTTGCTATTGTCCTCTAACATTCACTGTCTCTTGCTTTGATGTTGCAATTGTCTAACATTCACTGTCTCTTGCTTTGATGTTGCAATTGTCCTCTAACATTCACTGTCTCTTGCTTTGATGTTGCAATTGTCCTCTAACATTCACTGTCTCTTGCTTTGATGTTGCAATTGTCCTCTAACATTCACTGTCTCTTGCTTTGATGTTGCAATTGTCCTCTAACATTCACTGTCTCTTGCTTTGATGTTGCAATTGTCCTCTAACATTCACTGTCTCTTGCTTTGATGTTGCTATTGTCCTCTAACATTCACTGTCTCTTGCTTTGATGTTGCAATTGTCTAACATTCACTGTCTCTTGCTTTGATGTTGCAATTGTCCTCTAACATTCACTGTCTCTTGCTTTGATGTTGCAATTGTCCCCTAACATTCACTGTCTCTTGCTTTGATGTTGCAATTGTCCTCTTACATTCACTGTTTCTTGCTTTGATGTTGCAATTGTCCTCTAACATCCACTATTTCTTGCTTGGATGTTGCAATGCAATCACTGGAAACGCATCTATCAGCTATTTGGCTGTGAATTTGGATCAAAGTCTTTTCTTTAGGGAACAAGATATATCCGCAACGTCATATCCGTACTGAGAATAATGGTGGCTGTTGACGTTGAGCAACATCATCATGTGCTCCTGTGTCAAATGGCAATTTTTAACGCAATGAGGGAGTATTTCCGAACTGAGGAGTTTCATGGTTGTGAATCTCAGTCGATGATCAGATTGAAAAAGATGTATGTTGGTGTTGGTACAGTCCAAAAAGAACGACATACCAAATATGCAAAAAGATTTATTATTCCTCTCTCGATCCCTGCCTAGACTGATGAACCAGATTTTATCATGAATGCTACGTGTTTTTAAGGATCGTTCCTCCGTACAGCTTTCTGCAAACCTGTGTTTTAATCTGTAGTTCTTCTTAGGTATGCAATCACCACAATCTTGCATAATGTTGCCGGCATGTTCGCTCTTTGAAAAAAAAGGCTGGTTTACCAATTTTAAATGTCAATGAACACTCTTGCGACTTGTGTTGTTGGAGGGAGGCAACTAAAAACAAATGTTGACATCAAATAAACGTTTTAGCACCTTGGATTTCCTGTTGTTGAAGTCGACTGGATGTCTAACAGACGAGAGTTGTTTATCAAGAGCAAGACCATCGGTTGCATACTCTCTCGATATCTGGAGACTGAGATCTAGTCTGCGGAATGCATGCGTCTTTTTCCAAGACTAGCTCAGCTTGTTTATTTACTCTATGTGTCGGCACAGTATCTTGTAATCTCATCTCGAACTACCAGTGTCTTTAAGAGTCGATTTCAAACATCCGAAAATGTGAAAGCTGTTTGAATTGAAGTATGCTTGAGGGGGCTCGCCATTAACAGGGTCCGGCATATGTTGTGATTTATTATTTTTAAAAATTGCTAACCAAACCTGATTTATCCGAAATGTATCCACTCTCAACATGTCCCCTCACTTGTCGTTGGTTGTTCTTTGCTTTTCCATCCATCCACTGTCCATAACACAACTGTCTCTTCTGAAATAAGTTACATTGCTCCTAAAATAGTGTCAAAAGGTGTAACGGTTTGATTTTCGTTTGATGTACAAATTTTTCATCCTCTTTAGTTTCCCTGGTTGTCTCCTTCCTTATACTAGGTATTAGAATGAAGTACATGCACTCACATCCTAGGTCTGAAAGTCAATCTTTACAGTGCATCAGGGTCATCAGTAACATTACTGTATCATTTTTCAAAATTTTCATTGATCATTTCTTTCTCCATGAAAAATGTCACTTTTCATATAGTATGTTCACATCTGAAAATGTCTAACATTACTGTCTTCTTGATTTGAATTGTCTACATTCAGTCCTGCTTCTGATGCATTGTCTCAACATTCATGTCTCTGTTGAGTGCAATTGCCTTAAATCACCTGTTGAGTTGTTGTTTCTTTGCTTTTGATGTTGCAATTGTCTTCTAACATTCACTGTCTCTTGCTTTGATGTTGCAATTGTCTTCTAACATTCACTGTCTCTTGCTTTGATGTTGCAATTGTCCCCTAACATTCACTGTCTCTTGCTTTGATGTTGCAATTGTCCTCTAACATCCACTATTTCTTGCTTTGATGTTGCAATACAATCACTGGAAACGCATCTATCAGCTATTTGGCTGTGGATTTGGATCAAAGTCTTTTCTTTAGGGAACAGAATTGTGTTTTTATATTACATATATTTCTTGAAATTAATTATAATGTAATTTCTAAAAACGAACTACAAAGATTCAAGCAGTCTATTATGGAATAACTCAAACGCAGTCATTTCTCTGTAATTTGCTAACAGGAAAGAATGACAAGTAGCGTCATTCTTCTTCTATACTCCAATCCTGTTTGCCTCACAACGTCAGGTCAAGAAGAGATTTCTAAAACAGACCCCTGTGTGCGTTTCGTAGATAGTCTCTTTCGTCGCCTCTGTTATCTCTGAGGTTCATCTTTTGCGTGGCCGGCTTTTGCTTTGTACCCATTGTATCGGAGCAGCATTGCTCTTTGCACTGTCTGTTGGTAATCTACTTATGTGGCCGAACCATTTAATTTGTTGTTTCTTGATGAAGTCTAGTACTGATGTTGTACCCACCTTTTTCATGATGTCTTCATTTCTCAACCAGTCTCTTCTTGTTACAACCAGCATTCTGCGTAGACACTTCATCTCTGTCGTGATTAGTTTTCTTCAATCATTTGTTGTCAGTGACCAGGTTTGGCACTGGTTGCATAATGTGGAGAGAAAGATTGAACATTGCTCTTTTTGTGTTCATGGTGACATGTTTGCATTTTAAAATTGGCGCCATTTGTCCTATCATTTGATTTACTTTGTTGCATCTGTGTTGAATTTCATTAGTTATTCTTCCGTTTGCTGAAAAAATTATCCCCATATATGTAAAGTATTTTACTTGTTTTAATGGGCGATTGTCGATGCAGATGGAACGATGTGATAGATCATTGAAGAAGTTATTGGTTACTGAACAGACATCCTAGATTTTCGAGCAAACACATAGGGGCACAGTCTACACCAACATGTGTCGAAAGATATACACACTGATGGTATATCATGTGACTCCTTACTTGATTTGCTGTAGGTCCAGTCAAGGGTGCACAAACTTCATATCACTGCATGGATCTCATTTTAGATATTACATATTATACAACAGTATAAAAATTAATTAGAAACAAAGAGAACACGTTCAAGACAAAGCAATAAACTAGTATACCCAACAAAGAGACTTACGTGTAATTTGTGAGTCATTACTAAATGGAAGACTGAGAGCTGCAAACTTCAGAAGACTTAGCCACCTGGTGAGAATTCTGATCTGATCAGCCAGCCACTGTTTCTTGTCATCTTTGACAAATTGTCCTACGCCCTGGAGCGTAGTTGTTGTTGCTTCCGATTCGATAAAAAACCTCATCACAGTGCCATCAACGTTCCCCGTTGCGAAATTAATATCGGTAGGTTTCAATAATACTAATATTGATAGAACGTTCCATAGAACAGGAGGTGAACCTGGTTTGTAGTTATTGACTAAAGTAGTAAAAAAACTACTCAGATCATTATAGAAGTTGTTATGTGTATTTTCAAAGTTGGCAAAACCTGATGAGAGAAAAAAAAAGTTATTTTTACTAGTTGTAAATATATTCTTGTTAAAAAATACAGAACAACTACAAGGGTAACACAATTATAATAATGTATTTTGCTAGCACAAGACCATGTTAGATATTTATTTCTATCAGTCAATGAAAGTTTACACATTTATTACCATCACGTGCCTACAGTAATCGAAACTCAGGGCGCAGAGCACGAGGCAGGCCAGGAACACGATGGATAGATAACATCTCATAGTCCCTGCGAAAGCATGGACTGGCAACATCAAGCGCAACACACCTGGCACAAGATAAAAAACTAAATTTCCCCACGACGCTTCACGGTAAATGTGGATAAGATAAGTATGGAAGTTTAGGTTCTTCAATGCTACGGTGCTCTTCTTCTTCACCGAGCTCTGGTCATGCATTTAATTTGTAGTGGACCACAAACTGGACAGTCAGCTTCAGCTCTGTCAGGCCTCCCCAAAGCTTAGTTTTTAGGTCTACTGAGTGTGGCCACATGTTTCTTCTAAGCTCACACAGGAGAGAACAGTCTTGCATGACATGCTCCGATGTCTGTTCCGCCTGCTGACACTGGCAGAGAGCTGTTTAACTTATTCCTATTCGTTATAAGTGTTTGTTGAGTTTGATGTGTCCGGTACGTAGCTGAAATAGCGAAACACGTAATAACAAAGTACTGTAGTTTTACTAAATACAAAAACAATGAAAATAGACAGCAACGCTTAAACCAAAAAGGCCTTTATCAAGCTTTGTACTTTGTTATTACGTGTTTCGTCATTCTATATAGTTTTACTGCAGTCTCCATCTATATTGATTTTACTTCGTATCTAAAATAGAATGACCTGGTCTGTTCTGCTTAGGTCTTTGAGGAAGTCTTTTCCATAACCATATCCATTGTTTGTCTTCCAGCCTACTGCAGATTTTCTCTGTATGAGAGTTTCGACCTCTTGAAAAGACAGGGGTTGGCAAATTTGCTCTTTCACACTGCCCTCCTTAGCTAAGAGATCGGCACTCTCATTGCCTGCATTGTCAAAGTGGGATGGAATCCACTGCAAGCCAATTTCTGCCTTTTCTGAAAGCTGAGCAATCTCACTATTTAGGTTTTGTACTGTGCTGTCAGCGGATTTAGCCTCCACGGCTTGTATAGCTGACAGTGAGTCTGTAAGAGATACCATGGTGCCTGCAGGTTCATGAAACAAGGATTTTATAATATCCTGAGTGATGGAAGTATTTGGAACAATTTGTTGTTAGTGTAATTCGACGTTTAATGACGATTTCTGATTTGGTTTAGCACAAATTGCTTCCCTAGGATCACAGGAAAAAGAACTATCGGCTTATCTTTTGTTGTTTCCTTTTCGGCTTTTAGATCCAAAGCGTAATTTTTCAGAAACTGCTTAGTAAAGCCATTAAAAAAATAGCTTACTAGTTGTGTTCGTAAGAACGTTCGTACTGCTGGGCTAGACAATGGATGCCGTAAACAATAAGGATAAGTGATTCGAAATTGGTTGTCTCGTAGGTTTGTTTTTTCTGGAAGCTCTAAAACTTGTACACTGTCTATTTATTAATCATATTCATTCATTGCTTCCGTTGCTTCTCCTGCGGGTTCTTACAAAAACAACTCCTTGTTCTCATCTTTAAGAAAAATGTTGAAGGTACCCATTTTACATACCTTGAGGAATATTGAGGAATAAGGTGCAAGTTATGTATTTGTCATTGATTATTCGGCACACGATGGGTGATGGTGACATAATCACGTCGGTCGTCTTTACTTCTCAGTATTTTCTGATACCCAACTGAGACTGCATCGACAAGAAAGCCGCTGCGATCGGGAAAAAAATGATTCTCCTACCCCTGCTGGACTGCAGCCGGACAACGCGTGTAAGAAGTGAGTGATTAAGTAGAGTTCGGGTTAGGTCTGGCTACTTCCTCCGGTAAAAAAAACATTAGATTTTAAATCCACATCAAAGACGCTGGCGCTAGACATACCATAAATTTGATAGAACATTTGAGAGTACCCAAGAGAAAGACTCTTTGCTGGAACACGAAAAGAAAATGAAAGAGACAGTTGCCTAAAAGTAGACGAAGGAAACACTTGTAATACCAATATACAAAAAACATAGACGGAACGGTAAGAGAAAGATACAGATAGAAAAGCTATTGCATTAAGTTGATTGATTGCACTATTATCTTTACACTTTGGTGAGTAAACTTGTGTGCTCCGATCTTTTTCTTACATATGAACATCTCAGCGGCAGAGCTACTCTGTAGCATCGCTAGGGTTCCCGACGTAATTTAGAATATTGTGAACATTTTTTGCAGGAGTTTTATTTAATAATTTTTCTAATGAACTTTACCCAAACAGTGGCTTTCCTGCCTGCTCTTCTCGAGTTTGAACTGCCAAGGGTTCTTTTATGCGCTCAACTTGAACACAGCAGTTACGTTTTATAAGATAAGACTAGAAACTCGATCTCACCTACACTGAAATCAGGGATTGAGTTGGTTGAGAGCTTATGCTCCATCCGGAGTTTAAAAGGCACACAAAAAGTGAGAGAGAGAGAGAGAGAGAGAGAGAAGAGAGAGAGAAAGAGAAAGAGAGAGTTATGGTATGTACAACAGAATATTATCATGTAAAAACACAATCAGATATAAACATATTTTCACACGATAATTTAAGTACGCTGTCTCCAAGCGCACGACCAACCCTAATATTTATTTATATTTGCGTTCACAAATTGACTCTCTCCAGGCAACGTATACATTCACAGATGTCTGGAGTGAGATAACTTTGTTAAATGATACTGTATCGATAAGGTCATCAATTCTGCTAAATTTTATTTGACCTGGTACAGATCTGAATGTCGCGATTCAGGCACACTGCTGTGTATAGTCTGTGTGAGCTGAATCTCATGTTTCGTGTACTTTGTTGAGTATAGTATGTTACATGTGAATCTTCTGTATTATCTTTTCTCTGTTGAGTATAGTATGTTACATGTGAATCTTCTGTATTATCTTTTCTCTGTTGAGTATTATTGTATTGTTATTGATTTCCTTACGGCAGGTTAAGGAAGGAAAACAACGTATACAACACAAACACCCAGTGTCTCTGCCAGAAATGGAGACACATATCAAGCAAAAATACAGAGTTGTGGAGGCAACAAACAAACAGAAAAAACTAACAAGATCCCATCAGTATACTAAACAGAAAACAGCACACAACAATCTTTCGCATAAGAACAGGTCACTGCAGACTCAACCGTCACATGCACAGAATAAAGCCTGCTCAGACTGCACAGTGTGCATGCCAGACTGAAACACAGATTCCAGAGCTCATCTTGAAGTCATTTCTATCATATATGAAAAATCGTGGCATATCCCAAAGGACGTAGCCATCAACCACAGTAAACAAGTCGTTGATTTTCTAGGCACCACTTATACGTTCAGAAGTTTGCCATTGCTTTCTGAACGGGTGGCGCCATCGTCCTTTGTTAAAATCAACGGAAACAATTTGCAAGCAAACTGTCCGCAGCGTGATTCGAACTCAGATATTCGAACTATCATATATACACCAACGAAATGAAACATGGCCTCATGAACAAAGCTTACAGAGCAAGCTATGGGACACTCTCGGAGAGCTTCACCTGGCATGCAGCTTCATAGAGGCAACCCATCTTATGGTTTAGACGAGCATACAAAACCGAACGCAAAGAAGAAGGTGAAGATTTCCTTTCGCACCGACTTTTAGAGCCTGTATGCAATGTCCAATGGCCAAAGATAATTTCAATAGTATGAGAAAGTTACTGACATCCAAACAAATTACAAACAGGCTGAAAATTAGAATGATCAAATGCTATATATATTCTATATTAATGTATGGCTCGGAAACATGGACAATGAACAAGCAGATATAAGCAGTTAGAAGATATAATTGATGCATTTGAGATGTGGATATATAGAAGAATAGGAAGTTTCATGGATAGAAAAACAGACAAATAAACAAGTTTTAGGAAAACTAGGCATGAAGAAACAATTATTAGGAGAAATACAATTTAGACAAGTAAAGTATTTTGGGCACATAAAAAGACATGGCACCATGATAAAATCTTTACTAGAGGGGAAAGTTGAGGGGAAGAGCAAGAGGAAGACCGAGAGATAAGTTGGAGGGAAACTTTAAGAAATGGACAGGTTACAGTTTGGCAGGGTGCAACACCAAGGCGAAAGACAGAGGATGCTGGAAATTCATTTGCAGCCAACCTTCGATATGGAGACGACACCTGATGATGATGATTAAATGTCTGCAATTTCTCTTTCCTGGACAATTCGTTCAATCTTCTATGGGTTTGAGTGTCATATTCCTAAACTCTCTCAGTAAATTTAGTTTATCGAGAGCACGCTGTCAATTTGTTCACTATGTTCACATACTTGAACAGGACGATTTATATTAAATCTCGAGTTGAAATGTAGTAAAACTTATACAAACAATGTTTATTTAACGTTGTAAGACCTGTTATTACTGTCGTAATATGAGCATAAGGAAGTTCAGTTAACTGTTAGTGTCAATATTCACACGAAGACAAGCTTAAGTTGTTATGTTGAATGTTGGAGTTCCTACATTCCAAGATATAAATGTGCATATTAATATTGTCATGTATGCAACAAATTACAAAAAGATAGCCACTAACATCGTTTCAGTATAAGAAAAAAAGACCAGAAATCAGTGATGAGCAGTGTGGATTTGTTGAAGGCAAGAGCACTAGCAACACTATATATATCCTAAGAACACTGATAGAAAGATCAATAGAAGTAAAAGCAGATCTATACTTGTGCTTTATAGACTACACCAAGGCGTTCGACAATGTACGCCATCAAGAACTTTCCAAAATGTTAGAGAGCTTAAACATCGACAGCAAAGATCTAAGAATCATTCAGAACATATATTGGCAGCAAACAGCAGCTATAAGAATAGACAAAAATATTGGAACTTTCCAGAAGATCAAAAAGGTGTTAGACAAGGATGCGTAGTATCACCAGACCTGTTCTCACTGTATTGTGAAAGCATTTTAGGTCTATAAAAGATTTTCCTGGAATAGCTGTGGGAGGACATATCATAAATAACCAGAGACACGCTGATGATACTGTCTTAATAGCAAGAAATGAAATGGAGCTACAGAAATTAGTTGATAAGGTTGTGACAGAAAGTAACAACAAAGGACTCAGTTTGAATATTAAGAAGACAGAAGTTATGATAATATAAAAAAGCAGATTTTGCCAAAATGCACCATCACAGTAAATGGGACTGATCTAAGACAAGTGCAGCAATTTAAATACCTCAGATTCCTGGTAACATCAGATGGCAGATGCCGATCAGAAATAAAGAGCAGAATAGGACAAGCGAAAACATCATTCCTGAAAATGAGAAGCATTATCTGCAACAAGTCCTTGTCAATCCCGATCAGAATACGAGTTATTCAGTGCTACATAGAACCAATACTGACATACGGATGCGAGTCATGGACAATGAACACACAGATCGAAAAATCTCTGAGGGCCACAGAAATGTGGTTTTATAGAAGAATGATGAGAATCCCATGGACTGCTAAAATGACTAATGTTGAGGTGCTGAATGAGATCAAGCCACAGAGAAAGCTTATCATCAATATAAGAAAGAGGCAGTCATCATTTTTCGGGCATGTGATGAGGGGAAGTTTAGAACACATCGTGACAACCGGTAAAATCGAGGGTAGACGAGACAGGGGAAGACAGAGAGAGAAAATTTTGGATAGCCTGACTTCATGGCACGGTAGAGCGTCAACATCTGAGTTGATAGTAAACACCAACGACAAAGATTTGTGGAGATCCATGATCGCCTACGCCAGCCTGCACGGCACCTGATGATGATGATAAGGAAAAAAAACGGACACTGATCCTTGCTTGAATTGCATTGAAAAACAAAGAATGAAGTGGTTTGACCACTTAATAAGAATACATCCAAACTCCACTGTATACATAATCTTCTACAGCAGAACATCAGGGAAGAATTCGAGAGGAAGACCACAAAAAAGATAGATGACATAGCAGAATTCTATCAAACAATCAAAAATAACAATCACCCAAGCCACTAGAACAGCGCAGGTTATAAATAGAAAACCATGACACTGGACAACAACCAGGTAACAATGTCAGGACACAAGAAGACAACAAAGAACACATTGCAACGGAAAGAGAAATTCGTGATACTCTTTCGTGACAGGAGATGACATAGCTATATCGAAATTGTCAATAGTTGATGCATTAGATAACCAAAGGAATCACACTCCAAGTTCACTAAATATCAAACTGGTTCTTGATTTGAATTTTATGATGAGTTGTAAATAAACGTTAAACTGTGCAAGTTTATTGATATACATGCTTGAAAGAGCGCACGTTTATTGATGGAGTGAATATACTTGGTTGAAAGAGCGCAAGTTTATTGATGGAGTGAATATAAGTGGTTGAAAATAGCGCAAGTTTATTGATAGAGTGAATATACGTGGCTGAAAGAGCGCAAGTTTATTAATGGAGTAAATGAGAATTTCATTGAAGGTATGAATAAATATGATTCAAAGAGGAAGTGTAACTTGAAGTGATTGATACATTTATGTTGAGAAAAAGCTGATTAGAGAGATTGGTACAATTGGTTTAAATAGAATTACATCATTAACAGAAAAATAAACACTTTGAGGTATACAAATCTTTTAACAAGACAGATATGTGTAACCTAGAATCGGCCATAACTTCACTAGGCTTAGCTCGATTGTAGTAAGCTAGATTTATGCACGACTGGAATGTGTTCGATTCTTGATAAAGTGTGTTCTGCAGTCTCCCATGGTAAATATCAATAACCAGATTGTCTGAGAAGAAAAAGTTAAAGAAATGTTTGCTGAAATGAGTAAGTGCTCTCGGTTGACACTTTTATTTAATGTTTTCCTCTTTCATCTTCTTCTCTCACATCCCATTGAAGTGTCAAACAGCAACAGATTGGTTACCTGAGTGCTTTCCGGGGCCCATAATTGGGGTGTAAAGAATAGAACCACTGTTACCTGCCACGCATGTCGTAAGAGGCGACTAAGGAGGTTTGGCTGAAATCGGATGCACGTGTCCTAAATGTGTAGAAGTCTATGCGTTTAGGGGCCTACCAAACCAATGTGCAACGTATACACGTTCTTGGCAAAGATAAAAATATCACAAAGAGTGATTAAAATTGATATTAAGGAACGAATGCAAAGAAGAAGAAGAAGCAATGGATTCCCTCCAATCAGATATGTCTTGAGAAGGCCAGATTAGCTATGTCCTGCCTTTTGTCTTTCTCTCTCTGTAGTTCGTCTCTATGTCTTCCCATACCCTCTTGCCTCCCAGATTCCACTTGAGAGTCACATGTGGGTGTCTGGTCATCTTATTCTTAATGTATGTCCCAACCACTTCCGTCTCTTTATTTTGATTTCCTTGTTGATATTATTGATTATTACGTTTTTTGTTGGATGAATGTGTACTATCTTCCATAGGCCTCTTGTAGTTCTTGGATCAAATGTGCTGAATCAATTATCACACTGCTGGTCTTGTATGATTTCCTTGTTGAATATTGAAATTAAGTGTTTGTCTTGGATCAAATGTGCTAAACACATATAGAGCTGGACTGTGTAGACTTTCGCTGGATGAAATGTGCTGAACACATATAGAGCTGGACTGTGTAGACTTGGATCAAATGTGCTGAACACATATAGAGCTGGACTGTGTAAATAGACTTTCAATCTATTTAGGAGAAGAATGGATCCCGAAAGATGGTAGCGTGACCAAAGACCGCAACGTTGTCATTACTCTTGGAAGGTAATGTATAGATTGTGGCAACAGGAAGGCTGAACTCGTAATTAAGCAGCTGATAGAAAATAATGCAGGCGATGATGATGTTGTAGCTTACACCGATGGGTCTGTGCGTCGTAGTGAGAAGTTAGGATGGGGTTTCTTGGCTAGCACGCATGGTAGAGTTGCTGCAGAGCAAAGTGAAGCATACTAGACAACTGCTTCCAGTATGAGGATGGAGGTTAAGACACAAATGCCACCCCCTTTTCCCAGTGACTCTCTGGAATTCCGTTTATTCGGACCGTTGTTGTATCCAATTCTCAGTCGATTCTCCGGAAAGCCCAAAATGGCAGATCACGGTATGAATGAACTTCAATTTATTTAGATTTTCAATTGCTTTTTTAATACTCTTTTCGACATCAGCACAACTACATTGATAAAATATGAAGGGGATGGTCTGCCCTAAACACATAAACAACAACATTTTTATATCACTGGTCGAACCGCTCTGTTGTCCTATCTTAATATATCACACTGACCCCAGATGGAAGATTCTTTGTTCATGCATTGAAAGGGCACACATCCTGGCACCTGATCAGTTTGACACTTTCGTTGTTGTTACCAAACTTAATTTTTAATGATATCGACATTACTGAACATGCGCCGCCATTGATATGTGAAGTCCATTTTACATTTTTGATATATTCTCTATTTTTATTGTTCTCTCATAACTGTTGTAAAAGATCATTGATATCAAAGTTATCATTATGATTGCAGGTTTTATATGTATGCCCTTATCAAATATGAACCGATAACAATCATTATAATTCCGGACGACTGTTTAAATTTTAACAATGCCTGTTATGTGTTTCCTCTTAAAGTTCTGTGGTCGTCTTCATTATTTAAAAGTTGATTTCTTATTGTGATATGTCATTTTATTTGAATATGATTTAGTGTTAGTTGATGCTTAATTCAGTGTGTGGAATTTTATAAACTATGTAGTTTGTTTTCATGTAATGATCGGTTTTATTGTGTGTCAGTTGTTAGTGTCCACTGAACGGATAAAGGTAAACGACAGCTTTACAAAGAAAGTATTTGAATTATGTAGTGATCTTCTTCTTCTTTGCGTTCGTTTTTTACGACCAATTTTAATCACTTTTGTGATATGTTTGATCTTTGCCAAGAACGTTTATACGTTGCACATTCGTTTGATGGCCCCTAAACGCATAGTTTTCTACAAGTTTAGGACATGTGCATTCGATTTCAGCCAAACCTCCTTAGTAGCCTCTTACGCCATGCATGGCACGGAACAGTGGTTCTATTCTTTACACCCCAAATTTGGGCCCCGGTAACAACTCGGGCGTTATGTAGTGATAAAAACTGACGTTTCGACCGATAGATCTTAATTAGGGTACACAAGAAACAGACAATATAATTCTTTACATTATATAAGATGCCCGCCTGCCCAGCATGTTCCTAGCGCGTTGGACTGCGGGTGACTAGCCCTCTGTGTGTGCGGGTTCAGTTCCGCGACTGGCAGAAAAGTCACAGGTTCCCCAGATTCAGGGTGTTCGTGGCACCGGCCGAAGAGCTGAAAGCTCAATTGCTTCTGGATCGGAAAAAAAAACAACAACATTATATAAGATAAGGCGATCATTGGTGTAGTATGTAATACCAGTTGTGAATCCCAGTCGTTAATCAAGGTTGAGAAATATGGATGTCGGTATTGGTACAGCCAGAAAAGAACGACATACCAAATATGCAAAACGATTGATTAATCAACATCCAATTGACGTGTTGGGCCGCTAGACGCTGCTGATTTGTTGAGGCGGAGATAGAAGCAATGATGTATCCGGAGTGCTATGCTCCTATTGAAGGAAAATTTACAATCTAATTAGCTTTCATAGACTGACATATTGTGCTGCCATAGGCTGGGCAGATTGTGCTACCATAGACTGGACATATTGTGCTGCCATAGGCTGACAGATTGTGCTACCATAGGCTGACAGATTGTGCTGTGGCAGTGCTCATCCCATATAATAGCTAGAAAACAAAATGAAAACTTATCCTTTTATAATAGCTACACAACAGAATGAAAATTTATCCTATAAAATTGATACAAATAATGCAATACGTTACATGGTGACTGCAAGAAATGTCTAAATATTACTCTATGCTGATTAATTTTCCTTCTTATAATAATTTTAAATATTTTGGATTTTATCATTTCATCTTTAATTAACTCTTAGTACACGCACAAAGTACAATGAGATGCCTACGAAAAGTTACCAACGACACCAGAAAATGTATAGTCACCAACATCAGCATAAGAAAGAAAGTTGGCACAGAACCTTGCTTGAATTACGTTGAGAAACAAAGAATGAAGTGGTGTGGTCACTTAATAAGGATGCACCCAATATCCACAGGATATAAAGTCTTCTACAATAGAACATCACGCATACAAGAGACAACATTGAATATATAGACATATTTCAAGCGAACGAAAGGAAGGAAGGAAGAACATCACGAAAGAAGACAGAGGACGACAACGAAAAGATGGTTAGATGGCATAGCAGAATCCTGTCATAGAGTAAAAATAACAATCACCCAAGCCAACAGAACAGTGCAAGACAGAAACAGAAAACCATGACACTGGGCACCATTCCGGTAGCAGCATGACGACAAAAGAAGAAGATAAACAAGACCAGCATATTAAGACACCGCTTTTGAGCTCTCATTTTCAGAACGCAGTCTTCAATGGTTACTGTTCAACACAATCTATTATTTGGTTTTCTTTATGTAAAACACCAGATCACTTTATCATATCACAGAGAGAATGTGTCAAGTTGAAATTTGTGTTTAGATATATTAACCTTCTGTATTTAGCAGACAACTACAAAAAACTAATATCACATGGATCTTGTGAATACTCTTCATTTTATATTTAATGGTTGGTTCGTGAAGCGGCTTTTCGGAAAACTAGTACTTCCAAAACGGTTTGTCAGTAATCTCGTTGTAATGTAAAAGTTACAATTTACGAGCTGTAGTTAATGAATGGTGGCGTCTTGGGTTAGGGGATAGTGACTTGGTCTATTAGCCCCGACGTTCCGAGTTCGAATCACGCTGCGGACAATTTGGTTGCAAATTGTTTCCGGGATTTATCGTACAAAGGACGATGGCATCACCCGTTCAGAAAGCAATGGCAAACTATTGATCGTAATAATGCCTAGTAAAATCACAAACAGCGTTAAAAAGCTTGATTTGATTCGCAAAGTCCTGTAAAGGATATGCAACTAAATTTTTTTTTTAGTTAATGAATAAGAAAGTAGAATAAAGTTTTACTAGAATATACTTGTTATTTTGACACCCACACCCAATGTAACCTTAAGTAAATCGGAATATGACCTGATTATTCTCTGTTCAAGAAACAACGTTGTTTATGAAAGACACTCCTAATTAAAGCTCTTTGTTTTATAGAGCTAGCTGGTTGTGTTCTTAAGAACAATGGTATTGTAGGACTTGACAATATGGGCACCGTAAGAAATAAGGGTTTCTAGTTCGAATCAGATGTTTGACAATGGTTTTTTTCCTGAAGCCTGCAATACGTATTCACCGTTTATTTATTGATCAAATAAAGCATTTACAACTGTTAGACGATATTCTGAAACACATGTTACTGATAAAGAAAACTACGCAATATAAAGTAAACATTGAGATTGTCATAAACATTGACAAGTGTTTGGCTACAGAATCTATTCCGTCACACGTCAATGATTCTTTTCTTGTATAGATATTAACAAACGCGTCAGCTAATATATTATCATTGATGTACAGTATAGTAGTTTACGTCACGCAACAGTTCACCTGCTTACAATAATGAACAGAAAATCAACAAGTAATATCTGTCGATTGTTGAGTACTGAAAGAAAAGTTAATCAAGCCAACAATATTACATTTATCTGTTGAGATATCATCTATGAAGACTTTACTTTATTACGTTTTAGCGTATTTATCAATGTATTGCTGTTCTATAAATTTTTTGGTAAATCTCGTATTGAGGACACACACAGTTGCAACATTATTATATTTACAGAAAGAAGATTGCAATCTATGTTAATCAATATACAACCGAATTCATTGTGTATATTTGTGCAAATGAAGCATAGATTTATTATTTGTCACATTATTTTTTCTTATGTCAGTTTAATTACAATATGTTTCCGTTATCTACCTTTTCTATCAAATTGATGTTGTTTGAATAGTATACTTTCTTGTGCGTATTGTGCTGTATCTGTTTTTAATTTCTACTGAATGTAATAGTGTGTTTTATATTGTTTGTTGTTATGTAAGAGATCAACATCATTTAAGCCCCAACGCCTTTTGAATCTTAATTTACCCGAGTGGTTACGGTGCTCAAACTTGGGGTGTAAAGAATAGAACCACTGTTACCTGCCACGCATAGTCGTTAGAGCGACTAAGGAGGTTGGAATGGGTTAGCTACCCCACCGTAAAAACACTAGATGACTGCAGAACGGAGAGCGAAGCAAATAAATCTGGCTGAAACCGGACACATCATCGAAGGATAAGCACCAGAGCTCCAAATGGCCCTGAAGATGTGACGTAAAACACACCAATGCTAAGGGTGCATGAATCAGATTTCTACATGAATAGAATTTATGGGGAGATCTGATACGGAGGTCTGGGAGGTGATCACGAGAGAGAGAGAACCTCAATTTAAAAATAACTGTAGGCCCTACCCGGAAGTGTGGCAACTGGTGGACCCAGTACGGTTGAACAAGTAAACTCCGAGTGTCTCACATCCTTTCGGATGAGAGCTGCTCGGAGCTTCTGCAAGTGTTTAAGTGTCTGCCCATTGTCGTTTATGTAGGCTCCCATCCTCTAGTCGCGATCAAGCGTTGATCACTCCACTTTACGCAGACCTGAGAAGAAAGAGTTGGCGTACTTAACACCAACGTCCAAAACAAACTATATGACTTGGTTGCCAATATCAGGCAGACGCCGGCCTTTATTAGTAAATCCGGAATCGCAATTTAGTGATAACGCTGAAGAAGAAATCCAAACATACCGAGAAGGTCCGTTTTTAGTTATATCAGGGCGTGCAGATCAACAAACAGAAAAATATAGAGAAGCCCATTTTTAGTTATATCAGGGCGTGCAGATCAGCAAACATGAAAAATAAGGATTAACTTTGCAGAGAATATGTTGTTTTGTTGTTACGTAGAAGATAAAGCACAATAAACTGAGACATGCTCTTTTCAACCCAAGGCGACGTTGTTCAGAGCGTTCAAGCAACAACATTAAGATTTAGAACGAGGAACTCAGAGAAAGAGCTAGAAGAGATGCCGGCATATATGGGACATACATTGAAGACCGACCGAAGCATTGCAAGGGCAGCATCGTTTTGAACCGGCAGAGAAAAGAGAGTAGGGAAGGCCTAGAGAGACCTGGTGAAGATAGCTGGAGGCTGATATTAAAAGGATAGGTAATCATGGAAAGAGTTGGAAGATTTGGCAAGAGAGAGGAAGAGCTGGAAGAAGTTTTTATTATTATTTTTTCGATTCAGAAGCACTTGAGCTGAAAGCTCTTCGGCTCGGTGTCATGGACATTGTAACCCTTCAGAGGAGGAGGAGGAGGAGGAGGGAGGAGAAGACGGAGAGAAGGAAGGAGAAGAAGAAGAAGATTAAATGCGTTTTTAATTATGGCGGATGTTTCATCATTGATTGTCCTGCAAAATTCACTTTACTTGTATGAAAATCTGAGACAACATCAAATATATATCGTTGTCACTGACCAAATGTTATTTTGCATGACACTATCTACCATATTAATTCTTTCCCCGTAGAGATTAGCTATCTTTATAAAAATAAAGGAAGAGTAAATTATCTCCCTTCGTATCAATAATTTAAGATGAAATGCAAATTGTCCCCCTTCCTTGTAATTTTGTATTTATTAGAACCCTAAATTATCTCCCATCCTTGCAATGAGAAATACTAATGACTGTATGGAAAATACAATAACTCTATCTACTGCAATACAATTACTTAATATTAGTTTGAAGTATTCTAGAGTTATTACGTTCTCGTAATTGCAATATACATATATGGTTATTAAACAATGTAATATATGTTATAATGCAATACGTGTTAGATTGCATGCTTGTTTTACATAAATATATATATATAAAATAACTTTGTTATTGCAATACATGGGGTACTTATAATATATATATATATTTATGATAGAATGTATTTATCCTGAAGAACTAAGCGGGAGAGAAATGAAACAATTTAATAACAGAATAACACGACAACATGACAAAGAAAATTACCAAATGCGATAGGCATTAGTTGTTGAAAAATCTCGAATAAGTAAGAATACGAACTTTTTAGTGTAGCACAGATTATGTACCGTAACATGGAGCAAATGTTGGATACATAGTTAAGCTGTCTGGCAACATGGAGCAAATGTTGGATATATAGTTAAGCTGTCTGGCAACATGGAGCAAATGTTGGATATATAGTTAAGCTGTCACGTAACATGGAACAAATGTTGGGTATAGTTACTTCTACTGGAAAATGTTGAATATCTAGTTCTGTACTGTAACATAGAACAAATGTTTGATACATAGTTAATGTCTGGAACATGGAACAAATATTGATACTTGTTAACTCTTACAATACGCATAGTAAAACCACCTTTTTTACGCACTGCTTTTAAGAACTACATTTCGTTGCATGGTATTGTGCGATAGTAAGATTCACTGAGACAGCAGTCTATTAGTATAATCCGCCAAATTGTAACAACTATTTCATGTTAAACATCAAACCAGGATAAAATTAGAGAAATTTAGATAATAAATAGAAAAATGCAAATAAAGTTGGCAAACAAAACAATAATGCAGATTAATTAAACGACGCTTTAAAACAAGAAAATTAAGCTTGTTTGTTATGTGTTGGATTGCTATATATAGCCGAGGCACGATTTTTCAACCTGAGACAGATGTCCTTTTTTTGGTTATATCAGAACGTTTAGAAAACTAATCAAAAACAAGAGAATGGAAGAAGAAATCGGAAGTGTAACATTATCCTGATTTAGTATCCGTTCAAATAACGAGACAATCAATATTCATATTTTATTCATAAATAAGCATTTTTTTCTTATTTAGAGAGACCAAGGAACACCATATTATATTCTAATTTTGTTTTACATGCTTGCGTGTATTCTTTAAATTGTACAAGCTGTAACTTTCTTGATCGAACTGTTTTATTGACTGTCATTGAAACCAGCTATTTGAAGATTGTAATGTAAGAATCATCAACATCATCATCAAATAGCTTGTCCTGAACAGAAGTTCCCACACTAACAGTTCTTCGGAAATGAGCTCTCTCATAGGTCAATGTCCCACCCCTGCAGCCGCTATGCTAAAACAATTAGTTACATCCTAAATCCATCTTCTCCGTGGTCTTTCACTTCTTCTCTTTGTTGGGATGCCTCCTCCATAATGGTCTTCTCTAACCCTTCGTGTCTCTCTTACATGTCCAAACTACTTCAATTTTCTAAATTTATTTTGTACCACCAACCAGTTTTCTTTGATTTTGAGTTTATTCTGGATATATTTGTTTGTTCTCTTCTCTGTGATATACGGCATGAATTTCTGTCACTTTTCTGACCAGAAGTGAAAAGTATTTAATGCATCTTTTAGACAGAAGCACGATTCTTTCTCATTATGTTTGCTGTTTTTATTATCTCTTGATATGGTTGTGATTTTGTACAATATTGATCTCTATTTTTTTTTTTTTTAAATCCCGATCAGAAGCACTTGAGCTTTTCACCTCTTCGGCTCGGTGCCATGGACATCGTAACTTTCGGTTCGGTGCCACGAACACCGTAAATCTGGGGAATCTGTGGCTTTTTCTGCCATCCTGCGGAATTGAACCCGCACACACAGGGGGATAGTCACCCGTAGTCCAACGCGCTACGAATACGCTGGGCAGACGGGCATTGTTCTCTATTAAAACCTGATATATATTTTGGTATCCCTCACCTGAAACTTGTCTGTTCAATCGTCTTAGAGCAATATCAGATATAGCAACATCGTCTATGCTGCGTTTGTTGTGAGCAAAAGATCTGAGCAATGCCAGCGTGTCTCTCACCACATAATGTCTTTCTGAGAATTTAATGAATTTATCGCTGCATTATTAAATAATATAATAAATACCAGAAGTTATTTTGTTATTATTGTTCTAGAATGATCTCCAGAATGTATGGATTTCATCAATGGATATCAACTTTTATCTATGGATGTCATAGTAGAATACGTAACTGATTAGTGATTAGTATCATCATTGCACTCTGAACAGCTCCATAGTATCAACACGACACTCTGAACAGCTCTATAATATCAATACGACACTCTGAATAGCTCCATAGTATCAACATGACACTCTGAACAGCTCCATATGTGGTACGATCTCCTCCCGAATATCTTTACCAGCGTACAACAATTAATAACAACTGTTCGGTGTTGATTAATCAAATGTTTCGTGTCTCTAATAAAATTTTTACACTGAAAGATCGCAGTGCTTCAGTATCAGAGTCAATAGTGTGTTGTTGTCGTGTTAGGACCTTCTTACAGCATCATTGACTAAGTTACTGCTGTCTCCGCTGGCTCTCTGGGGCTCCATTTACTGTGGCCGTACAGCATCATTGACTAAGTTACTGCTAGCTCTCTGGGGCTCCATTTACTGTGGCCGTTGAAGTTTATGACTCAGTCAATGCTTCGGAAGATCCAGAATGTCAAGTTGCGGTATTAGTAGATGTCGTCTATAGAGGTTTCCAACTTCCAGCGACTCACGTGGATCTACTGTCCTGGGCAGGCGGATGTTCCCGACAACGAGAGATCGGACAGGCTTGCGTCAAAAGCATCAGTTGTTGGGGTGCTTATGATGGATAAGGGAGATGTTCTTCGATATCTTGGCGACCAGTTGTTGGATGAGGACACTAACATTGATGTTGAATCAATCCCGCGATTTAAAGAGTTTGGGATGACACATTATACAAGTAGAGTTGCATGCTTGAGGTACAGAGAGAGGTGTGTGTTTAACCAGCGTGCCACGAGAACCATCAGTATGCGTTTTATTCGACATATGCTGGAGGATACTTAGCACATATGGGTCTACTCAGTCTGTTGTGACGTCAATTCAATAATCAATAACAACTATGCTATCGAACTAAAGCGAGAACACCGGTTAACGATTTAGAGAAAGTACAATAAGTCAAACAACACTTAGCAAAAAAACCACAATACATAAGTGTGTAAGCAAGGAACACAATCACAATATAGATGAGACTGCAGTAAAACTATGTAGAACGAAACACGTAATAACAAAGTACTGTCGTTTTACAAATTATAAAAACAATGACAATATACAGCAACGTTTCAACCTTGATAAAGGCCTTGTTGGTCGAAACGTTGCTGTATAATGTCATCGTTTTTGTAATTTGTAAAACTACAGTACTTTGTTATTACGCGTTTCGCCATTAAGCAAGGAATACAATCACAATAACTAGATGGTACCAACTTTGCTCTGGAGTGTTATCAGAGCTTCTAGCGTGTCTGTCTGCTGATAGTTCTCTAGATATCCGTCTCAGTTTCTGTAGGCGATCACTGAAAGAGAGATCAAATTGTGATCAATATCTGCGTTAATTATCTATATCCATATTTGTTATTGTCATATTTGATATGTTACAAATTATTGCTATGCTATCGATATTATTTCTGACCACGTGGTAAGCTCACCCCAATGTGAAATGAAATGTTTTAGGAAGGCAGTGGAGGTCACCACGAAAGATACATTACGAAATGAGGACATCAGAAGCAGAGTGGGCATAACTTCATGCACCGAATACATCGAAAGACAACAAATACAGTGGTTTGGACATTTAATAAGAATGGAATACAACCAACCACCAATAACATCATACAATAGAAAGAGATCAGGTACTAGAGCCAATGGAAGACCAAGAAAAAGATGGATAGACAATATCAGGACGACTCTAAATAAACACACAGATATAGCACAACAGGGCGACTCGTCTGGACATAGAACACAAATTAAAGCTCACACCCTACGCTTAACGGCAAGAGTGGACACCCAATTCCAACATCCGCCTAGGGAAAGACAATTGACTGTTTCTGCATTTAATGTTAATACCATTTCTAGTTTTTCACATTTACTTAGTTTTTCGTTTGTAGTCACATATTTTTATTTTAGGGACGTCAGTGATTAATTTTGATGTCAGCGTCAATAAAATAGCCAATAACAGCAGCTAATGAGCGGAGAATCATAACGACAGAGATGAGGTGTCTTAGAAGAGCTGCAGGTGTGACAATAACATGACCAATAACAGCAGCTAATGAGCGGGAAATCATAACGACAGAGATGAGGTGCCTTAGAAGAGCTGCAGGTGTGACAATAACATGACCAATAACAGCAGCTAATGAGCGGGAAATCATAACGACAGAGATGAGGTGCCTTAGAAGAGCTGCAGGTGTGACAATAAGAGACAAAATTAGAAATGAAGAAATCAGAAGAAAACTAGATGTGAAACCAGTCATGCAATTCATAAAAGAGCAACCGATTAGATGGTTTGACACCTAATAAGAATGTATTGGTGTCGTTTAATCACAGAGAGCCACACACAAAAAATAATGAGTACAAAGCAAGAGGAAGACCACGCAAAAGATGGAGCAACGGCATCACGAAAAGGCTTACGAAAATGAATATCAGCTTACAAACTGCCTTAAAACAAGCACACACAAGATTACCCCCTCCAACACTTCTATAAAGAAGTAAATGGTGGAAAAGAAGAAGAAGAAGAAGAAGGGATTTATTGTCTGACTGTATATGTTATGTCTGCTGTTTAGGAAGTCTGAATTTCTTCGCTTCCTGTGGATCCTTTGTTTGATAAAGACCTTTTCGTCGAAAGGTCGCTGTATATTGTTTTTGTACTTTGTAAAACTACATTCATCATCAAGGCGAATATCCTTTATAGGACGTTGCTCTTTTTGTAGTGCATCTGAAATTCAATCTGTCTCTAGCCAGTTCACCCACTTCGTCGATGGTCATATTCATGGTTTCTTTAATATCTTGTAGCCATCTTCTTCTTGGTCTGCCTCTGCATCCTGGGACCCTACCCTCTAATATTGTTCTTTCCAGGCCATCGTGACGTTCAATGTGACTACTTTCAATCAATCAAGTGCCATGCCTGCCGGCGTAGGCGATCATGTCTCTCCACAACTCTCTTTGCTTGGTGCATGTAATCAGTTCTGACGTCGATATTTTGTCGAACCATGATGTCAGGCCATCCAACATCTTCTCCCTCTGTCTTCCACGATCTCTCCTTCCCCGAATTTTACATGTAGTCACCAAATGTTCTAAACCTTCTCTTCGCATTATATGCCCGAAGAACCTTGATTGGCGGATTCTTATTCTTTTGATAAGGTTTCTTTGTGTGCAGGCCTGATTTAAAACCTCCACATTTGTTTTCTTTGCTGTCCATGGATTTCTCAACATTCTTCTGTAAAACCACATCTCTGTGGCTTCCAATGATCGTATTGATTGTTTGTTCATTGTCCATGATTCGCTGCCATACATAAGTATTGGTTCAATATAGCATTGGAGTACTCGTTTTCGTAATGTCATTGGTAGTGAGTTCACGCATAGTGTGTTTTTCATTTTCATAAAAGCTGCTTTCGTTTGAGCTATTCTACTCCTAATCTCTGTTTTACATCTTCCATCTGATGTTAGGAATGTTCCTAGATACTTGAATCGATGAACTTGTTTCAGTGTTGTGTTTAGTTATTTTGATATTGCATGTTGGTGTTTCTTGTTTCTTGGAGACAACCATAACTTTAAAGTATCTAATTTTTCTGTATAGTATATTGTTTATCAGCCAATTTTCTTTAACATTTAGTTCTTTCAGGACATCAGTGTTCTTTCTTTTTTCCGTCCATGGTATTCGTAGGATCTTTCTGTAACATTTAGTTTCGAAGGACTGGATTTCGTCATTACTTTGTAAAATTACATTACTTTGTAAAATTACATTACTTTGTAAAATTACATACTGTAAAATTACATATATTCAGGGCCATTACTATATAGTTTTACTGCAGTCTTCCCTTATATCGATAACACAACCATTACCATGATGTATCACCCCGGCTGGCACAGGCGATCATGGCTCTCCACAGTTGCCTGTTCTGGTTACTTGTTACCTGTTGGAATGTTGGATCAGTTTCCTGTCATCAAGTTCGACTATCGACATTTGTTTTTCTCTTAAATTCTATGCCGGGTCCTTCATTGATTTTGACAGTTGTTTTTATTTTATTATAAAACTCCATTTCTCGTTACAGGTCAGATAAAAATATTAACCGCTTCTTTGTTATGTTGATAATGAAGAGTCTATGAGTGGTGACCTCTTTCAGCAATTCAGCAATAGTCATTCTAACTGTCCATTGGCGTATTAGCAGTCTATATAACCACATCTCTGGGGTTTGCAGTGATTTTTTAATGTATATTTATTGACAGTTAGTGACAGATTCAGTCAACAACCTTGAGTGAAAGGTAAAAAGATTTGGTCTATCTCAAACGGCATACAAAACACACAAGATGTGTCAACAATGTTATCTTTTATACTGGTTAATATCGCCCATGTGGTGCCGAGGCCCACCACACGGAAAGTAAAGAATAGTATCACTGCGACCCACAAGGCATGTCGAAAGAGGCGAATGATGTAGGACCTAGGAAAACTACCCTAGTAAATAAAAGAGTATCGTAGAAATCGAATGTGCTGGCTTACTTGTAGACGCATAACTGGCACAACGTACAATCGCTCTTGGGCTCAGATCACATAAAAATCACACAGAGTGGCTAACAAGTGGTTGATATGGAGCGTTCAAAGAAAAAGATGAAGATATTAGTTAATATTATTGATTTATTCATTATCTGGTATCTCCACGTCGAAGGTCGATTGCAGCAATAGATCTCCAACACGTATTGTCTGCTCATGTCGATGTCAAGTAATGTTTCATTCACAATTATGTAGTTGTCTTTATTCACACCAGCTTACTCTCAAAATGTTCTTGAAATATTTAATAGTAGTAATATTTTACATCTTGTTTTATGTGTCAAAATTATTTGATATATCTCCATTTGATATTTCTCAACAATTCTCTCTTGGTTCCTAACTTCGTCTCAATGGCGAAGTGGTCGTGGCCAAGTGGTCAAGTGGTCAAGTGGTCAGGCAGTGGTCAAGTGCCGGGCAAGTGGCCAAGTGGCAAGTGGCAAGTGGTCAAGTGACAAGTGGTCAAGTGGTCAAGTGGTCAAGTGGTCAAGCGGCAAGTGGTCAAGAGGGCAAGTGGTCAAGTGGCCAAGTGGTCAAGTGGTCAAGTGGCAAGTGGCAAGTGGTCAAGTGGTCAAGTGGCCAAGTGGTCAAGTGGTTTTCCTGTCAAATTGAAGGTTGTGGGTTCGAATTCGAGACACATGTGCAAGTTTTTCATGAGATCTCTAGGATTGTTGCAGAAGCTACGGAGATCGTGCTTTGTACAGTGCTCTCGGTAGATGGCATGCCATCTCTGCCGACAGGGACGGGGTCGTATAGGGAACCCATTGTTATGCTGTCAATCCTTCGCTTTTGGACCCTTTTGTTTATAAGACTTACTTGTATATCTCCTTGTCCAAAGAGATGTCATCAATTTTGAGATGTGATCAATTTTGAGATGTGATCAATTTTGAGATGTGATCAATTTTGAGATGTGATCAATTTTGAGATGTGATCAATTTTGAGATGTGATCAATTTTGAGATGTGATCACTTTTGAGATGTGATCAATTTTGAGATGTGATCAATTTTGAGATGTGATCAATTTTGAGATGTGATCAATTTTGAGATGTGATCAATTTTGAGATGTGATCAATTTTGAGATGTGATCAATTTTGAGATGTGATCAATTTTGAGATGTGATCAATTTGTTTGAGATGTGATCAATGTTGAGATGTGATCACTATTTTGAGATATAAATCAAGGATTGATCATGAGAGACATTTGATTATCAATTTAATTGATATGGATCATTGAGATGACATAATGTTTTGAGGGATCATTGAAATGATCAATTGAGATGACATTGAGGTATCATTGAGATGTATCAATTTTGAGATGGACAATTGAATGACTGAGAGACAATTGAGAGACAATTGAGATGATCATTGATGACATTGAGAGATCAATTTAACAAACTTATGAATTGTTTTGTCGACAATGTTGAAATGTCTATTTTCATGTATGATTATACTTCATAATAAATCAACGATGGACGTGTGCATGAGCAAGTCATATTTTGTTATAGAAGCTTTCAGGAGTGCAAAAACATAATTCTTAACGACATTATCAAGGAGTACTTTTACTCTTAGTGTTAGTTATGTAAGCTAATATGTAAGCTAATAAATTTGGAAATTTGTAAACTCAATATAACATTATTGTGATCCTCTTGTTAATTAACACTGAACATAAAATATATATATATATATATATATATAGTTACTAATAGATTAAAAATGTTTTAAAATTTAGCGACTTATGCCATATTATCTTTATATAGTTCCTACATTTCGTTATGTGAACCTCGAAATGTAGATTGAAGAATCCTTGCAAGATCAATGTTCTGTTTTGTTCCATACCAGGGGGTCATCCAATGGATATAGCTGACATTCTGAACGTTCTCATAGAATGTGGCCATAAACATTTTTAAACATTTAAACCAATCCCCGTTATCTGCTAGATTACAAGAGCTGGAATTGAAGATTGGGGTGGCAAGAAAAGAACAGTACAACAGGTGTATGAGTTGGATAATCAATCAAAATCGAACTGGTTACATTCCGTGGCTGAACGCTGTTGGAAATATTGCTGATGAGATCGAAATACTTATTGACATATCTGGAGTGGAATGAAGATGTTCCAAACTGAAATTGTTTTGTCTCTCTTCGTGCAAGAAAGTCAGAACTTTGTCCAGTAAGACTATATAGTTTTCGTGACTTGTTGATGTGTGTATTTATTTCAAGTTATTGGTTTTATTCTGTAGATAATAATCTACAAGTCCGTCTATGGAAAAACTTTGTTTCGTGTAAAATGAAATCAAGACGTCTAATCCGGTTGGTTAATTACTATCTACTTTTAATATCAATTTACATACACTAACTGTTAGTGAGGACGTTTACGTCTATCTCATTCATCACTAACTGTTAGTGAGGACGTTTACTGCACTAGATCAATCAATTTCATACACTACTGTTAGTGAGGACGTTTACTGCAATATCATTTCCATACACTAACTGCCCTTAGTGAGGACGTTTACTGTTCTATCTCAATTTCCATACACTAACGTTATGAGACGTTTATGTACTATATCATCCATACACTAACTGTTAGTGAGCGTTACGTTTAAACTGGCTATCTATTCATAACAACGTTAGTGGGGACGTTTACTGCTGCTGGTCTCAATAGTCGAGTATCAATATGCTTTACCGATCGGAAAAGAACATCACATAAACAGTTCGATTCAGGTGATAACACAAGATGAGTGGTGGATTTAGGTTTTGAAAACATCAATAAAATAACGATCAAATGACGGTTCTCCTCCATCTAACTGGAAAATCGTGATAATCTCATCAACAGTATGAAGATTAAATCGTTTAATGTTATTGTTTTGATCGCTTCGAATTGCTATATTAGCAATCGGAAATGTTTGATCTTCAAGTTTCTTCCATCCATTTTGAATCCTCTTAGTATACGATAACGATGAGCTTACCCATTGTCCCTTCAAGTGGGTTTATCCCATTGAGCAATGATACTAGGATTAAGCTGCTGACTCGCTGAATATGTCATATGTTGTTGATTTGTAAAGACTATTTACATAACGTAAAATTAAACTTAAATGTAATTTACATTTTTATAAGTATGCATCTTAGCTTTTGATAGTATTTTCGAACAGTTAATTCCTAATACGTATATATCGTGGTTAGTCTGTGCCCGATATTCCCTTTGGGGTTAGTCGGCTGCAGAATTATTTTTGGGAGTCTCTGTGGCAAAGTGGTTAAGACCTTGCCTTGCATTCTAAAGGTTGTGGGATCGAATACGGATTACGTCATTCAGTCCATATGTGTATTTTTTTCCGGAGATTCCTGGGATTATTTATGGTTGAACGAAGTTCGTGCTTTGTGCAGCCTCGACGTGTGGTTTGCTATTTCTGCCTAGAAGGACGGAGCCATATGGGGAAATTTGGTGCAATAACATCAGTTCTCGCCTTTAGATGCATTAGAGAGCGGGAGAGAACGAGAGGACATACAGCTGCTTGTCCGAAGCTGTAGTCACTCGTGTCCAAATTATATGTTTCATTTTCTCCTCAGCAGAAATAAGATTTGACCTTAACGGAAACACCCAAACGTTTAACCATTCGACAACATGCTTTCCTGGGGGGGTTCTGGTCTTGAAAATCAAGAAGCTATTTTCGTTGTTTTCATATTAATATAAAATTTGTATAAGCATTTTGAAAGAGTATGACTTAGAAAAGTAGAAACAAATTGGTAAAAAAATGTCAAAGTGTTGCCATGAAACAATACAAAATGGTGCTAAAACAAAATTTCAAATGCCTAAGGCTCTGAATCTAAGGAATGTAAATGAATTCTGTTTTCACTCTAAGGTGGGCAATTGTAATATCTAAAATATTACACATGATTTTTAGGATATATTAAATATTTAATTTTATAAATTTTTGTAAAAATTCCTCAAATTTGTCAAAAGCTGTTTTTGGGGGGTGTGTTTACACAAAAATTCATCAAAAATGTAATATTTAATATATCATAAAAAGGATGTGTAATTTTGTAGATATTACAATTGCTCACCTTAGAGTGAAAACAGAATTAATTTATATTCATTAACTTCAGAGCCTTAGGGATTTGAAATTTTGTGCTTGGCAACGCGTTGACATTTTTTTTTACTCATTTTTTCTACTATTCTAAGTCATAATCTTTCAAAATTGTTATACAAATTCTACATTAATACCAAAGCAGCGAAAAAAGTTTCAAGACCAGAATCACCCTTAAACGTAAGGACAACGAAAACAAACTATTCCAATCATTCAGATACATAGCAAGACAATATTGACACTAGTATTAACTGCTACTTTGAGACGGAATATGCCCATGTCTTCTAATAGCACATGTGAAAAGAAATGACAAACATTCTTGAGGGAAGAATTATGCAATAAAAATATTAAAAAAAACCAGACATAGCTAACCAAGCTACAATACTGACTAGTTTAAACAAAAGTTTAATGTGACCGGGCAAATTAATTTTATTAGAAGAATTTAAATGATCTAAAAGTTCAATAACAATACGCCATTTGTTCATGACAGTTAGACATTAAATGTCTCAAACCCGCATTCTCAAAGATAAGGCCGCAGCAGGAAATGTGACTTCAACTGAAATAATGCAGCAAGATATAAACTCCAAACTTATGATAATCGACGCCCAAGCACCGAGGCGCTACAATATGTGCACATTCCTTTCAGTTTGCTAAATGTAGTAATTTCAGATATATTTACAATAGTTCTAATCATGATTCGGGTGTCTCTGTAGCGTAGAGTCTAGGTGCTTCCCATGGAGGTGAAAAGACAGATGATAAAAAGTACTTTTCTACCAACACTTTGTTACCAGTGCCAAACTTAGTCCCTGACAGCAACACACCACAACAATCTCACTACTTGTGAAGTGAAATGGAAGGCAGTGGAGGTCACCAGGAAAGTTCGACTGCGAAATGAGGACATCAGAAGCAGAGTGGGTATAACTTCATGCAACGAATACATCGAAAGACAACAAATACAGTGATTTTAACATTTAATGAGAATGGAATACAACCAACCACCAATAACAGCATACAATTAAAAAGAGATCTGGTACTAGAGCTAATGGAAGACCAAGAAAAAGATAAATAGACAATATCAAGACCACACTAAATAAACACGGATATAACATAACAAGGGTGACTCATCTGACACTGGAACGCAAATTAAAGCCCCTACGCTTAACGGCAAGAGTGGACAACCAATCCACCTGTGGAAAGATATATCTGTCATCGGAGTCTCTGCTGCGCAGTGGTTAAGACGTCTGCTTTACGTTCTGGAAGTTGTAGATTCGAATCCGGACAGTAGCTCAGTTCAGATGTTCCTTTATTGCTCAGATCCCTGTGATTTTCGCGGAAGCTACAGAATTTGTGCTTTGTGCAACACTCTTAGCAGGTGGTATGCCATTTCTGCCGAGAGGGACGGAGGGATATTGAGAAACCCGGTGCAGTGAAGTCCATCCTTCGCTTTAAGACTCAATTATATACAAATCGACTGTACACAACGCAGTAGTGTAGAAAAGTCAAAGATTAATTTGCCATTCATTATTCACTACCGTTTACATGCCGCTAGGATAATGTTATTTATGATAGTACGTTTGAATACGCCTCGTTGATATTTATTGCTGAATCACTTTCATGTCACTCTTTAATATATTATTTTGTAACTTTCTGCCCCGTGAGATGCGTGATAGTGTAGAGGTTAGTGTACATGTTTTGTAGGAGTGGGGTCCCAGTATTAAATCTCACAGAGGATTGAACATTGTTTAAGACAGTAACGGTTGTCATGCTGACCTAGTCTCAATTTGGTAACCGAGAAGGACTGGGAAGTAGAGACCCCCCACGGGAGGATGACTACATTATCTGTCGAGTATAAAGGTGAAGTCGAGTATAAAGGTGAAGGATTGACTTTGTTACATGGGAGTTCCCCGTTTGAATCCATACCTCTCGGCAGAAATGGCATGCCACCCGCCAAGAGTGCTGAATTTTTGTTTTAGACAACATAATGTATGTATGCATGTATGTATGTATGTATTAAAGTATGTATGTATGTATGTATGTATGTATGTATGTATGTATGTATGTATGTATGTATGTATGTATGTATGTATGTATGTATGTATGTATGTATGTATGTATGTATGTATGTATGTATGTATGTATGTATGTATGTATGTATGTATGTATGTATGTATGTATATATGTATGTATGTATGTATGTATGTATGTCACAGAAGACACAATCGATTGTCACTAGACAAGCACTTGAGTGGGAAACCGCAGGAAACGGAAAAAGAACACCTAAACAAATCTGAAGATCGAGTCTTTTTGAGGAACTGAAAGATACCAGATTTTCTTAGGAAACCATAAAGAAAAAACAGCATAAGACCAAGAAAGATAAAGTACAGTTGTTGATCCAATGCTTCACGAGGAGCGGAGATGAACAAGTAAGCAAGTAACGACGATTGACAATTCAGCCGTATGTGTATGTGGACAGACACCCCAGAGTGTCCATCTTATACTTCAAGACTAGCCTGAATATGATATGCTACGACAAACCCACTAATCCAATGGAACATCACTGGAACATATATAAATATATATATATATATATTTATAAATGCGAACATCCCCGTGAGCTACAAAAGAGAGGGAAGCTCATACAGGAATCATCATCATCAAATAGCTTGTCCTGAGCAGAACTTTGTCACCCCAACAGTCCTCCAGAATTTCTCTCTCATAGGCCAGATGTCCTGCCTCTGCAGCCGTCATGTTCAAACCATCAGTTACATCCTGAATCCATCTTCTCCGTGGTCTTCCTCTTCTTCTCTCTGCCGGTATGCCTCCTTCCAAGATGGTCTTCTCCAATCTTTCATGTCTTTTTATATGTCCAAAACATCTCAATTTTCTCTTTCTTATTTGTAGCATCAGCCAGTTTTCTTTGATTTTGAGTTCTTTCTGGATAGATCTATTTCATACAGGAATACAAACTTCAATATAGAGACACTATTTAAGACGATAGAAATGGAATAAAGGATGTGATGTACGTTTTCTCTTCACTGAAATGCTTACTGCAAATCACGAAAAAATAGAATGCATTTATTGTTGTAATTAACGAATGGAAACAAGGAATATACAATGCACAAAATAGTAGTCTTACAAAGATAATAAATATACAGTTCACAATATAACTTCATGTTAGAAAAACTGATTCTGTTTATGGATATCAGCATTTAAAAGTTACAAAAGAGCGTGGGAGATTGTTCAGAAGGAAAATACGTGATTGCAAAAAATGTATGTTTGTAAATATACTTTTTAATTATGTTACTTAAAGAAAGAAAGTGTGTTTTTTTATTACAAACTAGAGAACTATAGATTAGTGTCAGTTGTAATCAGTGCTCTAACAGTTTGCGTTATTATCAAACTTTAATCTTTGTATTTATGTAATGTAAGATTAGACCTCCTCTAATAGAATTCAAGTGTGAATTACAAAGTTGTTAATATGAATTCAACAAGGACAAGACAAACAGAGCTAATACAGTTGTTGTTGATCTATATTTCAAACTAGTAACAGTACAGCCATTACTACTAAACATTCTTGTCTTGGGGGGTCTATGTGGCTAAGTGGTTAAGCTTATGCCTTTCGTTCTGAAGGTCATTGGTTTAAATCTCGTCCGCACCATTCTATTCACGGTTGCTTTTTTCCAGAGACCTCTAGGCTTGTTGCCAGAGATACGGAGTTCGGGCTTTGTGCAATACTCTCAGCAGGTGGCGTGTCATTTCTACAGAGAGGGATTGAGCCCTATTGAGTAAAATCTGGCTCAAGGAAATCAATTCTTCGTCTTGATACTATTGTTACGCCCGAGTGGTTACCGGGCCCAAATTTGGGGTGTAAAGAATAGAACCACTGTTACCTGCCACGCATGTCGTAAGGAGGTTTGGCTGAAATCGGATGCACATGTCCTAAACGTGTAGAAGTCCATGCGTTTAGGGGCCTACCAAACCAATGTGCAACGTATACACGTTCTTGGCAAAAATCAAAAATATCACAAAGAGTGATTAAAATTGGTCGTAAAGAACGAACGCAAAGAAGAAGAAGATACCATTGTTAGGTTTTATTCTTGTTTTCAATGAAATATTAGTCTGCAGCTTCATTCCAGAAGAAATGTTTAATAAAGAGTTATGCACTTTTCCGAAAGATCCTACGAATACCATGGACAGAAAAAGAAAGAACACTGACGTCCTGAAAGAACTAAATGTTAAAGAGAATTGGTTGATAAACAACATACTATACAGAAAATTACATACTTTGGTCACATCAAACGTCACGATGGCCTGGAAAGAACAATACTAGAGGCAGGGTCCCAGGACACAGAGGCAGAGGCAGACCAAGAAGAAGATGGTTACAAGATATTAGAGAAACCATGAACATGACCATCGACGAAGTGGGTAAACTGGAAATAGACAGAGTGAATTTCAGATGTGCTGCAAAGAGAGCAACGTCCTATAAAGGATACGCACCTTGATGATGATGCACATTTTATAGTCAGATACGATAACAATTGGCGAGCTTTCAAAACTTACTTGGAGACAGACCAACATCAAAAGACAAAGATGGAGGTATATTGAACATGTATAAAGTATGTAAATAAGGATAATGACTATGCCATCTCTCCAATGAAGAGTGGGTGTGAAGAGAAGGCAAACATGGAGATTTCGGTGGACTCCGGAACGGAACATTTAAATGTTGTGTGTGTAAGATGTATGTGTCAAAAGGGGCACGAAACGGATATAGAGAGATAAGATTTCAACTCTCGCTATCCATCAAGTTCGTTTCTAGATCGTCGGCACCTCACCTAGGACAAGGACGCATTTATAGCTATTGTCAGGGGAGCCTAGTTCCAAAACATATTAAATGATTATAACAATAGTTCATTAAACAACTGGTGTATGGATAACATATAAATACTGGGAAAAACACTTCTATATATATACATAAGATTACATAAGATTACATAAGATTACATAAGATTACATAAGATTACATAAGATTACATAAGATTATATAAGATTATATATGTATAACATTACAATTGTAAGATTATAATTTCTCATCATGTTGTAACAGCCACAGTAGAAAAACGTAACCAGTATAGTAGGATATCAAAGACGCTATGGGAAACATGCATTTCTCCAGAAGCAAAGTCGAATCAGAAGTTGTTGTCAAGATTCGCTCATCAAGGATGTGTAATCAACCTACTGTGCCTAGAATGCAAAGCGGTTCAGATCTACACTATAGGAATGCGAACTCGTATATTTCAGGTAGGGGTTTTTAGTACAACCCATTTTCTGACTAATAAAAGTAAATCCCTGTATGTTTTCCTTTTCTCTAAATGAGTTTACTAAGGAAGGTTGAGACGGGCTGGGCTCGAAGACGAGAGTTGGAGTCTCTGAAGAGAATCATCATTGGCCTCTTTGTCTCAGGAGAAAATTGATCTTGCGTCACGTAGTATGTTCTGCGCTGAATCAGAACGTTTCTTGTGGCTGTAATGGCCTATTCTGGAGCGGTAATCCTTGTCACAGTTGCTGCAGATAGAACTGGAGACTGGAATTGATATATATTTTTTTCCCGATCCAGAAGCACTTGAGCTGAAAGCTCTTCGGCTCGGTGTCATGGACATCGTCACCCTTCGGTTCGGTGCCACGAACACCGTAAATCTGGGGAACCTGTAGCTTTTCTGCCAGTCCGCGGAGTTGAACTCGCACATACAGAGGACTTGTCACTTGTAGTCCAACGTGCTACGAACACGCTGGGCACGCGGGCTGGAACTGATATATAAGATGTTCTCTCTGCACTCTGTGTTCTCTTTTGCCTCCACATGTGATGTTGTTTTTCTTCTTTTCTTTTGAGCCGCCCCTCACTGCCGCTCGCCATGCTTGCCTGTCATTGGCCAGCCGCTCCCAGTATAGAGAATAGAGCTGACACAAATCAGTTATATTATTTTTATCAGGGCGCGCAAACGTAAAGGGAATTGGACGGGCCGATAGGCTTGCTGGTATGGCTGTAGAAAGCAGACGAGCAATGAATCATGCTAATCTTCTGAATGCCCTAAGGAAATGAGGGCGTGTAAGCGATTAAAGGATTGGCGTTGAAACTGCAACTGTAACCAGACTCTAAAATTACCAAATCAATCGTGATGTAGTCTGACAGTAGGGCTATACTGTAACTCAAAGAAGAATAGTAAACCAACATAGAACTGATGTAGTAAGTTGCTACACTCTGAGAGACATGCTGAGGAAGAGATCGGAAAACTTATGGATTAATTGGTCCGATGTGCAGTAACAATAGCCGTCCATAGCAAGCGATGATGACAACAGCCTCAGACGTGTGCTGCTGCACCTCTCTGGTGTGCGTGGTGGTGACTGTAGAGTTCAATCCTAGAACACAATCCCTTATCACAGGTGGGGCATACATGATCAAGGTTATACATGTGGGTGTTGTGTGTTCTGTCTTTCGCACAGCTCGTTTTCTCTGTGCCTCAGCGGCACGACGGTTCTTATCTATGTGAGTTCCTCTTGTGTTGTTACAGCGCCACATTTGGCGATCTTGCGCCAGGGATTTCCAGGACGTATATTGAAACATTTCAGAGACACTTTAATAGTATCTTTATAGCGTTTTTTTCTGTCCACCAGGTGAAAGTCTGCCCCCTTCAAGCTCGCCATACATCCACTGTTTTGTCAACCGATGAACAGTGAGGCTGACCCTCGACTAAATTTAACATATTTTCCAGAACACTGGTTACAAGTTCACGGTGAAGTCAGAACTTGTTCATGTTCATGAAGTCTCTACATTCTTTGTGACTCACTAGTAAAGATTTCTTTCTCTACTAAGTTTTAGTTATGTCGTTCTACATAAAGTGGACACACCTACTTTAATTCAAAACCAAATTCAACAAAGATACGTGGCGTAACTGTGTTTTCAATATATTTATCATCATCATCAAGGTGCGTATTCTTTCTAGGAAGCTGCTCTCTTTGCAGCGCATCTGAAATGCACTTTGTCTCTAGCCAGTTCACCCACTTCGTCGATTCATGGTTTCTTTAATATCTTTTAGCCATCTTCTTCTTGGTCTGCCTTTGCGTCCAGGGAGGTTTATGAATACTGGATAAGGAACATCAGAACAGTAGAAGGGTTGAAGATGCTGGAGAGAGACAGCAGAAGAGTAGAGAGGTAGAAGTATTGAAAATGGGGAATAGTAGAAGGGTAAAAACATTGAGGTATACAAAAACAGGAGCATCTGAAGGCTAGAGAGGTTGAAGAATATAAGGTGAAAGACAGCAGGCGAGTAGGGAGGTTGCAGCACTCAGCCCGAGGAACAACAAAAGAACGCAATGGGAGAAACAGGAGATGAATACGGAAGAGGAAAATCAGCAAAGTATAGAGGGAGGACTAGCAGAAATATATAAAGGGAGAAACAGCAGAAAAATGAAAGCGAAGGAACAACAGCAAAGTATAGAGAGAGGAACAGCAATGGATGAAGAACAATAGAACATGTAGATGGAGGAAGAAGAACAATTTAGAGGAGAAACAGAAGAAAATATAGAGGAGTAACAGAGGAAAATATAGAGGGAGTAACAAGAGGAAAATATAAAGGGAGTAACAAGAGGAAAATATAGAGGGAGTAACAAGAGGAAAATATAGAGGGAAAAAACAGAGAAAAATATAGAGGAAGAAATTGCAGAAAAATATAGAGGGAGAAGAAGCAGACAAATTTAGAGGGAACAAAATAAGAAATATACGTATGTATGTGGCCTGGGCTCAGAGGGAGAGCAAAGAATATTAACACTGCGATCTACAAGCCATGCCGTAAAGAGACGACTGAGATAGGGGCCTTGGAAAACTACTCTATTAAACAAAAATCGTCGCAGAAATTGAATGTGCTGGCCTACTTAGGCGCATAACTGGTACAACGTACAATCTCTCTTTCTGAAAGAGAGAGAGAGACAGAAAGAGATAGAGAAAGAGAGAGAGAGCAAATATGTTAATAGTGTGTTCGAAGAGAGAAAGAATGTGTGTTAATGATGTATTCGGAGAGAAAGAGAGTGTGTTAATGATGTATTCGGAGAGAAAGAAGTGTAAGTTAAGATGTGTTGGTAGAGAAAGAGAGTGTGTTAATGATGTATTCGGAGAGAAAGAGAGTGTGTTAATGATGTATTCGTAGAGAAAGAATGTGTGTTAATAATATGTTCGGAGAGAAAGAATGTGTGTTAACGATGTATTCGGAGGGAAAGAATATGTGTCAATAGTGTATTGGAATAAAAAATACCTGTATTAGTGTGTACACATGTAACTACATATGTAGATATGGTTAAACGTCTGCAGTAATATCACATTATGGCTTCCTATTAGTTTCAAGAGACAATGGTTGTAACGATCAAATTGAGGATTTTGTATTTTCTTCTTTCTCATGTCACTATTTATGTCAGAGGAAGACAAAGAAGGGAGTCTGAGTCAAACATTTTTATCATCTTGAATCTGAACACTCAGTGGATTAGTCGTCGCATTATTGATGTATTATATGTTTGATAAAAATCATTTTATCGAAACATAAACTTTGTTTGATTCGTTATTTTCACCAAACTAACACAAAATTTGTATTTTCACACCGCCATTCATTATCAGTAATCTTACAGATATTTCAATGAAAAAACAGGTAAAAACAAAGTACTGTAGTTTTGCAAAATACAATAACAATACACAGCAACGTTTTGATCAAAAGGTCTTTATCAAGCAAAGGATACAAGAAAAGTGAAGAAATACACTTCTCAATCAGCACACTACATGTAGAATCGAACAATAAACTCCCAACGGCACTAAAATAAAAATATGTGACTAAAAGGAATAACGAAATAAAAATATAAATACCAAAACAAAAGTAATTAATAAATCTAACATAACTACGTCACGAAGAGTAGTTGCAATAAATGGCCGATAGTATTATCAATATAAGGGAAGACTAGATATATTTTACGGATAAATAGACAATTTTGTTTTTTGGCAATGTTTTATTCAACAAAATAATCCACCGAGATCTGGCAATAAAATTAAAATAACTGAAGATAGTTATAACTAAAAACACAAAAAACTATAGGTAATGATAATTATAAGTAATGGTAATATAACTATAATAATAATAATAATTAATCTCGTACCGTTATACGTTACATAGGGCCTGCAAGTAATTTCTCCATACCGCTCTATCCTGGGCAACTTGCTCAATCTCCATCATGGAACTGAGACCGATATTTCTTGCCTCTCTCAGCAAAGTTCGTTTCAGGTCTCCTTAGGTCGACCTCTTTCTTGAACCCTTTGCATCCCATTTCAATGCCTGCTTTGATATTCGTTGATCATTTCTCCTCAAGGTGTGTCCAACATATCTCCATCTTCTCTTTCTTATAACAGTTGTCACTAGTGGTTGACCAGACATGTCTCTGATTTCATCACTTCTTCTGAATTCTCCTTCTCCAACTCTCGCTAGCATATGTTAGGATTGATACAACATTTGAATTGAAAATTCGTAATTTAGTTTTAATACTATATAACTTGCAGTTGCATATTTTATTTAGACTTTTAAAAGCTGATGTTGCTTTATTATAACTATACAAGATTAGACTACAGTGAGTATGCATATTACCAATTGGAACGTATGGATGGGAAGCATGGATACATTAAACAAGGCAGTGGAAAAACATATGTGCTTTTGAATATAAGTGTTACAGACGAATACTGTGAAATATTATTGAGAGAGAAGAGAGCAAATAGATACATCAAGAAATAACTCAAAATAAAAGTAAACTGGCTGATCTAACAAATATGAAGGGGGAATGGAAGTATCTTGAATATATAAAAATACACGAACTATTTGAGAAGACCATTATGGAAGTAGGTGTCCCTTCAATAAGGAGATGAAGAAGACCACGAAGATGTTTTCAGTGCGTAACTGATGATTTCAGCATGACTGCTGCAGTGACGTATAAAAGAAAGAAACTTCGAAGGACTGCTAGGGTTAAGCAAAGTTTTGCTCAGGACAAGCTATTTAATGATAATAACTCCAATCCAGTACGTTAGTTGAAATTAAAACATTCAAGTTAAACATTAGAATTAAATGTAAATCTGTTTCCAATCTTCCCCAAAATCTCTTTCTGCTATTGAATCTACACAAACCATTTTATTTAACCCAGTTTGGCAGACATGCGGTTCAATAATTGATATTATCTTTATCGTATGCGACAGCTGGCTAAACTACAAAACAGCCTGTGATGTCATACTCACTACATAATAACAGGATCATATGGTAATTACATCATATGTTGTTATATAAGCGGATCGTTTTGTTTACATTGTTACTTTCATATTTATTGATAGTAAATAAACTGTCCCGTTCAATGCTTGCATACATATATGAAACACACACACATATATATATATATATATATATGTACATGAGATACATCAACCAACCCAGAACGGGAGTTGTTAGTTTATGCACACTGTAATACATGCTTGGAAGAAGATCTAAGCAATTGTGGGTGTGTCCGACGCGCGATGAAGATGATCAACAATGAACATATATATATATATACTAATTTTATATGTTTCTGATGAACGTTTCTGATGTGTTTGTTTACATGCGCAGTAGCAGTGGCGGCTCGTCTATAAGGGCCAGTGGGGCCGGGTCCCACCAAAAATAATGTATATCGTGTATTTATTATTTATTAAATTAAAATATAGCAATCTACAGCCATGATTTGTCCGGAACAAAATGCCTGGCCCCACCATGAGACGCCACTGCGCTAAGCATTGATACTGTCTGTTATTTTAACTGCATAATAATAATAATAATTCCTCTCGTACCGTTCTGCGTTACATAGGGCCTGCAAGTATTTTCTCCATACCGCTCTATATTGTGCAACTCGCTCAATCTCCGCCATGGAACTCAGACCGATATTTTCTGCCTCGCTCAGAAAAGTTCGTTTCAGGGTCTCCTTATGTCGTCCTTTCTTTCTTGAACCCTTTGCATCCCACTTCAATGCCTGCTTTGATATTGTTTGATCATTTCTTATCAAGGTGTGTCCAACATATCTCCAACTTTTTCTTCTTATAACAGTTGTTACTAGTGGTTGACCAGACATTTCTCTGATTTCATCACATGATGATTTCGTTTCAGTTTAACTGCACCATAGCCTCTTAATGAAGGTTTCGTCGGCGCGAGGTCCTAAGAGCAAATTAGGCAGTTCCAGCTAAGTGTTCCCAATGGGTATCAAGAAACACAGGAAAATGTTGGAGGTATGGGTGATGTTTACATCATATTTTACGTACCGTTGCTAAAAATAAAATACTAACCTCAAACGGTCTTCACCATTATACCTCGTCGTACAGAAACGAGTTCTGTGTTTGATTGTTTGACTGATTGATTGAAAGGTCGATTATCAGTGAACTTAAGTGAATAATCATGTGTGCTTTGAACTTTATTTACATAGAGAAGTCTCAGCTGCAGTGCACAAGCTCCGTAGCAATGGTGAACGCACAAATGTAAGTTTGAAGATGGTAAACATTTTGCGGAAATAATATTTTAATCTTTTTTAACGAATTTTGCCAGGGCAGCGACTTTGCAGCCTACTTTTATAGAATGTCATCTATCACGGATTCTTTAGCATGCTTAAATTTAACACGGAATCTACTTTGTATAATCCGTATATGATCAAACTAGAAACTCGACATCACCTACATTAAGATAAAATGTTATTAATGACCATAGGCGTCTGCAACAATTTTTGCAAGGGGTGAGGGGTATAATTTTAGCTGGTAGTTTACGACTTGAAAATGGAGAAACCGAGATTCACAAACACCTGTTTTTATCAGTCATTTTCCTAGGAGTGAGGGGGGACTTGTCTTAACAAACGAATATTTATGACCTAAATATCAATTATTAGTATTTACCTGAAAAATAAAATGGGAAAACCTCATCTCACTCTAGCAAATAAAAGTTTCAACGCGTAAACAAACCCTCTGATTTAATATCTGTGTTGGACTGGGACGACTCCTTACGTTGTGCGGATCTTAGAATGCGGAAGTAGCCTTAAATAGCGATTATATATATATCTTATAAGTTTGACTGTTAAAAGGATTTTCAGAAATATAAAAAGAGAACATTCAGCGTGCACAGCGCAAGCACAGTTAGAAAACTGAGAATACTATATGTGAGACAGATTTGATAAATGCCATGAATGACAAACTGTGTTTACAAAAATGTATTTGTTATGAAGGGCATTAAAGCCTCTTTAAATTGAGACACGCCCCTTTCAACATAAAAACAGGTCGTTTTTTTTTAAATTTCAGAGCGTGCAGGCTAACAAACATTTTTTAAAACAATTAACTCCTTTCGGAGCACAAAGTGCGTGAAAACAAACATTCACAAAATAGATGAGACTGCAGTAAAACTATTTGATTGGCAAAACACGTAATCACAAAGTACAGTAGTTTTACAAATTACAAAAACAATGACAAAATACAGCAACGTTTCGACCAACAAGGTCTTTATCAAGCAAACGAACAACAGGAGTGACAAATTTAAAAAACAAATGGACGACCAAAAACAAACGTTTCTAATGACAATTTGGAAATAAAAACGAATAACGAAATAAATGTAACACAAAACACACATAAAAACTAGAAATAGAACGGAAGAGAAACAATGAAAATCTAGTAAATATATAACTTGAATACATGCAACATATACCCATATAGACTACAAGGCATGGGGAGAGAAAGTGCTAAGAAGCATAGGAATGTAATACGTTGACCCCACGTGGTCGCAAGGTACCATACAAAGAAATCAACCGATTCTCCAGAGCAAATCGACTGCGATCATCCGAGGAACACGATCGGATGGCTGTGACCTGGACATCGTGAGCACCTAAATGGCCAGTATCATTGAAATGGGTGGCTACAGGGTCACAGAGCATTGGCGTATGTCGCGCAAGTGTTGGGCGAATCGGTCACTGAGCCTCTTTCCTGTCTCACCGATATAAGCCTTGTTACACCGGTTACAGATAATGGCATAGATAAGATTACGGGACTCGCATGTGAAACCATCGTCAAAAGAAACGTGGCTAAAGGAAAAGATACAGTACGCGTCTGTATCACATAAGCACACGTGTTGCAACGCCGACGGCCACACTGAACAGTGCCAAAATGAGTCTGGATATTGGACTTAGGGCGACTGTGTACCAACATATCCTTAAGACTTCTGTCCCGTCTGAAGCCACCAAAAGGATAGTTGGGGAAGACAGAACAAGTCTCAGGATCTGACTTAAGGATAGACAGATGACGGAATAAAACATTTTCCACCCCCATAGTTCACTGGTGAAAAATGTTTCGTTTGCTTGATAAACGCCTTGTTGGTCGAAACGTTGCTGTATTTTGTCATTGTTTTTGTAATTTGTAAAACTATAGTACTTTGTGATTACGTGTTTTGAAAACAAACATATATTTTTTATACTCGTTGACAGCAGGAGTATGATTCGTAAAGTCAAAAACAGGAATTGTAAGTCGAAGCTAGGTAGTGGTACGGGTACAGACAGGGATCAGAGAAATTCATTTCTGTGCCTGGACACGCCGGAGTCAGCTGTAATAAACAAGCCGATAGCTTGGTTGGCACCGTTGCGACATCGGAGTGAGTTTTAATGGACCGAAATGACATTCTTAACGCATTGAAAGAGTTTTGTTGCAGAACAGAGAAGCCAAAATGCTAAAGGATTAATTAATCAACATTGAATTGGCATGGCGGGCTACTGGATCTGTTGAGGCGGAGATCGATGCACCTATGGACATATCCAGAGTGCTTTGATGATGATGATGATATGTATATATGTTCTTTTTCGTCTTTACAGAAAGTCAATAGGCAAGTGTTTTACCGTGACAACTTCTGAGTTTACACTTTCTTCTCTTGTCTTTCGGATCATACATAAGTCTTTTCTCAAAAGACTCTGCGCTCTTGCTAGGATGATAGTCCTCAAATAACTGATAACTAATTGAAATAATTACCCATTTATATTTTACACAAGTTCTACGTCCATCAATGGCGTCTGTGGCTTAGGGATAGTGACTCGGTCTATTAACCCCGACGTTCTCAGTTCGAATCAAGCTGCGGACAGTTTGGCTGCAAATTGTTTCGTGTGGATTTTTACAAAAGGACGATGGCGTCACCCGTTCAGAAAGCAATGGCAAACTACTGAACGCAGTAATGCATAGAAAAATCACAAACAGCGTTAAAAAGCTGGGGTTGATTCGCAAAGTCCTGTAAAGGATATGCAATTAACTTGTCTACGTCCATCACGACGCTAGCAAATACGAATGTTTTTTTTGTATAAGTTCATCGATTCTGACACTTACTTACTCATTCAACGAGCATGGACATTTATATATCAATATAATAAACATGTAAATGTTCCTGTCTACCAGACCGTGAAATAAACACATGTGGCTTCTATATTCTGATGTTACTAATACACAGTAATAGATATGCTACATTGTTACAAAACAGACGGAGTACATTACATTTGATTTAAAAAAACCACTATTATTTATGTAGAATCATCACGACTATCATTTATAAAACTGACAAGGATGTACACATATGTTAATTAGTAAGCATTAGATAAGCATTTGAAGATCCTCAGTCAAAATAGTCACCAGCCCCTGAAATGAACCACTACCTTTGTTTTTCTCGGTGTTGATCGCCTAGTCGCTACATTCGCTATGGCTAAGTAAGCTGTTAACTACGTTCTGAAGCTATTGGTTCGCTATGGCTAAGTAAGCTGTTAACTACGTTCTGAAGGTATTGGTTCGCTATGGCTAAGTAAGCTGTTAACTACGTTCTGAAGGTATTGGTTCGCTATGTCTAAGTAAGCTGTTAACTACGTTCTGAAGGTATTGGTTCGTTATGGCTAAGTAAGCTGTTAACTACGTTCTGAAGGTATTGGTTCGCTATGTCTAAGTAAGCTGTTAACTACGTTCTGAAGGTATTGGTTCGCTATGGCTAAGTAAGCTGTTAACTACGTTCTGAAGGTATTGGTTCGCTATGGCTAAGTAAGCTGTTAACTACGTTCGGAAGGTATTGGTTCGAATCCAAACCGTATAATAAAATAGACAATAAACGTCTTCTTCTTCAAACGCTTCATATCGACAACTTGTTAAACCACTCTGTAAGATTTGTATGTGATCTGAGTCTAAGAGCGATTGTACTTTGTACAGTTATGCACCTTCAAATAGACCAGCACATCCGATTTCTGCGATGCTTTTTATTTACTTGAGTAGGTTCCCTAGGCCCCAACCTCAGTCGCATGTTACGGCATGCCTTGTAGATTGCAGTGGTTCTATTCGTTGCTTCCCTTGCGGGTCCCGTCATCATACGGACGCACAAGAAACACATAGTAAGGGCTTCCGGATTTAAAACTTACCACATACAGGAGTCAAACCAGAAAACTTGATTACTTACGGTATTGTCTAGCCCTGCAGAGTAGCATTTTCCGTTACTTACGGTATTGTCTAGCCCTGCAGAGTAGCATTTTCCGTTACTTACGGTATTGTCTAGCCCTGCAGAGTAGCATTTTCCGTTACTTACAGTATTGTCTAGCCCTGCAGAGTAGCATTTTCCGTTACTTACGGCATTGTCTAGCCCTGCAGAATAGCATTTTCCGTTACTTTCGACATTGTCTAGCGCTGCAGAGTAGCATTTTCCGTTACTTACTGCATTGTCTAGCCCTGCAGAGTAGCATTTTCCGTTACTTACTGCATTGTCTAGCCCTGCAGAGTAGCATTTTCGGAACATAACCAGCTTGCTCTCCTACCAAACCGAGCCTTTCTGCTCACAAGATAATTTTTCCACAGTTCCCTAAGATTGATGCCGGAGCTACAGAGTTCGTGCTTTGTGCAATACTCTCAACATTAGGTGTACAATTTTTGCGGAGATGAACTGAACCATACAAGGCAAACACGGTGCAATGAAGTTAAACTTTCGTCTCTTAGACCCATTTGTTTTCCAGAATACCACGACCAGCTAGCTGCCCTCAAAAAGAGCTTCGCTTTGTCGTGTTTTTTCAACAGCATCAACTACACAACACGGTAAATCAAGTCAGATTCTAAAAGTGCTGGCAAAAGTACGAACGTGTTTAGCCAATGTGTTGTATATGTGGGACGAAGCGATCACACTATATACACATAACAAATAAATAAATAAATCTTCTCGTACCGTTATACGTTACATAGGGCCTGCAAGTAATTTCTCCATACCGCTCTATCCTGAGCAACTCGCTCAATCTCCTCCATGGAACTGAGACCGATATTTCCTGCCTCTCTCAGCAAAGTTCGTTTCAGGGTCTCCTTAGGTCGACCTCTTTTTCTTGAACCCATTGCATCCCACTTCAATGCCTGCTTTGATATTCGTTGATCATTTCTCCTCAAGGTGTGCCCAACATATCTCCATCTTCTCTTTCTTATAACAGTTGTCACTAGTGGTTGACCAGACATATCTCTGATTTCATTACTTCTCCTGAATTCATTCCATTTTATATTCATTATTTTTCGCAGACATCTATTTTCAAATGCATTTAACTTGCTTTCTATATCTTTAGTCATTTTCCAACTCTCGCTGGCATATGTTAGGATTGATACAACATTTGAATTGAAAATTCGTAATTTAGTTTTAATACTATATAACTTGCAGTTCCATATTTTATTTAGACTTTTAAAAGCTGATGTTGCTTTGTCAATTCGTATCATAATTTCTATTTTAACATTTCCTGTGCAATCAAAATTGCTACCTAAATAGGTGAACTGCCTTGTTATTTTTATCATTTTAGATTCCAGTGTGATATCTGCATTACTTGCCATATACACATAAGTATACACATATAACTGCAAAGCTACAGGTATAGTGTGCAAGATTCATCACGAATGCCATCATCTATTGCGGATGTCGTTCTCTCATCTTCTCAGATGTCTGTTTTTGATGCTGACTATCAGTTGTCACTCTTCCATTGCATGAAACAATATCGTTCCCTCTCGTTGTCTTCTTGTGTTTTGTCTCCCTTTATTTTACCAGTTGTCACAATGGTAAATGTCCCTTTCTCATCACATGCCCGAAGAAGGATGACTTTTTAATATTGATAATAAGCTTGTTTTGACCTCTTTCAACGAGTCAACATTAGTCATTTTAGCAGTCTACTGGATTCTTATCCTTCTTCTATAAAACCACATCACTGTGAACTACATTTTTTAGATTTCGAACTAGATTCTACTAATTTATTTTATTTATTGTCCATGATTTGCATCACGAATACACATAGTTCAAAAGCTGATACGGATGATTTCCTAGACTAACCAGATGAAAACTTTCCTAGTTTGAAAAAGTGTAGAACCAATGTCAGAAAAACTCTGTCAGTGTTCTGCTGTCAATACTTTCTATTTCATAGAAGGAGTTAAACTTCTATTAGCGTACATTTAGTGAAGATTTATCGATTCCATCCCTTATTCTTAGTCATCATAATTTCAGTTCTACCTACCTAATGATCTGAGAGCCGCTGTAGCGTAGTTGTTAGTGAACTCGCTTCGCAAGGCTGGTGGTCTGGGTTCAGCTCCCGCAATGTGCGTGAAATTTTTCCCGACCGCGACGGCTCTCAGGTCGACCCAGCCTCAACTGGGTACCAGACATGCTCTGGGAAAGTAAAGGCGGCCGGCGTGATGCTGACCACATCACCCATCGTGTGCCGACGGTCAATGAAAATACAGGCCTAACACTGTATTGACCTATATACCACGAGGTATGAAAGGGTTCCTTTACTTTTTACTTTTTACTACCTAATGAAATGGATTTAAATACATATACAAAGAAACAACATAAGGTGTACTTTAGTAGCAAGATTTAACACAAACAGTATCGATTAAACAAATGAATACACATTTATTTTTAACTAAACTTAAATTATGTTTATTTTGCCCACGTGAAATGAATAAATTGTATTCTATATCTTCTACCAGATGTTTTAAATACACACCTGTACAAGGTAACACATTGACTACAATAGTAGTTCAGTATTACTGTCAATGTTATAATAGAGGTCAGAACTGTCACTCACGCGTTTTTTCTATCATTGTTGTTCAAATATTGAAATACAAATAGCTGTACATACGAAACATTTCAACACATAATAGACTACACATAGACTAGACCGTGCATAGATTGCTCACACAGTAGATTAGACCTAGACTAGACCGGGAATAGATTGCTCACACAGTCAATTAGACCTAGACTAGACCGTGCATAGATTGCTCACACAGTAGACTACACCTAGACTAGACCGGGAATAGATTGCTCACACAGTAGACTACACCTAGACTAGACCGGGCATAGATTGCTCACACAGTAGACTACACCTAGACTAGACCGGGCATAGATCGCTCACACAGTAGACTACACCTAAACTAGACCTGGCATATATTGCTCACACAGTTGACTACACCTAGACTAGACCGGGCATAGATTGGTCATACAGTAGAGTACACCTAGACTAGACAGGGAATAGATTGCTCACACAGTAGACTACACCTAGACTAGACCGGTCATATAGGAGACTGCTCACATAATATACTACACATACACTATATCTGACATATAGTAGACTACACACACATACTAGATCTGGCATATAGGAGACTACTCACACATTAGATTACACATAGACTAGACCGGACATAAAGGAGTCTGCGCACACAATAGACTACACCTACATTAGACTGTGTGTGTTAAGGGAGGAAACTGCTCGCACAATAGACTAAACCTACATTAGACCGGGCATATAGGAGCCTTCTCACACAAAAGACCACACCTACAATAAACCGGACATATAGGAGACTGCCAACACAATAGACTACACAGACTAGATCGGGTATATAGGAAACTGCTCACACAATAGACTACACAGACTAGATCGGGCATATAGGAAACTGCTCACACAATAGACTACACATAGACTAGATCGGACATATAGGAAACTGCTCACACAATAGACTACACAGACTAGATCGGACATATAGGAAACTGCTCACACATTAGACTACACATAGATTAGATTGGGCATATAGGAAACGGCTCACACAATAGACTACACACAGACTAGATCGGACATATAGGAAACTGCTCACACAATAGACTACACATAGACTAGATCGGACATATAGGAAACTGCTCACACAATAGACTACACAGACTAGATCGGACATATAGGAAACTGCTCACACATTAGACTACACATAGATTAGATTGGGCATATAGGAAACGGCTCACACAATAGACTACACACAGACTAGATCGGACATATAGGAAACTGCTCACACATTAGACTACACATACAATGTAGGTATAATAGACAGCGTAGCTTCATTATCAACAAAGTTTATTGGTTAACATATCAATTATATGACATTTTGACAAGACACATAGGCATGTCTTTTTCTGCTCAGATTTATCCCTTAGTAAATCGATATAATTCTAGGGATCATTGCACTAAAACTCCATAGTAAAGACGAATTAATATATTGTTGTTACAAAGTACAAAAACCAGATATATTAACGTTTCGACCAAAAGGACTTTATCAAACAAATGACACAGAACAAGCGAATGAATTTACACTGTTTTTTTATATAATAATCATCACATACACAGGAATTTAAGAGGCAGTTAGGTATTTACCGTCTGTATCTGAAATGTCTAGAGTATAAGAAGTCTCAATTTCGTCATTTGTTCTGTATCCGTTGCTCGATAACATCATTTTGGTCGAAACGTCGATTTAAGTTGATTATGTACGTTGTACATTACTTCTTGTTGACACATTTCACTGAATACACCAGTCAGTTATGTTGCTCAGTAAACAGCAAACAAATGTTTCAATTGTGATCAATAGATTATATATGTTACTTACCTGTCTTGATCGACATTATTCCCGTCAAGGTAAGAATCCTCGATACTGCTAACAAACTGAAGAAGTCCACATAATGTCAACAGAATCGTCCAGTGCATACATAGCACGTGCGGGGCTACCTTCCTGTACACCTGCATTATGAGTGCTTACGATGACGATCTCAACGGTTTAATACTTGAGGTTGGCGAAACACAAGTGGTGGTTTATACTTATAGTAGGTATAATATATCCTGGACGAGTCCACTTTGAGTATTGACTTTAGTTTAATGACGCTGAGCTTGCAAGCTGATAATGCAACAAGCTGATTGGCTGATATGTACAGACTCCACACGTGTGGCTGTGGGAAAATCCTTTTATCTAACCTACTTAACCTAATATAGAAACTTTGACAAATTTTCTGAATCAATTTGTTGTTGACAAATGTCTTGAGAGAAATGTTTATACACCAAATACTAAACTTAAAATCTAAATTTCAGTTTTGATAACGGTAAACTTCTTCTATGTTCATTGACGAAGATTTATTTGATGAAATCCTTGCTAGATGTTTTGCGGTTTCATAAAATAACCTGCAATGAGACCCGTATAGGTAGCAGCCTGGATGTTTACTGTAACTTATCACTTTATTCGACAGGTATATAACAGGTATCACACGAATTACTTCAAACGCACTTCCCACAGTTGTATTTATGTATCACATTTACCGCTGCCCACATGTTGCCTCTTTGTTAAATGAGAGGTAATCTACGACATATATTCACAATTGCATTTATCACTTTTAGATCGTTACGACCAACCTTTTTTTTCCGCTTCACGGATCAATGAGCTCCGCTATGGTTTGGAAGGATCTTTGGTGAGAAATTAAAATTAAATCACACACAAATATTACAACTAATTCACTACTTAAAACCGGTGATACGGCACAAAAAAGATTGTACGGAGTCCATAGTTCGGTCGCACGTTCTACCAGCTGGAGACAGGAGCCAGCGGAAGACGGTTTCCGTTTCTGCCGGATTGCCCATTAATAAAGTATTAGTAAATATAACAGCGGTATGCTGTAAGTGGCAGTTTGTGGTGTGGTGTCCAAACATGGCGGAGAAAACATTTGGCGGGGATAGTAATAAATATTCGATTTGTGTAAGAAAGCCCACGTCACAAAAGCTACACACTTATTGACCGAGCGCGTCTGTACTATGTCTCCGAAACGAATTACCCACCCTTCATAGATACGCCCCTGATGTTGGAGTTGTTACGTTCATAGACCGTTGAGGGAGATAACGTATACCAATAATTGCTTGTTATCTTCGAGAACTCTTTTTGTTGTTGTTTTATGTTATATTATGCGATCGACGTTATGGCACATTGGGAATTCCAATTCGTGCTCTGTCCTTCAATCAAGCAGCCATCCTAAAGTCAATTTGCTCATCGTACCCATAAGAAGTTGATTAGTATATATTCGCTCTCTACCAAGAAGACGACACTGTCTGGCATGTCCAAACTTAACTCCCTCTTATGATGTTTTGTAGGGTGTGTTGCCAGGTCTCACAAGAAGAGCAAAAAATAGTAAAACTGCAACCTACAAGACATGTCGTAATAGGCGACTGAGTTAAGAGCCTACTGAAGCAACCCTAGTAAATAAAAAAAAAACGTCGTGGAATTTGGATCTGTTGGCCTACTTGTAGACGCATTACAGACACAACGTACACTCGCTCTTAAGTTCAGGTCATATACAAATCACAAAGAATGGTTTAACAAGTGATCGATATGGAGCGTTGGAAGAAGATTCTTTAGATACTCTGATACAGTGGCGGCTCGTGACAATTTTTGTTGGGGGAGACTTTTTTCGGAAAAATCATGGTTTTTGGTTGCTATCTTTTAATTTATAAAATAATAAATACACGCTATACGTTATTTTTGGAGGGCCCGGCCCCACTGGCCCTTAATGAAGAGCCGCCACTGCTCTGATATATCCAATGCAAAAAAAAAAAACGAAGAAAGGTCTGTGCTTCGACTAAAAATAGCTGTCATTCATCAAACAGTCAACAAACAACAAATTATGAACGAACAATGTTCTAGTTTAGTTTACATATCACAAAGAGTGGTTTAACAATAGGTCAATATTGAGCGTTTAAAGAAGAAAAAGAAGTTGATACGGGTTGATATTTAACTACAAGAAAACTAATATAAACTAACGACATGTAATAAAATAATGTTAAGAAGTTTTCATTTTGTAATTTAATTAAAAAAATTGAATGTTATGTTTGTGATGGGGAGGACTTCATGAAGTGAATGTGACAATATGTAATAGGTGATATTTTGGATCAATCATAATTTACAGTCAAACGGCGGTGTGTTAAACATTTGTTACCTGAGTTACGGTGTTCGTGACACCGAGCCGAAGTGTTACGATATCCATGGCACCAAGCCGAAGTGTTACGATGTCCATGGCACCGAGCCGAAGTGTTACGATGTCCATGGCCCCTAGCGAAGTGTTACGATGTCCATGGCATCGAGCCGAAGTGTTACGATGTCCATGGCACCGAACCGAAGAGCTGAAAAGCTCAAGTGCTTCTGGATCAGAAAAACCCACAAAAACCCACATTTGTTTATGGAGAATATACATTTATTGGTGAGTGCACGCACATACACCCACGCAACACACACATATATGTATATACATATACTATACAAAGTATATATATAATTTTTTAATTTTTATAGTTCAGTGGTTAGTACATTTTCCTCATAGATAAAGGTATGGTTCGAATGCCAGCGTATGTTTTTAAAAAAAAAAAAAAACCACATACCGCTCTCAGGTTAAACCATCCTCAGTTGGGTAGCAACACAACTATAAGTAGTAAAATGACGGCCTACGTGATGTTGACCACCATCAACCATCATGTATCGTTTGTCAAAAACTAATACTGTCCCTACATTTTATTCCTCAATATGATATGTTACGGAAATGAGTTCTTAATATTTTCTTGATATTCAAGTTTGGACACACCAACAAATAAAATTGTAGTAGAAGATCAGATGTAGAGAAGAAATGTAATCTGATAGTGTTGATGAGGAAATATTGTATAATAAATATTAAATAGCTAGTCACAAAGAATAATACGTGACTTCCTGATGTGGATAATAGGAACGGAAGCAACAGTTAAACAATTGTCTCAATAAAATACAAGGATTAATATAAGGAGGTAAACCGAGAAGAAGAAGAAGAATAACAACAATGAATATAAGAAAGGAATTTACAGAAAAAGAGAATAGACAGTCTTTGTTGTAGATTCAGTGAAGACATTCATTTTTGTTTCTACAATGAAGACAGTTTTTAGACAGATAATATGTCGACAATCTGTGATAGAGATAAATTGTTGACATTCTAGGAGAGATATATTGAAGACAATCTGTTTCAGTTTCAGTTTGGAATATCTTCATTTGATAACTTCCATATCAAATATTATAAGGAAACAAAGGTGGAAATATTTAGGTCATGTTCTTAGATCAGACGAAAAGAGACTAAATCGACAAGTCCTTATGTGGTCACCAGTTGGGAAAAGAAAACGTGGAAGACCAAAGACCACTCTTCGAAGAACCATCCAACAAGAAAGTAAACTATTGGGATGTAAAACCATACAAGATCTCCAACTGCTAGCAAAGAACCGCATCACATGGAGATCTAAAACCTCTGCCCTATGTGCCGCCTTTGGCAAGAAAGGAACAAACTAACTAACTCTGGACATGTCTATAGGTGCTCCGATCTCCTTCGCAATATCTCCAACAGCGTCCAGCGACTGACCGCACCAGTTCGATTTTGATTGATGAGCCTACTCGTATACCTGTCGTACTGTTCTTTTCTTGCCACACCAATCTTCAAATCCAGCTCCTGCTATCTAGTAGTTGACGTGGATTGGTTTAGATGAAGGTCTTTTCTGCGGCCACACTCTATGAGGGCGTTCAAGATGTCAGCTCTGTCCATTGGCTGACCCTCTGATATGGCGGCTGAGCCCGCCTTTGATTAGATACATCACATATATTCTTGGATGGATATATGTTTCAGACAATCTTTGAGGGAGATAAATTATATTAGCAATATTTGATTGACACGTAGTTCTCATCATGGAGACAATCTTTGAGGGAGATAAATTGTATTAGCAATATTTGATTGTTCTCATCATGGAGACAATCTTTGAGGGAGATAAATTATATTAGCAATATTTGATTGACATGTAGTTCTCATCATGGAGACAATCTTTGAGGGAGATAAATTATATTAGCAATATTTGATTGTTCTCATCATGGAGACAATCTTTGAGGGAGATAAATTATATTAGCAATATTTGATTGACATGTAGTTCTCATCATCAATGTAGATGTTTTAGAGACAATTATCTAGCAGTCAACATTACAATCAATCTTCGATGGAGAGATGTCACAATGTTCAGTGAGAAAAATGTACTATATCTGATTCTTCTTCTTCTTCTTTTGTCGTCACACTAATATCGTGTTGTTGCCAAGCGTGGTGGTTTTCTGCTTTTGTCTTGCTCTACTCTAAATGCTTTTATGATAATTATTTTTGTGACAATCTGAAAATTGTTTTCTCATTTGATCATACTATGACAGTCAGGGCCGTGCGGTATATTTTTTCAGTATGATGCAAGTCTTCAAAATGCAGCTCCTTAAATCTTTTCTCTTTAAAATAACCTTCAAATGTAATTTTGATTTTGCTGTCTATGCCCCCCTCCCATTACGGTTCCGCCTGATGAGGCCGCCTCTCTGTATCATAGCACGGAACGGCTCCGGTGACGTGATTGTTGTAGCCTATGTTCGATCTAGAACAGAGCTCTAGTTCGGACACTCAGTCACATTCCTCGCATCCTGTCAACTGTGTCCAATCTCAGGACTATACAAACCATTGTTAAGTGAAACAGAGATACATAATAGGTCATGCTAGTAATCTACCTGTGGCTACCATAGTTTAAATAGAAGCTCGATAGCGAATCTAATGTCTTACTGTACCTAGCCATCAACAATCTGTGCCATGCTGTGTGTGTCTGTGTGTAACAGTGCTAATTGCTTGAATATGACATGCAGACCAGGTGCTAGTTGTAGGAACATAACAATGTTTTCGTTTGATTGATTGATTGACTGATATGACCATCACCGTAGCACTTCGATGACTAACAATGTGTGATCCGAACTCTTTCTTACACAGGAAGTGTACCAACTCGGTATCACATGCGAGGCTCCCTAATGTAATTTTGAAGATGATGACAATTTTTGAAGGAATTATATTTTATTTTTGTTTTTAATTAATTGTGCACGGGAAGCAACTTTGCAGCCTACTCTTAACGTAACGATTTTCAGCTGTTAAGATTATTTTAGGTGTTCGACTTGAGCACAGGAACCAATAGTAATAATAGTAGCCGCCCATTGCAAGAGATGATGACAACAACCTCAGACGTGTGCTGCTGCACCTCTCTGGTGTGTGCGGATGTGATTGTAGAGTTCAATCCTAGAACACAATCCCCTACCACAGGTGGGGCATACATGATCAAGGGTAGACATGTGGGCGTTGTGTGTTCTGTATTTTTGCGCAGCTCGTTTTCTCTGTACCTCAACGGCACGACGATTCACAGCTATGCTAGTTCCTCTTGTATCAATCATAGGACATACACTACAACTTACAGCTTCCTAGACATAACTTGAGATTACTTTTGATCTTTACTTCCGGAGCAAATTATTCTGTCAAGCATGACGGAAGTAGACTTGCACGAAAACGCCCATTTCAAATTCATGAAGGAAAACCAGTGACTTTTCGTTTTCCATCCATCACGCACATTTTTTTAAAGTATCACCAGTTAATTATATTTATAAACTGTCTGTACATCAACTCCGGTTTACTTATACCAGAGAAAACTCCTTGTTCTCATCTTACAATAAATTTGAAGCTACTTTGAATGATCTTCTTCTTCTTCTTCTTCTTTGCTTACGTTCTTTACGACCAATTTTAATCACTCTTTGTGATATGTTTGATCTTTGCCAAGAACGTGTATACGTTGCACATTGGTTTGGTAGGCCCTAAACGCATATACTTCTGCACGTTTATGACACGTGCATCCGATTTCAGCCAACTTTGAATGATGAATGCATGTTTGTTATATGTGTATACATGTGTGTATGTATGATACTCTCTCGTCTCAAATATATACAAACACAATAAGCTAGGCGATGGGTGTCGTAAGGACGCTCGTATTGTTAGGCGATGGGTGTCGTAAGAAATGAGGGTAAGTGGTTCGAATCCTGTATTTGTCTATTTGTTTTTTCAGAATCTCTTAATACCTGTACATTGTTTATTTGTTGATCGTTCTACCAGAGAACAACTTCTTTGTTTTCTTACTAACAGAGTTTGACAGCGACGCTGATTGACTCAATTAAGGTCCACAAATGTGGTATAGACACTGTGCAATTGTAGTATAGATACAGGTGTGTGCAATTATAGTATAGATACAGGTGTGTGCAATTGTGGCATAGATACAGGTGTGCGTAATTGTGGTATAGATACAGGTGTGTGCAATTATAGTATAGATACATGTGTGTGCAATTGTAGTATAGATATAAGTGTGTGCAATTATAGCACAGAAACAGGTGTGTGCAATTGTAGTATAGATACAGATGTGTGCAATTGTAGTATAGATACAACTGTGTGCAATTATAGTATAGATACATGTGTGTGCAATTGTAGTATTGATACAAGTGTATGCAATTGTAGTATAGATACAGGTGTGCGCAATTGTGGTAAATATACAGGTGTGTACAATTGTGTTATAGATACAGGTGTGTACAATTGTGTTATAATTACAGGTGAGCGCAGTTGTAGTAAAGATACAGGTGTGTGCAATTGTGTTATAGATACAGGTGTGTGAAATTGTGTTATAGATACAGGTGTGTACAATTGTAGTATAGATACAGGTGTGTACAATTGTGTTAAAGATACGGGTGTGTACAAGTGTGGTAAAGATACAGGTGTGTACAATTGTAATGTCGGAAAGTGAAGGTATAGGTAGATTTGAAATGCGGATTTTCTATAGCAATAGTTGGTTATAGTGGTAGATATATTTGGGTATTAAGAGAGAAATCAAGAAACATATATAGGTTGCATATACTCGTATGTAGATAGTGGAATTTTTCCGACCATAACGGCTCACATGTCAACCCAGCTTTATTTAGGTCTTAAAGGACACTATTAAGTAAAAGCGAAGGCGTGATGTTGACCACAACACACATCGTGTGCCAATGGTCAATGAAAAATACGGGCCTAACACCGTCTTACCCAATTAACCTTTTTGTATGAAAACGTGTTCCTTTTTCTTCTTTTGTATTTATAAAGATAATACGTAGCAAAATACATATGTTGATTGGTTGATGTATAAATGAACGATTTGTTAAAATTAATATAGAAAGAACAGACACACACACACAATTACGCAAGTATATAAATATATACATATACATTTATTTAAGATTTATTCTATTAGAAATATATATGGAGAAATATATATTAATTTTTATTTTGACTAATGGGTCCTCAGCACAAGTGCCCTATCAGTTGGGACTTATTAGTGATCCTTCTCCGTGTGTGTCATCATTTTCTTGAGAACTGCTAGGAAATAGTATTGAGTGTTTGTTGTTTGGCTAGTGAGTCTTTGTAGATTTATGAAAGCCCCCACATTCTGATCGAGATCTTAAGTGTTAGGTACTAACTGCACTTTGATCTTCTTCAAAAGACCGGAAAGCTAAGTGTATTTAGATGGAAACATGAGTGGGTGTCTATGTAGATTGATACACAGATAATACCCAAATGTTTACAAATGTATATATTGATGGATGAATGGATAGGTGGTATTTTTCACAAGGAATGCTAAATATTTGTACAGACGTAATAAATGTTGACAGTTTATCCCATACATGCGCATATTTATAAAGAGTTACCCAACCATGGTGTCGCTTCTGACACACTTCTCAGTAATGTCGTTCCTCTTGACTCTGATCCTGAAATGATACAGCAGAACGGCTTTCAAATAACAGATTGCGGATATGTTCAATACAATAGATATGTTTGATTCTCAACTTTGCGAGTTGATGTCTCCTAGAGTCCGGATGTGGTGCTTTTGACAGTTCAATATTTGATCAAGACGCTAGAAGGACAAGCATCAGCTGTGTGTTTAGTGTGTTGTGTGTGTTGTACTGTATATGATGTGTGTGTGTGTGTGCTGTACTGTATATACTATGTGTGTGCGTGCTGTGCAATATGTGCTGTGTCTGTGTGCTGTACTGTATGTGCTGTGTATGTGTGCTGTACTGTATGTGTTGTGTCTGTGTGCTGTACTGTATATGCTTTGTGTGTGTGCTGTACTATATATGTTGTGTGTGTGTGTGTGATGTACTGTATGTTTTGTGTGTGTGTGTACTGTACTGTATATGCTGTGTGTGTGCGCTGTACTGTACATGCTGTGTGTGTACTATACTGAATGTGCTGTGTGTGTGTGTGCTGTACTGTATATGTGCTGTACTGTATGTGCTGTGTGTGTGTGTGTGTGTGTGTGTGTGCTGTACTGTATATGCTGTTTAGTTATGCTGATTAGTACAATAGTTGTGGGAGTGCACTTCCATGTTTTTGCTTGTGTTTGTATGTGTGTATATGGATCTGCTGTGTGTGTATGTTTGTATGTGTGTTTGTGTGTGTATATGGATCTGCTGTGTGTCTATGGTTGTATGTGTGTTTGTGTGTGTGTGTATGGATCCGCTGTGTAGGAATGTTTGTATAAAAGTGGAATAAAGAGACTCGCCAGAGTGGTTACCGGGACCCAAATTTGGGGTATAAAGAATAGAACCACTGTTACCTGCTACGCATGTCGTAAGAGGCGACTAAGGAGGTTTGGCTGAAATCGGATGCACGTGTTCGCTAGGGAATGCTAACCCGAAACAAATGCTTGCAGAAAACGGATGCACCAGGCCGTGAGGCGCATAACATGGTGCAACGACCCTCACAATGAGGAATGGGATAACGGATTCTACGGTCGGCAATCTGCCTCGAAGACTTAGCCACGCAGTAAGAATGTCAAACCTACCATCACGAGGGTGACCAAAACTTACTGCGGGAAGAGGTCGGCACAAACGAGGAAAAAGAAATCATAGGAATTATATCCTACAGAACTGCCCACAGTATGCAGACTTGAGAAGAAAGAGGTGGCCCATTTACACCAGCGTCCAAGACAAACTGTATGGCGTGGCTGATAATCTGAGGCAGACGGCTGCCTTTACTAGAGAATCCGAAATCCCAATCTAGTGAGAACGCAGAATAAGAAGAAGCATTAAGAGAGTGACGAGGCGAGGTGAAGAAATCGGACACCACTTATTGTTTAGGACCTGTGCAGACACAACTACAGAAGAAGAAGAAAAGTGCATAGTCGAGGTGCAGAGGCCTTTTGTTTATACAAGAGACCGAGGGAAATGTTCAACAACGTTATGTAAGCTATCCATGTCGTTATTTATATGCATGTTACTGATGTGTCATGTCGTGTCAATGTAAATTGTAGAGAACACGAAGTTAATGCTCTGTATATGAGAATAATTCGATTACTAGATTAAATAGTGTATAACCTGTTTGCAATTGTTTTGTTGTGTGTATAATGTCAATTAATGTTTTGTGGATGTCAATTAATGTTTTGTAGATGTCAGTTAATGTTTTGTGTATAATGTCAATTAGTGTTTTTTGGATAATGTCAATTAATGTTTTGTGGATAATGTCAATTAATGTTTTGAGGATGTCAATTAATGTTTTGTGGATGTCAATTAATGTTTTGTAGATGTCAGTTAATGTTTTGTGTATAATGTCAATTAATGTTTTGTGGATAATGTCAATTAATGTTTTGTGGATAATGTCAATTAATGTTTTGTGGATGTCAATTAATGTTTCGTGGATGTCAATTAATGTTTTGTAGATGTCAGTTAATGTTTTGTGTATAATGTCAATTAATGTTTTGTGGATAATGTCAATTAATGTTTTGTGGATAATGTCAATTAATGTTTTGAGGATGTCAATTAATGTTTTGTGGATGTCAATTAATGTTTTGTGGATGTCAATTAATGTTTTGTAGATGTCAGTTAATGTTTTGTGTATAATGTCAGTTAATGTTTTGTGGATAATGTCAATTAATGTTTTGAGGATGTCAATTAATGTTTTGAGGATGTCAATTAATGTTTTGTGGATGTCAATTAATGTTTTGTGGATGTCAGTTAATGTTTTGTGTATAATGTCAATTAATGTTTTGTGTATAATGTCAATAAGTGTGTTGTGTATAATGTCAGTTAATGTTTTGTGTATAATGTCAATTAATGTTTTGTGTATAATGTCAATTAATGTTTTGTGTATAATGTCAATAAATGTTTTGTGTATAATGTCAGTTAATGTTTTGTGTATAATGTCAGTTAATGTTTTGTGTATAATGTCAATTAATGTTTTGTGTATAATGTCAATTATTGTTTTGTGGATAATGTCAATTAATGTTTTGTGGATGTCAATTAATGTTTTGTGTATAATGTCAATTAATGTTTTGTGTATAATGTCAATTAATGTTTTGTGTATAATGTCAGTTAATGTTTTGTGTATAATGTCATTAATGTTTTGTGTATAATGTCAATTAATGTTTTGTGGATAATGTCAATTAATGTTTTGTGGATGTCAATTAATACCAACACTGTGCTACCTGTACCAAACATGGGCACTGACAAAAGAACAAGAAAGGAAAATTACCACATGCGAAATGAGATGTTTGAGGAAAGCAGTAAATAAAACAAGAAGAGACCATATAAGAAATGAGGAAATTAGAAGAACAGTCAGAACAACACCTGCTATTAGATTCATTGAAAAACAGATACTCAGATGGTTTGGCCACTTGGTCAGAATGAACCCGAATCAGGGTCGTGCAGAGAGGCGGCCACATCAGACTGAACCGTAAGAGGACGGCATAAGTAGCAGATCATAATACTGTTTCAACCATTCAATAACTAAAAATCTTGACGCAACGCTTTTCTATATTGGTCTATGTTATTCCGATATTGATGTATACGATTTAGTATTCGTACATTTTGTGCAGTTTAAAAGAAATCACAATCGAAGGTTACTTAAAAGAAAAAACATTAAGGGCGGCATTTCGAAGACTTCATACTGAGAAAATATACCGCACGGCCCTGACCCGACTACACCAGTTGCAAGAGCATACAATCTGAAAATGGAGTCATCAAAAGAAGGGCAGACCAAAAAAGATGGGTTGATGGAGTTACAGACATCTTAAAACTCCACAATACTACAGCATATCAAGCGACCGAGCGTGCATTATCTCAAAAACCGATCTTCAGTTAAATCTGCTACGCTTAGCGACAAAAAAAAAGCAGAGAAGAACAAAATAAAATAAATAAGAAAGAGTAAATAACCATTATGAAATGGAAAAGTTATTAAATATAATAAAATTCATTTGTTTTCTTGAAATGTTGTTGAAATAGAGAGACTTTAGAATATGAGAAGAACATAGAAACACATTTCGAATAGAGATAGATTATCATAGAAACACATTTCGAAAAAGTATTAAATTAGAGATAGATTATCATAGAAACACATTTCGAAAAAGTATTAGAATAGAAATAGATTATCATAGAAACACATTTCGAAAAAGTATTAGAATAGAGATAGATTATCATAGAAACACATTTCGAAAAAGTATTAGAATAGAGATAGATTATCATAGAAACACATTTCGAAAAAGAAGTATTAGAATAGAGATAGATTATCATAGAAACACATTTCGAAAAAGTATTAGAATAGAGATAGATTATCATAGAAACACATTTCAAAGAAGAAGTATTATAGGATGCCAAATTTTGTTGATGTAGATTATTACAACTGATTTCAAGGATCAGTGGATCACCGGACTAGAAGAGACAAGAAGAGATGAGAAAGGAAGGACAAATGCTTGACCTGTACATAGTGAGGTTAACATTTCGTTTTTGCATAGTTGTAATTTTTCTGTTGATATCTAAAAGTGAAAGAAAAATACAAATGTTTGTGAATATTTCAAAGTAATTTTTTAAACACTATTTGCAATACGACTTCATCTTCTGTTGTCAGCACCCTGTTACCGAGTTGTTAACAAGGTGTCGTGGTTTTATGTATTTGTCTTGCGCTTTTCTGAGGACTTGTGTGATGGTTTTTTAGTCCCCTGGCAGAATTCAACTACGTTATATATCCACCTTTTCCTCGGTCTTCCTCTAGCCTTCCTTCCTGATATTCTGTTGTGGATCTGCAGTTTCGTCTGTTCAACAATATTGAAGATAATAATGAACTATACCAATATTGAAGATAATAATGACCTATATCAATATTGAAAATAATAATGAACTATACTAATATTGAAGATAATAATGAACTATACCAATATTGAAGATGATAATGAACTATACCAATATTGAAGATAATAATGACCTATATTAATATTGAAAATAATAATGAACTATACTAATATTGAAGATAATAATGAACTATATCAAAATAATAATGAACTATACCAATATTGAAGATAATAATGAACTATATCAAAATAATAATGAACTATACCAAATATAAATTGTCGTAGAAATCGAATATGCTGCCCTACTTGTAGACGCATAACTGGCACACCGTACAATCGTTCTTAGGCTCAAATCCTACATAGATCACACAGGGTGGTTAACAAGTGATCTATATGGAGCGTTCGAATAAGAAGGATGATTAAAGAATAAGAAGGATGATTGAAGAATAAGAAGAATGATTGAAGAATAAGAAGAATGATTGAAGAATAAGAAGGATGATTGAAGAATAAGAATAAGAAGGATGATTGAAGAATAAGAAGAAGGATGATTGAAGAATAAGAAGAAGGATGATTGAAGAATAAGAAGAATGATTGAAGAATAAGAAGAAGATGATTAAAAGAATAAGAATAAGAATGATGATTGAAGAATAAGAATGATGATTGAAGAATAAGAAGAATGATTGAAGAATAAGAAGAATGATTGAAGAATAAGAAGGATGATTGAAGAATTAGAAGAATGGATGATTGAAGAATAAGAGGATGATTGAAGAATAGAAAGGATGATTGAAGAATAAGAAGATGATTGAAGAATAAGAAGAATGATTGAAGAAGAAGAAGAATGATTGAAAATAAGAAGGATGATTAAAGAATAGAAGGATGATTGAAGTAAGAAGATGATTGAAGAAAGAGAAGAAGAGGGTGATTGAAGAAGAAGAAGAATGATTGAAAAGAAGAAGGGTGATTGAAGAAGAAGGGAGATGATTGAAAAGAGAAGGTGATTGAAGAAGGAAGATTGATTAAAGAAGAAGAAGGATGATTGAAGAAGAAGAAGATGATTGAAAAGAAGAAGGTGATTGAAGAAGAAGAAGGATGATTGAAGAAGAAGAAGGATGATTGAAGAATAAGAAGAAGGTGATTGAAGAAGAAGAAGGATGATTGAAGAATAAGAAGGTGATTGAAGAAGGAAGTGATTGAAGAATAAGAAGGATGATTGAAGAAAGAAGAAGAGGATGATTGAAGAAGAAGAAGGATGATTGAAGAAGAAGAAGGATGATTGAAGAATAAGAAGAAGTGATTAAAGAAGGGGATGATTAAGAAGAAGAAGATGATTGAAAAGAAGATGATTGAAGAATAAGAAGGATGATTAGAAGAAAAGAAGGATGATTAAGAAGAAGAAGGTTGAAGAAGAAGAGGATGATTGAAGAATAAGAAGATGATTGAAGAATAAGAAGGATGATTGAAGAATTAGAAGAAGGATGATTGAAGAATAAGAAGGATGATTGAAGAATAAGAAAGATGATTGAAGAAGAAGAATGATGATTGAAGAATAAGAAGAATGATTGAAGAATAAGAAGAATGATTGAAGAATAAGAAGGATGATTAAGAATAGAAGGATGATTGAAGAATAAGAAAGATGATTGAAGAATAAGAAGAAGAAGGGTGATTGAAGAAGAAGAAGAATGATTGAAAAAGAAGAAGGGTGATTGAAGAAGAAGTAGAAGGATGATTGAATAGGAAGAAGGATGATTGAAGAAGGACGATTGAAGAAGCAGAAGGATGATTGAAGAAGAAGAATGATTGAAAAAGAAGAAGGGTGATTGAAGAAGAAGGATGATGATTGAAGAAGAAGAAGTGTGATTGAAGAAGAAGAAGAAGAAGGGTGATTAAAGAAGAAGAAGGATGATTGAAGAAGAAGAAGGATGAATGAAGAAGAAGAAGTGTGATTGAAGAAGAAGAAGGATGATTGAAAGAAGAAGGATGATTGAAGAAGAAGAAGAAGAAGTGATTGAAGAAGATATGAAGAAGAAGGATGATTGAAGAAGAAGAAGAGAAGAAGAAGAAGAAGGATGATTGAAGAAGAAGTATGAAGAAGAAGGTATTGAAGAAGAAGAAGGGTGATTGAAGAAGAAGAAGGTGATTGAAGAAGAAGAAGAATTGTGATTAAGAAGAAGAAGAAGAGAAGGATGATTGAAAAAAAGGATATAGAAGAAGGGTGATTGAAGAAGAAGAAGAAGGGTGATTGAAGAAGAAGAATGATTGAAGAAGAAAGTGAAAGAAGAAAGGGTGATTGAAGAAAAGAAGAATTTGGATTGAAGAAGAAGAGAGAAGAGAAGATGAAAGTATCAAAATAACAATAACAACAACTGATTAGTTCAACTTAGAAACTCTCAGGCGGAAACATTCAAACATGTTTGACCTAGAAAACAGTATTTCTGCACTGTCTGACAGTGCGGGAGACTTTGATTTACGTGTTAGTTTATCTGAAGTGACATAACACTATTATAACGTAGAACAAAGTGTGGGGGTGTTTATCTCCTACATGTGACACGCTTGATGGACGGGTATAGATAGTATCCGCCACTGAGTAGTAGATCACTAGTTGGTCACATGTCACACTTTGATAGAAGAGCAGACAATTGAGCTGGAAACGATATGGGAAACTATTGCATAAACTCAGGGCCGTGTCGTGCTATGATGCAGAGAGGCGGACGCATCAGGCGGGACTGTAAGAGGGGCGACATAAGCAGTAAAATCAAAATTACAATTAAAGGTTATTTTAAAGAAAACAAATTTAAGGGGCGGCATTTCCAAGATTTGCATCATACTGAGAAAACATACCGCACGGTCCTGCAAGAGCTCTTATATCGTGGACTCTGAAGTAAAGACAAGGGCGAGACAGAGCAAACGCAAACTGAAGTAATCGTTGTTTGTGCATATTATTAACAACTAAGTTAAACACTCTTTGTGATCTGTGTAGTTTGCGCCGAGAACGTTGCTCCTAGGATGTCGTAAAATGCAGTTTACTTGAGTTGATCGTGCTTGGGGTATTTGTGACGTAGATGTTAGGTGTTCGTCTCTCGTGCTAAAGGTACCAGGTTCACTCCCTCGTGGAGCCATCTTGATATTTTCCAGAGATTCCTGATCTCAGTGTAGGTGAGATCGAGTTTATAGTCCTATCGGAGACGGGCGATAAAACGTAGGTTCCGTTTTCAATTTGAGCACGTAAAGGAACCCTTGTCAGTTCAAAATCGAGAAGAGCAGGCTGGAAAACTGCTGCCCGGGCAAAATTCATTAGAAAAAGAATAAAAATAAATATTCCTACAAAAATATCTTCACTATCTTCAAAATTACATCTGTGACCTTACATCGGTGCTACAGAGTTCATACACTGCAGCTGAGATCTTCCTGTGTAAGAAAGAGATCGGAGCACACATGGTTACTCACCGAAGTGCAATGATGATGGTCCTATCAGTCAATCAATCAATCAATCAACCAATGTGACTAGAAACATAATCATGTGATACAATATGTTGTTTAAACTAATATTGATAAAACAAAATCAATGTTTTTGATTTTTGCTTCCAGCAAGAAAGCTAACGTTGTGTTCAACTGCTTGAAAGGAAATCAAAAAGAGAATAACAAATATAGATGGGTTAATAACAAGAATAACTTGAAATCAATTATTATTGATATATTTTGAGGTCTTACCAAAATAATATTTGATGTAGTAACACATCGTTTGAAGACATCATTGACCAAGACTTAGAGACATATTCACTTTGTTGTAGGGCGTCGTCGGAGCCTTCCCTGTTGATGATGGGTGTCAGGATGGTGGTGGTGTAACAGTACCCGAGGATTACTCTGGTCCGGATGCTGCTACAGTTATGGCTTCTTCGGGGTTGTCATTGCTAAACCCCTTTGCATGGCTCTCCATGATTGCCTGTAAGCATGACACTGGCTCGCCAGGATAATTACTGAGTACATGGCCGTCTGTGTTTACTCATGATTCCTGAGTACGTGTCCTTCTATGTTTTATATTGTTATTGATTTTACCGGCAGTGGTAAATCAACCCTCGTTATATTTTGGTGATGTTGATGTTAACTAGTGATATACATAGATGATACAAAGTACAAACACTGGTAGGTTTCCTTTTATGGGTTTTATTTAACCTCTGGACAGAACACGTCCATTCGATCCAAAATATATATCGTCTCTCCTTGTTTACTAATTCGTTACTAACTCTGTCGCTACACAACTACGTAGTTTTTATTACGTCAAGAATGTCTCGTTGTTATGTGTTGCGCCTCTGCTTAGAGAGTGCAACACATAGTCTCAACTATTAATTATCTAATTACATACTACACTAACTATCTGGCTAACTGTCCATTCCTCCGCTGCCACCTGGGGGAGGGTGTTGCGCCTCTGCTTAGAGAGTGCAACACATAGTCTCAACTATTAAATATCTAATTACATACTACACTAACTATCTGGGTAACTGTCCATTCCTCCGCTGCCACCTGGGAGAGGGGACTATGACACCCCCCTGGAGACCTCGCCGTCGCCCCGACGGCGAAATCCCCCCAAAAAATCGCACAGGTAGTGTCCAATAGGGTTATTAGAGTGGTGAGAGCTGAAAGGGAACAAGTCGCCTCACGTGTTAAACGTGGCTCCACAACAACTAACTACAACAGCCAACCATGGTCGAAAAGAAAAGAAAATCTGACGGGATCTCAGGAAGACCCAGTTGAACGAGCTAAATGGGAACTAGTCACCACACGTCGTTGAACGTGACTCGTCAACTGGTCATAGGTGACCATGGTTAACACCAATAGTAAACCCTCTGTGCTCTTGTGCTGAAACAATAGTAATAGAAATTAATCAGCATTACATTAATTAATTGGAAAATATGCGCCATATAACTCCGACGGCGACCCAACAGCATAACACTTGGCCAATGTGAGGTGGCTGTACTGCGACATCCAGCCCTCACAAGTCGTAGTATGGCGGGGGGCAGCTCACATCTGTCATGTCTCTATGTCGCTTGTATTCGTTAGAGTCTGGTCATGCAATCTGAAAGCTCAAACAAAAGAACTAGTTACAAACTGAACATGATATGAAAAACATCTCTTTATACTGGTCAAATCACCAACAGTATCTGACCTCTATGAGGAAATAATAACCAACTCCCGATCCCAGGGGATGAACAATCTCCCAATATTCAACATAATACATCAAAAAAATATATAATGTCCAAGCAACAACACTATATCACCTCCACGAGGTATTATTAACCATCTCCCAATCCCAGGGAATGAATGAGCTTCAAATATTAAACTCCATTATAAACGTCCAATATTCAACGCTGCTCCACTATCTCCTAAACTTCTTCTGTTAAAATTCCCCATCTTCTTATTTAACATAATGAACACATCAAAGTGTAGGATTACGTACACGTGACGCAAGTCCACACCAAATCTGCCAATTAACAAATCATAACTCCAATGATCCAAAATACTCGGATCGACATCATATAACCTCCATGAGGCAATAAAATCACCCCCAACCCCAGGAATAAATTGACATCCCAAATATATCAAATATCTGCAATTTACCAACATGCAGCCTCAATAATGTATCACAATCCACAATCCTCACCATATAGCAATCACATTGAAGTTAATGAGACTTCATTGTCCGTTCAACCATCACACGGAATCAAATAATATTTAAAATTTGACTCCACAATATATAACCACAGGTATTATTAAAATTATTAAAATTACAACCCATCTAAACCCCACAAGGAATCAAGCCAATTCCCAAAGGATGTACCTATCGGGCTCAATATCAGATAATCTCGTTAAATGAGGTAGCACATTCCGTCCAGTAATCTTTAAGGACTCAACCAAAAATCCAATTATTCTCATTATTTGGTTTAACATTATTCTCGAGCTACCCCTTACAATCCATCCTTCAGTCCCAAAGGATTGAAATAAAAACGCATGTATGTTCCCTATTTGGTTCGACCTCACTTTTGACTTCAGGCCCATTGTAAACCTTTTCTCAATCCACCAGGATCCAAACAAAAATCCAGGCATGTTGTGTATAAAACTCGGGTTCCATGTAGTTTTGTACAATTCGCGTAAATCATAGTTGTCCTCGTCATGATCTAACCCATTTCCCACGAGACCATCCCTGGGAGCACTGCTAACGATATCACGTGTGCCATCCCCACGATGTATACCCTGAAAGATATTGTCAAGAACAACATAGACCCCCAGCATGAAATAGAGAAGGCAAGGACTATGCCCTTGCTCGTAAATTGAAAGACGCAACCCTTGCAAACCATGCTGATGTGAACACAGGGCCCTAGCAATAAAAAATAGTATCAAGAATCCAATTACCACAGTATTCCATCTCAAACGCTTGGTCGTAGAATGGACACAATACCTCCCCCGAACCGAAGCATTGTTTATGTTATCAAGTAACTTCCGTTCAAATTGCACATCTTTTTGCACATCAGAACCAGATCGTACTGGATCTGATGTTGACCAAATTTTAATATTAAAACTAGCATTGCAGTTCATATTTAACTCATAATCTGAGTTCCGGGATTTGGCATCTGTCATATACATTTTCGAACTTATTTGTAGAGAGGTGAATTTATTTTCACCACCACTGTCTACTTGGGGGTTAACACTAGCAGTATGCACGTAGGCACACTCGCTGGATCCTGAAATTTTTATATCGTCATCATTGAACTCATCCTCAGGGATCTCAATTACTCGTGTTGTCGTTGAAGTATCACTGGGACAAGATATCTTTAGTTGATTATTCTCCTGTTTTAAATTATCTGCAGGATCTCTTCTAAAGATAGATTTAGGCCACCTTTCTTTCCTCCGCACTCTCCCAGACTGACCGCTACGGTCAGCACACTTTCTAAATATACACTTCCTATAGTCTTCTTCTTCTTCTTTCTCGAATCCTGTATGCCTCACAGCGTCAGGTCAGGAAGAGATTTCTAAAACGGGCCTAGTATGCGCTTCGTAGATAGTCTCTTTCGTCGCCTCTGTTATCTCTGAGGTCCATATTTTGCGTGGCCGGCCTTTTGCTTTGTACCCATTGTATCGGAGCAGCATTGCTCTTTGGGGTGCACTGTCTGATGGTAATCTGCTTACGTGACCGAACCATTTAATTTGTTGTTTCTTGATGAAGTCTAGTACTGATGTTGTACCATGTTGTACTTCCTATAGTCTGTCCATTAATTCGTGAGCACGTTTGAAATTGATTTTCTCGAAAACTACCTGTTGGATCTCAGTGATTTTTGCAAGCAGCCTTAGAATATCCATGACGCTAGAGAAATATTTTTTTCCAAGAAAATTTGATGTAGTTTGAAATATTTCTTCTTCAGGCTATATTAAAATCAACCTCACCGGATTGTACACAATAGTAACAGATCTACGGTACACAGACGCGTTGTTCTAAAATACATTATGGTAACATTGAAATATCGTGAGTATACAACAATTTCACGAAATCCCGTGCACCTAACCCAGTCGACTTTGAAAGCGGAAAGCATATTACGTTATAATTGGGATACCGTTGTATAGTCATAGGTGTATCTCGCTATTTGTATGAAGCTATTGTATCATATTTGTTGGCTTATCAAAACTGACATTGATATCACATTCATAATGAGTTCACAATTATAACAATGCAGAAGGTTACAGTTTTACTATACCAACACTTCCGTAGGGAATCTAAGAGAGGTCATCTATATTGCGATATTCATAACCCTGAGAAACGAACGCAACTGGCGCTTGGTCTGAATAGAGAATCCTTTTCCGATGAATTAAACAGGACACAAAGTGCACTAATGTCAAGCAAGGAAGGAAAGAACAATTGACGACTTTGACATAGATGTCATAAGACGGGAGCTCTTGAAAATGTTTGCGACAAATCAACTTGTTACTCTCAGGAAACTGAAATTAAAACTGCAATCAGATTACAGCATAGACATTTCTAAAAGTACTCTATGGAAAATTGTAAGAGCCGCCGGCTTCACCTTCAGAAAACTATAGGCGGCAGGAATATTATTTGTGAAAAGCCACATTTAATTGCTGGCCGTAGTAAATACCTGTGGCAGATCCGTGAGCGGCGGAGGCAAGGCTATGATATTGTATATTTGGACGAATCCTGGGTCAATGCTCACCACACCAATGCTAAAGAATGGCAATCAGTAGACGGTGAACAGAAAGAAAAATACCAAGCAGCAAAGGCCAGCGTATTATACTAACACATGCAGGAAGCAGTGAAGAAGGTCTTGTCCATGACACTGGACTTATTTTCCAATCAAAAAGTACCGACGGTAGGACTACCACACAGAAATGAATGGACATATTTTCAGGCACTGGATGGAGAAAGATCTACTTCCAATTCTAAACAGACCATCATGCTTGGTAATGGATAATGCATCCTATCACAACGCAGTATCAGCGGAAGACAAAGTACCAACTGCATCAAATACAAAAGATCAAATTAGGACTTTGCTTGCTAAGGAAAATGTCAGCTTCGATGATACATATTTGAAACCCGAGTTGTTGCACCTGGTGAGGATGACAAATAAGACAATGGTGTTTCATATTGACAAAATCATTTCGGAATACGGCCACACGTCTTTGCGACTACCTCCATATCATGCTCACCTCAATCCGATAGAGCTTGTCTGGGCTAAAGTAAAAGGGCAAGTTGCCGAACAGAACAGGACGTTTAAAAGGTGTGATGTTGAAGTTCTGACACGTGAGTCCCTCTCAGTGATAGACATGCAGTTCTGGAAGAAGTGTGTTGAACATGTGCTCCGAGAGGAAGACGAGTACTGGCACCGAGATGGATTACAATTTGTCCAGCCAGTAACAATTATCAACCTCATGGAATCGTCAGATTCGGGATGATACAAATCATATTTTGATTACAGACTGAGAAATAGCAACGTATACATTTCCATATCCAAATGCGTCTACCATCATACAATTTGTGGTGAAGTTAAGACACCCTGGGGTCTAATGGTGACCGAAGGGGAGTACTAACTGTTGCATATTGTATCCAAGTTCACGATTGCACATAAAGGGCAACAAACTTAATTACTTGACCTATCAAGTTAATATGGAGATACACCTATGAATATAATTGACATGGACAAATTCTAGGGATTACTGTAAAATCTAAAATTTGAGCCCCCGTATTTGCAATTGTCATAAAAGATCAAAGGAATTCGCCGATGTGCAAAATCCGTAGCATCTATGGACTACTGGTTAGCTTTATTTTAGCGTCATGGATATTCTAAGGCTGCATGCAAAAATCACTGAGATCCAACAGGTAGTTTTCGAGAAAATCAATTTCAAACGTGCTCACGAATTAATGGACAGACTATACTATTTTTGTCCACTGAAGCTTGTTTAAATTTTTTTTTGAAGTAACCTGGACTGTTTTGTGATTTCCTCGCCGTTTGACTTTTGATTTAACATTGTTTATTTTACTGGAACTTGTTTTAGTAGTAATATAACATGTCTTGATTGCATTCACGTTCTTTGACACAACGCATGGTGTACCGTGAGGGTGGAGTATAGGATTTTCATCCTTGCTAAATTTCGATTGCTGAAAATTTACAGAACTGAAATTACCTATCTGTCGGTCGTTGACGTGGGGGACTTTTCAGAGGTGGCGCAGCGCTTGTAGGTTCCGCCATCTGTTTCTCACCTGATGCACCAGCGACCTCCTGCATTTCAGCTTCCTCCTGCTCATGTCCCATATTGGCAAGCAAGCTGTAATTTTCTCTACCGATATCCTCATGTATATCCTGCTCTACAATTGCCCCGCAGATGAAGGACTCATTCACCATCTGGATTTCCTGGAATTTTACTTCCACTATCAAGGGAGGGTCTGTTAAAACATAAGGCTCATTATCGGGCCAATCGACAACGGATTCGACTGTATTGCTAATTCGAGAAGCAGCCTCTTCTACACAAGAAAACTGTAATAAGAAGTTCGGTTCTTCACATGCCACATCGTCGGAAGATATCAAAGCAATAGGCTTAATATCGGAGCAATCCATAACAGATCCCATTGTATCGCCATCCTGCGAATCAACTTCTTCTATCCGTGAAAAATGCAAGACATTCGGCTCTGTATTTGAACCATTGACGCTTGAAACTAATTTGTGATTTTCCTCTACACAGGGAAAATCTAATAAAACATTAGGTATAGTACATAATTCATCAACATCTGAAATAGTCATAACAACGTTTTGTTTTGCCTGGCACACGTCATCCGAAACATATAAGAAATTCAGTTGTTTGTTCGACATACTAGCGATCAAATCATTACAAGTATCTCTTGGTTCTACCTGGCAACTGCCTATCGATATAGAGGGACCAATGTGAGAGAAATGCCGCTCCTCTTTCGCCTCATACCCAAACACATTATGTTTGTTAATGGTCTGGTTTTCATGGGTCTTGTCCCCGAACACCCAGGGTTGTGCGCTCCTTCTTATGTCCTGGCTGTGGAAAGAAGAACAATTATACTTTCCCCCCAGATTGTCTCTGTCATTGGGCCTCCCATAACCCCGTTGTCGATTTTGACGAAAATCATTTCTCTCCGAATGAGTAGTGGTGGGAGGGTCTAGCATGGTTTGGGCAGCGTATCTCAGAGTGGCGTTCCGCCACCTTCGATTCCAGGACGTCCATACGACGATGCATCTCAGAAATTGTATGAGCGTCTGACGCGGGGATGGGACTGCGCTCCCATCGTATGGCCGCATCACGAACCTGTAGGAAGGTCGTAGGCGGAAACTGCTCTATTTTTTCCAATAAGACGGTCCTACACAGGCGATCTCGCAATGAATGGACAAAGCGATCGCGTAATAACTGAAGGTCCATCACCGCCTGTCCTTCCTCCTTCTGTGCCGCAGTGATCTTAGCATATATATCAGCCAAACGATGAGAATAATCGCGGCATGATTCCCCATCCATTTGAGACGCCCTATAAAATACAGAAAAGAGCTCAGTGAGCGACCTGTTGTCGCCATACAACCTGACCATTGTCATCAATAATTGCTCAGGGTCTTGTATGGTGAGCATCTGGATTTGTAGCTCACTTCGGATGGAGGCCGACACATTGTCCAGGATGGTATACAGTTTATCTTCACCCGTTAGTCCGTAAAGTCTCCAATAAGAGCGTACGCTCCTGACAAAATCCGCTATGGAGGCCCCGTCACCATCACTGAATGTACTCAAGGTTTTCCCAGGATAATCCTGTGGCGCCAGCCCCCACCGCGCCTCTACATCTAACCCATGACCTCCTCTGTCATACCTATGAGCCATCATAAATATTACGCAATGGCAATCAGAACATATAGCATACCATTGTGATATTTCAAAATATATAGTATACAAATTTCAACGACAAAGAGTATAGTGTTAGAAATATATGCCTGAAAATAATTAGCAAACCAGATGGTAAAAAAAACCTTGCACAAACAGGAATGGCTGTACACATAAAAATTGTTATTAGCATATCGAGCAAACATAGTGTATCAAAATGATGTAGAAATAAGTACTCACACTATTAAAAACATAAGCACAGGTGTTCCACTTAGATAGGCATGTATACATCACATCATCCCGAGATAGCATCCTCAACCGTCCAATAGTTTTGTATAATCCAATAGTGAACTTGTTTTACGTAATTATTGCATACCAGGCCAGGTTAAGACAGTCAAGCATGGGGACCCAAGGTTGATTGAAGAACTGTTAGCGCCGAACTTGAAATGCAGGATCCTGACCGGGGCAGCACACCACACCGGTCGCCCAAAAGGAATGAAGGGCAAAAAGGACATACATAATGTCCCCAGGTTGATTGAAGAAATGTTCAATTGAAGAGATAGCTCCTGACCAGGGGAATTACGCACTGGTCACCCAATATGATTGAAGGGCAAAAAGGACATACATAATGTCCCTAGGTTGATTGAAGAAATGATGACATGCAGGGAAAAACAGCCATGTATATAGATTAAAAAAATACTCACACAGGCAACCAGCCAGACATTCTGGTCCACGAATGTAAATTCATAGTAAAGTGGGCGAACCTAGTTAATTTTCTTCCGACACCACTTGTTGTAGGGCGTCGTCAGGAGCCTTCCTGTTGATGATGGGTGTCAGGATGGCGGTGGTGTAACAGTACCCGAGGATTACTTTGGTCCGGATGCTGCTACAGTTATGGCTTCTTCGGGGTTGTCATTGCTAAACCCCTTTGCATGGCTCTCCATGATTGCCTGTAAGCATGACACTGGCTCGCCAGGATAATTACTGAGTACATGGCCGTCTGTGTTTACTCATGATTCCTGAGTACGTGTCCTTCTATGTTTTATATTGTTATTGATTTTACCGGCAGTGGTAAATCAACCCTCGTTATATTTTGGTGATGTTGATGTTAACTAGTGATATACATAGATGATACAAAGTACAAACACTGGTAGGTTTCCTTTTATGGGTTTTATTTAACCTCTGGACAGAACACGTCCATTCGATCCAAAATATATATCGTCTCTCCTTGTTTACTAATTCGTTACTAACTCTGTCGCTACACAACTACGTAGTTTTTATTACGTCAAGAATGTCTCGTTTACACGTTGCATTTGTAGATCAGGAAAAAGCGTTCGACCGCGTAGATAGGCACAAGTTGTGGAAAATACTAACAACCTATGGGGTTAATGAACACCTAATCAACCTTTGCAAGAACATTTATACTGACAGCCAATGTACGATTAGAACAAATACAGGATTATCAGAAAAGTTTCACGTAGGGTCAGGAGTAAGACAAGGCTGCGTACTATCCCCGCTGCTATTCATCACGTACATTGACCACATTTGTGAAATAGCAAACACCAGCGAAGGAAACAACCTCGGAGAACTCTTAAATGAGTTTCTTTTTGCAGACGATCAGGCAATTATATCAACAACAGAAGAACAGCTACAACAACACATCAACAGACTCCAGTTAGCATGTAACGAATACAACATGAGAATTAACATCGACAAAACAGAAGTAATGACATTCGCCAGAGAGGAAAACACTACCAACATCTCCATCGATAATCATCTACTAAATCAAGCAAAGATTTCACATACCTGGGGAGCATTTTTCAGCAAATGGAAGAATAACTAATGAAATTCAACACAGATGCAACAAAGCAAACCAAATGATAGGGCAAATGGCGCCAATTTTAAGATGCAAACACGTCACCATGAACACAAAAAGAGCAAATGTTCAACACAATCTTTCTCCCACATTATGTTACCAGTGCCAAACCTGGACGCTGACAACAAACGATAGAAGAAAACTAGTCACAACAGAGATGAAGCGTCTACGAAGAATGCTGGGTGTAACAAGAAGAGACCGGTTGAGAAATGAAGACATCAGGAAAAAGTGGGTACAACATCAGTACTAGACTTCATCAAGAAACAACAAATTAAATGGTTCGGTCACGTAAGCAGATTACCATCAGACAGTGCACCCAAAGAGCAATGCTGCTCCGATACAATGGGTACAAAGCAAAAGGCCGGCCACGCAAAGATGGACCTCAGAGATAACAGAGGCGACGAAAGAGACTATCTACGAAGCGCATACTGAGGGCCCGTTTTAGAAATCTCTTCCTGACCTGACGCTGTGAGGCATACAGGATTCGAGAAAGAAAGAAAGAAAGAATGTCTCGTTGTTATGTGTTGCGCCTCTGCTTAGAGAGTGCAACACATAGTCTCAACTATTAAATATCTAATTACATACTACACTAACTATCTGGCTAACTGTCCATTCCTCCGCTGCCACCTGGGAGGTGTTGCGCCTCTGCTTAGAGAGTGCAACACATAGTCTCAACTATTAAATATCTAATTACATACTACACTAACTATCTGGCTAACTGTCCATTCCTCCGCTGCCACCTGGGGGACTATGACAACTTTTATAATATATTGTTTATAAATCAATTAAATAAACTAACGGTTCCCAAACTTGACATTACCACGGCCACCTTTATATACATTTTGTTGTTGCGGACTCCGATTAGTTTCTATATCTGAAAATGGACAGGAAGGAGTTATCTGTGTGTTAAAATAGTAAACAATGTCTGCAATTTAACATTTTAATAAACAGTAAGAGGTTTCCTTTTGTCTTGAACTAGACACGCCATCATTAACATCATCAGTACATGTACATTTCAATTTCAGCCAGCGATCCATCCTGAAGCTCAGCCGTATTGTAGCAAAATCCAATTCACGCCAACATTATTTATCCTATATTTCCCAAGATCGTTTCTGCCAAATTACTTACTTAAATTTCATTTTTCTAGCGATGGAGTTATTATTACACCCCACCAACCGTCAAGCTGGGTTCAATTTCTCAGACTGCTGGAAAACTTTAAATGATCTTTAATTTTGTCCTGTCAGACATTCAGACCGGACTGGTCCGGGTCCTTTGATTTCTCAGCGAAACTAGTTTATCACTGTTTTATACATGTTTTAAACATTTATTTTTCTGTTTGAAATGTTAATGATCATAATATTTTTTCAAGTTCTTGAGGACCCCTTGTGAGTACCTCGCAGACCCCCGTCGACCTCGGTTTGGGAAACGTTGATCTAAACTATTGAACAGTTTAAACAGCAAACAAGAGATATCATCACAAGAACTTTGTTTCCTAGTAAAGGAATCATGGACAAACATATTGAGTAGATATCATGGTTATTGATGAGAAAATAATAATCGTAATAAATGTGAAATGTACAGTTGGTGGACAAAACGTAAACAATCTAAGATAAGCAATTATCATAGCGACAGATGAACAAGATCTACAAGGCATGTTCGTCGCGTAGTGAAAGTGAAACAAAAGGATTGATCATGAATATAAAGAAAGCAAAGGTAATTGTTGTTTCTAAGAAACGGGAAACACCACAATGCAATATCAAAATAAACAACACAACACTGAAACAACTCTATCGATTCATACATCTGAGTATACTCATAACATCAGGTGGAAGATGTTCAGCACAGTAGCATAGTTCAAGAGAAAGTAGCTTTTAAGAAAATGAAAAAAGTAGTGTGCGTGAATTCACTACCAACGGCACAGAGAGAAGAATACTTCATTGCTATATTAAACCAATACGTATGTTTGGCAGCGAATCATGGACAATGAGCAAACATTTATTAAAATTGCTGGAAGTCAGATAAATATGAGTCTTTACAGAAGAATACTGCAAATCTCATGGACAGCAAAAATACCCAAATGATGAGGTCTTAAAAGAAGCATGACTGAACGAAAAGAAAAATAATCGAGAGATTAACAATCAGGTAATCAATGTTCTTCAGATACAGAATACGAAGATGAGGTTTGCACTTTGGAACATTTGAAGACAACGCATACAATACAGGGAAGGAGAGATTGAAGAAGTCAAATTAAATATGTTGGATGGTCTGACATCGTGGTTCGACAAAAGATCGGCGATAGAACTGATTAACTGCCACAGTAAGAGAGAGAGAGAGAGAGTTGTGTCAAAGCATAATCGCCTACTCAGGCATTGCATTTGACTTGGCACATTTACATAAAAATTTACAATAAATACAATTTCAAAAATCACAACGTTAAAGGTAGCCAACATTTCATAGATTTTTATGTTCTTAACATGGACCTCTAAATAACAAATAACAACTGTCACCTGCCGTATGTTGATATATATTTATGTGTGAAAGTTGTGTGTAAGTTAGCCTCCCATCTAGATATATATATATATATATACGTATGTTACACTAATGGCAACGTTTTGCTAACGTAAATCAACAAGTAATAATAATGTGGATATACATACGAATATAACATGATGTTAATAATACTAAATCAACAAGTAATAATAATGTGGATATACATACGAATATAACATGATGTTAATAATACTAAATCAACAAGTAATAATAATGTGGATATACATACGAATATAACATGATGTTAATAATACTATTTGTTATTATCTTTCTGTATTTGTAGGCGATGATGATGTACAAGTTGTCATCTAGTTATAATCAATGATCATGACATTTATGACTATTAACCCATTCGCTCCTCTGAACCGATATACTGACTCGAGGTATTGTTTTAAGATGACTCAAAGTCAGTTTACTGACTAAGACAGTAAACATTTTAATATAAAGGAAACTGAAAAAAACATTACGGAGTGAAAGGGTTAAGACTAACCTGGACAGTGAAAAGTCGTCGACAATTCTTACTTGAAATTATATAGACAGTTGTTGTTATATTGTGTCCTGATATGCCAGGTTTAGCTCTTATCTTCTCTGAAATACGTTTTTCTGAATTTTAATTTTGTCACCCCCCACCCCTTCCATGCACTGCGATCCCCATTCTTCTGTTAATGTGAATCAACCTTCGCGACTGTATCATGTGTATCCATGTTGCATATCCTTATGCTGAAAGTAGAGAGTAGCCCCGACATCTCCTACCCGTCTGCAATTTTCATTAAAAAGATCTGTTAACATTCTACTTAATTCCATCCTCCCCAATTATCTCAATATACGACGACTAATCATGGATAACTTGTTACTTCAAACCCCAAACATTATTATTGGTCTTGTTCTGCTTTGTCCCACACATATTGCGAAGAGGTCTTCTAAGGTATAGCAAGTTAAAGCTTTCTCCTGCCCGTCTGCCCAGCGTGTTCGTAGCGCGTTGGACTACGGGTGACTAGTCCTCTGTAAGTGCGGGTTCAACTCCGCTGACTGGCAGAAAAGCTACAGGTTCCCAAATTTACGGTGTTCGTGGCACCGAGCCGAAGGTTACGATTCATGATCGCGAAGATCAGCAAAAAGCTTTCTCCTGGTCCGAGTAGTTTTTCAAACACGTTTCCCTCGCCATTCATGCGAGTTTGACTTCGATGGTAATGTACGATCAATGCAATCATATTTCACTACTATTAAGAAGTGTACAGTGGATATATGTCTGGTATACACATGATTATTCTACATTATGTGTGTATGTTATTTCACACTCTTGTTGTTAGCATCTTCACATTTGCTGATACTCTTCGGATCATCAAGTTTACTTCTTGCACTCACTGTTGATCAAGTATTCCTGCCTGTGTGTTGCTGGGGTTAGCAATGTGAGCAAAGAATAGTAAAACTGCGTCCTACAAGTCATACTGTAAGAGACAACCAAGGTAGGGATCATCCCGTGTGTTACCTGAACCAGAAAGAGGAGGAAAGAAATGCAGCAATGTATACCTGCCAAGAATGTCGTAAGAGGCCACACAGGAGAGTCGGTGTGCGGCTGGCTACCTCACACTGTAGAAAAAATAAAACAAAAAAGGTAAACAAACATGATCAGTACAACTAAAAGAGAAAAAAAAAAAACTCAATCGTGAGACGCAGAAAGAATTGGAAGGTATGGCAAGAGAGAGGAAGAACTGGAGAGGTTTGTTGAAGACCTGTGCTCCGTTTGGAGTTGAAAGTGAAGGAAAGAAAATCAAGTGTTACTGGTAATTAAAGTGATCAACCAATGTCTAAGCTAGGGTTAAGCCACTGGTTTGTTTTTCAAAGCTCGTGGGTTCAAATCTGGACAATGTCGTTCTACTCACAAGTGTATTGTTTCCAGAAATCCCTAGAATTTTTGCTGAGTTACGGATGTCGTGCTTTGCACAGTACTCTCGACAGGTAATGTGCCATGTCTGCGGAAAGGGACATAGTCATATGAATTAAACCCGGTGCAATGAAGTCAATCCTTCTTCTATAGACACTTTAGAGAAAAATATCGAGGAATGCTGGCACTTGACTCTTACTGATGGGTCGGTTCATCGTGGTGAAAAGTCAAGCTAGGGTTTCTTGTCTAGTCAGCATGGTAGGGTTGTTACAGAGTGAAGTGAAGAATACAGGACAACTACTTTCAGTATGAAGATGGAGGTTGAGGCAGTTACTGCTGCTCTCCATTTCTCTCTGTGACTTCATTTACTGGGGCCCTTGTTGTATCTGACTCTCAGTCAATGCTTCATAAGATCCAGAAGGGCAGGTTTTGGTATGAGTGGATGTCGTCTATAGAAGTTTCTAACCTTCAGAGACTTACGTGGATATACTGTCCTGTGCATGTTTGTGTTTCGATAATTAGAGAGCGGACAGACTTGCATCAACAGCATCGAGTCTTGGGGAGTTACAGATGGATAAGGGGGATGCTCTTTGGTCTCTTCGCGACTGCCTGTTGGATAAAGACACTCAAATATATGTTGAATTGATCCAGCGATTTAAGCAATTTGGAATTAACCGTCGTACAAGTAGAACTGGATACCTGAGGGACAAAGGAGTGTGTTTAATTAGCGAGCCACAGGAACCATCAGTATGCATACTGTTCGATATCTGTTGGGGAAGACTGAACACCTTTGGGTCTGCCCAGAGTGCATTGACATCAGGTTAGTAACCAACAACCAATAATCCCCACTTTAGCTTATTTGTTATCTGTTTAGATGTTAGTAATTATATAGCAGTTATTAAAACGACTACAGAAGGAGGGAATTATTAATTATATTGTTACGAGACAGATATATCTACTGGAGCAGATAATTGACACACTCACATCTAGTTAGCCCCTATGTACCATGCCAGCTGTACTTAAATTATCTGTTTGAACACAGCACACCACATATCACATTGTTTTTTGTTCGCTAGTTGGCAATTATCTTTCTGAACACAGCACACCTCATATCACATGTTTTTGTTCACTAGTTGACTCATATCCATAGTTTTGTTTTGCACAGTTGACCTCATATCACATAGGTTTTTGTTCACTAGTTGACCTCATATCACATAGTTCTTTGTTCACTAGTTGTCAATTATCTTTTGATCACAGCACCTCATATCACATATTTCTTTGTTCACTAGTTGACCTCATATCACATAGTTCTTTGTTCACTAGTTGACCTCATATCACATAGGTTTTTGTTCACTAGTTGACCTCATATCACATAGTTCTTTGTTCACTAGTTGACCTCATATCACATATTTCTTTGTTAACTAGTTGACCTCATATCACATATTTCTTTGTTCACTAGTTGGCCTCATATCACATAGTTTTTGTTCGCTAGTTGACCTCATATCACATAGTTTTTGTTCGCTAGTTGACCTCATATCACATAGTTTTTGTTCCTAGTTGACCTCATATCACATAGTTTTTGTTCCTAGTTGACCTCATATCACATAGTTTTTGTTCACTAGTTGACCTCATATCACATAGTTTTTGTTCGCTAGTTGGCCTCATATCACATAGTTTTTGTTCACTAGTTGACCTCATATCACATAGTTTTTGTTCCTAGTTGACCTCATATCACATAGTTCTTTGTTCGCTAGTTGACCTCATATCACATAGTTCTTTGTTCACTAGTTGACCTCATATCACATAGTTCTTTGTTCGCTAGTTGACCTCATATCACATAGTTCTTTGTTCACTAGTTGGCCTCATATCACATAGTTCTTTGTTCGCTAGTTGACCTCATATCACATAGTTCTTTGTTCCTAGTTGACCTCATATCACATAGTTTTTGTTCGCTAGTTGACCTCATATCACATAGTTTTTGTTCGCTAGTTGACCTCATATCACATAGTTTTTGTTCGCTAGTTGACCTCATATCACATAGTTTTTGTTCGCTAGTTGACCTCATATCACATAGTTTTTGTTCCTAGTTGACCACATATCACATAGTTTTTTGTTCACTAGTTGGCAATTTGCTTATTAAAAAACTCTGTCTTCTTTCTCTAATCCTGTTTTGCCTCACAGCGTCAGGATAAGAAGAGATTTATAGAACGGGTTTTTGTGTGGACTTCATAAACAGCGATTTTCGTCGCCTTTGTTATCTCTGAGTTCCATCTATTGCGTTGACGGCATTTTGCTTATAAAAACATGCATAGAAAATAAAATATTTACAACCCACATCATGGTCCTCATTCAGTGTGAGCACTACCGCTCCATTTAACGGATAGAATGCATATCATCTATATTTTTTGGGGGGTCAGCTACGTATTTCTCATCGCCCACAACACGTACATACATTGTATACACAAGAGGATGTCCAATCAAATCCATCTATTTTTTACTTGTGTTGTCCCTGAACAGATATACCACAGACATAACTAATCTGGAACTATTTTATACATATCTATCTCTTGTGTCTTACACATCTGACACTAAAATATGATTGTTAGAAGCAGATATACTAATCATATACACGTACATACACAAGAGTCCTTCGTATATCTTGGACAGAGAAGAGAACAAATAGATCTATCCAGAAAGAACTCAAAATCAAAGAAAACTGGCTGATGCTACAAATAAGAAAGAAAAATTGAGATATTTTGGAGATATAAAAAGACATGAAGGGCTGGAGAAGACCATCATTGAGAGAGGCATACCGGCAAAGAGAAGAAGAAGAAGATCACGGAGAAGATGGATTCAGGATGTAACTGATGGTTTGAACATGACGGCTGTAGAGGCAGGACATCTGGCCTGAGAGAGAGAGATTCCCAGGAGGACTGTTGGGGTGGCAAAGTTCTGCTCAGGACAAGCTATTTGATGATGATACATGTACATATACACGCATATAGACATACCTACTATATATACATACTTGCATTGAAATTCTTCCACACTGTTATATGTTACACAGAGTCTGCAAGCAATTTTTCCAGATCGTCCTATCTCGGCAAACTCGTCCAAACTCTACCAGGGAATTGAGTCTTACATTTCTGGTCTCTCTCAAGAAAGTTCGTTTCAGGATTTTCATAAGGCGTTCTTTCTTTCTGGAATCATTTCCCTCTTACTTCAATGCTTTTAAAAAAAAACCATTTGTTACCAGGGGGTGACTATACATTTCTCTGATTTCATAACTTCTCCTGAATTCGTTCCATTTTATTTCTCATATTGTTTTTCGTAGACATCTATTTTCAAAATCGTTCAACTTACTTTTTATATCTTAGAAATTTGCGTGTTTGTTTTGTTAAGTAGGGGATTGAAGTCTCTTTAAGCTGAGGTACGATCTTTTCAACCTAAGACGAACATTTTATTGGTTATATCAGAGCGTGTAGGCCAACAAACATAAAAATAAGAATTAACTTCTTTCGTAGAATCCAAGTATTTAATTTGTTTGGTAGGGGATTACGCCTCTATGTAGCCGAGGCACGCCACTTTCAACGTAAGGCAGATGTCGTCTTTGGTTATATCAGAGCATAATGACCTTTTTCTTGTGTGGCCATGTAACCTGGGACTCGTCGTGGTGTGGACTGTGTGCTGAATATTGTGTTTTTCTGATCAGTTCTGAGAAGAATATTTGGTCTTGTTCTGTGTGTAGTACTGATACGGGCTTTTTGTGTTGATCTGGTTGTTGGTTCTAAGGAGAACTATGTGCTGGTCTTGTGTGTGGTTATATGTTGTCTATGCTGTCGGATTCTTATTTTGCTAACTGGCTTGCTGCTGCAAATCATGTCGGAGTCTGGGCTCTGTGCTGTCTGGCTGGCTTCTTGTGGGAGTCTACTGCTTGGTGCTGATTAGGTACAGTCCTGTTCCATGAGTAGACTTTGGTCTCTAATCTTTCGCTGAAATATGTTAAGATTGATACAACATTGGAAATGAAAATTCTTAATTTAGTTTTAAAGCTATATACCGTTTCTAATAATTCTGAGATCCATTGTTATCGTGGGTGAAATTACACATGCATTAATATAAATACATCAATACACGCATACATTCCATATGCACAAAAGCACACACATACAGATATATATATATATATATATATATATATAAACAGCATTATATGTCAAAACAAATGTTGAATTATATCCCTTTGACAATTGTTTCTGCATGCCAGGTCCAACATGTTCAGATCTTACTAAATATTGTTAGAACAACTCAACTTCTACATTCTGTTGTAGAAATCCAGAATGAGATCTAATACACTCTAGTACTAACCATTTCAGTCAAGTATTTGTACCTTACTGTGGCTACAGTAAGAAGTGGGTTTTTTCTTGAACGAAGTACTAGGGCCCATTACAAACACTTTGATACCTGCAATCTGAGGCTGCGACTGCTTCTGTGTACACAATTGTTGTGGCTATATTTCCAATGTTATTTGCTCACTTATTTTGTATGATATATGTCTATCAATCTGTTTATCTAGTCAGCGCTGTTCAACATTTTTATGTATCGGGGCGCATCTGAGTGATGGTTGTGGAGATGCGGGAGCCATGTGATGATTACAATACTACTACTACTAATAATAACAACAGTAACGTTAATATAGTTGAGATGTCGACGCTTTCTCTAGTGAAAAAGCAACGGGTGGAGGCTAGAACGCAATAGAACAGTTACATAAGAAAACAATATTGCAAAAGCAGGAAGACCCTGTTCATAGAAGTGATAAGAAAAACAAAATAGCTGTGTTTTCTTGAGAAATTTGATTAATGTTAAATCCGGCAGAGTAAAATAGAGCGTCATAAATATATTACAAGGGAGCCATGATGCCTGTGGGCACCATGTTGTACAGGCTGATCTAGAGGTTTCCCAAATCCTTGGTAGAAGTTGTTAGACGTATATTTTAATCTATTCTACACTAACACAAATCTGGTACTATAATATCTTTAGCTTACTTAATAAATGTGTACATTTCTGCAATATGTTTTTATGGGTACTAGTACTGCTTTGTTAATATACTCATGTTATTGATTCTTATGTCAGTTCCTGAGAGGAGGGAGTAGGGATTCTGTGGCGAAGTTGTTAAACGTTTACCTTTACTTCTGACGGTCGTTGGTTTGAGATACCTTAGGATTATTGCAAGTTTTGCATTGCTCATCACTCTGTGAATGACGTAACATTCCTAAAAATAGTAGCCGAGCCATACGGGAAAACCCAGTACAATAAAGTCAATAAATTGCATTTAGGTATGTATGATATAAAATTCAAATTTTTATACTAACATTCAACTTCAAATTATAGTTCATTCTGTCCCTTCAATTTATAGTTCATTCTGTAACTTCAACTTATAGTTCATTCTGTCCCTTCAACTTATAGTTCATTCTGTCCCTTCAACTTATAGTTCATTCTGTCCTTCAATTTATAGTTCATTCTGTCTATTTATACTTCAACTCTAACTTATAGTTCATTCTGTCCCTTCAATTTATAGTTCATTCTGTAACTTCAACTTATAGTTCATTCTGTCCCTTCAACTTATAGTTCATTCTGTCCCTTCAATTTATAGTTCATTCTGTTTCTTCAACTTATAGTTCATTCTGTCACTTCAATTTATAGTTCATTCAATCCCTTCAACTTATAGTTCATTCTGTTCCTTCTTGGTAACTGATTGAATGTTGTCTTATAGGATGAATGTAACATTAAACTTATTGGGGTTGTCTTCTTGTGTTGCGATATAATGTTGTCTAATATAACAATCATGGTGGACTGTAATTCATGTCGTATCTACTTGTATCTGGCAGAATGATGACTTTATGAATATGATCAATACGATCTTCTTCTTCTTCTTCTTTTTCGAACGCTCCATATCAACCACTTGTCAACCACTCTGTGTTATTTGTATGTGATCTGAGCCTAAGAGCGAATGTACGTTGTGCCAGTTATACGCCTACAAGTAGGCCAGCACATCCGATTTCTGCGCTGCTTTTTATTTACTAGGTACAAACCCTAGGGCCTACATCAGTCGCCTCTTACGACATGCATTGTGGGTTGCAGTGGTGCTATTCTTTGCTTCCCTTGCTGGCCCCGGCACCACATGGACGAAATCAATACAGATCAATACCGGTTCATGAGAAACGAATAGGCTAGAAATCAACTAATTACATGTTTTTTAATCAACAGAAATAGTTCACCTTGTATCCTTTAGAAAATACTCAACTTTTCAGGTAAGTCTTTGAGGAGTTGAATGACAATGATAGAGTGGATGCACTCACGAGCAATGCTGCGATCGAGAATGGAACTTTTGTGTTTCAATACGACACCATCAATGCTTTAATAGAAAACATAAGCTTCCAAGAATTAAACGAGAAATGTTAATGGTATTTTCTATCTCAGAAATCACGCAAGAATCATAGAATCACGCAAGAAAAATCGCAGAAGATACACCATCAAGAACAGAACAGTTGTTAGTCAAAACCAATCTAGAACAGAAATTAGGATATTTAGCCGCCCGGGTAGTTACCGGGGCCCACATTTGGGGTGTAAAGAATAGAACCACTGTTACCTGCCATGCTTGTCGTAAGAGGCGACTAAGGAGGTTTAGCTGAAATCGGATGCACGTGTCCTAAACTTGTAGAAATCTATGCGTTTAGGGGCCTACCAAACCAATGTGCAACGTATACACGTTCTTGGCAAAGATCAAACATATCACAAAGAGTGATTAAAATTGGTGTAAAGAACGAACGCAAAGAAGAAGAAGAAGAAGAAGATATTTAACTCTAATGTTAAAACAGTTCTACTGTATGTGTCAGAAACATGGAGAACGACTGAAATAATAATGCATAAATTGCAAACATTCATCTACTGGTGTCTGCGCAGAATAAAGAGACTGAGATGGTATGATAGGGTCACAAATGAAGAACTTATGGAAAGAACAAAACAGATTCTAGTGAACCAAGAGGTTGAAAAAAGGTGCTGGCTCTGGAAAGAATGGGCTTTGGGAAAACCGGAGAGGAATATAACAAGAAGGATCCTTTTCTGGAACCCACAAGGACAATGAAAGAAAGGGAGGCCGAAAAATACGTGAAGGGATTTGGAGGTAGAGATCAACATAAAGAAGAGAAGAGGGAGCTACAGGAGATAACTAGAGATAAGAACATTTGGCATTAGTTGGTTGAGGGTCTATGCCCCAATCTTAAAAGAAGAGAGAAGAGAGAGAGAGAGAGAGAGAGAGAGAGAGAGAGATGAACATATTAAGTGTGCGATAATGATGATCCTCAAGTGAACAATAAACAATAATGTCTCATTTAATGCATGGAACTTTATGATGTAACACAGACAATACAAATTATTAGCTTTATTAAACTGAACTCTGAATATTGTGATGCATTTTGACAGAGTGTTAAAATTATATATTATTGTATAGAATTTCATTCCCGCTATAATTGATTATCTAGTCAAACTCAGCTGAATATTGGTACCCGACATTTCTGTTGAGGAAAGTTGGAAGTTTTCAACGTACCATAGCTGCTCAGCTTCGTTTACTAAAACTGATACACATTTTTAGCGGCTTGTTCATTATAAAGTGGATTAAAGACTCTTTAAACCGAGACACGCATCTTTCATCATAAGGACGAGCCTTGTTTTGGTTAAATCTGCCAACATCAGTGGCCTCTTTGTCTCAGGAGACAATAGGTTCTGCGTCACGTAGTTTGTTCTGTGCTGAATCAGTTTCTTGTGACTGTAATGACATATTCTGGAGTGACAATCCTTGCCACAGTTACTGCAGGTAAAACTGGAGACTGGAGCTGATACATAGGATTTTGAACAAATATGAAACAAGAATTAACTCCTTTGGAGAATCCGAGTATGATTATACTGCCTTTTTTTAGCAGTTTAATTCCCAGGTTATTTCTGTTTACTATGAGCAAGGGAGAACACTCTGTAAAGTTAATACAGAAACAAATTCATAAGTAGTTTCCCTCTAATGAAACAGTTTACTGTTATGATTAGTATGTAGACCTCGACAAGTATCAGCAAATAGCGCCATAAAGAAAGTACATAATGAGATTCAGCATACATTTAAGTATTCTTACCACCAGACAGTTCCAGTAATATCATAAATAAATTTTAGAGACACTTGTTGATTCTAATGAAGAGTGGCTGAGGTCATAACATAAACAGACAATACATTATTTAATTAACAGGCCAGAGGATAGGGCAGAGAATGTCATTAAATAGGGCAGAGAATGTCATTAAATAGGGCAGTACATGTTATTAAATAGGGCAGAGAATGTCATTAAATAGGGCAGAGAATGATATTAAATAGGGCAGAGAAGGCCATTAAATTCAGGTCAGAGAATGTAATTAAATATGGCAGAGAATGTCATTAAATATGTTATTTAATAGGACAACTAATATGTGAATTAATAGGTCAGAATAATATGTGTTTTGATATTTCAAATAATTGCCCAAAAAATATATTTCATAGAGTTCGATAAAAAATAATTTATAGATATTTCTTCCTGAAAATGTGACAGTGAATTGAGATATTGTGATAGAGTTATGACGAAATAATTGCATAAAATAAAATGAAAGAGATAGAGATACCAAAACAAAAATAGAACAGAATTTGAGAGACACTCAAGATTAATACACTGTTGCATGCAAAGAACATTCTGGAGAAAGTGACATGCATCTAAAAAAACGTGCTATATAAAAAAATAGCAGAAATGAATCATGCAATGAAGACTTACTATGTATTTTACACATTTTGAAAGAGAAATAGTAAAAAAAGGGGGAAACGATAGTAAACAAAGATAAATTCAATTCGTTTTTATTTTATTTTCTCTAACCATGTTTTGTTTCACATCTTCAGGATAAGAAGATTTATAGAACGTGTCTTTGTGTGGCTTCATAAATAGTGTCTTTCGTTGCCTCTGTTATCTCTGAGGTATTTGCTTGGCTGGCCTTTTACTTTGTATCTATTGTATCGGTGCAACATTCCTCTTTGAGGCGCACTGCCTGTTGGTAATATGCGTATGTGTCGAAATCATTTAATTTGTTGCTTCTTGATGACGTTTAGTACTGATGTTGTACCCACTTTTTTCCTGATGTCGTCTCATTTCTCAACCGGTCTCTTCTTGTTACTCCCAGCCCTCTGTGTATACACTTCATCTCTATCGTGACCAGTTTTCTACTATAGTTTGTTGTCAGCGTCCAGGTTTTCGAAATGTCAAATATGAAATCCAAATTCAGATTTCAGAAATATCATACAGGATATATATTACACACACACACACACGATAGCTTATGAAATAAAGATCAAACATTCTGAAAGCAAAAACAAAGAGACATAATAAAATCATGTCTGGTATGAGTTAAATCTAACAGCCTCCTGTAGTAGTTCGGATTTTGGTTGATGTAGGTTGGCTGGATTGTATGATGACTGATGGCAGATGTTGATGCCACTTACACTACATACTAGAATACGTTCTTATAAGTTTCATAAATGCTTTATTGTTGGTATTACATATGTAGACAATGACAAAAACACGTCTGTCAGAGCGGTATTGTTTATATTCGTCTCCCTATGTTTTCTAGCGTTGAATGCACAAAACTACGTCAATTGGTTTTACTACGTCAAGTCTGGTTTAGTGTTGCCACTCTGCTATAGTGAACAGATGCAGATTTAGTGTGCAAACACTACAGTCAACTAATAAAATATCTACCAACTACATCCTAAGGCTAACTGTCTGGTCCACTGGCTGCTGCCTGGGGGCTGGCTGCATGCCTTCTACACTCCCTATGATCAATCAGATGTGATACAATCTATCTATATCCTCTTCGTGTCTCGATTGACACATAAGGCTTCTACAAGAGACCTCCACTGTTGCAGTTCTTCTACCTTTCTACCAACCGACTCCCACCTCAGGCCACACTCTTTCAACTCTCTCTCCACCGTTCTTCTCCATGTTTCTGTTGGACGTCCAGGCCTTCTCTTCCCATCCGCTGTCCATCTGAAGGCTGTCTAGCCAATGCCCCACTGGAATATACGACATACATGTCCAAACAACATCTGATACAATACCACAGTATAACTTAAAATGTAGTACTTGAAAGTGGAGTTTCGTTGTTTGTAAATTTTTAGTTACCCGTCTGTACACATTTGTTTCTTATTAGATAATAAGCATACACTTTGACCAAAATTAGGATGTGCCTGTCCTGCATACGATAGAGGTTAACGAGGTACAACATACTCCCGTTCTCTGCTCAAACCACACAAACCGCAAAGAAGTGTTACATTTGTTGATTTTTTTCGATCCAGAAGCACTTGAGCTTTCAGCTCTTCGACTCGGTGCCACGAACACCGTAAATCTGGATAACCTGTGGGGTTTCTGTCAGCCCGTGGAATTGAACCCGCACTCACAAAGGGCTTGTCACCCGTTGTCCAACTCGCTACGAAAATGCTGGACAGGCGGGCAACATTAGTTGATAAAGACAAACACAAGGAAACAAAATCATATCCCGTTTGAGATACTAAGAAAATTAAACAATTAAATTATATTGTATTTTAATTATGTTATATTTTTATTGTATCATTTTGTTTTATGTGTATATAAAAGTACAATAATAGTTCAGTGTATTGTTTGTTTTTGGTTGAAACAAATAAAATGTTACCAAAAATACAATTATTGCTTCTCGGGATGTGACCCAAATGTTATAATGCTGTCAATTAAATGGAATATGTTTTAAATCCGTTGAGGTTAGACTAAAATCGAAACTTGGGTAGACGGAATCGATTAGGTTCATGTGGTGTGTGAGTAACTTGTGAGAATATCGATACAGCTGCTGTTTTCTCACTAAAAACACTCTTTTTCATGTTTTTTTTCTTATTATTTCTTTTTCTTCCTCTACACATATTTATTTGTCTTTTTTTTTGGCAGCAATCAACTATATATTTTTCCCCTTTTATCATTTCTTTCGTTTGCTTGAAATAGTGCATATATATTAAATGTTGTCTCTAGGATAAACTCCACTATATTGTATAGCTCCCGTAGAGATCTGTATAGTTTTGTTTCCAGTGTTGTTTTATTAAGCAAGTGAGTTTGCCTCTTGTTCTGGACAGTGCTGATGTATTCTTCCATATTCTTTCTTATTGATGCTATTCTATTGCATTTTCTTTGTGTCAATTTCCATTTCTTTCATCCGTCCGTTTGCTTGCTCTGATATTTGTTCATTATTATAACCTTTGCTGTTAGATTTTCACTGTATCATTTGACTCTACTTCCAACTTGTTTTATATTTCTGTTTGTTGCTAGATTTACACTGTATCAATTGACTCCACTTGCAACTTGTTTTATATTTCTGTTTGTTGCTAGAATTTCACTGTATCAATTGATTATATACCTACATTTATGTTTCATATGTACTTTCATACAATTCTATGTACATTTACTATGACTTGAATTTCCCCATCATGTCTTGGCCAGAAGTGAGGTTGATGATACGTATTCAACATCAACTAAATACTTCTAACGTTTATCTCAAATAATCAGTGACCACAATAGTGAACTTGTTTCCTTCTCGTGACGACACTGTTTAATAAACAAAATCTCATTCAAACAAAATCTAGGTAGATGATATCTAAAAGTTAACACATCCCATGATACATCGAAAATGTCAAATTTCAAAATTTGTAAATTGAGACACATCATTGAATGCTTTGCAGTAGACTCTAAGATCAGTTGAGACAGGACTCCTCATTGAATGCTTGAGCGTAGACTCTAAGATCAATTGGAGCAGGACTCCAAACAAAATTTAACGAAATAATATTCCACGAAATGATATTCCACGAATATCTAACAAGTTAGACGACATCAGTGATGCCAAATATCTAACAAGTTAGACGACATCAGTGATGCCAAATATCTAACAAGTTAGACGACATCAGTGATGCCAAATCATCTAACAAGTTGTTAGACGACATCAGTGATGCCAAATATCTAACAAGTTAGACGACATCAGTAATGCCAAATATCTAACAAGTTAGACGACATCAGTGATGCCAAATATCTAACAAGTTAGACGATATCAGTGATGCCAAATATCTAACAAGTTAGACGATATCAGTGATGCCAAATATCTAACAAGTTAGACGACATCAGTGATGCCAAATATCTAACAAGTTAGACGATATCAGTGATGCCAAATATCTAACAAGTTAGACGACATCAGTGATGCCAAACTGTGCTGATCTTTTGTTCTACTATATTTATCAGCAGTGTAAAGAAGGTAATACTACTATATGTCCACATTTTAAAGAAAAAAAACGCACTAGAGAGGACATTTAAGCTTCACATAACATCAACAACTAAAATTCATCAATGAACATATATCGATTATCTCATAATGTAAACATGATGTTATATTATGACTTAGCTCTAACATCTGAATTCATTATTTGTATTTTTAGCCGATCTCATAGACATGCAATATCCTAGTCCATACCATAAGGGCTCAGTCTTCTCTAGCAGGCGTTGAAAGCTAGGCATGTTTATATTTCTCGTGACTCAGTTGTTGAATAGACTACTTAAATTTTTAGTTATAGTCCAACAACTTTGATTTCAAGTTTCCAAACAAGCAGCATCACGTACCATTTGTTAATTAAAAAGACTGCTCTAACATAGTATTTTGTATCCCGTTGTACGGTTAGAGCTTGATGTCCGAGGGGCAGAGTGAGCGATGTGTTAACCAGCCAGCCACAGAAACCATCAGTATGCATATTCTTCGATACTTGTTGGGGAGACTGAGCACCTATGGGTCTGCCCGGAGTGCAATGACGTCAGTTTAGTAACCAATAACAAATTGTGTAACATATGAACTAGTATTAACGACTTCACTACTAATACTTATTACAAAGACTTCACTACTAATACTTATTACAAAGACTTCACTACTAATACTTATTACAACGACTTCACTACTAATACTTATTACAAAGACTTCACTACTAATACTTATTACAAAGACTTCACTACTAATACTTTTACAAAGACTTCACTACTAATACTTTTACAAAGACTTCACTACTAATACTTTACAAAGGCTTCACTACTAATACTTTTACAAAGACTTCACTACTAATACCTTTACAAAACTTCACTACTAATACTTATTACAAAGACTTCACTAGTAATACTCATTACAAAGATGAAAAACTAATACATTGAAGCGAGTAAATGACAATTAAGAAACACAATCATGCCACTATTCAAACTAATTCTAAATACTTAGAATACACATTTGTGGTGATCTTTGATCGCATAGGCCATCCGCGGCGTGGCTCGTGATAGTGACATTGATTCAATCACAGCTCAGCATATTATTGTATTCAACAATCTATTGACAGATCGCTGCAAAGTTCAATGGTAGAACACATTAAAAATGTATTAATGACCTCAATATTGTACTATATGCATCAGCAAAATCAATAGATAAGACAGTTGAGACAATCACGTGGTGTGATATGACCTATATCCGTTATTACTCACAACCAAATTATAAAGACATGAAATGATCTAAAGTAATAGAAAACAAGTAACTCATTCTGCAAGACCACTATTGCAGCATTGTATCGTTTGTTCAACAAAATGTTAGAAAAATGGACTACGTTCAAAGGTTATTCCAAGATATAGTGTAGTCTGTCACGATTTTCGATGACCTGTACATCAAAAGTGACCAGGTTAACCCTGACAATGGAATTATTCAAAGAGCTCTGTCTGCAACAACATAAATGTTTTCTTAGATTGCCATGACAGCAAGGCTACTTACACCAACGCGAGATATTATACTTATAATGTGGCATGGTTGTGTTTCACATTGTTATTTTAATATACGTTACATGTTTACATGAGAGCCGCTGTAGCGTAGTTGTTAGTGAACTCGCTTCGCAAGGCTGGTGGTCTGGGTTCAGCTCCAGCAATGCGCGTGGAAATTTTCCCGACCACGACGGCTCTCAGGTCGACCCAGTCTCAACTGGATACCAGATATGCTCTGGGAAAGTAAAGGCGGCCGGCGTGATGCTGACCACATCACCCATCGTGTGCCGACGGTCAATGAAAATACAGGCCTAACACTGTATACCACGAGGTATGAAAGGGTTCCTTTACTTTTTTTTTTACATGTTTACATGTAGATGATAATATGCACGAGTTTCGGAAATGTTCTCATTTGCAGCTATTGTTTTGTTTTCTCTCTCTCGCACGCTCTTCACCCTTTCTCTCTTTCTCTGTCTGTCTCTACATATGTATTACTAAATTATCACGTCTGTTGAGCATTACATTGCTCTCACATTGTCACATGCTACATATGGCGTACAATAAATAATGCTCCATACCAATCTATCATGAACAACTTGTTCAATCTCGTCTATCAAATTGAGTTCAATATTTCCTGGACAGAGAAGAGAAAAAAACAAAGACATCACTCAAGACAAGTATTGGCTCATAAATAACATCATGTCCCGGAAGATGAAATATTTTGGCCACGTCACAGTGGTTTGGAGAAAACGGTAATGGAAGGTGTGGTTCCTGGAATTCGAAGCAGGGGTCGATCAAGACGAAGATGACAGCAGGACATCAAAGAAACCTTACACATGACGATGGAAGAGGAGAGAGAACTTGCTAGAGACAGAGAGTTTTTCAGGCGGGATATGATAACAGCGATGTCTGCATGAGAAATACTAATACTTGAGCTCAGTAAAGTTTATTTCGGATTGTTCCTGAGAAGTCATTTCTCTCTAGAACCATGTGCCCCAACTTCAACGCATGTGTTGTGATTCTTTGATCAATTATTCTCACGTTAGGATCAACATATCTTCATATTATCAGTACATACCACACTCTCACTTCCTACTATCAGTACATACCACACTCTCACTTCCTACTATCAGTACATACCACACTCTCACTTCCTACTATCAGTACATACCACACTCCCACTTCATACCATCAGTACATACCACACTCCCACTTCATACTATCAGTACATACCACACTCCCACTTCCTACTATCAGTACATACCACACTCTCACTTCCTACTATCAGTACATACCACACTCCCACTTCCTACTATCAGTACATACCACACTCCCACTTCATACTATCAGTACATACCACACTCCCACTTCATACTATCAGTAAATACCATACTCTCACTTCATACTAAGTACATACCACACTCCCACTTCATACTAAGTACATACCACACTCTCACTTCATACTAAGTACATACCACACTCCCACTTCATACTATCAGTACATACCACACTCCACTTCCTACTATCAGTACATCCCACACTCCCACTTCCTACTATCAGTACATACCACCTCCACTTCCTACTATCAGTACATACCACACTCCCACTTCATACCATCAGTACATACCACACTCCCACTTCATACTAAGTACATATCAACAGAAGAATGATGAGAATCTCATGGACTGCTAAAATGACTAATGTTGAGGTGTTGAATGAGATCAAGACACAGAGAAAGCTTATCATCAATATAAGAAAGAGACAGTCATTGTTTTACGGGCATGTTATGAGGAAGAGAGGCTTAGAACACATTGTGATAACTGGTAAAATTGAGTGTAGACGAGACAGAGGAAGGCAGAGAGAGGAAATTTTGGATAGCCTGCCTTCATGGCACGGTAGAGCGTCAACATCTGAGTTGATAGCAAACACCAACGACAGAGATTTGTGGAGATCCATGATCGTTCACGCCATCCGGCACGGCACCTGATGATGATGATGTTCAACATATCTTCATCTTCTCTTTTTTATATCATTTGATCATACTCATTCATAATATAATTTATTTATCTCCAGTCCTCATTTATCTCTCTATCGTGTGTTATCTTATGTTATAATTTCTTCGAAAGTACTCATCTGTGAAAACATTAAGGGTCAATTTCTGAGTAGTACACACACACACACACACACATACGCATGCACGCAGGACGCACACACACACACACAGACAGACACACACACACACACATACGCTACATAATCATTTTTAAATCCACACAAAATACAATCTCTCTAGTACATACATACACTATACAATATGTGTTCAAAACATACACACCATGTAATAGATATCATATAACCACCTACCACATAGTATCTAACCAGAATATACACATACCATGCATTCCCTCTCGTATATATCGTATAATAAATACAGTGTCTGTCAAAGTTATACACGGACTATACAACATATGCTACATATGTAGGTACCATACTGTCTGTCCAAGACATACACGCACTATACAACATATATAACCACATATGTAGGTACCAAACAGTGTCTGTCCAAGACATACACGCACTATACAACATATGAAACCACATATGTAGGTACCATACTGTCTGTCCAAGACATACACGCACAATACAACATATGCCACATATGTCGGTACCATACACTGACTGTCCAAGATATACACGTACTATACAACATATACAACATATAGAACATATACCACATAAGTAGGTACCATAAAGTATGTCCAAGATATACACGCACTATACAACATATATAACCACATATGTAGGTACCATACAGTGTCTGCCCAAGACATACACGCACTATACAACATATACCACATATGTAGGTACCATACAGTCTGTCCAAGACATACACACACTACACATAAGCCTATGTTCAACACACCCCATTTCTCTTTCAAACATACACACCACACACTGTCTCTCCTGCATTCAAACATCCCATAACCACAATATACCACACGGGACAATGTCTCGCACACATGCATTGCTTACAATGCACAGCGCAGATAGTCAGACTACAATCTGTGTCACTATCACGCGCTGAAATTCTATCGCCGACACACACGTGCATTTTGGAATGTTAACCTATTTTATTCCTCTGCAATCACGCAAACACACACACACACACACACACACACACACAGAGACATCTCAAACTTCTTATCTCTTTCTCACACTTTGTTTTTTTTGTGTTAAATCTTATATTTCATTTCATTTAGACGCACACGTTCACTTGTACTTTCGTTTTCTCAGTTCACACTTTTAGTTCTTATCGTTCTCTCAGCTCACACTTTTAGTTCTTATCGTTCTCTCACTTCATTCTTTTAGTTAATATCATTCTCTCACTTTATTCTTTTAGTTCATATCATTCTCTCACTTCATACAGCAAGTTCATATCAGGAATACAAATTGTCAAACACTCTCAGATTTTCATTGAAAAATGTTCCACATATCGTCTTCATGTAACATGTTCTTTGTAGAAATTCTCTCATATCATAGTCAGCAACCTACAGGCTCTCGTTTCCTATTTAATTATTTTTTTGGTCTCTGTGGCTAAGATGTTAAGCCCTTTGCCTTGTGAGTCGAAGGTCGTGGGTTCAAATCCGGACCGTGCCGTTCTGTTCACGAGTGCAATTTTTCCAGAGACCCTAGGATTGTTGCTGGAGCTACGGAGTTTGCTGTCAACACTCTCGGTAGGTGGCGTGCCATTTCTGCGGAGAGGACCGAGCCATATGGGGTAAAACCCGGTGCAATGAAGTCAATCCTTCGGTTTTTAAACCCTCTTTCATCATCGCTGTACTGAACGTTTTCTGAATATACTGTTACCACCATCATCATTTTATTCCCCTGCCTGTATTCCAGGAACCACGTCCTACATTATCGATCTCTCTGTAAACTACTGTCACGTTTAATTTAACCAGTATATTTCAGTTTCATAGACATAATTTTGTTTACAAGTCAATATTTCCCAATGTTCATTTTCCTATAACAAGTCTATATTTTTTTCTTTCTATTTGTCCGGAGAGTTCTAAAAATATTTTCTTTAACACGTTGTAATTCCTAGCCGAATGGATTAGAGCGTGGGCTCTCATTTGGGAGATCTGGGTTCTTTTTCCAGTAAACCCAATGAGTTTTTCTGTAGGGAGCATAACAAAATATTATAAGCTGAACATTTTCACGGCGACTGTACTAGCCATGTGGCTATTAAATTCCTCAGGTTCTTCTTCCCCCTCCTGTCCTACACCGCACTAAAACTGCGGTAACACATGCAGTAAATACAGCTTAAAGACAGTTAGTCATATGCCAGACATTGAAAAAAACAGTACATTTTTAAAAATAAATTGACTAACACGGCACCAAAATGCTTGTCCAAGTTCATGTTCGCCATTTTGTTTATAAACACAAAACAACAAACCGTAGTTTAGTCACAAAAACATCTAACGTTTCTGTGCATAACGTCCGACTTAAGACGACACAAAATTAATCAATATTGGTGCCTGACAATATTAAAGTGGTTTCACTGACCAGGCTCTAAACTCACGTACACATGCAGAATGTAGGTCTAAGTTTGAAGTTGAAGGTCATCAGTCAACAACAACATATGTGGATGTGTGTAACGATGTGTGTTGTGTGTGGTACTTACTTTACTGGTTATCAGAATAGTCTATACATATAAACGTCTGGAGAGAGGGAGAGAGAGAGAGAGAGAGAGAAGAAGAAGAGAGAGAGAGATAAAATAAATAATAAGAGAGAAAGAGGTACTTCAGAAAGTGTTATCGACATGAATACTGTGGAAGAACACACAGGCTGAATAGATTTATCATATAAGCAATAAATATTGAGATTGTTATATGAATATATTGAAGCTTTTGGCCGAATGGATTAGAACGCGGGCTTTAATTCGGAAGACCCGGGATCAATCTCCAGTAACGACAAGGAGTTGTTTCTGTCGGGGGCATAAAGACAATATTCTAACCTGAACAATTTCCCGGCGACTGCACCAGCCATGTGACCGTTAAATTCCACATGCTCATTACCTTCTAAATTACATCATGACCCTCGCCTGTGCTACTGAGTTTGTGCACTGCCGCTGAGATCTTCATGTGGAAGTAAGATATCGGTTCACGTATGGTGAGTGCAATGATGATGGTCCTTTCAATCAATCAATTTATTGAATAAAATATCTCACGAATAAATACTGCGTTACATTTATTTTTAATTGAATGAAATACGTTATGAAGTAGTTTGAAATGAAATATAATGAGAAGAAATATCGAATTGAATTGTGATGTTATGAGATATTTAATAACATCTTGATGTGATGAAATATTGCATAATATTGTTACATAGAGAAATATGAACTAAAATTGTTACATAAAATAATATTGCATGAAATTGTTACATAAAATAATATTGCATGAAATTGTTAAATAAAATAATATTGCATGAAATTGTTATATAAAATAATATTGCATGAAATTTTTATATAAAATAATATTGCATGAAATTATTACATAAAGAAATATTGCATGAAATTATTACATAAAAGGACTGTATTTGAAATTGTGATTGGATAAACTGAATAAAGTTATTATATGAAAAGATTGAATGAAATAATCTCCTTCTTCTTCTTTGCGTTCGTTCTTTACAACCAAATTTAATCACTCTTTGTGATATGTTTGATCTTTGCCAAGAACGTGTATACGTTGCACGTTGGTTTGGTAGGCCCCTCAACGCATAGACTGCTACACGTTTAGGACATGTCCATCCGATTTCAGCCAAACCTCCTTAGTCGCCTCTTATGACATGCGTGGCAGGTCACAGTGGTTATATTCTTTACACCCCAAATGTGGGCCCCGGTAACCACTCGGGCGGAATGCAATAATGACATGAATAAACACGATAAAATTTAATATTTAAATGAGATTGTACTAAAGGATTGTCAAAACAACAAATTATGATTGAAAGATAAAATGATTACAAACGGGATAACAATTAGAAAGGTTCTTGTATAATTTGGTATTATTGATTGAACACAATAGTGTATTGAGTGGTTTGTCACTCAAAGCATTTGATGATAAACTTAGTTGACAATAACAACAGCTGCGACCAGTACACGGGTGGTAAATATTTTTAAATAAATATGATCTAATCCAGGGAAGAAATGAGGTTAATATTATTTGACATTCTTGATATAAATGTCATAACTGGTTGGTAAACATAACTGATGGTTTACAATAAGGATGGGCGGGGGAAGGGAAATGATTATTTCTTAACTCTGATACGAAATTGACTTTTGAGAATTGGGGCTAGGTTTTTAGATTTATCGCTTTTAAAAATTGGGGTTCGTTTGGTGGCTTTTCATTATGGCTGTTAAGCTGTTGGATTATCAATACTGTGGTTAATTAAGCTGTTGGATTATCAATACTGTGGTTAATTAAGCTGTTGGATTATCAATACTGTGGTTAATTAAGCTGTTGGATTATCAATACTGTGGTTAATTAAGCTGTTGGATTATCAATGCTGTGGTTAATTAAGCTGTTGGATTATCAATACTGTGGTTAATTAAGCTGTTGGATTATCAATACTGTGGTTAATTAAGCTGTTGGATTATCAATACTGTGGTTAATTTAGCTGCTGGATTATCAATACTGTGCTGTGGTTAGATTGGTGGCTTCTAGAAACTGTAGTTAGGTTGGTGGCTTCTAGAAACTGTGGTTAGGTTGGTGGCTTCTAGAAACTATGGTTAGGTTGGTGGCTTCTAGAAACTGTGGTTAGGTTGGTGACTTCTAGAAACTATGGTTAGGTAGGTGGCTTCTAGAAACTGTTGTTGGGCTTTAACTGTGTTAGTGGTGGCTTCTAGAAACTTGGTTAGTTGTGGTTAGACTATGGTTGGTTGCTTCTAGAAACTGTGGTTAGGTTGGTGGCTTCTAGAAACTATGGTTAGGTTGGTGGCTTCTAGAAACTGTGGTTAGGTTGGTGGCTTCTAGAAACTATGGTTAGGTTGGTGGATTCTAGAAAATGTGGTTAGAATGATGGCTTATCAATTTGTTGTTGGGCTGGTGGCTTTAAAAATGTTTTTTTAGATTGTTGAGTTTTCAAAACTGAGGTTAGGTTGGTGGCTTTTCAAAACTGAGGTTAGATTATTGGCTTATTAATTATGTGGTTAGATTATTGGCTTATCAATTCTGTGGTTAGGCTGGTGGCTTATCAATACTGTAGTTAGATTGTTGACTGCTCAAAACATAAGTGACACCGATAGCGAATTCGATAACACGCTTCTCTACTGATCAGATGTCCTGCTAATTCCGGTGCCTAACAACTTTTTAGGGTGCACCCGGTACGCGGTTGGACCATAGGTTTCCTGATCCTTTACATTGGAATCTAAACTACGAGTACCTCTGATGTCAGAATAAAGCTTGCCTGAATGACGAGGGACACTTATGATAAGAAAAGCATGCTTTTTTTACCAAAATCAAAGTTGCCAAATTAGGCACACTGACTATGTATGTATTCATGGCAGGAAAAAAATAGCAAAACGAACATCTATATATATATATATCAACATTCTTCTCTAGGGTAACAATAAACAATGCTCACGAGTACCCTTTTAATCTCGGGCTTGGAACTTTGAAATTGAACGTAATCTCTCTACGACAGCTACTTTCGAATGCATTCATCGTGGCACGAAAATCACACTACAAATCTACGAATAGTCTATTACTGAAGGATAAGCCGTCTTCAGGATTAGTACCAAACCAGTTGACCACGTTAAGTTCCGAGATCAGCAATGAATGAAAATCACAGACTTTTAATACTCTAGAACTCCGAATGCTGTCTTGGTAAAATAATCAGTTATTTTTACAAAAATAAGATAGTTGCATTTCAGTGCAGTGACCTTTTAAAGAACTTATATCGAGCTAGTTTGTTAACCATTGCATTTCCGTATCATACACAACTGTAAATCAGATCAGCGGTTCCCAAACGTTACCACGGACATACTTTTAAATACAGTTTGCTGCCGCGAACCCCAACAGTTTCTATATATGAAAATGACAGGAATGAATTATCTGTGTGTTACAATAGTAAACAATGTCTGCAGTTTAACATTTTAATAAACAACAGAGAAAACATTATGCCTATAACTAGGCTTAAAATTTATTTTTCTGTTTGAAATGGCAAAGATCATAATATTTTTTCAAGTGCTTGAGGATCCCATGTGAGTACCTCTGAACCCCGGGGTCCCTGGACCCCAGTTTGAGAAACGTTGGATTAGATCGTCAGAGTCGAGGAGCGTGAAAAAGCGAAACAAGATTGTGTGTGTGTGTGTGTAGTATCACATATATTTTTATATATATATATATATGTTCTTTGTGTGTGCTTTAGTATGTGAAGCATCAAAGGTTAATGACTTTGATAAGTTTTGAACTATTACAGGACACCCACACTGTATACATTACATTTGCAATCAGGAACTGGTGTTGCTATAGTTGGATGTCTTTGTGTGTGTGTACGTACGTGCGTATGTTCGTGTGTGGTTGTTTTAGTGACCCCAATAAGCGGACAGATTGAAAAAAATGTCAAGTCATAAGATTAAAGCTTTCTGGAACAGCGACAATGAACTGATTCTTTGCTGTTTTTGGATGAGAGACTTTACTTGTTAGTTAGTACATAAATACCTTCTTAACGGATGATTCATTCAGTAGCTGGAAATAAATAACGCCACTAGAGTGTATTAATTCGTTGAATTTTTAATAGGTAAGGGTACATTTTTTGTAATGACATTTTTAGCACAAAATTTCTTTAATTTCTGTACACTTGTTTGAAATGACAATCGTGGCATTTCCTTCACAGGACGTAGCCATCAACAGTAAACAAATCGTTGATTTTTCTAGGCACCACTTATACGTTCGGTAGTTTGCCATTGCTTTCTGAACTGTGAGGTATATTTTTACCTTTTGCAAAAAATCCCACCGAAACGAATTTGCTTCCAAACTTCCCCACCGTAGGTTTGAACCAGGTACGCTTGGGTTTGGATCGAGCTCTATCGGCTGAGCTACAGACGCTAACTGATTACTTGTTTACAGTAGAAGTTAATATGTGAAATGTAACATGTTATTCAATGTAAAATATGTTAAATAATGTTGTGCTTGCTCGTCTTTTAAAAAAATAACAGACTGTGTTTGAACAGTTTACGATATATAATAGGGAGTCTCTGTGGCTAATGGTTAAGCCCTTTGCCTTGTGAGTCGAAGGTCGTGGTTCGAGTCCGGACCGCCCCATTCTGTTCACGAGTGCAGTTTTTTTCCAGACACGCCAAGGATTGTTGCTGGAGCTACGGAGTTCGTGCTTTGTGCAATACTCTCGGCAGGTGGCGTGCCAGTTCTGCGAAGAGGGACCGAGCCATATGGGGTAAACACGGTGCAATGAAGTCAATCCTTCGGCTTTTAAACCCTTTTTTTTTAGTTTACAATATAGCAACTTGTGTTGTTACAGTCTTTGCTACAGTAATAACATTTATAAAAATGTGTGCTATATAACGGTTCATGTTACATAACTGTCCCTATAATATGTAATTTTATGTTCCTGCTATATAACTGTCTGTTTCATAACAGACTCTGTTACATAACTGTTTTATTTAAAACAGTTTATATTATCTAACAGTGAGTGTGGTTAATAACATAGTGTTCAATTTGTTTGAAAATCATCGTAATTAAAGTAAGAATTTTCTTAGATTTGATCAACAAATTAGGTTATTCCTTGTCTATTATATATATGTATATATATATGGCCCTTTTCATCTTTACAGACGGTCAATAGGCAAGTGTTTTACTGTGACAACTTCTGAGTTTTCGCTTTTCTCTCTTGTCGTTCAGCTCGTACATAAGTCTCTTCTCAAAAGACTCTGCGCTCTTCCGTAATTTGGCTTTCCACACAACTCTGTCATCAGCTAGTCCCTCCCATGTGCTGGGATCTATAGACAAGTTTTTCATTGAGGTTTGCAGACATCTTTATATCTGAGCAGTGGTCTGCCCTGGTGCCTCTTCCCTCCGAAAGTTCACAGAACAACATTTCTTTTGGTATGCGATAAGTTTCCATTCTTCTCACATGTCCCAACCATCTTAGTCGTCTACTGCTGAGCATGCCCATGATGGAAGGCAGATTTGCACGTTGTAGTACTTCAGAGTTGGTTATCTTGTCGTACCACCTGATGTTCATAATCTTGCGGAGACATCGAAGGTGAAAGATGTTAAGTCTCCTCTCGTGTCTTGAGTAGGCTGTCCATGTTTCTGAGCCATATAGTAAAGAACTAATTACACAGGCTCGATATATTTGAGTTTTCGTCTGCAATGTCAATTTTTGTTGTCCCGCTCGCTTTGATAGTTTGCCGAATGTAGTAGCCGCACTCCTATACGAGCGTTGATTTCTTCATCAAGAGAAAGGCTGGCAGTGACCGTGGACCCAAGATAGCAGAATTTTTGCACTGGTGTTAGATGGTTACCATTTAAAGTGATATTTGATGTCTTACCTCCTGACATAATACAACTGTTTTGGAGACACTTATTGTCAGAGAAAAGAGGTCGCATGCCTTTGACAAATTATTAATTAGACATTGCAGTGTAGTCTCACTGTGGGCGACTAAGGCAGCATCGTCAGCGAAAAGGAGGTCCTTGAGAAGTATTTCCGTCGTTTTTGTCTTGGCTCTTAAGCGAGACAATTATACTCCATCTATTATACTCCATGTCTATTATACTCCAACCTTTAAGTTGATCAGCTAATTCAATTACTGAAAAATGAAAATCGGTGCATATCATTTACATGACGTCACCATTAACCACAGTAAACAAATTGCTGATTTTCTAGGCACCAATTTTAAGTTCAGTAGTTTGCTATTGCTTTCTGAACGGTGAGGTCTATTTTTACTGTTTGTAAATATCTACGGGATCAAATTTGCTTCCAAACCGCTCGCCGCGGTGTTTGAACCAGGTACGCTTGGGTTGTGATGGAGCTCACTATCGTTAAGCCACAGACGTTGACATAAAACTAATAATCGTGGCTAATTACATTCACCATTGTTTTACAAATATTGTCAGTGCTACTATGTAAGCGCTACTAGACAACAGACACCAGAAAGAGACAACACCAATCTTGTTGTCTGAAATACAAAGCAATTCAAATGAAACAGCTTTTCCAATATTCAAATTCTGAATGTGTCTGATTTATTGAGGCTTGTCTATGTTAAATCCGCTGCCAGTATTATCATTTCTTCCCATATTTGTAACATATTTCCCGTTGTATGTAACCCCTGTGTCAGCATATTTTAATATCTTATGGTTGCTATGGTGACCAAGTTATAGAGATTCCGTCATCTTCGAATCAAGAATTGGGATATTCACTCTAAATATATCGGTGATTTTATGTTTTATTTCTTATACAATTCAAGCTTTATAACTAGTAATTTTATGTTTTATTTCTTATACAATTCAAGCTTTATAACTAGTAATTTTATGTTTTATTTCTTATACAATTCAAGCTTTATAACTAGTAATTTTATGTTTTATTTCTTATACAATTCAAGCTTTATAACTAGTAATTTTATGTTTTATTTCTTGTACAATTCAAGCTTTATAACTAGTAATTTTATGTTTTATTTCTTATACAATTCAAGCTTTATAACTAGTAATTTTATGTTTTATTTCTTATACAATTCAAGCTTTATAACTAGTAATTTTATGTTTTATTTCTTGTACAATTCAAGCTTTATAACTAGTAATTTTATGTTTTATTTCTTGTACAATTCAAGCTTTATAACTAGTGATTTTATGTTTTATTTCTTGTACAATTCAAGCTTTATAACTAGTAATTTTATGTTTTATTTCTTGTACAATTCAAGCTTTATAACTAGTAATTTTATGTTTTATTTCTTGTACAATTCAAGCTTTATAACTAGTGATTTTATGTTTTATTTCTTATACAATTCAAGCTTTATAACTAGTAATTTTATGTTTTATTTCTTATACAATTCAAGCTTTATAACTAGTAATTTTATGTTTTATTTCTTATACAATTCAATCTTTATAACTAGTAATTTTATGTTTTATTTCTGATACAATTCAAGCTTTATAACTAGTAATTTTATGTTTTATTTCTTATACAATTCAAGCTTTATAACTAGTAATTTTATGTTTTATTTCTTGTACAATTCAAGCTTTATAACTAGTGATTTTATGTTTTATTTCTTATACAAGCTTTATAACTAGTAATTTTATGTTTTATTTCTTGTACAATTCAAGCTTTATAACTAGTAATTTTATGTTTTATTTCTTATACAATTCAAGCTTTATAACTAGTAATTTTATGTTTTATTTCTTATACAAGCTTTATAACTAGTAATTTTATGTTTTATTTCTTATACAATTCAAGCTTTATAACTAGTGATTTTATGTTTTATTTCTTATACAAGCTTTATAACTAGTAATTTTATGTTTTATTTCTTGTACAATTCAAGCTTTATAACTAGTGATTTTATGTTTTATTTCTTATACAATTCAAGCTTTATAACTAGTGATTTTATGTTTTATTTCTTATACAAGCTTTATAACTAGTAATTTTATGTTTTATTTCTTATACAATTCAAGCTTTATAACTAGTGATTTTATGTTTTATTTCTTATACAAGCTTTATAACTAGTTATTTGCTCTATTTTGTATTAGTATCTCGTCTCATTGTCTTATCTGTTGCTGATTTTGTTAGTTAGGGATGTTATGTTATCTTTTCCCCATAGGTGTATCCATCAACTTTTCAAGGAGGAGAAAGGAGGGGGGGGGTTAAATTAAGAAAATTATTATTGGGTAGTTGCAAAAAAAATGTCGTTGACTTTTCAGATCTAAGGGTATAAAGTGCATACGACTTCACATTTCTAGACCCTAGTGTGCAGAAGGTAGAAGAAGCCTTTCCTCACTTCACATTTCTAGACCCTAGTGTGCAGAAGGTAGAAGAAGCCTATCCTCACTTCACATTTCTAGACCTAGTGTGCAGAAGGTAGAAGAAGCCTTTCCTCACTTCACATTTCTAGACCCTAGTGTGCAGAAGGTAGAAGAAGCCTTTCCTCACTTCACATTTCTAGACCCTAGTGTGCAGAAGGTAGAAGAAGCCTTTCCTCACTTCACATTTCTAGACCCTAGTGTGCAGAAGGTAGAAGAAGCCTTTCCTCACTTCACATTTCTAGACCCTAGTGTGCAGAAGGTAGAAGAAGCTTTTCCTCACTTCACATTTCTAGACCCTAGTGTGCAGAAGGTAGAAGAAGCTTTTCCTCACTTCACATTTCTAGACCCTAGTGTGCAGAAGGTAGAAGAAGCCTTTCCTCACTTCACATTTCTAGACCCTAGTGTGCAGAAGGTAGAAGAAGCCTTTCCTCACTTCACATTTCTAGACCCTAGTGTGCAGAAGGTAGAAGAAGCTTTTCCTCACTTCACATTTCTAGACCCTAGTGTGCAGAAGGTAGAAGAAGCTTTTCCTCACTTGTTTAAAGTTGAGTGTGTAGTTGAACCCACAACCCTCTTGTGTCTGAGTCGGTAAGCGAACGCTTGTGCATTACACTATTCCCTCCCACATTGAGTTGTTTACTAAGCAGAAATAGAGAAGATAAATTGACATCAAACTATTTTTATTTGAAACAAATTTTCATGGTGTAGAGTGTAGTTGTCCACCGTCACCATTGCTATACCGTATGTACGCCAACGTATGTATCTCTTCCCTGGTCACTTCAGAATGTCTGTGTTATCCAGCTGGAATAGTATACCAGTCAATGGTAGTTGAAATCTCTGTATAGTCGATTTTCTATGAATCATCTTCTAGGCACCCCACCCCTGTGAATGTTCTATCACTGACAAGGCTACATAACACCAAACGAACCCACATGGACTGAGCACTAACTAGCATTGCTCTACTGATATTCATGTTATCAGTAGAAAAATATTATCCACATTTTTGTATCTAAAAATCATGTTAGCAAATCGGTAATAACACGTTGTGCTATCAGAATTGAATGCTTGAGTGGCAGAGTGAGAAGTTTATTTATCAAGCATACAGCGGGAAACCTTAGTATGTACACTCTTTGATGTCTTTTGGGAGAGACTGGGCACCCATGGGTCTGCCCAGATTGTTAGATTGCCGGATCTATAATTAATAATCGTAATTATACATAAATTTGCTGACAATGTAATATATTATAGTGTGTTGTGTATGGAGTCAGTTATTTGATTGACTGCTTTTGATATGGTGTGTGTGTGTTTTGATGTGATCGACTGTTATGTCTGTTATATGTTTTACTTAATAAAGGAACTTTAGCTTAATTATTAACATCGTCTTCCCTAATACTTTAAAAAAATGTGCCTTTCTTTAACTGCTATGTGTGTCGGTGGTCAGTGTAAGTATGCTAGTTGCCACTTGTTAGTTTTAACTAAAGATAAGAGTTGCATGTGGTACGGCATGCAATGTGGTAGCTGACCGACTTAAGGAAACGAACACACGGAAGAAACAATTTTAACACAGAAACTAACTTACGGAAGCTAAAACACTTATCAGATGGAACAACAAATATGTATAGAGGCATAGAGCAAGCAGCAATCATCAACAAGATCAAATCCTAAAGTTAGACAAAAATTCAACAAACCACCAGCTCAAGCTCCACATATGACACTGTAGATTAAATGTCCAACTTCACAAAATGAAAGCTTCTCAAACTGACACATTCATGTAAAGAACAAGATCAAATCCTAAAGTTAGACAAAAATTCAACAAACCACCAGCTCAAGCTCCACATATGACACTGTAGATTAAATGTCCAACTTCACAAAATGAAAGCTTCTCAAACTGACACATTCATGTAAAGGGTCAAAGGGCGTAGGGCTGATCTTATTGCTTCAGCTTTCCAAATATAGTTTTATCTCTGTCGGAAGAAATGGCACGGCATTTGTCGAGAGTGTTGCACAAAGAGCGAACTCCGTAGCTCCAGCAACAATCTTTGGGATCTCATGAAATAATTGCACTATGAATCTGTCCGGATTCGTACCCCCAATCATCAGAACGACAGATAAACGTTTTAACCCCCTCACCATAGAGACCTCCATAGAAATGCACATGTCAACAGGGACCTCAGAGTCCTGAACAGATTCTGCAAACATGATTTGATATCTCAAACATGGTCCCGTAAGACTACACTGAATTAGCAACTATGAGACACCACCAGCGAGGATTTTCTGCTGACAACTGGAATCATGCAGGTAACTCATCTTGTTATTTAGACTTCTGAACATGGACAAATGATCGCAAAACAAGAAACGACGTTTCCTCAGGTCCACCCGGCTCATGTTTCTCCATCATATGTGTGACTTGCTGCAATGTTATTGCTGTTAGATACTTATCTTTAGCGTATATGTAAAATATATTGCGCAACAACCCGGTAGCAGTGTGACGACAAAAGAAGAAGAAGAAGAAATTGCCTAACTGTGCATAAAGAAAAGCGTATACATGATTTCTTGAAGACTCAATTTGAGAAATATTAGACAAGCCCAACACATGAGACTGACAATGTCAGTACAGAGTTGGCAGGGTACTGTGCATGGAACAAAAACATTGTCATGTCAAACAGAGGAGTATCTGGTCGAATGGGTTAAAGCGCGGCTTCGATGCGGGAGACCCGTGTTCAAATCACGGTTAGGCTAAGAATCTTTTTTCTGTTGTAGGTATAAATGAAAAATTCTAACATGAACAGCTTCGCGGTGACTGCCCTAGCCATACGGCCATTAAATTCATCAGGCTCCAGTCCCACCTGTCCTACACTGCCCTAAAATGTGGTACTACAGTCAGTAACGACCGTTTATTTTTATATTTTTCTATGTCAAACAGATTGCTAATAGAACATTGAGATCACCTGATGTTTACTTTTGTCTGTTACCTGCTAGATCTCTGCGACTGTGCTTGGTCACTGTTCTATGACATCTGTAATATTGAAATACGAATATATATATATTAATACTCTGCTCAAGTTTGTGTTTCTGTGAGAAATGAAAATCAATCTAGGAGACCATTACTAAACACAGCTGAAGGTTGCACCTAGGACATTCATTCAGAAGCATATTATCATTTATACAGTCCACCAGAACTAAAAATAAGAAGCATATTATTATTTATACAGTCAACCAGAACTAAAAATATTGATTTATTTGATCTATTAATATATATATATATATATATATATATATATATATATAGTGTGTATATGTACGTTTGTGGCCTAGGGGTTAGTGACTCGGTCTATTAAGCCCGACGTTCTGAGTTAGAATCACGGACAATTTTGGCTGCAAATTGTTTCGCGTGGAATTTTACAAAGGACGATGGCACCACCCGTTCAGAAAGCAATGGCAAACTACTGAACGTAATAATGTCTAGAAAAAATCACAAACAGCGTTAAAAAGCTAGTGTTAATTCGCAAAGTCCTGTAAAGGATATGCAATTAACATAACATATATACGTTTAATATACATATATATTATATATACATATATATATAAAGTAAGTAGATACATTTAAAAATAGATGTTTGTGAAAAAATAATGAGCATAAGATGGCGAATTCAGAAGAGGAATAAGAAACTAAGAAATATATCTGGTCAACCACTAGTAACAACTGATGAGAATAAAATGATCAAATAATGATAAAAAGACAAAGCAGGCATTGAAGGGAGAGACAAGTGGTTCAAGACATAAAGAACACCCTAAGGAAAACTTTTAAACAAACTTTACTGAAATAGACGAGAAATATAGGTTGACACTTTTTAGAAGAGATAGAACAAGTTGCCCAGGATAGAGTGGTATGGAAAAATTACTTGTATGCTTTATGTAACATATACTGGTACGAAGAGAATATAATAAAATATGTACATGTGCTATATTCTTCATCATATTTCTACAAAGCTGAAATATTATACAGCTTTAGAAAGTGTGGCCAGACTGTCACAAAATTGAACCAATCTGACAATTAAAACAGTGTCCATATTGCATAAGCGAAACAATATTTATATATGCACTACAATCATCATCAAATAGCTTGTCCTGTGCAGGACTTTGCCACCTTACCAGTCCTTTGGAATTTCTCTCTCTCAAATGTCAGATGTCCTCGGCTGCCGTTGTTCACAAATCATCAGTGAAATCCTGAATCAATCTTCTCCTTGGTTTTATTTTCTTCTACTATTTGCAGGATTGCCTTCCTCCATAATATCTTCTTCAACCCTTCGTTATCAGTTATATCAGGATTACCATCACAGCACTCTGAACATGTCGTTATCAGTTATACAAATCAGATTACCATCACATCACTCTGAACATGTCGTTATCAGTTATATCAGGATTACCATCACAGCACTCTGAACATGTCGTTATCAGTTATATCAGGATTACCATCACAACACTCTGAACATGTCGTTATCAGTTATATCAGGATTACCATCACAGCACTCTGAACATGTCTACAGGTACTCTAATCTCCGCCTCAACAAATTCAGAAGCATACAGAGGCCCAACACGCCAGTTCGATGTTGATTATGTCGATTTGGTATGTCGTTCTTTTCGGGCTGTACCAATATCGACACCCATCTCTTTCATTCTGGTCAGTGACTGTGATTCACAACCCTGAAACTCCTTTTTTTCGAAAAACAAAAACTCTCTAAATGCGTCAAGGATGTTATTTCGGCCCATTGCAGCTCTCTCTGATATCGTAGCTAAACGTGTGTGTCTTTTTCTATGTCTAAAACAGTTCAATTAAAAAAATGTTTCTTTGTACCATCTATCAGCTTTTTTTGAATATTTTGTGTTCTTTCTGGATAGATCGATCAGTTCTCTTTTCTGTCCATTGCATACAGTATATATACAAGACAATGAAATATAATGGCACAGTCTGATTAGACAGTGACCAAGTTACTTTGTGTTACTACTTATTCAAGTCTAATATTTCTTTTTTTAGATAGTACGCAGAGAACAAGTGTAAATGATCAACTAAGTTCAGTTTAGACAGTACGTAGAGAACAAGTGTAAATGATCAATCTTTAAGTATGAACAGTTTGATCAGCAGTTAGACAGTACGTAGAGAACAAGTGTAAATGATCAACTAAGTTCAGTTTAGGGAAACTGAGTACAGTTAGAGAACAAGTGTAAATGATCAACTAAGTTAGTTTAGAAGTACTAGAGAAAAGTGTAAATGATAAACTAAGTTGAGTTTAGATAGTACTCAGAGAATAAGTGTAAATGATAAACTAAGTTGAGTTTAGATAGTACTCAGGAAAGAATGAAGTGTCGGGTAAAATGATAAACTAAGTTGAGTTTAGATAGTACTCAGAGAATAAGTGTAAATGATAAACTAAGTTGAGTTTAGATAGTACTCAGAGAATAAGTGTAAATGACAAACTAAGTTCAGTTTAGATAGTACTCAGAGAATAAGTGTAAATGATAAATTAAGTTCAGTCCCATTAGAACAATCAGTGGCACTTTATGTTTCAAATAAAATCTTGGATTACTGTCCCGTATACTGATTTGAGCAATCGATGTAATACATATAGAATTGTAATACATATAGAATTGTAATACATATAGAATTTGTATAGTCTGTCCATTAATTCGTGAGCACGTTTGAAATTGATTTTCTCGAAAACTACCTGTTGGATCTCAGTGATTTTTGCATGCAGCCTTAGAATATCCATGACGCTAAAATAAAGCTAACCAGTAGTCCGTAGATGCTACGGATTTTGCACATCGGCAAATTCCTTTGATCTTTTATGACAATTGCAAATACGGGGCTCAAATTTTAGATTTTACATTAATCCCTAGAATTTGTCCATGTCAATTCTATTCATAGGTGTATCTCCATATTAACTTGATAGGTCAAGTAATTAAGTGTGTTGCCCTTTATGTGCAATCGTGAACTTGGATACAATATGCAACAGTTAGTCCTCTCCTTCGGTCACCATTAGACCCCAGGGTGTCTTAACTTCACCACAAATTGTATGATGGTAGACGCATTTGGATATCGAAATGTATACGTTGCTATTTCTCAGTCTGTAATCAAAATATGATTTGTATCATCCCGAATCTGACGATTCCATGAGGTTGATAATTGTTACTGGCTGGACAAATTGTAATCCATCTCGGTGCCAGTACTCGTCTTCCTCTCGAGCACATGTTCAACACACTTCTTCCAGAACTGCATGTCTATCATTGAGAGGGACTCACGTGTCAGAACTTCAACATCACACATTTTAAACGTCCTGTTCTGTTCGGCAACTTGCCCTTTTACTTTAGCCCAGACAAGCTCTATCGGATTGAGGTGAGCATGATATGGAGGTAGTCGCAAAGACGTGTGGCCGTATTCCGCAATGATTTTGTCAATATGAAACACCTTTGTCTTATTTGTCATCCTCACCAGGTGCAACAACTCGGGTTTCAAATATGTATCATCGAAGCTGACATTTTCCTTAGCAAGCCAAGTCCTAATTTGATCTTTTGTATTTGATGCAGTTAGTACTTTGTCTTCCGCTGATACTGCGTTGTGATAGGATGCATTATCCATTACCAAGCATGATGGTCTGTTTAGAATTGGAAGTAGATCTTTCTCCATCCAGTGCCTGAAAATATGTCCATTCATTTCTGTGTGGTAGTCCCTACCGTCGGTACTTTTGATTGGAAAATAAGTCCAGCGTCATGGACAAGACCTCTTCACTGCTTCCTGCATGTGTTAGTATAATACGATGGCCTTTGCTGCTTGGTATTTTTCTTTTCTGTTCACCGTCTACTGATTGCCATTCTTTAGCATTGGTGTGGTGAGCATTGACCCAGGATTCGTCCAAATATACAATATCATAGCCTTGCCTCCGCCGCTCACGGATCTGCCTCAGGTATTTACTTCGGGCAGCAATTAAATGTGGCTTTTCACAAATAATATTCCTGCCGCCTATAGTTTTTCTGAAGGTGAAGCCGGCGGCTCTTACAATTTTCCATAGAGTACTTTTAGAAATGTCTATGCTGCAATCTGATTGCAGTTTTAATTTCAGTTTCCTGAGAGTAACAAGTTGATTTGTCGCAAACATTTTCAAGAGCTCCGTCTTATGACATCTATGTCAAAGTCGTCAATTGTTCTTTTCCTTCCTTGCTTGACATTAGTGCACTTTGTGTCCTGTTTAATCCATCGGGAAAATGATTCTCTATTCAGACCAAGCGCCAGTTGAGTTCGTTTCTCAGGGTTATGAATATCGCAATATAGATGACCTCTCTTAGATTTCCTACGGAAGTGTTGGTATAGTAAAACTGTAACCTTCTGCATTGTTATAAATGTGCACTTCAGACTCATTATGAATGTGATATCAATGTCAGTTTTGATAAGCCAACAAATATGATACAATAGCTTCATACAAATAGCGAGATACACCTATAACTATACAACGGTATCCCAATTATAACGTCATATGCTTTCCGCTTTCAAAGTCGACTGGGTTAGGTGCACGGGAATTCGTGAAATTGTTGTTTACTCACGTTATTTCAATGTTACCATAATGTATTTTTAGAACAACGCGTCTGTGTACCGTAGATCTGTTACTATTGTGTACAATCCGGTGAGGTTGATTTTAATATAACCTGAAGAAGAAATATTTCAAACTACATCAAATTTTCTTGGAAAAAATATTTCTCTAGCGTCATGGATATTCTAAGGCTGCTTGCAAAATATCACTGAGATCCAACAGGTAGTTTTCGAGAAAATCAATTTCAAACGTGCTCACGAATTAATGGACAGACTATAATACATATGAAAATCGTGGCATATCCCAAAGGACGTAGCCATCAACCACAGTAAACAAGTCGTTGATTTTCTAGGCACCACTTATACGTTCAGTAGTTTGCCATTGCTTTCTGAACGGGTGGCGCCATCGTCCTTTGTTAAAATCAACGGAAACAATTTGCAAGCAAACTGTCCGCATCGTGATTTGAACTCAGAACGTCGGGGTTAATAGACCGAGTCACTAACCCCTAGGCCACAGACGCCACCGGGGATTGTCCAGTGATTTCCAAAGGTCGAACAGTCTGCGCGGTTTATTCCATTTGCGTTTTTAGGGTTTCATGTTGAAAACCTTTCGTTTTCGGCTTTTAAAAAAATTAAGTAGTAAAAACAATGCAAGATTTTATATTGTCAGGTTAGGTTAGCAATTTCTGTGTTTTTTCATAATATATGTCTCCTTTCTCCTGTATTTGTGTTGTATCACTGATATGTATGACATACTATATTGACATACTACATATTTGTGCAGGTTAGTTAGCAATTTCTGTGGTTTTTTCCTATAATATAATTGTTCCTCCTTTCCTCGCTGTATTTGTGTTGTTATCACTGTATATGTATCCACATACTAATGCTTGACCTACCTGGGTCCCAAAGTGGACTGTCCACGACTATTTACAACATATCTAAAAATAGATGACACTTTCCGACAATTTCTAAAAATAGGTCTTCCTTTCAGTTGTGGCCGGCTAATGACAAAGTACCCGTTTGATTACTTCAGTGATCTTCAAGATACATTCATCGTGCGTGTGCTCATCATATTAATATATTTTTTTTCTATATAAATCTTTGGTTCTATAAACTGTTTCTCTATACACCTTTAGTGTAAAAAAGTAAAGGAACCCTTTCATACCTCGTGGTATATAGGTCAATACAGTGTTAGGTCTGTATTTTTCATTGACCGTCGGCACACGATGGGTGATGTGGTCAGCATCACGCCGACCGCCTTTACTTTCCCAGAGCATGTCTGGTAGTTGAGGCTGGGTTGACCTGAGAGCCGTCGCGGTCGGAAAAAATTCCACGCACATTGCGGAGCTGAACCCAGACCACCAGCCTTGCGAAGCGAGTTCACTAACAACTACGCTACAGCGGCTCTCACCTTTAGTGTATCTCCTGCTTTTATGTTGCCTTTTCTATCTACTTTTCTATGTGCTTTTCTCTTTTGCATGCTCTGCTTATCTACGTTCAGGTTATTCATGTCCCAATTTCTATATCCATTATCTCCTGTCCCGCTATGCTATTCCCGGCTGTCCTTCATCGCTTTTTTTCAAGACTAACTGTTCCATGTTTTCTTGTTCCTTGTGGCGTGTTGTCTCCTGTCCAGTGATTTTATCATGTCATTCTATTGCAGTACATTATGTATTGTACAATGTAGTAGATAGCGTTTGACTAATTAATGTAACACATTTGAGGTTCTTATATTTAAAAACCATGTTTGAACATTCATTCTATTACAGTGCTGTGTTTATTCTTCTATTGTTTTTGTTACACACTAGACTCACACAGCTCATGACATGTTCTAACGTGTATGAACTCGATACTCATTGTTACTAAGCACAGCACATGTTGACATTATGAATATACTACACATCACAAGCAGGTCGTGTTCATGTTACATCAGATTGTTTGAGTAAATCTTACACATGCTAACAACAAGTTCACAAATAGATACACAATCACACGACGCTTAGTTATAAATGGAAATCAATTAAATAAAATGTCAAAGAGAACTCAAGAGAAATTGTTTGATCTTAGCATTAGTTTCGCATTTCAAAGATACTTGGATAGCTCACAGCTGTGAAACTAATCTGTTTGATCTATCTATAATTATTAGAAAAGTTCACACGACGAAGTGGGCTGTTATGTAAGGTAACGGACTTCATTTTTATCCTAGATCATTCTGTGGGGAAGGGTAATGAGAGAGTGGATGCACTGGCGAGCAATGTCACGATCGAGAATGGGTCTTCTGTGGACAAAGCGACATCATCAACGCTCTAAGAGAAAACATACGCTCTGAAGATTTCAACGAAGAAGGTAAAGTGTATACTCTATCTCTGTTGAGCAAGTTATGCAAAACACGTAATCACAAAGTACTGTAGTTTTACAAATTATAAAAACAATGACAATATACAGCAACGTTTCGACCAAAAGGCCTTTATCAAGCAAGCGAACAACAGGAGTGACGAATAAAAAGACCCACTACATATGGACGACTACATACGGAGACATTCAAACGTTTGATTAGGAACGTTAGTACAGGGTGTTCAACTTAAAAGCAGCCTGTGAATGGAGCTAATCTGGCATATATGTATGGAAATGAGAAGGTTCAGTTATGACGTAGTATAGGTCAAGGTTGTATGATGGTGTGTAATTGTAGTGCGAGAAGGGGCGATGAACAAAAACAAACGTGACGTAGGACAAGCTAGTCAGAACCGGTTTAAATAGTAAATATACGAGATGCAATGCGTACCTGGCAAATTTCTATTTATCACTGGGGCTGCTTTTAAGTTGAACACCCTGTAGAAACGTTGCTGTATATTGTCATTGTTTTTGTAATTTTGTAAAACTACAGTACTCTGTTATTACGTGTTTCGCCATTCTACATAGTTTTACTGCAGTCTCCATCTAAGTTATGCATACGAATATATACGGCAGGAGGATACATCTACCAACACAGAACAGTAGTTCTTAGTCGTTTACCGCATTTAATTTTACAATTCAGAATTTTCTCCATACTACAGTTTAAAACTTAGTAGATCTTTCATTTCTTTTCTCCATCACATCAGGATAAGTAGATGGGATGCTATAAAGTGCGATTGTATATAAGTAAAATCTTACCAGTAACTCATCTGTAGAAATTTATTTTGTCTGTTTGTCTGTTTGTTTGTTATGTGGGCGACTAAAGCCTCTTTACGCCACGGCACGCTTCTTTCAACCTAAGGACGAACCTTGTTTTGGTTATATCAGAGCGTGTAGGCCAACAAATATGGGAAAATAAGAATTAATCATTTCGGGGAAATCAAGTTATATGAGTTTCTCAAATTATCTATTTGATAAAATTTCTCCAAGTCAGAGTGGGTTCAGCTATACTAGCAATCCAAATCTGTCAAAATAAGTGTGTTGCAAAATCTGTAAGGAATTACTGACATGTTGTTAGTCATACTTCTTCCTTCACCTTTCAACTCCCAACGGAGCACATGTCTTCAACAAACTGCTTCCAGCTCTTCCTCTCTCTTGTCAATCCTTCCAATTCTTTCCATGTTTTACCTATCCTTTAATATCAGCCCAAAGCTCTATTTTCCAGGTATGTCTAGGCCTTCTCTTTCTCTGCGGTTCAAAAACATTGCCTGTCTTGCAATACTTCCGGTCAGTCTTCTCAATCTATGTCCTATCCATCCATCCATATCTTCCGTAGCTATTCGCCACTGGTCTACTCAGTTCTTTCTCTGAGCTCCTCTTTCGTAATCATACCATCTCAGTCCCTGTTAGTCATATGTCTCAGTATAATGTGTCATTAGAAACGATCAATCTTAGAACTAATACATTTGTTATTGATTAGTTTTAGTGTTATGTTTCATAAGAAACGATAATTTTTAAGACAAACACATTTGTTAGTTATAAGTCTCAGTTTCTGTTCCATAGCAACGGGATGGAATAAGTTATACTCCCACCAGTGTGTGTATTGTTAATGTGTGATTATGCATGCATGTATGTGTGTTTCTGTGTGTGTGTGAGCGTTTTTCCATAATCTAGAAAATAAGTTACCAAGTAAGCGTCCCCCGTGGGCTGAAACCTTCTAGTGGGGAGTGGGGAGGGAATAAGGGTTCAGAAGCATTTGGGGACGCTCAGACGATTAGGGTCGGTGACTTTTTAAAGAAGAAATTAATAATATATATTTTTATACAAATTCTTTTCGTGATTTTGCGATTGAATAATCATTTAAAATTTGAATTCTGCATTTTAATTCATCTTATGGCCGTCTTACACGATCCATTTTTCATCAATTTTCTATTTCATGTATATAGTCATTTGAAAATTGACTCATACGTATCACTGTCAGAATGACATGATGTATGGAAGGGGGGTTGGCAAACTGTTATAATGGGGTGGGGGACGTTGCAAAATTTATGTCGTGCAATGTGGGCGGTGGGATGAAACAGTTTGGGAATCTATGATCTAGAACAACAAAATCACCAATGGCATTCTTCAATCTCTCTCTCTCTATTCTTCTGAGTACAGGACAAGTGCAGTATTGTCAAAATGACCTGAATTTGATGTTCCATGAAACGAAATAGATTCGCGATAATTACTAGTCACGTCTACAGCTAATACTAGGTTCAGCTCACACTGATAATTTACTTTTACTTCTAACAAGAGATTCAAACATATAATGAGAAATTCTCAGATACAAAACAACCCACATACTTTTGATCCGTTTATAATTATTAAAAACACGAATCCGGAACTCAGATACTCGAGTGACGCAAATATTTGTTCAAATAAGGACATGGGATTAGAAGAGTTAATCTGGTATGTTTGTCGGTTAATATACACAGTCTCTTTCAGAATATTTTTCTTGAATTAGACTAATAATTACTTCTCACTGACAATACAAGACTGCCCAAACAACCCAAAATTATTATTAATAATGGAGTAATATGGTGATAGAAGCCGTAACACTCTTCCTAATAACCACTAACCGTGCTAATTCTCGGGTTCGAGACCCTTTCGCCCAAAATTTGTTCCATGTGTACAAGATACGTGGTTGGATTTCAGGTTTTCTTATCCTTAACTTGGGGGTCTAAATTACAAGTACCTTCGAAGTCGGAGTAAGACTCGCCTGAATGGCGAAGAACACTGATTATAAGGAAAGTTAACCTTCACGTAAAAATCTGCCAGATGTGCCATAATAGATACCATTTCTATTCATAGTTTTATAGCTGGCGAACGGAGACAAAAGTATCAGTAATAGAAACAAAATGAAAAAGTTACACATTTGGAATAACTTGGTTCCTAATTGACTACAGTAGAGACTACACGTATGATCAGAGACTGGACATTGCAGTTCATACGTTCAGAGTGGCATGACAAATTTCATAGTATAAAATAAACAAGAAATTGCAACTTCTGAGGACATGAATTTTAAACTGTGGCAACATAAGGATGTAGATCGTGGACATTTACACAAGCACTGAAGAAAATAACCGAATTGTGGGAACACAAAGGGACACAACAGCACTAGAACGACGTGGGGTAGAAGAGAACATGACAACAACAGATGCAACAGGGAAGAGAGTGAGAATTTATAACTACTAGAACTGTACAACTTGAAGAGCAATGTAGCTGAAATACTAGCTTCTGTAAGACTCTCTCACTTTTTTCTTGTGTCCTTTTTCATCATCATGCCCACCTGCCCAGCGTGTTCGTAGAGCGTTGGATTACGGGTGCCAAGCCTCCTGTGAGTGCGGTTCAATTCCGTGGGCTGGCAGAAAAGTCACAGATTCTCCAGATTTACGGTGTTTATGGTACCGAAACGAAGGGTTACGATGCCCATGGCACCGAGCCGAAGAGCTGAAAAGCTCAGGTACTTCTGGATGGGGTAAAAAAAAAATTTCATCATCATCATCAAGTAGCGTATCCTTTCCGGAACTTGACTCACATGACAACATTCTGTAAAACCTGTATTCTGTGCAAGTTGATTGGCGTTAGGAGCAGTCATTCTTAGATCGTCAATGACATTTTGCACCCATCGTCTTCATGGTCTTTCTCTTATTCTGTGCAAGTTGACCGGCGTTAGGAGCAGTCATTCTTAGATCATCAATGACATCTTGCACCCATCGTCTTCATGGTCTTTCTCTTATTCTGTGCAAGTTGACCGGCGTTAGCAGCAGTCATTCTTAGATCATCAATGACATCTTGCACCCATCGTCTTCATGGTCTTTCTCTTATTTTGTGCAAGTTGACCGGCGTTAGGAGCAGTCATTCTTAGATCGTCAATGACATCTTGCACCCATCGTCTTCATGGTCTTTCTCTTATTCTGTGCAAGTTGACCGGCGTTAGGAGCAGTCATTCTTAGATCATCAATGACATCTTGCACCCATCGTCTTCATGGTCTTTCTCTTATTCTGTGCAAGTTGACCGGCGTTAGGAGCAGTCATTCTTAGATTGTCAATGACATCTTGCACCCATCGTCTTCATGGTCTTTCTCTTATTTTGTGCAAGTTGACCGGCGTTAGGAGCAGTCATTCTTAGATCGTCAATGACATCTTGCACCCATCGTCTTCATGGTCTTTCTCTTATTCTGTGCAAGTTGACCGGCGTTAGGAGCAGTCATTCTTAGATCGTCAATGACATCTTGCACCCATCGTCTTCAAGGTCTTTCTCTTATTCTGTGCAAGTTGACCGGCGTTAGCAGCAGTCATTCTTAGATCGTCAATGACATCTTGCACCCATCGTCTTCATGGTCTTTCTCTTATTTTGTGCAAGTTGACCGGCGTTAGCAACAGTCATTCTTAGATCATCAATGACATCTTGCACCCATCGTCTTCATGGTCTTTCTCTTATTCTGTGCAAGTTGACCGGCGTTAGCAGCAGTCATTCTTAGATCGTCAATGACATCTTGCACCCATCGTCTTCATGGTCTTTCTCTTATTTTGTGCAAGTTGACCGGCGTTAGCAACAGTCATTCTTAGATCATCAATGACATCTTGCACCCATCGTCTTCAAGGTCTTTCTCTTATTCTGTGCAAGTTGACCGGCGTTAGGAGCAGTCATTCTTAGATCGTCAATGACATCTTGCACCCATCGTCTTCATGGTCTTTCTCTTATTCTGTGCAAGTTGACCGGCGTTAGGAGCAGTCATTCTTAGATCGTCAATGACATCTTGCACCCATCGTCTTCAAGGTCTTTCTCTTATTCTGTGCAAGTTGACCGGCGTTAGCAGCAGTCATTCTTAGATCGTCAATGACATCTTGCACCCATCGTCTTCATGGTCTTTCTCTTATTCTGTGCAAGTTGACCGGCGTTAGGAGCAGTCATTCTTAGATCGTCAATGACATCTTGCACCCATCGTCTTCAAGGTCTTTCTCTTATTCTGTGCAAGTTGACCGGCGTTAGCAACAGTCATTCTTAGATTGTCAATGACATCTTGCACCCATCGTCTTCATGGTCTTTCTCTTATTCTGTGCAAGTTGACCGGCGTTAGGAGCAGTCATTCTTAGATCGTCAATGACATCTTGCACCCATCGTCTTCATGGTCTTTCTCTTATTCTGTGCAAGTTGACCGGCGTTAGGAGCAGTCATTCTTAGATCGTCAATGACATCTTGCACCCATCGTCTTCATGGTCTTTCTCTTATTCTGTGCAAGTTGACCGGCGTTAGCAGCAGTCATTCTTAGATCGTCAGTGACATCTTGCACCCATCGTCTTCAAGGTCTTTCTCTTATTCTGTGCAAGTTGACCGGCGTTAGCAGCAGTCATTCTTAGATCGTCAATGACATCTTGCACCCATCGTCTTCATGGTCTTTCTCTTATTCTGTGCAAGTTGACCGGCGTTAGCAGCAGGTCATTCTTAGATCTTCAATGACATCTTGCACCCATCGTCTTCATGGTCTTTCTCTTATTCTGTGCAAGTTGACCGGCGTTAGGAGCAGTCATTCTTAGATCGTCAATGACATCTTGCACCCATCGTCTTCAAGGTCTTTCTCTTATTCTGTGCAAGTTGACCGGCGTTAGGAACAGTCATTCTTAGATTGTCAATGACATCTTGCACCCATCGTCTTCATGGTCTTTCTCTTATTCTGTGCAAGTTGACCGGCGTTAGCAACAGTCATTCTTAGATCGTCAATGACATCTTGCACCCATCGTCTTCATGGTCTTTCTCTTATTCTGTGCAAGTTGACCGGCGTTAGCAGCAGTCATTCTTAGATCGTCAATGACATCTTGCACCCATCGTCTTCATGGTCTTTCTCTTATTCTGTGCCAAGTTGACCGGTTAGGAGCAGTCATTCTTAGATCGTCAATGACATCTTGCACCCATCGTCTTCAAGGTCTTTCTCTTATTCTGTGCAAGTTGACCGGCGTTAGGAACAGTCATTCTTAGATTGTCAATGACATCTTGCACCCATCGTCTTCATGGTCTTTCTCTTATTCTGTGCAAGTTGACCGGCGTTAGCAACAGTCATTCTTAGATTGTCAATGACATCTTGCACCCATCGTCTTCATGGTCTTTCTCTTATTCTGTGCAAGTTGACCGGCGTTAGCAGCAGTCATTCTTAGATCGTCAATGACATCTTGCACCCATCGTCTTCAAGGTCTTTCTCTTATTCTGTGCAAGTTGACCGGCGTTAGCAACAGTCATTCTTAGATCATCAATGACATCTTGCACCCATCGTCTTCATGGTCTTTCTCTTATTCTGTGCAAGTTGACCGGCGTTAGGAACAGTCATTCTTAGATTGTCAATGACATCTTGCACCCATCGTCTTCAAGGTCTTTCTCTTATTCTGTGCAAGTTGACCGGCGTTAGGAGCAGTCATTCTTAGATCGTCAATGACATCTTGCACCCATCGTCTTCATGGTCTTTCTCTTATTCTGTGCAAGTTGACCGGCGTTAGCAACAGTCATTCTTAGATCATCAATGACATCTTGCACCCATCGTCTTCATGGTCTTTCTCTTATTTTGTGCAAGTTGACCGGCGTTAGGAGCAGTCATTCTTAGATTGTCAATGACATCTTGCACCCATCGTCTTCATGGTCTTTCTCTTATTCTGTGCAAGTTGACCGGCGTTAGCAGCAGTCATTCTTAGATCGTCAATGACATCTTGCACCCATCGTCTTCATGGTCTTTCTCTTATTTTGTGCAAGTTGACCGGCGTTAGGAGCAGTCATTCTTAGATTGTCAATGACATCTTGCACCCATCGTCTTCATGGTCTTTCTCTTATTCTGTGCAAGTTGACCGGCGTTAGCAGCAGTCATTCTTAGATCGTCAATGACATCTTGCACCCATCGTCTTCATGGTCTTTCTCTTATTCTGTGCAAGTTGACCGGCGTTAGGAGCAGTCATTCTTAGATCGTCAATGACATCTTGCACCCATCGTCTTCATGGTCTTTCTCTTATTCTGTGCAAGTTGACCGGCGTTAGCAGCAGTCATTCTTAGATCATCAATGACATCTTGCACCCATCGTCTTCATGGTCTTTCTCTTATTCTGTGCAAGTTGACCGGCGTTAGCAGCAGTCATTCTTAGATCGTCAATGACATCTTGCACCCATCGTCTTCATGGTCTTTCTCTTATTCTGTGCAAGTTGACCGGCGTTAGCAGCAGGTCATTCTTAGATCGTCAATGACATCTTGCACCCATCGTCTTCATGGTCTTTCTCTTATTCTGTGCAAGTTGACCGGCGTTAGGAGCAGTCATTCTTAGATCGTCAATGACATCTTGCACCCATCGTCTTCATGGTCTTTCTCTTATTCTGTGCAAGTTGACCGGCGTTAGCAGCAGTCATTCTTAGATCGTCAATGACATCTTGCACCCATCGTCTTCATGGTCTTTCTCTTATTCTGTGCAAGTTGATCGGCGTTAGGAGCAGTCATTCTTAGATCGTCAATGACATCTTGCACCCATCGTCTTCATGGTCTTTCTCTTATTCTGTGCAAGTTGACCGGCGTTAGCAGCAGGTCATTCTTAGATCGTCAATGACATCTTGCACCCATCGTCTTCATGGTCTTTCTCTTATTCTGTGCAAGTTGACCGGCGTTAGCAGCAGGTCATTCTTAGATCGTCAATGACATCTTGCACCCATCGTCTTCATGGTCTTTCTCTTATTCTGTGCAAGTTGACCGGCGTTAGGAGCAGTCATTCTTAGATCGTCAATGACATCTTGCACCCATCGTCTTCAAGGTCTTTCTCTTATTCTGTGCAAGTTGACCGGCGTTAGGAACAGTCATTCTTAGATTGTCAATGACATCTTGCACCCATCGTCTTCATGGTCTTTCTCTTATTCAGTGCAAGTTGACCGGCGTTAGCAACAGTCATTCTTAGATCGTCAATGACATCTTGCACCCATCGTCTTCAAGGTCTTTCTCTTATTCTGTGCAAGTTGACCGGCGTTAGGAACAGTCATTCTTAGATTGTCAATGACATCTTGCACCCATCGTCTTCATGGTCTTTCTCTTATTCTGTGCAAGTTGACCGGCGTTAGCAACAGTCATTCTTAGATTGTCAATGACATCTTGCACCCATCGTCTTCATGGTCTTTCTCTTATTCTGTGCAAGTTGACCGGCGTTAGGAGCAGTCATTCTTAGATCGTCAATGACATCTTGCACCCATCGTCTTCATGGTCTTTCTCTTATTCTGTGCAAGTTGACCGGCGTTAGCAGCAGTCATTCTTAGATCATCAATGACATCTTGCACCCATCGTCTTCATGGTCTTTCTCTTATTCTGTGCAAGTTGACCGGCGTTAGCAGCAGTCATTCTTAGATCGTCAATGACATCTTGCACCCATCGTCTTCATGGTCTTTCTCTTATTCTGTGCAAGTTGACCGGCGTTAGCAGCAGTCATTCTTAGATCGTCAGTGACATCTTGCACCCATCGTCTTCATGGTCTTTCTCTTATTCTGTGCAAGTTGACCGGCGTTAGCAACAGTCATTCTTAGATCGTCAATGACATCTTGCACCCATCGTCTTCATGGTCTTTCTCTTATTCTGTGCAAGTTGACCGGCGTTAGGAGCAGTCATTCTTAGATCATCAATGACATCTTGCACCCATCGTCTTCATAGTCTTTCTCTTATTTTGTGCAAGTTGACCGGCGTTAGCAACAGTCATTCTTAGATCGTCAATGACATCTTGCACCCATCGTCTTCAAGGTCTTTCTCTTATTCTGTGCAAGTTGACCGGCGTTAGGAGCAGTCTTTTAGATCGTCAATGACATCTTGCCCATCGTCTGTCATGGTCTTCCTTATTCTGTGCAAGTTGACCGGCGTTAGGAGCAGTCATTCTTAGATCATCAATGACATCTTGCACCCATCGTCTTCAAGGTCTTTCTCTTATTCTGTGCAAGTTGACCGGCGTTAGGAACAGTCATTCTTAGATCGTCAATGACATCTTGCACCCATCGTCTTCAAGGTGGTACTCTCATTTTTCTTCGATGCATCATTTCCTCCAAAGTTATCTTCTCTAGGCATTCATGTCGTTTGATGCGTTCGAAATATTTCTTTGATTTTATGCTCTTTAATAGCCAACTCTCTTTAAAATCAAGCTGTTGCAGAACAGAAGCATTTGTTCTTTTCTCGGTCCATGATATTCTACGTACTCTTCTGTAGCATTTGAGTTACATATTTATAACATAATAAATGAATAATATAACATAATACGTGTGTAGTTTGACATAAAAACTAGTTATACAAACAACTGTTATCTAATATTGATATTGCATTTTTGTCTCTTAAGATAACGGAGAGATATGAGGGAGGCAGGGGGATGGAAACGTCGAGTCAGCTCTTAAACATTGAGATAAATTTAATGTGTTTTGTTAATGAAGCACGCGCGGAATACTAACTGAGATAAGTTCAAAGTTCAGAGATAACATGACCAGATTTGAAAACAAAGAGCAAACCTTTACATATTTTATTTGGCATCTCTTTGTTCTATAACTCCTGGATATATTGAATACATTAAAGAACTGATATCTTTGTTTATTAAAGTAACAACTGTTATAAGAAGGAGAAGATGGAGATATGTTGGGTATGCCTTGAGAAGAAATGATTAAAAAATACCAAAGCAGGTGTTGAAGTATAACACAAAGAGTTCAAGAAAGAGAGAACACTCTATGGAAACTCTGAAACGAATTTTGCTGAGAGAGGCAATAAAAACCAGACAATTCTAAGGAAGAGATTGAGCGCGTTGCACAGAACAGAGCGGTATGGAAAAATTACTTGCATGCCCTATGCAATAGTTTACATTTCCTGCTTGGTGCCAGTAGTAATATCCAAGAGAAGGTGTTTGGGAAGTCTTATTTTCTTTCTTTGCGTTCATTCCTTGCATTTAATTTGAATCACTCTTTGTGATATGTTTGATCTTTGCCAAGAACGTGTATACGTTGCACATTGGTTTGGTAGGCCCCAAACGCATAGACTTCTACACGCTTAGGACACGTGCATCCGATTTCAGCCAAACCTCCTTAGCCGCCTCTTACGATATGCGTGGCAGGTAACAGTGGTTCTATTCTTTACACCCCAAATTTGGGCCCCGGTAACCACTCGGGCGGCTTGTAACGACAAGCAAGTAAATACATACCTTCTGAGATTGATGGTGACTCTTAAAACATCAATGTTTTAATAATGAGGCTGATACTTAAAATATTTGTGTTGTAATATTGAAGACAATAGTTAAACGTCGGTTATCTAGTCTTGATGACATCAGTGAGAATAATGATGACATAATTTTGATGAGCCTTTTATATTTATTGTGTCTTAATTTTGAGAACATTGATTAGAACTTCGGTGTTTAATCTTGAGGAGACCAGTTTTAAAAGGCGGTGTTTCAGTTTCAGTTTGGAATATCTTCATTGCACTCCGGATATGTCCATAGGTGCTCCGATCTCCTTCGCAATATCTCCAACAGCGTCCAGTGACTGACCGTACCAGTTCGATTTTGATTGATGAGCCGACTCGTATACCTGTTGTACCGTTCTTTTCTTGCACACCAATCTTCAAACCCAGTTCTCGTAATCTAGTAGTTGACGTGGATTGGTTTAGATGAAGGTCTTCTCTGCGGCCACGCTCTATGAGGGCGTTCACGATGTCAGCTCTGTCCATTGTTTAAATCTAGAGAACTTCAGACTGAACCAAGTAGTTGTAATCTTGATGGACGTTTGTTCTAATATCGTCAGTTGTTATTAAAGTGGTATACACGCGACCTTCATTTTACCGGGCTGCTCAGTCACTCTCCGCAGAAACGGCAGTCCACCTGGCGAGAGTTCTACACAAAGTACAACATCTGTACCTCCTGCATTAAGCTTATGCATCTTCTAGCAAAAATATACGAGGTAATAGTACTACGTAGGAATTCGCAAAGCACGAAATCGGTAGCTTCGGCAAAAATCCTAAAGGATCTCCTAACAAAAATATATTATGGAATAGAATTACGTGGAATTGCGAAAAGCACGAAATCTGTAGCTCCTGCAACCATCCTACCAGATCTCCTAGCAAAAATATGTTAGGGAACAGAACTATGTGGTCCGAATTAAAACCTACGTCATTTAGAAAAAAAAGAGGAAAAGCTTTACCGCTTCACCAGATAGACTCACCTCACCCCCACACACTTCCCTAAATGTTAAATTAAAGTGTGCTTTCAGTCATTAGCTAACACAACCCATCCATAAGTCTGGATGACGACAGTACTGGCAAGCAGTCATTCTAACAATACACAGAGTTATTTGAGATGTGATATTAATAGCAACTCAGCACAGCTTGACTAGCACTTAAAGTTGAGATAACGAGATTTGTCAGAAGTTTATTTATACTATTTATGGGTGCACTTTATTGGTTATTTTCAATTGTACTGGACTGCTGTATGATTATGTGGTTGCATATATGGCAGAGTATGGACAAAGTATGATGGAATAGTAAAAGTGCAAAGAACCTGTTTTTATACCGTGTGGTTGTACGCCTGCCCAGCGTGTTCGTAGCGCGTTGGACTACGGGTGACTAGCCCTTTGTAGTGCGGGTTTAATTCCGCGGGCTGGCATAAAAGCCACAGGTTCTTCAGATTTATGGTGTTCGTGGCACCGAACCGAAGAGATTACGATGTTCTGGAACAGCGAAAAACCAAAAAAAACAGTGTGGTATATTGGTCCTTTGTATATCTTGGACAGAGAAAAGAACAAATAGATCTATCCAGAAAAAAACTCAAAATCAAAGAAAAACTGGCTGATGCTACAAATAAGGAAGAGAAAATTGAGGTATTTTGGTCATTTGGTATTTTAAAAAGACATAAAGGGGATGGAGAAGACAATTATGTAGGAGGCATAGCGGCAAAGAGAAGAAGAGGAAACCGAGGAGAAAATGGGATTCAGGTGTAACTGATAGTTTGAACTTGACGGCTGCAGAGGTGGGACATCTGGCCTATGAGAGAGAGAATTTCTGGAGGAATGTTGGAGTTGCAAAGTTCTGCTCATGACAAGCTATGTTATTGTTGGTAAATTGAGGAAAGCAGTGTTAGGCATGTATTATTCTTTAACTAACGGCGCATGATGGTGATGTTGTTAATATCAAATCGACGGTAGACGATTTACAGAGCTGTTCTTAAGCGATTGAGAGTGAGTCGACCTGACGATTTCCAGAGCTGTTCGTAAGAATTGAGGTGAGTCGACTGACGATTTTCAGAGCTATTCGTAAGCAATTGAGGGTGAGTGACCAGAGATCTATTTTGGTCAAATACATTTTCATGTTGGTATTCGAACCAGACCATCCATAGATGATTCAGTACACAGAGTCCCAGAGTCTTAAAAACGATGATATTAAAGAAGTTAATCGGAGTGGTTAGTGGTCTCCTGTAGCTTAAGCGGTAGTGAGATCGATCACAATCACAAGAGTACCTGGTTTACATGCCGCGGCGTTTTGGAAGCAAATTAGTTCCCTTGGTTACTGGTTACTAAACTGACGTCATTGCACTCCGGGCAGACCCATAGGTGCTCAGTCTCCCTCAACAGATATCGAAGAGTATGCATACTGATGGTTCCTGTGGCTCGCTGATTAAACACACCTCTCTCTCTGCCTCTCAGGCATCCAGTTCGACTTGAACAACAGTTCTCAAAACTGCTTTAATCACTTGATCGATTCAACATCGATTTTAGTGTCCTCATCCAACAGAGAGTCGCGAAGAGACCGAACAATATCCACCTTATGCAGTGGCGGCTCGTAGTCATTTTTCTTAGTGGGGCCAGATACACATTTTCGGGAAAAAATCATGGTTTTTGGAGTATTTACTATTATTTGTCTATTCCGGGAAGTTTCCACCCTTTCGATTATTGTGGGGCCAGGCCCCACTGGCCCTTAATGACGAGCCGCCCCTGACCTTATCCATTTCAACTCCCCAACAATCGATGTTGTTGATTCAAGCCTGACCGCTCTCTCATTACCGTAAACACCCGCATGCCCAGGACAATATATCCACTAAGCCTCTGGAGGTTAGAAACGTCTATAGACGACAACCACTCATACCGAAACCTGCCCTTCTGGATCTTGTGAAGCATCGACTGAGCGTCAGATACAACAACTGCCCCAGTAAATGAAGTCACAGAGATCCAATGGATGGCAGCAGTAACGGCATCAACCTCCATCCTCATACTAGAAGTAGTTGTCCTGTATGCCCCACTTCGTTCTGCAACAACCCTACCATGCGCATTAGCCAAGAAACCCCAGCCGGACTTCTCACCACGTTGAACCGACCCATCGGTATATACAACAACATCATCATCCCTTGCATTATCTTCTATTTCTAGTTCCCTTGAATTTTTACGAACTGTAAAATATACCTCACCGTTCAGAAATCAATGGCAAACTACTGAACGCATAAGTGGTCCTTGGGAAATCGACGACTCGTTTACTGTGGTTGATGTATACGTCCTGTAAAAGATATGTCACGATTTTCTATTTTCATAGATATGTGAAGTTGTAAGCACTTCATGGAAATGTTAAAAAGAAATTATGATACGAATTGGCAAATCAACATCAGCTTTTAAAAGTCTAAATAAAATATGAAACTGCAAGTTATATAGTATTAAAACTAAATTACGAATTTCAATTCAAATGTTGTATCAATCCTAACATATGTCAGCGAGAGTTGGAAAATGACTAAAGATATAGAAAGCAAGTTGAATGCATTTGAAAATAGACGTCTGTGAAAAATAATGAATATAAAATGGAACGAATTCAGGAGAAGGGATGAAATCAAAGACATGTCTGGTCAACCACTAGTGACAACTGTTATAAGAAAGAGAAGACGGAGATATGTTGGGCACACCTTGAGGAGAAATGATCAGAGAACGTCAAAGCAGGCATTGAAGTGGGATGCAAAGGGTTCAAGAAAGAGAGGTCGACCTAAAGAGACACTGAAACGAACTTTGCTGAGAGAGACAAGAAATATCTCAGTCCTATGGATGAGATTGGGCGAATTGCCAAGGATAGAGCGGTATGGAGAAATTACTTGCAGGCCCTATGTAACGTATAACGGTACGAGAGAAATTATTATTATAAGCACTTCATACCTTAGTGTCTGAACATGCTACTATAGTCTGTCCATTAATTCGTGAGCACGTTTGAAATTGATTTTCTCGAAAACTACCTGTTAGATCTCAGTGATTTTTGCATGCAGCCTTAGAATATCCATGACGCTAAAATAAAGCTAACCAGTAGTCCGTAGATGCTACGGATTTTGCACATCGGCAAATTCCTTTGATCTTTTATGACAATTGCAAATACGGGGCTCAAATTTTAGATTTTACAGTATCCCTAGAATTTGTCCATGTCAATTCTATTCATAGGTGTATCTCCATATTAACTTGATAGGTCAAGTAATTAAGTGTGTTGCCCTTTATGTGCAATCGTGAACTTGGATACAATATGCAACAGTTAGTCCTCCCTTCGGTCACCATTAGACCCCAGGGTGTCTTAACTTCACCACAAATTGTATGATGGTAGACGCATTTGGATATGGAAATGTATACGTTGCTATTTCTCAGTCTGTAATCAAAATATGATTTGTATCATCCCGAATCTGACGATTCCATGAGGTTGATAATTGTTACTGGCTGGACAAATTGTAATCCATCTCGGTGCCAGTACTCGTCTTCCTCTCGGAGCACATGTTCAACACACTTCTTCCAGAACTGCATGTCTATCATTGAGAAGGACTCACGTGTCAGAACTTCAACATCACACATTTTAAACGTCCTGTTCTGTTCGGCAACTTGCCCTTTTACTTTAGCCCAGACAAGCTCTATCGGATTGAGGTGAGCATGATATGGAGTTAGTCGCAAAGACGTGTGGCCGTATTCCGCAATGATTTTGTCAATATGAAACACCTTTGTCTTATTTGTCATCCTCACCAGGTGCAACAACTCGGGTTTCAAATATGTATCATCGAAGCTGACATTTTCCTTAGCAAGCCAAGTCCTAATTTGATCTTTTGTATTTGATGCAGTTAGTACTTTGTCTTCCGCTGAACTGCGTTGTGATAGGATGCATTATCCATTACCAAGCATGATGGTCTGTTTAGAATTGGAAGTAGATCTTTCTCCATCCAGTGCCTGAAAATATGTCCATTCATTTCTGTGTGGTAGTCCCTACCGTCGGTACTTTTTGATTGAAAAATAAGTCCAGCGTCATGGACAAGACCTTCTTCACTACTTCCTGCATGTGTTAGTATAATACGCTGGCCTTTGCTGCTTGGTATTTTTCTTTTCTGTTCACCGTCTACTGATTGCCATTCTTTAGCATTGGTGTGGTGAGCATTGACCCAGGATTCGTCCAAATATACAATATCATAGCATTGCCTCCGCCGCTCACGGATCTGCCTCAGGTATTTACTTCGGGCAGCAATTAAATGTGGCTTTTCACAAATAATATTCCTGCCGCCTATAGTTTTCTGAAGGTGAAGCCGGCGGCTCTTACAATTTTTCATAGAGTACTTTTAGAAATGTCTATGCTGCAATCTGATTGCAGTTTTAATTTCAGTTTCCTGAGAGTAACAAGTTGATTTGTCGCAAACATTTTCAAGAGCTCCGTCTTATGACATCTATGTCAAAGTCGTCAATTGTTCTTTTCCTTCCTTGCTTGACATTAGTGCACTTTGTGTCCTGTTTAATCCATCGGGAAAAGGATTCTCTATTCAGACCAAGCGCCAGTTGCGCTCGTTTCTCAGGGTTATGAATATCGCAATATAGATGACCTCTCTTAGATTTCCTACGGAAGTGTTGGTATAGTAAAACTGTAACCTTCTGCATTGTTATAAATGTGCACTTCAGACTCATTATGAATGTGATATCAATGTCAGTTTTGATAAGCCAACAAATATGATACAATAGCTTCATACAAATAGCGAGATACGCCTATAACTATACAATGGTATCCCAATTATAACGTCATATGCTTTCCGCTTTCAAAGTCGACTGGGTTAGGTGCACGGGAATTCGTGAAACTCACGATATTTCAATGTTACTATAATGTATTTTTAGAACAACGCGTCTGTGTACCGTAAATCTGTTACTATTGTGTACAATCCGGTGAGGTTGATTTTAATATAACCTGAAGAAGAAATATTTCAAACTACATCAAATTTTCTTGGAAAAAATATTTCTCTAGCGTCATGGATATTCTAAGGCTGCTTGCAAAAAATCGCTGAGATCCAACAGGTAGTTTTCGAGAAAATCAATTTCAAACGTGCTCACGAATTAATGGACAGACTATAGACTTTATTTTCAAACAGCTAATATTAATATGAGACTGAATCAACACGAGAACCGTTTCAGGTCAGAAAAACTGGAGACCAACTGGGGATTGAACTGAAACCATACACTTGCAGTAAGCAAGTGAGCCTCTATGCCATCGCTGCTATCACAAGTAGGAGTAAGTAGATGATATTTGTAAGTGCGGGTGTTGGAACAAGTTACTAGTTGTAACATGTGTGTGGGAGACAGTGGAGATTTAGCGACGAGCTATGAGTACGTATGCGAGTCAGCAACTAGATTTCTGTGTATGAGCAAGAAAATGTTTTGCTTATTTGCTATTTGTTTAGTGTGGAATCCGGAAACATTAGATCTGTTCACGAGTGCATTTTCTCAGAGATTCATAGGATTGTTGCCAGAGTTACGGAGTTCGTGTTTCGTGCAATACTCTCACCAGGTGGAGAGCCATGTCTGCAAACAAGGACCGAGTTGTATCTGGTAAATCACGATGCAATGCAGTAAATCCTTCATCTTAATACCCTCTATCTTATCTCTTCAGTTATGTAGATCTGTTTCCGACCTGTCAACGCCAACTCTGATGTATGAGTTCAAAGGTTGTTGAGTGTGATCTGATGAAATAAGATTGTCAGATGAAATGTTTGTGAGAATACAAGTTTCAATATTATTTGCACAAACACTAAATTGAAGAGAAAAAATGAGAAATGATTAGCAAAGATCTTTTTGTTATGTTGGAGTTTGTTAGGAATCTGTCTTTTCTTTTGTCGACACACTGTTACCGGGTTGTTGCCCAGTGTCGTGGTTTTCTGTTTGGTGTCTTGTACTACACTAGTGGCTTCGGGGATAGTTATTTTTTCTCTTGATAGGATTCTGCTATGCCATCTAATCTTCTTTTTCGTGGTCTTCCTCTCACTTTCTTTCCTAATGTTTTGCTGTAGAAGACTATGTATACAGTGGAGTTTGGTTGATTTATAGCAACAGATACAACTAATAGTAACAACAAGAAATGGCAAAATAGTAAAAAGTGAGAACACAATAAACTGAGGTAAGAAACGAAAGTACTGAGACATTTTAAGTGACAGAAGTAGGGACATAACAGAAAAGATAATAAGCTTAGGATAACGAAGTCAATATTAATAAAAGTTGAAGTAAGATTAAAGAAAGGATTTTTATGAGATCAAAAGAAAGGCAAAGAGGCGATGAAAGACTCTAAATGTAAAGTAGAAAAGTGTAAGAAAAATGAAAAAGATTAGTGTGTAAAGTAGTAACAAATGAAACACACATAAATGAATAGTCTAATGTGGGATGCTAACAAAATAATAGACAAACATCAGTTGTTTGGTTATCTGACTCATCAGCGTTTATCAAATCACACTCTCTGTCAACATATCACACTCACTGTCAACATATCACACTCCCTGTCAACATATAACACTATATGTCAACATATCACACCTCTGTCAACATATCACCTTCTGTCAATATACAACATCTCTCTGTCAACATATCACACTTCTGTCAACAATCATCACTCTCTGTCAACATATCACACTATCTGTCAATATACAACACTCTGTCAACATATCACTTCTCTGTCAACATATCATACTCTCTGTCAACATATCACACTCTCTGTCTACATATCACACTCTCTGTCAACATATCACACTCCCTGTCAATATATCACACTCTCTGTCAACATATCACACTCCTGTCAACATATCACACTCTCTGTCAACATATCACACTCTCTGTCAACATATCATACTCTCTGTTACCATATCAACGCTTCATCTCGCTCGTGTGTTGACAGGACTCGCAAGAGGAGTAAAGAATAGTAACACTGCGACCTACACTGCATGCCGTAAGCGGCGACTGAGATAACGGCCTAGGAAAATTACCCTAGTAAATAAAAAGCGTCGTAGAAATTGATTGTGCTGACCTACTTGTAGACACATAACTGGCACAACGTAGAAGTGTTCTTATGCTCAGATCACATACAAATCACACAAAAAGTGATTCAGAAAGTGATCGATTTGGAAGAGTAGAAGAGGCGTTTTAGCTTCAGAAGATACAGGACAAATGCCTGCTGCATGAGTGGAGGAAGGACATGGATAAATATTTAGTATTTCAGTAACTTGTATAGATAGATCTACTGTATTGGTCATGCTAGTGTTGTTTGGAAATAAAGGAGCTTTTCTACTGATATCAAGAGCACCTTTCAATGAGATATGGAACAGGGACAAAGAAATATACTAAAGCCAACAAACGATTACAGGAAGGGACACTCAATATATGAAACAGTGGGCGAGGGTCTAAAGCTGAAGGTTGGACTTTATTGCACCGGATCTTACCCTACGTGGCTCAGTTTCTCGCAACAGAAGTGACTCGTCACCTGCAGAAAGTTTTGCACGAAGCACGAGCTCTGTAGCTCCAACAATAATTATATGGATCATTAAGAAAAAAAATGCACTTGCATACAGAGTGGTGCGGACCTGATTCGATCCAGCGACCTTCGGAACGAAAGGCAAGGCTTAACCACTTAACCACTTAACCACTTAACCACTTAACCACTTAACCACCGAGATCCGCTAGAAACAAGTAGTAGAGAGAGAGAATAAATGAGTTTGGAATCCAGAGCGGGACGAGGAGACTGGGGCACGATTTAGACAGATATGACACCTGTTTGCCACATGAACAATCAGTATACATACAAATCGCCATCATTTATGATGTAGAATATGTGCCTTATTGATCTTCATGGAGTGCAATAGTACCAGTTCTTCAACAATAAGTACTGATGAAATCATGAACAACATCTGAATATGCAGGACGATATATTTGAAACATTTTATATCAGAGAAATGTGATAGATCAGTCAAATTAAAACTACAAATACGGGTATCAATATTCTACTTCTTCTTCAAGCGCTCCAAGTCGACCACTTGTTAACCACTCTTTGTGATTTGTATGTGATCCGAGCCTAAGAGGGAGTGTACGTTGTGCCAGTTATGCGCCTACAACTAGGCCAGCACATCCGATTTATGTGACCCTTTTTAGTTACTAGGGTAGCTTCTCTAGGCCGTACCTCAGTGGCCTATTACGACATGCCTTGCAGGTCGCAGTGGTACTATTCTTTGCTTCCCTTACGGATCCCGGTACCATACAGGCGTATGAAATTATCAACGTTTATAGTAGATTCTCTATTTCTATACATTCTCATTTGTCTATTCAATTCTTCATAAACTGTTTTCTTTTATAAAGAAATCTATAGAAATCTGAAGCAAAACATATCTATCAAGACATTAAGATTCTAGTTGCGGCTCAGATTTCAAATCGATAATACACTTCTAGTGTTGTGTTTCCGACGGAAGGAATTAAAGACAGACATATACAAGATAGTTTGAGATTCTTAACGCTAAGAATCTTCTTTCTTTTTTTTTTTATCTAATCCTGGTTTGCCTCAAATAATAATAATAATTCCTCTCGTACCGTTATATGTTACATAGTGCTGCAAGTAATTTCTCCATACCGCTCTATCCTGGGTGACTCGCTCAATCTCATCCATGGAACTGAGACCGATATTTCCTCCCTCTCTCAGCAAAGTTCGTTTCAGGCTCTCCTTAGGTTGGCCTCTCTTTCTTGAACCTTTGTATCCCACTTCAATGCCTGCTTTGATATTCGTTGATCATTTCTCCTCAAGATGTGCCCAACATATCTTCATCTTCTCTGTCTTATAACAGTTGTCACTAGTGGTTGAGCAGACATGTCTTTGATTTCATCACTTCTCTTCGCCAGAGTGGTTACCGGGTCCAAATTTGGGGTGTAAAGAATAGAACCACTGTTACCTGCCCTGCATGTAGTAAGAGGCGACTAAGGAGGTTTGGCTGAAATCGGATGCACATGTCCTAAACTTGTAGAAATCTATGTGTTTAGGGGCCTACCAAACCAATGTGCGGAGAGTCGCTGTAGCGTAGTTGTTAGTGAACTGGCTTCGCAAGGCTGGTGGTCTGGGTTCAGCTACCGCAATGCGCGTGGAATTTTTCCCGACCGCGACGGCTCTCAGGTCGACCCAGCCTCAACTGGGTACCAGACATGTTCTGGGAAAGTAAAGGCGGCCGGCGTGATGCTGACCACATCACCCATCGTGTGCCGACGGTCAATGAAAAATACAGGCCTAACACTGTATTGACCTATATACCACAAGGTATGAAAGGGTTCCTTTACTTTTTACCTTTACTTACAAACCAATGTGCAACGTATACACATTCTTGACAAAGATCAAACATATCACAAAGAGTGATTAAAATTGGTCGTAATTGTAGTAGGGTCCCACTTTCGTGACCCCCTACTTTATTGTTGGTTTGGTAATGATGTTAGTGATAGTGTTCAACGATGTTACAAAGCACGAACTCAAGTTGGTAGACTTCATACAAGTTTTTATTCATGATACTTATGGTCAGACTAAACACGTCTGTCAGGTTTTCCTGTCGTCTCTCTTCTGTTTACTAACTAACTACCGTAACTAAATCGTCACTATTTTACTACACAAGAACGTCATGTCTCGTAGTTATGTGTTGCACTTCTGCTTAGAGAGTGCAACGCATAGTCTCAACTATTAAATATCTAATTATACTACACTAACTATCTGGCTAACTGTCCATTCCTCCGCTGCCACCTGGGGAACTATGACACCCCCCCTGGAGACCTCGCCGTCGCCACGACGGCGAAATCCCAAAAACGTAGCACAGGTAGAGTCCATCAGGGTTATTAGAGTTGTAGGAGCTACTTAGGAACCAGTCCTACACGTCGTGAAACGTGACTCCACAACAACTAACGACAACAGCCAACCATGGTCGGAAATAAGGAATTCCTGACGGGATCTCAGGAGGACCCAGGTTGAATGAGCTACTTGGTAACGAGTCACCACACGTCGTTGGACATGACTCATCAACTGGCCATAGGTGACCATGGTTAACAGCAACAGTAAACCCTCTGTGCTCTATGCTGAAACAATATTGAAAGAAATCAATCAGCATTATTGCGTATCATAAGCGGAACATAAGCCATATGACTCCGACGGCAACTAACAGCATTCTCAACAGGTCGTAGGATGGTGGAGGGCAGCTTACAACTGTCATGTCACTATGTCACTCTTTTCCTGTCAGAGTCTTGTCAAACAATCTGAAAGCTCAAACAAAAAAACAAGTTACAAATCGAAGATAAAACAATTATATAATGTTAATTTATCACATTATTAAACCTCCAGGAGGTAATAACAACCAATCCCCAATCCCGGGGAATAAATAACCCAGGAATCCACATCGCATTAATATCTGTTCTAGAAAGCAATGAAATCCACGCGTAATTCTCAATGATAATGTCCAACCAACATCATCAGACCTCCGTGAGGTAACAATAATCAACTCTCCCCAATTCCATGGGAAAGGAATTAATCAAAAAAATCAACAGCACTGAAATAGTCTACATTGTAGTAAAAAAAAAATACGTAATAAAACCATCATAGTTCTGGCTCATGTTTCCAAAAAAGGAAATTCATACCAAAACTGCACCAACTAATCAACTTAACCATCCCTAAACATATTAATCAGCTTAGTAAACCAACATGAACAATAAAAAAAAAAATCCTCCCAACCACCCCAAAGGAATTAAAGAACAAATACCAAGGGAGGAACGTTCAGGGAATGGAACACACGGTGTCCGGTAATTAACACCGGACATCTAATAATACATCGTGAAATAACAATATTCAACATTCTGAATCTTAACATCCAGTTTATTTTACATATTTTAAACATATGGACTACTCAAAATTTTCACATCTTTTAATGTGACGTCCAGAAATTATCAGCCGAGATTGGTTATTATCACCGATTGGAACAATGACGTAATAACCTGATTTATTATCAGGCGTCTGGACCACTCTGTATATCTGCTTAGAATACAGGTTTCCTAATTTATCGGTGTCTCTACTTTGGCCTATTCTCCTACGTACCAAACTATTTATTTGGACAATATCAATTATTCCTTGGCCTACATCGACTTTTTTATGTAAACGGGTTATCCTGTCACTGGCATCCCTATGAGCCTCTGCTAATTTCTTATTTTGAATTACTATGTCATCATTCCCCTGTACATCTGGATGAAATAAATCCTCTATGACAAAATTCATCGGTAACTTGGGGTGTCTCCCATAGAGTAAATAATATGGAGACCACCCTGTGGATGTATGGGGAGTAATATTATAACCCAGCACAACATGTGGAACATGATGTGACCATTCTAATTTAGCAGAGTCCTCTAACGAACGGAGCATAGTCAACAATGTCCTATTAAATCTCTCGCAGATTCCATTCCCTCTAGGATTGTATGCTGAGGTCCTGGACTTTTTTATACCATACTTTTGACAAAGTGCAATGATAACGGTAGACTCAAATGCCTTTCCTTGATCAGAGTGTAATTTACTGGGTATCCCAAAGTTAGGTATCCATCGAGACTGGATTACATCCGCCACTGTATTTGCAGTCTGATCTTTGGTAGGAATGGCTACTACATATTTAGTAAAAACATCAGTCATCACTAACACATGTTTAAAATCATATGAATCTCTAGGAAACTCCATAAAGTCCATGGCTACCATTTCCAGGGGGTAGTTGGCTATTATATGGCCATAAACCGTTGTGAATTTTTTTGGAGGTTTGGTCATATTGCAAATGGCGCAAGACTTTACTAAATTACTTACATCCCTCGACATACCACACCAGAAAAAACGGGATTTTAATAACGCCAATGTCTTATCCCGACCTTGATGGCCGATCTCATGAATAGCTGTTAATACTATCTGGCGTAGGACATAAGGTAGAATAATTTTTAATTCATTATGTGCGCAGTCACTCTCCTTTTTCATACAAAGTACCCCTTTTTGAGGCAAAGATCATCACGGGATAACCACAGCCGCTGTGATTCCTTGGACCAGTTGGTGGTGTCTGCCGGAGTATCGGTCTCCAGTGCTCTCATCACCACCTGAAGCGTAGAATCTTTTAACTGTAAAAGATGCACATCTGATAAATTATAGGAGCCGGTCTGCTCATTAGTAGCAATACCCATCGTCTGTACAGTCAGATCGCGACTATAGGGAGGCGGTATTAAATTAATTTGATTGATCCCAATATCTTCGTCCTCAGAAGACACTTCACATCCTGTATCATACAATGGGACAGGTAAGGGATACCGAGACAAGAAATCCGCATTCTTATTCAATGTGCCTCTACGATGTTTAATTTCATAATCGAAGACGGCCATCTGAGATAACCATCTTTGTTCAATGGCCCCTAATTGTGCTTTTATTAGAGAATGTAAGACCTTTGTTATCTGTGTAAACAGTGACTTTATTTCCCATGAGATACGATCGAAATTTTTCAGTAACAGCCCACTTCAAACCCAGTAATTCCAATTTGAAACTACTCTTTATGTTTTTTTCCTCTCTGCGGAGAGTTCTGCTAGCATATGCTATGACCTTACACAGATCATCTTGTTTCTGGCTCAAAACTGCCCCTAAACCACTATATGATGCATCAATATCCAAGATGAAAGGTTTACTAAAGTCGGGAAACCCTAGAATAGGAGCGGAGATCCCACTTCTGACACCATTGTAGTAGGGTCCCACTTTCGTGACCCCCTACTTTATTGTTGGTTTGGTAATGATGTTAGTGATAGTGTTCAACGATGTTACAAAGCACGAACTCAAGTTGGTAGACTTCATACAAGTTTTTATTCATGATACTTATGGTCAGACTAAACACGTCTGTCAGGTTTTCCTGTTGTCTCTCTTCTGTTTACTAACTAACTACCGTAACTAAATCGTCACTATTTTACTACACAAGAACGTCATGTCTCGTAGTTATGTGTTGCACTTCTGCTTAGAGAGTGCAACGCATAGTCTCAACTATTAAATATCTAATTATACTACACTAACTATCTGGCTAACTGTCCATTCCTCCGCTGCCACCTGGGAACTATGACATAATGAACGAACACAAAGAAGAAGAAGAAGATCACTTGTCCTGAATTCGTTCCATTTTATATTCATTATTTTTCGCAGACATCTATTTTCAAATGCATTCAACTTGCTTTCTATATCTTTAGTCATTTTCCAACTCTCGCCTCATAGAGTCATGATAAAAAAATAGTTCTAGAACGGGTTTTGTGTCCGCTTCATAAATAGCATTTTGCACTGCCTATGTTATTTCTGAATTCCATCTTTTGCGTGGACAGCCCTTTGCTATTTATTGACTGTATCTTAGTAGCATTGCTCTTTGATGCACATTGTCTGTTGATAATTTGCATATGTGGTCGATACATTTAGTGTGTTGTTTCTTTCAATTAAGTTGAGTACTGATTTTGTTACCACTTTTATTGTTGATGTCTTCATTTCTGAACCGATCTATTCTGTGATCCAGCATTCTGCATAGACCACTTCATCACTGTCGTTATTAGCTTTTTTTCTCTCTCTATCGTTTGATGACGCTAAGAATGAAACCAAACAAATGAAATACATGATGTTCTATTCATATGATACGAATCTGCACTCTCTCAATACCCCATACTTTACCTCCTCGTCTATCCAATTCTATGTGCCTGTCTTTAAACTCTAGAATTACCTGATAAGAATATAGATTATTTATGTGGAAATTGATGTTTTCGAAACAAGTGACACATTTGTTACGGATAAGAAAGAACTAGTTGATAGTGTTACATACGGAAACATAAAAAGGAACATGAAAAGCCAACTTGTATTACGAAAATATGATTGTAAGGGTAAATATGTACAAGTAAATGAAACAAGAAGTAAAGCTTACATCACTTTTTTGACACTATCAGTACAATCTACAACAGTGCAATCCACGATCATTAATGTCAACAATGTAATCTTCTCTCAGTAATGTCAACAGTGAAGTCTTCTCTCAGTAATGTCAACAATGCAATCTTCTCTCAGTATTGTCAGCAATGCAGTCTTTTCTCAGTATTGTCAACAGTGCAATCTTCTCTCAGTAATGTCAACAGTGCAGCATAATGTATTTGCAGTGAGAGAGGTTTAAATCAATTAAGTAACATTCATATATGAAAATAAAATATGGAACTGCAAATTGTATAGTATTAAAACTAAATTACGAATTTTCAATTCAAATGTTGTATCAATCCTAACATATGCCAGCGAGAGTTGGAAAATGACTAAAGATATAGAAAGCAAGTTGAATGCATTTGAAAATAGATGTCTGCGAGAAATAATGAATATAAAATGGAACGAATTCAGGAGAAGTGATGAAATCAGAGACATGTCTGGTCAACCACTAGTGACAACTGTTATAAGAAAGAGAAGATGGAGATATGTTGGACACACCTTGAGGAGAAATGATCAACGAATACCAAAGCAGGCAATGAAGTGGATGCAAAGGGTTCAAGAAAGAGAGATCGACCTAAGGAGACCCTGAAACGAACTTTGCTGTGAGAGTCAAGAAATATCGGTCTCAGTTCCATGGATGATATTGAGCGAGTTGCCCTGGATAGAGCGGTATGGAGAAATTACTTGCAGCCATATGTAACGTATAACGGTAGGAGAGGAATTATTATTATACATGAAAATTGTAACAGCAGCTATAAACGAGAATATAGATACAAATTGTCAATAATTAATTAGAATAAAATATAAGAATGTTAAGGTGTATACCAACTGTAAACGATAATTTAAATACAATTTGTAAACGATAATTTAAATACAATTTGTAAACGATAATTTAAATACAATTTGTAAACGATACTTTAAATACTACAGTAAACAATAATCTCAATATCAACATTACAAGACAATTTGATTATCAAATATAGACGACAATTGGCTAAACATATAGAAATTATAATTTGAATACTCAACTAAAAGTACATGTTTTAAAACCCTCTGTAAAGTCTATTGTTTTTTCCTTTAACTATTGTGCATACAATCGACCACTCACTGTATAGATAGCATGGCAACTGTCTGGCCATGAATTATTTAGTTCTCAGTCTAGAATAACCTAACGGAAACTAGCACCAAGGGTGTGTTTAAAGATTTTGACAAAAATAATAGTTATGTAACATAGTAAAGACTTGACTTATATTGGTACCGCCAGTGTTGCCAGGGCCCACCAGGGAGCAGCGAATAGTAACACTACGACCTACAAGGTATGTCGTAAGAGGAGACTGAGGCAGGGATATAGGTAGGCTACCCTAATAAATAAAAATCATCGCAGAAATCGGATGTACTGGTCTACGTGTAGGTGCATAACTGGCACAACGCACAATCGCTCTTAGGCTCAGATCACATACAATTCTCACAGGGTGGTTAACAAGTGGACAATATGGAGCGTTCGAAGAAGAGGAAGAAGATTATGTTAGAAATAAGAAATAGAAAGAAAATGAGAAAATACAAAACATGTTCATAAAGTTGCTATATTATAAAAGTAGACAATATATAGTAAAATATTCAAGTAATACATGAAAGAGAACATCAAGATATAACAATAGATAGTAGAATATTCAAGTAATACATGAAAGAGAACATCAAGATATAACAATAGATAGTAAAATATTCAAGTAATACATGGAAGATAACATCAAGATATAACAATAGATAGTAGAATAGTCAAGTAATACATGGAAGATAACATCAAGATATAACAGTAGAATAGTCAAGTAATACATGGAAGATAACATCAAGATATAACAATAGATAGTAGAATAGTCAAGTAATACATGGAAGATAACATCAAGATATAACAATAGATAGTAGAATAGTCAAGTAATACATGGACGATAACATCAAGATATAACAATAGATAGTAGAACAGTCAAGTAATACATGAAAGAGAACATCAAGATATAACAATAGATAGTAGAATAGTCAAGTAATACATGGAAGATAACATCAAGATATAACAATAGATAGTAGAATAGTCAAGTAATACATGGAAGATAACATCAAGATATAACAATAGATAGTAGAATAGTTTAAGTAATACATGGAAGAGAACATCAAGATATAACAATAGATAGTAGAATAGTCAAGTAATACATGGAAGATAACATCAAGATATAACAATAGATAGTAGAATAGTCAAGTAATACATGGAAGATAACATCAAGATATAACAATAGATAGTAGAATATTCAAGTAATACATGGAAGATAACATCAAGATATAACAATAGATAGTAGAATAGTCAAGTAATACATGGAAGATAACATCAAGATATAACAATAGATAGTAGAATATTCAAGTAATACATGGAAGATAACATCAAGATATAACAATAGATAGTAGAATATTCAAGTAATACATGGAAGATAACATCAAGATATAACAATAGATAGTAGAATAGTCAAGTAATACATGGAAGATAACATCAAGATATAACAATAGATAGTAGAATAGTCAAGTAATACATGGAAGAGAACATCAAGATATAACAAAGATGGTAGAATATTCAAGTAATACATGGAAGAGAACATCAAGATATAACAACAGATGGTAGAATATTCAAGTAATACATGGAAGAGAACATCAAGATATAACAACAGATGGTAGAACAGTCAAGTAATACATGAAAGAGAACATCAAGATATAACAATAGATAGTAGAATAGTCAAGTAATACATGGAAGAGAACATCAAGATATAACAACAGATGGTAGAACAGTCAAGTAATACATGAAAGAGAACATCAAGATATAACAATAGATAGTAGAATAGTCAAGTAATACATGGAAGAGAACATCAAGATATAACAACAGATGGTAGAATATTCAAGTAATACATGAAAGAGAACATCAAGATATAACAATAGATAGTAGAACAGTCAAGTAATACATGGAAGAGAACATCAAGATATAACAATAGATAGTAGAACAGTCAAGTAATACATGAAAGAGAACATCAAGATATAACAATAGATAGTAGAATAGTCAAGTAATACATGGAAGAGAACATGGAAATATAAAGGAAGATGATAGAACAGTCAAGTAATACATGGAAGAGAACATGAAAATATAACAAAAGATATTAGAATATTCAAGAAATACATGGAGGAGAACATGTAAATATAAAGAAAGATGGTAGAATATTCAAGTAATACATGGAAGAGAACATGGAAATATAACAATAGGTGGTTAAATATTCAAGTAATACATGAAAGAGAACATCAAGATATAACAATAGATGGTAGAATAGGGAATATTTCGTTGATAACGTGTAGATCAGAACATCATATGGAACAAGACATGCCATTTAAGGCAGGTAGAGAATGGACTCACAATGTATCTAGTATAAAATTGTTTACAAAGATTGTTGAAGAAATCTATACTTTAAATTGGGAACAATTATAATAAATTGAGAACAATTATAAATGGAAGAACCATTTATGTTGAAGTCCTTGACATCACATTTGCGTTTATATCCATTTTCGTATAAATCAAAGATTTCTTGGTAACGTAACTGCCGGCGGAAGCACGTGATCATCAATTAACACAAAACAAATGTCACGCTGACAATAAATGTATTTCTTAACCCAACACAAGTGATGTTTCTATTAAGTTATTATTCTTCTACGTTTCCTAATGGAACTTGTGAGAAAAGATAAATACTCATACTCCAGTTTTCTTGTCCTGGAACAGGACCAAACAGAATAATGAACCTGTAGCGGATCTGCCGTAATGAAGCAGTGTACATGTTATCACAATAAAGAGAAAGAGAGAGAGAGAGAGAGAGAGAGAGAGAGAGCGAGAGAGATATATGAGATGATTTATCAGAGAATTGTAAACACAAGAGATGGAAGCCATGAACTAGTCATAGAACACCCTACAAAGAATGTCAATATCTCTTTAGCTCATGGTCTACCTAGCGCTTAGGAATGCAACAAGTGCACACCATTCCTCTCTATTCATGGCTAGTCATCTGTATTGTGTTCTAGCTATGGTTCCAGTAGATAGCAATCAGCTTTCACTACTTTTAGTCATATGACTCGATGACTCTGCTAGTCCTTCATGCCTGTGACTAAGTAGTATCTTTGTTTGATGTTTCCATAACTTTTTTTTTGGTTACAGGATGGGATTGTTAGTTTCAATCCAACACCCCCTTCCACCTGGAGAAGCAGGAAGCAATTTTTACTCTGGCCCTTTCTCAATGACCTGTCCGGCCTTGGTGTCACCCTTCCAAGAATATCATTATTTGCTGTCCTAACCTAATGTATCACTGGGGAACGCAAGCCTCCCCATCACTACGAGGTAATGACCTCATGGGGGAGAAGAATGTCAATGGGCTGAACAATTGGTAGAGTTATCTGATGAATTGCAGACACAGCAGTGGATGATAGTTCTTGACTTGTTCATGAATCGATCACCAAGGACAAAGACTAAGAAGAACAATATAATGTCAAGAGATCAGTATAGTGTGCCAGTTATTGCTTCTCACAAGTAGTTCTCATGTTTATTTTCTGTTTGATCATATTTACTAGAAGACTTTCAAGAGATGTTGTAGAGCTAATAAATATTGATGAGAATCGATGGTACCCACTGATGTAGCAACCATAAAACTAATATTTCATATTTATGACATCTTTGATTAGTTTTATTAATGTCAACGTTATCGCTATCATCTCTATAGTTATCATGTTGTTGTTATTGGTTATTGTTTATTGGTTATTAGTTACTGAATCGACGTTACAGCACTCCACGCAGACCCATAGGTGCTCAGTCTCACACAGCAGATGTCGAGCGATGGATTGTTTATGTGGCTCGCTGGTTAAAACACTTCTGTCTCTGCTCCTCAAACAACCAGCTCTCTACATCCATGAAATGCCACGCTTGCTTCTCATGCGCTTAACGTCCTAAATGTTCTTGTGCAGTGGATGTCTCTTAGCCACAGTAATCCGTTTAAATGCGTTGGTTCCGATGACTCGCTGGTACACACTATTCACTCTGCCCCTTAGACAATCGGTTATACTAGTACAAATTGTAATTCTAAACTTCTGAAATCGTTTGAGAGATTCAACATCAATGTTAGTATCCTCATCAAACAGACGATGGTCATGAGACCAAATGTGTTGCTAACTAGAAGTCAAACTAAGTTTGAGCCATTCTAAAACTAATTCTGAAGAATTAGATCTAGTCAGGAGCTGATATATCTGTCAGAATGTGCTGAACATTTAGTTCTTTAGTCCCTGTATATGTTACATGGTGTGAGGGACTGCTTGTTTAATATTATGCTTACGTTTTTAATGTTGTACATATCTATATATTTTCCCCTCGTAACGTTATACGTGACATAGGGCATGCAAGTAATGTATCTATACCGATCTATTCCGGGCAACTCGCTCAATCACTTCCAAGAAATTTAGTATAATATTTCTTGACTCTTAGCAAAGTTCGTTGCAGGGTTTCCTTAGGTTCTTCTCTCTTTTTTGAACACAATGCTTCCCATTTCAATGCCTGCTTTGATATTCTTTGATCATTTATTCTCAGGGTATGCCCAACATTTCCCCATCTTCTCCTTCTTATAACAGTTGTTATTATTGGTTGACCAGACATTTTTTTAAATTTCATCACTTTTAAATTCGTCCCATTTATGTTCATTATTTTTCACTGACATCTATTTTTAAACGCATTCAACTTGCTTTCTATATCTTAATATATTTATATGTTCATGGCAATTAATGGTATTTTTCTATATGTTGTGTGTATGACTTATTGACTTTTCGCACTGACATATAGTTTACACAGTTGCATGTTTCATCATGTTTGATGCGCCAAGAATAATATAGCCGCCATCTTGAGATTTCATCAGGTGTTAACATGCAATACAACTTTAATGTCAAAGGTCACGTTATATTACAGGGCGACTTTATCTTTGGCAGTGTGGTCGGTGTAACATATGTTTCTTAATTGTGATAGATACATGTTCGTCTTCAGGTATGTTCATTTAATGTGTTCATTATTGAAATACTTAATCACAGCACACATTTGACTCAGTATTTCTACAGATAAGCATATATTTCACTAATTATTTCAACAGATGAAGCACATATTTGACACAGTATTTCAACAGATGAAGCACATATTTGACTAAGTATTTCAACAGATGAAGCACATATTTGACTAAGTATTTCAACAGATGAAGCACATATGTGACTAATTATTTCAACAATTGAAGCTTCTATTTCACTAAGTATTTCAACATTTTGAAGCACATATTTAAGTATTTCAACAGATGAAGCACATATTTAAGTATTTCAACATTTGAAGCAAATATGTGACTAATTATTTCAACAGATGAAGCACATATTTGACTAAGTATTTCAACAATTGAAGCAAATATGTGACTAAGTATTTCAACATTTGAAGCACATATTTAAGTATTTCAACAGTTGAAGCACATATTTGACTAAGTATTTCAATAATTGGAACACATTTGACTAATTATTTCAACTGTCAATGCAAACATCTGACTAAGTATTTCAACAATTGAAGCACATATTTGATTAAGTATTTCAATTGTTGAAGCACATATTTCACTAAGTATTTCAACAGATGAAGCACATATTTGATCAAGTATTATAACAGTTGATGCACATATTTAACTCAGTATTTTATGAAGAAATTACCAGGTTTAATATAAATAATAGCACAATGTAATTCAACCTACGCTGAACTAATAGATAACAGTTGGAAGTTCTTGTGTAGTTTCTAATTTTTCTTCTTTTTTTTTCTTCAATGATCTAACATACTTGAGGTCTTGTCTTTTATTTGAGTAACATGCAGAAATAACATTAAAGTTACTAGAGTTTTAAAAGGTTTTAAAGCCGAAGGATTGACTTCATTGCACCGGGTTTTACCCCATATGGATCGGTCCTCTCGCTGAAATGGCACGCCACCTGCCGAGAGTATTGCACAAAGCACGAACTTCGTAACTCCAGCATCAATCCTGGGGTCTCTGGAAAAAAACTGCACTTGTGCACAGAACGGCGCGGTCCAGATTGGAACCCACGACTTTCGACTCACACGGCAAAGGGCGTAACCACTTAGCCACTGAGGCCCCACCTAGAGTTACTAGAGTGTGGGAATTGTCTACGTTCACTGAACATTTGTCTGAAATAGTCTTCTCTTACACTAGAGAATAAGTAAGCAATCTATGCTACTGAATTATATATAAGCAAAGGTAGGGTTCACTGTGCTCATTCCCCGCCACCACATTGTCTGCAGATCATAACGTGTCCTACTACATTCTAATCATATGTCTATAATAGTTAATTAAAAGAGGATCGTCATGTTTTAAGTTGCTACACCATTACGATAAGTGTTATTCGTAAGAAAACTGAACATGCTGGTTAACCATCAGCAGGTCCTGTCATTATTATGCTTGAATCTTTCTAGCCAAAGATAGCCTACACATATTGTGATTCATTGATTGATAGGACCATCATCATTGCACTTCGGTGAGTAACCATTTGTGCTTCAATCCCTTTCTTACACAAGAAGATCTCAGCTGCAGCGCACCAACTCTGTTCCACCGGCGAGGGTCCCTGATGTAATTATGAAAATCGTGAAGATATTAACAAAAAAAAAAGATTTGCCCGCTCTTTTCGATTTTAAACTGCCACGGGTTCTTTTCGTGCTCAGATTGAGCACGGGACTACGTTGTATCGTCCGTCTCCGATAGGACTAGGAACTCCTTCTCACCTAGACTGAGAACAGGGATCTCTGAGAGAATATCCAGATGGATCCACGAGGAAGCGAACGTGGCACTTTGACGCCAGAGACTAGTGCCTATCTTCTACAGCACAGAAACCCCTTACATATTGGGAAATATAATACAACGTTGTGCATCTGAGCAACTGTAAAATTGTACAGATAGCAAACCCGTCTCTACATTAGCACATCTATTAAGTTATACCGTTGTTTGGTGTCAAGTCTGATTTGTCCTAGACAAGACCGCCAGAACAGATTCATGTCAATTTGTGGAGATTGAACAAAGTAAATGACAACTATTCATCCTTTTTATTTTGTTCTAGTGAAGTAAACCAGCTCTAGACACTTTGAATCCAAGACCAGATCTCCCTTTGGTTATATATTAAAGCGTGTTGGATTTTTATCTTCGTTGCAAACATAAGCTTATTAGAGTCTAGTCTCGTTTGATGTTCAATTCTTCAGGTATAAAAGATACTTTTATACAGTGGTGGCTCGTCATTAAGGGCCAGTGGGGCCGGGCCCCACCAAAAATAGGTGTAACGTGTATTTATTATTTTATACATTAAAATATATCCTAACCGAAACCATGATTTTCCTGAAAATTTATGTCTGGCCCCACCAACAAAAATGATCACGAGCCGCCACTGCTATTATAAGCAAAAGATACAATTTTAAAAAATATTGAAAATGTTTATATGAATTGATATTATATTAACAGAAGAAGAAATATTGTATCTCCTCCATCAAAACTTCAATTTAATACAAAATACAAATACAGTAAAAATAAAAAAGGATATATTCTCTCAGAGGTATCGACAATATCATAATAGAACGAGAGCACTATTGAAGCACATTTTCGTGACTGATGCATAAGGTGATGAAAGATGGACATTATGGTAAATAATATCATGCGGAAGTGATATCCGAGATTGTCAACAATATTTCTGAATGAAGATATTTTCTGGTATGTTTCCGTTTTCATTTTACAACTACTTTGACCTCTAATATTTTATTTAACAGACATTTTTATGACGATCAACGTAAAAATAATTCTTCAAACACAAAAAAACTAAAAATATATTTGAAAAATTTTATTAAACTTCGAGTCTTTTTTTATTTGACACAGAGAAAATAAAGACAAATTATTTTGGATGCAAAATAAGGTTCTTCTTTTCCTTCTTCGAACGCTCCGCATCGACCACTTGTTAACCACGTTTTGTGATGTGTATGTGATCTGAGCCTAAGAGCAATTGTACAGTGTGCCAGTTATGCGCCTACAAGTAGGCGAGCACACCTGATTTCTGTGATGCATTTAATGTGCTAAGGTAGCTTCCCTAGACCCCTACCTCAGTCACCTCTTACAATATCCTTTGTAGGTCGCAGTGTTCCAATACACAGACAACATATAATGTTAAAACCACTGTACTAACGTATCCTATTATTAATTCTACTAGAAATCTAATTATGCTTGTTGAATTGATAATTCTCCTCTCTTTGTGAAAGTTAGATGGAATTGAGATATCAAATTTACAGACATTAAAGAAAAGACAAACTTCTGGGAACACTTCAGAACGCGCTGAAAAGCTATTATATCTTGATAGCTTTAAAATAAACATGCTTTCTCGTAAAAACTATCTTGAAGATGCTTATCTAACAAAATTGGATCTCTCAGTCGTGAGAACAAATGTTTACATAATTTCGAGTTTTGCTCACAAAAATTATGATGATCTTTTATGTTTAGGGGAAGAAGTCTGCGAACGATATTTAGTTTACGATGTACACGTAACATTAGTTTTTGAATATGATATCTTGTGTATGTACACGTAACATTAGATTTTTAATATGATATCTTGCGTATGTACACGTAACATTAGTTTTTGAATATGATACCTTGTGTATCTACACGTAACATTAGTTTTTGAATATGATATCTTGTGTATGTACACGTAACATTAGTTTTTGAATTTGATATCTTGCGTATGTACACGTAACATTAGTTTGTTAACATGATATCTTGCGTATGTACACGTAACATTAATTTTTGAATATGATATCTTGCGTATCATTTGTCATTGTTGTAACAATTTACTTCTTCTTCAAACGCTCCATATCAACCACTTTTTAAACCACTCTTTGAGGTTTGTATGTGATCTGAGCTTAAGAGCGATTGTACGTTGTGCCAGTTATGCGCCTACAAGTAGGCCAGCACATCCGATGTCTGCGACGTTTTTTTATTTACTAGGGTATCTTCACTAGGTCCCTACTTTAGTCGCAGTGGTATTATTCTTTGCTCTTCTTGCTAGCCCCGGCAACACACAAGTGGATACCTTGTGAATCTAGAGTTCTCATTGTTGTAACAATTTACTAGAAAACATGTAACAATTTACTAGAAAACTTGTAACAATTTACTAGAAAGCTTGTAACAATTTACTAGAAAACTTGTAACAATTTACTAGAAAACTTGTAATAATTTACTAGAAAACTTGTAACAATAATGTAAAATAAAAAAAGTAACCATTACTGGAAATATCTTAACAATAATTTGCAACGGAGGGAGACCGAGCTGCTTGTGTTTTTAAAAATGCATGTCTGTAGAGCTAGACAATGTGCCCTGTAAAAAATAAAGGTATGTGGTTCGCCCCAGTGGTTACCGGGCCCAAATTTGGGGTGTAAAGAATAGAACCACTGTTACCTGCCACGCATGTCGTAAGAGACGACTTAGGAGGTTTGTCTGAAATCGGATGTACATGTCCTTAACGTGTAGAAGTCTATGCGTTTAGAGACCTTCCGAACCAATGTGCAACGTATACACGTTCTTGGCAAAGATCAAACATATCACAAAGAGTGATGAAAATTGGTCGTAAAGAACGAACGCAAAGAAGAAGTAGAAGGTTTGTGGTTCAAATACTGTGTTTGATGATTTCTTTTTGTCCTCATGCCCCTAATACTTGTTTTCTGTTTATTTATTAATCAACTAACAATAATTGAGCAACTTGTAATCATAATTAGGAAACGGGTAACAGATACTGGGAAATGTGTAAGGAAATTAGTAAACTTGTAACTTCTTCATCTTTTGTAGTCACACTGCTAATGGGTTGTTTCCCAGTGTCGTGGTTTTCTGTGTCTATCTTGTGCTGTTCTGGTGGCTTGGGTGATTGTTATATTTGCTCTTTTTGAGAATTTTCCTATGCCATCTAACTATCTTTTTCGTGGGCTTCCTCTCGCCTTCTTTCGTGATGTTCCACATCAATATACTGTTTTCTACAATAGAACATCAGGAAACGTGTAGCAACAACTGACAAATGTGTATCTAAAACTATCAATTTGTAACACTAACTAACTAAAGTAAAATGATTGAAAAACTTGCAATCAAATCTACCAACTTTGTAACCATTGTGGAAAACATGTAATAACAACTATTAAACTTGTAACATAACTGGACAGTTTTTTTGTAACAAGTGAACGTGTAGCAATACCACAAAAATGTGTAATCATAGCATACAAATCTGTAACAACAATTATAAAATGTGCAATCATAACTGATTGATTGATATAAGCAATGCTCTTCGGGGAGTAGTCATGTGTGATCCGATCTCTGTCTTACACGGGAAAATTTCAAAGGCAGGGTGCGAACTTCATAGTAACGCCGAGTGTCCTCGATGTCATTTTGAAGATAGTGAATCCATTTTGTAGGAATTTTATTGTTATTATTTCTATTGAATTTTTGTCTGGCAACGACTTTCCTGCTTGCATTTCTTGATTTGAAACCAACAAGAGTTCTTTTAAATGTTCAACTTGAACACAGGATCTACGTTTTATCGTCCATCTCCGATAGGACTAAGAAACTTGATGCGACTTTCATTGAGATCAGGAATTTCTGGGAACATATTCAGATCGTTCCATGTTTTGAACGAACGAACATTTGAAGCTTGATGCGAGCATGTTACCTTCATACAACAACCCAAAATTAATTACAATAATTATCCTTGTCAGATTTCAGGATTTTTGTCAGAAAACAAATTCAAGAATATTCTTTTTTTATTGAGAATATTTATACTTTTCATTTTTAGAAAGAGATCATATTTCTTATTTGACAACATCTGAATATGACAGTAGATATTTGTCTATTTCTGTTGTTGTTTTTCATATATCATGACTGCCAGTGTGTTGCCATGGCTCACAAGGGGAGTAAAGAATAATAATACTGCGACCTACAAGGTCTTATGTCGTAAGAGGTGACTGAGGTAGAGACCTAGGGAAACTACTCTATTAAATATAAATCGTCGCAGAAATCGGATGTGCTGGCCTACTTGTAGGCGCATACGCGGCAAAACGTACAATCACTTTTAGGCTCAGATTACATACATATCAAAAGAGTGGTTAACAAGTGGTCGATATGGAACGTTCGAAGACGTAAGAGTATCATAATAGATAAAACTCACTGTATAATTCTACAGACAACCCTATCAATATTGATTATAGAGTAAATTACTTTGCCTGTGTACAGACTTTCTATTTGACTTAGAAATCACAGTTAATTAATCTATTCCTGCTATTTGCTGTGGGAGATAGGGGAGGTAGTAGTTGATAACCTTCAAGGATGAAATGAATTCTATTCAGAACAAATCTATCAGCTGGAGATCTTATTAAATAAATAGATTCAGGCGATACTTGCACGTTTATGTATCAAGTCGTGGTTAAGTTTGTAATATTGAAGTTAAACCAACCTCATGTGAATAAATTTGTGTCAGGAAATACAATGTAAGTTCTAGTAAACCTGTGAGAGGATCAACACCAGAGATGAATGTGCACATAGGGTGTTTCTTTAACCTCCTGAAGTGTATATAGTTCAACAGATGATATCAATCAAACACAGAGGGCAGGCAGGCTAGCGTACACGTTCGGTGTTTGTAACTGCTCGAGGTTCGTAACTGCTACTTAAAACACAAAGTAAACTTTGAACAAATATCCGCTGTGGAGTATTAGATTTTACGTGTTCTTTTTAAAATGTTGAATCTTGCAATTTCAGTTCCGAGTATTACGTTTTACTTCTTCCAGGATATGTATTACTTTCAATACGTTTAGTTTACAGTGCCAAGTTTTATATTTTCAGTACTGAATGTTAAGTTCTATATTGCTTATCAGCAGTGTTCTATCGTAAATCAGGAGATGTTAATTTCTTAAAGTATTTAGCTTAACATGTAATGTTCTATATGTTCAGTGAAGTATGTTATGTTTTATATGTTCAGTCGAGAGAGCCAAGTTCTATATGTTCAGTGAAGCGTGTTATGTTTTATATGTTCAGTCCAGAGAGCCAAGTTCTATATGTTCAGTGAAGCGTATTATGTTTTATATGTTCAGTCAAGAGAGCAAAGTTCTATATGTTCAGTGAAGTATGTTATGTTTTATATGTTCAGTCGGGGAGCCAAGTTCTATATGTTCAGTGAAGTGTGTTATGTTTTATATGTTCAGTCCAGAGAGCCAAGTTCTATATGTTCAGTGAAGCGTATTATGTTTTATATGTTCAGTCGAGAGAGCAAAGTTCTATATGTTCAGTGAAGCATGTTATGTTTTATATGTTCAGTCAGAGAGCAAGTTCTATATGTTCAGTGAAGCGTATTATGTTTTATATGTTCAGTCGAGAGAGCCAAGTTCTATATGTTCAGTGAAGTGTTCTATATTTTATATGTTCAGTCGAGAGAGCCAAGTTCTATATGTTCAATGAAGTTTTTATGTTTTATATGTTCAGTCCAGAGAGCCAAGTTCTATATGTTCAGTGAAGTGTGTTATGTTTTATATGTTCAGTCAGAGAGCAAGTTCTATATGTTCAGTGAAGCATGTTATGTTTTATATGTTCAGTCGAGAGAGCCAAGTTCTATATGTTCAGTGAAGTATGTTATGTTTTAAATGTTCAGTCGAGAGAGCCAAGTTCTATATGTTCAGTGAAGTATGTTATATTTTATATGTTCAGTCGAGAGAGCAAAGTTCTATATGTTCAGTAACGAGTGTTGTGTTCCACATTTGATCAATTCAGCCTGAAATTGAACTTTCATTCCAATTGAAATTATCCAGCTGAAATTAACATTCGTTACTTACGCTAGAAGCTACAAATCTACCTTTATGAAGTAAGTTTCACAAACTACCTACATTGTGTCTTATACAAAGTGTCAGGAAATAATTAAACATATATATACACCTGTATTCGTATAACAACATACACTAGCGTCAATCAATGTGTGTCACGATGAGTTTGCAAACCTTATCTCTCAAAGTATTGACTACAGTACAATGTATGGAATATTATTTGATAGGTTTTCTAATTGACATAATCATAAATTATCCGATTAAAAAAAACCCCCAGATATACAACAAATACAACTGCCATTATGTATCAACATTGGCTCTAACAAAATATTGGTTGGTTTTGTATATATATATATATCATGATCATCAAATAGTTTGTCCTAAGCAGAACTTTGCCGCCCCAACAGTCCTCCGGAACTTCTCTCTCTCATAGGCTAGATGTCCTGCCTCTGCAGCAGTCATGTTCAGACCATCAGTTACATCCTGAATCCATCTTCTCCGTGGTCTTCCCTTCTTCTCTTTGCCGGTATGCCTCCTTCCATGATGGTCTTTTCCAGCCCTTCATGTCTTTTTATATGTCCAAAATATCTCAATTTTCCCTTTCGCATGTGTAGCGTCAGCCAGTTTTCTTTGTTTCTGAGTTCTTTCTGGATAGATCTATTTGTTCTCTTCTCTGTCCAAGATATATATATATATATCACAACAAGTGTTGTTTTGTGAATTTTGGAAGGAGGAAGCACAAAGACAGACCACTGCACAGATATAATATGCAAGGCCTGAATGAATGACGTTTCTGTAGGTCCCACAAATTGGAGAAAAAACTAGCTGATGACCGAGTTATGTTAAAAACAACATACTGAAAAGGTGCATAATCTTGTGAAAAGAGACATAGGGATGAGCTGACGGGGATCAAGACGCGGATTCAAATGTGTACATTTATATACATAAATAAAATTTACACAGATGGATCGGCAATGGAGGCAACCATGAATGGTGGAGCAGGAGTGTACATTAGGCACCCAGATGCTACCACTGTGTCTCTAGCGGCTCCTACTGGAAGAATATGTTCCAACTACAAAGCAGAACTCATAGCCCTTCTGATGGCAGCACAGCACATGAATAAGCTGCAAGCAGCTGCAAGCAAGATGGTATTTCTTACAGACTCATTGTCAGCTATACAAGCCCTGGAGGCTAAATCCACTGACAGCACAGTACAAAACTACAAAGAGAACTTGCTCAGCTTTCAGAAAAGGCAGAAATTCACTTGCAGTGGATTCCATCTCACTGTGGCATTGCAGGCAATGAGAGTGCTGATGTCTTAGCTAAGGAGGGCAGTGCCAAAGAGCAAATTTACCAACCCTTGTCTTTTCAAGAGGTCAAAACCCTCATACAGAAAATCTGCAGTAGACTGGAAGACAAACACTGGATATGATTATGGAAAAGACTCCCTCAAAGACCTAAGCAGAACAGACCAGGTCATTATATTTCGACTACGCACCGGACACTGCAGACTCAACAAACACTTATACAGACTAGGAATAAGTCAAACAGCTCTCTGCCAGTGTCAGCAGGCAGAACAGACACCAGAGCATATCCTGCAAGACTGTCCTCTTCTGTGTGAGCTGAGAAGCAACATGTGGCCACACCCAGTCGACCTGAAAACTAAGCTTTGGAAACCTGACAGACCTGAAGCTGTCTGCCCAGTTTGTGGTCCACAGTAAATTAAGCGCATGACCAGAGATCGCTGAAGAAGAAGAAGATATACATAAATATATTGGTAAAACAATATACAATAGCTTTAGTCATGAGGTTAAATTAATACAGTTGCTTCTGTGACTTGTGTCCTGCTAAAACTGACTACTTTAAGAGATAATGTATATGTGTATGTTCATATTTGACCTGTTACTGATTTACAGAAGGTAGTCAACAGTGCACGCTGAAGTGTTTAATAGAGTATAGAGCTGGCTTTTCAATTCCCAGGTACCGGATGACCTAGCATGTTGAACCAGTTATGAATTTACCCCAGACTTGAATAGTGACGGCGGATAAGTGCAGAAATGCTGCTGGGACAGTACTTAAAGGGTTAAAGGGATTTATCAACCATGAGTTCCTACTGAATTCAGTAATTGACGTTTTTTAGAAAATGTTCACTACTGAAACTCGGATGTGCTGGACCGAGAGATGGAAATATTACAGCTGTTATCCCAGTGTACACTTTTCTTCAGCACATACATGCGGCAGAGAAAAGAAAACAAGTCGTGTTAAGAACAAACGCAGACAAAGAGGAAGGTAATTTTGAATACGTAGAACTGATACGGTTTCACGCGATGTGACCTGACAGGTGTTTGGTGCATGGATAATGCTAACAAATGTTATATGATCTTGGTTTCAAGACACAAGAAAGTACAAGTTTATACACTCATTTCCTTCCACGTCAAATGAAACTTGTATTTGTGGATCCACATATGAGATGACTCGTGCAAACTTGTATTTGTGGATCCACATAGAGATGACTCGTGCAAACTTGTATTTGTGGATCCACATGAGATGACTCTGCAAACTTGTATTTGTGGATCCACATATGAGATGACTCGTGCAAACTTGTATTTGTGGATCCACATATAAGTTACTCGTGCAAACTTGTATTTGTGGATCCACATATGAGATGACTCGTGCAAACTTGTATTTGTGGATCCACATATGAGATGACTCGTGCAAACTTGTATTTGTGGATCCACATATGAGATGACTCGTGCAAACTTGTATTTGTGGATCCACATATGAGATGACTAGTGCAAACTTGTATTTGTGGATCCACATATAAGATGACTCGTGCAAACTTGTATTTGTGGATCCACATATGAGATGACTCGTGCAAACTTGTATTTGTGGATCCACATATGAGATGACTCGTGCAAACTTGTATTTGTGGATCCACATATGAGATGACGCGTGCAAACTTGTATTTGTGGATCCACATTGAAATGACTCGTGCAAACTTGTATTTGTGGATCCACATATAAGATGACTCGTGCAAACTTGTATTTGTGGATCCACATGAAGAAGACTCTGCAAACTTGTATTTGTGGATCCACATATGAGATGACTCGTGCAAACTTGTATTTGTGGATCCACATATGAGATAACTCGTGCAAACTTGTATTTGTGGATCCACATATGAGATGACTCGTGCAAACTTGTATTTGTGGATCCACAATGGAAACTCGTGCAAACTTGTATTTGTGGATCCACATATGAGATGACTCGTGCAAACTTGTATTTGTGGATCCACATATGAGATGACTCGTGCAAACTTGTATTTGTGGATCCACATATGAGATGACTCGTGCAAACTTGTATTTGTGGATCCACATATGAGATGACTTGTGCAAACTTGTATTTGTGGATCCACATATGAGATGACTCGTGCAAACTTGTATTTGTGGATCCACATTGAGAAATGACTCGTGCAAACTTGTATTTGTGGATCCACATATGAGATGACTCTGCAAACTTGTATTTGTGGATCCATAAAGAATACTAGTGCAAACTTGATTTTGTGGATCCACATGAGATGACTCAGTGAAACTTGTATTTGTGGATCACATATAGAATGACTAGTGCAAACTTGTATTTGTGGATCCACATATGAGATGACTCGTGCAAACTTGTATTTGTGGATCCACATGTAAAACTCTGCAAACTTGTATTTGTGGATCCACATAGAAGATGACTCTGCAAACTTGTATTTGTGGATCCACATGAATGACTCGTGCAGAACTTGTATTTGTGGATCCACATATGAGATGACTCGTGCAAACTTGTATTTGTGGATCCACATATAGAATACTCGATGCAAACTTGTATTTGTGGATCCACATATGAGATGACTCGTGCAAACTTGTATTTGTGGATCCACATTTAGAATGACTCGTGCAAACTTGTATTTGTGGATCCACATATGAGATGACTCGTGCAAACTTGTATTTGTGGATCCACATATGAGATGAACTCGTGCAAACTTGTATTTGTGGATCCACATATGGAGATGACTCGTGCAAACTTGTATTTGTGGATCCACATATGAGATGACTCGTGCAAACTTGTATTTGTGGATCCACATATGAGATGACTCGTGCAAACTTGTATTTGTGGATCCACATATGAGATGACTCGTGCAAACTTGTATTTGTGGATCCACATATGAGATGACTCGTGCAAACTTGTATTTGTGGATCCACATATGAGATGACTCGTGCAAACTTGTATTTGTGGATCCACATATGAGATGACTCTGCAAACTTGTATTTGTGGATCCACTGCTAATGATGACTCGTGCAAACTTGTATTTGTGGATCCACATATGAGATGACTCGTGCAAACTTGTATTTGTGGATCCACATATGAGATGACTCGTGTGCATTAATTTTAGTATAGAAAATTTCTGAGTATCCTACTTCTTTTCTTCAATTATTCAACGACCATTGTGTTCTTGTTCTGGACCCTTGTGTTTTTGTTCTGCGACCCTTGTGTTCTTGTTCCGACCAGTGTTATGCAAACGTTGGTTTATCAACGTTTCATGTGATTCTTGTTCTGCGATCAGTGTTATGCAAACGTTGGTTTATCAACGTCTCCTAAATTCTTGTTCTGCGATCCAGGTTATGCAAACGTTGGTTTATCAACGTCTCATATTCTTGTTCTGCGATCCAGTGTTATGCAAACGTTGGTTTATCAACGTCTCTTGTGTTCTTGTTCTGCGATCCAGTATTATGCAAACGTTGGTTTATCAACGTCTCATGTTTCTTGTTCTGCGATCCAGGTGTTATGCAAACGTTGGTTTATCACGACCTTGATGTTCTTGTTCTGCGATCCAGTGTTATGCAAACGTTGGTTTATCAACGACCTTGTATTCTTGTTCTGCGATCAGTGTTATGCAAACGTTGGTTTATCAACGTCTCCTGATTCTTGTTCTGCGATCCAGTGTTATGCAAACGTTGGTTTATCAACTTCATGTGTTCTTGTTCTGCGATCAGTGATTATGCAAACGTTGGTTTATCAACGACCCTTGTGTCTTGTTCTGCGATCAGTGTTATGCAAACGTTGGTTTATCAACGACCTTGTATTCTTGTTCTGCGATCCAGTGTTATGCAAACGTTGGTTTATCAACGTCTCCTGTATTCTTGTTCACTGATCAGTGTTATGCAAACGTTGGTTTATCAACGTCTCCTGTGTTCTTGTTCTGCGACCAGATGTTATGCAAACGTTGGTTTATCAACGTCTCCTTGTGTTCTTGTTCTGCGATCCAGTGTTATGCAAACGTTGGTTTATCAACGTCTCCTGTTTCTTGTTCCGCATCAGTGTTATGCAAACGTTGGTTATCAACGTCTCCTGTATTCTTGTTCTGCGATCAGTGTTAGCAAACGTTGGTTTATCAACGTCTCCTGTATTCTTGTTCTGCGACCCAGTGTACTGCAAACGTTGGTTTATCAACGTCTCCTTGATCTTTGTTCTGCGATCCAGTGTTATGCAAACGTTGGTTTATCAACGTCTTGTATTTGTTCTGCGATCAGTGATTATGCAAACGTTGGTTTATCAACGACCCTTGTGTTCTTGTTCTGCGATCCAGTGTTATGCAAACGTTGGTTTATCAACGACCCTTGTATTCTTGTTCTGCGATCAGTGTTATGCAAACGTTGGTTTATCACGTCTCACTGTAGTTCTTGTTCTACGATCCAGTGTTATGCAAACGTTGGTTTATCAACGTCTCCTGTGTTCTTGTTCTGCGACCCAGTGTTATGCAAACGTTGGTTTATCAACGTCCCCGACTTTCTTGTTCTGCGATCCGAGTGTTATGCAAACGTTGGTTTATCAACGTCTCCTGTGATTCTTGTTCCGATCCAGTGTTATGCAACGTTGGTTTATCAACTCTCCTGTTTCTTGTTCTGCGATCCAGTGTTATGCAAACGTTGGTTTATCAACGTCTCCTGTGTTCTTGTTCTGCGACCCAGTGTTATGCAAACGTTGGTTTATCAACGTCTCCTTGTGTTCTTGTTCTGCGATCCAGTGTTTGAAACGTTGGTTTATCAGACGTCTCCTGTTTCTTGTTCTGCGACCCAGTGTTATGCAAACGTTGGTTTATCAACGACCCTTGTGTTCTTGTTCTGCGATCCAGTGTTATGCAAACGTTGGTTTATCAACGTCTCCTGTGTTCTTGTTCTGCGATCCAGTGTTATGCAAACGTTGGTTTATCAACGTCTCCTGTGTTCTTGTTCTGCGATCCAGTGTTATGCAAACGTTGGTTTATCAACGTCTCCTTGTGTTCTTGTTCTGCGATCCAGTGTTATGCAAACGTTGGTTTATCAACGTCTCCTGTGTTCTTGTTCTGCGATCCAGTGTTATGCAAACGTTGGTTTATCAACGTCTCCTTGTGTTCTTGTTCTGCGATCCAGTGTTATGCAAACGTTGGTTTATCAACGTCTCCTGTGTTCTTGTTCTGCGATCCAGTGTTATCAACGTTGGTTTATCACGTCTCCTGTGTTCTTGTTCTGCGATCCATGTGTTTGCAAACGTTGGTTTATCAACGACCCTTGTGTTCTTGTTCTGCGATCCAGTGTTATGCAAACGTTGGTTTATCAACGTCTCCTGTGTTCTTGTTCTGCGATCCAGTGTTATGCAAACGTTGGTTATCACGTCTCCTGTGTTCTTGTTCTGCGATCCAGTGTTATGCAAACGTTGGTTTATCAACGTCTCCTTGTGTTCTTGTTCTGCGATCCAGTGTTATGCAAACGTTGGTTTATCAACGTCTCCTGTGTTCTTGTTCTGCGATCCAGTGTTATGCAAACGTTGGTTTATCAACGTCTCCTTGTGTTCTTGTTCTGCGATCCAGTGTTATGCAAACGTTGGTTTATCAACGTCTCCTGTGTTCTTGTTCTGCGATCCAGTGTTATGCAAACGTTGGTTTATCAACGTCTCCTGTGTTCTTGTTCTGCGATCCAGTGTTATGCAAACGTTGGTTTATCAACGACCCTTGTGTTCTTGTTCTGCGATCCAGTGTTATGCAAACGTTGGTTTATCAACGTCTCCTGTGTTCTTGTTCTGCGATCCAGTGTTATGCAAACGTTGGTTTATCAACGACCCTTGTGTTCTTGTTCTGCGACCCAGTGTTATGCAAACGTTGGTTTATCAACGTCTCCTGTGTTCTTGTTCTGCGATCCAGTGTTATGCAAACGTTGGTTTATCAACGTCTCCTGTGTTCTTGTTCTGCGATCCAGTGTTATGCAAACGTTGGTTTATCAACGACCCTTGTGTTCTTGTTCTGCGACCCAGTGTTATGCAAACGTTGGTTTATCAACGTCACCTGTGTTCTTGTTCTGCGACCCAGTGTTATGCAAACGTTGGTTTATCAACGTCTCCTGTGTTCTTGTTCTGCGATCCAGTGTTATGCAAACGTTGGTTTATCAACGTCTCCTGTGTTCTTGAACTGCGATCCAGTGTTATGCAAACGTTGGTTTATCAACGTCTCCTGTGTTCTTGTTCTGCGATCCAGTGTTATGCAAACGTTGGTTTATCAACGTCTCCTGTGTTCTTGTTCTGCGACCCAGTGTTATGCAAACGTTGGTTTATCAACGACCCTGTGTTCTTGCTCTGCGACCCAGTGTTATGCAAACGTTGGTTTATCAACGTCTCCTGTGTTCTTGTTCTGCGACCCAGTGTTATGCAAACGTTGGTTTATCAACGTCTCCTGTGTTCTTTCTGGACCCAGTGTCATGCAAACGTTGGTTTATCAACGACCCTTGTGTTCTTGCTCTGCGACCCAGTGTTATGCAAACGTTGGTTTATCAACGTCTCTTGTGTTCTTGTTCTGCGACCCAGGTTATGCAAACGTTGGTTATCAACGTCTCCTGTATTCTTGCTCTGTGACCCAGTGTTGCACTTGGTTTATAACAGCCTTCTGCTTTGACCCAGTCTCATGCAAAGATGACTTATCAACGACCATTGTGTTCTTGCTTTGCGACCCTGTCTCATGCAAACATGGCTTAAATGAATAACTGGGACGGATGTGGGTTTTCTATCCATCCGGAACAAGAGTCAGAATGTGATTGTTCGAACACAGAGGTTCTCAAACTTGGAGACTTGAGACAGTATCAGGGAAGCGTGAAACGTTATAAAAAATTGTGTTTTTTGTGTGTGTTTTAATGAATTTTTATATTATCTTGTTGTTCCGGTTAAAAAAAAGTTGTTCTTTAATTAAAACCAAGTTCCACATTTTGATCCACAAATGATTGATTTTGACTCATATTGATATTTTTTACAAATTTATTGCCAAAAATTTGTTGCTTTTTTATGTTTAAATTTCTCACTGCCCATGCTGTTGTGTTTAGGGGATGGTGCTGTTATAAAGCTCAGATGGAGAAACATTTATTTTGTTATTCTCTTTTGAAAATTATAGTTAATTCGGCGAGGAAAATAAGAGAAAGGGGCTAGGGATTACTGGGAGCCTTGTCTCATCGTCCTCAAGAAAAATGGGGCGGCGACTCATATAAAATGTTGAAAACCACTGTTCGAACTCTAAGGATGATGGATTCCTTGTGTTGTTCATTGATACAACAACCAAGGTAAACGGATTATGTGCTCTGAACCACCACATAGGTTTTATTAAAGCTGATTGTGAGAACAAAACTTTCCCAAGCAATCATAAGTCTCATAATGGTCTGACTTGCTTCTTCTGTAGGTGCAACCCAAGCTGCATAATGGTCTGACTTGCGTCTTCTGTATGTGCAACCCAAGCTGTATAATGGTCTGACTTGCTTCTTCTGTATGTGCAACCCAAGCTGCATCATCTACAAACAGCTATCTCTTATTACATTTTTCCATATCTTGTTCCTCTTCAATCAGCATATTACATCTCTTTTCCGATCGTGTTTCCTGCTTTCAATCATGCTAGATTAAACAATCTCTTACCGGATCGATGTTTCCTGCTTTCAATCATGCTAGATTAAACAATCTCTTACCTGATCGATGTTTCCTTAGAGCATCCCACTTTATGTTTAGTATTTTATTGAGCGATTATATACCTAAATTTAATGAGATTATTTTCCAATATTTTCTTGATGGTGTTATACTTAAAACAAACACATTGCTAGTAGTGTGAAGTTTGTAATGTTGATCTTTTTTCAAATATTCTCTTACTTTGATGTTGGATATGTTCAGGCGAATTATGTCTCGACATATCGACTTAGAGTAATAGTTTATTTTACGATAAATGCATTCTAGGGGCAAGAGTAGGGTAAGTTTGTGTGAAGGAAGTAACGGTAACGATACAGTGAGCTTTCTGTAGTCAGGATAAACGACATCAATTTCCGCTAACATGCTTGGCAGCGAGGAAAGAGGGAGGAGTCGAATAGGAAAAGTTTATTCAATAGAATAGCGAAACACGTGAAAACAAAGTACTCTAGTTTTACAAAGTACAAAAACAATAATAATACACTGCGACGTTTCGATCAAAGGCCTTTATAAAGCAGGTCGAAATGCCGATGTGTATTGTTATTGTACTTTGCAAAACTACAGTACTTTGTTTTTACGTGTTTCGCCATTGCTACATACTTTTAAAGCTGTCTTCCATTATATCGACAATAGTATTCAATAGACTGTTATGGTTGACACATTTTTAAGATTTGATTCTCCTGTGTAGAAAGCAATTTTTAGGCACAAACAAGACAACCATCCCCCTTCTGCAGATATTTAATTAAGTTTCCTTTTTCGTAAACATGAAATAAGTGTGAGCCCAGATGTATGGTCATTCACTATAGCTGGAGCGAGATCTTGTTTAGATATACTCATGATCAATAAAATACCTGAAATGTGATGATGGGTCAGCATAAGTGATGGTAATTTCGTATTGGCTCTGTCAGCAAGAATAAATATTCAATGATTAGTAGTGTTGTGCTGAAAATATATTCGTCTTTAGGTTAAACATATTTATATGAAGGTTCAACATATTTATGTGAAGGTTCAACATATTTATATGAAGGTTCAACATATGTATATGAAGGTTCAACATATTTATATAAAGGTTCAACATATTTATGTGAAGGTTCAACATATTTATATGAAGGTTCAACATATGTATATGAAGGTTCAACATATGTATATGAAGGTTCAACATATTTATGTGAAGGTTCAACATATTTATATGAAGGTTCAACATATTTATATGAAGGTTCAACATATTTATATGAAGGTTCAACATATTTATGCAAAGGTTCAACATATTTATATGAAGGTTCAACATATTTATGCGAATTTCAACATATGTATATGAAGGTTCAACATATTTATGCGAAGGTTCAACATATTTATGAAGGTTCAACATATTTATGGAAGGTTCAACATATTTATATGAAGGTTCAACATATTGTATATGAAAGGTTCAACATATTTATGGATAAGGTTCAACATATTTAATATGAAGGTTCAACATATTTATATGAAGGTATCCAACATATTTATATGAAGGTTCAACATATTTATATGAAGGTTCAACATATTTATATGAAGGTTCAACATATTTATATGAAGGTTCAACATATTTATGCGAAGGTTCAACATATTTATATAAAGGTTCAACATATTTATATGAAGGTTCAACATATTTATATGAAGGTTCAACATATTTATATGAAGGTTCAACATATTTATATGAAGGTTCAACATATTTATATGAAGGTTCAACATATTTATATGAAGGTTCAACATATTTATATGAAGGTTCAACATATTTATATGAAGGTTCAACATATTTATATGAAGGTTCAACATATTATATGAAGGTACATATTATAAGGTTCAACATATATGAAGGTTCAATATTATATAAGGTTCAACATATTTATATGAAGGTTCAACATATTTATGCGAAGGTTCGTTTTCATCTACAAACATCATCAACAATAATAGAACGATCCTGCCTGACAGACTCAGGCATAGATGATGCATTTACAGCAGTATGTTCCAGTTGCACGCCTATACCTATGTACATATCCATAACTTGTAACATATAAGCAGTGTCATATTTAAATTTAAGTACACCACTATTCTTCTTTTAATTAAACGTCAGGATTAAGTTTTCATGTTATTAATATGCTTTAATATTACTATTAATATCATTATATTACTATTATTATTCCTATGATTATTGCATTCCCTGTATGGCTTCCACGTCTCCCGAGCCATGTATCAGATGCGCCTCAGATACAAATACGCTAGACAGTACTGACATACAGGGTCTAGAAAAAGCGTCTGAAGAGTAAGAATTGACTTCAGTGCACTGGGTTGTCTTCATATGGCACACAGCCTGCCCAAAGTATTGCACAAAGCGCGAGCTCCATAGCTCCCTCTACAATCTTAGACCAAGAAGAGGGAATATCCAGAAAAAATGAACTCGTGTAAACAACTGTAGGGACCAGAGTCGATCAAACCCACTACCTTCGGCAGGAATAGCAACAGTTTAACCGTTGGGCCAGAAAGAACCTCAGAACAGACAACCCGCCGCAGACAGTCGTAAACACACTTCTCATCTTTTAGTAAATATACTTCTAGATATGTTCAGATCAACTTGCAGTCTTAGTATATTTTCTGAAATTGAACCGTGGGCATATGATTACTATATATTGGGAAAACTTCCTTGTAGAGTGATTGAAGTAGTTGCAGAATAAACAAGGGTTTAAACCCAATCTGTATGCAAATACAGGCCCGAATGTACTACTCATGAATATAAACTAATGCAAATACAGGCCCGAATGTACTACTCATGAATATAAACTAATGCAAATACAGGCCCGAATGTACTACTCATGAATGTAAGCTAATGCAAATACAGGCTCGAATGTACTACTCATGAATTAAACTAATCAAATACAGGCCAGAATGTACTACTCATGAATTTAAACTAATGCAAATACAGGCTCGAATGTACTACTCATGAATGTAAACTAATGCAAATACAGGCTCGAATGTACTACTCATGAATGTAAGCTAATGCAAATACAGGCTCGAATGTACTACTCATGAATGTAAACTAATGCAAATACAGGCCCGAATGTACTACTCATGAATGTAAACTAATGCAAATACAGGCCCGAATGTACTACTCATGAATATAAACTAATGCAAATACAGGCTCGAATGTACTACTCATGAATGTAAACTAATGCAAATACAGGCTCGAATGTACTACTCATGAATGTAAACTAATGCAAATACAGGCTCGAATGTACTCTCATGAGTATAAACTAATGCAAATACAGGCTAGAATGTACTACTCATGAATGTAAACTAATGCAAATACAGGCTCGAATGTACTACTCATGAATGAAAGCTAATGCAAATACAGGCTCGAATGTACTACTCATGAATGTAAACTAATGCAAATACAGGCTCGAATGTACTACTCATGAATGTAAACTAATGCAAATACAGGCTCGAATGTACTACTCATGAATGTAAACTAATGCAAATACAGGCTCGAATGTATACTATGAATGTAAGCTAATGCAAATACATGCTCGAATGTACTACTCATGAATGTAAACTAAGCAAATACAGCTCGAATGTACTACTCATGAATGTAAGCTAATGCAAATACAGGCCGAATGTACTACTCATGAATGTAAACTAAGCAAATACAGGCTAGAATGTACTACTCATGAATGTAAACTAATGCAAATACAGGCTCGAATGTACTACTCATGAATGTAACTAATGCAAATACAGCTAGAATGTACTACTCATGAATATAAACTAATGCAAATACAGGCTCGAATGTACTACTCATGAATGTAAACTAATGCAAATACAGGCTCGAATGTACTACTCATGAATTTAAACTAATGCAAATACAGGCTCGAATGTACTACTCATGAATGTAAACTAATGCAAATACAGGCTCGAATGTACTACTCATGAGTTAATGCAATAAGCTGAACTTCAGAATACTAATGACAGGCTCGAATGTACTACTCATGAATGTAAACTAATGCAAATACAGGCTTGAATGTACTACTCATGAATGTAAGCTAATGCAAATACATGCTCGAATGTACTACTCATGAATGTAAACTAATGCAAATACATGCTCGAATGTACTACTCATGAATGTAAGCTAATGCAAATACAGGCCCGAATGTACTACTCATGAATGTAAACTAATGCAAATACAGCTGAATGTACTACTCATGAATGTAAACTAATGCAAATACAGGCTCGAATGTACTACTCATGAATGTAAACTAATGCAAATACAGGCTCGAATGTACTACTCATGAATGTAAACTAATGCAAATACAGGCTAGAATGTACTACTCATGAATGTAAACTAATGCAAATACATGCTAGAATGTACTACTCATGAATGTAAACTAATGCAAATACAGGCTCGAATGTACTACTCATGAATGTAAACTAATGCAAATACAGGCCGTGTACTACTCATGAATGTAACTAATGCAAATACAGGCCGAATGTATACTCATGAATGTAACAATGCAAATACAGGCTCGAATGTACTACTCATGAATGTAAACTAATGAATGGCCGTTCAGTACCGGTCGTCCTTGAATCGTAGCGTGGCACATACGGTCATTAATATGCATTTATGTAATGAAAACCTCTACTTTCGCAGTTATCACGATGGAAAAAGAAGCATTTTGAGTCTATCTTAATCTCCTATTCAGAGCCATGAAGGTGGTCATTATAAGACATCCTTCAATTCTGATACAGTGCTTATTTATTGGTTAAGAAATAGTAAGAAAAGAATTCTGCCAAGTCCAAGTCATTTACAATGTTAATGGGTTACTTGTCTGACAATCCCAGTCTCATGAGAATGTTGGTAAACTTAAATATCTCGACTGAAGAGATAATTGCGCTTCCCATTAAATTTAACTTTAACCATCACTATTTTCTGGTTATAGATAGCTTCCAAGTCGAACTTAAAGTTGGCATCAATGTACGGAAACAGTAACAAGATGGCTTTCCTGATCTAGAAGGAATCATTGATGAGAATATTCTGCCTCTTGTTACTAGCTTTTACCATTTCCATAGGAAGAAACTAGAAGTTGCCATGATGGATGCTGGTGTTGGTTGTCAACTTTCTTGATTGATTGATTGATTGATAGGACCATCATCATTGCACTTCAGCGAGTAACCAAGTGTGTTCCGACCTCTTTCTTACACTGGAAGATCTCCGCCACCGTGCACCGGCGAGGATCTCCGATGTAATATAAAAGATGGTGAAATATATTTTTTTGTAGGAGTTGTATTCTTTTTAATATTTATAATTAATTTTCCATGGCAGCGGCTTTCCAGCCTGCTCTTCTCTATTTTGAGCTCTCAAGGGCTCTTTTGTGCTCGATATAAAAACGGAATCTGTGTTTTATCGTCCGTCTCCGATAGAACTATAAACTCGATCTCACCTACACGGAGATTATGGATCTCTGAGCAAATCTTCATGTCTCCACGAGGAAGCCAACCAGGTACTTTTGGAACTAGAGTCGAGCACTTACTCTCTACGCCACAGAAACTGATGTCAACCTTCTTGGCAATAAATATATTTATAACGTTGTAGAGTAGACCAAGCTCCACTTTGATAGCAATTATTTTCACCGTTATAATGTACAGTTTCACTGCGTACCTGAGGATTAGCCAAAGAAAATACGATATCTTTGTGATCCTCATGGATTGACTTCTGAAGAGTTGTAACATGTTGTTACAGAAATATACTCAATGTAAACATGTTTTACAGAATATTCATAACACAGTACTAAGAAAATCTTTATCATGAGGTTTTTAGATTTCTTTTGTCTCTGTTTCCGTTAATGTTTGCTTTTGTTTTCTTATGTGGATGGCCTGGTCCCACGACTAGCACATCATAGTCGTCGGTACGATATACGAGAGAGTATATATTTGTTTTATTAACCGCTACTACAGAAACCACATGGGATGTGTTACATAATATTAATCTCTGAGTTGTTTCTGTGGCTCAGTGGTTAAATCGTTGCATTGCTTTCAGTAGGTCGTAGGTTCGAATCAGGACCGCGCCGTGTTGTTCACGGGTGCATTTTTTTCCCGAGACCTCTAGGATTTCTACCTGAGCTACTGAGTTCGTGCTTTGTGTAATACTCTGTGCAGGTGGCGTGTCATTTCTGCGGAGAGACATTGAGTCATCTGGGTAGATCCCGGATCAATAAAGTAAATTCTTCATCTTCTGACCCTTGTAGACTCTTTTTGTGTGTTCTTGTCATAGATTAGTATTCTCTTGAAAATGTTCTCACAGAAAAGTATTCTCTGTTAAACATTATCAATGATATGCACTATTTGTAAATGTTTGTCAAAGACAAGTACTCTCCTTAACATGACATCACAGACATGTACTCTCTGAAATATTCTGTCACAGACAAGTACTCTCTGAAATATTCTGTCACAGACAAGTACTCTCTGAAATATTCTGTCACAGACATGACTCTCGAAATATTCTGTCACAGACAAGTACTCTCTGAAATATTCTGTCACAGACAAGTACTCTCTGATATATTCTGTCACAGACAAGTACTTCTGATATATTCTCACAGACAAGTACTCTCTGAAATATTTCTGTCACAGACAAGTACTTCTGAAATATTATGTCACAGACAAGTATCTCGAAATATTCTGTACGACAAGTACTCTCTGAAATATTATGTCACAGACAAGTACTCTCTGAAATATTCTGTCACAGACAAGTACTCTCTGAAATATTATGTCACAGACAAGTACTCTCTGAAATATTCTGTGACTTCTTCTTCGAATGTTCCATATCAACCACATGTTAATCACTCTGTGTGTGATTTGTATGTGATCCAATCCTAAGAGCGATTGTACGTTGTGCCAGTTATGCGCCTACAAGTAGATCAGCACATCCGATTTCTGCTATTCTTTTATTTACTAGGGTAGCTTCCCTAGGTCCTACATCAGTGACCTCTTACGACATGCCTTGTAGGTCACAGTGTTACTATTCTTTGCTCACACTTGTGATCCCCAACAACACAGACTCCATTCTATCACAGAAAACTACTCTCTCTGGAATATAATGGGGCAGAGAAGTGTAGTTTCATTAAAATGAGATCAGTCTTTTTTTTCCAAACAAAACAAAAAGTAAGATTTAAAAAAATCAGACAACGAGTGGTTTATTGTTTCTGTTATTTATGATCTGCCTTAGGCTGTGGTGACAAAACCAGCTGCGTTAGAGTTAGATTATACATTCCTAGCAGATGTGTTTTCATGATGGATAATGAAGTTTATATCGTTGGATATCATTTGTATTTCATATTATTAAAATTATATCAACATCACACAACAGTAACCTAGATGTACAGAATATCAGAAGCAAATCTGTGGGTGAATTTTTGGAATCTTCTTCTCATCCGCTTACCGTAGAATAAGCGGATTGTTGATGGAGCTACGGAGTTCGTCCTTTGCGCAATAGTCTCTGCAGATGGCTGCATTTTTGTGGAGAGGGACTGAACCATATGGGGTAAAATCTAATGAAATGAAATCATTCTGTCAGCTTTAGACGTTTACTACGTTGCTAAGTGTATTTCGCAATTAAACTGCGTTTTTGTTTTCTCTTTTCCTTTCAACACATTCATTTTTTAACTCCGAATCTCGGACAGGGTTGGTCTTCCTTCTCAGACATCTACTTCGTTAGTCAGATTGCAGTCAGGGATGCAGCCTGTTATAATGGTCACCGTTTGAAGGTCTAGTAAAGTCTAGTTCATCTTTGATTCGTTAACCTCAACACCTGTCATTTCATGAACTAAGATATAGACCTCCTTACTATATTGTAAGAAATGTTTGTGTTTGATTATGAGTTCAATCAATATTGATAATAATAATAATACTTCTTCTTTGACCGCTCCATATTAACCACTTGTTTAACCACTCTTTGTGATTTGTATATGATCTGTGCATAAGAGCATTTGCACTTTGCGCCTGTTTTGGCTACAGGTAGGTCAACACATCCGATTTCTGCGATGCTTTTGTTTACTATGGTAGCTTCCCTAGTCCTCTACTGTAGTCGCCTCTTATGACATCCTTTGTAGGTCACAGTGCCACTTTGCTCCCCCTGCAAGCTCCGGTAACACACGGGAGTAATAATAACATGATACGTTATAAAAGTAAAGTTTATTCATTGATAACAAATGACGTCTTCATTGAGCTTCGAAGAATAACATTGTGTGACTGAATGTTTATATTATGCAGGAATATCTCAACGACAGTTCACGAACTCCGTAGCACTGGTGGGCGTATCCAATGAAATTTTCCCTGAGGACGATAAAAAATTTAGTTGGTTTTCTTTTCTTCACTTTTTATTAATGATTTTTTTTTCTAGAAAAGCGGATTTTAAAAATCTTACTCTTCAAGATTTTTTACTCTCAAATGTATTTTTAAAATCTTCAACTTGAGCACAGGACATTTGTTTCATTGTCAATCTTGACAGGACTAGAAGCTAACTCACCTACATTGAAATCTGGATCATTGAAAAATGACATGCTTTATCTACACCGAACTTGAACTGATTGTATTTGAGGAATAATGTGATAGCATCAAAGATCCTAAATTAGGTATTGTTGAGAAAGACTAGACTCGCTCTCAACCTGGGAGCGTCGTAGTACTTGAGACGGTATCTGGGGAGTGTAACAATATGACAATCTAATGGAATTTAAAATATTATTTATATGTTTATTGCTAGTTAAAATGTTTTATGAAGACTAGTTTTCACATCTCTCTTCTTTTCTCTCTTCTTCTTGTCTTGGATACGACTAAGTTCAATTTCTTTGCAACAAAAGAACTTAGTGATTTTGCTATGTGATTTTTTATTGTGTTAAAGTTGTGTTATTATGTTTAATTTCCCGTTATTGTGTTTAGTGTGTTATTGTGTTTAGTGTGTTATTGTGTTTAGTGTGTTATTGTGTTTAGTGTGTTATTCTGTTTAGTGTGTTATTGTGTTTAGTGTGTTATTGTGTTTAGTGGACAGTGTTGTATGAGTGCTTAATGTGAAACATTCATTTTATGGTTGTTTCTTGGGAAATTACATTTAATTCGGTGAGTAGAAATGAAGAAAACGTGTTGGGGGCATTAGAGTCTTACATAATTTTCAAGCGGGTACCAGCTGAAAAAAGTTGAGAACCATGGTCTAGACAGGCACTGAAGTATGACTGTTTATTTCTATACGGTGAACTAGAAAGTTGATATCCCTTGATCTTGCTGGTCGATAATGAAATGTTATTTCATGTCAAAGGTTAGGAAAACAGTTCCGCTTATTTCAGATCAATACAAAAGCTACTTATAAACGTTGAACACATCTTATTCTTTCTTCTTCTTCTTTCTTTATCGTCACACTGCTATCGGTTGTTTCCAGTGTTGTGGTTTTATGTTTTTATCTTGAGCTGTTCTGGTGGATTTTGTGATTGTTAGTTTTGCTCTTTGACAGGATTCTGCTAGTCCATCTAACCATCTTTTCGTGTTCTTCCTCTCGCCTTCTTTCCTGATGTTCTGTTGTAGAAGAATTTGTTACTGTGGAGTTTGGATGATTCTTATTTAGTGACCAAATCACATCATTTGTTTTTCAATATAATTCAAGCAAGGTTCTGTGCCAACTTTCTTTCTTATGTTGATGTTGGTGACTGTCTTTTCTGGTGTTGTTGGTAACTTTTTGCAGACACCGTATTTCTCATGTAGTTATTTTTGTGACTGCGCTTGGCTCATTGTCCATCTTTGGCTCTGGTAACACATAAGTAGGTATGAAAATGTTGTTTATCATCTGTTGTTTAACTGTCAGTGAAATTCAATGAATGTCAGTGAAATATTTCTTTACCTCTTATAAATCTTACACTTTTTCAATTCATATATTTTTGTTCATTATGTACTTCATTTATTCTGTCTTACAGTTACCCTCACAATTAAATTGCTGTTTTTCTCTTCTTTGATTACCGTCAATAATTCCAACTAGTTTTGTTTTCAAGAGAATGTTGTGTTTATTTTTATATTAAAGTTATTGATTTTTTCTTTCTCTCTTTATATTCTTCCCAGTTTCGTTTTCTTTTATAACTTGTTCAGGATTTCAATATTTGTTTGTTTCTGTAGCAATGATATCAATACATTCTGATATAAATTTACATCTTAGCGGCTGAAATTGCTTTCTTTCTGTGCTTGCTCGGTGTCAATGTTTGAGAGCGTCATAAAACTGAAGAATAGATTCTTACATGGAACAGATTACTTATTTTATCTAAACAGTGACATGTTTGGGTGTTAACAATTGTTGTATATCATCTCATCTCATCATGTTTCTCTTGTATCTTAGTGATGTCGAGTTGAAGGATGGGATAAAGTAGGGTACCATTTTATGTTCTTCCTATGTAGAGGTATTCAGGGACTCTACTCAGTTCAATGCTTGAATGGCCACACTCTCTCCCTGTTTCTGTTTACTCTGTGCATCGTTGTCTTCTTCTTTGTCTTCACCTTCAAACTCCCACCAGAGCATATGTCTTCAACAGACTTCTTCCAGCTCTTCCTCTCTCTTGCCATCCCTTCCAATTCTTTCCATGTTTTACCTATCCTTTTAATACCAGCCTCCAGCTCTCTTCTCCAGGTATGTCTAGGCCTTCCCCTACTTCTCTTTCCCTGCGGGTTCCAAAACAGTATCATTGCCTGCTGTCGGTATGGGTCAGTTCGTTTACACTTCGTTTACACTTCGTTTTAGTTGTTAGTGCAGTAGATTAAAATAATTTTCACAATTAAAAAACAATTATTTATTTTGATAAAAGTAGAAGATCACCTGTCTGCTTGTTAGTCCAGCCGCCAGTTCAAAACTGACCTAGGAGTTCAATTCCTAGCTGATCCAGTCTTTTTAGCCTTTGTCATCGCGCTAAAGTTTCCCAACCTACATCGCTGCGAGATAGAGTTAGCTTAAGTGCGGGTCCTCAGGGGGTACTAATTTTCTACCTTCCTAAGTGAGACAAGTTGGCAAAGGCGCAGGAAATACCTATTAAACCCATTTAATTGGTACATTTTGGAAGCTGTATATTACATGTACAAAACGAATGTTGTCATCATGTAACTAGTACTTGTCAAGTAATTGTAACTTTTGAATGTCGTCATATTCGTTACTATTGCAATGTTAGTAATATTACTATTACGATTGCAGTCAGTAATGGGTATTCGAATAACTGTTAGCTACTCTTCGCACATCACAAAGTAGACTTGGATAAAAAAAAAATCAGAATTTAGATTATGAAGAGCTGTCAAGTCACATTTCTAGACCCTAATATGCAGGAGGTAGAAGGGTCAATTTATGTCCTCATGTGTGGAACGTCGAGTGTGAGATTAAACTCACAACCCTCTTGTGTGCGAGTCAATATGCGAACGTTTATGCATTATGCTCGTTCCTCCCACTTACTTGAATAAACTGGAAGTAAACAAATTACATTAAGCAACACAGCATAAAATAGTGTTCAGTTTCTTGTTGTAATCGACAATGTAAATGTCAACAGTCAGGCTAACCCGGGCCACGATGAAATGTAACAGTTCGTACAAATAAATAACAGACTACTAAACGGTAAGTGTCTACAGCAGGGCCTAAAGTCAAGGGATTGAATACAGTGCACCGTATTTTGTCCCATATAGCTAGAGTCCTCTCCGCAGAAATGACACGCACCTGCCGAGAGTACTGCACAAAGCACGAACTCCTTAGCTCGGTCAACAATCCAGTGTCTCTGGAAAAAATACAATAGTGAACGAAAGGCGCGGTCCGGCTTAGAATCCACTTCCTTCGGAACGCGAGGCTAAGGCAAATATTTATTATGTGCTGCTTTGTATGAAATATTCAGGATTTTTTTAATTCGGTACACAAGAAACAGACTTAACCACTTAGCCACAGAGACTCCTCCCCCCACATACTACTACAATCTCGAAGGGGAGAGCGAAGTGTACAGCAGTTCAAACAAGCAGCACACGTTATCTAACATGCAAATATCAGAGAATATATTCTAATTTCTTTCTGGATTTATTTTATGATATTTGACAAGTTTTATGAACAACTGATAACACTAGGGAAGAACTATATATACAACGAACGATAAAGATGACCGAAAGGTAGAAAACAACACATAGTGAATATTCTTCTTCTTGTTTGGAACGTTCCATATCGACCACTAGTTAAACCACTCTTTGTGATTTATATATGATCTGAGCCTAAGGACGATTGTACGTTGTGCCAGTTATGCGCCTACAAGTAGGCCAGCAGATCCGATTTCTCGATGCTTTTTATTTACTATGGTAGCTTTCCTAGGCCCCTACCTCAGTCGCCTCCTACGACATGCATTGTAGGTTGCTGTGTTACTAATCTTTTCTCCCCTTGCGAGCCTCGGCAACACACGGGAGTGTGAACATAACAGGGCCAGATCACATCAGTTTGGATAAACATAACAGCTAAGAAAGAACATTCAGAAACAAAAGCTATAACGAGGCATGATCCCCTACGCCAGCTGGTATAAAGCATGCATAAACATATCTATAAATATATAAATCGTATACATATATAAAGACCGTCAGAAGTATTATATCGATTATCTAGTGTAACATGTAGCAGGAAACGACACGTCACACCGTCAAACGTGTGGCGGGTAGCAGCGCGCGTTGGCAGCCTCATGGCGAGCATTACATTAACTTAAATGCAAGTCACATGTTACATACTTACTAGAACATATACTCTCATATATAAACTGAACATTGTTTAGTTTCTTGTTACATATAACATACAACACATATATTTATATTCGTGATTAGTAAGTGTTTGAATCACATAGATACAGTGTGGAGATTATAAAGTGTGAGTAATCTTACAAACTTATTAAAACACATTCAGGATTTTATTTTCCCAAGACACATCATTCATATGTTAGTCACTTTCAAATATGGTAAGTAGGTAGTATATTTAAAGTTTATGATGTGTCTGGATTAAATATGAAGTATTTGCATGCATATTCATGTTTTAGTATTTCTTCAAATAAATTAATATAAGAGTTATATGTATATGTTGTCAAAGCAACCGCAGATTTTTAAAAGTCTAAATAAAATATGAGTTCGAATCACGCTGCGGACACTTTGGTTGCAAATTGTTTCGAGTGGATTTTTACAAACGGACGATTGCGGCACCCGTTCAGAAAGCAATGGTAAACTACTGAACGTAATAATGCCTAGAAAAATCACAAGTAGCGTTAAAAAGCTGGACTTGATTCGCAAAGTCCTGTAAAGGATATGCAATTAGCTTTAAAAAAAATATGAAACTGCAAGTTATATAGTGAAAAAACTAAATTATGAGTTTTCAATTCCAATGTTGTATCAATTATAATATATAACAGCGAGAGTTAGAAAATAACTACAGCAATAGAAAGTAAGTTGGATGTATTTGAAATAGATGTCTGCGAAAAATAATGAATATAAAATAGGAGAAGTTCAGGAAAAGTGATGAAATCAGAGAAATGTCTGGTCAACCACTAGTGACAACCGTTATAAGTGTGTGTATGTTAGATCTGCGGTAGCGTAGTGGTTAGTTAGAAAAAATAAAGGAACCATTTTTCATACCTCGAGGTCTATATTGGGAAATACGGTGTTAGGCCCATATTCTTGTTAACGTCGGCATCCGATGGTTGATGTTATCAACAACATCCCGGTCGCCTTTACGGCATCCGATGGTTGATATTATCAACAACACGAGGTCGCCTTTACGGCATCCGATGGTTGATATTATCAACAACACGCCGGTCGCCGTTACGGCATCCGATGGTTGATGTTATCAACAACACGCCGGTCGCCTTTACTACCAAGTACTTTACTAGTAACCAATTGAGACTGGGTCGACCTGAGAACCGTTACGATTGGAAAAATATTCCACGCCCAACGTGGAATTGAACTTTGACAACACGCCGAAGAAGCGAATTTGATTAATGCAGTCGCATAGTAAGCGCGTAGTATAGGGTTCAATCCACAACGAGAGTTGATATTTTCGTAACTGCAATATGGTCAACCAAACCTAAACTCGGTAGTATAAACAAAAAAGCAGAGAAGCACTAAAAAGTAAATCCTGCTGACGTGATGTTGGCCACATAACCCGTCGTGTGTTATGATCACAGTAAAATACGGGCCTTACATTATATACGTCAGTTTACCTACTGATATGAAAACATTTACCGTTACTAAATATTACGCATATGTTAATATGACTATCTATGTTACCAAAAGCAATTTAGCACTAGATGATATTTAGTACTGCTCAAGAGTTCAGATGTAGAGGTCATCCATTTTTTACATGCACTTCACCCTTTTGTTCGAACATCATACAAAAACATCCGGTTCATTGTTAGTTAAATATAGCGAGGATGAATCGAGGATAACAAATTTCATTTTTTACAATATCATAAACTGCCAAGAATGTGCTTACATTTTTATTAAAGGTTAAAAAAAATGTTGATATCGGTTTTAAGATGGAAAATCAAAGCAAGCACACACAAAGCGAATATAGGTTTTCCGTGATTTGGTAGAGACATAATAGAAATCCAAGTGTACCCCACCTTAGTTATATCATAATGCACAGTGATTTCTGTCTATTTATAATATACACGTTAAATGTCATCATTTAGCTTGATTAGTAATAACTATGGTGGCGTCTGTGACTTAGGGGATAGTGACTCGATCTATTAACCCCGACGTTCTGAGTTCGAATCACACTGCGGACAGTTTGGTTGCAAACTGTTTCACGTGGATTTTACAAAAGAACGATGTCACCACCCGTTCAGAAAGCAATGGCAAACTATTGAACGTAATAATGCCTAGAAAAATCACAAACAGCGTCAAAAAGCTGGGGTTGATTTGCAAAGTCATGTAAAGGATATGCAATTAACTTTTAACTTAGTAATAACTATAGTTTAGCTAGGCGGGCGGGCGGGGGGTCTAATTAACGAATTCGTCAGGGGCGTGCGTGCCTGTCGTACTGAAGGTTGTGCATTCGAACTCAAACAGTCACGTGTGAGTTTGTAGGATTGTTGTTGAAACTACTGAGTTCGTGCTTTATGCAATACTCTCGGTAGATGTAGTGTCATCTGTTCCGGCAGGGTCGGAGCCATATAGGGAACCCGGTAAAAGGAAATCAATCCTTCGCCTTTAGATCCTTGTTTTTAGTTTAGCTAAATGTATCAATGATTGTTGCTTAGATTTACGTACACTATAGTTTAGATATTCATTGAAAAACAGAGACTCAAATGGTTTGGCCACTTGATGAGAATGAACGCGACTCCACAATACCATAGTGTCTAAAGCGACTGAGCGTGCACTATCTCGGAAGCCGATCATCAGTTAAACTTGCTATGCATAAGGCAAAAAATCAGAGAATGACAAAAGAAACAGGAAAGAAGAATAGGTTAGATAAATTAGCAAAGAACATAGTTTAGCTAATTCATGGACGACTGGGATTTAGTTACATTATTAATGATTATAAAAGCAAATGCTGTAAACTACCAGCTAGTCCCAATCTTAAGGCACCCACAAATTTCACTGACAGCTAAACAACAGATGATCAACAGCATTTTCATACCTACTTTGTGTTACCAGAGCCAAACATGGACAATGAGCAAAGCGCAGTCACAAAAATAACTACATGTGAAATGCGCTGCCTGCGAAATGTTACCAACAACACCAGAAAAGACAGAGCCACCAACATCAGAATAAGAAAGAAAGCTGGCACAGAACCTTTGCTTGAATTACATTGAGAAACAAAGAATGAAGTGGTTTGGCCACTTAATAAGAATGTACTCTACAGTATGCAAAGTCTTCTACAACAGAACATCAGGAAAAAAGGCAAGAGGAAGATCAGGAAAAAAGGCGAGAGGAAGATCAGGAAAAAAGGCGAGAGGAAGATCAGGAAAAAAGGCGAGAGGAAGATCAGGAAAAAAGGCGAGAGGAAGATCAGGAAAAAAGGCGAGAGGAAGATCAGGAAAAAAGGCGAGAGGAAGATCAGGAAAAAAGGCGAGAGGAAGATCAGGAAAAAAGGCGAGAGGAAGATCAGGAAAAAAGGCGAGAGGAAGATCAGGAAAGAAGGCGAGAGGAAGACCACAAAGAAGATGATTAGAGGGCATCGCAGAATCCTGTCAAAGAGCAAAAATAACAATCACCCAAGCCACCAGAACAGCTGAAGACAAAAACAGAAAAACCGCGACACTGGACAACAACCCGGTAGTAGTGTGACGACAAAAGAAGAAGAAGATAACTGATTATAGTTTTAGCTATATAATCAGGGATTAGACCCAGAATCGTGTTAGTCCGGTATTAATCTAGATAACACAATGTACATTGTAGTCAGCAAGTGAATAAGAAACTTTTAAAAGAACCCCATTGAAAACACAGGAGCCAACAAATAAATAGTAATCAAATATTTCTCTGGGAAAACAATTGATCAAACACAGTATTCTTCGAACGACAAACCGTTTTTTCTTTCGGCACCAATTGCCTAGCTCTGCAGACGAGCGTTATTCTTAACACAACCAACTATTCATTATTCCAAACGGTTTCAATAAGTGAGAGTATTTGATCCTCTGCATCCTCAAATATTTCATGCCATACGCCAGGCACATAAAAAGTTGCTCACCTCAGTTCTGTAGTTTAGCTAGATTAACAATAACTATAACTTATCTAGAGTAACAGTAACTTTAGCTTAGCTAGGATAACAATAACGACATTTTAGCTAGATTAACATTAACTATAGCTTACCTAATGAGGAACTTATGGAGAGAACAAGACAGATTCCAGTGAACGAACAAGTTAAAAAAGACGTTGGCGCTGGATAGGACACACTTTGCGAAAACCGGAGGGGGAATATAACAAGAAGGGTCCTTGCCTGGAACCCGGAGGGACATCGAAAGAAGGGAGGCCTAGAAATACATGGAGACGAGATTTGGAGGCGGAGATCAACAATATAAAAAAGAGCTCGAGGTAGCTGCAGGAGATAGCTAGAGATAGGAAGTCTTGGCATGAGTTGGCTGAGGGCCTATGCCCCAATCCGGGGTAAAAAGGCAAAGAGAGATAGCTTAGCTAGATTAACAATAACGACAGCTTAGCTAGATTAATAAGAACTATAGCTTAGCTAGATTAACAATAACGACAGCTTAGCTAGATTAATAAGAATTATAGCCTCTGTAGTTTAAAAGGTAGTGAGCCCGATCAAAACCCAAGCGTATCTCGTTTACTGTTGTTGATGGCTACGTCCTATAAAGAATATGCAACGATTTAAATTTCCTAGCTTAGATAGTTTAACAATGAATGTACGAGGCTTGATTGTCATGACTAGTGTTGTGGATCTCAATGTTGTAGTGGTTAAGTGGTTAAGACGTTTGCCTGTCGTTCTGAAGATTGTGGATTCGAATGCGGTTCACGTCATATACGCCAGTTTTCATGTGATCTCTTGGATTGTTGCTGGAGCTACGGAGCTCGTTCTTTGTACAACACTTTCAGAAGGTGAAGTACCATTTTTCACCCGCAGCGTCGGAGTCATATGGGGAATACTGGAACAATTAAGTCAATCCCTCGCCTTTAGACCTGTTGACTGTAGTTAAGATAGATTAAAGCGATTGACTTCAAATAATGTATCACAACAGGCAAGTGATCTCGTTCGTCATGTTTCCTAGTTCTCATTCTCTAAGCATGTAAGAGCTATTAAAAAAAACCCAGTTAATTGCATATCCTTTACATGAGTTTGCAAATCAATCCCCAGCTTTTAAACGCTGTTTGTGATTTTTCTAGGCATTTTTACGTTCAGTTTGCCATTGCTTTCTGAACGGGTGGTGCCTTTTCCTTTTATAAAAAGCACGCGAAACAATTTGAAACCAAACTGCCCCTTCGTGATTTGAACTCAGAACATATGGGTTTATAGACCGAGTCACTATCCACTAAGCCACAGACGCCACTAAGAGCTATAATCCATGGTAATATTAGTATGAATAGCAAACAGTCCCATCATATTTAGCTGAAAAAACAAGTACATACATAAAAAGCAGCAAGTCGCTTGCACCTGTCACTCGTATTTAATGTTGTCAAATGATAAATGACAGCATGTGCGCAATGTATTGTTGTTGTATGTTCTGTTGCAATGGTTGACATGTTGGTGTGACCGTGTTAACAAATTGTCAACCTCGTAGCTACCAGGACACGCAGGACTTATTAGTAATTTTGTTGGCAACAGTAATGAAAACATGACTGTTTTAATTATCAACAACAAGTTGGTAACAACTTTACAACTATAATTAATTAATTTGTCGTTTCCTCAATATGAATTAAGGCGTAGTCATGACGACTAATATGACGACTCTGGTTCCATTTTGCATGAAGTCTTGCTTATCATTTCACCAGTGCTCCTCAACATTAAGGCGATAATTATTCCAACTTCAGAAGTACTTGTAAGTTAGATCCGCTAGTAAAGGATCAGGAAACATGTTGTTCGTCCGCGTACCTGTATACACTCAAATATTTTTGGGCAGCCTGGGCTTCCCCGGCTGGTGATCAATAGTGCTATATTTTATCAACTTTGATATCGGTGACTCAATAATATAACTTCGATATACGTGACTCAATAATATAACTTCGATATGGATGACTCAATATTATAACTTCGATATAGGTGACTCAATAATATAACTTCAATATGGATGACTCAATATTTTAACTTCGATATAGGTGACTCAATATTATAACTTCGATATCGGTGACTCAATAATATAACTTCATTATATGGTTTGGGACTCAATATTTTAACTGTCAATATACCGGGTGACTCAATATTACTAAGCTTCGATATCGGTGACTCAATATTATAACTTCGATATGGTGACTCATATTATAACTTCGATATAGGTGACTCAATATTATAACTTCGATATCGGTGACTCAATATTATAACTTCGATATCGGTGACTAAGTATTATAACTTCGAAATCGAAGACTCAATATTTTAACTTCAATATCGGTGACTAAATAATATAACTTCGGTATCGGTGACTCAATATTATAATTCAAAGAAATGAACAATGTCTTGTATTCTTTGCAGAAAGGAAAGTGTGAAATGCCTTATACACTTTGCAGAAATAAAGAAAGTATGAAATGCCAGTACACTTTGCAGAAATAAAGATTAAATGCCCATACATTTGCAGAAATAAGATTGAAATGCCCTATACACTTTGCAGAAATAAGAAATTGAAATGCCCTGTACACTTTGCAGAAATAATGTGAGATGGCAGTAATTTACATTTTGCAGAAATAAAGAAAGTATGAAATGCCTAGTACACTTTGCAGAAATAAAGAAAGTATGAAATGCCTAGTACATTTTGCAGAAATAAAGAAAGTATGAAATGCCTAGTACACTTTGCAGAAATAAAGAAAGTATGAAATGCCTAGTACACTTTGCAGAAATAAAGAAAGTATGAAATGCCTAGTACACTTTGCAGAAATAAAGATTAAACTGCCCTATACACTTTGCAGAAATAAGAATTGAAATGCCCTATACACTTTGCAGAAATAAGAATAGAAATGCCCTGTACACTTTGCAGAAATAAGAATTGAAATGCCCTGTACACTTTGCAGAAATAATGTGTGAGATGGCAGTCAATTTACATTTCTAAATCCAATTATGCAAGCCAATTCATTTCCTTACTTGTTGAACGTCGGTTCTGTAAATTGAACCACCAACAATTCATTCATTTGATTCGTCTTTCGTTAATAATAAACGTATTCAGCGCTACTTGTCATAATAAAAATGCAGTAATGTGGAGAAATGTCAGAGGAATAATGGAAAACTGACTGTGCATAACTGAGGCGGGACGAACTGAATGACTTTTCAACGACTCGAGTACAGAAAGATTGTCATTATGAACTTGTTATGCATACATGTATAGTAAAATATTCGTTTTCGTATCATGAAGTATATTTTAGAGAATATAGTGTTAGGCCCATATTTTTTACTTTGACCAATGTTATGTTATGCTATGTTATGCCATCGACGGCATGACACAATGGCAATTTCCATGCGTGCTATGTCCTCCGCTGCAGCAGCCATCCTAAAGTCTATTTGCTCACCGTACCCATGAGAAGTTGACTAGTGTACCTTTTCCTTTATCACGAATACGACACTGTTTGGCATGTCAAAACTTATGTCCATACTTTTACCAATATCATGAGATTGGTCTAAAGAGTATTTCACCTGCCGAGGGTATTGCGCAAAGCACGAGCTCCGTAGCTATGACAGCAATCCAAGAGATCACGAAAAAAACTGCGGTCGTAAAAGACGGTGCGGATCGGATTAAAACCAATGACCATAGGAGCACAATGCAACGGTTTATACCTTCTAACTACAGAAATCTCTCTGCCCTCTCCCATGAGATGGGTAACGGTTTATACCTTCTAACTACAGAAATCTCTCTGCCCTCTCCCATGAGATGGGTAATGGAACATATCCCAATGTGATCAACATCCCCAGTCATAGCTTCACATCCCAGTGTTTCTCTGGCCCCAATTGAGAAGACAGACAACCCCAGAAGCGTGCTAGATCATTTAAGAAGACTGTTAGTTATGCATTTATCTCTGTCAGCATACAACTATTTGCTGAGAGGCAAGAAATATCGGTCTCAATTCCATGGATAGATTGGCCAATTGCCCAGGATAGAGAGGTATGGAGAAACTACTTGCAGGCCCTATGTAACGTAAAACAGTACGTGAGGAATTATTATTATTATTTATACAACTAATTAATAGAACCGGCAAGGTAGACGGAAAGGGCACGTCCATAACGGAACTGAAGATGGATCTTCTTGAGAACTGAAAATCCTGGACTTTCTTGGAAGCCATAAAAAGCAACAGAAACCAGGAACAACTTTTGAGGCCCTTTGTTCTTATAGAAGCGAAGAATAGTATAACCTACAACATTTATCAGTTAATATTAAATGTAGAAGAGAGGACTGAGATGGTATGATAAGATTACAAACGAGGAACTCAGAGAAAGAACAAAGCAGATACCAGTGGAGAAGGAGCTCAAGAAGAGAGGCTGGCGATGGATAGAACACACATTGAGAAGACCGACCGGAAGCATTGCAAGACAGGTAATGTTTTGGAGCCCGCAGGGAAAGAGGAGTAGGGGAAGACCTAGACATACCTGGAGAAGAGAGCTGGAGACTGTTATGAAAATGAAAGGTAAAACATGGAAAGAATTAGAAGGGATGGCAAGAGAGGAAGAGCTGGAAGAAGTTTGTTGAAGACCTGTGCTCCGTTGGGAGTTGAAAGGTGAAGAAGAAGAAGTAAATATTATTGAAATGTATTGGATCTAATTGAATTTCGATATCAGTGAATATTTCAGCGTCTTCTACTTATCTAATATAATTCTCTTTGGCTCCTTGTATAAATACTGTATAAGATGGAGATATGTTGGAGATACTCTGAGAATAAACTATCAAAGAATAGCAAAACAGGCACTGGGGTATAAAGCAAAGGGTTCAAGAAAGAAAGGACGCCTTAGAGAAATCCGGAAGTAAACTTAACTGAGAAAGGTGTGAAATATCGGACTCATTTCCATAGAAGAGATTAAGCGAGTTGCCCGGAATAGAACGGTATGAAGAAATTACTAGCCAGACATATGTAACGCAAAACGTTATATGATATGAAAATATACGTTGTTTTTATGCTCCTACGTTTTGCAAAGTACAACTTGCTCACTGTGTGGCGACAGGGTGGGTAAGCGGTATTCACTTCTGACCTATCGAACTATTAGCTTGTAGTAAAACATCGTATCTCCACTTCTAAGGTTAAACATTTGTGTCTAATTGTGTAGATATTTGACAGTAAATTGACATATTTCGGTAGAAGTCAGCTTTTGTTTACTTGTAAGTGCACGGTATTCAATGTCTTTTAAAGTTGATTCTTCATAGTGGTCTCTGTAGCATAGATGTTAGGTACTCGATTCTCGTGCTCAAGATAACCGATTCGCTCCTTGAGGACCCATCTGGACACTTTTGCGGAGATCTCTGATCTCAGTGTAGCTGAGATCGAGTTCCTAGTCCTATTAGAGACGGACGATAAAACGTTGGTCCCATGTTAAATTTGAATACGCAAAAGAACCCTTGGCAGTTCAAAATTGAGAAGAACACGCTGGAAAGCCGCTGTCCGGGCAAAATTCATTAGAAAAAGATTTAAATTCCTACAAAATATCTTTACTATCTTCAAACTTACATGGATGGCCCTCGATGGTGTTACAGAGTTCGTGCACTGCAACTGAGATCTTCCTGTGTAACATAAAGATCGGAACACTCATGATTACTCACCGAAGCGCAATGATGATGGTCCTATCAATCAATCAATAAATCAATCAATATTCTTCAACCAAACAGCTAAAATTGGTGTTCAACATTCTAAGTCTGTTGTGTTGCTCTAAATTTGCATCAATTATGAAGTTGCTAGATTTTTAAAATATATTAATTTTTGTTTGCTTGCTAAAAACTCAAATATTTTTTCCTGTATTTTATCTTACCATCTGACGCAGTGACAGCACGTGATCATTCTTATTGATTGGGGCAGGCACACATTTTTAGAAAAATCATGGTTTTAGGTTAAGTAATATTTTAGTATTTACTATTATTTGTCTATTCCTGGGAGTTATCCTCCTTTACTACAACGAAAGGTCAGAGGATAGAGGTCTCTATGTTAACAGGCAGTCTAAATAGACCACATTTCCACTGGCCCTAAAATAATAGTTCACTGAAAATGCGTGACGTATACTAATTAGAGAGGAAAGACGCTGCATTTCAGACTGTATATGATATTTTAGTGTTATATATTCAACTTTAAAAGCTACTCATTATCACGTTAAAAGCAATAATTATGAACGAATAGTTTATAAAATAATAAATACACGTTACACTTTACTATTGGTGGGGTCCGGCCTCACTAGCCCCTAATGACGAGCCGCCACTGCGTTTGGTATAAATACTTTTAAATACCACATATGCATTTGGTATTTATATGGACATTTTCTTTACAATATAATGTTTATATGATATTTTTCCTATTTTATTTTTATATGGAGTTTTATCTTACCATGTGATGTTTATATTGAGTTTTGTCTTACCACGTGATGTTTATATGGAGTTTTGTCTTACCACGTGATGTTTTTTATGGAGTTTTATCTTACCATGTCATGTTTATATGGAGTTTTATCTTAAAATGTAATGTTTATTTGGTGTTTTATCCTACGGCGAGAAGTTTATATAGAGTTTTATCTTACCATGTGATGTTTATATAAAGTTGTATCTTATCATGGGATGTTTCTACGAGTTTTTCTTACCATTTAATGTTTATATGAAGTTTTATCTTACCATGTAATGTTTGTATGATGTTTTGTCTTACCATTTGATGTTTATATAAAATTTATGTTACTGTTTAATGTTTATATGATGTTTTATCTTACCATATAATGTGTATATGATGTTTTATCTTATCATGTAATATTTGTATGGAGTTTGATCTTACCATGTGATGTTTATATGAAGTTTTATCTTATCATGTAATATTTGTATGGAGTTTGATCTTACCATGGGATGTTTATATGATGTTTTATCTTATCATGTAATATTTGTATGGAGTTTGATCTTACCATGTGATGTTTATATGAAGTTTTATCTTATCATGTAATATTTGTATGGAGTTTGATCTTACCATGGGATGTGTATATGATGTTTTATCTTACCATGTAATATTTGTATGGAGTTTGATCTTACCATGGGATGTGTATATGATGTTTTATCTTACCATGTAATATTTGTATGGAGTTTGATCTTACCATTTGATGTTTATATGAAGTTATGTCTTTTGTCTTGCCGTGTAATGTTTGTATAAAAGCTTACCTTACCATTTGATGTCTAAATGACGTTTTATTTTACCATGTGACGTTTATATGAAGTTTTATCTTACCATTTGATGTCTAAATGACGTTTTATTTTACCATGTGACGTTTATATGAAGTTTTATCTTATCAGTTGATGTTGATATGGAATTGCTATGTACCAATATGTGTTTATACAAGATGTGTATGTTACCATTGGACGTCCATATAAATGTTTATAATTCAATGCTTGGATAAGAATAAATAGTAAGGAAAACAGAAAACCAACTGTGATTATAAATACAGGCTGTTCAAGATAAAAGTAGCTGCATTGACAAATCAAAAGTTGCCAGGTACGCATTGCGTTTTGTATATTTTTTATTTCAACCGGTTCTGACTAGCTGGTCCTTTTCGTCACATTTGTTTATCGCTCTTTCCCGCACTGTAATTACACACACCACAATACGACTCGCTCATTTGACTTATACTTCGTCATAATTCAACCTTCTAATTTTCATAAATATATGCCAGATTGGTACCCTTGACCGGGCTGCTTTGATCTTGAACACCCTGTATTTATTACAAACCTGTACTCATAAAGAGACTGGTTCACAGCTGTAGGTAGCCATATTTAACAGTCTGCGCCGACGGACATTAAATTCTATACATGTTTCTTTTTCAAAGAATGAAAATAGATATCCAAATGACAAATATTTGTTAGCTTGTATTAGATCGTAAACACCGATGATTTGATTTGTTCCGCAATATGCAGCTTTAAGATGAATAATATCACTGTTACATGAGACTGGGAAAATTTGCTGATTTACGATCACACCTGTTAGTATTCGTCAGCATTGATAATTAGAATACACACCTTTGTTATTGCAGTAACCACCATCAGTTATTTACCGCTTGTATTTAATGTTCAGGTGTGTTATCAATTTGACATTCTGTTGAGTATCAGTGTGTGTGTGTATGGATGTATGTGCATGTTGTGTGTGTACATGTGTGTGTGTGCTTGCACAGAAGATTTATCTATAGTTGTCATGAGCAAACAACATATACACCAAGTTGATTGTATGTTTTTGTTGCTGATTGTTTATTTAGCTTCTTTTGTTTCATATATTCTATAATGAACATTTTTATGATGGTCCCTACGGCCCGTAGTAGTTAAGAAGTTGGTCTACCATACTAAAGGACAGAGTCACATTTGCAATTTTTTCACGAGATCTCTAGGATTGCTGCTGGAGATACGGAGTTCGTGTTCATGCAACACTTTCGGCAGATCGCGTGCCATTTCTACCGACAGTAACTGAGCCATATGGGATCCAACCCGATGCAATAAAGTCTATACTTCGCCTTTAGTCCCTTCTTAATAAACATTTATTTACATTGAAAAACATATTCTGTTGACCAACCCAAACATATACTTAAATTAGCAATTGTATCCAGTCTTACATGTTCTTCAGGTGAATCGCAGCTTTCATGTTTAAAAAAAAAATTACTTTTTATGCTGTATTCTTTTACAACAGACACTTTTGTCGTGATAAATTAAATACAGAGGACTATCGTGACACAAAATAAAGAAATAATCCACAATCCATTTTTCCTGGAAATTCGTTATCCACGTCTCGTCTCTAACTTGATTGATTGATAGGATAATCGATCATCATTGTCCTTCGGTGATTAACCATGTGTGTTCCGATCTCTTTCTTACACAGAAGGTCTCAGCGGTCGAGCACAAACTCCATAAATCAGGCGAGGGTCCCCGATGTAATTTTGAGATGGTAAAGAGATTTTGTAGAAGTTTAATTTTTAAAATTTTTTCTAAAAATTTTGACCGGGCAGCGGCATTCAAATCTGTTCTTTTCAACTTTGAACTATCAAGTGTTCTGTTACGTGCTCATTTGAACACAGAACCTACGCTTTATCGTCAGTCTCTGGTAGGACTTGGAACTCGATCTCACCTACACTGAGATCAGGTCTCTGTGGATAAGTGATTAAGCCTTTGCCTTGTGAGTCGAAGGTCATTGGTTCGAATCTGGACCGCACCGCTCTGTTTACGAGTGAAATTTTTTCCAGAGACTCCTAGGATTATTGCTGGCGCTACTTTGTGCAATACTCTTTGCAGGTTGCGTACGAGGGACCGAGCCATATGAGGTAAAACCCAGTGCAATGAAGTTAATCTTTCGGTTTTAAACTGAGATCAGGGATCTCTAGAAAAATATCCCTATAGCTCCACGAGGGAGCGAACCGGTTACCTTCGGCACTATAAGCGTGCACCTAACCTCTACTCTATAGAGACACCCAGTGGGTAAGTGGAACAGGCAAGCACATGTAACATAGAACAAATACATATCTGGTCATATTATTTCTAATTTTGGCATGTAACACAGATTGTAGAAATTGGAAAAGAAATAAATTGACAACAATCAAACCCACTCACCGAATTTTATAATACACCTTCAACACACGTGCTTATTTATTATATCAATAATCGCACATAAAAGAAAATCAAAGTGTGTATTATGATTCATGTGATCAGTCAAGTGAGAACAGACATATTTTATTACAGCGTTTTCTTCACCTGATACTTCCTCATTTTCTTGTTTGTGTAAACAATATTTTTAAATATGTGTTTTTTCCTCTATTTGATTTTCTCAGACATCTCATGAAATATACACTCACATGCCTCACTGCACAAATCTCAACAACAGATTCTAAATATGTCTTCACTGTCTTTTTTGTGGAGTGGAGTGTAGGGTGGACTTGATCTTGATATTCAGCTCAACTTGGTTTATGTTGAAATGTAAGATATAACTCAGTGTTAACCCTTTCGCTGCTACATACTTTCCGAAGACGGAGCTAAAAATAACTACTCTTTGTTTCTAGATCACAAACGTGAATGTACGCCTATAGCGATGACAGTAGCAATGTATAACGTGTCAGCACGTCTTTAGGCCACAGAGGAGAGATAATAACAGACGTGTTAATGCGTCTTTAGCAGTGAATGGGAAAAACGTCTATACACGTCCTTAGCAGCTAATTAAGACAAATTATGAAGGTATACAAACAAGAACTGCATAGAAGAAAAGTAGGTTGTCCAACATCATAACAAAGAAGAATCTACAATGAAACTAATACTTGATATTACTATTGCTAGAATGTCTTGTTACCAGTGGAAAAAAGAGTCTGCAATCGTCTGTCCTTCACCAAAAAACTTATTCTGTGTAATCTTCTTTGGCATAGATCACGTGTTTCCGAACTCTTCAACTCCCCTAGTTTTCTGCATTCACATTTTTGTCCTATATTCATTTACCCATATGAGTTCCAGTCAAGTCCATGTCTAATTATATTGTCTTATTATTTCTGAGGTTGTGTTAATCCATCACCTATCGAGTCCACTCACCCCTTGTTGTGCTTCTTTCTTGTCTTGTTGTAATCTTTCTGTTGTAATTCTAGGTAACGCAACATTCATTTATAACAACTGTTTTTGCTTCTTATAAACTTATTAAATCACAAATTTCATAAAAATGTTTTAACCGTTATTTGATTGGGGCTATTACTATCATGTTTTACTCAGTTCTTTTCCTGGTTGCTGCTTATAAACTGCTGGCATGTGAGAGACAACTTCCCATGATCTCGCAATTGTGCCGAGCGCGAGCGCTCTACTTCGACCACTTGTTAACCACTCTTTGTGATTTGCATGTGATCTGAGCCTAATAGCGATTGCACATTGTGCCAGTTATGCGCCTACAAGTAGGCAAGCACATCCGATTTCTGCGATGCTTTTTATTTACTAGGATAGCTTCCAAGGCCCCTACCTCAGTCGCCTCTTACTATATACTTTGCAGGACACAGTGTTACTATTCTTTGCCCGCATTGCAAGCCCGGCAACGCATACACTCTACATAGCAACGTTATGTATAGCAACTTCTACATAGCAACAGTTATAGTATAGCAACTTCTACATAGCAACAGTTATAGTATAGCAACTTCTACATAGCAACAGTTATAGTATAGCAACTTCTACATAGCAACAGTTATAGTATAGCAACTTCTACATAGCAACAGTTATAGTATAGCAACTTCTACATAGCAACAGTTATAGTATAGCAACTTCTACATAGCAACAGTTATAGTATAGCAACTTCTACATAGCAACAGTTATAGTATAGCACCTTCTACATAGCAACAGTTATAGTATAGCAACTTCTACATAGCACCAGTTATAGTATAGCAACTTCTACATAGCAACAGTTATAGTATAGCAACTTCTACATAGCAACAGTTATAGTATAGCAACTTTACGAAAAGGATGAAACAGTCATTACTGTTCTTCAGACTCGTCTTAATACAGACTGTCATGATATGTTTTGTTATTCCATCTTTTGTATTTTTATATTCTTTTTAAAAACGCATTCATTCATTTGGGATCTGAGCTGTCCAGAAAGTTTTACATAATTTCTAATTTGCATGTTCTTAGTTGAGTTATGTTCTCACTGCCAGAGTGTATGTCTGAGTTCTGACTTCAATTACTTAGTGTTCGCAAAATGTTGTCTGTGGTTCTATTATTATAATTTATTATGTCACTCTTATTTTTCTTACAGTGGTTGGAGTTTTACAGCATCTAATTTGTTAATGTTTAGTGTTGTGTAAAGATCAAAGTTTAGTGTTGTGTAAACATCAAAGTTTAGTGTTGTGTAAACATCAAAGTTTAGTGTTGTGTAAACATCAAAGTTTAGTGTTGTGTAAACATCAAAGTTTAGTGTTGTGTAAACATCAAAGTTTAGTGTTGTGTAAACATCAAAGTTTAGTGTTGTGTAAACATCAAAGTTTAGTGTTGTGTAAACATCAAAGTTTAGTGTTGTGTAAACATCAAAGTTTAGTGTTGTGTAAACATCAAAGTTTAGTGTTGTGTAAACATCAAAGTTTAGTGTTGTGTAAACATCAAAGTTTAGTGTTGTGTAAACATCAAAGTTTAGTGTTGTGTAAACATCAAAGTTTAGAGTTGTGTAAACAGCAAAGTTTAGTGTTGTGTAAACATCAAAGTTAATATGATATTAAACATCAAGTTTTACCTGTTGTAGTAAATACATTTCGTAAATGGATGTTTACGTAGAATAAATGGACTGAGATGGTAAGATCAAATTGCGAACGACGAACCCATAGAAAGAACTAAGCAGACACCAGTGAAAAAAGAGTTAAGGAAGAGACGCTGGAGAGGTATATAACACACATAGAGAAGACTGACCAGAAGCATTTCAAGATATACATTGTTTTGGAACCCGCAGGGAAAGGGAAGTACGGGAAGGCTTAGAAATACCAAGAACAGAGAGCTGGAGACATATAAAAATGATAGGCAAGATGTGGAAATAATTGGAAGGGATGGCAAGTGAGAGGTAGGGCTGGAAAACGTTTGTTGAAGACCTGTGCTCCGTTGGGAGTTGAAAGGTGAAGAAGAAGTAAATACATAGATAGTAAACTAGTATTAATGGACTCCGGAAAAAAAAAACTATTTACGAAACAAAAGACTGGAACCCCAAACCTTCATTTCTTATGGCATCCATTGCCTAGCTCTAGAGACGAGCCTTTTCCAGAGAACAATCAGCGAACTCTATCTAATGGTAGCAACGCTTCAGTTAAATAAGACTGAGCTACCTTAATACAGCAGACTGTACTACTCAACGTCTGCACAAACTGATGACCCATAATGAACTAATACGTTTCGAGTCGTTACTGTCGTTACTGTCGTTACTGTTGTTACTGTCGTTACTGTCGTTACTGTCGTTACTGTCGTTACTGTCGTTACTGTTGTTACTGTCGTTACTGTTGTTACTGTCGTTACTGTTGTTACTGTTGTTACTGTCGTTACTGTTGTTACTGTCTATAATACCACTTTTCAGGGCGGTGTAGGACAGAAGGGACATAAGCCTGTAGAATTTAATAGCATGGCTAGTGCAGTCGCCACGAAACCGTTCAGTTTAGGAAGTTTACTCCACACAGAAAAAAAACTTATTGGCCTAACCGTGGTTTAAACCCGATCTCCCGCATGGGAGCAGCTTGGAAAAATATAACTCTTATCCTATTGTGAGGTAAATCCTCTCCCGCTCAAACTTAGATCACGTGGTTCCGATCAGCCTCAACTCATCCCCTACATTTTTGCACTACCTAGCAGCTTAGACCGCCATGACTATTTGTGCGTGTCGTTTCAATGACCTCAGAAAGATAACAGACGAGAACAGAAACGGCTGCCATTGATGCTCAACTCAACTATCTTAGCATTGATATCTCTGACCCACAACACATTTTACCAACAGGACATTTTACCAACAGGACATTTTACCCACAAGAAATTTTACCCACAAGAAATTTTACCCATAGGACATTTTACTCACAAGACTCCCTTGTGTTGTCTGGTCCTAGGGGGGAGCAACGAATATTAACGCTGCGACATACAAGGCATGTCGTAAGAGATGACTGAGGTAGGGACCTAGGGAAGCTACCCTAGTAAATAAAAAGCGCCGCAGAAAAAGGATGTTCTAGCCCACTTGTAGGCGCATAACTGGCAGAACGTACAATCGCTCTTAGACTCAGATCACATACAAATCACAAAAAGTGGCTAAAATGGTTGATATGTAGCATTCGAAGAAGAAAACCCACAATAAATCTTACCCACAATAAATTTTACCCACTAGAAATTTTACCCACTAGAAATTTTACCCACTAGAAATTTTACCCATTAGAAATTTTACCCATTAGAAATTTTACCCATTAGAAATTTTACCCACTAGAAATTTTACCCACTAGAAATTTTACCCACTAGAAATTTTACCCACTAGAAATTTTACCGACTAGAAATTTAACCCACTAGAAATTTTACCCTCTAGAAATTTTACCCACTAGAAATTTTACCGACAAGAAACATTGTTTTAAAAAAACGATTCGCTAAAGGAACACAAAATTATACAATTTATATGGAAAAACAGAAGTCTAGTTAGAATCCAGGCAACACTGAGTGTGCTTTGCTGTAGATAACTCATTATTGGTAATGATTGACATTTAGATGAGAAGATATAAAAGAACATTATCTTTGAGATAACCGACCACTTCTATTGATTCTGTCCCACGTCATGGCATGTGTGTCTCAGTACTCGCTCGCATCATGTGTGGATGTGAAGAACGATTTCTATGAGGAGCTGAACAATGTAATAATGGTCATTCTTTCTAAGGACAGACGTCATACATGAACATAGCGAATTTAACTCACCAACTACTAAGTGTAGCAGTCTACGCCTGTTTGACCATATGCTGTAAACTGCGACATGATTTGTTTCATAATCAAATTAGTACACGTATTTTGATTGTTACCGGTTTATAATTAATTCTTTCACATTACATTAGATTTTGATAAATGTATATTCTTTTATCTACCAAATTATGTTATTTATCAAATTTCTATAATAAATAAGAAAATTACAGTTTAATTTGTACTCAATTCGGTGTTTCAGTGATTGCAGTGAGGTGTTCCCTGGGTCGCAACGCAGTGTTTCAGTGATTGCAGTGAGGTGTTCCCTGGGTCGCGACGCGGTGTTCTCTTTGTGTCCTAGATAATTTTGGGGTAATCACGCTCTGCCAGAACACATTTCTAGCAAAATTTTTCAAAATGGAGTGATCTTGGAAATATGCCTATAACTTTAGTTCTATGTAAGCTAGATTTATACTGTTGACATCAACATATGCAGAATTAAATTCTGAACAATTTGATAATAAATAGTTATATATGTAAATTAGTATTTATTTAGTAAATTATTGTTGTATTTCATGTTCAGAGAAACTACTACGACTTTCAAACTTGAATCAATGTTTAGCCATTGCTGAATTCTCCATCATTGTCGGTGAAATCATAAACATGAAACACTGTGTGTGTGTTTAATTGAACTTTGGAACAAATCCATGTCTTGTTCGGTACTTTATCGACGTGGAGGATGAAACAACATCTTATAACTAAACTTTTCACACGAAAGTTCACTTTTTCACAACAGGAAATATATATTTGCGAATAAAACTATTTTTTTTAAATTCTAAAATAAATTCTGCCATACGGTATACATATATGAATGAAATGGGAGTTATCTGCCCGTTGAATTCTGTATAAAAAAATATTGTCGGACGTATAGTAGCTGAACAGTGAAACAAAACGTGCATGGACCCAAATTAGTCCTTGGCAGCGTGTTTTGGCATAATGAGATAACTGTGTTCTACGCTGGGATCGTCGACTGGACGCAATGAGTAAAAAAGTGGTCTCAGTGCGGTGTTCAGTAGGTTCTAGGGTGCAGTGCAGTGTTCTGGTGGTCGTCAGTGCGGTGTTCTGGGGTCACAGTGCGGTGTTCTGGTGGTCGTGTGCTCTGTGGGCGCAGTGCGGGTTCTAGTGGTCGCATTGCTGTATTCGTATGAATCGGTCAACAACAAATAAAATCTTCTTATTGCGATAACTGCAATAAAATTGTACACGACAGAGTCAATCAATGTGTATTGTTTTTATCGATCTAACAAATGCACTTGTGTTGGTTAGTTGTTCAACACCCTCAAGTACATGGGCTGTCGATCATGAAAGACAAGACACAACTAAAACGACATGAACTTCCCACTTAACCCGGTGCTTTAATGTATAGCGGTCTAGACAAAAGTAAACAACATGAATTTCAAACTAAACTCGACGATTCACAATATAAGGAACTAGACTCGACAAAACTATAGCAATATGACACTCAAACTATGCTCGACGTTTTAATATATAGGGACTAGACAAGACAGTATAACAAAAATATGAACTTCCAACTTATTTTGACGCTTTACGGTTTAAACGACTAGACAAAAGGTGGACTTCAGAGATATGTCATGTTATGTTATGTTATGTTTTACGATCGACGTCATGGCACATTGGGCATTCCCATGCGTGCTCTGTCCTCCGCTGCAGCAACCATCCTAAGGACCATTTGCACAATGACGACACTGTCTGATATGTCCAAACTTAACTGCTAATTCTCGCACTTGTTCCAGTGTCTGAGACTAACCCATATCACATAAATGAGAGTGTACCGCATTGATAACATCGACTCTGTCCATACTTCTGCCGGCTTGAGTCGGGGCATTGTTGCAAGAAAGTCAGCACTCAGATACATTCGGACCTCAGATATAACAGAGGTGACGATAGACACTGTTTGTGAAGTGCACACTGTAGTCTGTTCTATAAATCTCTTCCTATCCTGACTCTGTGAGATAAAACAGGGTTAGAGAAAAAAAAAGACAACTGGACAACTAGATAACTAGATAACTAGATAACTAGATAACTAGATAACTAGATAACTAGATAACTAGATAACTAGATAACTATATAACTAGATAACTAGATAACTAGATAACTAGATAACTAGATAACTAGATAACTAGATAACTAGATAACTAGATAACTAGATAACTAGATAACTAGATAACTAGACAACTAGATAACTAGATAACTATATAACTAGATAACTGGACAACTGGACAACTGGACAACTAGACAACTAGATAACTAGATAACTAGATAACTAGATAACTAGATAACTAGATAACTAGATAACTAGATAACTAGATAACTAGATAACTAGATAACTAGACAACTGACAACTAGATACAGATAACTAGATAACTAGATAACTAGATAACTAGAGTAACGATAAACTAGAAGTACTAGATAATTTCTATGATACTAGATAACTTAGAAATAGACAACTAGATAACTAGATAACTAGATAACTAGATAACTAGATAACTAGATAACTAGATAACTAGATAACGAAACAACATAATCTGATAATACTTCTGACACGACGCTGCACTAATTACACTAGAAAAGACAGATAATAGAATGAACTTCACTAAACTGAGATTACTAGATAACAGATAACAAGATAAGTAGATAACTAGTAACTTCAAGACTAAACTTGACGATTCACAAGTATACGACTAGGCAAGACAGAAGTATAGAACCATGAACTTCAAACTAAACTTGACAATTCACAGTATAACGACTAGACAAGATAGAAATATAAACAGAACTTCAAACTAAACTTGACGATTCACAGTATAACGACTAGACAAGATAGAAGTATAACAACATAAAACTTCAAACTAAACTTGACGATTCACAGTATAACGACTAGACAAGACAGAAGTATAGAACTATGAACTTCAAACTAAACTTGACGATTCACAGTATAACGACTAGACAAGAAGAAGTATAGAACAGAACTTCAAACTAAACTTGACGATTCACATTATAACGACTAGACAAGATAGAAGTATAGAACCAGAACTTCAAACTAAACTTGACGATTCACAGTATAACGACTAGACAAGATAGAAGTATAACAACAGGAACTTCAAACTAAACTTGACGATTCACAGTATAACGACTAGACAAGATAGAAGTATAACAACAGGAACTTCAAACTAAACTTGTCGATTCACAGTATAACGACTAGACAATATAGAAGTATAACAACAGGAACTTCAAACTAAACTTGACGATTCACTAGTATAACGACTAGACAAGATAGAAGTATAACAACAGGAACTTCAAACTAAACTTGACGATTCACAGTATAACGACTAGACAAGATAGAAGTATAACAACAGGAACTTCAAACTAAACTTGACAATTCACAGTATAACGACTAGACAAGATAGAAGTATAACAACAGGAACTTTTCGACGCTTTACGGTATAAAAACGACTAGACATGTCAAGACGATAACAACATGACCTTCAAACTTCACACGAAGCGTCGCGACATAATTTATTGACTAGACAAGACAAAACAATAAACAGGCAGTATCAGGACACAGGAAGAACTGTGAAGAGAAGAATAGCAAAGAAATGTTGTACTTTCCCTGTGTATTTAAGTGACATGACTAGCAGAGAAGTTGGAAACATTTTTGAATCTATTTCAGACACTCGTCAAGTATCCTATAATTGGATTTGAGAATGTATCCTAAAATCCACTCTAAGATTTGACAATTGTTAGAGTTAGCGATGTATATTCACAAACAGATTAGTGCGGTCTGTAACTACTTTCTTTGTTGACAGTTGAATCTAGTACAAAACTAAGCACGAAGTCCACATGAGAGATGTAACATTTATGAAGTTACACTTTTCTCAGTATTACCATTATGTTTTTAATTTATTGCACGTAACGGTTTTTTTTACAGCATTTTAATAAGCATTAATTGATTATCAACAAAACATAGTTGAATATCCGCCTCCAGTTTTCTTGTTATACTGCTAAGTGAATCAAATTATGTATTGTCTGTTGCAGGGAAGGCTCGTCATTAGGGGCCAGTGGGGCCGGGCCACACCAAGAATCATGTATAACTAATTTATAACTTAACCCAAAACAATGATTTTTCCGAAACTTTTTGTCCGGCCCCACCAACAAAGTAATCACGAGCCGCCACTGGTCTGTTGTGTTCTTATCAAGGCACAACTCAATTGATTGATTTGATCTTTATTATTGATCTTCGGTGAATAACCCTGTGAACTCAAATTCGGATAAGACATGAAGACATCAGGGAAACAATAGTTGGTACGAAATCTGACAGAACTTTTTCAAGAAGAAAAAACTTAAATGGCTCGACAACATAAGCAGATTATCAACAGACAGTGCGCATCAAAGAGCACTGCTACTCCGATATAGTTGATACAAATCAAAAGGTCGTCTAAGCTTAGGTAGACTTCATAAATAAAAGGCATTGAAAAACATGATTTATGAAGAGCACACAAAAGCCCGTTCTACAAATGTCTTTTTATCCTGACGCTGCAAGGTAAAACATGATTAGAGAAAATAAAGAAAGAAGAACAGTCCCATTACCTTTATTTTTACACAGAAAAATCTCATCTGCAGTTCACGAACTAAAAAGCACCGGATTTACTTAGCTTCGTAACTCTGTTGTATGTAATTTTGAGAATATTGAAAGGCAGCAAGAGTATTTTATATTTAATGTATATCCGTAATGTATGCCCAAGCAGCAACTTTTCTGTCTGGTGTAAAATACAATAAAAAATATATTACAAATTTTAACAGCAATATCTCTGCTTATATACGCGTTGGACTACGGGTGACAAGTCCTCTGTAAGTGCGGGTTCAACTCTGCGGACTGGCAGAAAAGCTACAGGTTCCCAGATTTACGGTGTTCGTGGCACCGAGCTGAAGGGTTACGATGTCCATGACACCGAGCCGAAGAGCTTTCAGCTCAAGTGCTTCTGGATAAAAAAAAATAAAAAATGTTTGTTTCAAATTTCTGTCGTCGCTGATAAACATGTTCTTCAATAATTACAGAAAGCTGAAGAGAAAAACATGCGAGTACAGATATATACAAACACACATAGACATAGAAAAAGACAAACGTATACAGACGTACACAAACGCACATAGACGTAGAGAACGACCGTGGCCTCCAGCAACATAAGACTGACTAGCTCAAACGGGAAAACCAAATTTTCTGCTTAATGGGGTGGTGGTGGTGGTGGTGGTGGTGGGGGGATGGTGGTGGTGGTGGGGGAAGGAGGAGGGGCTGCTATTTTACACAATTCAACGAGTTTATGGTTATTTATTTATTGATAAAAATATTAATAATATTGATATAACTGAGTTTTAAACTGAATTTGTAGCATAATATAACCTTTGTTTAGTATGTTGTATTGTTTATCAAATGAATTTGTCGTTATCTCACAATACTGGAATACAAAGTCACGTGACGTTTGGTGGTCTGATTTCCAAGAATATTTACTTAAGCCCACCGACCATTTGTTATCGAAGGCCATGAGAACGACATACACACAACAGACATAAACGTAGATAAAAACATACATAAATGTGTATAGCGAAATTTATATATATATATATATATATATATATATATATATATATATATACTGAGATACAAATGCTCATAGACGCAGAGACAGACAAGTAACAACATATACACACACACTACAAACGTAGAGAAAGACACACTAAATACGTAAAAAAACACACACATATGTAATGAACAACAAACAAATACAGACATACATAAGCACACACGGTTGAAATGAAAGACATAAATACACAGACACATAAACACACACACATACATAAGAAGACAGAAATACGTTTATACAAGCAACCAAGACACCTTCAGATACAATTAACTCGAAAGAATAAATTACAAAAAAGGCCCACACAAGACAGGTAGAAACAAGGAAATCCATATATCTAAGAGACAGAAGACATGTCTCACCAGCACGGACAGTGAAGTACGCTTTACAGTAATTGTTACTAAGTGTCACATAGTTAACCATCTCGTATATCTTACCTTTCATTTTGTTATCTACGCTTTTACTGTTGGCGTGTTTTTTTTTTAATCATCTTGTGTAAGTTGTAACGTAATCATCATGTACACGTTTACTATATTCTTTCTGTATATGAAACAAAGCGCACTCTGTCACAGACAAAGGTGAAACACATGCAGTTTTATATATGTCAAGGTGATACACACGCAATCTATTATATATGTCAAGGTGATACACACGCAATCTATTATATATGTCAAGGTGATACACACGCAATCTATTATATATGTCAAGATGAAACAAGTGAATTATATTATTTATGTAAAAAAAACCACAACACATGCACTGTTATATATGTCAAGGTGAAACAAGCGCAATCTATTATATATTTCAAGGTGAAACAAGCGCATTATATTATATATGTCAAGGTGAAACAAGCGCAATCTATTATATATTTCAAGGTAAAACAAGTGCATTATATTATATATGTCAAGGTGAAACAAGTGCATTATATTATATATATATATGTCAAGGTGAAACAATTTACACTATTATATATGTCAAGGTTTAAACGATTGACTATTATATTGTCAAGGTGAAACACGTAATTTTAATATATATGTCACGGTGAAACACTTTACACTATTATACATGTCAAGGTCAAACACTTTACACTCTATTATATATGTCAAGGTGAAACACGTATACTCTATTATATATGTCAAGGTGAAACACGTACACTCTATTATATATGTCAAGGTGAAACACGTACACTCTATTATATATGTCAAGGTGAAACACGTACACTCTATTATATATGTCAAGGTGAAACACTTTACACTATTATACATGTCAAGGTGAAACACGTACACTCTATTATAAATGTCAAGGTGAAACACGTACATTCATCATCAAGTAACATGCCGTTTGTAGAAAGTGTTGTCTCATCACAGTTCAAGTAAAAGATTTGATCGTTGACATGTCCTCCAGGATCATCTGTCCCTGAGTACAATGTTTTCTCTATACACTGTTGTCACCATTGTTTTTGTCTTCTCCTTCCTCGTCTTACAAAAAAAGATATATATTCTTATTTCTCTAAACCAGCCCTGCCCAACGCTGCACTCGCGGGATGGCGGTTGTCCTGTTACATATCCCTGATGCAGAATTTGACTTCGCGGCTTTAACATTAATCAAAATTTAAAGAAAAAATATATTTCTGAATAACAGTATGTTTCCGTTTTTTCGCAATTACAGCTTGTTTTTATTTGAGGAAAATTGTAATTAGAATTTCTTTTTCATCTGCTATTATTTTACTTAACATTGCTAGTATAATTCATCTAGTACCGTTTTACGTTACATAGAGCCTGTGGGCAATTTCTCCATACCGCTCTATCCTTGGCAACTCGTTTAATCTCTTTCATGAAACTGAGAGATATAGCTCTTGCCTCTCTCAGCAAACTTCGTTTCAAGGTCTCCTTAGGTCGTCCTGTCTTCTTTGAAACCCTGCATCCCATTTCTGCCTGCTTTGATATTCTTTGAACACTTCTTCTCTAGGTGTGACCAGCATATCTCAATCTTCTCCTTCTTATAGCAGTTGTTACTAGTGGATATTAACATTGCTATTACTAGTAGTTTATTATCACTGTTAATATTATTATTGCAATTGCCAAACGGCGCCTGCGACTGCACAGTGATTATTCAGATGTGCCCCAATATATGAAAACCCTTAGGACAGCGCGGTTCTAAACCATTGTGTGACATTTAATACTTTCATTCTGAGATTTGTAGTGTGTTGAAAAATATTTAAGCCAGAACGGTTTGTCATGTGGCTTTCGGTATTGTAAGAGTTGATCTGTCTGTCCTCTTTCTTTTCTCTAATACTGGTTTGTCTCACAGCGTCCGGATAAGAAGAGATTTCTAGAACGGGCTTTTGTGTGAGATTTATAAATAGTGTTTTTCACAACCTCCGTTATTCTGAGGTCCATATTTTTCGTTAACGGCCTCTGTCCGTGTCTCCATTGATGGATGTGTCTGTAATAGCCAATTTTGCCGTGTCTCCATTGACGGATGTGTCTGTTATAGCCAATTTTGCCTATATATATATATATATATATATATATATGTGTGTGTGTGTATGTGTCAATGTTAGCGTATTTGATAATATGTTGCGCTGGTGATTAGGTGTCGTGAAAATTATGTGATTCCAGGCCCTCGTGAGCTAAAGAGGACAAAAACATCAAACAAGTCGACACCTATCCCAAGTGGTTAATGTCGCGCATTCGTAAACATAAAACTACTTTCATATAATTGCGATCCAGTTTCATGTTTCACATTCATAAACATACAACTTCATTCATAATTGGGCGATCCAGTTTCATATCCCGCATTCACACACATACAACTTCGCTCATATGCTTGCGATACAGTTTAAAAAACACATGCTGTGCTAAAATTATTCATATTTAATTGATAATACTAACAAAAGAAACCATACAGAACCTCACCAGCGTTATCGAACTGCTATGTGCTAGCTACAAGGCTGGATCAACAACCACAGGTCTTCTGATAACTTGTGCTATTTTCAATTACAGCCTGACCGCCTGCTATTTCCATTACGTTCCCAATCACGTTTTTTTTATTGAAAGTTCTAGAACATGTAACACAACGTTTTCTCCATTACGTTATTGTTTTATACTATTATAATTACATTTTGATTAGTTTGTAAACAAAATGTAATCTCATTATATCACACAAAGAAGTGTTTACTGTAATTCCTAGTGACGTGTTCTTAAAACTAAAAACGTTGTTACATTATTATACATGAAACATTGCTATTGTTTCACTTGCTTTGATCAACCCATTTTCATACCACGAGGTAACTTGGGTAATATGGTGTTAGGCCCGTATTTTTATTTGATCGTCGGCACACGACAGGTGATGTGGTCAAGATCACACCAGCCGCCTTCACTTTCCAGTGCTTTACCTGGTTCCTAATTGAGGCTCAGTCGACGTGAGAGCCGTTACTGTCGGAAAAAATGCCACCACGCCCACTGTAGAATCGAACTCGCATCACTAACCTAAGAAGTGAGTTTAGTAATAGCTACGCTACTGCGACTTTCAAAAACAGTAATTAATTTAATATAAATTCAACATCTCGGCTGTTTCCAGGTCAAAGATCTGTAAAGCTATGAATGAAATATTTCAATGGCTGGGATGAAATTAAGGGCTAAATCTCAGCTTACGTACGTATTCTGTAGCTTGTGGCCGGTGAGTTGTTTCAGAATAGAATTTTAGAACATTGCTCTAGTTCATCAACTTCCATATAAATTTCCAACAAAGTCACACTTAAATGTTCACATAAATTCCGACATAATCTTATATTTATTATACTGTCCGACATGTATGTTGGACTGCATGAAGCCCTGCTATTTTACTTAAGAATATAAATTACAAGTACATCTAAAGCATGAGAAAATCTCGCCTGAATAGCTAGGGACACTGTTGTTAAACACATTTTTATGCAAAAATCACTCCAATGTGCCATATTATGTGCAACCACTAAGTCTGAATTCATAGCAAGAGAACATAAACAAAGTGAAATATTGAAGTATTTTTGAAAGTGTTAATCAGTTATGTTTACATTTTGTTTACTTGGCATCCGTCATGTTGTTGTCTTTTACTTCTACAACTGTAAACTGATGTCTATCTATCCGTCATGTTGTCTTTTACTTCTACAACTGTAAACTGATGTCTATCTATCCGTCATGTTGTCTTTTACTTCTACAACTGTAAACTGATGTCTATCTATCTGTCATGTTGTTGTCTTTTACTTTACAACTGTAAACTGATGTCTACCTATCTGTCATATTGTCTTTTACTTCTACAACTGAAAACTGATGTCTATCTATCTGTCATGTTGTCTTTTTTTTACAACTGTAAACTGATGTCTATCTATCCGTCATATTGTCTTTTATTTTTACAACTGTAAACTAATGTCTATCTATCCGTCATGTTGTCTTTCATTTTTACAACTGTAAACTGATGTCTAACAAATTTTATATTTTACAGAATTTACATTGGATGATTTAACAACGGTTCGTGTTTTCTTCAAAAACAACAGCTGAACATTTATGAACCATATAACGGAACTATGATGTGTAATATAAATGTAACACAACAACTATAATTGTTTGTTCACAGATTGTTAAGACTGTACATAACATATTGTAGGATTCATAATAAAGTAGACTGTGAGATTCTAATACATATACATGTATGTCGAATGATATATAACGATTTTTTAAGTATAAAATTGCAAGGGTTTGTATCGTGGATACAATGAAAAGACTAAAGTTGAAGAGATAGCTACATGCTTACCTGCCTAAGTTGACTAGATGATAAAGCTTTGTGCTCAAGTTGAAGATAGCTACATAAGCTTACCTGTGTTCAAGTGACGAGATAGATAATACTACTGTGCTCAAGTTGAAGAGATAGCTAAATAGCTTACATGTGTCAAGTTGACGAGATAGACTATATAGCTTACCTGTGCTCAAGTTGAAGAGATAGTAATAGCTTCCTGTGCTCAAGTTGACGAGATAGTTAATAGCTTACCTGTGCTCTTCTTTACGAGAAAGCTAATACTATACGTGTATTGACATTAAGATCATAGAACAACGTACTGTACTCACATTAATATCAGAGCTACATCATACCTGTACTCACATTAAGATCAAGTAACCTCATACCTGTACTCACATTAAGATCAGAGCTAACCTCATACCTGTACTCACATTAAGATCAGAGCTAACCTCATACCTGTACTCACATTAAGATCAGAGCTAACCTCATACCTGTACTCACATTAAGATCAGAGCTAACCTCATACCTGTACTCACATTAAGATCAGAGCTAACCTCATACCTGTACTCACATTAAGATCAAATCTGACAGAATACCGGTACTCACGTTGAAGTGTGGACTAACAACATACCTGCCCTGAAGTTGAGATGATAACTAACAACATATATGTTTTGTTGAGGTGACAGATAGCAAAATAATTAAACTAAAGCTGAGATCAGAAACAACCAAGGTGTACTCATATATAATAGTCTTACCTTGACGCTGATAAGTCACAACATATAATACATTAACTCAACTCACTACACAACCATACTTAAGCTCAACTGAGAGCCAACAATATACTCTTGCCGAATCTAAAGTTCAACCTTTTGTGACATCTTTTCTGCACATGAAGTTGTAATATAACACCGTGCACAATCTAATAAGTGAGGTTCTATAAAATAGAATATATTTACTGAGTTTAAATTATACCTTGTAATCGCGATTAGAAATAAGTTACTAAGGGACTTTTCACGAAAAAAAAGTTTCAATAGTTGTGATTTCCTTGTGAAGATTGTTATATCTGAATATTGTGTTTTTCATCGGAGCTTTATCAGTTTCTGTGATCCGTGGATTGTATCCAGTTGAAAAGATGGATTACGACGTCTCGCCAAACCAGTGGTTAAAGGAGCGACAAAGGAGGAAAATAATGCAAGGACTGACTAACTCGGATCCACAATTTGTGGTGAGTACAGATATTTATTTTTGTGTGTATGTGTGTGTATGTGTTTGTCCATCTATGTATTTGTTTGTGTAATCATATGTGTATATCTACATATGTTGCATTAAGTGCGACTATGTGTGTGTATGAGTGTGCGATTGTATGTTTACTTACTCACTAGTACAATCTTGGCATCTTTTCTTACATGTGTAATTGTCTTTGCTTATACCTACATAACATGACAAATATAGATATTATATATGCGATCAATTGCCTTGTGAGTCGAAGGTCGTGGGTTCGAATCCGGACCACGCTGTTCTGTTCACGAGCGCAGTTTTTCCAGAGACCCCTAGGATTGTTGCTGGAGCTACGGAGTTCGTGCTTTGTGCAATACTCTCGGCAGGTGGCGTTCTATTTCTGCGGAGGATCGAGCCAGATGGGATAAAACCCGGTGCAATGAAGTCGAATATCGAAATAGGGGAAGACTGCAGTAAAACTTGGTAAATAGCGAAACACGTACAAACAAAGTACTATAGTTTTACAAAATACAGAAACAGTGACGATGAACAGCAACGTTTCGACCAACATTTTCCTTAGATACGTTTGTATTTAGTCGTCCATTTGTGTTTCATTTTAATTTGTCACTCCTGTTTGTTCGTTTATAATGAAGTCAATCCTTTGGCTTTAAAACCCTTATATATATATATATATATATATATATATATATATATATATATATATATATAAAGAGAGAGAGAGAGACAGACAGACAGATAGTGAGAGAGAGATAGAGAGAGAGAACGATATTTCTAAAATGCTTGAGTAATTTGAAAGAAGCATAGTGGTAGAATACCAAGAGATGAGGAATTGAAGATGGGTAGAAGATCTCGTTACCACCATCTACTTTGACATAAGGATGTCTGAGAAACATACATGATGCCAACATTAAAGTACATCACTGAGAATAGAAGATGATTGATCGAAGTTCATGGTGGAGAAAGATCAAGTGTGGGATTAGATGAAAGATATCTTTGTGTGGAGATTTAAACGACTGTAGAAAAATATCAGACCACAAGATGACAGAAATGTCTTTGAAGTCCAACGCTACAGTTGTAGAAGATTTTTCTCAGCGTAGATTGCTCTTTCTATTGACCCATGTGTCATGTATATCTCTTTCACATTCTTCTGTAAAAACATATTTTTTTGATCTGCAATCGTTACCTCTTTAAAGCATAACTAGGACACGCTCATTTATAAAGACGGAAATGTATCAACAAAATGCACTTATACACAGTGTGTATAGAAAAATCAATCAATCAAATGTCCACGTGTGTCACCTTATGCGATCATGTTTATCTCTCCCAAATGCAGTTAATCAGTTCTGACATCGATCTTTTCTCGAACCACAGTGTTAGATCATCTAACATCTTCTCCGTCTGTCTTCCATGATCTCTCCTTTCTTGTATTTTTCCAGTTGTCACTAAATGTTCCAACCTTACAATCTAATATATAAATCTTTAGTTGCTTAGCAACCAGTGTTGGAGTTGCAGTTAGAAGTCTTATTTGACCATCATATATTGTATATCTTGATAAATATAGCTTTATATATAAATAACGGGCAAGTTTCATATCTGAGAGGAATAAGTGTAAACATATGCTATATAATGTGTGATGTTTATAGAGAATTTAATGTTATTTTCTTTTTCTTCACCTTACAGCTCGAGGAGCAAAGGTCTAAAAATTTCTTCCAGCTCTTCCTCTCTTGTCATTTCTTCAAATCGTCTTGACATCCTTTTAATACCAGTCTTCAGTCTCTTCTCAGTATTTATAGAGATCATTATCGTTCTTGTGGTTCAAACAGTACCATTCTTGCAATGGTCTGTTGCTTTGTCAATGATTTTCTATCCACGATCTCTTTTGCTTTGTTTAACGATCTGCTTAGTTTATTCAGTGGATCCTATTTTCAGTGGTATCTGTAGTTTTCAGTGAGTATTGCTAGCTTCAGTGGATTGTTAGTTTTCAGTGGATTGCTTATTTTCAGTGGTATCTCTTTAGTTTTCAGTGGTATCTCTTACATTTTCAGTGTATCTGACTATTTTTCGTGGTATCTGCTTAGTTTTCAGTGATATCTCTTATTTTCATATCTGCTATTTCAGTGGTATCTGCTCATTTTTCAGTGGATCTGTAGTTTTCAGTGGTATCTGCTAGTTTCAGTGTACTGCTAGTTTCAGGGGTATCTGTTAGTATTCAGGATCTCTTAGTTTTCAGTGGTATCTGCTTATTGTTCAGTGGTATCTGCTTAATTTCAGTGATATCGCTAGTTTTCATGGTATCTTGTTTTTCAGATATCTGCTTAGTTTTAGTGGTATCTATCTATCAGGTATCTCTTATTCAGATATCTGCTTCAGTTTTCAGTGTTCCTTCGACTGTAGTTTTTCAGTGATATCTATTTTGGGTTATTCAGTGTATCTCTTAGTTTCAGGGATCTGCTTATTTTCATGATATCGCTATTTTCAGTGGTATCTGCTTAGTTTCAGTGTATCGCTAGTTAGTGATCTTGTAAGGATCTGCAGTTTCAGGATATCGGTCTCTTATTTTCGACCTATTTCAGTGTATTGTATGTTTTAGTGGTATCTGTAGCTTTCAGTGGTATCATTCGTGACATATTTCAACAGTGGTATTGCTAGTTTTCATATCTGCTTAGTTTTCGTGTATCTATAGTTTAGTGATACTATTTCAGTGATTGCTTATTTCAGTGATATCTGCTGTTTTTCAGTGGATTGCTTAGTTTTCAGTGGTATCGTTAGTTTTCAGTGTATCCTTATTTTTCAGTCATCTGCTAGTTTCGGGAGCATAGGTATCTTTAGTTTCAGTGGTATCTCTTAGTTTTTCAGTGGTATCTCTTATTTCAGTTATCTCTTAGTTTTTCAGTGTATCTGCTTATTTTCATGATATCTGCTAGTTTTTCGGGCTCCTACATTATCTCCAGGTTTTTAGTGGCACTCTTCATTATCTCTAGTTTTTCAGTGGTTCGCATAGTTTCAGTATCCATTTTCATTTGCATATGTATCTGCTTGTTTTGTCCAGTGGATCTGTAGTTTTCTATCCTAGTTCTGCAGTTTTCAGTGTATCTGCTTGTTTTTCAGTGGTATCTCTTGTTTTCAGTGGTATCTGCTTAGTTTTTCAGTGGTATCTGCTTAGTTTTTCAGTGGTATCTGCTTAGTTTTTCAGTGGTATCTGCTTATTTTTTCAGTGGTATCTGCTTAGTTTTTCAGTGATATCTACTTAGTTTTTCAGTGGTATCTGCTTAGTTTTTCTCAGTGGTATCTGCTTAGTTTTCAGTGGTATCTGCTTTTAGGATTTGTTTCTCATGAGTTCCTCGTTTGTAATCTTATCATACCATCTCAGACCCTCTATTTAACGTAAACATCGATTTACGAAGATCTATAGTTTTCTGGTGGTTTCTTTTGTCGTGCTCCATGTTTCCGAGTCATATTTAATGTTATTACTATAATCTATAAACCGAAGGTCGACATCATTAAATAACAAATTCGGTGAAAAATACTATTTATAAAGCGCACACAAAAGCCGGTTCTATAAATTTCTACTTATCCTGACTTTGTGAGATACAACAAGATTAGAGGAAAAAAGTAGATAAACCGACATCTCAACCAGATAACTAAATTATGATCATGTTCAGTGAAGTGAGTATAATCCTATCCACGTGCATTCACAGTTTTTAATACAGTTACCATAGCCACATCGATAAGCTGCTATACAAATAAATACTTTCAACACATCAACCAGAGTGGAGCAGTCTGGTCAAATTGATTAAAGCGCGGCTCCCATACTGGAAATCCGCGTTCAATCAACAGTAAAGCCAATGAGATTTGTTTTTCTGCCGAGGTCATAAAGAAATCATCCTAACCTAAACAGTTTCACGCAACTGTACTAGCTATGTGTCATTACATTCTACAGCTCGTGTCCTCCTTTTCTACACGTCCCAACAAGTGGTATTACAGGTAGATTTTCATTAGAAACGTTTGTTTTGGTCGTCCATTTGTTTTTTTAAATTTGTCACTCCTGTTGTTCGTTTTCTTGATAAAGGCCTTGTTGGTCGAAACGTTGCTGTATTTTGTCATTGTTTTTGTAATTTGTAAAACTACAGTACTTTGTAATTACGTGTTTTGCCTATTACAGTCAGTTACGATAGTTAACCATCATCATCATCAGGTTCCGTGCCGGCTGACGTAGACGATCATGGATCTCCACAAATCTCTGTCGTTGGTGTTTGCTATCAACTCAGATTTTGACGCTCTATCGTGCCATGAAGTCAGGCTATCTAATATTCGCTGTCTTCCTTTGTCTCGTCTACCCTTGATTTTACCGGTTATCACAATGTGTTCTAAACCTCCTCCTCATCACATGCCCGAAAATAATGACTGCCTCTTTCTTATATTGATGATAAGCTTTCTCTGTGTCTTGATCTCACTCAACACCTCAACATTAGTCATTTTAACTGTCCATGGAATTCTCATCAAACGATAGTTAACACAACAACAATATGCGTGTAAAAACAATTTAAAAATATACATATACATGTCATTGTAATATGACAGTAGGTACAACGTGTCCTAAAAGTCGATACTTTATACCAACTCGACTTATTCGTCTCTGTGTCCCGTGAAGCATATGGTTATTATTTATTATCTCGTATTCTGAATAGACAATCTTTAGATGCATAGTAAACCTTACAACTTCTTTATTCTGTTATGCATGCTTCTTCTTCTTTGCGTTCGTTCTTTACGACCAATTTTAATCACTCTTTGTGATATGTTTGATCTTTGCCAAAAACGTGTAAACGTTGCACATTGGTTTAGTAGGCCCCTAATCGCATAGACACGTTTAGGACATGTGCATCCGATTTCAGCCAAACCTCCTTAGTCGCCACTTACGACATGTGTGGCAGGTAACAGTGGTTCTATTCTTTACACACCAAATTTGGGCCCGGTAACCACTCGGACGTTTATTGCATGCTGAATATAAAACTGTTTTCCATTTTTTCTTATCGATACACCAAGCAAAAGTTCTTCTGATTGTTTTTCCACTTCTGATTGTTTTTCCACTTCTGATTGTTTTTCCACTTCTGATTGTTTTTCCACTTCTGATTGTTTTTCCACTTCTTTGCCACTTATTGTTATCGTATTTCTTTGACAGTCTGTCTATTGTATTATTTCTTTCATTCTCCTCCTCCGCTCCATCGTTCCCTATTCATTTCATCATTGTACAATCATTCGCTTAACATTTATCTAAAACACACAATAGAAACGATCACTCACACAATCACTCACACAATCACTCACACAATCACTCACACAATCACTCCCACAATCATTCACTTATCGTTTATCTAAAGCACACAATAGAAACAATCACTCACACAATCACTCACACAATCACTCCACAATCACTCACACAATCACTCACACAATCACTCAACAATCACTCAAACAATCACTCACACAATCACTCAACAATCAATCACATAATCACTCACACAATCATCACATAATCACTCCACAATCACTCACACAATCATTCACACAATCACTCACTTAACGTTTATGTAAAACACACAATAGAAACGATCACTCCCAAATGCTGGCCGAAATATTGTGCAAGGGAAGAGAAAATGTCTCCGAGGAACGTGACTCTCATACCCACAATGATTTGTTTGGCAGACATCCAGATTCACAACCAGCCATCACGCTGGAACGTTCTGTCTCAATGGAATTCTAATTGTTTCTCTTCATATCCATATTTGCATTGATCATATGTTTAAGTCAGGTTACTATATTTTATGTAACCAGTTTATGGTATCCTTCAGTGTATTTCATTTGTATTTGAGATCATACACTGAAGACTGTAGTGGAACCTTTCTATAATATGAAACATAATATCTATTTAGAATGTGTGTACATGCATTAACATCATTCACATGAGGACCGTATCTCTCGTCATCTATGAGTAAGATAGTAGTAGTAGTAGTAGTAGTGAGTAGTAGTGAGTAGAAGTAGAGGTGGTAGTAGTAGTAGTAAAGGTGGTAGTAGTAGTAGTAAAGGTAGCAGTAATAGTAGTAGTAGTAGTAAAGGTAGCAATAGTAGTAGTAGTAGTAAAAGTAGTAATAGTACTAGTAGTAAAGGTAGTAGTAGTAGTAGTAGTAAGGTACAGTGTAGTAGTAGTAGTAGTAGTAGTAAAAGTAGTAGTAGTAAAGGTGGTAGTAGTAGTAGTAGTAGTAGTAATAAAGGTAGCAGTAGTAGTAGTAGTAGTAGTAAAGGTAGCAGTAATAGGAATAGAATTAGTTTTAGAAATAATAGTAGTAGTAGTAGAAGTAATAGTACTAGTAGTAAATGTAGTAGTAGTAGTAGTAATAATAGTAGTAATAAAGATAGTAGAAGTAGAAGTAATAACAGTAGTAGTAAAAGGTAGTGGTACTAAAAGTAGTAGTAGTAAAGGTAGTAGTAGTAGTAGTAGTAGTAAAGGTAGTAGTAGTAGTAGTAGTAGTAGTAGTAGTAGTAATAGTAGTAAAGGTAGTAGTAGTAATAATAATAGTAGTAGAAAGATCAATGACCGTAATTTCATCAATCAGGTGGTCACTTAGCAGTTAAAGTATTTTAACACCGCCTCTCTTCTTCTTCTTTATCCATAAACAGTAACTAGCCTACATATGGTTTTGATGCAAGTCTGTCTGCTCTTTCTTGACCTCGAACATCTTCCTTTCCAGATCAGCAGATATATGTAAGATCCTGGAGGAGGTCACCATCTTCAATCTCAGATCAGTAGATTTATGTAAGACCCTGGAGAAGGTCCATATCTTCAATCCCAGATCAGTAGATATGTAGATCTGAGAGATCACATCTTAATCCAGATTGATGCATGTGCTAAGCGTGTAAGTCATGCGTTTGAGGCCTACCAAACAATGTGCAGTATCACGTTCTTGGCAAGATCAAACATATCACAAGTATTAAATGGTCAAGACGACAAGAAGAATCAGTTAGTAAAATTGTAGACCCTGGAGAAGGTCCATATCTTCAATCTCAGATCAGTAGATATATGTAAGATCCTGGAGAAGGTCCCATCTTCAATCTCAGATCAGTAGATAATGTAATCCTGGAAATCCATTCTCTCTCAGATCAGTAGATATGAGATCCTGAGAGGTCCATCTTCAATCTCAGATCAGTAGATATATGTAAGACCCTGGAGAAGATCACCCATTGTACGAGCTGCTCAGGGTCGGTGGTAGAAATCGGTTAAAGTGTGACAGGTCGAGGGTTGGTCGTACTGCAGAAACCACTCATAGAGTGGGACATCGAAGAGGATTTTCATCTAAACCAATCCCCGTCAGCTGCTAAATTGCAAGAGCTTGGATTGAAGATTTGAGTGACCAGAAAAGGAGAGCACAACAGGTTTATGGATAGGCTCATAAATCCACATTGGACTGGTATGGCTACTCGCTGGACGCTGCTGTTGATATTGTGAAGGAGATTAGAGCACCTATAGACGACTAGTCAGGAGTGCAATGAAGACATTATAAACTAAAACAGTCTACAAAGTATTAGCTTCCTCAAAAGTACATCTGGTTATCTCGACAGTACTAATGAGGTCGGCATTGTCACCGAGTCATTCATGTGTAAGAAAGAAATCTTAACACACATGACTAATCACCAAAATACAATGAAAATAGTCATATCACTCCATTAATCAATCATTCAAACTATCGATATCATCTACTTATACTGACAGTGGTCATCATCAATATTTCAAGACGTGAACTGAGCCGGACATGATAATTGACCATCTGAATAAAGTATCTTCGTCTATCTTTCTTTTCTCTAATTCTGTGTTGCCTTCACAGCGTCAGGATACAAAATGATTATAGAACGGGTTTTTGTGTGTGCTTCATAAACAGTGTTATTTCGTCGCATCTGTTATCTCTAAGGTCCACCATTTGCGTGTACGACCTTTTGTTTTGCAGCCACTGTATCGGAGTAACATTTCTCTTTGATACGCACTATCTGTTGGTAATAAAATATCACGTATGGTAACAAATATGTTATGATAACATTGACAGAAAATTATGTTTGTTTTTGTAAATGCAATAGAAATGTTTACATAAATGTTTACAGAAATGTTTACATAAAGCGCTAAATTTTTTGATGGATACGATTTTGTTATTTTTGAAGATGGTTTTTATTTTTTCAAAATATTTCATTATATTAAACTTACATTTCGATATAACAGAGTGGCTATAATTATGAAAGTGTATGTAAATGTGTGTAACTGAAATATAGATTGGTGACACAGATGTGTCTCACACACAACACGCTTAATGATAGTGTGCCACAAAATAAAACACGAGTGTGCATACAATGGAGATATGTCATGACTTGCATTTCTAGATGGAATGCCGTGATGAAAGAGAGTTGTCGGATATTTTACAAGCTTGCAGATCGATACGAGGTTAGTTGAGTACACGAAACTGTGGTTGAAATCCTATATCTATGTAGATCACTGATATTCAACGTTGTTATATATTGTGTGCATCTGAATAATCACTGTGGAGACGCGGGCGCCAAGAGACAATTGCAATAATTATACTAATAACAATAATATAGTAATATTAATCGTATAATAAATAAAAATAATAGCATATGAAACAAATACCGCCCCGTGCTGCCGGGCCTCTCAAAGGAGCAAAGAATAGTAACACTGCGACCTACAATCCATGTCGTAAGAGGCTGGGTGTGGAAGTGGTCTAGGTAAGCTACCTAGTAATAAAAAGCGTCTCAGAAATCGGATGTACTAGCCTGCTTCTAGGGGCATAACTGGCACAACGAACAATCGCTCTTTGGATCAGATCACAGATCATAGAGTGATTTAACAAGTGGTCGATATGGAACGCTTGAAGAAGAAGAAGAGAAGGGGCGCAACTGACTAATGACTGGGGAGGCGCAGGAGTCATGTAGCAATTACAAAGATAATAATAATAATAAATTAATATTAATAATAACATGAATATAAAAAATAACAGTAAAAGCTTTAATCCTGACTACAAGTATAATTTCTTTTTATATTACCTTTACAAAAGAAACTGAAACATACTATTATTTAGAAACACATGTTTTGTCCCTGATTATTCTTATAGCGTCAAAGCCTGAGGAATAAAAATCGGGCAGCAAGGACGTATCCATGGACGCAATGACTCCCGAGGTCACTGTTGGACATCACTTATGTAGATCCATTGTCTCATCACTTGGAGATGGACACCAGAAACAGGCGTGAAAAGTCTGGAACCTTGCCAGCTAGGATTAATGCTTGATAATCTAATGCCGAGTTCTAGATTCCAGAGAAAGAAACTTCTATTTTTAGAGACTTTGGCTTCATCTCACAAATCACGACGTCATTAAGTTCCAGACTACGGCTTCATCTCTCTCACACAGTTGCAGCTCAGAGCCCGTATGTTAGAATTACAACTTCATTACGTTGCATTTTTAAAAAAAAATGTGTATTCCATAAATAATATTAGAAAATGAATTCCATAAATAATATTAGAAAATGAATTCCATAAATAATATTAGAAAATGAATTCCATAAACAACTTACATTTTGTTTCTGCTGTGACGTAGAAGTTAGGTGCTTGTCTCTTGTGCCAAAGGTATCAGGTTCGCGCCCTCGTGAAGTTATCGGGATATTTATCCAGAGATCCCTGATCTCAGTGTAGGTAAGATCAAGTTTCTAGTCCTATCAGAGACAGACGATACAACGTAGGTCCCGTGTTCACTTTGAGCACATGAAAGAACTCTTGACAGTTCAAAAGCGAGAAGAGTAGGCTGGAAAGCCGCTGTCCGGGCAAAATTCATTAGAAACGATTTTTAAAAAAACAATTCCTACAAATATATCTTCACCATCTTTAAATTATATCGGGGACCCTCGCCGGTGCTACAGAGTGCTTTCATTGCAACTGAGATCATCCTGTGTAAGAAAGAGATTGGAGTACACATGGTTACTCACCAAAGTGCAATGATGATGGACCTAGCAATCAATCAATCAATCAATCGATGTAATATGCCAGCATTAGTTGGAAAATAACTAACGATATATATATATTACAGATTTGTGCAATGATATATATAACACAGGATATATACCAAGAGACTTGAAGACATCAGTATTCATACCACTACCCAAAAGCCCAAAGCACAGGAGTGCACAGACTATAGGACAATTAGCCTGATGAGCCACATAACAAAAATACTACTCAAGATCATACATGAAAGAATTAAAAACAAGATAGATATAGAAGTAGGAGAAGAACAGTTTGGCTTTAGAAAGAACAGAGGAACAAGAGAGGCAATACTTTGTATAAGACTACTCGCTGACAAGTATATAGAAGTGCAAAAAGTATCTACTTGTGTTTCATCGATTATAGCAAAGCTTTTGACAGAGTCCAACATGAAAAGCTAATCATATGTCTACAAGAAATAGGCCTAGATGGGGATGATATCAGACTAATAAGTAACATATACTGGGACCAGACAGCAATAATAAAATATGAAAATAGCTACTCTCCATACATAGACATAAAGAAAGGAGTGAGACAAGGATGCATACTGTCACCAAGCCTATTTAACATCTACACAGAGAAAATCTTCAAACAACTAGAGGGAATGCCAGGACTCAAGATCAATGGAAAAATAATAAATAACTTAAGATATGCAGATGACACAGTATTGGTAGCAGAAAATGAACAAGATCTACAAGAACTAGTGGACCAATTGGACAGAACTAGCAAGGAATATGGATTAGACATTAACATACAGAAAACAAAAACTATGGTAATCAACAAGGAAATGGAAAAACCTAAAATGAATATAAAAATACATGGAGAATTACTACATCAAGTAAAAAGCTTCTCATATCTCGGTCAGATGATAACAGATGATGGCAGATGTATAACATAAATTAAAAGAGAATAGGAATGGCCAAGGATAATTTCAATAGTATGAGAAAGTTACTGACATCCAAACAAATCACAAACAGGCTAAAAATTAGAATGATCAAATGCTATATATATCCTATATTAATGTATGGCTCGGAAATATGGACAATGAACAAGCAGTTAGAAGACAGAATTGATGCATTTGAGATGTGGATATATAGAAGAATAGGCAGAGTTTCATGGACAGAAAAACAGACAAATAAACAAGTTTTAGGAAAACTAGGCATGAAGAAACAATTATTAAGAGAAATAAAATTCAGACAAGTAAAGATTTTGGGCACATAAAAGGCATGACACCATGATAAAACATTTACTAGAGGGGAAAGTTGAGGGAGAAGAGCAAGAGGAAGACCGAGAGATAAGTGGGAAGGAAACTTTAGGAAATGGACAGGTTACAGTCTGGCAGTGTGCAACATCAAGGCGAAAGACAGAGGATGCTGGAGATTCATTGCAGCCAACCTTCGATGTGGAGACGGCACCTGATGATGATGATATATTTTCATTTTTCACCCTTCCTATGAGAGATTAGCTGACCCCAACTCTGATGGATTTAGAGTCAGGTACAGAAGACACTATGAAGACCGTCTGTTTGATATAATACTAACTAAATTGTCTATATGAGATTGACTTCATTGCACCGGGTTTCCACATATAGCTCTGCCCTTGTGTTTCCACATATAGCTCTGCCCTTGTGTTTCCACATATCGATCTGCCCTTGTGTTTCCCCATATAACTCTACCCTTGTGTTTCCACATATCGATCTGCCCTTGTGTTTTCCCATATAGCTCTGTCCTTGTGTTTTCCCATATCGATCAGTCCCTGTCAGCACGCCATATGTCGAGAGTCGTTGTTGCACAAAGCAGAAACTTTGTAGCTCCAGCAACATCCCTGACGATCTTATCAAAATATTACGCATGTGATTTGTTCACGATTCGAACCCCACAACTTTCAAAACAACATGCAAACACTTTAAGTACTTCACCATAGAAACCTCCCAACTATTAACTATGAACTTTTGACACACGTTATATATCCATTGTTGTTAATAGTCCATGTTAACTTTCTAATAATCTGTGCGAATTATAAATAATTCTCAGGGTAATCACTGTTGATAACTACATGTGTGAGAATAACTCATTCCAGACCAGTTTGTTAAGTAAATAAATAGATATCAGAAATTGAACACAACGCTAGTAATGGTCATGAAGAACATGCGTACTCTAAAATCCCAACCAATTCTACAAACCATCAGCACAAAGTTCAACTTTACAGCTTGAATTTGTTAACACGACGCCATTAATTCAGTTCATATGTTTATTTTATTTTGTGAAGTATGCATTTGTTGACTGCTGCTCTATGGGAAGAAGCGGGGCGGGGAGGAATCCAATATCAACAGTTTACCGGGCTTTTTGGCTAAGATCACATCGTAGTGTCCACTTGTTTACGGACATAGGGTTGGAGCTTTCATAGAGAAATAGTCAACTAATTACATTTAAACAAATTCCAAGCAGCTCTCAATGAACGACGATCTCTGAGTTTTTACACATTCAATTGTAACTGGGTCCAGCCTCTGCAGCACTACCGGGTATGTGCCCATAAAAAAAACAATCTGTCAATATTGCGTCATTTGGCTTATTGAAGATCATTCTACAAACAACAGTGCCTGGAGAAGTAAGCAATATTATAATCTGTCCATTAATTCGTGAGCACGTTTGAAATTGATTTTCTCGAAAACTACCTGTTGTATCTCAGTGATTTTTTGCATGCAGCCTTAGAATATTCATGACGCTAAAATAAAGCTAACCAGTAGTCCATAGATGCTACGGATTTTGCACATCGGCGAATTCCTTTGATCTTTTATGACAATTGCAAATACGGGGCTCAAATTTTAGATTTTACAGTATCCTAGAATTTGTCCATGTCAATTCTATTCATAGGTGTATCTCCATATTAACTTGATAGGTCAAGTAATTAAGTGTGTTGCCCTTTATGTGCAATCGTGAACTTGGATACAATATGCAACAGTTAGTCCTCCCTTCGGTCACCATTAGACCCCAGGGTGTCTTAACTTCACCACAAATTGTATGATGGTAGACGCATTTGGATATGGAAATGTATACGTTGCTATTTCTCAGTCTGTAATCAAAATATGATTTGTATCATCCCGAATCTGACGATTCCATGAGGTTGATAATTGTTACTGGCTGGACAAATTGTAATCCATCTCGGTGCCAGTACTCGTCTTCCTCTCGGAGCACATGTTCAACACACTTCTTCCAGAACTGCATGTCTATCATTGAGAAGGACTCACGTGTCAGAACTTCAACATCACACATTTTAAACGTCCTGTTCTGTTCGGTAACTTGCCCTTTTACTTTAGCCCAGACAAGCTCTATCGGATTGAACATGACATGGAGGTAGTCGCAAAGACGTGTGGCCGTATTCCGCAATGATTTTGTCAATATGAAACACCTTTGTCTTATTTGTCATCCTCACCAGGTGCAACAACTCGGGTTTCAAATATGTATCATCGAAGCTGACATTTTCCTTAGCAAGCCAAGTCCTAATTTGATCTTTTGTATTTGATGCAGTTGGTTCTTTGTCTTCCGCTGATACTGCGTTGTGGTAGGATGCATTATCCATTACCAAGCATGATGGTCTGTTTAGAATTGGAAGTAGATCTTTCTCCATCCAGTGCCTGAAAATATGTCCATTCATTTCTGTGTGGTAGTCCCTACCGTCGGTACTTTTGATTGGAAAATAAGTCCAGCGTCATGGACAAGACCTTCTGCACTGCTTCCTGCATGTGTTAGTATAATACGCTGGCCTTTGCTGCTTGGTATTTTCTTTTCTGTTCACCGTCTACTGATTGCCATTCTTTAGCATTGGTGTGGTGAGCATTGACCCAGGATTCGTCCAAATATACAATATCATAGCCTTGCCTCCGCCGCTCACGGATCTGCCTCAGGTATTTACTTCGGGCAGCAATTAAATGTGGCTTTTCACAAATAATATTCCTGCCGCCTATATTTTTCTGAAGGTGAAGACGGCGGCTCTTATAATTTATCATAGAGTACCTTTAGAAATGTCTATGCTGCAATCTGATTGCAGTTTTAATTTCAGTTTCCTGAGAGTAACAAGTTGATTTGTCGCAAACATTTTCAAGAGCTCCCGTCTTATGACATCTATGTCAAAGTCGTCAATTGTTCTTTTCCGTCCTTGCTTGACATTAGTGCACTTTGTGTCCTGTTTAATCCATCGGGAAAAGGATTCTCTATTCAGACCAAGCGCCAGTTGAGCTCGTTTCTCAGGGTTATGAATATCGCAATATAGATGACCTCTCTTAGATTCCCTACGGAAGTGTTGGTATAGTAAAACTGTAACCTTCTTCATTGTTATAAATGTGCACTTCAGACTCATTATGAATGTGATATCAATGTCAGTTTTGATAAGCCAACAAATATGATACAATAGCTTCATACAAATAGCGAGATACGCCTATAACTATACAACGGTATCCCAATTATAACGTCATATGCTTTCCGCTTTCAAAGTCGACTGGGTTAGGTGCACGGGATTTCGTGAAATTGTTGTAAACTCACGATATTTATATGTTACCATAATGTATTTTTAGAACAACTCGTCTGTGTACCGTAGATCTGTTACTATTGTGTACAATCCGGTGAGGTTGATTTTAATATAACCTGAAGAAGAAATATTTCAAACTACATCAAATTTTCTTGGGAAAAAAAATATTTCTCTAGCGTCATGGATATTCTAAGGCTGCTTGCAAAAAATCACTGAGATCCAACAGGTAGTTTTCGAGAAAATCAATTTAAAAAATGCTCACGAATTAATGGACAGACTATAACATAATTATAAATGAGTAGATAGTGCCAAGGTACGGTAGAGAGTCAACATCTGAGTTGATAGCCAAAACCAACAACATAGATTTGTGGAGATCCATGATCGCATACGCTAGCCGGCATGGCACCTGATGATGATGAGTGCCAAGGCAATCGTTAATGTTCCATTATATATTGATCCACTAATTTTAACAATAACTAAAGTAAACGCGAGCGACGGTGTCGTCTTTTATCGCCACTGTTGTGTGTGTGTACAAGTGATTGTAGAGTCCAACTTTGGCACATACCAGAGATGAGAAATTGATGTCCATTGTTGCAGTTATGAATGTTGGATGTTCAGTCACTTAGGACAGCGTGTTTCCATAATTTCAGCGTTGTGACGATTCTCAGGGACCGCATATCTAGCTAGTGTTGCAAACTCACCACATTAAACAGTTAGCTCAAGACATTCCTATGAGATGATTTCGTTATTAAATCTTATAGGAGACGATCTTCATTGAATCATAATATTGTTTCTTCTGTCCATCGTGCGGTAGTTCGTTCTTTCTGAACTTGTTGTATAACAGTTGCATTGGGATACATTAATTAAACATGAGAACAACGTATTCAACCCGTATCACTTAGACTTTAGGCAGCAGCATGTGAATGAATGATAACAATGATAATGATGTTGGTGGTGATGATAACTTATATATTTTCATGACAACTAGTATTAAGATTTCAGGCAAGATTTGACTGTTTTAGAAATATATATATCTTCTACAGTTATATAATCATACTTATTTTTTTTTAAACTAATGAAGAATCAATGTTTCTACTTGAATATACACTTTATATCTCACCAGTATGTTACTTTCATGCTGGCGGTGGCGATAATGGTAGCTGATGTCTGAACCACTATCAGTTCTAATATTCTCATATATCTTTTTAACGTCGCTACACTTTCTATAATTTCTTTGTCGTCCGCTCTCTCGACTACCGTTGATTTGACCCTTTGCCAAGGTTCGTCCTTAGGTTGAAAGGAGTGTGCCTTGGCTTAAAGATGATTTAGTCCCCTACATACGTCCTTAGGTTGAAAGGAGTGTGCCTTGGCTTAAAGATGATTTAGTCCCCTACATAACAGATAAATAAAACATCATATTTTCCAAATCAAATTTTCTCATAAGATACACAAACTTTTATCATTGTATTATGTTCAGGATGAAATTACTCTGATGTAAACTGATGTAAATCTCCAAGTGCTAGCAACGAACCGCATTATATGGAGATCTAAAACCTCTGCCCTATGTGCCGCCTTTGGCACGAAAGGAACAAACAAACTAACTAACTAACTAACTAATATGTTTCATATTGTTAATGTTCTTTCTCAGCTCGTTTACCTGTATCCATAAGTAACATTAGTCTATTCAGCACACAAAGACAATCGTGACGATTTATCACTGTCAGTTTGTTATTTCTCCACGTATCTACAAATCGATAACCTGCACAGAAGCTGTGTAAGTGATCGTGTTGCTGTATCTGACAATTCTGTCAAAACCGTTTGTTTGGTTCAAACTTATGACACATAGAGTCCGGCTGGTTGGTCGTTCTAGAATTTCCCGCTGGAATGATGTTACTGGCTGATGTAAATGTACTGATGCCTTGAAACCAACAAAGATATTTAAAAATAAACCTATTTACTGGTCCTGCCAATAGAACTGAAAACAGCATGGCTGTTCTTTGACCAACATTTCAGCTGCATAAAGGAAAATACAGAGGAAAACTATAAATTGCATTGTGAGTTTCAAAACGACATCAGTCCCAAAACGTTGAAATGTTCCTCATCAATTCAGAAAAAAAGGACAAAGCCTATTTATGCTCTTCCGCTCAGATCACATACAGTTCTATTGCATGGCTGAAAGATGATCATAAAGTAAATACATTCAGTTCAAAAAGAACTCTGACATATATCTGGACTTGCTAGATCAGGTACATCAAACAATAAATGTCGTCCTAAATTCATTTCGTCTAAAGTTTATTTAAACAATATATAAATGCAATTTTTCTATATATTTCGTCCTAAATTTATTTTAAATATAAATCACTTCCTATATATTTCGTCCTAAATGTATTAAAAAAAGATATAATGACTTTCCTATAATTCGTAGATTTATAAAAAGGTGCCTTGAACATTTTTATAAATTGAGACTAACATCTGGACTACTGAATGCATTGCCTAGGTGTCTAAAATCTGAAGCACAGTCTCCCTTCGGAAAACCACCAATCACAAAAAAGTAATTAGACTCTGCTCGATCATAACGATATGCAAAGAGAAGAAAGAGAAAGAATCATTCCTAAACACTTGTTCTGTTTGCTAGATATCAAGAACATTCAAACACTTGTTCTGTTTGCATATATTATTCAGAACATTCTAAACACTTGTTTATTTTTGTCAAAATATAATATTCCAAGAACTTTCTATATATTTGTTCTTATGTATATAATTTTAGAACATTTCCTAAACTTGATTTGTAGATATAATTCAGAACATTTCCTTTTATAATATTCAGAACATCTCTAAACACTTGTTCTGTATGTCATATATATTCAAGTAACATTTCTAACACTTGTCTGATGCACATATATCCAAAAATTCTAAACACTTGTTCTGTATGCATAAATATATCCAAAGAACATTCTAAACACTTGTTCTGTATGCATATATATTCCAAGAACATTCTAAACACTTGTTGTATGCATATATATCCCAAGAACATTCTAAACCTGTGTTCTGTATGCATATATATTCCAAGAACATTTCTAAACACTTGTTTTGTATGCATATATATTCCAAGAACATTTCTAAACACTTGTTCTGTATGCATATATATATTCCAAGAACATTTCTAAACCTTGTTTTGTTTGCTATATATATTCCAAGAACATCTCTAAACCTGTGTTCTGTATGCATATATATTCCAAGAACATTTCTAAACACTTGTTCTGTATGCATATATATTCCAAGAACATTTCTAAACACTTGTTTTGTATGCATATATATTCCAAGAACATTTCTAAACACTTGTTCTGTATGCATATATATTCCAAGAACATCTCTAAACACTTGTTTTGTATGCATATATATTCCAAGAACATCTCTAAACCTGTGTTCTGTATGCATATATATTCCAAGAACATCTCTAAACCTGTGTTCTGTATGCATATATATTCCAAGAACATCTCTAAACCTGTGTTCTGTATGCATATATATTCCAAGAACATCTCTAAACACTTGTTCTGTATGCATATATATTCCAAGAACATTCTAAACCTTGTTCTGTATGCATATATATTCCAAGAACATTTCTAAACACTTGTTCTGTATGCATATATATTCCAAGAACATTTCTAAACACTTGTTCTGTATGCATATATATTCCAAGAACATTTCTAAACACTTGTTCTGTAGCATATATATATTCCAAGAACATTCTAAACCTTGTTCTGTATGCATATATATTCCAAGAACATTTCTAAACCTGTGTTCTGTATGCATATATATTCCAAGAACATTTCTAAACACTTGTTCTGTATGCATATATATTCCAAGAACATTTCTAAACACTTGTCTGTATGCATATATATTCCAAGAACATTTCTAAACCTGTGTTCTGTAAGCATATATATTCCAAGAACAACTCTAAACCTGTGTTCTGTATGCATATATATTCCAAGAACATTTCTAAACCTGTGTTCTGTTGCTATATATATTCCAAGAACATCTCTAAACACTTGTTCTGTAAGCATATATATTCCAAGAACATCTCTAAACCTGTGTTCTGTATGCATATATATTCCAAGAACATTTCTAAACCTGTGTTCTGTATGCATATATATATTCCAAGAACATCTCTAAACACTTGTTCTGTATGCATATATATTCCAAGAACATTTCTAAACACTTGTTCTGTATGCATATATATTCCAAGAACATCTCTAAACACTTGTCTGTATGCATATATATTCCAAGAACATCTCTAAACCTGTGTTCTGTATGCATATATATTCCAAGAACATCTCTAAACACTTGTTCTGTATGCATATATATTCCAAGAACATTTCTAAACCTTGTTCTGTATGCATATATATTCCAAGAACATTTCTAAACACTTGTTTTGTATGCATATATATTCCAAGAACATTTCTAAACACTTGTTTTGTATGCATATATATTCCAAGAACATTTCTAAACACTTGTTCTGTATGCATATATATTCCAAGAACATTTCTAAACACTTGTTCTGTATGCATATATATATTCCAAGAACATTTCTAAACCTGTGTTTTGTATGCATATATATTCCAAGAACATTTCTAAACACTTGTTCTGTATGCATATATATTCCAAGAACATTTCTAAACACTTGTTCTGTATGCATATATATTCCAAGAACATTTCTAAACCTGTGTTCTGTAAGCATATATATTCCAAGAACATCTCTAAACCTGTGTTCTGTATGCATATATATTCCAAGAACATCTCTAAACCTGTGTTCTGTTTGTATATATATTCCAAGAACATTTCTAAACACTTGTTCTGTATGCATATATATTCCAAGAACATCTCTAAACACTTGTTCTGTAAGCATATATATATTCCAAGAACATTTCTAAACCTGTGTTCTGTATGCATATATATATTCCAAGAACATTTCTAAACCTGTGTTTTGTATGCATATATATTCCAAGAACATTTCTAAACACTTGTTTTGTATGCATATATATTCCAAGAACATTTCTAAACACTTGTTCTGTATGCATATATATATTCCAAGAACATCTCTAAACACTTGTCTGTATGCATATATATTCCAAGAACATTTCTAAACCTGTGTTCTGTAAGCATATATATTCCAAGAACATTTCTAAACCTGTGTTCTGTAAGCATATATATTCCAAGAACATTTCTAAACCTGTGTTCTGTATGCATATATATTCCAAGAACATTTCTAAACACTTGTTCTGTATGCATATATATTCCAAGAACATTTCTAAACCTGTGTTCTGTTTGCATATATATTCCAAGAACATTTCTAAACACTTGTTCTGTATGCATATATATTCCAAGAACATTTCTAAACACTTGTTCTGTATGCATATATATATTCCAAGAACATTTCTAAACACTTGTTCTGTATGCATATATATATTCCAAGAACATTTCTAAACACTTGTTCTGTATGCATATATATTCCAAGAACATTTCTAAACCTGTGTTCTGTATGCATATATATTCCAAGAACATTTCTAAACCTGTGTTCTGTAGCATATATATTCCAAGAACATCTCTAAACCTTGTTCTGTATGCATATATATTCCAAGAACATTTCTAAACCTGTGTTCTGTATGCATATATATTCCAAGAACATTTCTAAACACTTGTTCTGTATGCATATATATTCCAAGAACATTTCTAAACACTTGTTCTGTATGCATATATATATTCCAAGAACATTTCTAAACACTTGTTCTGTATGCATATATATATTCCAAGAACATTTCTAAACCTGTGTTCTGTAGCATATTTTATTCCAAGAACATTTCTAAACCTGTGTTTTGTATGCATATATATTCCAAGAACATTTCTAAACACTTGTTCTGTATGCATATATATTCCAAGAACATTATAAACACTTGTTCTGTATGCATATATATTCCAAGAACATTTCTAAACCTGTGTTCTGTAAGCATATATATTCCAAGAACAACTCTAAACCTGTGTTCTGTATGCATATATATTCCAAGAACATTTCTAAACCTGTGTTCTGTTGATATATATTCCAAGAACATTTCTAAACACTTGTTCTGTATGCATATATATTCCAAGAACATCTCTAAACCTGTGTTCTGTATGCATATATATTCCAAGAACATCTCTAAACCTGTGTTCTGTATGCATATATATTCCAAGAACATCTCTAAACCTGTGTTCTGTATGCATATATATTCCAAGAACATTTCTAAACACTTGTTCTGTATGCATATATATTCCAAGAACATTCTAAACACTTTCTGTATGCATATATATTCCAAGAACATCTCTAAACCTGTGTTCTGTATGCATATATATTCCAAGAACATCTCTAAACACTTGTTCTGTATGCATATATATATTCCAAGAACATCTCTAAACCTGTGTTCTGTATGCATATATATATTCCAAGAACATTTCTAAACCTGTGTTCTGTAAGCATATATATTCCAAGAACATTTCTAAACCTGTGTTCTGTAAGCATATATATTCCAAGAACATCTCTAAACCTGTGTTCTGTATGCATATATATTCCAAGAACATTTCTAAACACTTGTTCTGTATGCATATATATTCCAAGAACATTTCTAAACACTTGTTCTGTATGCATATATATTCCAAGAACATTTCAAACACTTGTTCTGTAGCTATATATATTCCAAGAACATCTCTAAACCTGTGTTCTGTAAGCATATATATTCCAAGAACATTTCTAAACCTGTGTTCTGTAAGCATATATATTCCAAGAACATTTCTAAACCTGTGTTTTGTATGCATATATATTCCAAGAACATTTCTAAACACGTGTTCTGAAATGCATATATATTCCAAGAACATTTCTAAACACTTGTTCTGTATGCATATATATTCCAAGAACATTTCTAAACCTGTGTTCTGTATGCATATATATTCCAAGAACATCTCTAAACCTGTGTTCTGTATGCATATATATTCCAAGAACATTTCTAAACACTTGTTCTGTATGCATATATATTCCAAGAACATCTCTAAACACTTGTTCTGTATGCATATATATTCCAAGAACATCTCTAAACCTGTGTTCTGTATGCATATATATTCCAAGAACATCTCTAAACCTGTGTTCTGTATGCATATATATTCCAAGAACATCTCTAAACACTTGTTCTGTATGCATATATATTCCAAGAACATCTCTAAACACTTGTCTGTATGCATATATATTCCAAGAACATCTCTAAACCTGTGTTCTGTATGCATATATATTCCAAGAACATCTCTAAACCTGTGTTCTGTATGCATATTTTATTCCAAGAACATCTCTAAACCTGTGTTCTGTATGCATATATATTCCAAGAACATTTCTAAACACTTGTTCTGTATGCATATATATATTCCAAAAATTAGTTCTATGTTTAATGACAACAATCAAGTTGGGCAGAACATCATGTCGCATCCGATCATCCGAGTGCATCGTAAAATTGAAATCTCATATTCGAAATTGTTCTCTAACAAATAAAATATGTCTTCTGTAAGGATATGCTGTAATTGGATTGACAAAACTCCAAGATTATGTACTCCCGTTGTTATTTTATCCTATTATAGGCTATAATACGATCTGTAAAACATTCTTTTACAAAGCCCCCTCTGAAGCCCCTTAAGGACTGTTTAAAAATGTCCAATTCCTCCTTAGTCAGAATGTGTCATCACTAGTCGTGTTTAGTATAATAGTAGAAATTATGTCCAATAGTGAATGAAATGGATTTTGCATTAAATTTATTGCAGATGATAATATGCTGAATAGTGAACTGATTTCATACTAGTAGTGTAAAGAAGAGACCAGTTGTGATAATGAAGACATTACGAACAAACTGAGTACAACATGAGAAATGAATTTCACCAGAAAACAACAAATTATATGGTTCAGCCACATAAGCAAATTACCAACAGTCTGTTTCAAAGGGCAATGCTAATCCGATACAAGGCAAAAAGTGGTCCATGCAAACGTTAGTCCACAGAAATAACAAAGACAATGAAAGACACAGGGAAAGACACAAGAGTCCGTTATAAAAATATCTTCTATCTTGAAGCTGTGATGCAAAACAAGATTAGAGAAAGAAGATAAATAAAGGGATATTATTAACATCCCAAATGGATAATGAGAAATTAATAATGACAGTTCAAGAAACAAGAAAAAATAAAGAGTTATAACTCAATGGGAACAATACAAAAGTAATGACATACGATAAAACAAACACATATATTTATCACGTTAGAATCGGGAAATATCAATGATTAGGCATAGAACGAAAAATATTTTTTAGTAATTATAAAAACAAAAAAACTTCAACTTCAATTTACTTGTTTAAAAATTTTTTTAACTACAGATTAAGTTGACTATCTCTTACATAGAGTGACAAATTACATATGTGACATATATCTTACATGCTGTGACAAATTATATATGTTCTGTTCAATATACGTGTTACAGAAGAATTATCAGTATACAATCGACAGAGAGAATAAATAGATACGTCCAGGAAGAACTCAGAGAATCAACGATAACTGAATGATGCTACAAATAATAATGAGAAAAATGAAGTATTTTTTCACATAGACAATGATATAAAGTGTTGGAGAAGATCATTATGGAAGGAGGTATCCCGGCAAGAAGAAGAAGAGGGAGTCCACGGAGAATATAGATTCAGGATGTAAATGATGATTTGAACATAACGGCTGCAGAGTCGGGACAGATGACCTATCATAAAAAAGACAGATTGCGAAGTTCTATTAGGGTAAGAAACTTCTGATCAGGACAAGATATTTGATAATGAAGATCTCCAAGTTACTTTCTTCTGTAAGTGTTTAAGGATTACATTAATCTTTACCTTTTTTCTCTCTTGTCCTTTTCTGCGTTTTTGTCGATAGGCGTAGCGGGATTAACTGATGATCGCTTTCCGATATATTGCGCTCTAGGTCGCTTGATATGCTGTGATATTGAGGAGTTTTAAGCTGCCTGTAACTCCATCAATCCATCTTTTTCATTAACAATCTAAATAATTTAGAATAAGAACAATAACATTTGATATGTCTAAAAAGAATCATTGAAAACATTAATATTTATTTACGGCAGTCACTATCCTGACATAGGCAGGTCAAGCTGCTAAGACTTTATCTTGCGTGACAACGGTCATGGGTTCGAATCCGAATGCGTCGTTCTGTTCAAGCGTGCATTTTTTTTTACAAAGAACCATAGGATTGTTGCCGAAGGTACGAAGTTTGTACTTTATGCAATACTTTCGGAAGGTGGCGTGCCATTTCTGCGGAGAGGGACCGAGCCATATGAGGTAAAACTCGATGCAATGAAGTCAATCCTACGTCAAGGATTGACAGAAAGAAAGCTATTTATGGATTTCTCTTGAATAAAAGTTAGAATCATCGTCATCCCCTACTCACCTCGACACTTTAGATGAGGTAAACATCGAAAGAGAAGAAGAAGATAAAAAGATGACGACATAGCATATTCACATATAGCAAACGCAATAAGCGATACATTGTTACTGTAACAATAAAACCTGATAATTTATATGCAATGAGGTGTACAGTTATACACACATACAAGATTATGTACATATTAAGAAGCCTCTTTTATATTTGTCTCATTTGCTCACGCCTTCTTGACTACCACTATAGTATGTCTATTATATATAGGTAAATTATTGTATCGATATAAGGGAAGACTGCAGTAAAACTATATAGCAATGACAAAACACGTAAAACAAAGTATTGTAGTTTTGAAAATAGCAAAAACAATAACAATACAGAGCTTTGTTTAGTTCTTTTGTATTTTGTAAATCTACAGTACTTTGTTTTTTAAATTATTGTATACAATATTGTATGTAAAGGAACCACTGTTGCATATCTCGATTTATATTAGGTGAATACTGTGCTGGCTAGTATTATTTTTACCGTCGGCACACGATGAGTGATTTGGTCTCCATCTTTACTTTTCAGTGCTTTTACTGGTACCCAATTAGGCTGGTTCAACCTCAGAGCCGTTACGTTCGGAAAAATATATTCCACTCTCACTATGGAGTTGAACCCGGACCACACGCCTAAGAATCTAGTTCAGTACCAACTACGCTACTGCGGATCTCATATAATCTTAGATAAATTGTTTCATTCGTTTATTATGTCATATGTGATAAATTACTAGATTTACATATCTATGCAGTATGTTATAAATTTCTTCATTTACTTCTGTGTAATATGTAATAAAGTATTTGATGCTTTTGAAGTAAAATATCTTATTTTTCTGAATACATTACTAGTTTAATATATGTCACTCATTCAAATAATGAACCACATATCACATACTTGGTAGCGAGACAGTAGGCATGACATTTGCTTATGAATATAGAGAATATGATTAGCATTTAAGAAGACATTGCAACAACGATGAACTATTTGTAAGACATATGCTGTGTTTAAGTCTTAGATGAAATTATCTCCAACACAAAAATATCAGAATGAGAGTTATACAGCGATATATAAAACCAATACTGATATAAGGATGCGAGTCAAGGACAATCAACATATATATATGTGGCTTTTCCTTTACAGGATATAGTCATCAACAACAGTAAACAAGTCGTTGATTTTCTAGGCACCACTTATACGTTCAGTAGTTTGCCATCGCTCTCTGAACAATAAACATACAGATCGAAAAATCTCGGCAGAATATAGTTTATGAAATGGGATATTTCATTTCGATATTCTCGCCATATTGCTGCAACTATTATAGTTTTATAGAAGAATGATGAGAATCCCATGGACTGCTAAAATGACTAATGTGGAGGTGCTGAATGAGGTCAAGACAGAAAGCTTATCTTCAATATAAGAAAGATGCAGTCATCATTTTTCGGGGCATGTGATGAGGAGGGGAGGTTTAGAACACATTGAACTGGTCAAATCGAAGGGAAACGAGACAGAGAAAGACAGAGAGAGACAGTTTTGGATAGTCTGACTTCATGACACTTAAGAGCGCCAACATCTGAGATTATAGCAAACACCAGAGGCAGAGATTTGTGGAGATCCATGACCGCCTACGCCAGCCGGCACGGCACGGCACCTGATGATGATGATGATGACGTAATTACCTCAGCACATGATTCAAGATCTTACTCGACATTATCTCGCAAGAAAGAACAATTTTACTCGACACTATCTCGCAAGAAAGAACAGTTTTACTGGACACAATCTCGCAAAATAGAACAGTTTTCTAAAGCCAGTTTAAACATATAAATCTCCTGTTCATCTTAGATCTTCTCGTAAAGTTAACAGACCATAAATAAAGATGGGAATATAAAGAAACCAAACATGATACTTCCGTAAGTCTGGATAAAGGTGTATACGTTTACATAATTAAAATATGGAATGTCAAGAAGAGATTACAACAACAACAAAAATAAGTAGAAAGGTTGTATGCCGTTTCTCAAGTAGATTCAGTACTCGCCAGGAAGACAATAGATTCAGTTATAATTTAGTGTATCTAATTTTGCTTCTTCTCTCCTCTTCTCCTTTTTCTTCTCTCTCTCACTCTTTCTCTCTCTCTTTCTTTCTCTCTCTCTCTCTCTCTCTCTCTCTCTCTTTTTCTTTCTCTCTCTCTCACTCTTTCTCTCTCTTTCTTTCTTTCTCTCTCTCACTCTCTCTCTCTTTCTCTTCTTTCTCTCTCTCTCTCTCTCTCTCTTCTTTCTTTCTCTCTCTCACTATCTCTCTCTCTCTTTCTCTCTTTTTCTTTCTCTCTCTACTCTTTCTCTCTTTCTTTCTTTCTCTCTCTCACTCTCTCTCTCTCTCTTCTCTTTTCTTCTCTCTCTCTCTCTCTTTCTCTCTCTTTCTTTCTTTCTCTCTCTCTCTCTCTCTCTCTCTCTCTCTCTCTCTTTTCTTTCTCTTCTTTCTCTCTCTCTCACTCTCTCTCACTCTCTCTTCTCTCTAACTCTCTCTCTACTCTCTCTCACTCTCTTCTCTCTTGCTCTGTCTCTTCTTTCTATTTTCTCTCTGTTTTCTCTCTCTGTCTTTCTCTCTCTGTCTGTCCTCTCATTTTCTCTCTGTTTTCTCTCTCTGTCTTTCTCTCTCTGTCTGTCCCTCTCTATTTTTCTCTCTCTCTCCTTGTCTTTCGCTTTCTCTCATTCTGCAAGAAAATACCAGAAATTACTGATGCCGTTTGTGAAATAAATGAGTACTCACGAAGCAGACAATAGATCCCACAGTTACAATTTGGGCTGTCCTAGTTTGTTTCTTCTCTTTCTCTCTCTCTTTATCTCTGTCTTTAGCTGTCTCTATCTCTGTATTTGTCTCTCTCTCTATCTTTCTCTCTTTTCTCTCTTTCTCTCTCTATTTTCTGTCTTTTTCTCTATCTGTCTTTGTCTTTCTCTCTCTCTCTCTCTCTCTATGAGTCTTTCTCTCTCTTCGTCTCTCTCTTTCTCTCTCTTTCTCTGGTTTCTTTAAATGAAGTCAATTTTAAGATAAAGAAAGTATAAGGAATGGTAAATACCCGCAACAAAGAAAGAAAGAAATATCGTACACTAATGTCATATTCAAAACAAGATTAACCAAGTATTGTTATATTCAGTAATTACTGAAAATTCTCTCTACCTATCATCTGTCATATTTTGTTTATGTTTCAAACTAACAGTAGCTATTCTCTAGATAACTTTAATTTGATGCAACAACTATATTTTGACATTTGAATGGTGTTCTGTTGTCTTGTTTTGTAAGCATGTACTTTCAGTTATCAGTTATATGAGGACTTTCAGTATAGCACTCCGAACATGTCCATAGGTGCTCCGATCTCCGTCTCAACAAATCCGGCAGCGTCCAGCGACCCAACACGCCAGTTCGATGTTGATTAATCAATCTCTTTGCATATTTAGTATGTCGTTCTGTTCAGGCTGCACTAATATTGACACCTATCTCTTTCAATCTGGTCAGCGAGTGGATTCACAGCCCTGAAACTCCTCTGTTCGGAAAGACTCTCAATGCGTGAAAAATGTCATTTCGATCCATGGCAGCTCCCTCTGATATTGTAGCCCAACCAGCCAATCTATCAGCTTGTTCATTACCCCTAACTCCTGCGTGCCCAGGGCCTAAAATGCCGGTGATTTCTCTGATCATTGTCTGTACTAGTACCTCCACCCAGTTTCGTCTCACCATTCCTGATTCGACTTTACGAATCATGCTCATGGAGTCACTGAGTATGAAAACACGAGAGTAGTTGTGAGATATCAACCATTTCACCACCTCCGTAACCGCACGTACTTTCCTTGCAGGTAGACGATGTAATAACATCTACTGGGCATGGCATGAGCTCTTCCAGTAACTAGTACTGCATGTTTCTATCATTTGTTTATGTATGTGTTTCAAAATGTTTAACATATACACTTGTATAATATACAACTAATTGACTTGGTATTATTGATTGTTCTGTCATTGTTATAACTCTCCAGACAGTCTTCTTATTCACCATGTCTGCGCCCGTGTGATGCTGGGGACATCAAGCGGAGCAAAGAATAGTAACACTGTGACCTACAAAGCATGTCGTAAGAGGCAACTGATGTAGGGGCCTAGGTAAACTATCCAAATAAATAATAAGCGTCACATAAATCGCATGTGATGGCCTACTTGTAGGGGCATAACTGACACAGCGTGCAATCGTTCTTATGCTCAGATCACATACAAATCACAAAGAGACAGTGCAAACACCAGAAACATACACATCACAATCAGTGGTCGATTTAGGACGTTTGAAGAAGAAGAAGTGTTTATATTTAACAACGTAACTAAAACTGGCTGATGTTACAAATAAGAAAGAGATAATTGAGATATTTTGAACATATAAAAAGACATGAAGGGCAGGAGAAGACCATCATGGAAGGAGGCATACCGGCAAAAAGAAAAAGAGGAAGACAACGGAGAAGATGGATTCAGGATGTATCTGATGGTTTGAACATGACGGCTGCAGAAGCAGGACATACAAAACCTATTGTCTGTATGAGAGAGAGAAGTTCAGAAACTGTTGGGTGGCAAGAGTTCTGTTCAGACAATTTTTTGATGATGATGAGTGATACAAAACCTATTGTCTGTTGAGACAAAGAGGTCAGTACAAAACCTATTGTCTGTTGAGACAAAGAGGTCAGTACAAAACCTATTGTCTGTTGAGACAAAGAGGTCAGTAAAAAATGAATATAGTGTGTATGTTCTGTGATACGAAATAGACACATGCTTGTATAGCTTGGTAAATGTTCCGAATTCTAGGGACTGTGTGCCTAATGGGTTACGCCCTTGTCATGCGTTCGGAAAGTCGTGAATCCAAATTCGCACAGCGCAATTATGTTCATGGATGCATTTTTTTCTAGAGATCACTAGGATTGTTGCCGGTGCTACGGATATTGTGCCTTGTTCAATACTCTCCGCAGGTGGCGTGTCAGTTCTGCAGAGAGGGACCGGACCATATGGGGTAAAACCAGGGGCAGTGAAGTTAATCCTTCGGTTTTAAATCTCCTTTTTATGAAAAATGTCAAAAAATAACGTGACATTGTAAACAATAAGATAATAATGGAAAGAACAAAGAAACATCAGTATAACAAGACTTACTAAAGAGAGAATGAGGTGGATATAACACTTATTATGAAGACCAGATGATAGTATAGTAATAGTGAATTTGTTCTGTAATGTAGGCTTAGAGAGAACCAAAGTAATACAAACATTATAAGGAAGACATCTGAAATATATGTTATGATACCTTCGTTACAAGGCATGGAACAACGTGTAGCCGCATGGGAAATATAGCAGACGATAGAAATACTGAGGTATGTTTGTTGAAGAATTAAGATACAGAAGAGACTGTACATGGATGGATAAATAACTAGTTCTACAGACAGAAAGTGAAGTATGTAGGTAGACAGATGAACAGACAGAGAGACATAGAGGTAGATAGGAAGACAGAAAGTTATGCTAGCAGATAGACTAGCAGACATGCTAACAAATAGGCTAGCAAACAGGCTAGCAAACAAACAGACAGACATATATATATATATGAAGGGTGCAATCAGCACGTTGGTAGGTCGGTAGGTAAACATATAGACAGAATGACATATAGATAGACAGAAAGACAGACAGACATGCTACCAGACAGACTAGCAGACAGACTAGCAGACAAAGTAGCAGACATGCTAGCAGATAGAGTAACAGACAGGCTAGCAGACAGAGTAGCAGACATGCTAGCAAACAGGCTAAGAGTAACAGACAGGCTAGCAGACAGAGTAGCAGACATGCTAGCAAACATGCTAGCAATTATGGTAGCAAACATATTAACAGACAGACATATATGAAGGGTGCAAGCAATACCTAAACATACAGACATATATGAAAGGTGTAAGCAACACCTAGACATACAGACATATATAGAGAGTGCAAGTGAATGTAAATATATATTTGATCTGGTCACCTTCATCAAGACTACATCAACATTTTAGTCACAGAAATAATTTCTGATGACAAACGTTTGTATAGAGAAATCTAATTTTCTTTATTTTGAGTTATCTCCACCTAGATTGACTTAACATCATCAATTCCTTCTTCTAACTTAATCCATTTTTCTGTTTCTGCCCGTGTTAGTTACTCCTGTTGTCGCAAGACTCAATTTTCTATTTTTAAAAATAATACATACTTTTCCACATTAATATATTTGTATGTACAATCGTAAAACATAATCAACTTTAGACGAGTTTGTTTAACCAGCGAATCACAGGAACCATCAGTATGCATACCATTTGTCATCTGTTTGGGGATACTTAGCACCAATGGGTCAGCCAAGATTGCTGTGATGTCAGTTCCGTAACCAATAGTGACAATACAAACATTGTCTGTAGTCATGTATTCAATAAAACAAAACTACCCCGTGTACTAACTCTATCTATATCTGTTTATAACCTTTACGAATACCTATGACACAGAAAGCTTCAACAAGAAATTTGAAATGTTGGCATTTTGCCGTCTACCCATAGTTTATATTTCTTCAGGTGACAATCTTTCAACTATTTGTCCACAGTTCTTCTCCAGGATTAACTTGGACTTCAGACCTACTGATCCTATGTTCTGTCTATTGGAATACTGTCCTAGGTAATGCATTTACTCACAGCCAGCACACATGTCTAATCCAAGTCCATCGTTGTCTTTAAATTATGCTCTCCAATGATATACAGTTTGTTCGTCTTAAAAGTTGTTCATTTGCTATCGTATTTGGCCAGAAAATGGGCACAATTTTTCTTGGACATTTATTTTAGTATACCTCTAATTTATGTATGATGTTGTTTATCGTTTTCCAGCACTCACTTTTGTATAGTAGCATTCACATGACAAGTCTCGTGCGGTAACTATACGCATCAACAAGAAATCGTATTTGTTATGGGAGATAATCATTATTATTTTCATTGTTTCTAATTTACTTAATTATCTCTCTTGCATTGTAGACCGTATGTCGGTAATCTCCTGCGTATAAATTCGATTATTTCTTCATATCGACGTAGATAAGTAGCAGGAAGCTATTACTTACGCACTGGAGAAGAGTGTTCCAATTCCGGTACAATCGATTCTCCACTACACCAGTTGAAAAGTAATACGTTACCTTTTTTCACCGAAAACATTAACTTGTTAGCCGTAACTATATGTTAGCTATAAAGAGTGATCTGTGGCTGATACATTCAATGTTACGATTATACAGATTATCTATTGGGATCAAATGAGTTCACAAAGACAAACACAAAAATGGAAATCACATAGTACAAGAGGACGTCACTTGAGTTGGTGTAGTATCTTTGTGACTCATAATCAAATAGCTTGTCATGAACAGACCTTTGCCATCCCAACATGATATTTTGGTCCTCCAGGAATTTCTCTCTCACATAGCAGATATCTGCCTCTGCAGCTGTCATGTTCAACCATCATTTACATCCTGAATCCACCTTTCCGTGATCTTCCTCTTATTTTATTTGCCAGTATGACTCCTTCAATGATGTCTTCTCAGCCTTCGTGTTTTTTATGGTCCAAAATATCTCAATTTTCTCTTTTAGTATATTTGTGACACCAATGTATATTTTGTGACTACCAAGTGTATATTTTGTGACTACCAAGTGCATATTTTTCTATCGCATTTTGGTTGTCGCTGATTCAATTCCGGATTGCGTATTTTAGTTCATACATTTTTTCCGGAGATCTCTATGATTGTTGCTAGAGCTATGGCGCTCGTGCGTTTACGGCAGGTCAGGTGACATTTGTGCCGAAAGTGATTTACTTATATGTGAAAATTCAGTGCAATGAGGTCAATTTTTCGTCTTTAAATCCTTTTTATTTCATAATGATGTAGATTTGCCTCTTCAAGTTTCTAAAACTTACATAATTAACTTGTGTACAAAACATGACAACGTAGATTCTTATATATGTACTCAACATGTTGCTATATCCCATGTGAGTCATTTCGATTACAGCTGCATTCTGTCGATGTCAAACTTGGTCTTTCTCCCAACTGCCATGATCATCATCAAGGTGCGTATCGGACGTTTACAGGACGTTGCTCTCTTTGCAGTGCATCTGAAATTCACTCTCTCTCTAGTCAGTTTACCCACTTCGTCATGGTCATATTCATGGTTTCTTTAATATCTTGTAGCCATCTTCTTCTTGGTCTGCCTTTGTGTCCTGGGACCATGCCCTCTAATATTGTTCTCTCCAGGCCATCATGACGTTTGATGTGACCAAAGTATCTAATTTTCTGTATAGTATGTTGTTTATCAGCCAAATATATTGTCTTTAACATTCAGTTCTTTCAGGACATCAGTGTTCTTTCTTTTTCTGTCCATGGTATTTGTAGGATCTTTCTGTAGCATGATACAGACTGCCATGATATAGATACATAACTAAGTTTGTAAAACGTCATGGGATTCAGGTAAAATGCTGATGCTCAGGTACGGAAACACTATTGATATAAGGAAAAACTAAAGTAAAACTATGTAGCAATAGTGAAACACGTAAAAACAAAGTACTGTCGTTTTACACAGTAAAAAAGCAATAACAATACACATCGACGTTTCGACCAAAAGGACTTTTCGTACTATTCGTCATTTTGCTGCAACTATTCTTCATGACATCTTGTCATTTAGGTTCGATTTAGTCTTCCCTTCTGCATGAAAAAAGACCTTTTACTCGAAATGTCGTTGTATATTGTTATTGTTTTTGTACTTTGTAAAACTATGTCAACACTATTATGTTTATGTATTTGGACTAACTCCGTATTACAGACAACTGGATTCTTCATGAGAAACTCCCGAATGTAACAGCACAAAGTGTCTTGCAGCCGGTGATTACAACACTCGATCGTAGAAGAGTTGGAGGTGAGGTGCAATATTGCTGATAATTCACTTAGCATTGCTTTGAGTCATACTCTTATAAGCATCAATTTGTATAATTTGTAAAGCGCCCAGACAAGAGGACATCGATGGTGTCAAAGATATCACACTCTACTTCTTACTTTCCATTTGCTCACTAGAATGGTCTCGGTATGCACACGAAGATACATCTCTGAGCTGCTCGTTCTACCAACGAGAGAAAAGACATCCACACACAAGAAACCCACACGTCTCTTCCACAACTCAACATGTCACAGTGACCATAGAAACATAGCATGTATATTGCAGGTGAATATGCCACAGAATACTGCTACGGCGCTGTTTCTGCATCCACTCTTGTGGTTGAATGAACTAAGAACGAGTTGGTGTCAAAGATACAGCTGTAAAGTCAGCACTTAAAGTCTACAGTGAAAAATATGTTTAGTTTAGTCGTTGGATCATCATCACTGCACATCGAACCAATTAGTCCGTAAGTGATCCGATCTCCTCCTCAGTATGTCTCTCAGCGTGTGACGACTAACGACCCTGGTTCTTTGTTGGTTTACTATACTTCTGTGGCTGCCAGCACAGTGTTATTGTGTAGCTACACCACACTTGACTTTGAATTCTTGCAGTCTGGTTAGTGTTGTAGATTCACTCAACATTATTATTTGAATCATCTACACGTCATCTCTGCCTTATGGAATTTATAATATAAGTCTGATCCATTGCTCGACCGCTTTGTGAAAAAAAAAAATTATGTAAAGTGTATGAAAATCAAAGCAACTAATGAATTAAAATAATGTTGATTCAGTCACATTGGTGAATAAACAGAGGGATTGCAAGTCAGCCTACATTTAGTTTGTATGACTCGTCAGACGGTCTATTTGACAACAGAACAGAAAATAGGAGGAGGTTCCTTGAATGTTTTGTAGTTAAGTCAGAAAAACAGGATACGAATGTCCACCATGAGGTTAGGAACGTTCTTAGTGAACTTATCAACAGTGTCAATGTTAGGCTGATTTAATCATTTAAAAATAAACGATCTTGTAGTATATGCACTGGAAGCAAGACACAGAAATATCCACGAGAATAAATAATGTCCAGTATGACCACATCATTGAACTGAACGAGATATACATTAACACGATCAGGACTGGTTTCAGATCAGGACTGGTTTCAGATCAGGACTGGTTTCAGAAACAGTTTACAGAATCTTGCTACACTCTTCTTCTTCTTCTTCTTCTTTGTCGATCGCTCCATATCGATCACTTGTTAAACAGCTCTTTGTGATTTGTATGTGATCTGACACTAAGAGCGATTGTACGTTTTTCCAGTTATGCACCTGCTAGTAGGCCAGCACATCCGATTTATGCGACGTTTTTATTTACTAGGGTAGCTGCACTAGGCCCCTACTTCAGTCACCTCTTACTTCATGCCTTGTAGGTCACAGTGGTACTATTGTTTGTTCCTTGGAGCATATGACCCCAACAGTTGTTCTACACCTTTCCCGGTCTGTGGCTGTTTTCTGCATAAACTCCCACGATAGTCCAGCACTCTTCAGTCACCTCTTACTTCATGCCGCCTTGTAGGTCGTAGTATTATTATTGTTTGTTCCTTGGAGCATATGACCCCAACAGTTGTTCTACACCTTTCCCGGTCTGTGGCTGTTTTCTGCATAAACTCCCACGATAGTCCAGCACTCTTCAGTTCCTCAAGAAGATTTTCGTCTCCAGGTCTGTTTAGGACGTCCTCTATTCCATTTTTCTTTTGGGTTCCACTCAAGTGCTTGCCTAGTGACACTTGACGATGTTTTATGTAGGGCGTGCCCGACACACCGCCATTAGGCTTATCTAATATACATTCCTGTATAAATATAAGCGATAGTACCGGTATTGAAGATTATGAAGAGAATATTTGTCGGCTGCTTGACGACCACGTGTTAGAAGAGAACATGACAATTAATAGTTAATCTTTTCACTCCGCAAGTTTTTTTCCCCATTGGACGCATTTATATTTGCTGAATTAGCCAGTAGACTGGTTTTGCGTCATCTTACAAAATAATGCGAGACAGTGTATTGGCTTAGAATGGCGAATGAGTTAAGCTATGTGGAGCTTTACGGAGTGTTTAATCATACGTTGGCCGCCTGCCCAGCGTGTTCGTAGCGCGTTGGACTGCGGGTGACTAGCTCTCTGTGTGTGCGGGTTCAATTCCGCGGGCTGGCAGAAAAGCCACAGGTTCCCCAGATTCACGGTGTTCGTGGCACCGAACCGAAGGGTTACAATGTCCATGGCACCGAGCCGAAGAGCTGAAAGCTCAAGTGCTTCTGGATCGGAAAAAAAAATCATACGTTGTATCATCATCAGCAGGCCTATGTGCCTGTGATACATAGTAAACAGTGAACTTAATCAGCTGTTGTTGTTGATGAAATTGTGAGGTCTAAATCTGCTGTTTTTGGGGGGTTTTTTCCGATCCAGAAGCACTTGAGCTTTCAGCTCCTCGGCTATCGTAACCCTTCGGTTTGGTGCCACGAACACCGTAAATCTGGGGAATCTGTGGCTTTTTCTGCCATTCCGCGGAATTGAACCCGCACACACAGAGGATAGTCACCCGTAGTCCAACGCGCTACGAACACGCTGGGCAGACGGGCAAATCTGCTATTAGTTTGTGTAACAATTTATTGTTTCTTGTGTAGGTCATATACTTAAAAGAAAAAACGTTATAACCTAGGGCCACTTTACGATTTCTCAGTCCATTCTATGCTCTGTTGACCTTCTTGGTATGGTTTCAACGTGTCTGAAACCCGATTCTGAAATGTCGTCTACCAGATCGATAATAGGTCATATCATGAGACAGTGGTTTATTTTATCATGCTGTTAATGAGGATTACTGTTGTCCATGCAACAGTTTCATTTTTCCGTACATAGAACAAATGTTGCCATCAACAGTTTCATTATTTCCGTACATAGAACAAATGTTGCTCATGCAACAGTTTCATTATTTCCGTACATAGAACAAATGTTGCTCATGCAACAGTTTCATTATTTCCGTACATAGAACAAATGTTGTCCATGCAACAGTTTCATTATTTCCGTACATAGAACAAATGTTGCCATGCAACAGTTTCATTTTTCCGTAATAGAACAAATGTTGCTCATGCAACAGTTTCATTATTTCCGTACATAGAACAAATGTTCGCCTATGCAAAACAGTTTCATTCTTTCCTGAATATAGAACAAATATTGCCCATGACAACAAGTTAGCATCGTTTCCGTAATAGTACAAACTTTGCCCAACAGTCATTTTTCCGAGACAAGTCATGCAAAGTTTCATTCTTTCCGTATATAGAACAATGTTGTATCGGTTCTTTCTACATAGAACAAATGTTTCGCATTATTTCCGTACATAGAACAAATGTTGCCCATGTAACAGTTTCATTATTTCCGTACATAGAACAAATGTTGCTCATGCAACAGTTTCATTATTTCCGTATATAGAACAAATGTTGCCCATGCAACAGTTTCATTCTTTCCGTATATAGAACAAATGTTGCCCATGCAACAGTTACATCGTTTCCGTAATAGTACAAACTTTGCCCACGCAACAGTTATATCGTTCCCTGCATAGAAGAAATGTTGCCCATGAAACAGTTCTGCAGTGTCCGTACATAGAACACATGAAACAGAAAAGCGATATCACTCAACACCAGCAATGTAGCAGAAGTTACCAATGTCTCTGAGTACAACAACAAACTACCTTCGATCATACATCTCTGGCATTAGAAAACGTAGTAAATAATGCAGGAGCAGGAGTGTACATAGAATATAAAAACAATATTAGAGATATGATTAGAGCAACTACGGGGAAATTCTGTCATAACTATGATGCATAAATTCAGGCAATCAAGGTGGCAACTGAGAAACTATTAACCACCAGACTTGATCCACAACCTGTTGTATTTTTAACAGATGCAAAATTAGCACTTAAACCATTCCAGTCCAGAAACGTGCTAGGTCTACAGACCCTACTGTCTAAACTTTGCAAGCAGCTCGGTCGTCTTGCAGTGGATACCGTGAAAAAGCAGACCGACTGGCCAAGGAACGCGCTGCAGAAGACAAACCGGATGGTCCAGTTCGCTCTGCAGTCACATATATACAAAATTCAAGTTTTGCAATTCAACAATGTGTACATGTTTACAGGCACATCAGACTGCAGAGAACATACTTCAAGATTACAGTGAATAGCCACTAGATAAGCCAATAGAACCATCAGTATTCATACCGTTCGACATTTGTTAGGAAAGACTGAGCACGTATGGGTCCATCTTGTGATCGGTTCATAAACCAATAACCAATACTTGTGAATGTGCAAAGCGGAAGGCAGTTGAGATTTGAATTCAGAGTTACCCTTCTTCTAAATTAGCTATATTACATGACCATCTGTTTAAAACATCTAGCTTTGCATATCCTTGTTTGTACCTGCTCATATTCCAATATCAGTTGGGCTGTGCTACTAGATGTTATTAGACATAGACGATATAAGTAACGACTGCAGTAAAACTATGTTGCAATAATGAAACACGTAAAATCAAAGTACTGTAGTTTCATAAAGTAAAAATAAATATGCGGCGATGTCTCGACTAAAAGGCCTTTATCAAGCAAAGGAAACAAGATTGGCGATGAAATTCAGACTTCATATACTGCAGACATAACATAACCAGTCAGACAACATTTTTTAAATGGACCTCTTTTATAGATCGGAAAGCCATTAGGGATTTATTGTCTTGACTTTTGACTATAGACAAGCCGTTTGCCTTGTTTTCCAAATATCGATGATTTGAATCCGGACCTAGTCGGTGCACGAGGTGTATATAAAATTATAACAAGTTCATAGAACCTATTGTTGGGATAGTCAAAACTCAGCACATTATAGATATTGATTGATAGGACCATCATTATTGCACTTCGGTGAGTAACCATGTGTCCTCCGATCGCTTTCGTGCACAGGAAGTTCTCAGCTGCAGTGCTCTGTAGCACCGGCGTGGGTCACCGATGTAATTTTGAAGATGGTGAAGGTGTAAGAATGTTATTAAAAATTTTGTATAATGTATTTTGCCCGCGCAACGGCTTTCCAGCTTGCTTTTCTCATTTGGAAACTGTCAAGGGATCTTTTACGAGCTCAAATTGAACACGGGACCTATGTTTTATCGTCTATCTCCGATAGGACTAGGATCTCGATCTCACCTACACTGAGATCATTGATATCAGGAAAAATATACAAATGGCTCCACAAGGGAGCGAACCTGGTACCTTTAACACGAGAGACGAGCACCCAACTGTTACGCCACAGATAACCTAAAACAGAGACAGTTTGCTGCTGCACAACAAGATGTGATTGCCAGAGAATCGACAAAAGTAAAATAGAATCAAATAAGAACAAAGATAACATAAATCTATCAAACCACAAGTTAATCATTTGTTTTTGGTTATTTTGTTATTAATTGCTTTTCTTTTTCTTTTTCTTCTTTCCTATATGAGTATTATAATCAGTATCAGATGTTTGAAACTAATTTGCCAAGCTCAGCTTATATTGGTGTATATATAGTATAGAAAAATACGGTCAGACAAACCACGGATCGGATTGCATTACATAAATACCGAACATTTGTTGGCAGTAGTTCGGTCTAAATCAGTGGTTCTCACAACCTAGTAGACGTACCTTCCTCGGGATAAGTGAGATAGTATCAGGAGAGGCGTGAAACGTTTTGAAAAGTAGTTAATGTGTTTCTATAAGTTTTTATAACTTATTTTAATAGTGTTCTCTCTAAACTCTGATCTGCTGCAGTGGTGTATACCTCTACCCATGGATACTCGGTTGCCAGAGCTGTGTCCACTGAATAAGCATGGCCTGTTCTCTCCTAACTCTGACCGGCTGCAGTGATGTACACCTATACCGATTGATACCCAACTCCCAGAACCGAGTTCATCACATAAAAGCAGCTTGTTGTGCAAATATTAGAAAATTAAGTTTCAAGTTTCGCTTCATTTACATGTCACAATAACAGCATTTCTCAAACTTTCCGGCATTATAGCAAAATGGTATTGTAATGTCATAGACGTTAACATTACTTCAAATTTATACTGCGTGTACCGGCGACAAAGCACTTTTCCGTAACTCCCACAATAGTTTACTTTTTGTTTAAGTTATCGAGTCAGGAGCAAATTGACAGTTTTATCGACCAGGTAAGAATACAAACAGGTACGTTTTGCATTGAGAAGCCAGTTCTACAACCACTCAACCAAACAGACATTACCTAGTCTGGGTCTTCTACATTTCTTCACTGTTAATAACTTATTTATTCTATCTCTTAATTAATGCATTCCCTGCATTTAAAATGATGTTATAATCTCATATTTGTTCCATAACATTGCTTTGTACCCCTGATCCAACCATTTTATTGACTCTGATTAGTATGCATATCATATTTCCATTATTTTTCATCTCTTGTTTATTTACTCGATTAGTATGGGTATCATTTCCATTATTTCATGCATTTTTTTTGTTGCTCTCAATGTATCATATTATGAAATGCGTATCTTTATGATTATGATGTTATGATTACAAACTTACCCTTCAATGTATTTATAATTGTCTCTTGTGGCACTAATGGCATACTTCAAGCCTTAACTCCTTTGATCATCTGAGCTGACATACTGGCTCGTGTTTTTTTTAAGATGCCTCAAAACCAGTTTACTGGTTACCATAGTAGTCTATAAACTGCAGTATAAGTGCGTGAACAGCAAAATATCATTACGGAGTTCAAGGGTTAATACAGGAAAGATAATTACGCATGTTCTTCTATATGTTAAAATATATGCAGTTAACATGATCTCAAGAAAGATACATCGACGTATAGAATAATGCTTATATAACACTTTACGTGTGTAGATAACTCATCAGTGAACGAATAACAATGATTCTAACACTGCAGATAAAACAGTGATGTTAGATAAGAACAAACAATAATAGCAAATATTAACAAATCAAAGAACGAAGAGAAATAAATTAAATCAACATCGAGAAAACATAAACATTGGTAATAAGAAAATCAAAACAAAAAAAGTTGAATATAAGAATTGAGACTGACACACTTGAACAAACATTAAGTTCAGTACAGTTTGAAAAATATAACTAAAGATGAAAGAAATGAAATGGAAAAGAAAAAGAGAATAGAACTAAAATAATTATATTTAACAGAAATTAAAGATTTCATACCATGAGGTATATTGGGAATACAGTTTTAAGTCCGTTTTGTTTTCTGTGATCAATGACACCACATTTTTATGTGGTCAACATCTCAAAGCGGACGAGCAATGGACCAGGCTGATATTATAAATTCCTTAAGGAGAGAGGGCGTGTACATGATTCACGTAATAGCGGTGAATCCACAACACTAACCAGACTGCAAGAACTCAAAGTTAAGTGTGGTGTAGCTCGACAAGAACGCTATGCTGGCAGACAAAGAAGAATTGTAAACCAACAAAGAACCGGTGTCGTTAGTCGCCACACGCTGATGGACATACTGAGGGAGAGATCGGAGCACTTATGGACTAATTTGTTCGACGTGCAGTGATGGTGATCCGACGACTAAACTAAAACTAAACTATCTCGCCTACCGCCTTTAATGTTCAGACTATTTTGTAAAACATAATAGCTAATTACTCTTGTTCCTCCCTGTGATTCTTGCGATAATTGTTATACTTTTTTCATATTTTGTCAGTTTCATATCATCACCATCATATACGCTGCTGACTGGTATAGGCGATTATTCATCTTCACAAGCTTATGTTTCAGTACTAACTATCAGTTCGGATCTTGACATTTTCCCGTGACATGCAGTTAGACTTTCTATAAGTTTCTGTTTTTCTTTCCATTATCTTGTCTCACATTAATTATGCGCACCAGGCATTTCCTATTACTCTGATTATACATTTTTGTCTTAAATGATGTAAGTTCTTCTTCCTGAATTCATCTTCGCTGTCTCTCGTTTAAGAACATCAATTTCACTTCAACATTGTAACTGTGTAGAGTCTATACTAGATCAGCAAAACAAGTGGAAGACAACACTAAGATCGGTTAGATTCGATTAGATCAAGATCAGTATAATTACGTTTCAATGAATACAGTGTAACAAGTACATCTCTCTCTCTCTCTCAATCTCTATCTATCTCTTAACTCCTTATGAGATGCACCATCAAATACTTTCAATAACTAAACGGGTATGTAAAAATGCATAGTATATTGAAAGTTCCTTTTATTCAATTATAACTATATCACTCAATCATCTACCGCTTTTGGATTGAGATTGAGCTAGTTGCCCAGGACAGAGTGGTATGAAGAAATTACTTGCAGGCTCTACGTACGTATAACGGCGAAATACGTAATAATAAAGTACTGTAGTTTTACAAAATACAATAACATGAGTTTTGGTATTTTGTAAAACTACTGTACTTTGTTATTAGTGTTAAGCCATTTGACATAGTTTTACTGCAGTCTTGACCTATATCGATGTACGTATAACTGTGCCAGAGGAATATATATATATATATATATATATATATATATATATATATATATATATATATATATCATCATCAGGTACCGTGCCGGCTGGCGTAGGCGATCATGGATCTCCACAAATCTATGTCGTTGGTGTTTGATATCAACTCAGATGTTGACGCTCTACCGTGCAATGAAGTCAGGTTATCCAAAATTTTCTCTGTCTTCCTCTGTCTCGTCTACCCTCGATTTTACCGGTTGTCGCAATGTGTTCTAAACCTCCTCTCCTCATCACATGCCCGAAAAATGACGACTGCCTCTTTCTTTTACTGATTATATATATATATGAAGACATGAAGGGTCAAACTGGCAAAATTAAGACAGTGGCAGAATAGTATGAAACATTTGGATGTATACAAAAACAGTTCTGATAGAACTCACCATCATAGCAAGAGAAAGGAAGCATTGAAGATCCATTGCAGTCAACTTTCAATGTAGAAGTCGTACTCAATCAATTAATTAACGTTTACTCGACCAAAGTCACCAGGTGTAGTTTGCAAAGAGATCAAGGTATCCCCGAGATTAATTGGGCTTTAATTCGTGATTAAATAGTTCTCTCACTTTTGTACAAAGTCGGACGCACTAAGAGAAGGGATGAAAACGGTGAAACGGGAAATAGATTGTCAGAGATGTTGTTGATTGTTAAATAAATGATTAAATGTGACCTCGAATTAAAATCAAGGTTCTTTCAAAAGAATTTGCCCGTTTGCACTAGCTTCTAAGACATGTACTTGGAACCGACACTACGTTTCTTAATTGCTACAATACACACGCGCGAGCAAAGGTATTTTAGATGGAGCAGAAAGATCATATATGTCATTGGTAGCGGACATACTAATTAGAAAACGTTTGTTGTTGGCATTACTCCAATCTCCAACGAGATCATGATAACAGTATGTGCCGTCCTGGATTTGGTCTGCTCGTTGGAAGATTTGTACATGTCTGTTTTGCTACTAAACATCAAAACATATTGGAACAACAAACTGGTCAGCAAAATAAAATGTAACAACTGATCTACTGACCAAGGAAGGTTCTGCAGGAGAGCAACGGAATGTACCAGTAACACTAAAAAAAAATGATAATTAAGTCATTCAGAAAGTTATCAATACTTACATAGGATGATCATCAAAATATGAGCAAATTAGAACACTTTGTCATTCTGCGCTTAAGAACGGGACACAAGCGATTCCGTAGACATACGTATTCAAGATTGACAATTCAGGAATGTGGACAAGCACATCAGGCTGCAGAGCACATACTTCAAGACTGCCCCAAATATGATAAACTAGAAGAAAACTGACTGGTCTAGTGAAACAACACTGGACATAAAACTACACAGACCTCTGTGTGAGATACACAAGACAGTGAAGCTTATCAGTTTATCAGAGGACTATCATCGTATCACTCTGGACATAAAACTACACATACCTCTGTGTGAGCTACACAAGACAGTGAAGCTTATCAGTTATCAGAGGACTATCATCATATCACTCTGGACATGTCTATAGATACCCCTATCTCCTTCTCAACAAATCAAGCACCTCCAGTGAGACTTATACAAAAGACACCATTAAATATAGACAATATTTCAAGCAAATGAATGGAAGGAAGGAAATCAAATGAACGGAAATCATACACATATTATGTAGCATATGTTATGGCGGAGGTGGATATTGAACAACGTCTGCTGCTTCTTCTTTATCAAGGACTAGTGCTCAGCGTGGTGGACTATGGTCTTGGCCTTCTGACAGTAAGCAGAACATCGCTGGATAAGTTAGACAGGGTCTAAAATGAAGCGATGAGGCTTATACTAGTTGCACACGGGCACTTCATGTGCGACAATGCGCTATGTCCTTGGATTGCCAACGATGGCCATCAGACACAAAGTCGCACAGGTAAAAGCTTATCTGAGCGTTTCTGCTGACAAAAATCATCCTCTGCACACATCCATAAATGAAAACAAGGGCAGGCGATTGAAGAGAGGCTGATCCTGGATGGCCGAGGCAGAGGATGTTATTAAACAGGTCTGTACTCTAGATGAGCTGAGACATGGTGAAGAATGGATGCCTATATCAGAGGATATGACTGCTTACACCATGGTTGTCAGTACACTTGGGAGACGCTGTAGAGAATGGGCCCCGGGCGTCGTCAATGCGGAGATTCTTGCACTCGTGGATAAGCACTCCCATCCAGATGATATCATTATCTACACCGATGGCTCTGTCAGACGCAGAACCAGATCATCGTGGGCTTATTCAGCACAGCGAAATGGTCGCACACTTCATGAGGACTGCGGCGCTTTCGAGACAACGACATCGAGCATGACTATGGAGATCACTGCTGCCTTCAGGGCTCTGTCATGAGTGGCTGAGCAACAGGTTACCCATGCGATCATCATATCAGACTCGATGAATATACTTCAACTGATTGAATCTGGAAATATGCGTGTGGAATGGGTGGACAGCATTCGGAGATCACATCTCAAGAAAATGACTTGGCTGTACACACCTGGACATGCTGGAGTGCAGGGTAACGAGCGTGCAGACTTTCTTGCAAACAATGCCCGACTCAAACGGGCAGAAGTATGGACAGAGCCGATATCATCAATGCGGTACGCCCTCAATTATGTGACATGGGCACGTCTCAGACACTGGAACGAGTTCGAAAATTAGGCGTTATGTGGACATGCCAGACAGTGTCGTCTTCGTGGTAGAGAGAGAAGATATAGTAATCAACTTCTCATGGGTACGGTGAGCAAATGGACTTTAGGATGGCTGCTGCAGCGGAGGACAGAGCATGCATGGGAATGCCCAATGTGCCGTGACGTCGATCGCATAACATAACATATGTTACGTGACTAGCTTCACTTATTAGTCATGTATAAAGAGAAGATCATCTTTGTTGTGTACCACAGTTCAATGGTTTTTTGGATTCACCCAGAACTGAACAGAGGAGACAAACCAAAAAAAAGCTATCCCAACTTCCAGCAATTGACAATATTCTCTGCCCAAACTGTTCACGAGAATACTAGGCTCACATTGTGTTCATCAGTCATTTATGCTCTCTGTCTAAATACAACTAATATGTTTATCTACAGGATTCCAGAGCTGTCTTTATCACTCGTGATATTTCAATCACCAATATTACCATTAATACGATCATATAACCATGATTGTTTCAGTTTCAGTTTGGAATATCTTCATTACACTCCAAGCATGTCCATATGTGCTACAATCTCCTTCACAATATCTCTAACAGCGTCCATCGACTGACCGTTCCAGTTTGATTTTGATTGAAGATTAGCAAGAAAAGAACAGCACAACAGGTGTATAAGTAGTCATACACAGTTGTGCTGTTCTTTCTTGATACTTCAATCTTCAATCCCAGCTCCTGCAATCTAGTAGTTGACATGAATTGGTTTAAATAAAAATCTTCTTTGCGGGGACAGTCTATGAGAATATTTTGTACGCCCTCATAGAGTATGGCCGCATAGAAGATTTTCATTTAAACCAATCCACGTCAACTACTAGATTGCACGAGCTGAGATTGAAGATTGGAGTAGCAAGAAAAGAACAGCATAACAGGTACGTGAGTTGGCTCATCAATCAAATTCGAACTGGTACGGTCAGTCGCTGGACGCCATTGGAGATATTGCGAAGGAGATCGGAGCACCTAGGACATGTCCGGAGTGCAATGAAGATATTCCAAACTGAAACTGAACTGTAAACTCTATGAGGGCGTTCAGAAGTTATATATATCAGCACTTAAACAATCAGAGATACAACAGAAATATTGTGTGGAAGTAAAGAACAAATATGAATGCCTAATGACAGAGTGCTTAGAACAATACAGAAGAGAAAATCCTGAAGAGAAAGTAGCCAATAAATGGGATTGCTTAAAACAGAGTATACAAACTGCAAACAAAAACCTGCCTGTAAAAGAATCCATGAAAAATCAAATGTGGATGACTGATGAAATCTTAGAAAAAATGACAGAACGAAAGAAAGCCAAGAACACCCCAAAGTATACAATTTTAGACAACGAAATACGCAACATGTGCAGAACCACAAAAGTAAACTGGTTAGAAACAAAATGCAAGGAAATAGAAGATATGGCAGAAAAACACAGGACTAGAGATATGCACAGAGAAATAAGACAAATGACAAGTAAGAAAAATACTGTAAAAGTGGAGGATGTATCAAAAACAACAACAACCAACTTTTGTTTGATAAAACAGAAATATTGACAAGATGGACAGAATATGTAACGGCTCTATTTGATGATCAAAGAAGCAGTAAACACAGTATAAAGTGCAATGACAGCCCAAGAATATTAAAATCTGAAGTTGTAAGAGCAATCGAAACAATGAAGCGAGGAAAGGCTGCAGGATTGGACAATATTACTGTGGAAATGTTAACCTCCTTAGAGGATTTTGGTATTTCAACCATTACAGATTTGTGCAATGATATATATAACACAGGATATATACCAAGAGACTTGAAGACATCAGTATTCATACCACTACCCAAAAGCCCAAAGCACAGGAGTGCACAGACTATAGGACAATTAGCCTGATGAGCCACATAACAAAATACTACTCAAGATCATACATGAAAGAATTAAAACAAGATAGACATAGAAGTAGGAGAAGAACAGTTTGGCTTTAGAAAAAAACAGAGGAACAAGAGAGGCAATACTTTGTATAAGACTACTCGCTGACAAGTATATAGAAGTGCAAAAAGTATCTACTTGTGTTTCATCGATTATAGCAAAGCTTTTGACAGAGTCCAACATGAAAAGCTAATCATATGTCTACAAGAAATAGGCCTAGATGGGGATGATATCAGACTAATAAGTAACATATACTGGGAACAGACAGCAATAATAAAATATGAAAATAGCTACTCTCCATACATAGACATAAAGAGAGGAGTGAGACAAGGATGCATACTGTCACCAAGCCTATTTAACATCTACACAGAGAAAATCTTCAAACAACTAGAGGGAATGCCAGGACTCAAGATCAATGGAAAAATAATAAATAACTTAAGATATGCAGATGACACAGTATTGGTAGCAGAAAATGAACAAGATCTACAAGAATTAGTGGACCAATTGGACAGAACTAGCAAGGAATATGGATTAGACATTAACATACAGAAAACAAAAACTATGGTAATCAACAAGGAAATGGAAAAACCTAAAATGAATATAAAATACATGGAGAATTACTACATCAAGTAAAAGCTACTCCTATCTCGGTCAGATGATAACAGATGATGGCAGATGTATAACTGAAATTAAAAGAGAATAGGAATGGCCAAGGATAATTTCAATAGTATGAGAAAGTTACTGACATCCAAACAAATCACAAACAGGCTAAAAATTAGAATGATCAAATGCTATATATATCCTATATTAATGTATGGCTCGAAACATGGACAATGAACAAGCAGTTAGAAGACAGAATTGATGCATTTGAGATGTGGATATATAGAAGAATAAGCAGAGTTTCATGGACAGAAAAACAGACAAATAAACAAGTTTTAGGAAAACTAGGCATGAAGAAACAATTATTAAGAGAAATAAAATTCAGACAAGTAAAGTATTTTGGGCACATAAAAAGGCATGACACCATGATAAAACATTTACTAGAGGGAAAGTTGAGGGGAGAAGAGCAAGAGGAAGACCGAGAGATAAGTGGGAGGAAACTTTAAGAAATGGACAGGTTACAGTCTGGCAGTGTGCAACACCAAGGCAAAGACAGAGGATGCTGGAGATTCATTGCAGCCAACCTTCGATGTGGAGACGGCACCTGATGATGATGATATGTGTCCTAATAGAAGCAGGGTGTTTACCATATTATGTTTACAATAATATGAACATGGTACCACATGATGAATTCAAAGAGTTTTCCCAATTGCAAGAAAGATTGAATGAGTTAAAGAAGTTATTAAACTCACTAGAAAGTTTTATTCACAAAATAGATGAGACTGCAGCAAAACCATTTGATCGGCAAAACACGTAATCACAAAGTACTGTAGTTTTACAAATTGCAAAAACAATGACAAAATACAGCAATGTTTCGAACAACAAGTCCTTTATCAAGCAAACGAACAACAGGAGTGACGAATATTTAAAAAAAAAAACATTTGGACGACTACATACAAACGTTCCTAATGAAAATCTGGGAATGAAATCTACAACGTTTGTATGTAGTCGTCCATGTAGTTTTTTTAATTCGTCACTCCTGTTGTTCGTTTGCTGATAAAGGCCTTGTTGGTCGAAACGTTGTTGTGGAATGTTTTAAAGAGTTTTCCAACTCACTAGATAGATTGAATTAGTTCACGGAATCACTAGAAAGATTGAATTAGTTCACGGAGTTGCTTAAGTTGTGAAACACATTTGTGTCTACTTGACTGGGTATTTTTGTTCCCATTGAATTAGTCAGCAATAAACCTGAATTACATGTTTCCAGAATATGTCATACTAACTTAGTACGATATCGTTCATGCATGGTCTGACTGAGTCATAACAGAGAACGCCCAACCGCCTGGTAGCAAGTCAGCAACTACTTGAATACACCAGGTGGTGACACATCTTATATCTCCAGTAACAAATCAAATAATGTAATGAATCTGTGAGCGTTTGTAGCTCAAGCGGTAGTGAGCTCGATCACAAACCCAAGCGTACCTGGTTCAAACCTCATGGTGGGGAAGTTTGGAAGGAAATTCGTTTCCGTGGGATTTTTACAAAAGGTAAAAATAGACCTCACCGTTCAGAAAGCAATGGCAAACTACTGAACGTATAAGTGGTGCCTATAAAATCAACGACTCGTTTACTGTGGTTGATGGCTACGTCCTTTAGGATATGCCACGATTTTCATTTTCAATGAATCTTTGAAATAAAATATTCTCATTTGAGAAGAATTGATGGAGATATTTGATGTCAAAAATATGAATAAATTATGCAAATTTGTTGTATGTTTTTCTCATATACGAATTGGCCCGTGTGTTACCGGAGCTCGCAAGGGGAGCAAAGATTTACTAAACCTGCGACCTACAAGGCCGCAGTAAGGGACGACTAGGTAGTGGCTTAAGGAAGCTACCTAGTAAATAAAAAGCGTCGCAGAAATCGGATGTGCTGGCCTACTTGTGGGAGCATAACTGACACAACATACAATCGCTCTCACTCTCAGATCACATACAAATCACAAAGAGTGGTTAACACGTGATCGATATGGAGATTTTGAAGAAGAATAAGGTGGGGCGTCTGGTTGAATATATTAGAGCGCGGCTCCCATGCAAGAGACCCGGGTTCAATCTACGGTAAAGTCAAGAAGTTTTTTTTTTCTGTGGAGGGCATAAATAGCCTTAACAGTTTCTCGGCGACTGCTCTAGCCATGCGGGAATTAAATTCTACAGGCTCAATTTCCTTCTGTCCCACACCGCCCTAAAAGCGGTATTACAGACAGTACTGACAGTGACAATGAAGAAGAAGAAGAAGAAATCATCTACGAATAAAAAAAACTCTTTAAGCCAAGGTCCGTCTTTTTCAACGTAAGAATCCCTTGGTTTTTTTTGGTTTTTATTAAAAGAAATATCAGAGCACATAAACCAACAAATAAAAACAAGAAAAATTAACTCCTTGCAGAGAATCTGATTATGTTTGTGTTAATGAAAAATACAAAAGCTGAATAATGATATGGTTTTATCTTACTGTTGTTGTAGTATTCAATTGATATTATCATTACGGTAATCAGGACATGTGTCAGAATCAAAGTGTGAATCATTTAATACAGTAAGCGTTCTAAAAGTACGTTCCGATCAGTTCACAGAAGTAGAACGTCAGCTAAAAGTAATATATAATAATAAATAATAATTCCTCTCGTACTGTTATACTTTCAATAGTGCCTGCAAGTAATTTCTCCATACCGATTGGAAAATAAGTCCAGCGTCATGGACAAGACCTTCTTCACTACTTCCTGCATGTGTTAGTATAATACGCTGGCCTTTGCTGCTTGTTATTTTTCTTTTCTGTTCACCGTCTACTGATTGCCATTCTTTAGCATTGGTGTGTTGAGCATTGACCCAGGATTCGTCCAAATATACAATATCATAGCTTTGCCTCCGCCGCTCACGGATCTGCCTCAGGTATTTACTTCGGGCAGCAATTAAATGTGGCTTTTCACAAATAATATTCCTGCCGCCTATAGTTTTCTGAAGGTGAAGCCGGCGGCTCTTACAATTTTCCATAGAGTACTTTTAGAAATGTCTATGCTGCAATCTGATTGCAGTTTTAATTTCAGTTTTCTGAGAGTAACAAGTTGATTTGTCGCAAACATTTTCAAGAGCTCCGTCTTATGACATCTATGTCAAAGTCGTCAATTGTTCTTTTCCTTCCTTGCTTGACATTAGTGCACTTTGTGTCCTGTTTAATCCATCGGGAAAAGGATTCTCTATTCAGACCAAGCGCCAGTTGCGTTCGTTTCTCAGGGTTATGAATATCGCAATATAGATGACCTCTCTTAGATTCCCTACGGAAGTGTTGGTATAGTAAAACTGTAACCTTCTGCATTGTTATAAATGTGCACTTCAGACTCATTATGAATGTGATATCAATGTCAGTTTTGATAAGCCAACAAATATGATACAATAGCTTCATACAAATAGCGAGATACACCTATAACTATACAACGGTATCCCAATTATAACGTCATATGCTTTCCGCTTTCAAAGTCGACTGGGTTCGGTGCACGGGAATTCCCGTGAAATTGTTGTCTACTCACGATATTTCAATGTTACCATAATGTATTTTTAGAACAACGCGTCTGTGTACCGTAGATCTGTTACTATTGTGTACAATCCGGTGAGGTTGATTTTAATATAACCTGAAGAAGAAATATTTCAAACTACATCAAATTTTCTTGGAAAAAATATTTCTCTAGCGTCATGGATATTCTAAGGCTGCTTGCAAAAAATCACTGAGATCCAACAGGTAGTTTTCGAGAAAATCAATTTCAAACGTGCTCACGAATTAATGGACAGACTATAGTGGTAATATTTCAGGCCGTCGTTGTGTAAATGCGCTATCGCTATTTAACTTGAGGACTCGCATTGCGATGAACAACTTGTTTTTAGTTTATATAGGTACGTCCTTTTTTAAAATTGATGGGTAGTTAGCCCATCGCATAACAGCCAACAGGAGAACCAAGAGGTCCCATTTAATCTGTACTTACTCCCTTGACCTGTCCAGCTATGGTAACCTTGTAATGAAGTCGCTCCCTTGACTTGTCCAGCTATGGTAACCTTGTAATGAAGTCGCTCCCTTGACCTGTCCAGCTATGGTAACCTTGTAATGAAGTCGAATAGTGTCACTGAAAAGCATATACTTACATACATCAGGAGAATACGTAGAAACAATTACAATATCACTTCTTACTTCTGTTTCTTATCTCTAATCCTGGTTTGTCTCACAGCGTCACAATTAGAAAAGACCTTCAGAACGGGCTTTTATGTGCACCTCATAAACAATGTTTTTCGTCACGTCTGCTTTTTTCTGAGGTCCACTTTTTGCGTAGACGTCTTTGTTTTTTGTGTCCACTGTATCCACTGTATCCACTGTATCGGTGTAACATTGCTTTTGTATCCACTGTATCAATGTAATATTGCTTTTGAATACACACTGTCTGTTGGTAGTTTACTTATGTCAATCAGTTAATTTGTTGTTTCTTGATGAAGCTCAGTACTGATGTTTACCCACTTTATTCCTGATGTCTTCATGTCATCATTTTCAAACCGATCTCTTTTTGATACTCCCAGCTTTCTGCGTATAAATTTGACATATGTAATAACTAGTTTTCTTATATACAACAATATCATATACGTGGATGAAGCTGCTCATCACTCCAGTCAAACAGTATAGCAATTAATAGATGTAACAGCAAAGCGATGTGTACGAAACGGCAGAAGACAACGGTTGATAATTGCCAACACAGGTAGGAGTCATGATGCTTTGTTCAAATATGGGAAAATAATTTGTGTGTCAAAACGTCTACAGCTCAGACATTTGGGGAAATCACTAAAAGATGAACCGTCCAATATTTAGAAAATGAACACAGAGAACCGTTCTTCCATCCTTAGATGGCAACTTCATGTAATGGGATATGCCACGATTTTATTTTCAATAATAATTGAATATACCCCACTTATTCTAAAATTCCAGATACGACTATGCCACCATTAAAAAGTGTTGTATACGGTCGATTACGGTAAATTATGTTTTACAGGTGATCACTAATTGCGTTGTCTACAAATATCAAAGAAACTCGCCGATATAAGATAAACTTATTCACCTGCATTTCTTGAAATTATAAATTCACAAGGACATCGATATGTAAGATTATAAGCACAAAAATATTTCAATGCATGCAAATGTTTTGTAAGAAATCGATGTCATTTGGAAACAAACATTACTAAATGCACTATAGCTATATTTTCAAGGTGATCTTAAATAAAACGCCCAACCTTTCTGGACTTTGCTTCGTCCCTCCAAAAATTAAGTGTATAACGTCCAGGGACGAGAAATGCGCGGGAAGTGTATTGCGTGTGTTTGTCTGCAGTTTCTAAACACAGGATGTCTGATACGATCATGTTGGTTTCAAGAGATTTGTGGTGTATTACTTCCAACTTGTAAACTGAATCTTGCTGTTAGACTCATCTCAACAAGTATGTGGTTATAATTACATTGTGTATTAACTTGTTTAAAAAGCTGTTGCTTTGTGTGTGTAAATTATTAACGTTTTTATTCAATATTTTGTAGATTGGAATACTTGTTTTCAGTGGATTTATATATAATTTGTGGTTATAATTGAACCCGGAAGTGTACTTAATCTAATAAATATGGTTTTAATGAACCCGGAAGTATACTTACTCCCATAAATAAAAAAAAAGTACTGTAAATGTATTTTGAAAAAAAGAGACTATTTATGTGTAGATTTATGTTACGTTGTTACTCTGTTAAAAGATATGTGGTATATTTTATTAGGTACTGCACAGGTTTATATTGTTTTGTAAGTTATAATATTTCTAATGAGTTTCAGCGGGTGCTACGGAGTTCGTGTACTGTCGTCTGATTCTCCAACAGATCAAGCAATGATATAACCGTATAATCCATTAGAATGTTTACCCTTCGACATCTGTTGGGGAAGACTGAGCACCTATGGTTCTACCCAGAGTGCTGTGACGTCAGTTCTGTAACCAATAACAAAGTGTTGCAAACTTTTATTTCCCCAATAAACACCGTACTGTTGTATATCCCATTCTGGTCATTTCTCAATCAATCAAGTGCCATGCCTGCCGGCGTAGGCGATCATGTCTCTCCACAACTCTCTTTGCTTGGTGCATGTAATCAGTTCTGACGTCGATATTTTGTCGAACCATGATGTCAGGCCACCCAACATCTTCTCCCTCTGTCTTTCCTTCCCTGAATTTTACCTGTAGTCACCAAATGTTCTAAACCTTCTCTTCGCATTATATGCCCGAAGAACCTTGATTGTCGGATTATTATTCTTTTGATAAGGTTTCTTTGTGTGCAGACCTGATTTAAAACCTCCACGTTTGTTTTCTTTGCTGTCCATGGAATTCTCAACATTCTTCTGTAAAACCACATCTCTGTGGCTTCCAATGATCGTATTGATTGTTTGTTCAGTGTCCATGATTCGCTGCCATACATAAGAATTGGTTCAATATAGCATTGGAGTACTCGTTTTCGCAGTGTCATTGGTAGTGAGTTCACGTATATTTCACGTTCACGGGTCATTTCTATCTTCATAAAATAGATCAAAAATACATACTAACCAATTACTGTAATCCTTCTTCTTCTTCGAGCGCTCCATATCGGTCACTTGTTAACCACTGTGTGTGATCTGTATGTGATCTGAGAGTAAGAGCGATTGTACGTTGTGCCAGTTATGCGGCTACAAGTAGGTCAGCACCTTCGATTTATGCATTGTTTTTTATTTACTAAAGTAGCTTCCTTATGTTCTACATCAGTCGCCTCTTACGACAGGCCTTGTAGGTAGCAGTGGTACTATTCTTTGCTTCCCTTGCGGGCCTCGGCACCACACGGGCGTTATTGTAACTCGCTCTGTGGCCTAGAGGTACGATGATCGCCTCACGCTCCAAAAGTACTAGGTTTGCTTTACGTACGTGGTCATCTTGCTATTTTTCCAGCTATCATTGTCTCAATGTAGGTGAGATCAAGTTCCCAGTTCTTTTGGAGACTGACGATAAAACGTAGAGTCTCGGGTTTAAGTTGCGCACATAAAGGAACCATTAGCAGTTCAAATGGACACGACTAGACTGGAAAACTGCAGCTCGTGCAACATTAATAATTCAATTAATTAACATTCCGATAAAATTTGGACAACATCAAAATTACTTGCAGGTGCTGAGAAGTTCTCACTACCTGTGAACTCTTCAGTTTGTCATTGCCTCTGTAATCTTCAGTGTGTCACTGCCTCTGTAATCTTCAGTTTGTCATTGCCTCTGTAATCTTCAGTTTGTCATTGCCTCTGTAATCTTCAGTTTGTCACTGCCTATGTAATCTTCATTTCGTCACTGCCTCTGTAATCTTCAGTTTGTCACTGCCTCTGAAATCTTCAGTTTGTCATTGCCTCTGCAATCTTCAGTTTGTCATTGCCTCTGTAATCTTCAGTTTGTCACTACCTATGTAATCTTCATTTCGTCACTGCCTCTGTAATCTTCAATTTGTCACTACCTATGTAATCTTCAGTTTGTTACTACCTCTGTAATCTTCAGTTTGTCATTGCCTCCGAATTCGTCCTCTGTACGATATATATCAGACCACACATTATTATTCACAGAAGTGTAATGATGATGGTCCTATCAATCAAACAATCAACTAAAAAATATATTATATACTTGTTTCCAAGATAGAAATTGCACATTTTCATATTTTTCACACTAACAGATATATACATACACACAGTAACTCACACACGCAGACTCTACGCACATAATCATTTATGAAGAAAATTCTGCATATGTAAGAGCAGACAAAGAAAGTAGATACTTCTAAAAGATCCAAATAATGGAATAAGACAAGGATGTATATTATATCCTAACTTTGGTGGGTTTTGTCTGTATATGAGGAAATATGCTGAAAGAAATACAGAAGATGTTTCAAAAAGTAATAGTAGGACATACCATAAATAACTTGAGATATGCTGACGACATTGTCTTGATAGCGAGAAATGAAATAGTTTTTCAAAATCTGTTTAATATGACGATGAAAGAAAGTAAAAATCAAAGACCTCTGTGTGATTTCAAAGAACACGGAAGTAATGGTTTTTAAAAAAATAAAATCAAATTCCAGAATAATGTGTCTTCAAAGTATATTTGACATTGCTTCGACCAGTCTGTCAATTTACATGTCATGAGGTTGTGATAACATCCTATTTTAGATATTTTATATATTCCTCTTGTACCGTTATACATTACATAGGTCATGCAAGTAATTTCTCCATACCGCTCTGTCCTGGACAACACGCTCGATCTCTTCCACAGAATTGGGACCAATATTTCTTGCCTCTCTCAGCAATCGTATCAGGGTTTCACTTGGGTGTCCTCTCTTTCTTTAATCTTTTGCCTCTCTCAGCAGTTCCTATCAGGGTTTCACTTGGTGCCTCTCTTTCTTTAATCTTTTGCCTCTCTCAGCAGTTCTTATCAGAGGTTTCCTTGGTGCCTCTCTTTCTTTAATCTTTGCCTCTCTCAGCAGTTATTATCAGGGTTTCACTTGGGTGTTCTCTCTTTCTTTATTCTTTTGCCTCTCTCAGCAGTTCTATCAGGTTTCCTTAGGTGTTCATCTTTCTTTAATCCTTTGCCTCCTCAGCAGTTCGTATCAGGGTTTTACTTTGGGTATCTCTCTTTCTTTAATCCTTTGCCCTCATCAGCATCTCGTATCAGGTTTCACTTGGATGTTCTCTCTTTCTTTAATCCTTTGCCTCTCTCAGCAGTTCGTATCAGGTTTCACTCGGTGATTTTCTTTCTTTAATCCTTTGCCTCTCTCAGCAGTTCGTATCAGGGTTTCACTTGGTTTTCTCTCTTCTTTAATCTTTGCCTCTCTCAGCAGTTCGTATCAGGGTTTCACTTGGGTGTTCTCTCTTTCTTTATTCATTTGCCTCTCTCAGTAGTTCGTATCAGGTTTCACTTAGGTGTTCTCTCTTCTTTAATCCTTTGCCTCTCTCAAGTTCGTATCAGGTTTTACTTGGGTTTCTCTCTTCTTTAATCTTTGCCTCTCTCAGCATTCTTATCGAGGTTTCACTTGGGTGCCTCTCTTTCTTTAATCTTTTGCCTCTCTCCAGTTCTATCAGGGTTTCACTTGGGTGTTCTCTCTTTCTTTATTCTTTTGCCTCTCTCAGCAGTTCGTATCAGGGTTTCACTTAGGTGTTCTCTCTTTCTTTAATCCTTTGCCTCTCTCAGCAGTTCGTATCAGGGTTTTACTTTGGGTGTTCTCTCTTTCTTTAATCCTTTGCCTCTCTCAGCAGTTCGTATCAGGGTTTCACTTGGTTTTCTCTCTTTCTTTAATCCTTTGCCTCTCTCAGCAGTTCGTATCAGGGTTTCACTTGGGTGTTCTCTCTTTCTTTATTCTTTTGCCTCTCTCAGCAGTTCGTATCAGGGTTTTACTTGGGTGTTCTCTCTTTCTTTAATCCTTTGCCTCTTTCAGCAGTTCGTATCAGGGTTTCACTTGGGTGTTCTCTCTTTCTTTAATCCTTTGCCTCTCTCAGCAGTTCGTATCAGGGTTTTACTTGGTGTTCTTCTTTCTTTAATCCTTTGCCTCTCTCAGCAGTTCGTATCAGGGTTTCACTTGGTTTTCTCTCTTTCTTTAATCCTTTGCCTCTCTCAGCAGTTCCTATCAGGGTTTCACTTGGGTGTTCTCTCTTTCTTTAATCTTTTGCCTCTCTCAGCAGTTCGTATCAGGGTTTTACTTGGGTGTTCTCTCTTTCTTTAATCCTTTGCCTCTCTCAGCAGTTCGTATCAGGGCTTTACTTGGGTGTTCTCTCTTTCTTTAATCCTTTGCCTCTCTCAGCAGTTCGTATCAGGGTTTCACTCGGGTGTTTTCTCTTTATTTAATCCTTTGCCTCTCTCAGCAGTTCGTATCAGGGTTTTACTTGGGTGTTCTCTCTTTCTTTAATCCTTTGCCTCTTTCAGCAGTTCGTATCAGGGTTTCACTTGGATGTTCTCTCTTTCTTTAATCCTTTGCCTCTCTCAGCAGTTCGTATCAGGGTTTTACTTGGGTGTTTTCTCTTTCTTTAATCATTTGCCTCTCTCAGCAGTTCGTATCAGGGTTTCACTTGGTTTTCTCTCTTTCTTTAATCCTTTGCCTCTCTCAGCAGTTCCTATCAGGGTTTCACTTGGGTGTTCTCTCTTTCTTTAATCTTTTGCCTCTCTCAGCAGTTCGTATCAGGGTTTTACTTGGGTGTTCTCTCTTTCTTTAATCCTTTGCCTCTCTCAGCAGTTCGTATCAGGGTTTTACTTGGGTGTTCTCTCTTTCTTTAATCCTTTGCCTCTCTCAGCAGTTCGTATCAGGTTTCACCTTGTTTTCTCTCTTTCTTTAATCCTTTGCCTCTCTCAGCAGTTCGTATCAGGGTTTCACTTGGGTGTTCTCTCTTTCTTTAATCCTTTGCCTCTCTCAGCAGTTCGTATCAGGGTTTCACTTGGGTGTCCTCTCTTTCTTTAATCCTTTGCCTCTCTCAGCAGTTCGTATCAGGGTTTTACTTGGGTGTCCTCTCTTTCTTTAATCTTTGCCTCTCATTTCAATGCCTGCTTTGGTATTCTTTGATCTTTTCTTCTCAAGGTATGCTCAACATATCTCCATCTTCTCCAGCCAATAACAGTTGTTGCTAGCCGTTCATCAGACATGTCTCTGATTTCATCACTTCTTCTGAATTCGTCCCACTGTATATTCATTATTTTTCGCAGATATCTATTTTCAAATGCATTCAACTTTTGTTTCTATATCTTTAGTAATTTTCCAACTCTCACTGGTATATGTTAGGATTGATCAATCAATCAAGTGACATGCCTGCCGGCGTAGGCGATAATGTCTCTCCACAACTCTCTCTCCTTCGTGCAGGTAATCAGTGCTGACATTGATCCTTTGTCGAACCACGAAGTCAGGCCATCCACAATATTACCCCCCTCTGTTTTCCACGATCTGTCCTTCCCTGAATTTTACCTGTTGTCACCAAATGTTCTAAACTTCCTCTTCAGATCACATGCCCGAAGAAACTTGATTGTCTGTTATGCTTTTGACAAGGTTTTCTTGTGTGCTTTTTCAGCATTCTTCTGTAAAACCACATCTCTGTGGCTTCTAAAGATCTTATTGATTGTTTGTTAATTGTCCATTATTCCCTGCCATACATAAGTACTGGTTCAATATAGCATTGAAGAACTCTTTTTTTTTGCAGTGTCATTGGTAATGAATTCAAGCATAGTGTGTTTTTCATTTTCATAAATGCTGCTTTTGCCCTGAGCTATTCTACTTCTAATCTCTGTTTTACATCTTCCATCTGATGTTAGGAATGTTTCCATATATTTGAATCGATGGACTTGTTTTAGTTGTGTGCTATTTATTTTGATATTACATTTTGGTGTTTCCTGTTTCTTAGAGATCACCATTACCTCTGTAATCATTAGGATTGAAAATTGATAGACTGAATTCTTAATTTAATTTTAAAACTGTATAATTTGCAGTTTCATATTTTATTTAGAATTTTAAAAGTTGATATTGCTTTGACAATTCGTTGCAAAAGTTTTGTTTTAATATGTTCAATGCAATCAAAATTGCTACCTAAGTAGGTAAACTGCTCTGTTATTTCATCAGTTTAAATTCCAGAATGATATCTGCATTATATGCTATAGGTGTCTTCTTTTTAAAGCGTATTTGCAGTCTCACTGTTGATGCGATAGATAACAAGCTGTCTGTTTTTCTTTGCATATCTTTGTTGGTTTTACTTAACAATGTAAAATCATCTGATCAATCCAAATCTTCTAGTTGACTATTTTCTACCCAATCGATGCCAGTTATTTTAGATTTTGGTCGGAAAAAAATAATAGTTAATGTTGAGCAATAGCAGTATGCTAGTAAAAAATGAAAAAACATTTATGTTGGAAGTTGTCAAAGAAACGAGACAAAGAGTTGTTAAGTGCTTCACAAAGTCAATACTAACATATGAAAGAAAGTTATGGACAATATGTAATCACTAGTAATATGATAGAAGAACACAGAACTGTGTTTCTTTTATTATGTTTGCTCTAGGTTTAATCATTTTTAAACCAAGTGTAGTTGTGGTTAAGTGGTTAAGCCATTACATTGTGCTCTGAAAATCACATGTTCAAATCCGGACCTCAACGTTTCTGTTCACAAGTGGATTTTTTTCCGAGAATCCTAAGATTTTTTCAGGAGCTGCGGAATTTGTGTTTTGTGCAATATTCTTAGCAGGTGATGTGCCATTTCTGTGGAGAGTAACAGAGCCAGGTGGGGTAAAACCTTGCCAATTATATCAATCCTTCGTCTTTACATTCTTTACATTTATAAACCACGCTTTACGATCACTTGTTTATGTTTTAAACTGAGCTTGAATAGATTGTGTTATGTTAAACTGAGCTTGAATACATTGTGTTATGTTTGAACAGTTGAGATATATGTACGTTTCGGCCGTGTAAATACGATTTAGTCAGACATTTGCAACAATGCAACACAAAGCACAATAGCGGTTTTGTATCCAGTTCTTTCGATTTTCAGTTTGGGAAGGGTTCTTTCACGTGCTTATTTTGATAACAGGACCTATTTTTTATTGTTCATCTCCGCTACGTCTAGGCGCATGATTACATATACTTTGAGATAAGGAATCACTGGAAATTGATATGATGATTTCAGATGGAACGAAAATCAAATACTTTTAAATCATAATGCAAAAACTGACATAAAAATGTAGAGTATTCCACGACCTAGTAAACAGAATAATGTTGATATACAGAAAGATGATATATACAGAAAGATGCTATATACAGAAAGATACTATATACAGAAAGATGATATATACAGAAAGATGATATATACAGAAAGATGATATATACAGAAAGATGATATATACAGAAAGATGCTATATACAGAAAGATGATATATACAGAAAGATGCTATATACATAAAGATGCTATATACAGAAAGATGATATATACAGAAAGATGATATATACAGAAAGATGATATATACAGAAAGATGATATATACAGAAAGATGATATATACAGAAAGATGCTATATACAGAAAGATGATATATACAGAAAGATGATATATACAGAAAGATGATATATACAAAGATATATACAAGATGCTATATACAGAAAGAGATCAACATCATGAAAAGATAGTCATCATTACTTTGGCAGAGTATGACACATTTGATGTGATTTGGAACACGTTATAACAACTGATAAACTAAAGTGGAGACGCGATAGAGATCGACTGAGAAAGTAATAATCAATTGAAATTCAAGACTTGAAACTAGTCAATATTGCTAAATTCAATCTATTTGTTTAGTAGCTAAAAATAATGAAGTCTAGTACAGAAAAAGTGGTTCATTTATTGAAGATGTTATCATTTTAAAAAAATAGCCGTCTATCGCAAGCAAAATACTGAGTAGGAACTCTGATAATGGCTATTTCAGTTTGCTGAGGGGGCAGAACTCTAATAGAGTCATTGACATATATTAGATCATGGATTCCAAAAGTGGGCGGTACCGCCCCGCAGTGGGTGCTGAAGGCTTCCAGGGGGGCGATAGTGGGTTCAGAAGCATGGAGGGTGGGTAGTTTTCTTTCGTGATTTTGTGATTGAATAATCATAAAAAATTTGAATTTTGCAGTTTAATTCATCTTGTGCCCATCTTACACGATCCATTTTTTCATCAATTTTCTATTTCATGTATATAATCATTTGAAAACTGACCATGTATAACAGAAATATATATCAATTTTCTATGCCAAAGTGAACATAGACCATGTATATATATATATATACGTGGTGGGGGGCGTTGGCAAACTGTTATAATGGGGAAAGGGGCGTTACAAAGTTTATGTTGTGCAAAGTGGGCAGTGGGCCGAACAAGTCTGGGAATCTATGTATTAGATGGAACATTATTCAATAAATAAAAAACTAACTAAATTTGGTGGTTAAAAAATAGCTGGTCAGGTAACATTATAGGTAGTAACGTCCTTGTGTTGCCGGGACGCGCAATGGGGTCAAAGAATAGTCTCAGACGTGTGCTGCTGCACCTCTCTGGTGTGTGCTGAGGTGACTGTAGAGTCAAATCCTAGAACACAATCCCCTACCACAGGTGGGGCATCGTGATCAAGGTTAGACATGTGGGTGTTGTGTGTTTTGTCTTTTCGCACAGCTCGTTTTCTCTGTGCCTCAGCGCCACGACGATTCTGATTTATTCGAGTTCATCTTGTGTTGTTACATCGCCACATTTTGGTGAACTTGCGCCAGGGATTCCAGCACGTGGTGTCTATATCGAAGCATTTCAGAGATACTTTAAGAGTGTCTTTAACGCGTTTTTCTCTGTCCACCAGCTGAACCTCTGCCATTCAAGCTCGCCATACATCAACTGCTTTGGGATGCGTTTATCTGGCACTCGTGCAACGTGACCGGCCCATCTCATTTAGACTTTCTGCAACAGTGTGTTGACGCTTGGGAACTTTGCTCTTATGAGAACTTCCGTATCTGGAACTTTGTCCTGCTAGTTTATTTTTAGTAGTCTGTAGACAGCTTGTGTGAAGTGGTTTAGTTTTCTTACGTGTCTGCTATACTGTCCAGTGTTTATATATTGAAGATATTAAAACATCAGGTTCACGTTGCACATAAATTGGGTTCAGTTTTTGAAGGACTTCACTTTGACTGGAAATCATCAGTGTGATAACAAGCTCTCTGTTTGACTGGAAGTCTTCAGTTTTAACGGAAAGCCTCTATGATTTTAAAACAGTAGACTGTCTTTGATTTTGGGAAATGAGACAATTACGAATAAAATTATATATATATATATATATATATATATATATATATATATATATATATATATATATATATATATATATATATATATATATATGTATATATATATATATATATATATATATATAATATATATAATATATATAATAATATATACTTAATTCCTCTGCTATCCGTTATACGTTACATAGGGCCTGCAAGTAACTTCTCCATACCGCTCTATCCTGGGCAACTCGCTCAATCTCCTCCATGGAACTGAGACCGATATTCCCTGCTTCTCTCAGCAAAGTTCGTTTCAGGGTCTTCTTAGGTCGACCTCTCTTTCTTGAACCCTTTGCATCCCACTTCAATGCCTGCTTTGATATTCGTTGATCATTTCTCCTCAAGGTGTGCCCAACATATCTCCATCTTCTCTTTCTTATAACAGTTGTCACTAGTGGTTGACCAGACATGTCTCTGATTTCATCACTTCTCCTGAATTCGTTCCATTTTATACTCATTATTTTTCGCAGACATCTATTTTCAAATGCATTCAACTTGCTTTCTATGTCTTTAGTCATTTTCCAACTCACGCTGGAATATGTTAGGATTGATACAACATTTGAATTGAAAATTTGTAATTTAGTTTTAATACTACATAATTTGCAGTTCCATATTTTATTTAGACTTTTAAAAGCTGATGTTGCTTTGCCAATTCGTATCATAATTTCTTTTTAACATTTCCTGTGCAATCAAAATTGATACCCAAATAGGTGAACTGCTGTTATTTTTATCATTTTAGATTCCAGTGTGATATCTGCGTTACTTGCCATAGGTATCTTCATTATATTTGTTTTTTCATAGCTTATCTGCAGTCCAACTTTTGGTTCTATAGATGACAAGTTGTCTGTTTTTCTTTGCATATCTTGGTATATATATATATATATATTTCTCTCGTACCGTTATACGTTACATAGGGCCTGCAAGTAATTTCTCCATACCGCTCTGTCCTGCGCAACTAAATCTCTTCTGATAAGCTCAGTCCGATATGTTATGCCTCTCTCAGTAAAGTTCGTTTCAGGGTTTCAATAAGAGGTACTTTCCTTTTGAAACTCTTCGCCTCCTACTTCAAATCCAACTTTGATATTCTTTGATCATTTCTTCTCAGAGTATGTCCAACATATCTTCATCTTCGTTTTGTTGTAACATTTGTTATTAGTGGTTAACCAGACATTTCATTTTTGAATACATTCAACTTACTTTTTATATCTTTAATCATTTTCCAACTCTCGCTAGCATATACTAGGATTTATTCAACATTGGAATTGAAATCAGTTTATTTTTAATACTATATAATTTGGAGTTCCATAATTTATTAAAATACAATGTCAACTTAAACCGAGAACAATTGAAGACTCGTATGCTACTTTTCCCTTTTAGCTTAAGTGTCAGCATGAGACCACTTACTCAGTAACTTCGACAATGTTTTCTTTGCTACTGCCTAATCCAGGAAATCTAACACTATCCACTTGTGAACGCATTGCCACTTAGTGTCGTCTATTCCTCCCATATATTTGTATAATGTGCTATATTATAATACAGTGGTTCTCAAATTTCTTGGAGTCGTGACCCCGATTTATAATAGCCAAAAAATATGTCCATAAAGGAGAGGGGAATACCTTATAAGATGAAGTAACAAATGTTCATTATTCTTTCTAATTCTTTTGCAAACGATGATTGATTAATTGATTATAGACATCATCATTGCACTTTAGTGAGTAACCATGCGTGCTCCGATCTCTTCCATGCACAGGAAGATCTCAGCGGCAGTGCACGAACTCCGTAGTACCGGCGCGTGTCACCAATATAATTTTGTGTTAGATGGTGAATATATGTTGTAGGAATGTTATTTTAAATCTTTTCTAATGAATTTTGCATGGACAGCGGCTTTGCAGCCTGCTCTTCTTGGTGTTAAACTGTCAATGGCCCTTTTACGTGCTCAAATTGATCACGGGACCTACGCTTTATCGTCCGTCTCCGATAGGACTAGGAACTCGATCTCACTACACTGAGATCAGGGATATCTGGAAAAATATCTCGATGGGGAACGAACCGAGTATCTTTGGATCGAGAGGCGAGCACGACACTTTAAAAAAATCAACTGTTCTGTATGTCATTACTGTCTGTAGTATCTCTTTTTGGGACGGTGTAGGTCATGCATTCTCTTTCTTGCTTTTTGGGACGGTGTAGGTGATGCATTCTCTTTCTTGCTTTTTGGGACGGTGTAAGTCATGCATTCTCTTTCTTGCTTTTTGGGACGGTGTAGGTGATGCATTCTCTTTCTTGCTTTTTGGGACGTGTAGGTCATGCATTCTCTTTCTTGCTTTTTGGGACGTGTAGGTCATGCATTCTCTTTCTTCTTTTGGGACAGTGTAGGTCATGCATTCTCTTTCTTGCTTTTTGGGACGGTGTAGGTGATGCATTCTCTTTCTTGCTTTTTGGGACAGCGTAGGTCATGCATTCTCTTTCTTGCTTTTGGGACGGTGTAGGTCATGCATTCTCTTTCTTGCTTTTGGGACAGGTGAATCATCATTCTCTTTCTTGCTTTTTCGGACGCGAGGTCTGATTCTCTTTCTTGCTTTTTTGGGACGGTGTAGGTGATGCATTCTCTTCTTTGCTTTTGGGACGAGTGTAGGTGATGCATGTCTTTCTTGCTTTTTGAGACAGTGTAGGTCATGCATTCTCTTTCTTGCTTTTGGGACAGTGTGGTCATGCATCCTCTTTCTTGCTTTTGAGACAGTGTTAGGTCATGCATTCTCTTTCTTGCTTTTAGGGACAGTGTAGTTCATGCATTCTCTTTCTTGCTTTTGGGACAGTGTAGTCATGCATCCTCTTTCTTGCTTTTGAGACGTGTAGCTCATGCATTCTCTTTCTTGCTTTTTGGGACGTTGTAAGTCATGCATTCTCTTTCTTGCTTTTTGGGACGTTGTAGGTCAAGCATTCTCTTTCTTGCTTTTTGGGACGGTGTAGGTCATGCATTCTCTTTCTTGCTTTTGGTTTAATACAAAGAAGAATTGAAAATCCACTCTCTCAAAGATGTCGGTGGGAGAACTCTCTCAAAGATGTCGGTGGGAGAACTCTCTCAAAGATGTCGGTGGGAGAACTCTCTCAAAGATGTCAGTGGGAGAACTCTGTCAAAGATGTCAGTGGGAGAACTATCTCAAAGATGTCAGTGGGAGAACTCTGCCAAAGATGTCAGTGGGAACTCTGTCAAGAGTCATGAGACTCTTTCATGTCTTGGGACTCTGTAAGAGTCAGTGATTCTCTTCTAGCTTTTGGAATCCAAAGAGAATTGAAAATCCACTCTCCAAAGATGTTCAGGTGGGAGGACTCTGCGAGTCTATGTAGCTAAATGCTGGGTTGGAATCCGACCGCGCCGTTCTGTTCACGAGAACATTTTTCCAAAGCCCTATAATTGTTGCCGGAGATACGGAGTTCGTGCTTTGTGCAATACTCTCGTCAGGTATCGTGCCATGTCTGCGGAGATGAACCGAGTAATGTAGAGTAAAACTCAGCGCAATGAAGTTATTCCTTCCCGTTCAGATCTCTGCAAGATATGTGAGTCAAACGGAAGTCAAACTCAAAGACAAACATGGCCACGTCTGGTTATGACTGATACATAACATATCAGAATTGTGTCAACAAATTCTCTCTGAGTAAAGTACCAATCAATGAACCTTCTAGAACTGAAGTGTATAGGGGATGATATATGGCAGGGTATAATGAATAAATATTAAGACCTAACAGGATCTAGCTACTGTAACAGATCAAGTCAGTCAACAGAAACTACACATAGACTAATAAGTAAAAATATAAGTAAAGTTTAGCATTTTATTTTCTTACAATACTAAACTAAAATGGCTGATAACAACTGCACGCATCTATTTTATGAGATAATTCGCCAGTTCCACACGACGACTAACCAAAAATGTGAATTGGATAAGAGTTGAGAAATAAAATAGGTTTTTGTGTTTGTGGATTTTCTTCTGTAAACTCAAGACAAAATAGCATTCAAATATATTTTAAACAGATTTTAGAAGTCCAGTAATTTGCTCAATCAGATTCCAATTCATTTATGTCTCATATTCGCATCCAGTTTTTCCTCATTTTACCATCCCGTCTCTCCTCATTTTACAATCCAGTCTCTCCTCATAGTTCGCAATCCCTGTCTCTCCTCATAATCCCATCCCGTCTCTTCTCAAATCCCATCCCGTCTCTCCTCATAATCCCATCCGTCTCTCCTCATAATCCCATCCTTCTCTCCTCATATTCCCATCCCGTCTCTCCTTATATTCCCATCCCGCCTCTTCCCCATTCCTATCCCGTCTCTTCTCATATTCCCATCCAGTCTCTCCTCATTTCCTCCCGTCTCTCCTCATATTCCCATCCAATTCCTTCTCATATCCCCTCCCGTCTTTCCGCATATTCCCATCCTATTCCTCCTCATATTCTCATCCAGTTCTTTCTCTTATTCCTATCCTGTCTCTCCGCATATTCACATTCTATCCCACCTCATCCTGTTCCTCCTCCTATTCTCATCCTGCTTCTCTTCATATCCCTCTATAAAACTGCACATGTTTACCAACATTTCAATGTTTTCAAAATCTACTTACGGTCGTTAGATGCGCAGATTGAAAACAAATGTATTTAGATTGTCTTGACATTCTATCTAAAATTTATGTTTTCTTTCTGTGTGCCTCCAGATTTTGTTTATTTAGCTGTTCCAACATATCTGCTAAGTTAGCACTCTTTTCTACATGCGTCATCATTACAATAAGCCACATAGTCATGCGCTCGCATTTCACGGTTCATCACTGACATTATTGAATTACATCGTTGCCAAAGTTTTAAGTGTCGGCCATAGTGAACCGAACGTCACTTCCTTTCATGTATACAACAATATCAGTGTTACAAACATCAGTAGAATATTCAAGTAAAATAATAAGTGAACAAACAATCAATACGATCATTGGAAGCCACAGAGATGTGGTTTTACAGAAGAATGCTGAAAATTCCATGGGCAGTGAGGAAAACAAATGAAGTTTTTAATCAGGCCTGCACACAAAGAAACCTTATCAAAAAAAAGAGTCTGGCAATCAAGGTTCTTCGAGTATATAATGCGAAGAGAAAGTTTAGAAAATTTGCTGACAACAGGTAAAATTTAAGGAAGGAGAGATCCTGGAAGACAGAGAGAGAAGATGTTGGATGGCCTGACATCATGGTTCGATGCAAGATCGACGATAAACTGATTACATACACCAAGCAAAGAGAGTTGTGAAGAGACATGATCGCCTACACCGGTAGGTATGGCACTTGATTGATTGAGCAATAATAATAGTACATCTCGTAACGCTATACGTTACTTAAAGTCAGCAAGCAATCTCTCCATACTGCTCTATTCTGGGCAACTCGATCAATCTCTTACATGGAACCGAGACCTATATTTCTTGTCTCTTATCAAATTTCGTTTCTGTGTCTCCCTAGGTCGTCTTTTCTTTCTTGAACCCTTCTTTGCATCCCACTTCAATGTTTACTTTTTGATATCCAATTATAGCCATATTTAAATAATACAAGTAGTAGTCATCAATCACAAGTGATACTAACATGTGCTGTAGTAACTCTCTGATATGTGAAGAGGTGCTTCTAGTGTCCAAAATTTGAACCTTAGTCCCCTACCACAGGGGTTTATGGGACATGGAGGTAAAGTGTTCGTCTTTCGCTCCAAAGGTACTCAGTGTGTTCCTCGCATGGAGCGATTGGGATATTTTGTCCAGATATTCCAGATCTTAATGTAGATGAGATAAAGTTCTTAGCCCAATCTATTGTCTATTCCCAGGTGAAAGATGTAGTTGGCTGTCCACTCTTGCCGTTAAGCGTAGGGATGGGAGCTTTAATTTGCATTCTAGGGCTAGATGAGTCGCCCTTGTTGTGTTCCATCTTTTTTCCGTCGTCTATCCATCTTTTTCTTGGTCTTCCCTTAGCTCTGGTACCTGATCTCTTTTTATTGTATGCTGTTATTGGTGGTTGGTTGTATTTCATTCTCATTAAATGTCCAAACCACTGCATTTGTTGTCTTTCGATGTATTCGGTTCATGAAGTTATCAAAGACGGACGATAAAACGTAGATCACGTGTTCCAGTTCAGCGCGCCACATATCTGTTGGTAGATTAGTAGTTTAAATTAGTTAAATGTAGGCTGTAAAGCCGCAGCTCGACAAAAATACATTTACAAAAAGAAAACAAAATTCCTACAAAAAATATCACATTCTTCTAATTGACATTAGCGATTCTCGCTAAGGTCTGACAAATATGTTTTTTTCTGAACCTCGTGTAATTCATCTTGGGGATTTGTACTCAAGTGAGACATTAGTTTTTTTATCTGTCCCATGCTCATATTTTATTAAATGATAACCTATTTCGGATTGCTTCTGTTGATAATACAGGGTGTTCAAGATAAAAGCAGCCTGTGAATGGAGCTAATCTGGCATATATGTATGGAAATGAGAAGGTTCAGTTATGACGTAGTATAGGTCAAGGTTGTGTGATGGTGTGTAATTGTAGTACGGGAAGGGGCGATGAAGAAATGTGACGTAGGACAAGCTAGTCAGAACCGGTTTAAATAGTAAATAGATGAGATGCAATGCGTACCCGGCAAATTTCTATTTATCACTGGGGCTGCTTTTAAGTTGAACACCCTGTATAATTGATTTCATTGCTTTCGTTCATATTTTTACAATCTCTCTCTCTCTCTTTTCCTTTTTATCCGAAATGGGGCATATGCTCTCAGCCAACTCATGCCAATTTTTCCTATCTCCAGCCATCTCCTCAGCTCCTTCCGGCTCTTCTTTATATTGCTGATCTCTGCCTCTATATCTTGTCTCCATGCATTTTTTAGGCCTCCATTTCTTTCGCTGTCCCTGCGGGTTTCAGAAAAGGACTCTTCTTTTTATATTCCCCTCTGGTTTTCTCAATGTGTGTCCTATCCAGCACCATTGTCCTTTTTTAACCTCTTGGTTCACTGGAAATTAGTTTACCATCTCAGTCCATAATTGTTACCTTACGCCCGTGCTGTCCAACCTTCTTGTATACCAGGGCGCATGTGACTGATAGCTGGGATGTCGCAGGCACCATGCGGCCATTGTAATAATAATAGCAATAGTAATAACGGTAATCGAGTGATATTAATAGTAATTTGAAAACATATTAATAAGGTAAAAAAATGTAATCCTAATTTATAATTCTGACGCTTATTTCAGAAAACATACTGTATTTACATTTAACATAGTGTGAAATATGACACTGCCTATATGTTGCAATTTGGGGAAATTTGGTTCTTCGTTGAAAAGGCCGGAAAGCAAATGGTGTCGTTAAGGACAATAGAATGGTTCATCATCAAGTAACTTGTTCCTTCCGGAACTTGGCTCATATGACAGTAGTCCTGAAAAACTCTGTTCTGTGCAAGTTGACAGGCGTCAGCAAAAGTCATGTTCAGTTCGTTAATGTTATCTTGCACCCATCGTCTTCTAAGTCTTCCTCTCATTCTTCTTCCCGGCACCATTCCCTCCAAAATTATCTTCTCTTGGCACTCATGTCGTTTGATGTGTACGAAATATTTAATTTTCCTTGATGTTATAATTTTTGATAGCCAACTCTCTTTAATACCACGCTGTTGGAGAACAGAAGCATTTGTTTTCGCGAATGATGTGCCAGAAAAAATGTAATAATCTATTATTCAGAAGATGTTTTTTCCCCATTGAAATTCTGATTATTGTTAAAGCCGGCGTGGTGACTTGGGGCGGCAAAAATGAACATAGTGGGCACCATTGCCCTGGCGGTCACTTCGGACAGTCCTACCATACGTCGTCTGAAACTTAAGCAATCTCGCTAGTAAATTCATAATGTTAATAAGATCAATATTGTTTTCAAACTTAGTTGTACGAACTATAACACAAACAACAAACAACTGTCGTTAGTTCATGTAGAACTGCTTTTTATACCGGTGTAGGTCAGGTGGGACGAGAGCCTGGGAAATTTAATGACCGTGTGGCTAGTGCAGTCGCCGCGTGGCTAGTGCAGACGCCGGGAAGCTGTTTAGATTAGGATTTTTCATTTATGTCCTCAACAGAAAAAAATTCTTGGACTTACCGTGAATTGAACACGGGGCTCCATCATGGGAGTCGCTCGCTAATCTATTCGGCCAGACGCTCTCTCATTCGGTCAGACGTTCTCTCATTCGGTCAGACGCTCTCTCATTCTGTCAGACCTCTCTCATTCGGTCGACGCCATTCGGCAATCTCTCATTCGGCCCGACGCTCTCTCATTCGGTCAGACGCTCTCTCATTCGGTCAGACGCTCTCTCATTCGGTCAGACGCCCTCTCATTCGGTCAGACGCTCTCTCATTCGGTCAGACGCTCTCTCATTCGGTCAGACGCTCTCTCATTCGACCAGACACTCTCATTCGGTCAGACGCTCTCTCATTGGGTCAGACGCTCTCTCATTCGACCAGACACTCTCATTCGGTCAGACCCTCTCTCTTTCAGTCAGACGCTCTCTCATTCAGTCCGACGCTCTCTCCTTCGGTCAGACGCTCTCTCATTCGGCCAGACGCTCTCTATAAAAGTGAAAAAAACAATAGTTTGAGATCAGGAAAATAGTTCAGTAGAAAGCAGACATGTATGTAGATAGCTTAACAAGTAAACACATTCTTTTGTAATAGCAAGGCGCACTCTCTACTTGTACTGACCTATGTTCATTTCCGGTTGTACCCCTTGAGAATATTCTTCATGTAAACGCACACTGAAAACACATTTTTGTGAGCTATTTTTTTTTTAGAATAAAATGTTTTATCTTCTACTTTGAACACTCCATATCGACCACTTGTTCATCACTGTTTGTGATTTGTATTTGATCTGAGACTAAGAGCGATTATGCGTTGTGCCAGTTACGCGCCAATAATTATACTGGTATCAACATCCGATTTCTGCGACGCGTTTTACTTACTAGGGTAGCTTCCCTAGACTCGCCTCTTCACCTCAGTCCTCAGAACCTCAGTCGCCTCTTACGGCATCCCTTGTAGGTCACAGTGTTACTATTCTTTGCTTCCCTTGAAGTCCCCGACAACACACGGGCAAAGGTATGTATAACATGTGATCTTATATCTTCTGTTTTAAGTTTCTACTGCTAGAAACCAGACCACTATTTGATATATCAGATTGTGTAGATATGAAAGTTATCATTTATAAATTCATCTGCTGTATTCTACAAAAACGCAGTGGCGGCTCGTCATTAAGACCAGTGGGGCCAGTCACACAAATAGGTGTAACGTGTATTTATTATTTTATACATTAAAATATATCCTAATCTAAAACCATGATTTTTCCGAAAATATATGTCTGGCCCAACAAACAAAATTGATCACGAGCCGCCACTGCAAAAAAAGTATACACAAATACATGAAATAAATCGTGTTAACAGTGTTGGTTCTATTTAATACTTTGGTTCAGGAGATGTCTTTTTGTAAAATGTGTACTGCCAAAATGGTTAGCCAAGTGGCTTTATGTATTGTATGAGTTAATTTGGTGTATGTTTCCTGAATATTTCAGACACATTTCTTCACTGAAGGTGTGTGTATGTGTCAGTTATTACAAGCATATTACTTACCTCAGATAGTATTACACTGACAAGAACATCTAAACAGCTATTGATATGTGCATTAATTATACCAACCTTCGTATATGAAAGTCAAACAAAAACACTAACTGCTGAATTAGCAAGAAAGATAAATATATGACAAGAACGCAATATATTTTTAAAAAATGATGAATAGAAGGCACAAGATAGGAGAAGAATGAGATTTTGCGTGAAGACATGCTTTCATTTTTATCAGCATCTTCCGACATACAGACGTGCCTTATCTGACTTCAGATGTATACATCCTTATTGATTCCAACAATTATTTCGAATTTTGTTGTACTTATAACACTATTTAGTTTACTTTTTTCTCTTTCTTCACAGTCATTAGTTTCTCAATCAAAAGTGATCGATATCTGGTACAATGACAATCCTGATCGGCAGAATTTTTTATTTTTTCCGATCCAGAAGCACTTGAGCTTTTCAGCTCTTCGGCTCAGTGCCATGGACATCGTAACACTTCGGTTCGGTGCCACGAACACCGTAAATCTGGAGAATCTGTGGCTTTTTCTGCCATCCCGCGGAATTGAACCCGCACACACAGAGGTTAGTCACCCGTAGTCCAACGCGCTACGAACACGCTGGGCAGACGGGCGATCGTTAGATATAAAAACAGGACAACTTGCTACTAAAGTTAGTGTATGCACAAATTAGAGAGAAAACTGTTACTTAACTTACACATGTAAGAATTTACTACTGTGAGGTCTCAACGCTTAAAAACACAACATGTAGGTACTGTCTGTTACCTGTTGAAACCGAGTAGTCTCAGGACCAATATAGAGTATCATTTGCAGTGTTCATTTGACCTGATGTGACAATGTCTCCAATAACATCCTCAACGTTTGAATAGCTATGTCAATCCACGATTACCTGTACTAGTGTAAATATAACTGAGCTTTCTATTTGTATATCAACAGCCTGCTACCTTGCGTTCCTCTAGGCCTCAGTTTTAATATATTATTCACTCTTATCTTAGAACCTTAGAAGATAAGGAACTTCTAGAGGTCCACATTTTTAATTAAAATTGTTCTACTTCCCTTCCCATCCCTAAGCAAAATTATTTGATCTCTATCTCTATATGCCATTCATGTCATAGTTGACACATACGGCATTCGTAAGTGACCCCCATTGCAATCAGTCTGCAACTTTTCTTCGTATAGTATCCTATGCCTATGTCAGTCCACACTTTTATTTCCATTTTTACCTTCCTTCTTAATGTTTCCTTTAGTTTTGCCCCTGTCTACTCCTTCTGTCCATCGACGAGTTGTCTTTACCAAGGTACCAGGTGGTATTATACTCACATAAAGCCACGCCATCACCATCTTCTTCCTCTGATCGTGGTTGACAATGTACTCGAAGTTTTCTTGCCCACATTCAAATTTGTGATTTCTTCCAGACAAAATATTCATTGGATTCACCTAAGACATGTCTATTGTGTTCTACACACTTGTTAGACTTTATTTATATTTCTTTTCTTTCATCATGTTTTTCCTCACAACGCCAGGATAAGAAGAAATTTCTAAAACGAGCTGTTGTGTTCGATTTGTAAAGTGTTTGTCTCCACGTCTATTATCCCCGAGGTCCACCGTTTATCTCTGTTATCTCTGAAATACGGCCTCTATGCTTTGTACCCACTGTATCTGAGTAACATTTCTCTTTGAGGCGCACTATCTGTTTGTAATATGCCTATATGGCTTAACCATTTAATTGCCCGCCTGCCAGCGTGTTCGTAGCGCGTTGGACTACGGGTGACTAGCCCTCTGTGAGTGCGGGTTCAATTCTGCGAGCTGGCAGAAAAGCCACAGGTTCCCCAGATTTACGGTCTTCTTGGCACCGAATCGATGGGTTACGATGTCTATGGCACCGAGCCGAAGAGCTGAAAGCTTAAGTGCTTCTAGATAGGAAGAAAAATAAATTTAAAAACCCATTTAAAGTTTCTTGATGAACTTTAGTACATGTGTAGTATCCACGTTTCTCCAGATATCTTAATTTCTAAACCAGCCTTGATACTTTCAGAATTCGACGTAGACCCTTCATCTCTGTCGTGACTAGTTTTATTCTATCGTTCGATTTCAGCGTTAGACCTGAACTGCTTATTCAGTGTTCGCATATGATCTCTTGATGTAGTTATCGCACATGACACGACAAGCGATTGATCTGACTTGTTTAAGAAAACACCAACATTCCTCCTTTACTACCTATAATATTCTACTTCTTCGAACGCTCCACATCGACCACTTGCTAACCATCTATTGTGATTTGTATGTGACCTGAGCCTAAGACCGATTTACGTTGTGCCAGTTATGCGCAAATACTCCAGCACATCCGATTTCTGCGATGCTTTTTTATTTACTAAGGTATGTTATGTTATATAATCGACGTCACGAAACATTTTGCATTCCCATTCGCGCTCTGTCCTCCACTGATACAGCCATCTCAAAGTCTATATGCCCACTGCACACATGAGAAGCCGATTAGTATATTTTCTTTCTCAACCAAGAAGACGACACTGTCTCTCATGTATTATATTTACTAGCGTAGCTTCCCTGATACATTTTTCAATGAGAGACTAATGTCGCTACTTTGTTTTAACCTTCTATATTTACTAAGGTAGCTTTCCTAGACCACTATCTCAGTTGCCTCTTGCGACATGTTTTGTAAGTCCTAGCGTTACTATCCTTTGCTCTCATTGCCTGCCCCGCCCCCCGGCAACACAAAGGCGACACTACCTATAATAATACTTGGTCTGACATTCTTTACCACCTACTTTAATGTAACTATATATGTGTTGGATAATCTTCTATCTAATATATATCAATATATATATATATGACTCTATTGGAGCATTGCCCCCCTCAGCAAACTGAAATCGCCATTATCAGAGCTCCTACTCATTTGTTCCGTCGATTGATGACTCAGCGAAAATCAGCTAAACTAGAACTTAAACCACCGCCCACTGGTGTCTAAATCCACCGCAGATTCATAGATATACATAGACTTAACAAATACGTTACCTGTGTCTGGGTTTGAGAAGGGGCATGTTTGTTGTGCTTTGCATATACTTGCCATTACTATTTTAGAACACTTGAGAAATGTTTTCTTTGAAAATTATGCAAATTAAACACCAAATATAGAGCAACAACTACTACTACTACTACTACTACTACTACGACTACGACTACAACAACTACTACTACCACCACTACTACTACTACTACTACTACTACTGCTACTACCGCTACTACCACTACCACTACTACTACTACTACAACTACTACTACTACCACTACTACTACTCTACTCCACTACTACTACTACTACAACTACTACTGCTGCCTGTGAACTGTTACTGCTGCTGCTCTGCTACTACTGCCACTACTACTAGCTGACTTTCTGCAACAGCTACTGCTACTACAACTACTACTACTACTACTACGACTACAACTACTACTACTACTACTACGACTACAACTGCTACTACTACTACAACTACTACTATATAGCCGTCCATCGCAAGCGATGATGACAACAATCTCAGACGTGTACTGTTTCACCTCTCTGGTGTGCGGAGGTGACTGTAAGTTCAATCTAGAACAGAATCCCGACCACAGGTGGGCATTCATGATCAAGTTAGACATGTGCGTGTTGTGTGCTCTGTCTTTTCGCGCTGCTCGTTTCTCTGTGACTCAACAATACGATGATTCTCAGCTATTCGGGTTCCTCTTTGTTGTTACAGCGCCACAACTACTACTACTACTACTAGCATTACTATAAAAAAAATTCCCGTAGCCTTTTCAGACCATATGATATGAAGTGTCTATCACTTCACACCCTAGTTTGCAGGAGGTAGGAGGGTCCATTCCATTCATCACGCGTTGAACGTCGCACACAATTTATTCTACAATTGTTTAGTTTTCCGCTCTGTCTTTCTTTCCTGTCATGAAGTATTCCACTGACGTTGATCAGGAACAACACAAAAATGGCGATGATGTAATCTAGCAACAGCCACTTCCGTCGCAACTACACCGACACTTGACATGACAGACACAACCGCTTCATGAACGGACAACGATGTGCTCATTACAAGCCTTATGTTCTAAGGCTGTTGTACATGCTTGCGTCCTTAGCAACAGATGATTAGCTCTGGAGTGTTGATTTTGAAGGAAGAGATTTTGATGGACGTTGTAACAAAAGGTGCTAGGAAAATATGACGAAATTAAAAATAATGTATTCGGCAGATACGAAACCCATTTAGGAAATAATGTCTATAATTGTCTCTGAAATGATATAGTTTTGACAAAGTCATTCACCAACAACCACCATGGTTATGACACCTAACGATAACGATACGTTTGTTAGTCTCTTGTGGTCGTCTGTAGCATAAGCGGTAATGAGGTTGATCACAACCCAGTAGTAACTGGTTCAAACTACACAGCGGACATATTGGACTCAAAAATGTTCGCGTGGACGTTTATGAACGGTAAAAATAGACCTGACCATTCAGAAAGCAATGGCAAATTACTGAGCGTATACGTAGTGCCTAGAAAATCGACCACTCATTTACTGTGATAGATGGCGACGCCTTGTAAGGGATACGTCACGATGTTTATTTTCATTTCGTTAGTCTCTTAGTTTCACAATAACATTCTAGCAATGACATTCTCAATTGTGATAACATTTTCATTTCGTTAGTCTCTTAGTTTCACAATAACATTCTAGCAATGCAGTCACAATTGTGATAACATCTTCATTTGTTAGTCTTAGTTTACAAACCATTCTAGCAATGACAGTCAAATTGTCTAACATCTTCATTTCGTTAGTCTCTTAGTTTCACAATAACATTCAAGTAATGACACCTAATGTGATAACATTCATTTGTTAGTCTCTTGTACGTCATTCTAGCAATGATTGTCACAATAGTGATACATCTGTTCATACCTCTAGTTTCCCCAATAAATTCTAGCAATGACAGTCACAATAGTGACCATCCTTCATTTCGTTAGTCCTTTTAGTTTCACAATACATTCTACTAATGATAGTCACAGCTTGTGATAACATTTTCATTTCGTTAGCCTCTTAGTTTCACAATAACATTCTAGCAATGACAGTCACAATTGTGATAACATTTTCATTTCGTTAGTCTCTTAGTTTCACAATAATATTCTAGCAATGACAGTCACAATTGTGATAACATTTTCATTTCGTTAGCCTCTTAGTTTCACAATAAAATTCTAGCAATGACAGTCCAATGTGATCACATTTTCATTTCGTTAGTCTCTTAGTTTCACAATAACATTCTAGCAATGACAGTCCAATTGTGATAACATTTTCATTTCGTTAGCCTCTTAGTTTCACAATAACATTCTAGCAATGACAGTCACAATAGTGATCACATCTTCATTTCGTTAGCCTCTTAGTTTCACAATAACATTCTAGCAATGACAGTCACAATTGTGATAACATTTTCATTTCGTTAGTCTCTTAGTTTCACAATAACATTCTAGCAATGACAGTCACAGTTGTGATAACATTTTCATTTCGTTAGCCTCTTAGTTTCACAATAACATTCTAGCAATGACATGTCTCAATTGTGATCACATCTTCATTTGTTAGTCTCTTAGTTTCACAATAACATTCTAGCAATGACAGTCACAGTGTGATCAACATCTTCATTTGTTAGCCTCTTAGTTTCACAATAACATTCTAGCAATGACAGTCACAGTTGTGATAACATCTTCATTTCGTTAGCCTCTTAGTTTCACAATAACATTCTAGCAATGACATTCCAATTGTGATCACATCTTCATTTCGTTAGTCTCTTAGTTTCACAATAACATTCTATCAATGACAGTCACAGTTGTGATAACATTTTCATTTCGTTAGCCTCTTAGTTTCACAATAACATACTAGCAATGACAGTCACAATTGTGATAATTTGTTGGATAAAATCAAATAAAGAAACTGAATGCCTGTCAACAAAGAAATCTCATTTTACTAAGAACAGGGATCTCTGACAAAATATCCAGAGGGCTCCACAAGGGAGTGAACATGGTACCTCTGTCACGAGAGACGAGCACGTAACCTCTAGGCCACAGAGACGCCCTGAGTGACATAAATAATGTTAAATGAATGGAGTCTGTGGTGTGAAGGCAAGGTGATTTTATCTAACTCTAAATTTAACTTGGTTGCTTCTCCACGTGGAGCAATCCAGATACTTGTCCAATGATCTCACTGTGGGTGGGATCGAGTTTTTCTTCTATCTGAGACGGAAAATAAAACGTAGACATGAGTTAAAGTTGATCCTGTAAAAGAGTCCATGACATTCGAAAAACAATAGCAGTAAACTGCGTAGCCGTTGCCCGGGGAAGGATTCCTTACAAGGATTAAAGTAAATTTCTTGCACAAAATAATTTACCATCTTCAACATTGTAAAAGAGACCTTCGCCGGTGCTACGGAATTCGTGCACTGCCGCTGAGGTATTCCTGTGTAAGAAAGAAATCTGAGCACACATGATTACTCACCGAAGTGCAAATGATAATGGTAATATCAATCAATTAATCAGTCTAGATAAAATATCATCATCATCTTGTGTCGCCAGTTCTTCAAGACTTACTTTTATATCATATATTTTGTTTAATGGTTGCAATTTGTTTACGTATACTATAAATATCCACAGATGTTTACAACTTGAAGTTCATTTGTTGAGACAGTTTACAGTTGTTCTTTTTTTTAAATTTTTTTATTTACTTTAAAATGTACTTAAAAGTTGTATTTGACAGTAGAACTGAATTCATCTTCTTCTTCTTCTTTGCGTTCGTTCTTTACGTCCAATTTTAATCAAACTTTGTGATATTTTTGATCTTTGCCAAGAACGTGTATACGTTACATTGGTTTGGGCACTAAACGCATAGACTTCTACGTTTAGGACACATGCATCGATTTCAGCCTAACCTCTAGCTAACCTCAATTAATAATTGATTCTCGAAAGATAAATTCTTGTTTGTTTATGTTTCTTGGTATTCCCTCTCTAAATTATTGTAACTTTTTCATACCATAGGCTATTCTTCTTCTTCTCTGGATCATTCTTCACGGCCAATTTTTTATTCTTATTGTCATATATTGGTCATTTGACAGGGAAAAGGTGATCTTCGTCAGGACAATTGTGCGCCCATGGTGACTAGGCTCGCCCGTCGGTTTCAGCCACTTGATTTACTAGGGTGAGCTTTCCCTATGGTACGATTCTTTCTGCGGACTATGCCGGCTCGGATCTACGCCTTTTCGATCGACTTTGCCGTATATTTGGGCTTTGTGATCTACGCCAAGACAGTGAGTTACGCTGTTATGCCCTTTCTGACTGTGAGATCGTTCCGGTGAACATTTCTCGGGGCTTATAAGCTGGTCCTCGGACGGCGTCTTACTCGTATAAAACACCGTGTAAAGTATCGGCCTTCGCCAATGTTCGGACCCGGACAGCCTGTCAGATCTTTATATTGTCGACCTTACTTTACTGTTCACTTTTGAGTTTGATCCGCAGTAGGAACATTCTCAACCTTTTCTAGACGCGCGTTGGTTCGTGGCAATTTGCAATTAACCTCGGAAGACACTGGCCTGGGACCAAGCACAAATAATGTAGAGGATCGTTTCAATCGGCGCTAGCAAGCAGACTGAGGATTTTGCGCTCGCCACCATCACCCGCCCCAGTTCTTCCGGGATGTTAGTTGTGACTTCAATAGTACCTTGCCTGGTTGCCCCAAGCCTGGCATTTCCGTTAGACATCACCCACATCAGTTCTTCCGGGGATGTTAATTCTTTCGGGGATGTTAATTGTTATCGCAAAAGTACCTTGCACGGTTTTCCCAGGGAGGGTAGTTTCTTTATGCACTAAAACGCAACTTGTTGTTTTGCGCTCGGCAAACCATTCCCAGTACATATATCTGCACCAGACCACCGATGCGGATTCAGCTGCAATCTTCCCTCGTACCGACACGAGGGTAGACTTTTATTCGTTGCGCAATGTTTACCCCCTCCTCAGGGCTTCGAGTATCGCCCGATGTGGGCACACGTTTCGTCACTGGATGCACCTCTCATCCTCTCATCTTTCCCCATCGGCAGAGAAACTGGTAATTTGTGGCGGGACCTTTGGCTTACACGTCGAGCTTGTGTATGGAGTCTCTTGCTCCGGAGATTTGTGTTCGGCCCTTACTCGTGGGGGAGTGGGGCTTATGTCAGAAACGTTTCGCTGCTGTTTCATTTTGTTCGAGATCTTCAGCAATATTTTGTTGGACGTTGGTCAGGGGATTCGTGCATTTTGTTCGTATGGACCTGCATTTCTTTTTTATTACTTGTACTGCTACCACTGCCAGTAGTTCTCCCCGATCCCTTCCCCATTTGCCAGACCGAAACCAAAGTCTGTTTCCAGGGTCACCACGTGGAGGTAGGTGGCAGGGTCTTGGTTAGCGCGCCCCTTCGCTAACCCTGGCCCATGCTGCCGCCATGAGCCTTTGACCCCACCTTAGGGTATGAAGTCACTTCACATTTCTAGACCCAAGTAGGCAGGAGGTAGGATGGTCAATTAATTTCCTCATGCTTGCAACTTTAAGTGTCCAATTGAACCCACAACCCTCTGGTTCCCGAGTCTATATGAGAACGCTTACGCATAACGCTAATCAGTGCTACCAAATCTAGTAGACGGGATGTCATTAAAAATGTAATATCGTTGACAGCAGCTAAATATTTGAAACTTACATTTACATGTGCAGAATAAATTGTGACAGTATACCTAGTATTTATCAAGTAACTAGCACTTTTCATCTAAGAAAACTGTTACTATCGAATCCAGACAGTACCTGGTATTCGAGTAACGAATAGTTACAATTAACACATCATTAGCAGCAAACAGATGGTACCAACATAAATAGACTATCGGGAATCCCGAAAACAAACTGAAAATATCGGATATCCACTAGAGTTGATCTTCTTTATAAAGAATGGATGAATCTGATATGATTAGTTTTCAAATATTCTCTCGAAACTTAAATGGTGTTTTGTTTCTGAAAGTTATTTGTTCTACTAATTTAACGTTTCAATATTATATTTAGATATTTCATTAAATTGTTCCATAATTATTTTGAATTAGTGGAAATACCAGAAGACAAAATAGATAACAAAAAATAAGAGATAAGAGAAGATAAGAGATAATAGAGATAACAGAAGATAATAGAGATAACAGAAGATAAGAGATAATAGAAGATAAGAGATAACAATAGATATGAGATAACAAAAGATAAGAGATAACGAAGATAAGATAAAAGAAGATAAGAGATAACAGCAGATAAATGATAACAGAAGATAAATGATAACAGAAGATAAATGAGAACAGAAGATTATAGATAACATAATCTATGGTCGAGATGGTGAAAGATTGGCATGTGTTATCTATGTATAAATATATATATAAATATTTATAATAGAACTGCCAGGAATGTATTAGTATAAACACAAGAGGGTATATATTTAATATGATGATAACGTAGTCGTGTTCGTCTCGAGAAACAATAGATGCAACCAGCAGGTGGAAGAGGTGGGTTTGAAGCTATATTTTCTTCTCCAATGCGAGATTTGGAGGTAGAGATCAATGATATAAAGAAGAGCTGGAGGGAGCTGTAGGAGATAGCTAGAGATAGGAAGACTTGGTATGAGTTGGTTGAGGGCCTATGCCCCAATCAGGGGTTTAAAAGGCAGAGAGAGATAAAGAGAGAGAGACCGCGCAAAAGCCCTTTCTATAAATATCTTATCAAAACACTGTGAAGCAAAACATGATTAGAGTAAAGTAGAAGATGACGCACATATTGCGATACTGAGATAGTTGCGCTACTATGAGAGAAAATACAATCTATATTCTTCAGTAAAATATTGAGACCGTAAGTGTTCTCTTAGAACTTTGATAATGTCGCTTTTTGTCCAAGGAAGGTCCATTCTCGATCGAAGCTTTTCTCTCAGGTGTATCAGATCTCTCATTGCCGTTCATCCCAAAATGACATGGTACATAAATGGATGTTAGTGTCTGAATTCACGAGTTTTGATTTAGTTGTATCCACTGCCTACGCATGGCCAATAACAGCAGCTAATGAGCGGGAAATCATAAGGACAGGGATGAGGTGTCTTAGAAGAGCTGCAGGTGTGACAATAAGAGACAAGATTAGAAGTGAAGAAATCAGAGGAATACTGGATGTGAAACCAGTCATGCAATTCATAAAAGAACAACAGATTAAATGGTTTGGACACCTGACAGAATGCCTAGTATCGCCTACCACAGAGAGCCACACAGAAAAAGTATAATGAGTACAAAGCAAGAGGAAGACCACGCAAAATATAGAACGACGGTATCAAGAACAGCCTTACGAACATGAATATCAGCTTACAAAGTGACTTAAAACAAGCACACACAAGATCACTACGTTCCACCCCCACCTCCCCCAACTCTTCTACAGGGTGTTCAACTGAAAGCAGCCTGTGAATGGAGCTATCTGGCATATATGTATGGAAATGGAAGGTTCAGTTATGACGTAGTATAGGTCAAGGTTGTGTGATGGTGTGTAATTGAAGTACGGGAAGGGGCGATGAACAAATGTGACGTAGGACAAGCTAGTTAGAACCGGTTTAAATAGTAAATATACGAGATGCAATGCGTACCTGGCAAATTTCTATTTATCACTGGGGCTGCTTTTAAGTTGAACACCCTGTATAAAGAAGTAAATGTGAAAGAAGAAGAAGACTGTCTACGCACTTAACTGGTCTCTATCGCCTGCATCATGCTCATCGAGTCGCCGAGCACGCATGCATGAAGAAACGTTTGCGCCCATTCAGGATTTTCTCGCTGCCTTGACCTATCAAGCTATGCGGGTAGTCGTTGCCTTTGCACCACTTGTGTCTTTTCATAACCTTTTTGTTAGTCCCAGTTGTAAAAGTTCACTCACTCAGACTGTAACAAATCACGTAACCATCAATGTCGACAACATAATAGCTTAATCCGATGTGTAGTTTACTTATTAACACTTCCGACTTTGCGTTGTCTGTTGTATGAAATGAATCACGACTTTGTCTGTGACAGTGAATAGTCAAATAGTCTGTTTACCGTAGTGACTACAACAAAGGATTTTTTGTGTTAATTAAGTGGGTATAAACACTTTGTTAACATTCCAATAATCAGCGTAGAACGTTTGATAAAAAGCCATACTACGTTTGACAAGAATGTCTTTCTTCTTTGCGTTCGTTCTTTACCATCAATTTTAATTACTCTTTGTGATATGTTTGATCTTTGCTAAGAACGTGTATACGTTGTACATTGGTTTGTAGGGCCCTAAACGCATAGGGTCCATACGTTTAGGATACATGCATCCGATTTCAGCCAAACCTCCTTAGTTGACTCTTACGACATGCATGGCAGGTAACAGTGGTTCTATTCTTTACACCCCAAATTTGGGCTCCGGTAACCACTCGGGCGACAAGGATGTTGGGAAAGAGATCGAAGCACCTAAGGACTTGCCCAGAGTATTGAAATTATGATAATTGCTAATCACTATTACAAAGATTTAAATTTGATTTGATCAATTAATAATTATTCACTTACAGTCCCAAGATTTGTTTATATCTTTATTTAGATCATAATCAAATCCTTGCAACCGTTACTCTAGCGTAGCTTAACAATCAGTGGATACCATCTGTGCTACAATCATACCAAAAATGAGTATGATCCGCAAGGTAGAGGCTGGTTCGGTGCGCAGACAATGGACTGAATCCCTACAAGCATCAACAATTTGCAGAATCACATATCTTCGTTCCGGGGCACATGGGTGTCGTTGGCAATGAGAGAGCAGACAGGCTGGCTGACTGCCACCATATCAGAGGGCCAGCCAATGGATAGAACTGATATTTTGAACGCCCTCATAGAATGTGGCCGCATAGAAGATTTTCATTTAAACCAATCTACGTCAACTACTAGATTGAAGGAGCTGGGTTTGAAGATTGGGGTATCAAGAAAAGAATAGCATAAAATGTACGTGAGTAGGCTCATCAATCAAAATCGAACTGGTACGATCAGTCGCTGGACGTTGTTGAAGATATTGCGAAGGAGATCGGAGCACCTATGGACATATTCGGAGTGCAGTGAAGATATTCCAAACTGAAACTGAATCATACCAAAGAAACAATTTCTGTTTTGTTGGTATCTCAACAACAAAAAACGGCTACTAGTACAACGGTTTCAGATCATATTACTAACACCACCAACATTACTATTAATAGTTTCTATTGCGCAAATTTAGTCCTACTATTTACAATATACCCTCTTCAAATAGAAAAGACCACAGAAACTAAGAAAAAGATCGGTCAAGTTGAAGATTTCGTTTCGTTTCTAAAAATAAATAACGTTGACTTTTGATTTGTTTGTTGTGTGTTTTCAGTTATGAAAAGTATATCTTCCTCTTTCATGTCATTGATTATGATTGAATACGTTTTCTTGACAGTTAATGCTGATTTATACGTCATTAATATCAGATTTTTCCGGTTCCGGTTTCAAGATGGAAGGTGTTGTTTCCTTCGCACTTGCTATGGTCGGTTGATCTGAGACCTAATAATCCTCAATCGTAAAAACCCCAGTATTTCTGAAACAGAGGATTTTGAGAGATAGAACACACCAACAACCCGTATCAAATATTATAAGAAACGAAGGTGGAAATATTTAGGTCATGTTCTTAGATCAGACGAAAAGAGACTAAATCGACAAGTCCTTATGTGGTCACCAGTTGGGAAAAGAAAACGTGGAAGACCAAAGACCACTCTTCGAAGAACCATCCAACAAGGAAGTAAACTATTGGGATGTAAAACCATACAAGATCTCCAACTGCTAGCAAAGAACCGTATCACATGGAGATCTAAAACCTCGAAGCAGGACTTTTTGGCGCCGCCGTTTTGGCGCGATCGTTTTGGCGCGACCGTTTTGGCGCTGGATTTTTTTGGCGCAGATCCGTTTTGGCGCGACCGTTTTGGCGCAGGATTTTTTCGCGCAGAGCCGTTTTGGCGCCATTTAAAAATAACTTCATATTTAACTTAACGTTTATAAATAACTGTTTTCAATAAATTATAAATTTTTAATGCCAAAGAGAAGAATGCGATTTTCGTCTTGTTCTCCCGAATCCCATAAGAGAAATCCTTCCATCTGATCTGGTTCGACTTCGTACATCCGATATGCATCCGGAATGATAATTGAAGCTCGATCGACCGGCTGTGGAGGAGCTACTCGGTTGTCGTTTCTACTCCGCTGAATAACCTTGCGAATGGCGTCTTTATTTGGCATCTTCCCTTGAACGGCAAGCGAGGTTCCTTGGAGAACCCTATTGAGGATAACTGAGGGAATTTCAGTTGTCTCGGTTGCCCTCCTTTTGATTCCAGTCATTATCATGGCAGCCCGGAGTTGCGCTGCGTCACTTCCGTGACTATGCTGGTTCATCTGCATCAGAACTCGATCATTATCTACTGTAGTGTGTAAACGGGCCTTGCATTCGTTCTTCAGCTCACATCGCCAGAACTTCTTGGAATGGTCTGCACTGAACTTATCGAACACATACAAGTATCCTTCGTGATTCAACTTTTGTTTGCCACGCTTTGACGGAACATTTTCCATTTTAATGGGTTCACAGAATTATAATAATAGTATGTGATCAATTTATCTAATTCTACTTATTTTGAGATTGAGTCTAGAATATTCTTACACTTTTATAGACTAAAAGCGCATATAGATTAGGCAGAAGCGGCAAATACCGGTTTAGGTCACATTACGGGTAAACGGGTCAAGCTATGAACATTTGGAAGTGACAGGATTTCTGACATTTGTGATGAACAAGATGTGACACTCAGTCGGTCAGCGTGTCAATTCTCGACCATCTCCAATGAAACGGCTGATGATATAATTCAGACACCTGACATTTGTTCCAATAAACGCTGATGTATAAGTATATTGTTTCATTAGAGTTAATATACGTGTACACTAAAAATTAAAATAATATTAAGGTTATTGAAATTTATTGAGGAATTTGTGCGCCAAAACGTCCTGCGCCAAAACGGCCTGCGCCAAAACGTCCTGCGCCAAAACGGTCGTGCCAAAACGGTCGCGCCAAAACGGCGGCGCCAAAACGTCACGTACCGAAAACCTCTGCCTATGTGCCGCCTTTGGCTCGAAAGGAATAAACTAACTAACTAATATCAGATTAGTATATAATGAGAATACGTGAACTATGCTTGACACAATATCTTTTCTGTATGTCTGTGTGTATTTTATTTTTCTTTATTTTATTTTAAGCGTTAAATTATCCGTTTTCAAAGTTTGCTTTCCTACTCTGTATACGATTTATTACAGTTTCCCATAAATACCAATTTTGCTGTTTGGTTGGTGTCTCTGTAGCTAAGTAGTTAAGTTTTTGTTGTTTGGTTGGTGTCTCTGTAGCTAAGTAGTTAAGTTTTTGCTGTTTGGTTGGTGTCTCTGTAGCTAAGTTGTTAAGTTTTTGCTGTTTGGTTGGTGTCTCTGTAGCTAAGTAGTTAAGTTTGGTTGGTGTCTCTGTAGCTAAGTAGTTAAGTTTGGTTGGTGTCTCTGTAGCTAAGTAGTTAAGTTTTTGACTAGCATTCCGAAGTTCACGGGTTTAAATCTGGACCACGACGTTCTGTTCAATAGTGCAATTTTTTCAGTGACACCTAAGATTATTGCGGGAGCTACAGAGTTCGTGATTTGTGCAATACTATCGGCAGGTGGTGTGCCATTTCTGTGGAGAGGAACCGAGCCGTATGGGGTAAAACCCGGAGCAATGAAGTAAATCCTTCAACTTTTGACCATTTAGACAAATTTTACGACCGCACTGTACTCATAATTTATCATTTCTATCAGGACATCTTCCTACTGTACTCATAATTTATCATTTCTATCAGGATATCTTCCTACTGTACTCATAATTTATCATTTCTATCAGGATATCTTCCTACTGTAGTCATAATTCACATTTTTACTACCATGTGCCGCTTTTTTCGTACTTACAGTACACGATAACTGTACCGTTTGATTTATTGATTATTGACCGATTGATTGATATCTCTATCGTTTATCTCTCTTCAGTGTTCACAGTACACAATATCTGTATCGTTTATCTCTCTTCAGTGTTCACAGTACACGATATCTGTACCGTTTATCTCTCTTCACTGTTCACAATAGTCCATTTCTGTAAAGTGACACGTATTTTTCTTGTCCGTTCAGAATTCACAAGTACGTGTAATGTATATTTCTCTACTTTAATTACTATTGTTTCTTACGTTTGTTTTATTACTTTGTTTACCATACACCACTACGGTGTTTACCATACACTCATATTTTGTTTATCATACACCACTACGGTGTTTACCATTCAACTCTCCGTTGTTCACCATTCACCACCACGTTGTTTACTATTTTCCACTACTTTATTTACAATTCACCACTTTCTCTGTCGTTTGTTTTACTAACGTGTTTGCCATTTACAAAGTTCTCTAACGTTTCTGTTAAAACCGTTTTAACTATCACACATAAAACCAGGCTTACGATTCAGCACTCACCCTCAAGTTTCAAGTACAAATCTGAGCACGATAAATGTTACATCTATTACAACTACGGATGCAACTGTTGGCAGCATTACAACAACTTATGATGTAACGATAGCAACTACTAAAACTAGTAACATTATCCATGTTCTTCAGGCTCTTTTTTTATTTACCTTTATTTGTGTTTCGTTTCATCTCCCTCCACATTTCATTCGACGTTAACCCTTGTACACCGTATTTTTGTATTACAGCCGAACGCTAATTGACTAATTCATTGAGTAATTAATTTTGTTACTCATTTATATTGCAATGTATAATGAATTGGCTAGTATACAGGTGGTGGCATCTGTGGCTTAAGGGTTAGTGACTCGAACTATTAACCCCGACGTTCTGAGTTCGAATCCGCTGCGTTCGACAGTTTTGTTGCAAATTGTTTGCGTGGATTTTAACAAAAGGACGATGGCACCACTCGTTCAGAAAGCAATGGCAAACTACTGAAAGTAATAATGCTAGAAAAATCACAAACAGCGTTACAAGCTGGAGTTGATTCGCAAAGTCCTGTAAAGGATATGCAATTAACTAACTAGTATACAGGTTTTGCGTCATCTTAATACCATGAGCCGTTATATCGGCACAGATGGATGAAGAGGTTAAGCGTCATATCAACATGCCTTTGGGTTATTCGTTTATAAGGTCTCCCGATAGTAGATCATTTCAACTTCTATAGTGCGTTTCAAAACTCCTGCCCATATTTGAAATTCTGTAAGTCCGGAGCCCTTTAACATAAAGAGTTGATATTTTGCATGTGCTCTATTAATTGCCATGACATTTCAAGGAAATAATTGCAATGAAAACAAACATTTGGTTTTTAATTTAGCTTATATGAGTATACAAAAACATCAAACATGAACTAGACATACATTTGAAACGCTTACAGTAGCTTCATTGTTGTTATTGGTGCATAATTTTAAAAACCTCAATATCCAAGTGTTTTTAGTGTTTTCCCGTTATTTACTGGAAGACCAAAAGCGTTTACAATTGAACGGACAAGCTATGTTTGGTTTTTTGAAGGTCATTTCAATGGCCCCATTCCTTTCAGAGGCGTGCACATTGTAGGATCTTTACAATTAGTATAAAAGTAAATTTGGTGACTCTGAAGATGTATCTATATTTTTGTAGAGAAACTAAGGATGGGAGCAGTTCTAACCCTGAGAAGAGGGCAATGTGCGTTTTGGGAGTAAATCGACGTACTTTTAATCGCTGGATCCACTTGAAGACTTTTCAAGTACATGTGCAATGCAACCAAGAACGCAAGGTAGAAAGAAAGCCGTAGATAGTTTTGATAGAGAGCTTATTCGAAGAGATTGTTCGAATGTTTGAGTTGAAAGAAACAGTGAGATTAAAGAAATTAAAGATGGGGCTTAGAAAGAACAACGACATCGATGTGTCAGAATCGAATTAAGGAGAACTGTTAGGGTGGGGAAGGGGGGCAGGCTTCACATTTAGAACATAAGCCGGTGGAAGAAACATCTGTGAGAAATCGCATCTAGTTGTGATGAGAAGTAAATACTTGAGTGAAGTTAGAAAAATGCGTTCACAAAACTATGACATTGTGTATTTAGACGAAACGTGGATTAATGCTCACCATACGAATGAAAAAGAATGGCAGTCATCAGATGGAACGATTAAGAAATTAGTACCAAGTGGCAAAGGGCAGCGTTTTATAACTGCACATATAGGCAGTAGACACAATGGGTTGTTGAAGAATGCTCAACTCTTATTTGCTTCGATATCGGCCGATAATCGGGACTGCCACACAGAAATGAACGCCACATATTTAGAGAGTGAATTGAGAAAACTATACTTCCGACCTTAGATAGGCCCTCTTGTCTGATAATGGTCAATGCATCATACCACAATGTAGTGGCACAAGAAGACAAAGTTCCAACGTCGTCTAGTAACAAAATATGCAATACAGATGTTTGCATGAGATTGTCATCAATGTACACATCTGGTCCTTTTCAAGACCACCACAATCATCCTGACCTCTTAACATGACAAATGTATCTAAATAAAGGTACAAGTTGAAGTAAAGTCATTTTTTTGGGTATGATTTCCACTCTCGCGAAAAATGTGGATGCACCTATGACTTATCAAAAGTTGTAAATTTAAATTACTGTAAATTCTATTTTGTACTACCAAAATAATTATTAGGTAGTCAAAGATCAAAGAAAATTGCCGCTTCAGTAAAACGGCTGTACCTACATAAATTGTAATTATATATTCGTAATGTCATTGAAAATCGAACAACACATGCAAAATTATGTTGTATTTCATGCAAGGGTCATTGAGATATTAGAAGAAATTTGTGGGCACGAGATTTGAAACGCACTATAGTTATCTCAGCTTACAACTGTAATTGTCCTTCTTCTAAGGTTAGTCTTAGTCTACATAGGTAGATAAGACTTATAAGATACGTGCAGACAGTTCTGGTTCAATTCTTTTGTAAGTTTATGTCACCATGTACTTCATATATCTGTATAGTATTTATTGTCATTAATTAATACACTACGTACTTATTTATGTGATATGAGAGAGTCGCAGACACTAGAGCAATTGCAAGAGTTATGAGTTAAGTCTGGACATGCCATACAGTGTCGTCTTCGTGGTAGAGAGAGAGAGAAAATAGTATAATCATAAGAGCCGTACATCGTACGTGATAATGACAACAGCCTCAGACGTGTGCTGTTGCATCTCTCTGGTGTGTATGGGGGTGACTGTATAATCTAATCCTCGAATACAATCCTCTACCACATGTGAGGCATATATGAATATATAATAATCAACTTCTCATCGACACGGTTAGCAGTGGACGTTATGGTGGCTGCTGCAGTTGAGGACAGAGGAAGGATGGGAATGCATAATGCCCATTATCGTCGACCGCATAACATAACATAACATAACATAACATTACTTGTATGTTTCAGTCTGCATAACCAATCTATTTATGACAGTAATCATTCTGTGAGAAAAGAAAAAGGTTCACCTATTTCTTGTAGTTGTATACGTGACTGCATTCTCAAACTTTGGTCGACTTGAGAAGTCAGAAAATCATATCAGCACTTCCTATTTTTTCTTTCTTTAATTGTGTTTTGTTTCACAGCAACAGAATAAGAAAACATTTATTGAACAAGATTGTGTGTGTCTTTCATGGCATCTGTTCTTTGCTTCACTTTTTGCGCTGGCAATATTTAATCCACTCTATTTCTTCTTCTTCTCTCGTTCGTTCTTTACGGCTGTTTTTATCATTTTAATGTGATATATAAATAGCCAAACACCAAGAACGGGTGTACGTTCACGCCTTGAGTACCAATTGGAGCTCATGTGCTTATCCTTCGGCGGCGTGCTCAGTTTCAACCAGCTGTTTATTTACTAGGGTAGCTCGCCCTAGGGTTTATTCTATTTGAATAGCATTGCTCGTTGATGAGCACTGTCTGTTGGTAATCTACTTATGTGAACGAACCATTTAATGTGTTGTTTCTTGATGAAGTTCAGCACTGATGGTGTATCTACTTTTTGCCTGAAGTCCTTATTCCTAAATAAGTCTTTTCTTGACACTTCCAGCACTCTACGCAGACACTTAACTTTGTCTTGAATAGTTTTCTTCTGTTTTAATGGCAATGTTCACGTTTGAAATTGATAAAACAATTTCAGGAGAATGATTATGTTTAATACAAGCACTGTTTAATGACATAAAACCCAACATATATTTTTTCTACATCTTATGACTTTCAGATATATTGATTTAAGGCATACGCAGGCCGTTAACCTCACATCCTATTAAAATTATGCACTTATAAATCCTTTACCTGGATTCGATATTTGATCTGCCCGTAATAGAACTTCTCATATAACCACTCAATCGAGATCAACTAGTAGTAGTTAACTAGATAAAATTACAAATCCAATTATATTCGAACAACTGAGGCGGAAAATAAACACTTCATCTTTAGCAGTCGGTTCAAAATATATTTACCTTCCGATGCTTGTCAATAAAGGATCATGGTTGTCAATATATAACACCAGGATAAAGACATTCTATAGAGTAGGTATGCACAATAAGTATAAGTCTTATATGGCTAAAGTTATACAAACTTAACGGCCTGAGTGTGACAGGATCATGATAAGTTGTACCGACTTTATTTGAAAAGGGGAAGCTATTCTAAACAATTTCGAGACATATTTATAACAACAAACAAGGATAGTCCACGAGTCTGATTGAACGACGGCTTAGATTTAACTCCCTTTGTAGAATCTGAAATAATCGTCAGTAGTGAAATATATTTGTTTCAGAAAAACATAAGAGACCAGTAACTGGTAGATTAGTAGTTTATGTTATGTATATGTGTGATTCATGTTTCGTCTGCGGATAAGATCTGTGATTTGGTTAATAGAATTATTGTGTATTCTTAGTTGTGTATTTCGAATACGGATACTGCCACCAAGTTTGTACTGTCGCTATCTTGTCATTGTTTTACTTGTACACAAAAGACACGGTGTTTATTTTTAGACAAAAAATCTGATGCCCTCTTTCAGTCGAGGTGTGCCTTTCAGCGGAGGCACATCTCTTGCAACATAAGAACGAACCTTGTTTTAGTTATATCAGAAAGTGTAGACCAACAAATTAGAAAAATATGAATTAACTTTTGTCGGAGAATTGAAGATAGTACCGTGGAACACTCAAGTGTAACTATTTCCTATCTGCCTGGACCACGCGTCGCTCAAAAGACGATTACTATTTTGTTGAGTTTTTATTATATTTTGTTCCGATTGAAGATTTATATTAACCGGAAACTACTTAGAAATGATGTGTGCAAATATAGTAATATGCTAGATAACGAATACATAGCAGCTTAGCTTATGCTAGAATTCGAATTGAAACGAAGTTTATCAATTATTTTAGGATGCCCTGTAACTGTAAAAACTAGCAATTTTATGAATGTTCATGATGCTACTTTGTGAACAGTTAATAAACCATACACTCCTTCACTATTTTCTTAATGTTTGTGGATTCATAAATGGATTACATATATAAAAAGAGAAGTTAGACTGATTTATTCCATATAATGTTCATCAAAACCCTTGAAAAGTTGGATATTCGTTCTCACAATTTCAATTTTTTTTTTTATACATGCTAATATTTTTCAAGCATAGTCAACACAATATTATATTTTTAGACACAATAAATACTTTATGAAAGTACATTCATTTATCTTTAATTTGATATTAAATAAGTTCAACTTTAAATCATATTTAGAAACACTATTTTAGTTTAGCTAAAGTATGTGTGCAGTATTTTGAAACTAAAATAATAATTCCGTCCAGAGGCGAAAAAAACCCAGTAGTGAATCAGTTAAGTTAAGCACGAGAGCACTATTTATATGTCAAAATGTTCAGAATTAAAATCTGTATTTTATAAACGTAATCACAAATGAGTATTATAAATATAACCAAATTGATCTTGTCAATAACTGTATTGAGATCAAATAGATTGGCACATGAGGCGCTTGTCGTAGAATTGGTAAGTATTATGACGCTCACTTTGCCGGCTAAGATAGTACTGTGACGATTCCGTCAGTGACAATATTATTTAGTTTAGTCTTCGGATCATCATCACTGCATGTCGAACCAATTAGTCCATAAGTGCTCCGATCTCCTCCTCAGTATGCCTCTCAGCGAGTGGCGACTAACGCCCCCTGTTCTTTGTTGGTTTACTACTCGTCTTTGGCTACCAGTATAGTGTTATTGTCAAGCTACACCACACTTGACTTGGAATTCTTGCAGTCTGGTTAGTGTTGTAGATTCACCAATATTACTTGAATCATGCACACGACCTCTCTCCCTTAGGGAATTTATAATATCAGCCTGGTCCATTGCTCGCCCGCTTTTTACCTAAGCCATACCTGTAAGCCTATTGAAGCATTATGTTCCATTACACCTGCATGGTCTGGAACAAAAATAAAACTGATTTTTGTCAGCATAGACCTCCCCAGCGACTCCACGAATTGTCTCCGAGCCCATCCTGTTTCAATCTTCCTGAACATACTCATTGAGTCACCGAGACAACATGTATGGATAAATGACAATATTATTGATTCACATCAGTACAATATCGATCTCGTAACTGACTTAACATACACCGTGGCGACCACCGAATCGCTGACTTTATGTTATTGCTGACTTTGCAGTATTTCTTACATTCCTCACTACATTTTATATGCTGAGCTAACACACTACACAACCTTTCCTTCTCTCCTTAACTTAAATCTACGTTACACGTTTGTTACATTTGATGTGTTCTGCTATTCCTATTTGGTCGCTTCTGCCCACGTGTGTATGTTAGCATTACATTTCTATTTCTGCTGCCGCGTAATATCGTGGCCCGCCAAGCCCCCATTACCGTTGCAGTTTTGTGTCGTCACTATAATCATCCGTGTCAGATCTCTCTAGTACGTTCCACATGCAAATTAGTCGTCTCCGGATATCAGTTATTGATAAACCAACATTTTCACACTTGACATGTGACCAAATTTAACGTAGCCTAGAATTCAGTATGATTAACATCTGTTAGAATTTACTAAATTTTTATTAAATTACATTAATTACCGTTAATTTTGTGTTATGTTATAGATAATTGTAAAACGTAATGTTGGTTATGGCTTATTGTCTTATCAGTGTAGTGGTAAAGATGGGTTAATGATTACAATTGTGGGTAATGTCTAGTCGAGGACAATTGTCTAGACCTACTTCATCGAGTAATTATCTTGTATTATTTCATTGAGTAGTTATCTTGAATTATTTCATCAAGTTTATCTTGAATTATTTCATTGAGTAATTAGCTTGAATTATTTCATTGAGTAATTAGCTTGAATTATTTCATTGAGTAATTATCTTGAATTATTTCATCAAGTTTATCTTGAATTATTTCATTGAGTAATTATCTTGAATTATTTCATTGAATAATTATCTTGAATTATTTCATTGAGTAATTATCTTGAATTATTTCATCAAGTTTATCTTGAATTATTTCATTGAGTAATTATCTTGAATTATTTCATTGAGTAATTATCTTGAATTATTTCATTGAGTAATTATCTTGAATTATTTCATTGAGTAATTATCTTGAATTATTTCATTCAGTAATTATCTTGAATTATTTCATTGAGTAATTATCTTGAATTATTTCATTCAGTAATTATCTTGAATTATTTCATTGAGTAATTATCTTGAATTATTTCATTGAGTAATTATCTTGAATTATTTCATTGAGTAATTATCTTGAATTATTTCATCAAGTTTATTTTGAATTATTTCATTGAGTAATTATTGTGTATTAATTAATCTAGCATATATCGTGTATTAATGAATCTAGTAATTGTCTTTGTCTACTTCATCAAGCAATTATACTTTGGAATAATTCATCGAGTAATTACCTTTTATTACTCAAAGCAGCACACCTGGATATATTGTTATGTGATGTCAATAATCTTCAGTATTAAATCGAACTGTGTTTATGAATTAGTAATGGTGTTATAAAAGTGATAACATATATTATTAATTTGCTGTGGAAGATCTATTGCTACTGGAAAACGTGTCTCTGTCTTGGTTATAAACACGATCCAGTTTCCACATTCCAATATTTGTACTGGAGGGTACGTTGTGATTGTTTTAATTAAGTGACCCTGTTAGAGTATTCTGGAACCATGTCCAGTCAAAAGCATAGTCAGCCTGGAGGGACTGTACATCTTCTAGCAGCGCAAGTTGCCGGTATAAGTCTTCGACCTACTCATTCATCGCCACCTGTTTTTTCATTCGTTGTCACGGATTACGGTGATGGACATAACGCCAGATCTGTCACTCCAACACACACTAACCATCACAGCAGAGAAATATCTCAGGTGAGTATATCAAGTTTCACGCAGTAGTGTTGATATACCTCATTAGACTCATGTATATAAAATGGCATTTATCAATTTATCAACGTATATATATATACTTTTTTTTATTTTCGATCCAGAAGCACTTGAGCTGAAAGCTCTTCTGCTCGGTGTCATGGACATTGTAACCCTTCGGTTCGGTGCCACGAACACCGTAAATCTGGGGAATCTGGGACTTTTCTGCCAGTCCGCAGAGTTGAACCCGCACTCACAGAGGACTTGTCACCCGTAGTCCAACGCGCTACGAATACGTTGGGCAAGCGGGTATATATATAAATAAGACCCTTCCTTCGTCTTTAAGTAAGTAAAGGAACCCTTTCATACCTCGTGGTATATAGGGCAATACAGTGTTAGGTCTGTATTTTTCATTGACCATCGGCACACGATATATGATGTGGTCAGCATCACGCCGGCCGCTTTTACTTTCCCAGAGCATGTCTGGTACCCAGTTGAAGCTGGGTCGACCTGAGAGCCGCCGTGGTCGGGAAAAATTCCACACCCACTGCGGAAGTTGAACCCGGACCATCAGCCTTGAGAAGCGAGTTCACTAACAACTACGCTACCGCGGCTCTGTTCCTTCGTCTTTACAGACGGTCAATTGGCAAGTGTTTTACTATGATGACTTAAGATTTTGCGCTTGTCTCTCTTGTCCTTCAGTTCATTCCTAAATCTATTTTCAAAAGATTCTGCACTTTTGCCTAATATTGTTTTCGCATCATCTAGCTTTTTTCCAGTTGTTGGAACCGATAGAAAAGTTCTTAATTGAGGCCATGCAGACAACTTTATATCTGAGCAGTGGTCTGCCTTTGTGACTCTTCCCTTCCGAAAGTTTACACAGAACAACACGTGTTGTAGTATGCGGCTATCTTCCATTCTCCTCACATGTCATCACATCTTAGTCTTCTATTGCTGAGAATTTCCATGATGGAAGGTATATTTCATGTTGCAGCACATCAGAGTGAGTTATCTTGTTGTACCATCTGATGTTCATAATTCAGTGAGGACATCGAAGGTAAATAATGTTAGTCTCCTCTCATGCATTGAGTAGGCTGTCCATGTTTCTGAGCTATAATATATTCATGTCTATACTGTAATAATATATCATAATATATTCATGTCTATACCATAATAAGTGGCGTCTGTGGCTTAGGGGATATTAACTCGGTCTATTAACCCCGACACTCTGAGATCGAATCACCCTGCGGACAATTTGTTGCAAATTATTTCGAGTGGATTTTTAAAAAAGTACGATGGCACCACCAGTTTAGAAAGCAATGGCAAATTACTGAACGTAATAATGCCTAGAAAAATCACAATGTTAAAAAGCTGGGGTTGATTCGGAAAGTCCTGTAAGTAAAGTAAAGGAACCTTTTCATACCTCGTGGTATATAGGTCAATACAGTGTTAGGCCTGTATTTTCATTGACCGTCGGCACACGATGGGTGATGTGTCAGCATCACGCCGGCCGCCTTTACTTTCCCAGAGCATGTCTGGTACCCAGTTGAGGCAGGGTCGACCTGAGAGCCGTCGCGGTCGGGAAAAATTCCACGCACATTGCGGGAGCTGAACCCAGACCACCAGCCTTGCGAAGCGAGTTCACTAACAACTACGCTACAGCGGCTCTCATAGTCCTGTAAAGAATATGCAATTAACTTTAACTTAATTATACTATAATAATATATCATAATATATTCATACGGATCGCGTTGTTCTGTTCACTAATAGATGTCTCCAGAGATCTAAAAGATTGTTGTCGGAGCTACAGAGTTCGTGCTTTGTGCAACACTCTCAGCAGATGACGTGTCATTTATGCGAAGAGGGATCGAACCATATGGAGAAACTAGTACAATGAAGTCAGACTTTCGTTAATTAAAGTCTTTAGATATTCATGTATGAACACGATATCAACAAATGCTGATGTGTGAATACCAACAGAACATCATCAAACTGTTAAACTTTGCAGATAGTAATCCAGATACCAAGGTATACTTATATATCTTCTTCTTGTTCTTTTACTCCTAATTCCCCATTGAAGGATAGGACAGCATCACATTTTCTACAACCAGGTCTGTCTTGAGCAAGACAACTTAGTTTACTACTGCCACTTCACTTTCTCTCGGTTTGCCTATATATCCATTGCAGCCTGGATTTCACTTCAGAGCCAAATGTGGATGTCTGGTCTTCTACATTCTTAACGTGTGTCCATCTAATTATATATCCTCCTTTTTATTTACTAGCATGAAAAATATCTCGATGTTTCTACAGCTATGTTGTCTTCTATGATCGGTCATCATCCCACGCAAAACTTTTCCGCTTGAAGGATATGAGGGTGTTTCTCTTCGTCTGAACCCTACCCTTAGATCTATATTCGGCAATGTTAAATCCAACGACAGCAATACTATACTTGACATAGCCCTCTGGGCTCCCTACCATACTCAAGCCCTCCCACCATATACACGCTGAGAACACATATGATAAGAAATTCTATATCAGTGATACTAATATCATAGAATATTGACACCACAATCATTTACAGGAAGACATAGCATAATTTGTAATAATGATAATTGGTAGGACAATTGTGCATATTTACTGCTGTTTTATGGTGGGACCCAGGCAACGTGTGATAAATTCTTATGCAAATCAAATAGAGAGTAATGAACCAGAAGCGATATATCTAGCCACTTTTTATTGGAATACTTTTTATAGACAAATCACATGCTGCAAATGCTGCATTTAATCCAGTCATCCATAAAACTATGTATTCATTCATCCAATAAAGAATACATCTTTCCATCTATTTACTTGTTGAAATCTCTAAATGCATATACGAGCATGTACATATACATTTATATCGTATCAATACATGCATACATCTATATATATATTTATATATATATATATATATATATATATATATAAGAGAGAGAGAGAGAGCAAGAGTTAGCACTGACGGCCCGTTTGACCAGTCAGATATGACACTATGTTATAAGTGTATATCAGTAGATATAATGCTAAGTAAGGTTTCATGTTACAAAAAACCTTATCAGAGATCCACTAGTCTGTACAAATATGCGCTCTATTGAATACTATTGTTCCATGTTATCGGAGATTGAGCTAACAACCCAAACCTATAAAACATTACTTTGTGACAGAAACTGCAATGAAAAACTGATATATTGTTAGAGGCAATTTCAACACTGCGTTCCATTACGGAATTGGTAAACTAATAGAAATGACAGCATTCGGATGCAGACATTTTTTTTTACATTTAAGAAAGGAGAAGAATATGCGAAAGTATTATATATGAAATGAAAATGAAAATGTTAGCATATCCCTTACAGGACGTAGCCATCAACTACAGTAAACGATTCGTCGATTTTATAGGCACTACTTATACGTCAGTAGTTTATCGTTGCTTTCTGAACGATAATATATATATATATATATACATATATGTGTGTGGGTGTATAATACCGGAACCCCTTACCGGAACACAACAGAATCGCCACCTATCAACAGGTGCACTTAGCGATAATGACATAGCATGTTTATTTGCACATCGTCTTACAGATGCAATATGTCATGATTCTGACGAAAAAAAAGCTACTCGCTTTGTCATGTGCCAATGCTGACAAATCAAGGGAATTCATGATTTATGTTTTCAGTGATGATCAGTAATCGATTGATTAGCCAAACATTGGGAGTCTCTGTGGCTAAGTGGTTAAGCCCTTTGCCTTGTGAGTCGAAGGTCGTGGGTTCGAATCCGGACCGCGCCGTTCTGTTCACGAGTGTAATTTTTCCAGAGACCTCTAGGATTGTTGCTGGAGCTACGGAGTTCGTACTTTGTGCAATACTCTCGGAAGGTGGTGTGCCATTTCTGCGGAGAGGGACCGAGCCATATGGGGTAAAACCCGGAGCAATGAAGTCAATCCTTTAAACATTTTCAGACATTTCCACAATCAATGAATATATTTTGACCTCAATTTGATTGATTAGCTAAATTACTTTCCATATCCATAAAATGAACTGTTGATTGATTAGCATAACAGTTACGTACTAAGAATAGCTATAACATATCTAAAAATAGCTGACCCTTTCTAAAAATAGCTACACTTTTTGTTTGGGGTGAATTAAAACAATAGTACACAAAATACCTCTTATAAAATAACAGTACACATATATGTCAGATTGTCTGTCTGTATCCATCAACCTATTCTGTCTATATATCGTCTACATCCGTGTTGTCGGGGACTGCAAGGGGAGAAAGAATAGTAACACTGCGACTTACAAGGCATGTCGTAAGAGGCGATTGAGGTAGGGATCGAGGGATGCTACCCTAGTGAATAAAAAGCGTCGCAGAAATGGGATCTGCTGGCTACTTGTATGCTCATAAAGTGCAATCGCTCTTAGGCTCGGATCACATGCAAATCACAAAGAGGTTTTAATAAATGGTCGACATGAAACGTTGAAAGAAGAAGAATAAGTCGACGTATCGTTTCACATATAAATTGAAATGAATGGTGACAGGCTGATCGCTTATTAAACCAGCCCATATGAGATTAATGCAGTACATTAATATAATACTATCTGGTAATGCATCGTACTATCATAAAAACATCCTTTCTCCTGTAACTAAATAGCCCATTCACAATCTATTTTAAGCTACATATTAAACTAGTGTGAGAGACGGCTTTTGTTGGAGTGTGCAAGTGTTGTGCAGATGTTGCCATTGTTCTATTATTCAGTGTGTCTGAGTACGTTTCGACACTTGTCAACCATTTTGATATGTCTTGTATCTTTCTTTCTTTATTTATTTCTTTCTGTTCTCTAATTCTGTTTTATCTCACAGTGTCAGGATAAGAAGAGATTTTGGAACAAGCTTTTGTGTGCGCTTCATAAACAGTGTTTTTGTCGCCTCTGTTATCTCCGAGGTCCACCTTTTGCGTAGACAGTCTTTTGTTTTGTATCCACTGTATCGGAGTAGCATTGCTCTTTGAGGTGCATTGTCACCCATATGGTACGGGGTCCACAAGGGATGCAAAGAATAGTACCACTGTGACCTACAAGGCACGTCTATAAAGATAAAACTCAAGACTTCTGCATTGTGCTAGTTATGTGGAAATACTGGATAAAATTGAAGACCAAGCCCACAATAAAGAACCATAAATTTCGAGCAAATTGGGACTTGGCAATCAGCACTCTCCATAAGATTACTGCTACAGCAGAGCTGAACACATAACGGATTATTCTGAATGTCGCATGTGAGCCGACAGCTGGTAGACCTGATACATCTTCGTTGAGTACATATTTCTTGGTGACTAGACAGTAATTCTCGATGCACGTAGGCCAGTGTAGAGCACGAAGATCATAGCCAGAGTAGCAGCTGGGTGCACATCATCATGAAATCTTGCACCATTTTTTTAACTCTGAACCAAACACATACCACTTAATAATCACATGAATAGAATTCAACTACAACACACTCCAGAGTGCCAGCTGTGTGCAATTCATCATGAAACTGTTCACCACCACCTCTTCATGTATCAAACACTGGATGATGGCATTCTTTCTCCAAGACCAGATAAATAGAACACATACAGAACTAAGAAACAACTTAACACATGCAGGTACCACTACATAGTATTGATACATATACGGAAACACTCGCCGGTGCTACGGAGTTCGTGTACTACCGCTGAGATCTTACTGTATAAGAAAACATGTATCAAGCACTGGATGATGTCATTCTTCCTCCAAGACCAGATAAATGGAAAACATACAGAACTAAGAAACAACTTAACACATGCAGATACCACTACATAGTATTGATACATATACGGATACTCTCGCCGGTGCTACGGAGTTCGTGCACTACCGCTGAGATCTTACTGTATAAGAAAGAGATTGGAGCACACAAGGTTACTCAACGAAGTGCAATGATGATGGTCCTAATAATCAATCAATAAACAAGGCATGTCTAAGAGGCAACTGATGTAGGACCTAGGGAAGCTACCTAGTAAATAAAAAACATCGCAGAAATCGGATGGCCTGGCCTACTTGGTTATTGGTTACTAAACTGACGTCATTGAACTCCTGGCAGACCCATAGGTGCTCAGTCTCCCCAACATATATCAAAGAGTATGCATACTGATGGTTCCTGTGGCTCGCTGATTAAACACACTTCTCACTCTGCCTCTCAGGCATCCAGTTCGACTTGAACAACGGGTAACTCCAAACTGCTTAAATCGATCGATTTTAGTGTCCTCATCCAACAGACAGTCGCGAAGAGACCGAAGAATATCCCCTTATCCATCTTCAACTCCCCAACAATCGATGCTGTTGATGGCTTACTTATAGGGTCATAACTGGTACAACGTACAATCGCTCTTAGGCTCAGATCACATACAAATCACACAGAGTGGTTAACAAGTGGTCGATATGGAGCGTTCGAAGAAGATGTGCATTGTCTGTTGGTAATTTGCTTATGTGTACAAACTATTGAATTTGTTGTTTCTTGATGAAGTTCAGTACTGATGTTGTACCTACTTTTTTTCCTGATGTCTTCATTTCTAAACCGGTCTCTTCTTGATACTCCCAGCATTCTATTTAAACCACTTCATCTCCGTCGGAACTAGTATTTCTTCCATCATTTGATGTCAGCGTCCATTTTGGCACTGATAACAGAAAGTTGGGAGACAGATTGTATTGAGCAATGCTCTTTTAGTGTTCATGGAGAAATATTTGCATTTCAAAATTGGTGCCAGATATGATTTGATTTGCTATATTGCATTGTAGTCTTATACCTGAGACTGCATCGTAGTCTTATACCTGATACTGCATCGTAGTCTTATACCTGAGACTGCATCGTAGTCTTATACCTGAGACTGCATCGTAGTCTTATACCTGAGACTGCATTGTAGTCTTATACCTGAGACTGCATCGTAGTATTATACCTGAGACTGCATCGTAGTTTTATACCTGAGACTGCATTGTAGTCTTACACCTGAGACTGCATCGTAGTCTTATACCTGAGACAGCATTGTTAACTGGCACATTGTTTATTACGCTACTGTTGAAAAATAGTAACAAATATATATTTCACACAATTCCATATTATTTTTCCTCCAAGAAACCATAACTATTTATCTCATATACTCACACCTATTTCTTTTATATAAAAGTTAATTGCATATCCTTTACAGGACTTTGCGAATCAACCCCAGCTTTGTAACGCTGTTTGTGATTTTTCGAGACATTATTACGTTCAGTAGTTTGCCATTGCTTTCTGAACGGGTGGTGCCATCGTTCTTTTGATAAAATCCACTCGAAACAATGTGCAACCAAACTGTCCGCAGCGTGATTCGAACTCAGAACGTCGAGGTTAATAGCCCGAGTCACTAACCCCTAGGCCATTACCAAAGCTAAACATGTACATTGAGAAAAGCACAGTCGCATAAAATAATTACATGTTAAATGAGATGCCTACGAAAATGTACCAAAAACACCAGAAAAGACAGTCACCAACATCAGCATAAGAAAGACAGTTGGAACAGAACTTTACTTGAATTCCATTGAGAAACAAAGAATGAAGTGGTTCGTCCACTTAATAAGAAAGCATCCAAACTCCACTGTACACAGAAACTTCTACAGAAGAACATCAGCAAAGTAGGCGTAAGTAAGACAACGAAAAAGATACATATATGTCCTAGCTGAACCCTTCAAAATGGAAAAGTATGTATCACCCAAACCACTAGAGCAGCACAAGATAAAAATAAAACCACGATAATGGGCAATGATCCTGTAATATTTTGAAGACAAAGGAAAGAAGAAGCAGACAAGGAAAGTTGTTTAAGACTATTATCTTTTTGCTGTTTCTTATATATACAAAGTAGTTAAGAATCATTATTTTATGTGTTTGATAAATAATGTTACCAAGTAGTTAGAATATTTGTTTTATAATGCGCTTATGCTGCGACTGTAGTGGCATCGTCAGAAGAAATATTCACTGAATCTATTGCAATACGATCTTGCTGCAAATACTGGTAGCAACTAGTTATATATAATTTTATTTTTCAGTCACATGCTCAACATTTTATTGTTGTTTGTTGCATGTTCGGTGCGGTGTATTTGTCCTGTTTTTTCCCCCTCAAAAAGAGATCTTTGTTATGTGGAATAGTGTACAATAAAAACTATGATAAACTTTTTTTTTTACAGCCCTTGATGTTCAGAGTGCGTAATGAAGAACGTCACACGCATTGAACCAGAGAACCGAATTCCTTAAATAGATCTGATTCTTCTTCGTTGACCCTACAAATACCATTTGTTACTCTTGTGTCTCAATTTACAATAAGGCTGCGATATCTGCACATGGCAGGCCAATACAACCATTCACAGCGATGTATTGTTTAAACTATTTTTCCAACCCGTTCTGTTTGTTCTTACTCGCCCAACCAGAATGGCGAAATACTTACAAACGAAGTAGTGTACGAGTGGTTTTACAAAGTGCACAAACAAGATACCACAATATTTCCATCAAAAGGCCTTTATCGAGCAAAAGATACAAAACAATCGAAAAGATTAAGACAGTTCCTGTACACTAAACATCATCGATACAGTCAGACGATAACTCGCTAGCTGCTCTAACATTAAAATATGTGACTTCAAACGAAATATTTATGAAAAACTAGAAATGTAAAAAGAGGGATTGTTGTTGTTGGTGTCCAGCCCCAGGAATTATGAGTTTTCACTCTTTTCCCTATGAGTGCGTTGGAGAAAGCACCTGACTTTCTAGTCATACCCAAAAACCTCCAACAACTCTAGGCGTGTAGTGCTATGCTTAGTTGCTGAGGAGGTTCCTACTCAGGTAAGGTCTGAACAAAATGAGAATAAAACAATAATTTTTATTTTCCGATCCAGAAGCACTTGAGCTTTTCAGCTCTTCGGCTCGGTGCCATAGACATCGTAACCCTTCGGTTCGGTACCACGAACACCGTAAATCTGGGGAATCTGTGGCTTTTTCTGCCATCCCGGAATTGAACCTCGCAACACAGAGGGATAGTCACCTGTAGTCCAACGCGCTACGAACACGCTGGGCAGACGGGCATAAAACAATAATAATCCAATATATACATAAAATAACAACATTCAACAACTACACATATATTATGGAGCATGAGTAGAGGTAGTATAAATAAATATTAGTGTGTAGTGGGTTGAATACAAGTATATTTATATTAGCTAGACTTCAGTTATGTAGACTTATTTTAGATCAACTGTCGTAACTAAAGAATTCAGCACTGGTTTGTTGACACTCGCTTAAGTCATTTTATGCACGGTTAATTTGTTCTATTTATTCACCCAAAGGTGACTTTTCATTTGTTCGATTTGTATTTCTGTAATAGTTCTTTCTTCTGCACAAGTTTTTCTTTAGAACCTCTTTATTCGTCTGTTTTATCGTTTGTTATTGTGTGATCTGGAGTGGAGTCTGTGGCTAGGGGTTAGTAGCTCGGTTTATTAACCCCGACGTTCTGAGTTCAAATCACGCGGACAATTTGGTTGCAAATTGTTTCGCGTGGATTTTAACAAAAGGACGATGGCACCACCCGTTCGGAAAGCAACGGCAAACTACTGAACGTAATAATGACTAGAAATATCACAAACAGCGTTAAAAGCTAGGGTTGATTCGCAAAGTCCTGTAAAGGATATGCAATTATTGTGTGATCTGTCGGACGGATTAGTGTTATGCACAATTAAAACGTAATGCGTAAGGGGTCATTAGTCGGACACAAGAGAATTGTGGACTCAATTACACAGTCCACACGCAAGGAAAGGAACTTGCCTTCCTACCTCCAGTACACTATGACCTATATATGTGAAGTGACAGACACTTCATACCCTGAAGTCTAGAAAGGCTACGGCGTAGTTTTATTTCTTTCTAACATATGTTTTCAACAATCTATTCTCACCGAAGTTCTACAAAATTATGATTAACTTTTTCTTGTGTAAACAGTGAGCATTATAAGTACAATTACATTTGTTTCAGTTCTCCATTATTTGTCATTTTCACATTTCATGTGTTTCTCATAATTTCTTTGTAAAACCACATCTTGATGGTCTCTAAATATTTTATTGTATGTTTATTTATAGTCCACATATTTATCAACAACAATATGTGAACACATATTTGTCAATAATATAAAGGTACTCCGAGTTTTCAATGATACTTATAAAATTGGGATTAATAAAAGAATGAACTATTTAGAGAGTAAATAACTTAAAACCTGCATATACTTGCTAATATTAACCAATTACCCATTCCATGTAAGTTAGTTATTCAAAGTGAACCGCATACTCCATCTAACACGTTTTCTATCGGTCATTCCAACCACCATAGAACTCAGCACCAAGTTGCCTCTGGTTCGATCCCGTTTAGCCAAAGACAAGGGGAATTAATTCGAAACATGAACTCGATGATAATTTTCCGTTTTACGCTCAATGAGTCGGGCACAAAAGCACACCCTACAGGCACTTAACTGCTATTGTCGCAGTCCAATGTTGAAATTTTAATGGTGATGAAGCGGTCTTTACTTTCCTGGTAGTTATACTTAATCACACACACTGAATTTTTCGGTAAACGACGTGTGTAAAAAATAAAATGGTAGCTTGATGTTTTCGTTGAAGCGGAAGTTGTTAAACAGGAGGAATATGACAGAGCGAGGGATTGTTTTTGGAAGTTCACTTGTAGTTCAAGGTTAAGGGGTTCTGGTCTGGAAACATTTTTCGTTGCTTTCATATTAATGTAGAATTTGTATTACAATTTTGAGATATTATGACTTAAAAGAGTAGAAAAATAAGTAAAAAAATATCAAAGCGTTGCCATGGAAAAACAAAATGGCAGCCAAACACAAAATTTTAAATCCCTAAGGCTCTGAAAGTAATGAATATAAATGAATTATGTTTTCTCTCTAAGGTGAGCAATTGCAATATCTAAAGAATTGCACATGATTGTTAGGATATATTAAATATTACATTTGTTATGAATTTTTGGGTAAACACACCCCCCAAAAACAGCTTTTTGGTCGAATTTTGAGGGAATTTTTACCCAAAAATTTATAAAAATTAAATATTTAATATATCCTAAAAATCATGTGTAATATTTTAGATATTACATTTGCGCACCGTAGAGTGAAAACATAATTCATTTACATTCAGAGCCTTAGAGATTTGAAATTTTGTTTTTGGCGGCCATTTTGTATTGTTTCCATGGCAACGCTTTAAAAAAAAAATTAATAATTTTTTCTACTATTCTAAGTCATAATCTTTCAAAATGGTTATACAAATTTTATATTAATGTGAAAACAACGAAAATAGCTTCATGATTTCCACACTACCGAATCCCCCCATGTCGCAAGTGTTAACGTTGCTAGCCTACTGGTTAACACTTAGAAGCATTTTCTATTTAATGTTATCGACGCTGAAGTATCTATATATACAATTTCCCCATGCCTTTTCCCACCTTAGTGTATGACGTGCCAGTCACTTCATATTTCTAGATCCTAGTATGCATGAGGTAGGAGGGCCAATTCCTTTCCTCACTTATGGAATGTCGAGTATGCGATTGGACCCAGAACCTTTTTTGAATCCGAGTAGATAGTCGAACGCATTATACATAACGCTAACCTGACCCACTACATTCATTTACGGGAAAAAATGTTCAGAGTGATTCTACAGATGCCAGCTAAAATCTAGCCCATAAGACAGCATTTCAGTATCTATAAGGCCCCTTTTGTTCTCCAGCATGAGAAGCCTTGACAATAGTTATAGTTTTGCTGTTTCACAAAAAGCGTATACTAAAACCACTTCAAATTATGCACTAAATATAACACATTTGAAGCCGTGTTTACTACATCAATTTTTTATCCCAGCTAAATCTGCAAGAGCTACACACAATGGCTTTTTAGCATATTTCTAGACATGCTTGGGTGGGGCCCTATATTCAAACTCCTTTGACATCTATTTATGGCAAGTAGTGCATATAGTGGTGTATGCAAGTGCAGTGGGGAAAAAATACATAAAGAACCAATTGTCATTCCTTGATGTATAATCAGAAATGCGGTGTAAATTTCACTAAGTTTTTTGGTTGTAAATAAAGAACACAATGGGTGGTGACGTTTTCATTATTTCACTGGATACCTTGACGTTCCTAATGTTTGTTCTGCATTCAATTTAGTCTTTGTCGTCCTCAGAGCCATACTGTCAAAAACATCCCACTTGAACTCAGGAATTTGTATCTAGAACTACGAGCCTATGACACAAATGCACTAACAACTAAGCTTTAACAGCAGCTTTATGTACTCAAGTACTTTTTCTTCTTCTTCTACGACGCTTTTTATTTACAGACTCCTACGTCAGTCGTCTCTTACGGAATGCCTTGCAGGTTGCAGTGTTAGTATTCTTTGCTCCTCTAACGAGTCCCCGAAACACACAGGCAATTAGGGTGTTGGTGTATTATTAGACATAAACGACTGGTACTAAATTGTAGAAAATAAATGTAGATTCAATAACATCTATTACTTAAAGGTCATCATCAAATAGCTTGTCCGGAGCAGAACTTTGCCACTATAACAGTCCCTCGGAATTTCTCTCTCTCGTAGACCAGATGTCCCGTCTCTACAGCCGTCATGTTCAAACCATCAGTTACATCCTGAATCCATCTTCTCCGTGGTCTTCCTCTTCTTCTCTTTGTCGGTACTTATCAAATATATTATCAGGTATAGATCAAATATTTCATATCTTCATTCTGAGTCAATGACAAACATATATTCAATTGTAGAAATATGTTGAACATAAGTCTTTAGTTACTAACCACCTAGTTCATGTGTTTAACTTGCAAACTTTATTCTATATCTTAACGACTTCAGTGGACGCTGTGACCACATAGCCTGAGGATTTCCCCAGGATGTATTTAGTTTGTGAGTCTTACTAAATTAGACATGACGTGAGACGATGCACGTCTTCGTTCTAGTTAATGTCTGTCTAGGAAATCTTTGCACGAACAGAAACCTGGTAATCTGAAAGACGATACAGAATTAATATAACACGATATCGCTATATTCTTGGAGAGAGACTGACCTTCAAATCAATGTGTAGTAGTCTGATAGAGGGATGAAATATATATATAGACATACATATAAATATATACACTCACAATATATATATATTTTTGCTTCTTCTTCTTCGAATGTTCCATATGTTCTTCTTCTTCTTTTGTCGTTACACTCTTATCGGGTGCCCAGTCTCGTGGTTTTCTGTTTTTGTCTTGAGCTGTTCTGGTAGCTTGGGTGATTGTTATTTTTGCTCTATGACAGGAGTTTGCTAAGCCACACAACTATCTTTTTTGTGGTCTGCAACTCGTCTTCTTTTTTGATTTTCTGTTGTAGATAGCTCTGTATACTGTGGAGTTTGGGTGATTTCGTATTGTGGCCAAGCCATTTCATTATTTGTTTCTCAATATATCAAGGATCAATGATCCATATCGGCCCCTTGTTAATCAATCATTGTGATTTGTATGTCATTTGAAACTAAGAGCGATTGTACGTTCTGCCAGTTATGTGTCTACAAGTAGGCCAGGACATCCGATTTATGCGATGATTTTATTTACTAGAGTAGCTTCCCTAGTTCCTTACCTCAGTCGCCTCTTACGACATGCTTTGATTTGTTTTTAATATTGTTTTAAAACATAGATGAATTACTTTGTCTCCGTTATTATTGATTAGAATTTGCACATATTCTCATCTTTGTGCACGCTCGTGTACCATTTTATTTCATTCCAACGTATAGCATTAAAGATAGTTTTGTAGTCAGATCATAATCTCTGCACATTGAACGAATTAGTCTATAACTGCTACGATCTCTTCCTAAGTATGTCTTTCAGCGTGTGGAAACTAGCAACTTCAGTTTTATTTTTATTTAACTCTTTCCATGCCAATCGTCGCACACTGCGCCAGATCGTATTCCGTTGAAAGCCATTCGCCGTTCACTGTGCCATTCGAGTTGTATCCCCTTATTAAAGTCTTTCTAGTTTTACTTCTACTATTGTTACTTCTACTACTTCTTAACCTTGTTATTTTAAAAGGTTGTCCAGTTTTCTTTAAATTAGTATACATTAAGATATATATATATATATATATATTAACGAGTAGTCACTATTTATTGAATGCTTTTGTGTGGCTTCCCCTGAATTAACCGTGTACAACTGAGAAAATAACACCGTACTGTAAGAGTATTCTTCTTTAAATTCCAGTATTTTACTCTTGTCAAGTTTTACATCTGATTTGGTATTCTTGCAGTCTGGTTAGTACTGCAAATTCACCCACATAACTTAAATCTTGTATACGCCTTTTCTACCTTAGGTAATTGAAATGTATCAGCCTGGTACTTCCCTTGTCCGCTTTCTACAGTAGCCATACCCGCAAGTTTATCGGTACGTACTTTTACCATTATGGCAAGGTAATATATCAGATAAACTTTTGTCTTGTACTACAGGCCACACAAGCGACGTAACCTGCACAAGAGACACATCAAGTTGTTGAGAGTTATGTTTATATAAAAGACAGTCGTGACAGTATTAAAATGTATCACGTCTCTTAATAACATTCTAATCTGTCATATTGATAAATTTTTCTTTGATAACTTTCATATCTTAACTTATGGTGCTGTTGACTAGTTCTACATTGTAGTGGTTAGACAACAATTTGCTCGGTAGTTCGCAATCTTCAATTCTCTTTTTAAACATTTGAAAATGTCATAAATATTGCATCAGTCTTTTATGTATGTCTGCTTTCTCATTAGTATCTCCACTTAATGATATAGTATCTCCACTTAATGATATTGTATCTCCTCTTAATTATATTGTATCTCTTCTTAATGATATTGTATCTCCACTTAAGGATATTGTATCTCCTCTTAATGATATTGTATTTCCAATTAATGATATTGTATCTCCTCTTAATGATATTGTATCTCCACTTAATGATATTGTATCTCCACTTAATGATATTGTATCTCCACTTAATGATATTGTATTTCCAATTAATGATATTCTATCTCCACTTAATGATATTGTATTTCCAATTAATGATATTGTATCTCCACTTAATGATATTATATCTCCTCTTAATGATATTGTATTTCCTCTTAATGATATTGTATTTCCTCTTAATGATACTGTATATCCACTTAATGATATTGTATCTCCACTTAAGGATATTGTATCTCCACTTAAGGATATTGTATCTCCACTTAAGGATATTGTATCTCCACTTAAGGATATTGTATCTCCTCTTAATGATATTGTATCTCCTCTTAATGATATTGTATCTCCTCTTAATGATATTGTATTTCCTCTTAATGATATTGTATCGCCTCTTAATGATATTGTATCTCCTCTTAATGATATTGTATCTCCTCTTAATGATATTGTATTTCCTCTTAATGATATTGTATCTCCTCTTAATGATATTGTATCTCCACTTAAGGATATTGTATTTCCTCTTAATTATATTGTATCTCATCTTAATGATATTGCATCTCCACTTAATGATATTGTATCTCCTCTTAATGATATTGTATTTCCTCTTAATGATATTGTATCTCCACTTAATGATATTGTATCTCCACTTAATGATATTGTATTTCCTCTTAATGATATTGTATCTCCACTTAATGATATTGTATCTCCACTTAATGATATTGTATCTCCTCTTAATGATATTGTATCTCCTCTTAATGATATTGTATCTCCACTTAAGGATATTGTATTTCCTCTTAATTATATTGTATCTCATCTTAATGATATTGTATCTCCACTTAATGATATTGTATCTCCTCTTAATGATATTGTATTTCCTCTTAATGATATTGTATCTCCACTTAATGATATTGTATCTCCACTTAATGATATTGTATTTCCTCTTAATGATATTGTATCTCCACTTAATGATATTGTATCTCCACTTAATGATATTGTATCTCCACCTAATTATATTGTATCTCCACTTAAGGATATTGTATTTCCTCTTAATGATATTGTGTCTCCTCTTAATGATATTGTATCTCCACTTAATGATATTGTATCTTCACTTAATGATATTGTATCTCCACTTAATGATATTGTATTTCCTCTTAATGATATTGTATCTCCACTTAATGATATTGTATTTCCTCTTAATGATATTGTATCTCCACTTAATGATATTGTATTTCCTCTTAATGATATTGTATCTCCACTTAATTATATTGTATCTCCACTTAATGATATTGTATCTCCACTTAATGATATTGTATTTCCTCTTAATGATATTGTATCTCCACTTAATGATATTGTATCTCCACTTAATGATATTGTATCTTCACTTAATGTTATATTATGTAAAATAATTCTCTAAAACGTTATATAATGGGGCGCATCTGACTAATGACTGTGGTAGCGCGAACCCAAAGTGGCAATTGTAATAATGATAATAGTAATTTTTCTCTTCTTCACATTTCAACTCCCAACGGAGCACAGGTCTTCAACAAACTTCTTCCAGCTCTTCCTCTTTCTTACCATCTCTTCCAATTCTGTCCATGTTTTACCTATCCTTTTCATATCAGTCTCCATCTCTCTTCTCCAGGTCTGTCTAGGCCTTCCCTACTCCTCTTTCCCTGCGGGTTCCAAAACAGTGTCTGTCTTGTAATGCTTCCGGTCGGTCTTCTCAATGTATGTCCTATCCATCGTCAGCGTCTCTTCCAATGGCGGCTCGTGATCATTTTTATTGGTGGGGTCAGACATTTTTTCCCCGGATAAATCATGGTTTCGGGTTGCTATATTTTAATTTATAAATAATAAATCATGGTTTTGGGTTGCTATATTTTAATTTATAAATAATAAATCATGGTTTTGTGTTGCTATATTTTAATTTATAAATAATAAATCATGGTTTTGTGTTGCTATATTTTAATTTATAAATAATAAATCATGGTTTTGTGTTGCTATATTTTAATTTATAAATAATAAATCATAGTTTTGGGTTGCTATATTTTAATTTATAAATAATAAATCATAGTTTTGGGTTGCTATATTTTAATTTATAAATAATAAATCATAGTTTTGTGTTGCTATATTTTAATTTATAAATAATAAATCATGGTTTCGGGTTGCTATATTTTAATTTATAAATAATAAATCATGGTTTTGGGTTGCTATATTTTAATTTATAAATAATAAATCATGGTTTTGTGTTGCTATATTTTAATTTATAAATAATAAATCATGGTTTTGGGTTGCTATATTTTAATTTATAAATAATAAATCATGGTTTCGGGTTGCTATATTTTAATTTATAAATAATAAATCATGGTTTCGGGTTGCTATATTTTAATTTATAAATAATAAATCATGGTTTTGGGTTGCTATATTTTAATTTATAAATAATAAATCATAGTTTTGGGTTGCTATATTTTAATTTATAAATAATAAATCATAGTTTTGGGTTGCTATATTTTAATTTATAAATAATAAATCATAGTTTTGGGTTGCTATATTTTAATTTATAAATAATAAATCATAGTTTTGGGTTGCTATATTTTAATTTATAAATAATAAATCATGGTTTTGTGTTGCTATATTTTAATTTATAAATAATAAATCATGGTTTTGGGTTGCTATATTTTAATTTATAAATAATAAATCATGGTTTTGGGTTGCTATTTTTTAATTTATAAATAATAAATCATGGTTTTGGGTTGCTATATTTTAATTTATAAATAATAAATACACGTTATACATTATTTTTGGTGGGCTCGGCCCCACTGGCCCTTAATGACGAGCCGCCACTGGTCTCTTCCTTAGCTCTTTCTCCACTATAATAGTAATACTAAAGTAATATTAATATTAACTTTAACAAAGTAGTAACAGATGAACTGATTAGAGATGAACAGATGAACTTACAGATGAACTTACTCCTGACTACAAATACATTTTTTTAAACATTGCGCTAACGAAAAAAACGTAATTATACTGTTATTCAGAAACACATCTTTTTTTCTTGAAATTCTAATCAACGTTCAAGCCGTGTGGAATAAAAATAGGGCGCCTAGATGTATCGCATGGGAGCTATGTCGTTCGCTAGCACCACATTGGATACCACTGATGTAAAGTATATTATTTATTATATTTGATATTTTAAACTATAGTGTAGAATTAATTACCTTATCAAAATTGATATCTTGACATACATTTCTAACTTTCCTTGAAAATAGGGGTCCCGTTTAAAAAGTTAATTGCAGGACTTTGCGAATCAACCCTCAGCCTGTTAACGCTGTTTGTGATATTTCTAGGCATTATTACGTTCAGTAGTTTGCCATTGCTTTCTGAACGGGTGGTGCCATCGTTCTTTTGCAAAAATCCACACGAAACAATTTGCAACCAAATTGTCCGCAGCGTGATTTGAACTTAGAAGGGTCCCGTTTAGCAGCATGTAATATTGTTTTATTATGAGAATCCCGCATAGCATATTTGCATAACTTTATATCTCTATAATTTTGTATTAATTCTATTGCTGACATTTATTGCATGCAACAATATTTAATTGGGGGTCTCTGTGTGGCGTAGAGGCTTGCTGCTCGCCTTTCTTGCCAAGGGTACCAGGCTCGCTCCCTCGTGGAGCCATCTGGATATTATTCCAGAAATCCCTGATCTCAGGTAGGTGAGATTGAGTTCCTAGTCCTATCTGAGACGGACTATAAAACTAAGGTCCCGTGTTCAAGATCAGCACGTAAAAGAACTCTAATCAGTTCAAAATCGTGAAAGCAGGCTGGAAAGCCGCTTCCAGTGGGAAAATTCATTAGAAAAGATACAAAATAAAATTTCTACAAAAATATCTTCACCATCTATAAAACTACATCGGGACCCTCGCCGGTGCTACGGATTTTGTGTACTGCAGCTGAGATCTTCACGTGTAAGAAAGAGATCGAAGCACACATGGTTACTCATCAAAGTGCAATGATAATTATCCTATCAATCAATCAATTAAAACAATATTTAATTGTCCCACAAGTGATTTTTCTACCAATTTCTTATTGTTCAATTTCTTTTGTCTCTTTCGTTCTCTCACTACATATTCAGACATAGTCAGTGCACCTAATATGGCACATGTGACTGATTTGTGCGTGAAGGCTTGTTTTTCTCATCATCAATGTCCCTCGCCATTCATACAAGCTTTACACCGACTTCACAAGTTCTTGACTTGCAAGTTTGTATTCTAAATACAAAATCTAACGTTGAAGAGTTGTTTTCATTGCACCGGGTTCTACCCCATTTGACTCGGTCCTTCCCCACAGAAATGGCACGCCACCCGCACAGAGTATTGCATAAAGCACGAACTCTCTAGCTCCAGCAACAATTCTAGAGATCTCTTGGGGAAAATATTCTCATAAACAGATCGTATCTCGAATCCACAGCTTTCGGAACGCAAGGCAAGGGCTTAAGCACTTAGCCACAGAGATTCTCTTTCAAGTAAATGATCAGAAATCTGCAGTTAAACCACGTAGTGTGTGCACAGCAAACCATTTTGTGCAAGCTGGCTTTGAGCCACAAAATTACCACGGTATAAGGATTTTGCTCTCGGTGCACGTTTTCCTTCTATGAATTCAGTCGTAGTCATTCGCCTAATAATAGTGCCTATGACTCATTTATACCTGAACGCTTTATTTTTATCACCAATGTCCCTTGCCATTCAGGTGAGCCATCTCCAACTTCAGAAGTGCTTGTAATGTAGATCCCAAAGTAAAGTACCAGAAGACCTGTATTCTAACAGTGTACCATGTACTCACTGAGAATATTTAGCTCTAAGCTGTACTCGATAACCCGGAAGTTCCAAGGCATGTGCTCATTAGCGCAGTGCATTATCAACTTTACTATCGAATACTATTTATGTACCAATTAAATCATGCCAACTGACAGAGGTCAGTGCTGTTGTATGGCTTGGAAACATGATGGACAACAAAAGAAACCACCAGAAAACTACAGACCTTCGTAAATAGATGTTTACGTATAATAGAGAGACTGAGATGGTAATATGCAATGATGAACTCAGAGAAATAAATAAGCAGATAAATAAAAAAAGAGCTAATGAAGAGACGATGGATATGACACATATCGAGACGACTGACCGGAAGCATTGCAAGACAGGCTCCGTTTTGAAACACGCGGGGAAAGACGAATAGGGAAAGGCCTAGAAATACACGGAGAAGAGAGTTGGAGACTGATATTAAAAGAATAGGTTAGTCGTGAAAAGAATTGGAAGGGATGGCAAGAGAGAGGAGGAACTAGAAGAAGTTTGTTGAAGACCTGTGCTCCGTTGGGAGTTGAAAGGTGAAGAACAAGAAGCTGACAGAAATTGAGCACATATGGGTTCCTCTCTTGTAAAAGTGACGTCATTGTGGTTAATTAACCACTTTACTAATACTTTTTTTTAAATGTTTGTATAACTGTTCTCTTAAGATGTTCCAAACATTTGTCTGGTTTCTGACATAATCAGATGTTACTTTCTTTGACCGAATTCTCCGTGTCCTTGTAATTTTAAACCGATGGTGTTTTTTTATGTTTTGTAAATTAAATCGACAAACAAATATTCGGGTATCTGGGGTTTTCTTTTAAACGCATAAAAACTGCGAGCCGCTGTAGCGTAGTTGTTAGGGAGCTCGCTTCTTGTGCGCTTGGTCTGAGTTCAATTTCCCAGTTGGTGTAGAGTATTTGTCAGACAATAATGGCTCTCAGAACGACCAAGCCTCAATTGGGTACCAGGAAAAGCAATGGGGAGTAAAGACTGTTTGCTTTATGTTGAGCCATTGTGTACCAGCGGTCAATGAAAAATATAGGTGTAACATTGTACTCCCCAATATACCTCAAAGTATGAAAATGAGTTGCTTTACTTTCTACTTTACGCATGAAAACTAATCCAACTTTGTCAATTAAAGAATGCAGAAATGTCTGCAAACAAATAACAAGCAGAAACTAAGAAAAGATATGACACTTTGTTACCGTATTCTGGCTGAAACTTCACAATATCAATATATTCCTTTAAAGATTTGATTCTCAAATATCTAGGTTAAGTAGTAGAATGACAACAGAAATAAATGACACATCCGCATTGACCCCATTTAGAACACTATTATTGTACTAATTTAATCTAAAATAAAAACAGTCCAAAAAACAAATATAAACAAGACATGTAGTTTTATACAAGAAACTAACAAAACGAAATGAGATATTTGAATTCAAGATCTTTTTTAAATAGAATAATAGTTTTTTTTTTTATATTTCCAATGTTATTAGTCGAGTTTCTGCAAATAATATCCAAATAACAATGGAACAAAATATTTGTTACACATTGCCTTTTATGATCAATTAGTAGATTAATGTACTTATTCACTGCTAGTTTGTGTGATTTACTATGTATCAGTATGGGTTAGAATAGAGCTTAAACTATCCAACTGACTACCACACACTCAACATACAAGTATAGACCGCCATTTTCCGACTCAGTGCTGGCATAACAGGCTGAACAAATACCTACACAGGCCACGGAGATTTTCCCATCCCTTCTGTGCCCCTGTGGCACCGTTGATCAAACCACAGAACATATCCTGTAAGGCTGTCCCTTGTATGTCGTCCCTAGAAAGGAATGCTGGTCTTACAATACAAGACTACATGCAAAACTATATACAGAACATATCCTGCAAGGCTGTCCCTTGTATGTCGTCCCTAGAAAGGAATGCTGGTCTTACAATACAAGACTATATGCAAAACTATATACAGAACATATCCTGCAAGGCTGTCCCTTGTATGTCGTCCCTAGAAAGGAATGCTGGTCTTACAATACAAGACTACATGCAAAACTATATACAGAACATATCCTGCAAGGCTGTCCCTTGTATGTCGTCCCTAGAAAGGAATGCTGGTCTTACAATACAAGACTATATGCAAAACTATATACAGAACATATCCTGCAAGGCTGTCCCCTTGTATGTCGTCCCTAGAAAGGAATGATGGTCTTACAATACAAGACTACATGCAAAACTATATGGCATCAGATATGAGCTCCAGACAACAGTCGATTTCCTCATAAGAAAGTTTCTAATGGTAAAATAATCAAATTAGCGATAGCAAAGAAGAAGAAGGTACAATGTTTTAGTAAGATTTGTAATGTCAAGTTTAGCTACTTTCAAGTCGAGTTGTTTGTTTCGTTTAAATCCAACACAGTTTAATTTTTATCCAGTTTAGCACTTATCAGACCTATCTGTTATCCAGCCTAGTTTTTATCCAGCCTAGCACATATCAGATCTATCTGTTATCCAGCCTAGTTTTTATCCAGTTTAGCAGTTTTTATCCAGCCTAGCACTTATCAGAATTAGCTGTTATCCAGCCTAGTTTTTATCCAGTTTAGCACTTATCAGAATTAGCTGTTATCCAGCCTAGTTTTTATCCAGTTTAGCACTTATCAGAATTAGCTGTTATCCAGCCTAGTTTTTATCCAGCCTAGCACTTATCAGAATTAGCTGTTATCCAGTCTAGTTTTTATCCAGTTTAGCACTTATCAGAATTAGCTGTTATCCAGCCTAGTTTTTATCCAGTATAGCACATATCAGATCTATCTGTTATCCAGCCTAGTTTTTTTCCAGTCTAACACTTATCAGAATTAGCTCTTATCCAGCCTAATTCTAATTCTTGCACATTCTAATTATTTTCTAGTACAGTTTTAGCCAAATCTAGTTGATATCGGGTTTAGTTCTTATCCAGTGTAGTTTTGTCATATCTAAGTTATATCCATTACATTTCTTATTCTGTGTAGTTTTTAACATCTAGTTTATCCATTATATTTCTTATCCATTATAGTTTTTATCAGTATATCCCTTGTCTAATCTAGTTAGTGTCCAGTTCAGTTCTTGTTCAGTCTAGTTCTTATCAAGTTCAGTTTTTGTTTAATCCAATTTTTAACTAATTTAGTTTTTATACAATCTATTTTTGTCATTTTTATCGGATTTCAACTAAAATTGAGTGTTCAGCCATAATCCCATAAATCTCTATATTGTGATACTAACAGTAATGGTCCTATAAATAAATGCATGTTCTGAAAGAGAATGCGGACAGCCGAAGTCGTGTATCATTTACATTTTTTAGAGATAAAATGTGACACGAGGCATTGAACGAATTGCAAGTAGTTATTCATAAATTATGTCTAGCCATTTTATTGTCAAGCTGTCAGATCAGTGATTCTCAAAATATACGTACCGAACCTTGATAAATATATTAGGCCAGTGCTATCCAACGTTTTCCTATATTGGGGCGCATCTGACTAATGAATGTGGAGGTTCGGGCGCCATATGACAATTGAAATAATAATACTAATAATATTAATAAATTAATATAAACATGAATACAAATAATAACAGATGAAAACCTAACACTGATTAAACGTTTAATTTTATTTCCATTTTGTGCTTAGAAAATAAAAACCTGAATCATACTGTTATTCTTCTTCTGCATTCTCATACTGTTATTCAGAAACACAATAATTTTCTTGAAATTATGATGAACGTTCTATTACCAGAGTAATAAAATATGAGCCTAAGGATCTATCACACAGGCGCCCTGGCACCAACAGGCACCACTTTGAACAGAGCTGTATTAGACTATTCAAATTAAACTCTTTGATGTCTCTGTCACATACTTCACATCATATGGTAGAAGTAATAACATATACAGACTTGTGGATATGATTTAAAAGACAGAGTTCAATATAGCTGGAGGTTGAGCAGAGATAGTTAGGGAGGATTGAAAGCATTCTCAGAAAACAGCCGTACAATATGCACTTGACTGCTGCCAAGAGGGGAGCCGGTAAAGTCAAAGAATGGTAGAAAGATAGGTCAAAGAGGATAAATGATCATTCCCTTACCTGTAAAAGATGATCCAGAATAAAAATTGATTGACATCAACAGTTTCTGTCCTAGCTCTTTCCACGCCAATCACTGCGCACTGCGCCATTTGAGTTGTTTCCCTTATAAGAAGTCTTTCAAGTTTTACTTCTACTATTTTACTTCTTCTATTTTTTAATCATGTTATTCTAATAGGTTGTCCAGTTTTCTTTAAATTAGTATATAATAAGATATATATATATATGTTTATTTATTGACGAGTAGTTATTTTTTTGTTATTGCTTTCTTTACCTCCGTTGAGTTGAAATGTGTAAAACTAATGAAATAACTGCGTACGGAAAGAGCTATGTTCCACTGGTAACAAGAAGGTTTAGTATTAGAAGCATTCAGAGTAATCACAGATAAACTTTGAAACATAAATATTAACTCATTACATACTATTAACATCTATAAAGGCATACAATGTAAGCCCCAGCCATTATTGTTGGTTTTCACATAGAGCCCATTTTTTCTTTTTTTTTACTACACTTTCCAACATCTTATCTAAGCTATAAATAGTTAAAGAAATGTATATATATACATAATAAGTTGTATGCTATTTCGTGACTCCTTGACTCCACATTGACTCAATGAGTATGGTTCGTAAAGTCGAAACAGGAATGGTGAGACAAAAATAAATCACCTTCATTTTTGTCCATAGGCACACAGGAGTCAGGGGTAATGAACGAGTTGATAGATTTGCTGGAATGGCTACGATTTCAGAGGGAGCTGTAATAGACCGAAATGACATCGTTAACGACATTCTTGAGAGAGTAATTCCGAACGGAGGAGTTTCATGGTTGTGAATCACAGTCGCTGACCAGATTGAGAGATGGGTGTTGATATTGACACAGCCCCAAAAGAACGACATACCAAATATTTTTTTTAAATGGATTAATCAACATCGAACTGGCGTGTTTGAACGTTGCTGGATTTGTTGAGACGGAGATCGGAGCACATATAAAATGGCTGGAGTGATATTATGATAATTCTCATATAACTAATAACTGATAGTAATCTGGCTTGAAATATATTTAAAAAATTGGCCAACAATGTCGGACTGCGGGAGGGCCATTCAGAATCAGGACTGATTGAGTCTGGACACGATTTTGCTAGTTCATTTCCACCATGTTTGGTCGGGTATTTTCCGGTTTCGTTTTCGAGCTACTTAGTTAGTGCTTGAGCAACGCTGTATGCTATGAATGTTACATGGAATGCTTTTTGCTATGTCAACCGTGCGTTTGTTGTGGGTATTCAGAAAATGGCGGACAGCGGTTATGACGAACCGACTCAACCTGCCGTATGCAATGATATTGCGTGTGTAGAAAGCTGGATTTTGACGTGATAGATGTTCCCTTCGACATGAATTGTAATTCAAGGGATGAACAGTTCTGTGCTAACACTTTACCGACGGCCATATGCATTTATGCTTAGGTTGCTTTTTTGTGGCAATACGGCTGTTTTATTCTGGAATTAGTTCACACCATAGGAGACAGTTGTTAGCATTTTGTGTAATTTTCGTTGTCACATGAACGGAGCAATTATTGGGTGACCCGTTGCAGTAAAGTTGAAACCGTACATATGAACTATGGACTGATAGTCATGTGATATCGACTACAAACAACGTAAACAATAAACCACTGAGTGATAATAATGTATATGTCATTAAACAACTGTAGTCAGAACTTAGTAACACTCATGGTACGTAATGAGTTAAACGGCACATGATGATTATTCTCAGATTTAGTTTACTATACTCAAGAAGATTTTCACTCAAACTAATCCTCGTGAATTACTATATTGCAAGAGCTGGGATTGAAGATTGAAGTGACCACAAAAGAAAAGCTCAATAGGTGTATGAGTAGTCTCATCAATGAACATCGAACTGGTACGGTGAGTCGCTGAACACTACTGGATATATTGCCAAGGAGATCGGAGCATCTTTGAACATGTCCGGAGTGCAACGACGATATTCCAAACAGAAACTGAATGTTTCTATATGTGCTTGCGAAAGATATGGGGAAAAGTATGTTTGTTAAAATATAAACACTAAAACTCTATGACCCACAAGATATGTGATAAGAAACATTGAATTGTTACGGTTTCAATATCCTTTGAGCATTATCTATCGCCCTATGATAAGCTTAAATTACATTCTCAGAACTCAGTTCACCTGGGGTGTCGCACTAAAACCTTACATGTTGAACTGTTCTAGATGATATCCTTTAGAATATTTCTTTCTTTTTAATATGTATCTTGTTGTGTCATCAACCTTGTCATGCTGGTCCTGTCACACCGTTTTAAGACTTATATTATCTACAATATAACATTGCAGCATAATGTATTCAATTTCTTGCTTGTCATGCCGGCTTTTCACATTCTATCAGATCTGACTATAGATTAATGCATGTGTAAATATATATATATAGAAGTTAGCGCAGAACCTTACTTGAATTACATTGAGAAACAACGAATGAAGTGGTTTGGTTACTTAACAAAAAGGCACACAAACTCCACAGTATACAGTGTTTTACAATGGAACATCAGGAAAGAAGGCGAGAGGAAGACCACGAAAAAGATGGTTCGATGGTATAGCAGAATCCTGTCTTTCTTTCTGTTTTTCTTTTGTCCTTCTCTGTTTTTTGCCGCTAGGCGTAGCAGGTTTAACTGATGATCGGTTTCCGAGATAATGCACGCTCAGTCGCTTGATATGGTGTGGTATTGTGGAGCTTTAAGATGTCTGTAACTCCATCAATCCATCTTTTTCTTGATCTGCCCCTTCTTCTTGATGATTCCATTTTCAGGTTGTAGCTCTTGCAACTGGTGTATTCGGGTTCATTCTGACCAAGTGGCAAAACCATTTGAGTCTCTGTTTTTCAATAAATCTAATAGCAGGTGTTGTTCCGACTGTTCTTCTAATTTCCTCATTTCTTATATGGTCTCTTCTTGACAATCCTGTGAAAGAGCAAAAATTACAATCACCCAAGCCACCAGAACAACGCAAGACAAAAACCGAAAACCACGACACTGTGCAACAACCAGGTAGCAGTGTGACGACACTGGGCACAACCTGGTAGCAGTGTGACGACACTGGGCAACAACCAGGTAGCAGTGTGACGACACTGAGCAACAACCTGGTAGCAGTGTGACGACACTGGGCAACAACCAGGTAGCAGTGTGACGACACTGGGCACAACCAGGTAGCAGTGTGACGACAAAAGAAAAAGAAGAAAGATAAATATATATATATATATATATATATATATATTTATTTATATATAACACTTTAGAGAGCAAAGCTGGTTCTTAATCTCATCTAGCATATGACGTAGAAGAGTATTCTTGGTGATGTTTTGTTTGTCTGTTTGTTAAGTATGGTTTAAACCTCTATGTGGCCGAGGCACGCTTCCTTCAAACCGAGATGTATGTATTTGTGGTTATATCAAGCTTATGAAACTTTTGTCTTGGTGCGGTTATGTGGCCTGGGACTAGTACTAAAAAAAGGACTGTTTGTTGAGTATTTTGTTTTGGTATGTGTGTGAATGTTGGATGTTGATCTGACTGTGGCTCTGTGAAGGACTTTTTGTGTTGATTTGGGTGTAGTTTTAAGAAGGAATTTGTGCTGATTGTGTGTGTGTGTGTGTGTGTGTTCGTGCGAGCGTGCGTGTGTGTGTGTGCGCGTACGTGTGTGTGTGTATGTGTGTGTGTGGTTCTGTGTTGTCTATGTTATGGGATTTGTCTGAAGTTGGATTTTTATATAGGATGACAGACGTGCTGTTGTTAATCATGTATGAGGATGGACTCAGTGGCCTCTGCCTGGCTTCTTGTGGCGGTCCCCGGTGTCAATCTGGTACGTTGAGCTGCCTAGTTCGGGTCGTTATGAAGATTTATTCGCCATTCTACATAGTTTTACTGCAGTCTCCACCTTCTTTACAAAAATATAATTGCATTCATTTGATATTTCAATGAGAAATTATTACTTTTTAAAAACTTGATTTTGTTCTCACCATATATTCATTGCAAAACTGTTATAAGAAAGAGAGGATAGAGATATGTTGGGCATACATTGAAAAGAAATAAGAAAGAGAGGATGGTGATATGTTGGGCATACCTTGAAAAAAAATAAGAAAGAGAGGATGGAGATATGTTGGGCATACGAAAAGAAATAAGAAAGAGAGGATGGTGATATGTTGGACATACATTGAAAAGAAATAAGAAAGAGAGGATGGAGATATGTTGGACATACATTGAAAAGAAATAAGAAAGAGAGGATGGAGATATGTTGGACATACATTGAAAAGAAATAAGAAAGAGAGGATGGAGATATGTTGGACATACATTGAAAAGAAATAAGAAAGAGAGGATGGAGATATGTTGGGCATACATTGAAAAGAAATAAGAAAGAGAGGATGGTGATATGTTGGGCATACCTTGAAAAGAAATAAGAAAGAGAGGATGGAGATATGTTGGGCATACCTTGAAAAGAAATAAGAAAGAGAGGATGGAGATATGTTGGGCATACCTTGAAAAGTAATGATCAAATAATACCAATGCAGGCATTAAAATTGGAGACAAAATGTTCAATAAAGACAGGATGCCATAGGGAAACCGTGAAACGAGCTTTACTGAGATAGGCAAGAAGTATCGGACTCAATTTCATGGAGGAGATTAAGCAAGTTACACAGTATAGAGCGGTATGGAGAAATTACTTGCAGACCCTGTGTAACTTATAACGGTACGAGAGGAATACATATATATATATGCAGGGGCTTGCAAGGGGAGCAAAGAATAGTAAAACTGCAACCTACAAAAAAGCATATCGTAAGAAGCGAGTGAGGTAGTGGCGTTGGGTAGCTGCCCTAGTAAATAAAAAGCATCGCAGAAATCGGATGTTCTGGCCTACTTGTAGGCGCATAACTGGCACAACGTGCAATCGCTCTTAGGTTCAGATCACATACAGATCACAAAGAGTAGATTAACAAGAAGATGAAGAAGATCAGTCCTCTGTGACTTATATGTCACACACTGTTACATTACTTTGAGTCGGACAGCATTAAGAGATCAAATCTAAAAATAAATGACTTGGCTGTACGCATCAGGACATGTTGGAGTGCATAGTAATGAGCGATCTGATTTTCTTGCAAACAATGCCCTGACTCAAACAAGCAGAAGCAGAAGAATGGGAATGTCCAATGCGCTATGACGTTGATCGCATAATATATCAAAACATAACTTAGATTAATAGTCTGTGACTTACATATCACACACACACACATAACTTAGATTAATAGTCTGTGACTTACATATTTCACACACACATTACTTAGATTAATCGTCTGTGACTTACATATCACACACACACACATTACCTAGATTAATCGTCTGTGACTTACGTATCTCACACACATTACTTAGATTAATCGTCTGTGACTTACATATCTCACACACACACACATTACTTAGATTAATGGTGGGTGAGTTTAAAGAAAACCATGAAACCTACAGTTAGAAAAAAGTAACCAGGAGACCAAAGTACAAACTCAACTGTCTGACACTAGTCAGTAAAGAGTAACCAGGAGACCAAAGTACAAACTCAACTGTCTGACACTAGTCAGTAAAGAGTAACCAGGAGACCAAAGTACAAACTCAACTGTCTGACACTAGTCAGTAAAGAGTAACCAGGAGACCAAAGTACAAACTCAACTGTCTGACACTAGTCAGTAAAGAGTAACTAGGAGACCAAAGTACAAACTCAACTGTCTGACACTAGTCAGTAAAGAGTAACCAGGAGACCAAAGTACAAACTCAACTGTCTGACACTTGTCAGTAAAGAGTAACCAGGAGACCAAAGTACAAACTCAACTGTCTGACACTAGTCAGTAAAGAGTAACTAGGAGACCAAAGTACAAACTCAACTGTCTGACACTAGTCAGTAAAGAGTAACCAGGAGACCAAAGTACAAACTCAACTGTCTGACACTAGTCAGTAAAGAGTAACCAGGAGACCAAAGTACAAACTCAACTGTCTGACACTAGTCAGTAAAGAGTAACCAGGAGACCAAAGTACAAACTCAACTGTCTGACACTAGTCAGTAAAGAGTAACCAGGAGACCAAAGTACAAACTCAACTGTCTGACACTAGTCAGTAAAGAGTAACTAGGAGACCAAAGTACAAACTCAACTGTCTGACACTAGTCAGTAAAGAGTAACCAGGAGACCAAAGTACAAACTCAACTGTCTGACACTAGTCAGTAAAGAGTAACCAGGAGACCAAAGTACAAACTCAACTGTCTGACACTAGTCAGTAAAGAGTAACCAGGAGACCAAAGTACAAACTCAACTGTCTGACACTAGTCAGTAAAGAGTAACCAGGAGACCAAAGTACAAACTCAACTGTCTGACACTAGTCAGTAAAGAGTAACCAGGAGACCAAAGTACAAACTCAACTGTCTGGCACTAGAGAAAAGAACACATTCTTGTTCTCTTCGTGCATCATGACATAAGAAGTAACATTATACTCTGATATTCAACAACTGATGCACATAACAGAGCATACAAGAGTAAAACAAAAACCATTGAAGAGCCAAAGTGCTTGGAATGAAGCCAGTGGGGAAAAAGTACTGCAAAATGCAGCAATTTATGGCTACATTCAATAAGAAAATTCGTCGCTTTAACTTGAATGAGAGAAATGAAAATATTACATAGAGAAAAAAAAAGTTTCACAAATTTCAACGGCAACCAAGAAATGTAATATTTTCACAAAAGATTAGAAACAGATTACGCAACAACGTTTAAAATTACAAACTATGTTGAGATAAAGAGAGTAAAATAACAGGTTGAGGCTTGTGAATAATTTATGATGTATTTTAGATAATAAAATTCAATGGTTGATAGTTAGTGACAGAGGTAATCGTTTTATCTTTAGCAGAGGCGTATACAATAATGGTATTACTTGCTTTGAATCTGTAATGATCTGTATTGAGAATGTTCTTATGATATTCTTGTTTGCTTGTTTGTTATGTAAGGTATGTTACTTTCAACCTAAGGACGAACCTTGATCGGGTTATATCAGAATTTGTAGACCAACAAACACGAAAAATAAGAACTTACTCCTTTCGGAGAATCTAAGTATATTAACATTTTTGCAACTAATACAATTGTTTTAAACCTCCGGACGAACGTATATTGCAATGTATACAGACATAACCAGTTTACTGCCATCTTAAAAAGTACAGTGAGCCAATATATCCGCTCAGAAGAGCGTATGGGTTAAGTTATATTTTGTGTAAAGATGTACGAGACTTTAAGGTCAGTCAAACTCAAGAATCACCATAGACCACATAAGGTCAGACAAACTCAAGAATCACCATAGACCACATAAGGTCAGACAAACTCAAGAATCACCATAGACCACATAAGGTCAGTCAAACTCAAGCATCACTATAGACCACATAAGGTCAGACAAACTCAAGAATCACCATAGACCACATAAGGTCAGACAAACTCAAGCATCACTATAGACCACATAAGGTCAGACAAACTCAAGCATCACTATAGACCACATAAGGTCAGGCAAACTCAAGAATCACCATAGACCACATAAGGTCAGACAAACTCAAGCATCACCATAGACCACATAAGGTCAGGCAAACTCAAGAATCATCATAGACCACATAAGGTCAGACAAACTCAAGCATCACTATAGACCACATAAGGTCAGACAAACTCAAGCATCACTATAGACCACATATGGTAAGGCAAACTCAAGCATCACTATAGACCACATAAGGTCAGACAAACTCAAGAATCACTATAGACCACATAAGGTCAGACAAACTCAAGCATCACTATAGACCACATAAGGTCAGACAAACTCAAGAATCACTATAGACCACATAAGGTCAGACAAACTCAAGCATCACCATAGACCACATAAGGTCAGACAAACTCAAGCATCACTATAGACCACATAAGGTCAGGCAAACTCAAGCATCATCATAGACCACATAAGGTCAGACAAACTCAAGCATCACTATAGACCACATAAGGTCAGACAAACTCAAGCATCATCATAGACCACATAAGGTCAGACAAACTCAAGAATCACTATAGACCACATAAGGTCAGACAAACTCAAGCATCACTATAGACCACATAAGGTCAGACAAACTCAAGCATCACTATAGACCACATAAGGTCAGGCAAACTCAAGCATCATCATAGACCACATTTTTCTGATGCTCCTGCGCTACATATGTACTAGTCTTTGAACAAGGTTGTATAGTATTCAAGTTCTCTGCGCAAACCCCACAGATCACATAAAGTGCTCACTTTGGTTGAAAAGAAGGAATGGAATGAAGAAGTGGATCTAAGGGTCTAAAGCAGAAGAATTGATTTCACTGCATTGTGGATTTTACCCAATATGGCTTGGTCCCTCTCCGCAGAAATGACACGCCACCTGTCAGAGGTATTGAACAACGCATGAACTCCATAGCTTCGACGTAAATCTTATGAATCTCCGAAAATAATGTACTTGTGAAGAAAACGTTGTGGTCCGAAATCGAACCCTCAACTTTTGGAACGCAATGAAACGGTTTAAAAACTTAACCACAACGACCCCATTTGGAAACAACATCAGATTATTGAGGTCAGTGAAATATAAGTAGTTCTCGCTGGTCTCAATTTTCTCTATCGATCTGTCTGAAACAGTGATCGAGATTTGTACATTTGGCTGTGCAACTATCGATTTCTTCTCTCTATGAAGTTCTCATCTAATTCACTAAGTATTTTGCTAATGCATAAACACGACATCACAGGAGAAAGTTCCGGATGTCATTTGGAAAATGGTGAACATTTCTAGAAATTTTAGTTTTAATATTTGATAAACATTTTCCCTGGCAGTCGCTACCATGGTACTCTTATTGAGTTTCCACTGCAAATGATTATTCAACATGATCATCTTGAACGTCTACTTTTAATCGTTCGTTTCCAATTAGACTATAAATGTGATCTTCCCTACATTGAGATCAGCGATCACTGGAAAAAATAATCCTACCGCTGCTTGCGGTAATCCTAACCCGTTTGTTTCATTTCCGTGATAAATATTCACATTAAAACTTTATTTGTATATATCAGAGGTCTCTGTGGCTAAGTGCTTAGACCCTCGCCTTGCGAGTCGAAGGTCGTGGATTTGAATCAGCACTGAGACGTTCCGTTCACGAGTGTATTTTTTATCCAGATATCACTAGGAATGTTGCAAGAGCTACGGAGTTTGTGCTTTGTGCAATACTCTCGACAGGTGCCGCGTCACTTCCGTGGAGAGATACCGAGCCAAATGAGGTAACACCCGGTGCAAGGAAGTTAATCCCTCGGCTTTAAAACCCTTAACACCCTTATCTTTATAACAAGCAAGACGTAATTTATTTTGTATCTAATAATGTTCTATCAATGAATATTACCTAAACAGTTTAAGATCATCTTGATGCTTTTCTGAAAGGAGATCTTCACTAACCATATTTAAGTTTGTTATATCGATTTGGTTAAGGGATGGGTAAGGTTTCTGTTGAGTAGAGGGACTGCTTGCTTCGAAGATACTCTATTCGGTCCCCTCCCGAAGCAACGAGGATATTTGTCTAGATATCCCTGAACACAGTGTTGGGAAGAATGAGTTTCTAGCCCTATCATAGACACACGATAAAACGTAAGTCACGACATGGGCGGGTCTCAGACACTGGAACGAGTTCGAGAATTAGGCGTTAAGTTTGGACATGCCAGACAGTGTCGTCTTCGTGGTAGAGAGAGAAGATATAGTAATCAACTTCTCATGGGTACTGTGAGCAAATGGACTTTGGGATGGCTGCTGCAACGGAGGACAGAGCACGAATGGGAATGCCCAATGTGCCATGACGTCGATCGCATAACATAACATAACGTAAGTCACGTAAGTTGAAAACGTACAAGAACATTAAGTAGTTGAAAATCAATAAGAGTTAGTTCGTAAAGTCGCAGCCACGGTAAAAATAATCTAAAAGGATAAAATTCCTACGAAATTTTTATTATTTCAAAATTACATCGGTGATCGTCGCCTGTGCTAAGGAGTTTGTGGATTGTTATTTGTCAACTTTCACTGGAATTTTATTGTATCAGGTTTCTCTGGCAATCGGAATTAGGGACATTTTAATCTTATGTGGTCAACGACAAATGGTCTTTTATAAGTATAGCTGTTACTTAGTGAGTTCAATTTTGTATTTTAGTTATATGCTAGATATTCTAGTTGTTGTTGAACTCCCATGAATTATGAGTTTTAGGAGTTGTCAGTCACCACGAGGAGGTGGGGTAGGGTTGGATAAGTGCCAGCTCACTGACCCTGGAACGGCGTTCTCACATTTTGTTTTTTACGACTGCGGATTCAGATCGTTCTAATAAAGGGGGAATAACTTTCCGGATTAGACATATAATAGTAATTACTAAAATATGACCTAACCCATTAACCACGATTTTTCGAATATTTTTTCTGGCCCGACCATCAGAAATACGCACGAGCCGCCACTGAGTACAAGGTATTTACATACAAATCTGCCCTCCTACCCAGCGTGTTCGTAGCGCGTTGGACGAACCCTGTGAGTGCAGGTTCAATTCCGCGGGCTGGCATAGAAGCCACAGATTCTCCAGATTTACAATGTTCGTGGCACCGAACCGAAGGGTTACGATGTCCATGGCACCGAGCCGAAGAGCTGAAAGCTCAAGTGCTTCTGGATCCGAAATAAAAAAAATACACTCAAATCACACGCAAAAATCATTCTAGAAAATGGTATTTAATGTATAAGAGGCGTGTGAACGAATATGAAAATAATAAAGTAACGACGACACATTCTGATCACACACAATCTACAATCATAACACAGTGCTCATCTACCCATATGTAAATGATCTAACTGCATAAACGACATGCATATTTGATTCACTAATTTTCCTTGATACTAATTTAAACCGTGGTGTTTATGAATATATTAATCCTCCACCTCTTGTTTACATATCTAAGAATTAAACCATTTACTGTTAGCCATAATATATATTTTGAAGATAAAGGGTAAGAACCCATTTCTTGTAACTATGTTATAATTATTCATGAGTTGCTTACCTTTCAACTTCACAATTTGTAACTTCAAATCTGTATGCTAAACACCGAAGAACGATGAAAGTCGAGTACTCAAACTATCACCACCACCCCCTCCAACTAAAATAAATAAAACTCCCGTTATCTTTTCAGGCCTTAGGATATGAAGTCACTTCACTTCACATTTCTAAATCCCTAGCGTACAGTAGATAGGAGGTCAATTTCTTTTTTCTCACATGGAACATACAGATTGAACAAACAACCCTCTTGTGTCCCGAGTCGACGACAGGCGAACGCGTATGCATTACGTTAATCCGTCCAACTCTGTTCACACTACAGTTGCCTATAAGTAATGTGAACAAGTAAAATGCGAATGATCTATCTTTAATTCCCCTAGAAATGTGTATTTGCTTTATATATATAAGTTATATATTCACTTGATTGTTTATTGTTTCTCTTTTTTCCACTTCTAGTTTTGTGTTGCACTTATTTCGTTATTCGTTTTTATTCCCAGATTTTCATTAGACACGTTTGAATGTTTCTGTAATCGTCCATTTGTAAGTGTTCAATGAAATTCGTCACTCCTGTTGTATCGTTTGCTTGATAAAGGCTTTTGGTCGAAACGTTGCTGTTTATCGTCACTGTTTCTGGTTTTTGTAAAACTATAGTACTTTGTTTGTACGTACTTCGCTATTTTACCAAGTTTTACTACAGTCTTCCCCCTTTTTAGATATAGACTCACGTGACACGCGTCTTAATTTCGGGATTTGTAAAATGTTATTGCATTAAACTCGAAGTAGATGTTTGAAAATGTCTAGAACAGTAAGCTGTAACATTAACGGATGACCAATACAGCGATTGCAAACCAAAGTAACGGTTTACGGTAATCAATTAACTAATATGTCTGGATCAGTGGCGGCTCGTCATTAAAGTCTAGTGGGGCCGGGCCCTACCAAAAATAATTTGAAACATGTATATTTTATTATAAAAATTAAAATATCTCAAATATATGATTTTTCCAAAAATTTATGTCTAGACCCAGCAACAAAAAAATAACTTTTGCCGCCATTGGTAAGGATTCTTGAGAACTTAAAAGTGATAGATAGAGATCTGCGAATATAAGGATTCGTTTCAATAATATCTATTGTTTCCTGTGTTAAAATGTAA